>CM054058.1:444995295-446350641 GCA_028641055.1 Alopecurus myosuroides | reverse complement strand
CTGTATCCTCTCTAACGCTTCATCGAACCTTAAGTGTGTCACCCTACGGTTCGCGAATAATATAGACATGACCGAGACTCCTCTCCGATCAATAATAAACAGCGGGATCTGGAGATCCGTGATGACTCCTATATATTCATCGACGACTCTCGTGATCGTGTGAACCTTTCAACGTCGTAACGATTTCCCTTTGTCTCGCGATATTTTACTTGTCCGAGATCTGATCATCGGTATCCACCGTACCTTGTTTGATCTCGTTATCCGACAAGTACTCTTTTCTCGTTCCCGTGATATAACATCCTTGTGATCATATCACGTGATTGCAAGCAGTGTCGATGTGATATCACCAAGAGGGCCCTGAGTATATCTCTCCGTCATATTGGATGGACAAATCCCATTCTTGATCCATGAGCTTCAACTAACAATTTCGGAATACCTAATGTCACCTTTATAGTCACCCTGTTATGGTGTGACGTTTGATGTCATCAAAGTATTCTTTCGGTATTAGTGATTAACATGATCTCATGGTCTAAGGAACAATGTTACTCCGAATGTAAGACTTAACAACAAAACTAAATGACTTGATCATATTGTTATACTTAGTTAGGGTCTAAGTTCATCATGTATTTCTCCTAATGACATGATCCCGTTATTAACAACATCCAATGTCTATGATCAGGAAATCTTGATCATCTGTTAATCAACGAGCTAGTTAAAAGAGAGGCTTCACTAGGAACGTTGGTTTGTTTATTAATCACACATGTATCAACGTTTCGGGTTAATACAATTCTAGCATGAGAAATAAACATCTATCATAAACAAGGAATAACATAATAAACACTTTATTATTGCCTCTCGGGCATATTCCCTTCACCTCCGGGTCTGGGCCTTGTCCTACCGCAGGCACCGATACAACGTGTCCGACTTGTTCCTCCATGCCGCCTTCAACTACCACCACACCCGGGCCACCCCTCAGTTTGAGATGGAGGTGTACCCGAGAGGCTTAGAATCGGTTGTGTGGTTCGCAAACCTCGTCAACGCATGCATTATATACAACCACGACTTCCACTGCTGCAGTGAGATGATCATCTTCACTCGCACCAACATCTTCACCAACTACAACGACTCCTTCCCGAGGGGTCGCTTCATCCATACCCTGTACGACGGGCCTGACTCCGCGTAGCACGGGGCATCGACGTCCGCGGCGGGGTATGCGTAGGCGCGGGGAGGATCGTGGAGCCGGCGTACAGGCTGGCGAACAAGGAGTTGTAGATGGTTCCTGCTAGCGCGCCATTTCCAACTGTCTATGTGGGTTTAGTTTAAATTCCAGGTTTAGTGTGTGTCTTCGGGGTGTCAGCTGAAAGCTGTTCTTGGGTCGTGTATTTTGGGTCTTCTGTAAGCTCCTCCTGGTAGTACCGAAATACCGCGCCTCTTAGGGTTAGCTTTTGCTATAAATTTATGTTGTTATGTGTAATCTCTGAAGATATTGTCTCGGTTTGTGCACTGCAAATTCAGTTAAGTGCGCCGTCTCCGAACATTCTATGTTTGTTCTACATATAAACTTTGTACGAAAAACGGCAGCATTTGAAAGGTGGACATTCCACACGAATCTTCGAACTATCCGGAGTAATGGCCAGAAATAGCCGTTGCGCTGTCATTTGCCTATTTATTCCCCACACCGTTCGACATAAATCTGGAATTTTTCACCTTACCAGAGACTACCTGATCCTCATCGCCGACATGGCCGGATTCAAACACTCCCTGGAGGATCCGTGGACGGGAGGCGACCTGGCTATGCGACCGCCATTTGGGTGGTGCGTCATGTCTAGCAACCAAGTCATGGCGTCCATGGAGCAATAACTCCGTGGGCGTGCCCTCGTGGGTCGAGTGCCAGGGTCACAGCCTCCAGTCTCGCCGGCCGGCGCCGTGGCCAATCTTGGCATACAATGCTCCATTCTGCGGAGCCAAGTTCTCGTCTATGTGTACGCGCCGACCGACGATTTCTTCATGCGGTTCCAGTCAGCCGATGACTCCAAAAGCGTCTTCCGCACCTCGACAACTTTCGGGTGTAGTGACGCGGACATAAGTTTCTCTCGTTGGCATGATGCCTATGGCGGCACGCCGTTGGAGCTTGGCTATCTATGCACGCTAAGCTTCGATGGCATCCCTTTCCATGCCAGGGAGCCGAAGGCGGTTACCCTTCTCGTCAACAACCTCGGCGGCGAGGTGATACGTCATAAACGTATCCTTCATTTCTGATGCTCCATGTTGTTTTCTTATTGTTTCCCACATGTTTGCTATACACTTTATGTCATTTTTATCGATTTTCCGGACTAACCTATTGACAAGATGCCACAGAGCCAGTTCCCTGTTTTCTGTTGTTTTTAGTTTCAGAAAAGTTGTTCTGGAAATATTCTCGGAATCGGAAAATTCGAATCCCGGAAGTCTTAGAAATTCCGGAATTTCCAAGGAGTCCCGAAGAGACCCGGACGGGGGCCTCAGGGGGCCCACACCATAGGTGGCACGGTCCCCCCTTGGCCGCGCCAGGGGGTGGTGTGGGGCCCCCAGGCCTCCACTGCCTTTGCCCTTTCGCCTATATAATCCCCCGAGACATAAACCCTAAAGATATTCCACTTTTACCCGAGAAACACCAGAGGCCGCCGTCACCGTCATCCCGATATCGGGAGGGTTCTGGAGCTCTCCCCGGCACCCTGCCGGAGGGGGAAATCATCACCAGGGGGGTCTACACCACCATGCCCTCCTCCAAAGTGATGTGTGAGTAGTTCATCCCAGGACTACGGGTCCATAGCAGTAGTTAGATGGTTGTTCTCTCCAATTTGTACCTCATGTTTAGATCTTGTGAGCTTCCTAACACGATCAAGATCATCTTTATGTAATGTTGCATGTTGTGTTTGTTGGGATCTGATGAATGTTGAATGCTATGTCTTCTGATTATCAATCTATCATGTTATCTTCATGCTTATGTTATTTATGATCTTTCATGCTCTTCGTTATTAGAAGATGCTCTGGCCAAGTAGATGCTAGTAACTCCAAGAGGGAGTATTTATGCTCGATAGTGGGTTCATGCCTCCTTTTCATCTGTGCTCGAGTGACAGAAATGTGATGGATGGAGGATGTGTTGTTTCCATTAGGGAGAAAACAACAATGCTTTGTCTAAGGATGATGTTATTGTTTACATTACACTCTTTTCTTACTGCAATTATATGTTGCTTGCAACTTAATACCCAACGTTTGTTCGGATGATATTCGAAGGGTGGATTTTTAGTCATAGATGCAGTTGGATAACAGTCTATGTATTTTGTTGTAATGCCCGCATGAATCACATAGTAATATTTATGTCTTGCATATGCACTACGGTGCAGCCTTCATTTCTGTCAATTGCCCAGCTGTAATTTGTTCACCACACATGTTATTTATCTTTCACGGAGAGACACCACTAGTGAACTATGGACCCCAGTCCTTTTTCCTCTAACTGATAAAACACCTACTGCTTTCATACTGCTGCTACTGCTTTCATATTGTTCTCATACTATTTTCCATACCATACGTTTAACCTCTTTGTGTTCAGCAAAACCGGTGAGATTGACAACCTCGCTGCTACATTGGGACAAAGTGATTTGATTGTGTTGTGTAGGTTCCACGTTGCTGCTGAACCGGTAGTGTGCCCTGCCACCTCAGCTGCATCAACCTTCAGAGATTGCTTGTCCTCCTACTGGTCGATTCAGCCTTGGTTTCTTTTCTGAGGGAAAACTTGCTGCTGCACTCTTCACACCTTGCACTTGGGGACTACCAACGTCAGTCATCAACAAAGTTTTCTGCGCCGTTGCCGGGGAGGAAGAGAATTTCTGCATGGGGAGTCTCTCACTTCCAATCTCTTTTCTTTGTTTTAGTTTTGCTTAGTTTATTTTATTTTGTCTTGGTTGCTTCTCTTTATCAAAAACACACAAAAAATAGTTCTTATTCTATTTGTTATTTTTGCTTTATCATGCTTGCTATCAATGTTTCATGTCTTTGAAACTAGATCTTATAGGCAAGGTGGGTTCACAGATGAACAACAAAAATATTATAAGGAACACCGCTTGTCACAAAAAGGAATACACTTATGGGAGAAAATTAATAAATTGCATGACTATGCTAAAAACTTGTGCTCTACTTTTAATGTTACTTATTGCTTTGATAAATCTTGCTGCTGTAGGAGTTATAAACACCTCCTTTTCAATGTGAGTACAATGATAATGTTACCATATCTTCTTATGTTAAGGGAAATTATGAATTTTATGATGTGGAACAAATTGAAGAATTTATTGCTTGGAAGGGTGCAGTTGAGATTGCTTATTTACTTGAAAGTATTGGTGATGCACCTTATAAATACGATATTTATGTTATACTTGAATATTGCTTTGATAATTACAAGGATTGTAATTACTACATAATGGAATATCTTAATAGATGCTCTCCACCAAAGGAAGTAACTGATGCCTTGCAGGAACCTATGGAAGAAGAAATTTCTGAATCTGGAAGCTCATTGGATGAAAAAGAGGAGGAGAGTGATGATCAAGAGGAGGAAGAATGGAGCTACCCATGTCTACCTCCCAATGATAGTATCTCTTTAACTCATACATTATTTGATGAAATTGATACTTGCTATACTTGTGACCTTGATACTACTATGAATGAAACTTGTGAGAATGATATCTCTACTGTTATTTATGATAATCCATGCTACTTGGATAAATCTTATGATAATCCTCTATTTATTCCAACTATTGATATGCATGATAATGAGGAAGTTTGTTTAGAAAATTTATATGATAATGCTCTTGATGATGGTCCTATGTTACTTGATGTTATAAATTATAATGCTACTGAAAATAGGATTTCTATAATGTGTCATATACCTTTTATGAGTGATCAATCATCTTGTTTTGCAATAGCTAAGAGTGGGAAAAAAGAGGAGCTGATTTTAAATTTTGATCCCATTGTTTTTGAGCTTGATATGAATTGTGTGCTTTTAGGCCATGATAAACATGCTTTATGTGGTAATTATGTTGTTGAGTTTGTTCATGATGCTACTGAAAATTATTATTAGAGAGGAAAATATGGTTGTAGGAATTTTCATGTTACTAAAACACCACTCTTTTTGTTGAAAGTTTTGAAGTTGTTCTTGCTCTACCTTCCCATGATTTCTAGTTTGAGTTTCTTTAATTTATTTCTTTACAAGATTCCTATGCATAGGAAATTGGTTAGACTTAATTTTTTTTTATACTTTCTTCTTGATGCTCTCTTTTGCTTAATTCATATTTCTTATGTGAGCATCTACTTGATTCCACTTTTCTGGGCCTAGCTAAAAGGCGTTAAAGAAAAGCACTTCTTGGGAGATAACACATGGTTTTATTTTTGCTTTGCTTTTCTCTGTTTTCTTTGAGTAAAGGGGTTGTATACTTCTGTATAAACTCCTTTGTATCTTTCTTCTCATGTTTTAGTAGTTCCAAGTAAGGTTTCTGACGAGAGTTGGAGTTGGTTTTCGGATTTCTGCGCAGGAAACAGATTTCTGCTGTCCACCGTAAAAAATCGTATAAAATCTTGGAAGATTAGAATGATCTGAACTTTTTTGTGCTTATTCCCCAGCTAATTCCTCAACTTTTTTGTTCTTTAAGTTTTTCGATCTGAGCAAGATAAGTGCCCCGAAAAAATTCGTCTTTACATATTGTTCTGGTTTTGACAGATTCTGTCATTTTTCTTGCATTTGCTCTTTTGTGATGTCAAGTGGATTTCTTTGCTTCACTAAACATCAGTGGCTGTAGATAATGTTTAAAAGTATAAATAGAACTTGTGCCATACAGAACCAATGTATTTTTAATTGTTGCGCTAACCCTATAATGTGAATTACTGTTTGAGTGTGGTGTGAAGGAAGTTTTCAAGTGTCAAGAGAAGAGGTGATATATGTAATCAAGAAGAGTGCAAGGTCAAAGCTTGGGGATGCCCCCGTGGTTCATCCAAAAGCATATTTTTATAATAATCAAGCATATAAGCTTGGGGATGCCCAAGGCATCCCCTTCTTCATCAACTATCTATCAGGTCACTTCTCGTGAAACTATATTTTTATTCGGTTACATCATATGAAGTTTACTTGGAGCGTCTGTTTATTTTTCTTTTGTTTTCCTTTGTTTTATTTTGTTTTCCTTACTTCAGTAATATCATTGGACCTAGCATCCTTGTTTTGGAGAAAGACACGCTCCGCCTTTTCATTTGAATACTTGATATGCTAGTATTCTTAGTTTTTCTTCTAGTTACTGCAAAAATTCATGTTTAGCTCTTGTTTTCATTGCATCTCTTATTCAGAGCTGTTAGTTTTAGTAGAGTTATGTCAGTCCTCTCATATTTTGTTGTTGTAGAATGTAGAGAATTTTTGTTAAAGCATGATTTGTATGGTGCTTGTTGGGAAAATAAACTGCTGCTTGAGGTAGAATTTTTAACGATGCAAGTAGAAACTTGTATAGACTCTGGATAAAACTTTATCATATCATTCTAGATGTTATTTTAGTTTTAAATCCTTGTGGTTATTGAGTAGCATGATTAGCCTTAAATATCTGAGAGTGGTTAATGTGCCATTGAAATAATCATGAGTTGTTCTTGTCATATTGAAGCATAAATTTGTGGTGTTCTCCTTTGGATGTTTTATTTGGTTGACTTGGCGCATGCTCACACCATGTTCATGACTATGAACCAGTCATGAATAGCCTCTATGATCATTTAGTTTTTGAATTTGTGGTACCACTTATGCTTTGATTAATGATGTTTATGTCGCTATGCATGATTATGGCTCTTATGCTCTCCTGATTTGTCGCTCCCAGTCTTTTGCTAGCCTCCACTTGTACTGAGTATGAGCTCTACTCTGTGCATCCAACTCCCCAAAACCAAAATTTTCCCATTGTGTCCACCATACCTACCTACATGTGGTAATTAACCGCCACTCCAAAGTAAATTGCTCATGTGTTACCTTTAAAACTTTCAAAATTACTCATGTTTTGTGCTTCTGTTTTAGCTCATGAGGACGTAAATAGAGAATCTTTATCTCACTTGTTGATTGGAATTTCACACCCTGGACTAGTGGATTCATCCGCTTATCCAATGATAGAAGAGCTGGCAGCGGGGTGCCCTAGCCCCAAATTAATAACACAAATTCTCTTCACTATTTTTGCCCCTGATTTATCAGTCAAAGCATAATTGTGTAAACAAAAGAGAAAGGGGGATGACCTTCTACCCAGATGCATCCTTCTATGGGAGCCGCTCTTGTGAAGTCTAGTTGGCTTGTGACGTACTGTATTTTCTGTTTACCATTCGTTGACATAAGCATACACCTCTCCTAAAATATAGACACTCCTCCACGGTATGTGATTATTGGCAGGCACCCGAGGATTCGGTTAGCCATGGTTTGTGAAAGATGGTTGGGAGGAGTGTCAAGTTTTTATACCTCTGTTTAATAAAATAAAAGCTCTAGCACATGAGTGGTCCATGCTTCCCTCTGTGAAGGGCCTTTCTTTTACTTTTATGTTGAGTCTCCATCTTCTAACTTTATGCACAGTAGAGAGAGCATTTTTGCCATTCTGAGTTTTATGTGCATTTGTCCCAGAAACATTATTAATTTATTCATGATGTGTTATTGCTAGTTCTCTAATTATTTGTTCTAGTATTCCTCGTGAACTTTGAAGGTGTCCTGGCATTTATGTTTTTCCCCACTCTTAAGGACTAGTGAAATATCACATTGACATGTTCTATCTATACTTGAAACAAACATGTATCTTTCTTTGCATTGTTACTCATGATCTTTTATTTGAGTTACTTCTCATGATGCAAAGTGATTGTTATGCTTTATTATTAAAGTTTTATTTATCATGCTTGTGTTAAAGTTCTATGATATCGGCTTACTTATATTTTACATTATTGATGATCAAGTTATGTTGGTAGCATGTCACCTCACAAATTATTGTGTTTTTATCGTTTACCTACTCGAGGACGAGTAGGAACTAAGCATGGGGATGTTGATATGTCATAAGCGTATCCTTAATTTCTGATGTTCCATGTTGTTTTATTATTGTTTCCCACATGTTTGTTATACACTTCATGTCATTTTTATCGATTTTCTGGACTAACCTATTGACAAGATGCCACGGAGCCAGTTCCCTGTTTTCTGCTGTTTTTAGTTTCAGAAAAGTTGTTCTGAAAATATTCTCGGAATTGGAAAATTCGAAGCCCGGAAGTCTTAGAAATCTCGGAGGTTCCACGGAGTCCTCAAGAGACCCGGAGGGGGGCTTCAGGGGGGCCACACCATAGGGTGGTGCGGTCCCCCCCCCCTTGGCCGCACCAGGGGGTGGTGTTGGGCCCCTAGGCCTCCACCGCCTTTGCCCTTTCTCCTATATAATCCCCTCGAGACGTAAACCCTAAAGATATCCCACTTTTACCCAAGAAACACTCGAGGCCGCCGTCACCGTCATCCCGAGATCGGGATAGGTCTGGAGCTCACCCTGGCACCCCCCGGAGGGGGAAATCATCACCGGAGGGGTCTACGCCACCATGCCCTCCTCCGAAGTGATGCGTGAGTAGTTCATCCCTGGACTACGGGTCCATAGCAGTAGCTAGATGGTTGCTCTCTCCACTTTGTACCTCATGTTTTGATCTTGTGAGCTGCCTAACATGATCAAGATCATCTTTATGTAATGCTACATGTTGTGTTTGCAAGGATCTGATGAATGTCGAATGCTATGTCTTCTGATTATCAATCTATCATGTTACCTTCATGCTTATGTTATTTATGATCTTGCATGCTCTCCATTATTAGTAGATGCTCTGGCCAAGTAGATGCTAGTAACTCCAAGAGGGAGTATTTATGCTTGATAGTGGGTTCATGCCTCCTTTTCATCTGTGCTCGAGTGACAGAAACGTGACGGATGGAGGATGTGTTGTTGCCATTAGAGAGAAAACAACAATGCTTTGTATAAGGATGATGTTATTGTTTACATTACACACTTTGCTTACTGCAATTATCTTTTGCTTGCAACTTAATACCCAATGTTTGTTCGGATGATATTCAAAGGGTGGATTATTAGTCATAGATGCATTTGGATAACGGTCTATGTATTTTGTTGTAATGCACGCATGAATCACATAGTAATCTTTATGTCTTGCATATCCACTACGGTGCAGCCTTCAGTTATGTCAATTGCCCAACTGTAATTTGTTCACCACACATGTTATTTATATTTCACGGAGAGACACCACTAGTGAATTGTGGACCCCAGTCCTTTTTCCTAATACTGATAAAACACCTACTGCTTTCATTCTTCTTTCATACTGTTCTCATACTATTTTCCACACCATACATTTAACCTCTTTGTGTTCAGCAAAACCGGTGAGATTGACAACCTCACTTCTACGTTGGGACAAAGTGATTTGATTGTGTTGTGTAGGATCCACGTTGCTGCTGAACCGTTAGTGCGCCTTGCCACCTCATCTGCATCAACCTTCAGAGATTGCGTATCCTCCTACTGGTCGATTCAACCTTGGTTTCTTTTCTGAGTGAAAACTTGCTGTTGCACTCTTGACACCTTGCACTTGGTATCTACCAACGTTAGCTATCACGAGGTTGTGGAGATGTTGTCGGCCTCAGACAAGTGGTCCATGGAGGTCAAGGCGTGGATGAAGGACCCGTGCAGTGTCCCAAAGGTGTACCACGTAGAGATCCCGCAGCCGATGACCGGAGACCCTATATCTGCGTCGCCTCGATCCTCGCCAGAGAGAGTGCGCTCATACACCCACACGATCTTCATCCATATAGTCGAAATTGCCGATGGTGGGCCGATCATCACCGACAATCCGCGCCGTCGCTCAAGCGACGGCGGCAGACAAGCCTTTAGAGGAAGATCGGGCGGAGCAACATTCTGATCGACATTGGTTTCATGTAATAAATAATTTGTGTATTGAAATTTGCACTCGGTTTATCAATAAATATATGAGGCCAACGCGCTGCCGCAGTACTTGACAAATGTTTTTCAGTCAACACACTTACAATATCCTAGTCAATGCGACCACCGAACTCACACATATATTCGGACGGCACGTTGTTTTCGTTTTGACGCCGATTTTTCCGTCCCGACGGTTTTCCCCCTTGCTCTAACTCGAATTTGGGAGTCGATTGCAGTCAGACACATTTCAATTTTTCATCCCTTCTCCTCTACACCGTCCCGGCGGCCTACCTTTCCCCACTCACGCGCCGCCTCTTTCCTTCCGACGGAGCAGCGTTGTCGCCAACCCCACCCCGATCACACCCCTCTCCTCCTCCTCTCCACTGTCTCATTGGTCCCGGCGTATTCTCTTCCTCGTTAATGGTATGTGATTTCTTCGGATCAATGAAGTATAATAGGTGTATCTAATTTGATCTATGATTCATTTCGTACATCTACTTTTTAGGAGGATCCTGTCGATTCTGCTACAACCCTGAAGGCATGTGCGATAAAAATTACATGGTACGTATTGGTTCACCCATTGCTCGCATATCATTGCTTACTTAACTACCATCCAAATAGCATTTTAACACACATGGATATTTGACTATTGTTTGTTGTATTTGTTCCTTCCTGTGTTACGAAACAGGTAATAACACAACTAGGGACCAAATGAAAATTGTAACTCCGTATGGATTTCTGTATAAATTTGTTCTCGAGAAAGAAGAGAACACCAGAGAGATAATTGGTGCAGACTAGAATGACCTTGTCAAGCACTACGAATTATACTACTTTGATAAGATAGTGGTAGATTTGGATCACCATGAATTCTTGAAAGCTATTATACTTGACCACTCCAATGAAGAGAAGGACCTGCTCATTGAGCCAGGTTATATATATAATTTTCTCTATCTACAAAGGAAAGTATAGATCTGTAGACATGTATGCAGATGTATATTGTACTAACATTGATTGTAATGTATGATATGCAGATCAACAAGTCAATGTGTTTTAGTATTCGTTAGCTATGAAAGGTAACAAAATTAACAATCAATAGTTGATGCATAATTCATGTTGTTGTTATTACTTCAGAATTACAACCTCATACTACATAGCTAGATATTAATTTAAAATGTTGTGGTTTCTTTCTTATTTTTTTAAATACGCATAAGTTCTTGATTGCTTAGAATACAATGGGTCATTGTTGTCACTGCGTTCTAAACATCTACAAAAAATTGTTGAGTTCGCTAGAAATCACTATCAACGCTTGAATTTTCTTATTGTCCATAAGCTTACAGAGAGAAACATTGGGGGTGCTACACTAGTAAGTAACAATCTAATCAGTCAAACTCAAATGCCCGTTCACATATTTTAATTCTACGTGCAACATCATTGATATGTCTGGTCCAATTTGCAGAAGATTGGAAATGGATTTCATCAACAATTCAGCATCCCCTCGTTAGGTGTACTATCCTTGTCGATGGAACAGTCAAGCCGTAAAGCCAATGTACCGTGGTTTGTAGATAAAAGAGGCGAATTTACATTGGAGAAAATACGGTGGAATGAATTTGTTAGCAACCTGGGATTAAAATTGGATCGGTCATCGCTCTCTGCGCTTAAAGGATCAATGGTGCTATCTATATGTGTCTTCATCAAGTAATGTGACGGCTAGTATTCTGTACAATAGGGTAATTCAAACATATGACCTAGCTCTTGTAGGATTTAGATCAAAGTCTGTGATGATTCTATGGATTAAGTACTACTCTTGTATTAGGTCATCATGTACTGCAATGGTAATGCTCAATTATCAATATATGTACTCATTTGCACACAATTTTTGGCAAAATCCGGCCCATCCGATAATAGTACTGAATTTTCGAAATTACGTACTCCGTCCAGACATATTTGGAGTCTTCAACAATCATCAGCCAGCTGTAAATCAGAGCCGCCGCATTTCTAAATACGGTTGTCTTTTTTTTTTGAAAAACCGACTCGCGTTTATAAATATTTGGATCCCATTCAAGAACGCGGACATCCTGGATCTGCTAGAGTCGGCCGCCAGAATAGGCCGCCTCATGCGGCAACGTCAGGCATTATGTTCGGCTGCTGCCGATGCCTAACATATCAGAGTCGACCCGTTTTTAGAAACAATCTGAGGGTGTTGTTTCCCAGTTGGCCCGGAAACCCGGCTCCAATAAGGCCTGCTTATTAGCACCTTATAAAGCGAACCGGTCAGGGGCTGATATAGTGGGTATCATAGTAGTGATATAAATGAATTTTTACTTTGGGCATAATGGTAGGAGGGAGATCCCAATGTATTAGGACAACACTCCCCCTATATCTATGCCTACTCCTAAACCCAAACACATAGTCAACTATAGGTGTGTATGCAAGATACTCAAGTCAAACTCCTTGAATCGATGATATTTAGCTCATTCCTCAAGAACATAAATCTTGTATCATCGAGGGGCTTTGTGAATATGTCGGCAAATTAATCCTTGGTGGGCACATAGGCTAGTGCAATATCTCCGCGGGCAACATGATCTCTAATGAAGTGATGACGAATTTCAATATGCTTTGTTCTTGTATGTTGCACCAAGTTGTAAGCGATCTTGATGACACATTCATTATCACACAATAGCGGCACTTTGTCACATTGGACATCATATTACTTAAGGGTTTTCCTCATCCACAACAATTGAGTGCAAGCACTAGCGGCCACCACATACTCGGCTTCGGCGGTGGATAGAGATATGCAATTTTGCTTCTTAGAAGACCAACTCACCGAGGACCTACCAAGGAATTGCTAAGGCCTTGAAGTAGATTTCCTATCATCTTGATCACCAGCCCAATCCGAATCCGTGTACCCACTGAGAGAGAAATGTGCCCCCCTTTGGGTACCACAACCCAAACCTTGAGGTATGAACCAAATACTGAAAGATCATATGGACCATCGTCAAGTGTCTTTCCTTAGGAGCCGATTGATACCTTGAACACACCCCTACACCCAACACAATAGGTGGTCTAGAAGCACAAAGATAAAGCAAAGAACCAATCATAGAACGATACAACTTTTGGTCCACATCTTTACCATACGGATTACGCTTGATATGACACTTGGTTTGCATTGGAGTGGCCTTTCCTTTTGCATCATGGAGGTTGAACCTCTTGAGCATGTCTTGGGTATACTTGGCTTGATAAATGAAACTCCCACGACCCAATTGCTTGATCTCAAAGCCATGGAAGAATGTGATCTCTCCCATCATAGACATCTCAAACCTATCAGTCATAAGCTTTGCAAATTCATCATTGAAAGGTTGATTAGTTGATCCAAAGATAATATCGTCCACGTATAGTTGGCATATGAAAATATCCCCCTTAACCCTCTTTGTGAAAAGGGTGGGATCGATTTTCCCAACATTAAAACCACGGTCTTGCAACAACTCTCTAAGGTGCTCATACCATGCACATGGTGCTTGTTTAAGTCCATAGAGAGCCTTATCAAACTTGTAGGCATGGTTGGGAAGTTGGGGTCCTCAAGCCTCGATGGTTGCTTAACATATACCAACTCTTTCAATGGAACATTTAGTAAAGCACTTTTGACATCCATTTGTCCAATTTAAAGTTATGTGAATATGTGATGCGTGTGTAACACATGTTCGTTGGGAGACCCCAAGAGGAAGGTATGAAGAGCACAGTAGCAAGTTTCCCTCAGAAAGAAACTTCGAAGGTTGATGCAGCTGATGTGGCAGGGCGCACTACCGGTTCAGAAGCAATGTGGAACCTACACAACACAATCAAATCATTTTGCCCCAACAAACAGTGAGGTTGTCAATCTCACCAGTTTTGCTGAAAACAAAGAGGTTAAACGTATGGTGTGGAAAATAGTACTTGTTTGCAGTAGATGAAAAGAGAACAGTGATGGCAGTAGGAAAACAGTAGTAACAGTATGAAAACAGAGATTGCAGTGGTTGTATTATCAGTATGAGGAAAATGGACCGGGGTCCACAGTTCACTAGAGGTGTCTCTCCCAAAACAGATAGATAAAATGTTGGGTAAACAAATTACAGCTGGGCAATTAACAGATATAAAGGCTGCACCGTAGTGCATATGCATGACATGATGATTACTATGTGATTCATACGGGCATTACAACAAGATACATAGAACGTTATCCAACTACATCTATGACTAATAGTCCACCCGCAGAATGTCATCCGAGCAAACCTTGGGTATTAAGTTGCAAGTAAGAGATAATCGCAGTAAGAAAAGTGTGTAAATGTAAACATCGTTGTTTTCTCCCTAATGGAAACAACACATCCCCCACCCGTTTACGTTTCTGTCACTCGAGCGTGAGTGAAAGGGAGGCATTAAACCACTATCGATAATAAATACTCCCTCTTAAAGTTACTAGCATCTACTTGGCCAGAGCATCTACTAACAACGAAGAGCATGCAAGATCATAAATAACATACACATGAAAAGAACATGATAGATTGATAATCATTGGACATAGCATTCAATATTCATCGATCCCAGCAAACACAACATGTAGCATTACAATAAGATGATCTTGATCATGTAGGGCATCTCACAAGATCTAAACATGAGGCATGAAGAGGAGAAAACAACCATCTAGCTACTGATATGGACCCGTAGTCCAAGGATGAACTACTCACGCGTCATTCCGGAGGAAGGGCATGGTGGTGTAGAGCCCTCCGGTGATGATTCCCCCTCCCGGCAGGGTGCCAGGGAGAGCTCCAGAACCCTCCCGAACTAGGGTTGACGATGACGTCGGCTGCGGATATTTTTGGTGTAAAAGGCTTGGGTGTTTAGGGTCAACCCTTCGAGGAGAATATATAGGCGGGAGGGCAACATCGGTGGGCGAGCAGGGGGGCCACACCACCCCTGGGCGCGGCCAGGGGCGCGCCCACCCATGGTGTGGGGCCCCTGTGGCTCCCCTCCGGACTCTATGTGAGCGATAACTTTCAAAGACTTCCGGGCTTCGAATCATCCAATTCCGAGAATATTTCCAGAACAACTTTTCTGGAACTAAAAACAACAGAAAACAATAACTGGCTATGTGGCATCTTGTCAATAGGTTAGTCCCAGGAAATCGATAAAAATGGCATAAAGTGTAAAGAAAACATGTAGCATATGGCAAGAAAACAACATGGAACAGCAGAAATTACGGATACGTTTATGACGTATCAATATGCATATGCAAGGAAGATACGGATGGACTCAAGTCAAGCTACGAGAGCATAGGTTTCATCAAAGTCAATGCCTTCTACTTGAGAGAACCCTTGAGCCACCATTCTTGCCTTGTTCCTTATGACAATGCCATGCTCATCTTGCTTGAATATCCACTTGGTGCCGATAACATTGTGGCAATCTTTGAACTTCTTAACTAGCTTCCACACTTTTTTGTGCTCAAAGTTATTGAGCTATTCATGCATAGAATAGTCACGTTCTTTAGTGAGTTTAGACATTAACTCATTTTGTGACTCCTCAATAGTCACAAGTTTCTCCTCAAGAGATACTTGAATCTCATGTTCTTCCTCAAGAGCATTTGAGAGAGAGAGACCTTTTCAATAGCAACTTCTCTCTCGGTCTCACCTTTGTTCTCAAGAGCCTCTTGGGCCTCTCCCAATTGACTCATGAGAAGACCAAAGGACCTTTTGGTCTCACCTTGAAAGTTAGACATAAATAGACCCAAGGAGGCAATTTATCTTCAACACTAGGACAAGCAAGGTTATTCTTTTCATTTTGAGTCTTAGAGTTGGAGGAAGATGATACCTCGGTGGCCTTTGCCATGAAGCACTTTGCGGAAGGTTGAGGAAGATTCTCACTGGGGATTCAAAGAGTGATGGAGATGATGAAGATGCAATAGCAATAGCCACCACTTCAATTGTGGTTTATTCTTCTTCATCATCACCGGAATCATACTCTTCTTGAGTCACTAGCACAAACCTTGAATATGGTTTCTTGTTGAATGGTTTGTTCTTGAAGTGAGACTTCTTGTGAGGGAGCTTTGACTTATCCTTGAGAACAAGTTTCACTCCTTGACTTTCCCTATTCTCGAATGGGCACTCGGCAACAAAATGATACTTGTCTTGACAATTGAAAAAAGCCCTCACTTTTCGAGTCCCTTCCTTGCCATAGCTTTACTTGGTCTTCTCCTCAACATATTCCTCGGCCTTGGGAGGGTTCTTCCAAACCTTTTGCATGACAAGAGAAATGAAGTCCTTAAGCACGAATCATACTCTTGGTCATTTAGTGGAGCCAAGTCTTCCCTCAATTCAACCTATTCTTGTTGATCCGCCACCTTGGTCACAACCATGGCCTTCAAACGAACGGAGGCCGCTTTGTGCATTCCAATAGCATGAGCACGAGTGTATTGAGCAAGTTTTGTTTGAACTTGAAAGGAGGCCATCTCTTGCATAACCTCACTTGAAGTCATGATATGGTAGTTGTGTCTTCCTTGAATTCTCTTCAAGTCCACGGGCTCAAATGACATGAGGGCACTCACATACTTCCCCTCGATGCAAGCATCATCAACATGAGTGGCACTAAGACCACTAAATGCAGGTAGCATGAGTCTAGAGTCTTCGGTACATGTCCTCATGGCTTTCACCATCAAGCATATAGAACCCTTAGGCCTCATTGCTCAAGGAATCAAACATATTTCTCTTCATGCTTTCATTTCCCTCAAAGATGGAGATAAGAGCATTTCATGTTTCCTTGGCGGTGGAGAATTGTTGAATGTGCGGCATGATCTTCTCACCTGCGGCTTGTTGAATCGTGCAACGCGGTGAAGTTGAGTTGGAAATCAACCACTTCTTTTCTTGTCAAATTCATGGGGTCATGGCGCTTGTATCCATCTTCAATGACTCTCCATATCTCAATGCAAGAAGAGTTAAAGTGAGTTTTCATGAGATATTTCCATTGACAAAAAGAATGTGCATCAATTTTAGGAGGGTCGCCTCTAGTGTTAGGATGTGGGATAGGAGGATTGGGAGAGTAACATCGGGGACATTATGGTAATCTTCCTTTTCATCCTTTCCCTTAGAAGATCAAGTTTTATTAGAGGATGGAGCTTCACTTTTAGATTCTTCACCCTCATCCTCATCATTCTTATCATCCGGAATTTCTTCCGGAGGAACCGAAGATGCACATGTCGGGTCCTTGGCTTTCGAGAGTGCATCATCAAATCACGCAACTCCGTCATTTTGGCATCCATGGATGATGTCAAGGAAGCTTGCATTTCCTTGAGATCATTCATGGTGGCCGGAGTCGCGGACTCCGTGGTTTCCCCTTCGATGGCCATATTATACTCTTAGGAAGTTAAGCCCAATATAAGAGTCGAGACTCTGATACCAATTGAACGGGGGGTGAATAGGTGCTACTTCCAAATTTTAATTCTTTTTCGATTTAGGCTTGACACAAAGGTAAATTCTCTAGATATGCAACTAAGGTGAATTTACCTATATGGTAAGAGCAACACTAAGCAAGATACAAACACAAAGTAAAGGTAAAGGATAGAAGGAAACGATAGTGGAGGCACGCAGAGACAAGGATGTATTTTCGAGTTCCTCCTTTGAGGGGAGTATGTCTCGTTGGAGGGGTGTGAGTTTCGCCACGAATGCCTACTCAACACCACAAAGGCCTCAACATATTCTCCAATGAAGTTCCGAATGCCAACAAAGATTTTCACGGCAAATCCGGAATTTCCGAAATGAATCCGGATGCCAACAAAGGTTTTCACGGCAAATCCGGATTTCCGGAATGAATCCAGATGCCAACAGAAACCTTAGAAAGCAAGGGAAAATGGCCACGGTCTTTTTCTCCTTCGCCATAAAGTTGGCACCGCTTTATGTCGTTAATAAGTGTACCTTAAACATGCAGCACACGGTGAGATATCACGTATGTTGTTAACAAACACGCAAAATCAAAAGGATTAAGAAATGTTCTTTCAGCGACTAGGCGGTGAAGCCCTCTATAGGGCTTTCTTTTGTTTTATTTTTTATTTTCGTGAACTCCGGACTTTTGGGCCTAAATTTATGTAAATTATTTAAGTTCATGTTTGTTTCAATTTTTATTTGTGTTTGTACTTTTTTTAAAAAAATTGGGGAAGGCCGATTCGTGCACTACCAACTTTGTCTCGGCCGATTTCAATCTGTGGACCGTCCTGTACAGACCAGAAGAGGCTAATTTTTTTTTCCTGTTTTTGGTGGTGGTGGTGGTGGGGGGGTGGGGGTGGGGGGGAGTTGGAGATGCTTTAAGGCGAGTATATTTTACCGAGTGCAACAGTTGGTAAACAGTTTGGCAAGTATTCCTAACACTCGAGTACTGCTCACGCAATAGCAAATCAACAATGAAATTAAGCAAGATCAAACCAACGGGAACACGAGATTTTAACGTGGAAAACCCTTCCAACAAGGAAGAGAAAAAAGCACGGGCGCAAGCCAGCAATACTTCACTATTTCGGGTGAGGTTACAATCGCGCCGGGATTTTACAATGTGTGGCTTATCCCGTGCGGCGGCTTACAAGAGGTATATAAAGGCGGTCCTGACCTAACTAGGTCGGTAACGGTGAATCCAACTGCCAACTCGGTATCAACTCGTACCGTACCGCGGGGTGCTGCCGCCCCCCGCCCCCTCCCCCCCCTCCGTGCAGTCCACGTTCGTTGCGCCTACGGCTACACTCGTCAGAAGTTCGGCCTAGTATATACGAATACGAATTTGGATCACACCAAAATAACACTAATTAAGAGCATATGATTGCTTATTAATAATCGATACACTAAGGAGCCGGCTCAATGGAGCTCCAATTTGGTTGGTAATTGATCAGCATCCACATGGCTGTGCTATCTATCTGTTGCCATTAAAACCGTTGCAACCGTGAGTAGGCAATATAGTGCAGAGAATACGTGGCCAGCCCTAAACTACACATCTCTTGGTCTTCTTTTCCCCCCTTAGTGGACGGTGCTTAATGCTGTCACTGATATCCCGCTCCAAAAAAGCTTATCTGATGTCGGTATGTGACGCTGTCGGGTGCGCTGGAATAATGAATGCAAGATTTGTTTTGTTTTAGCAGTCAACGCATCTGCTTGCGATTTTCTTGTTTTAGTAAAAGGACATGCAAAAACGTAGCTAGCTAGATGCCAAGAAGACATGCACCATGAGTCGTAGTATCAGTCTGCCACTAATTTGATTCACATGACACAAAAGGACGTAAGCTTTTGCGTCGCCCATCGATCTTCGGAAGATGTCATCTGGTGGTGCTGCCTGACCTAGCAACTAAGTATTTCTGCCTCAAATGCATGCTGCTTTTTTCTTTGACTTTTTTTTGTTACCAAACGCAAACTCTGTTTAACTTGTCTATATCTGTACTCTGTATTATGTTTCTCACGATAATCACCTGGGCCTCTCGAGCGGTTAATTAACGTGGGGAGTTATGACATGGATTGTTTTCTTTCTTCAGGTGTACACTTGGGTGGATCGATAGGGCCAAGTAGCTAGCTAAGGACATCTCCAGCGGGGCTGCTCATTTGGCCCGGACCGGCCGGATTTGAGCAGCCTGGGCCAAAACCAGGCCCCAGCGGCGCTGCTCATACGGACCGCGGTCCGTTTTTTTGTCCGCGGATGCTCAAATCTGACCCAAATTTGGGTCAGATTTGAGCAGCCCCGCGGACAACAAAAGTGTCCCGTGGACACACTCCCTGGCCCGCAAAAAACCCCCTCCTCCCCCCCCGCGCCGCCAGCGACGCACCTCGCCGCCGATAGGTCGCCGATTTCGCGACCACGCCCACCGTTCGGCCCCTCGCCGGCGACGTCCACCTCCCCCCAACTCCCTCCCACGCCGCCGCGCCACCGCCTGCCCCGCAGGAGGCTCACCGGCCTTCGTACAGCCCGCTCCACCTCCCCCCACCTCCACGGGCGCACACAAGCTGTTCGTCCGTGTGCCTGCCCGACCTCGGCCCAAAAAAATGGCGGATAGCGGCGACGAGTTCTTCTTCAACAACTTCATCATGTACTCGTCCTCGTCGGACTCCGATTCCGAGGACGAGAGCGACATCCTCGTTGCCACTCTCGTGGTCAATGACCACATCGCAAGGATGCGGCCGGTGTTCAGAGGGTCCATCCCCGGCCGTGCGCCGGGCTTGGAAAGGGGCAGAGCGGCCGGCCATTTGCAGCTGTGGAACGACTACTTCCACCCCACCAATCCGGTGTACACGGCGAAGCTATTCCGGCGCCGTTTTCGGATGAAAAGGGACTTGTGCAGCCCCAGCCAGGAGTGGCAACATTTGCGGATTTCATCGACTTCCAGTACGAGTTGCGTGATCAGGACACCCACCTCACACTTCGGGATGATTTGGTGCAACACATCTGGAACTTCGTTGGAAACCAGTAGTTTTTTTTTATTTTAGCTAAGACTTATTTGTTTTCTTACTAAACGGTCAAATTTGTAATAAATAACTTGTATTTTATTTAGTTTTGTGTTTGTTTTAGGCTCAAAGTATGGATGAGAAGAAAAAACTAGAAAAAGAAAATTTAATGTCCGGCCACTAAATGAGCAGCCTCGCTGGGTGCACGGCCCAAATCCGGCCGGACACGGCCACGGACGGCTGCTCAAACAGACAAAATGCGGACCAAATTGGTCCGCATTTGAGCAGCCCCGCTGGAGATGACCTAAGGATGAAATACATACGTACAATATAGACCTTTAGGGTAAGGGTGGATCGAGGAGAGGATACATGCGTGCAAGTGCATGCAAGAACAAGATAGGCTTTTTCTCCTCATCGCATCGTCCGATCTTGTCACTTATCACATTTGTCTCTGGCTTTGGCTTGGCTAGGCTAAACGCCGATGGGCTGGGTGGCTAGATGAGTCACTGAAAGGTCACTACACCACTAGAAGACAGATCAATCTCCGACGCCAGCAAGTGTTAGTTTCCACAGCGGTGTAAGCTTGTGTCAGTTACTTAATCTGTACTTTTCACACACAAAACAAGTAGGTCACCAGCTAGCTTACTAGCATGACAGGATCCGCTCTACGGCTAGCCTCTGCATGGCACATCCATATCCTATAGCTGGCTGGCCATATATAGGTTAGCAGTCGTATATATGCATGAAAGCCAACACCATCTCCAGTCTTTCCGTCTTGAGAATCGAATCAGAGACATATCTGATCTTGCTTTGATGCAGAGGCCGGGACAGAGTCTCCCATTTCTTTAAAAAAAAAACTGATCTTGCTTGCTCATGGCATAGAGAGATTTTAGTTTGAGTTGCCGATCTGGTAACTTCAAGCGGAGCCAGCAAAAACTTCAAGACTCGAGTATTATCGACATAGCTTAATATGGGAATTGTTGGGCGAAAAGAGTATTATCTTCCATTTACATTTATCTAAAAAGCAAGAAATAGTTAGTAATTTTTCTTCTCAAACACACACCCAAAAATGATGTCTTTTTTACAAGGAGGGCGCCAAAACAAATAGCTAGTCTAGCTCAAGACATATATCTGGCTTGGTCCCGTGGTGATCACTGAGGTGTCGGCTTCTCACTGGATGTGTTCCAGCAGCGTCCTTTTCTCGATTTTCGTGGTTTGATTGGTTGTCCTGTCTTTAGTTACACATGGTTCAATCATGAAAAAGCATATCATGAAAACCTACTCGGTCGGTTGTAGTAGTAGTAGTAGTGGTGGTGGTCGCAAAACAACCCATTTGCATTCACAGAGTCTGAGAAATAATAGTGTTAACCCCAAAATGGAGGCTCGCCATGTGGGCATTCGAAGCCTCCAACACATATTGTCTAGGAACATTGTCAATGAAAACATGACAAGCCAAACTGGAACTAGGAAGTTATTGCCTTCCATGTGGATGCCACATGATGTCGGGGGACCAACCTAAAACAAAAATTACAGTGCCGGCCAGAACTCATTAGCACAAGAACTTGCTCTTCTGCTCAACTAGCTAGTCCGGTCGGTGCACACATACCCAACGGCTAGGCTAGCTCCAAACATTTATCATGTGGTCGAATTCGGCGATGCAAACGTATGCATACCGTATGGGAGGGATAGATCATGCTAATCATGGTCCATGGAACAAACTCTCACCAGTGGAAGCATTTGTACATGTTGCACCTCACACACATACTGTAGAAGCTAGATAGGTTAGGAAACATCAGGACGGAGTGTGAGAGGGTGGTGGGTGTCGAGGGGGGTAATGTGATGTCCTTTGGTGAGGGTTGGTGGCAGCACACAAAGGAGAAAGAATGGAGAGGGGACGGAGTGTAGTGTCTCCTAGCTGACAGGACCTCCAGCACTGATGAGAGCTGAGTGGAGAGAAAGAAAACAGCCTGCCTCGCATCTAAATGCAGCACATGAACAATGCTATGCAAGAATCGTGCACTTAAGAATTTCGCCATTTTAGTGTTGGAGCCTCTCATGTAGGACAAGAAAACACATCAGCTAGCTAGCTCTGCGTGAGACACTGGGCTGTGTTGCTTCCGGAGCACCATTGATCAGAAGCAGGACATTTTGTTGGGAATGTGAGGCGACCGTTGTGGGAAAAAGCAGTTAGGATATGGTTGTGAAAATATGCTGTCTATCATGATGATATCCTGGAGGATGTAGTGTAGCATGTCTAGCTACTACTTCCTTGTCTCCCCTTTTCTTCTTGACCTCTTTCTTGCATCGTACTGTGGCTGACTAGTCAAGGCATGGCAAGAAAATTCGGTGCAAGTACTCTGTTTTTCCTTCTTGGATTTTTTTTTCTTTTTTGCCAATGTAAATCATTCCACATTTCTTCAGCAAAATTTATATTTCTCACCAGATAGTTTAATGCTACTCCCTTCGGTCTAAATTAGTTGCCGTTGATTTATACAAAATTAGTTGTCACTGATTTAGTACAATAGTACGAAGTGTGTACTAAATCAGTGACAACTAATTTGAAACGGGCGTATGTGTACCTACACTGATCACTTATAATTGGTTATGTGTATCTATTGTTTTCAGTTTTGATCACCATATATATAATTCGATGCTCAATTACTCCCTGGTGTGTAGTGTGTACGTACCCCCCAAAATAAGCTAGATCACACGTCTATGTATGGTGCATCTTGTACCAGAGAGTTATTGCTGCCTCTAGTCTAGCTTTCCGATGAGATTTTTTCTTGAAACTATGGTGACTAAAACTGGTATACGATAATCAAAATGAAAAGTTATAGATCATCGTCAATCGCAATCAAGCGTATTGAAGGGAGGGGGCAAGGACATGCTCAATTTGCCAAGTGCCCCATTAATTTGGCACGTCCTGTCGACTGATCCATATGCGTCCATATAAGCCAAACCCATGTATAAAACTGCCTCTGTCACTCTTATCTCCTTGTTGCTTCTTCATCCAGCAAGGGTCCCATGAGCATAAATGTTAAGTCTCCTTTAACCTCCTTTTGTGCTACCACAAGCACTAGACAGAGGGACATGATCCAGCTGCAAAATCTTAGCTGAAATACGATGTGGATTAAGCACCGCTAAGTAGATAAAAGCAGATGCCATATTATCTCATATGTCTGGGCATATATGTCCCAGGTGGCAAACAAGGTGGGGATAAGTGATTAAGAGTATTGGATATGGTGCTAATTATTCTTCGCCATTATGCATATTCTTTGATTTATTGGTTATTCTAGATGTGATAGAATTCGCTATTCGCATTCATGTACATGGCTTGCCATGTGTACGAGACCACCGATAGTCGTCGTTACCTCGCCACTAATATCAAAGATGTACTACATATGTCCCATAATATAAGACGTTCCCGCACGAAAATCCCCTTTGACTCCCGAGCTCACCTGCCCCTATTTGTTTTTTAAATAAAAAAAATGAAAAAACTTAAAAAATATATGAAAATAAAGGGTAAGAAACATATGCTAGTGTTCTAAGTATATGCAAAGTTTCATGGAGAAATGATATTTGTGTTGCTCCGTGCAAAAAAAATACAAAATCGGTGCTCATTTTAGGATACGATTGTTGTCAGCACTGATTTTTTTTTTTCACAAAGCAGCATAAATATCACTTCACCATGAAACTTTGCCCATGCTTAGAACACCATCATATGTTTGTTGTCCCTTTTCCATTTTTTTTGAAGTGTTTTCATAATTCTTTTAAAATTTCGAGAACAGGGAAAAGCAGGTGAGCTCGGAAGTTAAAACGGTGCTCTTGTTTCGGCAGGCTTACTTCTACTTATATTATGGAACAGTGGGAGTACTATTTTACTTTTGCTTCCGTAACTAGTTCTGGCATGGCTCTTGTTTGGTTATATATAAGGCTACCATAGCTTACGTACATTTGTTAGAAGAGAAAGCAACGGAGATGGAGACGCAGCTGGACGCCGAAGAAACGGCAAAATTCTTACGTACCTAGCTACTAGTTGACATCTAGTGGATCCTAGCTAATTAAGTCCATTAATTAGTTGGTGCTTTGCTAGAGAGCGAGAGGGTCGTTGGCATTACCGTTGGTCTTTCTTTGTCCTTTCTCTTGGGGCGCACCTAGCTAGTTTTGCCTCACCCGTTTACTGCTATGTTAATTATTAATGATAGTGTGCTTATGATTTTAATACTTACTGTGCGTGCTAAAGCATACGGTCAAATCCGGGGCCCCGTGCGGGGGGGGGGGGGGGGGGGGGGGTAACCTCGCCTTGTACAGGTTATCTTTTATCCATTCAACAATATGCTCATGGTAATATCTTCTTTATGGATCATGATTTAGAAAATAATCGGTTAAACCTGTTCTATGCGCTCATGCAGAGCTTTTCGGTCTAAAATTAATTTCCGTAGAAGTGAACTATTCTACTTTAGGAGGCTCAAAAGGTCGTGTTTCAATATTCTGACATTTTAAAAAAACGTGGCCAACTGGAAAATGATCCCTCCCTTGGTTTTACGTTGTTAGGTAGATGAGACTCACAGTTTATTCGAGCGCACGCAACCAAAGCTGGGACTCGAATCCGGGCGGTTTGGCGCGCACTCGCAGCCTCTAGCCACTGAGCTAGCACTCGGTTCTCATATTCTGACATTTTTGGGACCCTTCGAATGAATCGATGAATCCACATGTAAGATTGTTCAACAGATTCATACCATCTACCCGGAGAGGTTTTTCATTAAGGTACGCCTAAACGCCATAAAAAAGAAAATTTTCGAGATGAGCGCTGAGGCGACCGTTGAGGCGACTACGGTGACCCCGCCGCCGGGGGAACCAGGCGGATCGCCGGTGACTGTCTTGCCTGATGGTTCGCCGGACTCCACGCGGGGAGGGGACGATGATATCGAAGAGGGGGAGATCGCGGCGACTTCGGCATCTCCCCCGAAGATGCCTTCAGTTGGATTCGAATGGCGAGGTGCTGAGGCTCTCGAGGAGGGCGAGATCGTGGGTACAGGGAGAAGATCACCGCGCGTCGGAGGTAGATTCTGGGCGTTGGAGGATCTTGATCCCGATGCATCTGATGTGGACGCGAGGAAGGAGACTGATGTGATTCCGGTGAGTTCGTCATACCTAGATGTATGCCTAACGCCGGATCAGGAGACTGGTTTGGTACTTTCCTCTGATCAGCGCAGGTTTGAGAAGAAGATGGCCAAGCGGAGGCATCAACGTCAGTGCGCTCTGGAGTGCTCATCGCCGATCTCACCGCCGGTTGTGACTCCGTCGAGGGCGGTTCATGCCAAGGTAATGAAGCTGCCTCCATTCCCCCCGTCTTCGTTTCCTCTTGAAGAGAGTCCCTTCCCGTGGACGGAAGTTCGCCGGCGGCGAAGCTCGGCTGCGAGCGGACGTTTGAATTTCGAAGGAAGAAATCGGTGCCGTGATCTGGATCACTGTGGGCCGAGTTCACACGTAGGCCCAATCCCCGATCGGAGTGGCTGCATGGGCCATGCACGAAGCGGGCGGGTGTGTCCGAGGGCAAAAGTACCGTCGGAGTCCAGACTGCGTAAGCTTCTAGGTTTTACCTGGAAGAAATCAGCCGCTGTGCGTGCTGCGGTTGTCATGGCGAACAGAGGTGGAGGTAGAACCGGGGGGACTTCGCCGCCGCTGGCCGCGGTAGAGCCCAACCGAGGGTGTTTGAAGCTGGAGAGGCTAGTGGGACGGCAGGGGTGCCCTCGATCCCTGCTGGAACCATTGTTGGCGGACCGGTGATTGATGCTGCTGTGGTGGCCGGTCAGCGACAGGAGGTATTCGCGTTCAACGCTGGTCGAGGCAATGTAGCCTTCAGAGGTAATCACCACCAAGGGGGATACCGAGGGCGACAGAGATACGAGCAGCAGGGCAGAGGCCCGTTTGGACGCGGACGTGGAGGACAGGGACCTCGTCAGTATCCGAGGCAGATGCCACCGCGGTATGTTCCGGTTGGTGCCATGCAAGGAGCTAGAAATAATCAGCAAGGGGTCCAAAATCAAGTACAGGCAAGGCAGCCTTCTGTGGTTGCTACCGTGACACCGCAGGTTGCTAGTGTGGGTACGAATGGTTCTTTGGCAGCGGGTAATGTCGTACAGCAGCAATATGTGCAGCGTGTGACGGCTCAGCAGGTGGCCACGGCAGTAGCAAATGCAGCTCCGAAGAAGAACAAGGTGGATAGGATGAAGTGCTTCAGGTGTGGAGTAGCAGGTCATCTGCTGAATGATTGTCCAGCTCCTATTTGTGAGATTTGTAAGTCAGTAGAGCATGTTACTAATAATTGTCCACTATTGTTAGCTCCAAAGCCACATCCAATTATGTATGGATACGCTCATGATGAGTTGACGTTCTTTGGCTTGCCTCTATCGGAACATTACAAAACAAAGGTGGTGAATGCGAAAATGGCATCAATTGTGGTGTCTAAGGGGGAGATGACTATTCCTCAGATCATAACTCAACTGCAGAGGCTGGTGCCTACGGAGAATTTCATATGGAGGGTGTCTCAGGAGGGACATAATATTTTCAAAGTGCAATTTCCGTCCAAAGTTGAGCTAGATAGATTAAAAATCTTTGGTGCTTTTCAAGTGCCGAGAAGTAATTGTGAGATGATTTTTGATTCGTGGACACGGAGGATCGAGCCCATTGACACACTCCCGGAGTATTGGGTTCGGGTGTCCGGGATACCTGAAGACCGCCTGGAGGATTTTTTGCTTCTTTGGTCCATTGGGTTCATGCTTGGCAAGACATCTAAAGTGGACATGCCCTATACCAGGACACATGGTGTTCTACGCATTAGGGTCGGCTGTTTAGATTACACAAAGATCCCCCACAACTATCCGATGTTTATTCATGATGGTATCTATGAGCTCACCTTTGAGGTGGAGGGAGAGGATATTACGATAGAGGAAGATGTGGAGATGACTGAACCCAATACGGAGAATGATGATGATGATGGAATTCTTGATGATTTTACCGATGCACTAGCAAACACTTCTCTCAATAATTCTAGTGCTAATGAGAGTAAGGCTGATGAGCCTATGGATACTCAAAACACTACTTCTCATGGCCCGGGTGGTGATACGGCAAAGAGAACCGGGGTGGTGTTCTCTCCCTTGATTCTGAAATCTTTCCAACGGTCTCGAGATGAGTTGAGGTCTTTGTTCATGCACTCGGTAGACAAGAATACGGAGGAGTCTGTGGCTGTTCCTATGGTTACTCAACCTGATCCTTCTCGTGTTGGTTTGGACAAGGAAGTACATACTGTTACGTACACAGATTCTGCAAAAAAACAGCCTGCTGCTAGTCCTTCGAACTCTGTTTTACCGGAGGCAGCAAATGTTCTGCCGGCAGCTGGTTCTGCGCGCGTTTCTGCTGCCCGGCAGCGAAATTCGCCGATTACCCTGCCGTGGGCTACTGCGCTGCCGCAGTCTGCTCCTGTCGTGACGCCAAAGGTGGCCAACCCTCTGCCGCCGCTGTCGTGTGCAAGGGCTCGGTCTCCTTGTGAGATGGAGGGGTCGACGAGGGTTGACAACGTGGTGCAAGAGCAGAAGGGGATAGGGGCTGACGACGAGCTTGCTGCGGTTCGGAACATCAGCTTAGCGCCAACGCTCTCGGTGCGGATTCCCAATTGTACGGTGCCAGTAGCAGCATCGACATCTGAGGGGGACGCGATGCATACGGATGTCTCGGGGCATACTCCGCTGCCTAATCATGTCCCTTCAAAGGAGGAGGTCGTGGCGTTCGGAGGTATTCCGGAGCCGGGGAGTGCGGGTCTTCGTTCAAGTGCACGGCTGCGCGCACAACCTGACGCCGACACACCTATCTCGGAGAGGGCTGCTAGGATTGCGGCGCAACGAGATGTCGCACCCGGACTTCTAGAGGATACTCACAACCCGCTAAACAGTAGATAAATGGCTTACGGGCCATACCGGCACCCGCATCTCAATATGAGTAGGCCAACACGTAAACGTGTGACAACCATCCTCTACTATTCATCGTCTGCGTAAACCATCCCATAGAAATCCGACTACTTCCATTGACGTACTTCATAACATACACACATGGTACGTCAACGGCATTTGAACAAGTGATATCACAACAAATCTCTAAGACACAAAGAAATAGAAATAAGTGGCAAATAGCTCTCACTAGAGCAGAGATAGCAAATACAATCATCCAGAGGACACATGTCCCAACAAGTCATCATTACATCACAGCGGAAGCATCCAAAGTGTCTGAGTACAGACAAGATCCAAATAGGCCTAAGAGGCCGGAAACGAAAAGACGGAGCCCATCCACGATGTCTCGGATCCTGCCCGGGTCCGCTATCTACTCGTCAGCAGCCTCGTCATACTCCACGTAGTAGCCACCATGGGGATCCTCGGAAACGTAGTCTGCAGAACACGCAGCCCCAAAGGGGTCAGTACAGACGAGTACTCGCAAGCAAGACGCACAAGATACCAAAGTGTACCCAGAAACACCAAGTACAGATGCTTTGGGTTCAACGGAAGATAGGTGATATAAAGATGCGGCAGCGGGCTGCCTAACCAACTACAGAGACACGCTACAACATCCGGCTAAAAGAAAGGGATAAGATAGCGCATCGGAACCAACTACCACTAACCTCAAACAAACCCATCCTGGATCTCGCCCCTTATCCAAAGAAGCAATCCGAGGATAACTCACACAATTGGATTAGTGAAGGGTCAAGTTATTGTGTCAATAAGCCTATTACTGGTCAAATTATTATTAATTAGGTGTAAGTTGTCTAGTCCTTGTTAACCAGCCCTATCACCAAGTCATCCATAACCGCGGACAACACGGCTTCTCGAGAAGATTTAACCCTGCAGGGATGCACCAATTTGGCGTACACGTAAGAATATCCCGCCAGACGGGGATCAAACCCACCAAGCGAGACACTCAACACAACCCAACTCTTCTTCGCATCAAGCCCAAAGAACCCCGTGCAATTGAGCGCACGGCTAATCAAGCCCCACGAAGAAAAGGGGACCCTCATAGCACTCTAAGAACGTGTATCCCTAAATGCCGACTACAAAAGTTACCACCCTGGCCTCGGGTTCGCACCTGCATATGCATGCGGCAAATGGAAAACCCGAACTAAATGAGGCGATTTGGACGAGATGCGAATCGAATCAAAGTTGAGGGGGGCGCCCATACACGCTTCCCACATGCGGTTAGCGCGCTCATCATGGATCTAGAGGACAAGAACTTTTCCTGAGTTCGACACTAGCAGGCCTCAAAACCATACCCGGCCTCCTGCCGGTGCCTTATCATCAAATTAGCATTACCTCAAACATTAACAGGTTGTTGTTTAAACATCGAGCCCCCAGAACATAATAAATATGGTAACAGAAATAACGGACAACAGACTCGAGCATAAACAACCCTAAGCATGTTAGTAAGACACAGGCATCAAGCAAAAGGGTTATAGGTGTGGAGGATAGGCTATATCAGGGTTACAGGATAACATGTGATAGGTTCGGAACACAAGCAACGAATCTTAAGGCTAGCAGGATAGACAACGGAAAGTATCGATATCCAGTGTGGAAAGGACACAATGGTTCATGTGAGTGAATACTTGCCTGCAAACTCAGTAGCCTGGTACTGGGGTAACTCCTCAGAAGTAGTGTCGTAAACCTCGTCTGTCTGAACGTCGTCGTCTATTCGGGAAGAAGCAAACAAACAACGCAGAGAGACAAACAATCAATAACATGGCATAATGCACAAACATGGGATGATGCATGACAATTTAATTGATGCATCAAAGATAAGCTAGTTGACATGGTAACATAATCAAATGGACCTATATGCAATTTGGATTGCATATGGAAAGCCCATGAATTAAGGTTGGATTAATGATCTACAAATAACCATCATGTGAAAGTTGATTAGAATGGTGCATGGATGAGGAAAACAATAATAAAACAACAATAACTTCAATTTGAAAAGGTGTTTACCAAGTTTGGAATTTTATTCATTAAGTTATGAAATTTGGCTTCTTAAATGAGTTACACAAGCATTTGTTGTTTTCACCAATTTTAATTGTTCAAAATAGATAACAAAATTCATATTTGGAAAGAACATAAAATTTTAGGTGGAATACATGTTTCATTTGTTGACAAAGGATTTAAAATGAATTAATTATGAATTAAACAAGTCTAAACAAGATTTAAATGAATTTAATTCAATTATAAGATTATTTGAATTTTTTATTTGTTCAAAACATTAAATAAAATTCATATTTGAAAAGTTTATATTTTTCTGGTTTGAAAACATATTTTATATGTTCAAAAAGAATTTAGTTTGACCAAGTTATGATTTTAGCAATTTTAAATAATTTAAACAAGGTTTGAATTATTTAACCAATTTTAATTATTCAAAACAGGAAACAAAGTTTATATTTGGAAATCTTGTTCAATTTTGCATGGAAAACATATTTTATATGGGCCATTTGAATTAAATTTGAATTAGTTATGAATTTGACCAAATTTGAGATAGTTGCTTGAATTTGAATTTTTGAAAACATTTGAAGTGTTCAAAACAGTAAACAAATGATTTAAACATGTAGATAATTAAATTTGGGATGGAAAACATATTTAATATGTTGAATTTGAATTTGAATTGAGGGATCTATGATGGTTTGAATTCGAGGGACCAAACTGTAAAATTACAGGGACTTGGAGGTAAAAGAAAAAGGTCCAGATCTGGATCCACCCCGCAGGGACCTAGCCTGGGCCGCTGACAAAGGGCCCTAGGCCACGTTGGCGCCGCGTGGCAGGGGTGTGCGCGCGCGTGGCTGACCGCGTCGCTGACAGGAGCGCCCCACCTGTCAGCGCGCGTTTGCAAAAATGGGTTTTAATCCGCGCGGACGGGGACTCGATCCCGCGACCTAGGATGCGTGCGCGCGGTGCGTTGCCACTGCGCTACTGAAAGTTTCTGTAATAGGAGAGGGGGCTTGGGGGTTTTGAGGTGGTGTTCGTGGCCGTTAACTGAAACTGACGAAAATTCAGTTAACTGAATTGCTGACAGAGGTGGACGGCCGCCGGCGGCGAGCGTTGCTGCGGCCTTGCGTGTGCGCGTGGATGCGTGTAGGCGTGTGCGGTGTGTGCGTGCAGCTCGCGGGTGCAGAGGGGAAGCAGGGGAGGAAGGCGAGGGCTCACCGGGGAGTAGGAAGGAGAGGAGGAGCCCGGTGCGGTGGAGGTGGCCGGCGACGTGGACAGGGATGGCGACGGTGATGCAGCTGCTCCCGGATGCCGCTGCGGTGTCGAGGAGGAAGGTGGCGTCGCGGGGTTCCCGTTCCCGCAGCTAACCAGGCCGGGAGGTGACCATGGCGGCGGCGATCGCCGGAAGTTGTTGTGGTGGTGCGCGGTGGTTCAGAAGCAGAGAGAGAACAGAGAAAGGAGGAGGGGAAAACGGCGGCGGCGTGAGAGAAAGGGAGGAGGAGGTCTAGGGCAGGAGGGTGGAGCTCGGGGTGGCTATAAGGAGGAGGGGGGTACGCTGCTGGCCGTCCCCTCCTCTGTCTGCTCGACGTGGCCATCCCCGATGACCTGCCGTACAGAGGTAGGGGATGGGGAGAAAAAGGTGGGCTGGGCCTGGGGTAGGTGTGGTGGGCTCAGCCCACTTGGCTGGCCTGCCCTCTCCCCTCTCTTTTTTTTCTGTTTTCTTTTTTTTTCAGAAAAAGAAAAGGGAGAAAAGGAGATAAAAAGAAGGGCTTTTGGGGTTTTAAAATTTGGTGATAATTTTTATAGTTTAATTATTACAAAAGCCCAGCTGTGCAACTTTTTGTTTTTCAAAAATTTAAAGTTTGGTTGCTGTTTGAAAATTCAAGTGAATTTAGGATTAATTGAATTAATGAAAGAAGCAAGTTAAAAGTTTTTAATTTCAAGTTTAATGGAAACAAATGATTGGTTTGTTTTGTAATTTTCATTTGAAAAAAATTGTAACAGAACAAGTATGAAACAAGGATTTGAAATTTGGTTTGAAATTCAAATGGAAAAACAAGGGAAAACAAATGCAATGCTTATGATGACATGATGCAAAACATAAATTAACAAAGGAGCAAACATTCTAGGGTTGTTTTTCATACTTGGGATGTTACAAAACGCCCCCCCCCCCTTGAAGGAATCGCGCCCCGAGATTCCTACTGAGAAGAGAAAAGGTCCGGATACTTCTTGCGAAGATCCTCTTCGGTCTCCCATGTTGCCTCTTTATCGGAATGATGAGACCACTGCACTTTTAAGAAGTCGGTGCTCTTGTTGCGAGTTTTGCGCTCGGTCTCATCGAGAATTCGAGTAGGGTGCTCCTCATAAGAGAGGTCTTCTTGCAGATCAATTGAATCATGATCAACTGCACGACCTGGATCTTTGAAGCACTTCTTGAGCTGTGACACGTGAAACACATCGTGCACCTTGGATAGCTTTTCTGGAAGTTCAAGATGATAGGCATTTTCTGCACGCCTTGAGAGAATGTTGAAGGGACCAATATATCTTGGTGCAAGCTTTCCTTTGACACCAAAACGATGAGTGCCTCTGAGGGGAGTTACACGGAGATATGCTTTGTCACCAGGTGCATAGACCATGTCCCTGTGCTTGCTGTCATAGTAGCTTTTCTGACGAGACTGAGCAATCTTGAGATTGTCACGAATGATTCGAACTTTATCTTCGGCCTCGTTAACAATGTCAGGGCCTAAGAGTGAACGTTCACCGGCTCCAGACCAATTGATTGGACTCCTGCATCTGCGGCCATAGAGAGCCTCAAATGGTGCCATGCCTAGGCTTGCCTGGAAGCTGTTGTTGTAGGAGAATTCAGCATATGGAAGACATTCCTCCCATTTCATGCCAAAAGAGAGACCACATGCTCTGAGCATATCCTCGAGAATCTGATTGACTCTTTCGACTTGCCCTTGAGACTGAGGGTGATAGGTTGTACTGAACAGCAGTTTGGTGCCCAAGGCTTCTTGAAAGCTTTTCCAGAAATGAGAAGTGAATATGCTTCCACGGTCTGAGCTTATTTCCAATGGAACACCATGAAGAGGAACAATCTTTGCTGTGTAGAGCTCTGCTAACTTACTAGCTGAGATTGTTTCTTTGACAGGAAAGAAGTGAGCGACTTTAGTGAGTCGATCAATGACAACGAAGATTGCATCGTTGCCCCTCTTGGACTTTGGAAAACCAGTGACGAAGTCCATTTCAATCATGTCCCACTTCCACTCAGGGATTTTCAGAGGTTGGAGAAGACCGGCTGTTTTCTGATGAACTGCCTTAACACGTTGACAAACGTCGCATTCAGAAACGTATTGAGCAATTTCACGTTTCATGCTAGGCCACCAATACAGTGTCTTGAGATCCTGGTACATCTTTGTACTTCCAGGGTGTTTGGATAGAGGAGTTTCATGAGCCTCCTTGAGAATGACATCTTTGAGACTTTGAATCTGAGGAACTGCAATGCGTCCTTCGAAGAACACAGTTCCCTTGTCATCAATTGAGAAGGACTTAAATTTCTCATTGCCTCCTTTGATGTGTTCTACAATCTTCTTGATTTCAGCATCACGAAGTTGTTCACAACGAATCTTGTCCTCGAGAGTTGGACTGGCTGTCAAGTTTGCAAGATAGCCTTGAGGAACAAGACCAAGGTTTAGCTTCTGGAATTCTTCATGAAGAAGAGGTTGGCTTTCCATGATCATGATATTATTGCAATACGACTTGCGACTGAGAGCATCGGCCATAACATTAGCCTTGCCTGGAGTGTAAGAAATGGTAAGATCAAAGTCTTTGATCTTTTCAATCCATGTCCTTTGCCTGAGGTTTAGGTCTGGTTGAGTGAAGATGTACTTCAGACTCTTATGATCGGAAAAGATTTCAGTGCGATTACCCAACAAGTATTGCCTCCATTTCTTGAGGGCAAACACAACTGCTGCAAGTTCAAGGTCATGAGTGGGATAATTGAGCTCATGCGCGTTCAACTGACGTGAAGCATAATCCACAACTTGACGTTCTTGCATAAGAACTGCACCTAGACCTTGGAGGGAAGCATCACAGAATATCTGGAAAGGTTTTGAAGGATCTGGGCCAACCAGAACTGGTGTAGAAGTGAGTTTAGTCTTCAGGAGATTGAAACTTTCATCACATTGTGGAGACCAGACGAACTTCTTGTCCTTCTTTGTGAGGTCAGTGAGAGGTTTGGCAATCTTGGAGAAGTTTTGGACGAAGCGACGGCAATAGCTAGCCAAGCCAAGAAAGCTTCTTACTTGCTTCACCGTCTTTGGAGGTTTCCAATCAACAATTGCTTTAACCTTTTCTGGATCAATGGCTATGCCCTCGGCAGAGATTACATGACCAAGGTAAGCAACTTCTGAAATCCAGAACTCACATTTGGAGAATTTGGCATAGAGACGATGCTCGCGAAGCTTCATGAGAGTGAGACGAAGATGTTCTTCATGCTCTTCCTCGGATTTTGAGTAGACAAGAATGTTATCAAGATATACCACAACGAACTTGTCGAGGTATTCATGGAAGACAGAATTCATGAGTCGGGAGAAGGTCGCCGGTGCATTGGTGAGACCAAAGGACATGACGGTGAATTCATATAGACCGTAGCGAGTGGTGAAGGCTGTCTTTGGAATATCCTCTTTTCTGATCTTTATTTGATGGTAACCCATTCTCAAGTCCAACTTGGAGAATATTGAGGCTCCAGCAAGTTGATCAAAAAGATCATCGATACGAGGAATTGGATACTTGTTTTTGATGGTTTTCTCGTTAAGAGGACGATAGTCAACAACGAGTCTCTTTGTGTGATCCTTCTTCGCAACGAACAGAGTTGGGCAACCCCAAGCCGAGGAACTAGGTTGAATGTAACCTTTTTCCATGTACATATCAATTTTTTCCTTCAACAACTTCAGTTCGGGAGTTCCTATCTTGTAGGGATGCTTAGAGATTGGAGCAGTACCTGGCTCAAGTTCGATCACGAACTCAACAGGTCTGTCCGGAGGCATCCCTGGCAATTCTTCTGGAAAGACGCCAGGGAAGTCGCAAACCACCGGGACATTTTCAAGTGAAGGTAGAGGTTTTGCATCGAGGGTGCACAGCTGAAAGGAACTTGATTCATGTGGAGAATAGATTATCTGGCCAGAAGGGTGGGACAGAGTTATTGACTTTTGAGCACAGTCAATCCTTGCTTTATTGGCCTTCAGCCAATCCATACCAAGAATGACATCAATGTCAGAACTTCCCAGGAACATGAGAGAAGCAAGGAAAATTTGGCCTCCAATTAGGATTTGATTGTCCTTACTTATCTTGGAAGTCAACATTTGAGATCCCGGGGAGTGAACAGTGATCTGATTGCTTAGTGGAACCACAATTAGGTTGTTTGTTGTGGCAAAGATCTTTGACACAAAAGAATGTGATGCTCCGGTATCAAACAACACTTTAGCTGGAAAAGAGTTTACGGGTAATATACCGAGAACGACGTCAGGAGCTTCCTCAGCTTTGTCGATCTTGACATGATTCACCCTTGCGGTCCTCCCGACAGGCCTGTTGTTGGAGTTGAAGGCCTTAGGAGGGGGAGCGCGCACCATTGCCTGGTTTGTGTTAGGACGAGGTGGTGGTGGAGGTAGCTGCCTCTGCGTGCACTTGTCGGCGTAGTGCCCCGTCTGCTTGCACTTGTAGCAAGTGACGACACGAGGAGGCCCTGGCCTTGGCCGCCCCATCGAAGCCATTGGATCATGCATCTGAGCAGGGTTGGGTGGGCGGGGAGCGAAGCCTGGAGAAGTTTGGGCGTATGGAGCCCGAGTGACAGCACCACTTGGCACCCAGATGCGGCGCTTCTGCGGAGGGGTGGTCATGTTGGAGGAGGAACCACCCTCACGCGAGTGCTTGCGAGACTCCTCGAACGCCTTGCGCCCATTTTCTTCATTGAGCGCGGTGTTAACGAGATCCTCGAAGCTGTTGGCCTTGATATTTGTGAGGGCATACTTGAGTTCCGGGTTAAACCCTCTGCGGAACCTTGCCATCTTCTTAGCTTCAGTGGACACCTCATCACCAGCGTACCGGGCGAGGCGATTGAACTCACTCTGATACCCGATGATGTCCAACTTGCCCTGCTTGAGTGAGCAAAATTCTTCACGCATCCTTTCCATGAGACCATCTGGAATGTGGTGCTTCAGGAAGGCTTCCTTGAAACAACCCCACGTGACTGGTATCCCAGTTCTCATGGCCTGGAAGTTCTCCCACCAAGTAGCTACCTGACCCTTCAGCAGATAGGAGGCATATTTGACCTTGTCTTCTTCAGCTACGTGTGCAATCTCCAGAGCCTTGGCTATCTCACGGATCCAGTCGTCAGCGTCCAGAGGCTCGCGTGTGGCCACGAAAGCTCTCGGACCCAGACTGAGAAACTCCTTGATGCTGACTCGTGGAGCTGTCTGGTTGATGTGCTGATTAGTCTGGAACTGGGCCATCTGCGTCATGACTTGGGTCATCTGAGTCAACAGCTCCGCGATTGGCGGTGGCTCAGGCGCGTTGTTCCTTGTTGGCGGCATCCTGAATGGAAATGCATTTTAGCACAACAATAGAAAAGGATAGACTTGGCAACCGAAAGTGAGATTATTCCGACGCGTGAATAGATAACCAACAGGTACATCATCACATGTTCAAATACATCAGAATATCCAACACACCATAAATGGTTCGAATGCCAAAGGATAACTAAACATAGCTAAGAATGGATACATCGGTACTCCCATGCTCATCACGCAGGACGGCGGCTAGGAGTACGGCGAGAGGTACGGTGAGGAGCACGCCCACGAAAGTAGGTAGAACGACGATCCACGTAGATCTGACGTGGTCTGAGAGCGACTCTAGGTGTGGTGAAGTACATAGCGTCGACTCCCTGTGCTCCAAAGCGAGGAATCCCAGTGTAACCAGCACCAAGGTTCAGGAGTGGACCTCTGGTCGGCTCGTAACCTCCAGCATCTGGCAGACGACGCCCCAATGGCTGATCGAAACGTGCAAAGCGCTCGTCTCCAACAAAGTCTGTGGTGTAAGTCGCCAGACGAGTCAAAGCAAGGTAGAGCTGCTCTCTGACTGAAGCCAACTCCTGAGATAGTGTGCTGGCAACTGCGTCACTGTGCCTCACAAACTGAGCGGTGGTGTGCAGCCTGGAGTTATCATGCTCGTAGACATCCAAGTTGTCATAGAGAGTGAAGTGAGCTCCCTCTGAAGTGATGTAACCACGGGGGATGTGGCGATAGATAGAATCGTCAAATCCCCAGTAGTCAGCACGAAGGACGGTGAGACTCACATAAGCTGCCTGCTGCACAGCCATATCCACTGTGGAACCTACTGCCTCGTAGCGGTGGACTACGCTCATGCCATCATCTGACAGAATGTAGACGATAGCCTGGTAGTAGGTCTGGTCAAACTCTCGCTGCTGCTCGTAGACCTGGTACTCTGGTGCCCAACGGAACCCCAGAAAAGTGACCATGTCTCTCAGCATCTCCGGATAACCGGCAGTGCTCTCGCAACGAGTCATACGAACCACCTGCGGGTAGAACCTGAGATCCATCTGCAGATGATCGGGAAAGCTTTGATTAGACGCCGGTAGAAGAACTAAAGTGGCAAGCAACAACAAGGTTTCAACGTACGAAAAGGATGTTGAGAAGAACAGGATATCGAAGCAACATCTAGGAAACACGAGACCAAACACTCCTGAGGTACTACAGAAAAACCCATCCGGGCTTCTAAAGGATCAATATCTACTGCTTAAGGAATAGAGGATCTGCTTCCGGGGCTTACACGCCTCCGTTCTCAATCGTGAGTAGGCAACATGATAAATCATGTCACAACCACCTCCATTCCTATGGTCTAGTAGATATAACTATCCTAGAGAAACCAGGATACGTGAAATCCTAACTTGAAAGTTTAGATGAGAAGAGAAAACAACGTTGCACTTCCTTACCAGAAAAGGGAGGGTGGGTGGGGAAAGAAATAAAAGAACAGAATTCCTACTCTCACGTTTCATTTTTCCTATATAGCTACAAAATAGTTTCTAGACTCAACTGCGACCAGTAAAAGGGATCCTACAGGCAGACAGACTCTGATACCATTTGTCGCACCCGGACTTCTAGAGGATACTCACAGCCCGCTAAACAGTAGATAAATGGTTTACAGGGCATACCGGCACCCGCATCTCAATATGAGTAGGCCAACACGTAAACGTGTGACAACCGTCCTCTACTATTCATTGTCTGCGTAAACCATCCCATAGAAATCCGACTTCTTCCATTGACGTACTTCATAACATACACACATGGTACGTCAACGGCATTTGAACAAGTGATATCACAACAAATCTCTAAGACACAAAGAAATAGAAATAAGTGGCAAATAGCTCTCACTAGAGCAGAGATAGCAAATACAATCATCCAGAGGACACATGTCCCAACAAGTCATCATTACATCACAGCGGAAGCATCCAAAGTGTCTGAGTACATACAAGATCCAAATAGGCCTAAGAGGCCGGAAACGAAAAGACGGAGCCCATCCACGAAGTCTCGGATCCTGCCCGGGTCCGCTATCTACTCGTCAGCAGCCTCGTCATACTCCACGTAGTAGCCACCATGGGGATCCTCGGAAACGTAGTCTGCAGAACACGCAGCCCCAAAGGGGTCAGTACAGACGAGTACTGGCAAGCAAGACGCACAAGATACCAAAGTGTACCCAGCAACACCAAGTACAGATGCATTGGGTTCAACGGAAGATAGGTGATATAAAGATGCGGCAGCGGGCTGCTCTAACCAACTACAGAGACACGCTACAACATCCGGCTAAAAGAAGGGGATAAGATAGCGTATCGGAACCAACTACCACTATCCTCAAGCAAACCCATCCTGGATCTTGCCCCTTATCCAAAGAAGCAATCCGAGGATAACCCACACAGTTGGATTAATGAAGGTTCAAGTTATTGTGACAATATGCCTATTACTAGTCACATTATTATTAATTAGGTGTAAGTTGTCTAATCCTTGTTAGCCAGCCCTATCACCAAGTCATCCATAACCGCGGACAACACGGCTTCTCGAGAAGATTTAACCCTGCAGGGATGCACCAATTTGGCCGTACACGTAAGAATATCCCGCCAGACGGGGATCAAACCCACCAAGCGAGACACTCAACACAACCCAACTCTTCTTCGCATCAAGCCCAAAGAACCCCGTGCAAATGAGCGCACGGCTAATCAAGCCCCACGAAGAAAAGGGGACCCTCATAGCACTCTAAGAACGTGTCTCCCTAAATGCCGACTACAAAAGTTACCACCCTGGCTTCGGGTTCGGACCTGCATATGCATGCGGCAAATGGAAAACCCGAACTAAATGAGGCGATTTGGACGAGATGCGAATCGAATCAAAGTTGAGGGGGGCGCCCATACACGCTTCCCACATGCGGTTAGCGCGCTCATCATGGATCTAGAGGACAAGAACTTTTCCTGAGTTCGACACTAGCAGGCCTCAAAACCATACCCGGCCTCCTGCCGGTGCCTTATCATCAATTAGCATTACCTCATACATTAACAGGTTGTTGTTTAAACATCGAGCCCCCAGAACATAATAGATATGGTAACAGAAATAACGGACAACAGACTCGAGCAAAAACAACCCTAAGCATGCTAGTAAGACACAGACAACAAGCAATAGGGTTATAGGTGTGGGGGTGAGGCTATATCAGGGTTACAGGATAACATGTGATAGGATCGGAACACAAGCAACGAATCTTAAGGCTAGCAGAATAGACAACGGAAAGTATCGGTATCTAGTGTGGAAAGGACACAATGGTTCATGTGAGTGAATACTTGCCTGCAAACTTAGTAGCCTGGTACTGGGCTAACTCCTCAGAAGTAGTGTCGTAAACCTCGTCTGTCTCAACGTCGTCGTCTATTCGAGAAGAAGCAAACAAACAACGCAGAGAGACAAACAATCAATAACATGGCATAATGCACAATCATGGGATGATGCATGGCAATTTAATTGATGCATCAATGATAAGCTAGTTGACATGGTAACATAATTAAATGGACCTATATGCAATTTGGATTGCATATGGAAAGCCCATGAATTAAGGTTGTATTAAATGATCTACAAATAACCATCATGTGAAAGTTGATTAGAATGATGCATGGATGAGGAAAACAATGAGAAAACAACAATAGCTTCAACTTGAAATGGTGTTTACCAAGTTTGGAATTTTATTTATTAAGTTATGAAATTTGGCTTCTTAAATGAGTTACACAAGAATTTGTTGTTTTCACCAATTTTAATTGTTCAAAATAGGTAACCAACTTTATATTTGGAAAGAACACAAAATTTTAGGTGGAATACATGTCTCATTTGTTGACAATGGATTTAAAATGAATTAATTATGAATTAAACAAGTTTAAACAAGATTTAAATGAATTTAATTCAAGTATAAAAATTATTTGAATTTTTATTTGTTCAAAACATTAAATATAATTCATATTTGAAAAGATTAAACTTTTCTGGTTTGAAAACATATTTTATATGTTCAAAAAGAATTTAGTTTGACCAAGTTATGAATTTAGCAATTTTAAATGATTTAAACAAGGTTTAAATTATTTAACCAATTTTAATTATTCAAAACAGGAAACAAAGTTTATATTTGGAAAGCTTGTTCAATTTTGCATGAAAAACATATTTTACATGTGACATTTGAATTAAATTTGAATTAGTTATGATTTTGACCAAATTTGAAATAGTTATTTGAATTTGGATTTTTGAAAACATTTGAAATGTTCAAAACAGTAAACAAATGAGTTAAACATGTAGATAATTAAATTTGGGATGGAAAACATATTTAATATGTTGAATTTGAATTTGAATTGAGGGATCTATGATGGTTTGAATTCCAGGGACCAATGTGTGAAATTACAGGGACTTGGAGGTAAAAGAAAAGGTCCAGATCTGGATCCACCCCGCAGGGACCTAGCCTGGGCCGCTGACAACGGGCCCTAGGCCACGTTGGCGCCGCGTGGCAGGGGTGTGCGCGCGTGTGGCTGACCGCGTCGCTGACAGGAGCGCCCCACCTTTCAGCGCGCGTTGCAAAATGTTGGGATTTAATCCCGCGAGGGGGGATTCGAACCCTCGCCCTCGTGTGCGTGCGCGCAGTGCGTGTGCCACTGGGGTGTGCTGCTGTATCTTGTCAGTAGAGAGGCGCGCGCGGTTTTGAGGTGGTGTTCGTGGCCGTTAACTGAAACTGAAGAAAATTCAGTTAACTGAATTGCTGACAGAGGCGGACGGCCGCCGGCGGCGAGCGTTGCTGCGGCCTTGCGTGTGCGCGTGGACGCGTGCAGGCGTGTGCGGTGTGTGCGTGCAGCTCGCGGGTGCAGAGGGGAAGCAGGGGAGGAAGGCGAGGGATCACCGGGGAGTAGGAAGGAGAGGAGGAGCCCGGTGCGGTGGAGGTGGCCGGCGACGTGGACAGGGACGGCGGCGGCGATGCAGCTGCTCCCGGATGCCGCTGCGGTGTCGAGGAGGAAGGTGGCGTCGCGGGGTTCCCGTTCCCGCAGCTAACCAGGCCGGGAGGTGACCATGGCGGCGACGATCGCCGGAAGTTGTTGTGGTGGTGCGCGGTGGTTCAGAAGCAGAGAGAGAACAGAGGAAGGAGGAGGGGAAAACGGCGGCGGCGTGAGAGAGAAGGGAGGAGGAGGTCTAGGGCAGGAGGGTGGAGCTCGGGGGTGGCTATAAGGAGGAGGGGGTACGCTGTTGGCCGTCCCCTCCTCTGTCTGCTCGACGTGTCCATCCCCGATGACCTGTCGTACAGAGGTAGGGGATGGGGAGAAAAAGGTGGGCTGGGCCTGGGGTAGGTGTGGTGGGCTCAGCCCACTTGGCTGGCCTGCCCTCTCCCCTCTCTCTTTTTTTTTGTTTTTCTGTTTTTTTTTGCAAAAAAAGAAAAGGGAAGAAAGGAGAGAAATAGAAGGGCTCTTGGGGTTTTAAAATTTGGTGATAAATTTTTATGAGTTGTTTATTACAAAATCCCAGCTGTGCAATTGTTTGTTTTTCAAAAATTTGAAGTTTGGTTGCTGTTTGAAAATTCAAATGAATTTGAGTGCAATTGGTATTAATTTGAATTATTGATAAGAAGCAAGTTAAAAGTTTTTAATTTCAAGTTTAATGGAAACAAATGATTGGTTTGTTTTGTAATTTTCATTTGAAAAAAATTGTAACAGAACAAGTATGAAACAAGGATTTGAAATTTGGTTTGAAATTCAAATGGAAAAACAAGGGAAAACAAATGCAATGCTTATGATGACATGATGCAAAACATAAATTAACAAAGGAGCAAACATTCTAGGGTTGTTTTTCATACTTGGGTTGTTACACGAGACATCAACTTCTCAGGTAATTTATCGCGTTCTTTTACGTTAATGCCCAATGCTCATATTGTTGATTTCGCATCTAGATTAGGTGTGTCTTTGGGTTCTAACAATTCGGATATTAATGATTCTGTTAATTCCATTAAAAAATTAGAAACTGCTAGACAATTGGTCTTTCTTGAAACTAATATTAATTCTGATTCTAATGAGGTAGTGTAGCATATGTCTTCATCACTGGATGAGGAGGCTCACGAAGTAGAGGATGAGGGGTTAGGGGATTTGGAAACTTTATCACATTATGTGAAGAACACACGATCCCGTAAAAAGAAGTGTATTACATCCTCTAAACCTAAAAGAAGGAGTACTCGATTAAAAGCTATTAGCCATAATAATTAAAATCGATGAAAGGGGTTTTTTGGAACACTGATGGGTTTGGAGATACTGCTAAGCATTTAACTGTCAATGAGATGGTTAGAGAGCTGCAGCTAGACTTTGTTGCTATCTTGGAAACTGGTAGGTCTAGTTTCGAACAACGATTGTTATCTCATTTAGCAGGGGGGCGTGATTTTTGTTGGTATTACTTACCACCACATAGGAGATCAGGAGGGATACTAGTTGGTTTTAACAATGCCATTCTGACTGTTCAGAAAGTGGTTGCGGGGGATTTTTCTGTTAAATTCCACCTACGAACCAAGGACGATGGTTTCCTTTGGGCATTGGTAGTAGTGTATGGGGCTACTCAAGATGATAAAAAACCAGTTTTCCTATCCGAATTGGTAAGGATTTGTGATAGTGAGTCTCGTCCTATGGTGGTAGGGAGAGATTTCAACATAATGAGGAGACCAAATGAAAAGAGTAGTGACAATTTTAATACACGATGGCCATCTATTTTTAATGCCATTATTGAGAGTTTGGATCTAAAAGAGTTAGAAATGTCTGGAATACAATACACTTGGGTTAGTAGACGAGAGGTAACTACATATGAGAAGTTAGATCGTGTACTAGCAAGTGTTGAATGGTGTCGCACCCGGACGTCTAAAGGATACTCGTCGTTCCGTTGAACAGTAGTAGATTGGATTACGGGGCTTACCGGCACCCGCGTCCTCTTACGAGTAGGCCAACACACGTATGTGTGACAACCAACCCCTATCTGTTCAGCGTCGACGTAAACTATCCCATAGAAATCAGGACACTACCATTGACGTACTTCATACCATACACACATGGTACGTCAACGGTTTGTAACAGAATGATAGCACAACATATCTCTAAGACACAAAAGATTGAAATAAGTTGCAACTGGCCCTCACTAGGGCAGAGAATAGCAAATACAATCATCCAGAGGACACATGTCCCAACATAACATCATTACATCTCAGCGGAAGCATTCAAAGGGGTCTGAGTACAGACAAATCCAAATAGGCTTAAGAAGCCGGAAACTGAAATAAAGACGGAGCCCATCCACGATGTCTCGGATCCTGCCCGGGTCCGCTACCTACTCGTCAGCAGCCTCGTCAAACTCCATGTAGTAGCCGTCACCTGGATCCTCGTAAGCGTAGTCTGCGGAAACCACAGCCCCAAAGGGGTCAGTACATAGACGTACTGGCAAGCAAGACTCACAGTTCACCAAAGTATAACCCGTCAACACCAAGCACAGATGCCTTGGGTTCAACGGAAGAGAGGGGATATAAAAGATGCTGCAACTGGCTGCGCTAACCAACTACAGAGATTCTACCACTTCCGACTAACAGAAAGGAGATAAGATCGAGTATTGTAACCAACTGAAAGATAACTTCAAACAAACCCATCCTGGATCTCGCCCCTTATCCAAAGAAGCAATCCGAGGATAACTCACACAGTTGGATTAAAGATGAATCAAGTTGTTGTGTCAATAATCCTATTACTAGTCAAGTTGTTAATCATTGGGTGTGAGATTGTGAATCATTAGGTTTAAGTTGTCCTGAGTACTTGTTAGCCAGTACTTTCACCAAGTTAACCATAACCGCGGAAAACACGGCTTCTCGAGAAATTTATCCCTGCAGGGTTGCACCAATTTGGCCGTACACGTATGAATAACCCGCCAGATGGGATGCCTCCCACCAAGCGGGGCACTCAACACAACTCAACTCTTCTTCGCATCAAGCCCAAAGCACCTTGGGCGCACGGCTAATCAAGCCCCAAAGAAAAGGGACCCTCATAGCACTCTAAGACCGTGTCCCCCTATATGCCGACTACAAAAGTTCCACCCTGCGCTGGGCTCGCAAAAACATGCATGCGGCAAATGGAAAACACGAACTAAATGAGATGATTTGGACGAGATGCGAATCGAATCAAATTGAGGGGGGCGCCCATACTCGCTTCCCACATGCGGGTAGTGCGCTCATCATGGATCAGTAGACAAGACCCTTTTCCTATTAGGGTCGACACTAGCAGGCCTCAAAACCACACAGGGCCTCCTGCCGGTGCCTTATCATCAAATTATTATTAAGTAATAACATTAGCATGATTGATTGATTAAAAATCGAGCCCCCAGAACATAATAAAAATATAGTAACTGAAAGTAACGGGTAACAGACTCGAGCAAAGCAACCTAAGCATGCTAGTAAGACACTGGCTCAAACAATGGGGTTGTAGGAGTGGTGGTGAGGCAATATTCAGGGTTAGGGGATTCATGTGATAGGTTCGTAACAGAAACAACTACCACTAAGGCTAGCAGAGATAGACAACGGAAAGTATCGGTAACCAGGGTTGAAAGGAACACAATGGTTCATGTGAGTGATAACTTGCCTGCAAACTCAGCAGCCGGGTACTGAGCTAGATCCTCAGAAGGGGTGCTGTAAAGATCGTCTGTCTCAACGTCGTCGTCTATGCGAGAAGAAGCAAACAAACAAGGCAGAAATATAAACAATCATTATCATGGCATAGTGCACAATCATGGGATGATGCATGTCAATTTAATAGATGCATCAAAATAAACTAAGTGACATGGTAACACAATTTAAGGGGACCCCTATGCATTTGGATTGCATATGGAAAAAGGTCCATTGATTAAGTGGAAACAAATGATCTATAATTGATTAACATGTGAAAGTTTGCTTATCATGATGCATGCATGATGACAACAACAAAATAACAATAATAGATGCAAGTGAAAAAGGAATTTAACATGGTTGGAAAACATTTATTAAGTTTGGAAATGTTTGGTTACTTAAAGATGTCACACAAACAATTGTTGTTTTCATCAAGTTAAAGTGTGCAAAACAATTAAAAAAAATATATATTTGAAAAGAACATCAAATTTTAGTTGGATTACATGTTCCAAATTTTAAAATAGGAGTTAGGATGAATTTATTATGACTTAAACAATATTAAACAAGTTTTAAATGAATTTAAGACAAGTTTGAATATTATTTGAATTTGATTTATTCAAAACATAAATTCAAATTCACACTTGAAAAGTTCGCACTTTGATGGTTTGAAAACATATTTTTGCATGTTCAAAAATCTTTTATATTGAGCAAGTTATGATTTTATCAAATTTAAATGAATTAAACAAGTATTAAATTATTTAGGCAATTTAAATTATTCAAACCATGAAACAAAATTTATATTTGAAAAGGTTATTCAAAATAGCATGGAAAACATATTTTATTTGCGTTTATTGGATTAAGAATGAATTAGTTATGGAATTTAGAAATTTGCATTTGAATTATTTGAATTCAAATTTGAATTGCATTTTGAAATTTCAAAACAGGAAACAAATGGTACCAAAAGGTAGACAATTTAATTTAGACTAGCACACATATTTTATTTTCATTTTTTAGAGTTATAAAATAAAAGTTATTAGGGTTTTAAAACCAGGGACCAAACTGCAATTTTTAAGGGGCTGTTTTTAAAACAGAAACTGTTTTAAACTTTTTATTACCGCACTGGAGTGTACACCAGACACTGCCAGGGGGGGCCCAGGTCTCGCTGTGCTTGCGTGGCCACTGGGTGGCTGACAGGGGGCCCTCCCTGTCAGCACCTGGTGGAAAAAAGATGGGATTTATCCCAGGGGAGCCAGGGACTCGAACTCTGGACCTCGCCCTCGCGCGCACAAAGCCTGAACCAGTTGCGCTGCGTTGCGTTTCTTGTCAGTAGCAGCGACGCGGGGAGGATAACGTTACAAAGTGCTATCTGAACTTAACTGAAACTCGCGCGGTAACTGAACGTTCGCTGACAGGAACAAGTTCGCCGGCGGGGATCGACGTGCCCGTGCTCGAGGTGCTGGATCTGGGTGTGCGTGTGCTGGATGCGCGCGCATCGTGCAGATGCAACAGAGAGAGGGGAGGAGGAAACGGTGCGCTCACCACCGGAGGTAGACGATGCGGAGGCGCGGTGACGTACGGCTGACGGCGACTGCGGCAGCGGGGTCGACGAGGACGGCGGCGCGGATCCAGCAGCTCTCCGTGCTCCCTTAGGTGTCCAAAAGGAAGAAGAAGACGTGGCCGATCGTTTCCCGTGGCTAGGTGGGGTGCGGGCTGTCCATGGCGACGGCGGTGTGCAAGGTTTCAGAGCGGCGGACTTCCGGTGGGCGACAGAGGAGAAATCCGGCGAGGGAGAGAGAAGTGGCGGCGGATTCGAGGGAGGAAACGGAAACCTAGGGTCTAGGGCTCGGCGCCAGGGGCCTAGGGGGTACTTATAGGGGGCTAGATGGTCTGGTGGCCGCCGGAGGTGGCCGTACGGCGACGTGGCGCCACCGGATCGTCGTCGTACGCGAGAAAGAACGGGGGGGAGATGAGCGAAACGTTTTCGGGCCGCTGGGCTGGCTGCGCGCGCGGTTAGTTGCTTAGGTGGGCTGGGCCAGCTAGTTAGGTGCTGCGCGCGCGCGTTTTCTTCTGTTTTTTTTTTCTATTTTGCTTTTTCTGTTTTTTTTGTAGCCAAAACAGAAATGGAAGAGAAAGATAGTTTTAGAGTTTATAAAAAATCTGGAAAAATTCATGTGTGGTTGTTAGCCCCACACTTACCATTTGACAACTTAAGTTTTTAAAAATTCAAATTTAGTTGCTGTTTTTGCAAAATAGTTTGAATTGGAATAAATTGCAAATTAATTGATTAATATTTGAAACAACAACTTTAATAGGGGAAACCCTATTAATTAAATTTGATTAAGTGATTATAAATGTGTGGTGATTTTCATATATACAAATTGAGTGCTGATTTGAAGATTTGATTTGAGTTTGAAATGATTTGGAATTAATTGATTGAATTAATTGTTTGATTAAAACCAACAATTTAATAAGTGATCATTATGGAATTATTTGGAAACAACTGAGGTTTTGATTTGCATTTCTTTATTTGAAAAAGGTTGTAACATGTCAAGTATGAAATAAACATTTGAAATTGTTTGAGTTTCATTATGAAAACAATTAAGAACAGATGTAAAACAAATAGTAAACAATGCAAACAAATAATTAAACATGATGACATGATGCAATACTTTAATTAAACAGGAAAACAAACATTCTAAGGGATATTTTCATACTTGGGATGTTACAAAACGCCCCCCCTTGAAGGAATCGCGCCCCGAGATTCCTTACTGAGAAGAGAAAATGTCCGGATACTTCTTGCGAAGATCCTCTTCGGTCTCCCACGTTGCCTCTTTATCGGAATGATGCGACCACTGCACTTTCAAGAACTTGGTGCTCTTGTTGCGAGTCTTACGCTCGGCCTCATCGAGAATACGAACAGGATGCTCCTCATAAGATAGATCATCTTGCAGTTCAATGGAATCATGATCAACTGCACGATCTGGATCTTTGAAACACTTCTTGAGCTGTGACACATGGAACACATCGTGCACCTTGGATAGTTTTTCTGGAAGTTCAAGACGATAAGCATTTTCTGCCCGCCTTGAGAGAATGTTGAAAGGACCAATGTATCTTGGTGCAAGCTTTCCTTTCAGACCAAAACGATGAGTGCCTTTGAGGGGAGTTACACGGAGGTATGCCTTGTCACCAGGTGCATAGATCATATCCCTGTGCTTGCTATCATAGTAGCTTTTCTGACGAGACTGAGCAATCCTGAGATTGTCACGAATGATACGAACTTTCTCCTCGGCTTCCTTAACAATGTCAGGGCCTAAGAGTGATCGTTCACCAGCTCCAGACCAATTGATTGGACTCATGCATCTGCGGCCATACAATGCCTCAAATGGTGCCATGCCTAGGCTTGCCTGGTAGCTGTTGTTGTAGGAGAATTCAGCATATGGAAGGCAGTCCTCCCATTTCATGCCAAAGGAGAGACCACATGCTCTGAGCATATCCTCGAGAATCTGATTGACTCTTTCGACTAGCCCCTGAGACTGAGGGTGATAAGCTGTGCTGAACAGAAGTTTGGTGCCCAATGCTTCTTGAAAACTTTTCCAGAAATGAGAAGTGAAGATACTTCCACGGTCTGAGCTTATTTCCAATGGAACACCATGAAGAGGAACAATCCTTGCTGTGTAGAGCTCTGCTAATTGGCTAGCTGAGATAGTTTCCTTGACAGCAAAGAAGTGAGCTACCTTAGTGAGACGATCAATAACAACGAAGATTGCATCGTTTCCCTTTTTGGACTTTGGAAACCCAGTAACGAAGTCCATTTCAATCATGTCCCACTTCCACTCCGGAATTTTCAGAGGTTGAAGTAGACCGGCTGTTTTCTGATGGACTGCCTTAACACGTTGACAAACGTTGCATTCAGAAACGTATTGAGCAATTTCACGTTTCATGCCAGACCACCAGTACAGAGTCTTGAGATCCTGGTACATCTTTGTACTTCCAGGGTGAATTGAGAGAGGAGTTTCATGAGCCTCCTTGAGAATGACAACTTTGAGGCTTAGAATCTGAGGAACTGCAATGCGTCCTTCGAAGAACACAGTTCCCTTGTCATCAATTGAGAAGGACTTGAATTTATCATTGCCTTCCTTGATGTGCTCTACAATCTTCTTGATTTCAGTATCATGAAGTTGTTCAGAACGAATCTTGTCCTTGAGAGTTGGACTGGCTGTCAAGCTAGCAAGGTAACCTTGAGGAACAAGACCAAGGTTCAGCTTCTGGAATTCTTCATGAAGTGGAGGTTGGCTTTCCATGATCATGAGATTATTGCAATAGGACTTGCGACTGAGAGCATCGGCCATAACATTAGCCTTGCCTGGAGTGTAAGAAATGGTGAGATCAAAGTCTTTAATCTTTTCAATCCCTCTCCTTTGCCTGAGGTTTAGGTCTAGCTGAGTGAAGATATATTTCAGACTCTTATGATCGGAAAAGATTTCAGTTTTGTTACCCAACAAGTATTGTCTCCATTTCTTGAGGGCAAACACAACTGCTGCAAGTTCAAGATCATGTGTGGGATAGTTTTGCTCATGTGCATTCAACTGACGTGAAGCATAAGCCACAACTTGACGTTCTTGCATAAGAACTGCACCTAGACCTTGGAGAGATGCATCGCAGAATATCTGGAAAGGTTTGGTAGTATCTGGGCCAACCAGAACAGGTGTGGAAGTGAGTTTAGCCTTCAGTAGATTGAAACTCTCATCACATTGTGGAGTCCAAACGAACTTCTTGTCCTTCTTTGTGAGATCAGTGAGAGGTTTGGCAATCTTGGAAAAGTTTTGGACGAAACGACGGCAATAGCTAGCCAAGCCAAGAAAACTTCTGACTTGCTTCACCGTCTTAGGGGGTTTCCAATCAACAATTGCCTTAACCTTTTATGGGTCAATGGCTATGCCTTTGGCAGAGATGATATGACCAAGGTAAGCAACTTCTGGAATCCAGAACTCACATTTGGAGAACTTGGCATATAGACGATGCTCGCGAAGTTTCATGAGAGTGAGACGAAGATGTTCTCCATGCTCTTCCTCGGATTTGGAGTAGACTAGAATGTCATCGAGATATACCACAACGAACTTGTCGAGGTATTCATGGAAGACAGAATTCATGAGTCTTGAGAACGTCGCCGGTGCATTGGTTAGACCAAAGGACATGACGGTGTATTCATATAGACCGTAACGAGTGGTGAAAGCTGTCTTAGGAATATCTTCCTTTCTGATCTTTATCTGATGGTAACCCATCCTCAAGTCCAACTTTGAGAATATTGAGGCTCCAGCAAGTTGATCAAAAAGATCATCGATACGAGGAATTGGATACTTGTTTTTGATGGTTTTCTCGTTGAGAGGACGATAGTCAACCACGAGTCTTTTTGTTTGATCCTTCTTGGCAACAAACAGAGTTGGGCAACCCCAAGCGGAGGAACTAGGCTGAATGTAACCTTTCTCCATGTACATATCGATTTGCTCCTTCAACAATTTCAGTTCAGGAGGAGCTATCTTATATGGATTCTTAGAGATTGGAGCAGTACCTGGCTCAAGCTCGATCACGAACTCAACTGCTCTGTCCGGAGGCATCCCTGGCAACTCTTCTGGAAAGACGTCAGGGAATTCACAAACCACCGGAACATTTTCAATTGCAGGAAGGGGTTTAGCATCGAGGTTGAACAGCTGAACAGAACTTGATCCATATGGAGAATAGACTATCTGGCCTGAAGGGTGAGAGAGAGTTATTGACTTTTGAGCACAGTCAATTTTTGCTTTGTGGGTCTTCAACCAATCCATACCTAGAATGACATCAATGTCAGAATTTCCCAGCAACATGAGTGAAGCAAGGAATATGCGACCTCCAATTAGGATTTGATTGTCCATGCTTATCTTGGAAGTAATCATTTTAGTTCCCGGAGAGTGAACATAGATTTGATTGCTTAGCGGAACCAGAACTAGGTTGTATGTTGTTGCAAAGATCTTTGACACAAAAGAATGCGATGCTCCGGTATCAAACAACACTTTAGCTGGAAAAGAGTTTACGGGTAATATACCGAGAACGACGTCTGCAGCTTCCTTAGCTTTGTCGGCCTTGATATGATTCACCCTCGCGGTCCTCCCGACAGGCCTGTTGTTGGAGTTGAAGGCTTTAGCCGGGGGAGCATGAACCATTGCCTGGTTGGTGTTGGGGCGAGGAAGTGGAGGTAGCTGCCTCTGAGTGCACTTATCAGCATAGTGTCCAGTATCCTTGCACTTGTAGCAAGTGACGACACGAGGAGGACCTGGCCTTGGCTGCCCCATTGGAACCCTCTGACTCTGCATCTGAGCTGGGTTGGGTGGGCGGGGAGCAAAGCCTGGAGAAGCTTGGGCATATGGAGCCCTAGTGACAGCAGCATTTGGCACCCAGATGCGGCGCTTCTGCGGAGGGGTGGTCATGTTGGAGGAGGAACCACCCTCACGCGAGTGCTTTCGGGACTCCTCGAACGCCTTGCGCCCATTCTCCTCATTGAGCGCGGTGTTCACGAGCTCCTCGAAGTCCTTGCACTTGATGTTGGTGAGAGCGTACTTCAGTTCCGGGTTAAAACCTCGGCGGAACCTTGCCATCTTCTTGGCCTCAGTGGACACCTCATCACCAGCGTATCGAGCGAGACGATTGAACTCGTTCTGGTAGCCAATGACGTCCAGCTTGCCCTGCTTGAGAGAGAAAAATTCCTCACGCATCCTTTCCATGAGACCATCTGGGATGTGGTGCTTCAGGAAGGCATCCTTGAAACATCCCCAGGTGATAGGATAGCCAGCTCTCATGGTCTGGTAGTTCTCCCACCAGGTAGCTGCCTGACCCTTCAGTAGGTAGGTGGCATACTTGACTTTATCCTCCTCAGCAACGTGAGCAATGTCCAGAGCCCTGGCCATCTCCCTGATCCAGTCATCAGCATCCAGAGGCTCACGTGTTGCCACGAAAGCTCTCGGCCCCATACTCAGAAACTCCTTGATGCTGACTCGCGGAGCATTCTGGTTGTTGTGCTGGTTAGCCTGGATCTGGGCCATCTGAGCCACGACCTGAGTCATCTGAGTCAACAGCTCCGTGAGCGGAGGTGGTTCAGGCGGGTTGCTCCTTGTTGGCGGCATCCTGAATAGACATGCATTTTAGCACAACAACAGAAAAAGGATAGACTTGGTAACCGAAAGAGAGATTATTCCGACGCATGAATAGATAACCAACAGGTACATCATCACATGTTCAAATACATCAGAATATCCAACACACCAATACATGGTTCGAAAGACAAAGGATAACTAAACATAGCTAGGAACGGATACATCGGTACTCCCATGCTCATCACGCAGGACGGCGGTGAGTAGTACGACGAGAGATACGGTGAGGAGGAATCCCACGGAAGTAGGTAGAACGACGATCCACGTAGATCGGGACTGCTCTGAGAGCAACTCTCGTTGTGGTGAAGTAGAAAGCGTCGTCTCTCTGTGCTCCAAAGCGTGGAATCCCAGTGTAACCAGCTCCGAGGTTGAGGAGTGGACCTCTGATCGGCTCGTAACCTCCAGCATCTGGTAAACTACGTCCAACTGTCTGATGGAAACGGGCAAAGCGCTCATCTCCAACAAAGTCTGTGGTGTACGTAGCCAGACGAGTCAAAGCGAGATAGAGCTGCTCCCTGACTGAGGCCAACTCCTGAGAAAGTGTGGTGGCAACAGCGTCACTGTGCCTCACAAACTGAGCGGTGGTGTGCAGCCTGGTGTTATAATGCTCGTAGACATCCAGGTTGTCGTAGAGGGTGAAGTGAGCTCCCGCTGAAGTGATGTAACCACGGGGGATGTGGCGATAGATAGAATCGTCAAATCCCCAGTAGTCAGCACGGAGGACGGTGAGACTCACGTAAGCTGCCTGCTGCACGGCCATATCCACTGTGGAACCTACTGCCTCGTAGCGGTGGACAACGCTCATGCCATCATCTGACAGAATGTAGACGATAGCCTGGTAGTAGGTCTGGTCAAACTCTCGATGCTGCTCGTAGACCTGGTACTCTGATGCCCAATGGAACCCCAGATAAGTGACCATGTCTCTCAGCATCTCCGGATAACCGGCAGTGCTCTCACAACGAGTCATCCGAACCACCTGCGGGTAGGACCTGAGATCCATCTGCAGATGATTTGGGAGGTTTTGATTAGACGCCGGTAGGGAACTGAAGTGGAAAGCAACAACAAGGTTCAACGGACGAAAAGGATGTTGAAAAGAACAGGATATTGAAGCAACATCGGGAAACACGAGACCAAAAACTCCTGAGGTACTACGGAGAACCCAAAACACGTGAAATCCTAACTTGCAAGTTTAGGTGAGAAGAGAAAAACAACGTTGCACTTCCTTACCAGAAAAGGGTGGGTGGGTGGGGAAAGAAGAAAAATAGCAGAATTCCTACTCTCACGTTTCATTTTTCCTATATAACTACAAAATAGTTTCTAGACTCAACTGCGACCAGTAAAAAGGGATCCTACAGGCAGACGGGCTCTGATACCATTTGTCGCACCCGGACGTCTAAAGGATACTCGCCGTTCCATTGAACAGTAGTAGATTGGATTACGGGGCTTACCGGCACCCGCGTCCTCTTACGAGTAGGCCAACACACGTATGTGTGACAACCAACCCCTATCTGTTCAGCGTCGACGTAAACTATCCCATAGAAATCAGGACACTACCATTGACGTACTTCATACCATACACACATGGTACGTCAATGGTTTGTAACAGAATGATAGCACAACATATCTCTAAGACACAAAAGATTGAAATAAGTTGCAACTGGCCCTCACTAGGGCAGAGAATAGCAAATACAATCATCCAGAGGACACATGTCCCAACATAACATCATTACATCTCAGCGGAAGCATTCAAAGGGGTCTGAGTACAGACAAATCCAAATAGGCTTAAGAAGCCGGAAACTGAAATAAAGACGGAGCCCATCCACGATGTCTCGGATCCTGCCCGGGTCCGCTACCTACTCGTCAGCAGCCTCGTCAAACTCCACGTAGTAGCCGTCACCTGGATCCTCGTAAGCGTAGTCTGCGGAAACCACAGCCCCAAAGGGGTCAGTACATAGACGTACTGGCAAGCAAGACTCACAGTTCACCAAAGTATAACCCGTCAACACCAAGCACAGATGCCTTGGGTTCAACGGAAGAGAGGGGATATAAAAGATGCTGCAACTGGCTGCGCTAACCAACTACAGAGATTCTACCACTTCCGACTAACAGAAAGGAGATAAGATCGAGTATTGTAACCAACTGAAAGATAAATTCAAACAAACCCATCCTGGATCTTGCCCCTTATCCAAAGAAGCAATCCGAGGATAACTCACACAGTTGGATTAAAGATGAATCAAGTTGTTGTGTCAATAATCCTATTACTAGTCAAGTTGTTAATCATTGGGTGTGAGATTGTGAATCATTAGGTTTAAGTTGTCCTAAGTACCTGTTAGCCAGTACTTTCACCAAGTTAACCATAACCGCGGAAAACACGGCTTCTCGAGAAGATTATCCCTGCAGGGTTGCACCAATTTGGCCGTACACGTATGAATAACCCGCCAGATGGGATGCCTCCCACCAAGCGGGGCACTCAACACAACTCAACTCTTCTTCGCATCAATCCCAAAGCACCTTGGGCGCACGGCTAATCAAGCCCCGAAGAAAAGGGACCCTCATAGCACTCTAAGACCGTGTCCCCCTATATGCCGACTACAAAAGTTCCACCCTGCGCAGGGCTCGCAAAAACATGCATGCGGCAAATAGAAAACACGAACTAAATGAGATGATTTGGACGAGATGCGAATCGAATCAAATTGAGGGGGGCGCCCATACTCGCTTCCCACATGCGGGTAGTGCGCTCATCATGGATCAGTAGACAAGACCCTTTTCCTATTAGGGTCGACACTAGCAGGCCTCAAAACCACACAGGGCCTCCTGCCGGTGCCTTATCATCAAATTATTATTAAGTAATAACATTAGCATGATTGATTGATTAAAAATCGAGCCCCCAGAACATAATAAAAATATAGTAACTGAAAGTAACGGGTAACAGACTCGAGCAAAGCAACCTAAGCATGCTAGTAAGACACTGGCTCAAACAATGGGGTTGTAGGAGTGGTGGTGAGGCAATATTCAGGGTTAGGGGATTCATGTGATAGGTTCGTAACAGAAACAACTACCACTAAGGCTAGCAGAGATAGACAACGGAAAGTATCGGTAACCAGGGTTGAAAGGAACACAATGGTTCATGTGAGTGATAACTTGCCTGCAAACTCAGCAGCCGGGTACTGAGCTAGATCCTCAGAAGGGGTGCTGTAAAGATCGTCTGTCTCAACGTCGTCGTCTATGCGAGAAGAAGCAAACAAACAAGGCAGAAATATAAACAATCATTATCATGGCATAGTGCACAATCATGGGATGATGCATGTCAATTTAATAGATGCATCAAAATAAACTAAGTGACATGGTAACACAATTTAAGGGGACCCCTATGCATTTGGATTGCATATGGAAAAAGGTCCATTGATTAAGTGGAAACAAATGATCTATAATTGATTAACATGTGAAAGTTTGCTTATCATGATGCATGCATGATGACAACAACAAAATAACAATAATAGATGCAAGTGAAAAAGGAATTTAACATGGTTGGAAAACATTTATTAAGTTTGGAAATGTTTGGTTACTTAAAGATGTCACACAAACAATTGTTGTTTTCATCAAGTTAAAGTGTGCAAAACAATTAAAAAAAATTATATTTGAAAAGAACATCAAATTTTAGTTGGATTACATGTTCCAAATTTTAAAATAGGAGTTAGGATGAATTTATTATGACTTAAACAATATTAAACAAGTTTTAAATGAATTTAAGACAAGTTTGAATATTATTTGAATTTGATTTATTCAAAACATAAATTCAAATTCACACTTGAAAAGTTCGCACTTTGATGGTTTGAAAACATATTTTTGCATGTTCAAAAATCTTTTATATTGAGCAAGTTATGATTTTATCAAATTTACATGAATTAAACAAGTACTAAATTATTTAGGCAATTTAAATTATTCAAACCATGAAACAAAATTTATATTTGAAAAGGTTATTCAAAATAGCATGGAAAACATATTTTATTTGCGTTTATTGGATTAAGAATGAATTAGTTATGGAATTTAGAAATTTGCATTTGAATTATTTGAATTCAAATTTGAATTGCATTTTGAAATTTCAAAACAGGAAACAAATGGTACCAAAAGGTAGACAATTTAATTTAGACTAGCACACATATTTTATTTTCATTTTTTAGAGTTATAAAATAAAAGTTATTAGGGTTTTAAAACCAGGGACCAAACTGCAATTTTTAAGGGGTTGTTTTTAAAACAGAAACTGTTTTAAACTTTTTATTACCGCACTGGAGTGTACACCAGACACTGCCAGGGGGGGGCCCAGGTCTCGCTGTTCTTGCGTGGCCACTTGGTGGCTGACAGGGGGCCCTCCCTGTCAGCACCTGGTGGAAAAAAGATGGGATTTATCCCAGGGGAGCCAGGGACTCGAACCCTGGACCTCGCCCTCGCGCGCACAAAGCCTGAACCAGTTGCGCTGCGCTGCGTTTCTTGTCAGTAGCAGCGACGCGGGGAGGATAACGTTACAAAGTGCTATCTGAACTTAACTGAAACTCGCGCGGTAACTGAACGTTCGCTGACAGGAACAAGTTCGCCGGCGGGGATCGACGTGCCCGTGCTCGAGGTGCTGGATCTGGGTGTGCGTGTGCTGGATGCGCGCGCATCGTGCAGATGCAACAGAGAGAGGGGAGGAGGAAACGGTGCGCTCACCACCGGAGGTAGACGATGCGGAGGCGCGGTGACGTACGGCTGACGGCGACTGCGGCAGCGGGGTCGACGAGGACGGCGGCGCGGATCCAGCAGCTCTCCGTGCTCCCTCAGGTGTCCAAAAGGAAGAAGAAGACGTGGCCGATCGTTTCCCGTGGCTAGGTGGGGTGCGGGCTGTCCATGGCGACGGCGGTGTGCAAGGTTTCAGAGCGGCGGACTTCCGGTGGGCGACAGAGGAGAAATCCGGCGAGGGAGAGAGAAGTGGCGGCGGATTCGAGGGAGGAAACGGAAACCTAGGGTCTAGGGCTCGGCGCCAGGGGCCTAGGGGGTACTTATAGGGGGCTAGATGGTCTGGTGGCCGTCGGAGGTGGCCGTACGGCGATGTGGCGCCACCGGATCGTCGCCGTACGCGAGAAAGAACGGGGGGGGGAGATGAGCGAAACGTTTTCGGGCCGCTGGGCTGGCTGCGCGCGCGGTTAGTTGCTTAGGTGGGCTGGGCCAGCTAGTTAGGTGCTGCGCGCGCGCGTTTTCTTCTGTTTTTTTTTTCTATTTTGCTTTTTCTGTTTTTTTTTGTAGCCAAAACAGAAATGGAAGAGAAAGATAGTTTTAGAGTTTATAAAAAATCTGGAAAAATTCATGTGTGGTTGTTAGCCCCACACTTACCATTTGACAACTTAAGTTTTTGAAAATTCAAATTTAGTTGCTGTTTTTGCAAAATAGTTTGAATTGGAATAAATTGCAAATTAATTGATTAATATTTGAAACAACAACTTTAATAGGGGAAACCCTATTAATTAAATTTGATTAAGTGATTATAAATGTGTGGTGATTTTCATATATACAAATTGAGTGCTGATTTGAAGATTTGATTTGAGTTTGAAATGATTTGGAATTAATTGTTTGATTAAAACCAACAATTTAATAAGTGATCATTATGGAATTATTTGGAAACAACTGAGGTTTTGATTTGCATTTCTTTATTTGAAAAAGGTTGTAACATGTCAAGTATGAAATAAACATTTGAAATTGTTTGAGTTTCATTATGAAAACAATTAAGAACAGATGTAAAACAAATAGTAAACAATGCAAACAAATAATTAAACATGATGACATGATGCAATACTTTAATTAAACAGGAAAACAAACATTCTAAGGGATATTTTCATACTTGGGATGTTACAAATGGGAGCAGAAATTTCCACTTGTTTCGGTTCAGGCTTTGGCCAGGACTGGCTCTGATCATGTTCCCTTGTTACTGGACTCAGGGAATTCGGTTCATAAAGGAAATAAGTCAACATTTTCGTTTGAGTTATCTTGGCTTAGACAGGATGGATTTTGTGACATGGTTAAAAAACAATGGGTGTCTCAGCGGATGGGTGATTCACCAATTGAAATATGGCAAAACAAAATTAGACATCTTCGGAGTTTTCTACGGGGATGGGCTAAAAATATGAGTGGGGAGTATAAGATTTTGAGAGATAAACTGATTCTCTTGATTAATGAGCTAGATATTAAAGTTGAGACTATGACTCTTTCTGATGAGGAGAGAAAGTCTAAAAGGGAGGATGATTCATATCTAGCTAAGCTCCGAAGGGATGAGGAGTCTAAGTGGGCTCAAAGGGCTAAAATGAGACATATTAAAGAAGGGGGAGATAATACAAAATACTTTCATTTAATGGCCAATGGGAAACATAGAAAGAAAAAGATATTTCAACTAGAACAGGATGAAGGGACCATTGTTGGTCAACAGAACCAGCAAGTTTTCATATCTGAATATTACAAAAAATTATTTGTCCCATCAGATAAAACATCTATTTCGCTTGATGAGGGTAGAACTGCTGATCTGCCTCAAGTATCTATAGATGAAAACAATGTTTTAACTGCCCCTTTTACTGAAGAGGAGGTTTTAGAGGCAATAGATCAAATGGAACTTAATAAAGCACCGGGACCGGATGGGTTCCCGGCAGAGTTTTATAAGAAGTTTTGGGATGTGCTTAAAGTTGACATGATGCCCATGTTTGCTCAATTACATGCTGCTGAGCTGCAACTATTTAAGTTGAATTTTGGGGTGATCACTCTTTTACCTAAAAAGGAGGATGCATCTAGGATTGAGCAGTATAGACCCATTTGCTTACTAAATGTAAGCTTCAAAATATTTACGAAGGTTGGTACTAATAGAGTCACTGCGATTACGCAGCGTATTATTAAACCAACTCAATCTGCATTTCTACCTGGTAGAAATATTTTAGAAGGAGTAGTGGTCTTACATGAAACTATTCATGAGCTTCACACTAAGAAACTCAATGGAGTTTTGTTTAAAATTGATTTTGAGAAAGCTTATGACAAGGTTAGTTGGTCTTTTCTGCAACAAACACTTAGGATGAAAGGTTTTTCTCCTCTGTGGTGTGACTGGGTAGCGAGATTTGTTCAGGGAGGGAGTGTGGGAATAAGGGTAAATGACGATATTGGTCATTATTTCCAAACTCTTAAAGGATTAAGACAGGGAGATCCGTTATCTCCCATTTTATTTAATCTTGTTGCTGATATGTTAGCTGTACTAATTGCTAGGGCAAAGGAGGATGGTAGTGTTGGGAGTCTTCTACCTCATTTGGTGGATGGGGGGTCTCAATTCTACAATATGCAGATGATACAATTTTGTTCATGGAACATGACCTTGATAAGGCTGTTAACATGAAATTAATACTTGCATTATTTGAACAATTATCAGGTCTTAAAATCAATTTTCATAAGAGTGAAATTTTTTGTTTCGGTGATGCAGTCCAATCTGTGGATGAGTACCGTCACATTTTTGGATGTGATGTGGGTAAGTTACCCTTTAAGTACTTGGGTATCCCGATTCATTATAGAAAATTATTGAATAAAGAATGGGGTCCAATTGAGGACCGATTTGAAAACAAATTGAGTACTTGGATAGGAAAACTGCTCTCTTATGGTGATAGATTGGTGCTTATTAATTCGGTTCTATCGAGTTTACCTATGTTTTTCTTACCCTTTTTTGAGATACCTATTGGGGTACGGAAAAAATTGGACTTCTTTAGATCGCGCTTCTTCTGGCAGAGTGATCAAAAGAAGAAAAAATATAGATTAACACGGTGGAATATAATATGTCGACCCAAAGATCTGGGGGGTTTGGGTATTGAGGTTTTAGAGATTAAGAATAAGTGTCTCCTAAGCAAATGGCTTTACAAACTCCTTACGAAAGAGGGGGTGTGGAGTGAGATTCTGCATAGTAAATATATTAAAGATTTACCGTTGCAACAGGTGGAAGTGAAACATACTGACTCACCCTTCTGGAAAGGGTTGATGCGAGTCAAATCTGATTTTTTTGCACGGGTACAACATACGGTGGGTGATGGTCAGACAATACGTTTTTGGGAAGACATTTGGTTAAGTGATACTACTTTAGCTGCACAGTATCCGACCCTTTATAGTGTGGTAAGACATAAACATGTTTATGTCTCACATGTCTTATGGAATGATCATCCAAATATTGTGTTCAGAAGAGCGCTCACAGGGGATAAATGGGACGCATGGTTGCATTTGGTTGAACGCTTAATGAACATATCTAATTCTAGTAGTCCTGATTATTTCAAGTGGAAGCTAACTACGTCTTGCATTTTTACTGTTAAGTCTTATTATGAGGACTTAATGAATGAGGGGACGAAATGTTTACGAAGATACATATGGAAAATAAAAGTACCACTTAAGATAAAAATATTTATGTGGTTCCTTTATCGTAAGGAACTGTTGACAAAAGATAATTTGGCTAAACGGAGTTGGGTGGGCTGCTCAAAGTGTGTGTTCTGTGGTAATCAAGAAACTATAGAACATTTGTTTATTTCTTGTGAATTTGCAAAACGGCGTTTGATTCACTTCACTTTTAGTATTAAAGCGCCATTATCGATAAACAATCTATTTGGGGATTGGTTAGATGGGATTGATAGAAAAATGAAAGCTAGCATACGTATTGGTATATGTGCTTTTCTTTGGGCAATTTGGAATTGCAGAAACGATGTTATTTTTAACAGGATGGAAGCTGGCATTTTTTGCAGGTTATTCACAGAGCCACCAACTGGATCCACCAATGGTCGCTGCTCTCCCCGGAAGAGCAGCGTGGAAGTTTGGATACAGGATGTGCACGATTAATGGCGGTCGTGCGGGCTATCTTCAGCCAGGGTGGGTGGCAGCACAGTAGGAGGTTACAATATGTGTAGTCTCTGTTTGTTTAGATGGCTAATCTTTGTAGCCACTCTGGAGTTCAGCTGAGATGTAATACTTTCGTTCATACGCTTGATACTGGATGATTTCTTAATAAATAAGCCGTGTGCAGAGGCTGGGTTTTTCCGTTTCAAAAAAAAAAAAATCTGACATTTTTGGATGTGAACTCTGGATGATGACTTGTACTCCCTCCGATCCATATTAATGGTCGCTAAATCGGATGTATCTAGACATAGGGAGTAATAAATATGGCTATGGGCATCAACCGATGCATAGGCATATCCCCTTTTTGGAGAAAAAAAAAAGACACAACTGTATGCTTACTCACTGAATTCGATCCCCGCAAAAAAAAATACTGAATTCGATTTGTGGATGCATGGGCCGGAGCAAACATCGTGGCTCGCTAGATAGTTCTTTACCTCCTCTGATACCCTCATGCCGCGCATGTGGCCGGGCAGTGAATCGGTCTAGAGATCGATGGGCAGAAATCTGCGGCTCTTGTCATCTGCGGCGCCGCAGCCGCAGCCGCAGCTAGCTGACAAAAGATCTAGTGGTAACAAGGAACGGTCGATCTGGTCATCATGATCAGCCCAATTATTGTTAGGTGTGTATATTACCAGCTAGGTGCAAGCCAGATAGGTTAGGTGTCCACGACTAACGACACAGCAGCAGGGATGGCTGGCTGGCCCCAGCGCTCAGTCACTCACTCACTCACTCCTCGATCGCAAGATCGCAACTGGACTACTGGATCAGCTGCAGCTGGTGCTACGGACCAGAATGTATGATCAGATGGATCGAATCTAAAATGGACACGAGAAGAATACATGCATGCAGAGACGGCCGGGATAAGCCTCGCCGCCTTGGAGAGCCCGATGGCCGGATCTCATCGGGCAAATATATATTGTCCGTATGTACTTGACGACTGACTGACCGACTGACCGGCCGACTGACTGGCTGGCAGGCAAGATCGATGACTAAGCCGGCCGCGCGATGGCAAGTGCATCCTCGATCTCGCGGTCTGTGCTGGATCCGTGCATGCACGCGCGGACTGGCATGCAAACGGCCGCGTCGGCCTGGCTCTAATCTGAACGTGATGGATGGACTATGCAGCGACGAAGGGCTACCGCTGTACGTAGGAAACCCCTAGCGCGCTACGCTACGCTACCATCCGCCATGGATATATACGTACGTACGTAGCGCGAAAGGTCGCTTGACCCTCGTCAAAGGACCAGCCACCACCACCACCACCACCAGCGGCTAGATGACCGAGTGACCGACCGACCTCCATCGACTGGATCTCGATCGATCTCTCAAACTTTTGGCTGTTGCGTGCATGTGCGCGTACGTGTGGGCATGGCACTGATCGGTCGAGCACCAGTAAGGCGGGGAAGGCCGCATGCATTGGCTACGTTGTGCGCAACAGCACAAGCTGTAGGTCAAAAAACGCCGTGGAGGCAACAAAAACTGCGGCAGGCGCCAAGGCGAGGCAAGCGGACAAGCGTTCGGTATTTGGCGTATTGCTTGGTTTGCCTCCCCGCCGTACGTGCCGTGCGTGCGCGCCAACGACAAACACTCTTCTTCCACCACATGCACATGCAGCTTGTACTAGTACTGGCTAGTATATATTCCCAATCAGACTGTAAAAAAAAGGCTGGGGTCTTGAGCGTGCGTGCGTACCTGCTAGAGAGATGCTATGCTCGCTGTGAAATGGGTGCTTCTTTCTCCGGTCGCATCCAACGCTCAGCTCACTCACCAGTCCTTTCCAAAGCAGCAAAGCTAGCTGCCTGCTATACGTCCAAAAGGCAGGGCACCGGGGATCCCAAGGCGGTCAAAAAAGACGGCCAGGTGTCGACCCCTCACCCGCCGCTCCTGGACGCGGCAAATGCTCAACGAATATATCAGGTCCCAACACAACGTATCACAAGACCAGCATCCACAACCTTTTCCTTGCTTGCTATACATACACTTCTTGTCTGAAAATGTAGCTATCCCTCTCAGTGACTGCAAATTATTTACGATCGATCCAGGTATCTTAATTGTACACGGACTGGGTAACTCGAACTGGCGATCTAGCTAAGCTCGGTACATTTATCTGCGCTGGAAGTTGAGGTACTTGATGGCGAGGGCGAAGACGACGGCGAAGAGCACGCAGAAGCCCACCACCATGGTGGCCACCACGCCCAGGAAGTCGTGCCGGAACCCAAAGTGCTCCTCCAGGAAAACCACCACGGTGGTGGACCTGATGCCGTCGGCGAGGAGCAGGGGCTGGTCCAGGTCGCCGAACTGGGACGGTCAGGAGCCCGTACAGCGTCCAGGACACCGGGTTGGCCCAGTAGTACCACCTCCACCACACAGGGATCAGCTGCATTATTATTTGTTATGTTAATCAGGAATCGTTAATCAAACAACACGCAAGATGGCAAGTGAATATATGAGGATATCCTTTGTCGTTTTCTGTTCTTCAGATAGTACCAAGTGCGCGTCCAGCAAGACAGGAAGAATCATGTGCATCAGCACTCACCCAATTACTAATCTTAATATACTTCAATTTGTTGATTTATCTTCTCTAAATGTTCGAAAAAAGACACGAAAATGTATCCATGCATGTGCTTGTGCTGGGATAAAACAATTCGCTGTCTTATCTTTTCTTAGCCAAAAGAATACACTCTTTGGAAGAGAAAGGAAAGTTGGCAAGCCCAGTGGTACTGCACAGTGATGTCACTGATGCATGAAGCCCATACGGCCCGACAGATCCTGTACAGGCCAGCCAAACAGAATATGGCCCACCTAGGACAACTAATCTGCCTTGTCACGAAAGTATGAAACTCATTTTTTTTTCTCCTAGTATATCCCAAGGAATTGCTTATTCAACTCTAGACTGCAAATAAGAACAAATCATAGGATCATGCGTATCAATTATTGGGTTGGGATGTTGTGCACTTCAAAAAATTCTCCTCTAGAAGATCAAAAGAGCTAACCATATTTGATTTTCCCAAAGACCTTCACTGAAAGACCATACCCTACGACTCAATAATATCTAGGCTGCCAAACGGGAAAGGAACTGAAAGCCAGTGTAGGACGGAAGTTACTGATTGGTTTGCGAAGAGGAGGACGTTAGGTGCAAATCATTGGGGTGCTATTTCTTCCATACCTTTCTTGGGATCATGAACCCGCAGAAGAGATTCCATAGCGTGTAGAATGGGGCGGCAATAATAGGTGCAACCATGTGGTTTGGAGTAATCGCCGTGGTCATCATGCCATAGAAGGTGAAGTACAACAGGGTGAAGTACATGAAGAACAGAAACCATAAGAACTTCACTGCTGTCCACTCAAATGAGCCCAGACTGTAGAAAATTGTACCATAGACAAGTGACTGCATAAGAATGTAAGGGAACTCAACCGTAACCTGCCGAAGAATAATGTGTTAATATTTCTACCATGATATTAGCACAAAATTAATATGCTCTAAGGAATAGAAGTTCTGGACAACAAAGTATACCAGAGAGAACGCGAACGGTAATGCTGAATACATTCCAGCTGCTCGCTCTCTATACGATACAAATCTTTCGATGGATATCACAGGCTGAACAGAGGTGGCGTTAGTAATCCCTATGAAAAGAACTGCTGCGTACATGGCACCCATGGCATTGAATATATCATGTTGGGTCTCCCTGGAAATGGTAAAACGACATTAAGGTCAGCTCACTGCTAAGACCACTAATGCACAGCTTCGCAGGGAAATTGGTATCAAGACCATCAGAGGGAAATACATACCTTCTAGAGCCAAATTTCCAGCAAATCGTCCCAAACATCAAGGAAATGATGACAGTGTAGAAGAATCGAACTGCCGTGTATTGAGGATTCCTCCAGTATGATAGGTTTTGCTTCCATAAGCAAGCAAGAAACTGGGCGCAGAACGGCTGAGCATACTTGGTAGAGAAAGTAAGCTCTTTCGATTCAGTGCTCGGTTTGCTCAGTGTCTCGACGATTTCTTTCGTCTGCCTGAAATGCAATACAAACTGGTATGAGCGGCGGAACGGTGACTATGAAATACGTACTGAGATTAATTAAAAGGGACGTGTGTTTACAGAAATAATTTCGACTGTCGATAGTATTCAGCAAAATCGACTCCAAGAATTTGCTCCATATGAGTGCTTGTGACCTCCAACATCCATGCAGCCGGATTATAGCCATCCCTGATTTTAGGCACTCCTGGAATTGCCTGCTTGTAAACTTCAGTACGTAAGTACAATGGTCGTGTATAAGTTCCTTCAGGGTGAAAACATATACTTGCAGGACATACCTCGAAAAACTCGACCAGATTACGTGATTTGGAACCCAAGGGCCCAGCATATATGAGTTGCCCTCCACGCTTCATAAACAAAAGCTCATCAAAGGACTCGAATATGTCAATACTTGGCTGATGGATGGTGCACACGATTGTCCGTCCTGTGTTGACAATATTTCGTACAGTTCTCATCACGATGGCTGCAGACCTAGCATCCAACCCCGATGTGGGTTCATCCATGAACACAATAGAAGGATTTGCCACAAGCTCCACAGCTATCGTCAACCTTTTACGTTGTTCCGTAGACAAACCATTAACTCCTGGTAAGCCAACAAGAGCACCACTTAACGGATTCAGCTCAACAAGTTCCATCACCTCTTCAACAAAAGCCTATGAGAAAAACAGCAGGGATCAAAAGGACAGCATGATAATGTCTGGAACAAGGAAACACAGAACTTCAGCCAATGCTTACCCTTTGAGTGTCATCATTGACATGAGAAGGCAACCGGAGGCATGCCGAGTATAACAAAGACTCGATCACAGTCAAGCAAGGTGAATGGACATCGTTTTGTTCACAATAACCAGATATCCTAGTGAAAGTCTCTTGGTTCTTAGGATACCCAGAGATAGTGATGCTTCCTTCTATGAGTCCACCAGTCTTCCGGCCAGCTAAAACATCCATGAGGGTGGTTTTACCAGCACCACTGACCCCAACAAGAGCTGTTAGTACCCCTGGCCTAAATGCTCCAGTGACATCAACAAGCAACTGCAGGCGGTCTTCTGCTATACCTTGTTTTTTCAACTCCTGGTAGCAAAAGTGGATGAATGCATGAATTATACAGATACTTTTATACATTCTCTGTCATACACCCTGTTCAAAAAAGCGGAAAAAAGCGTGCGCTTAAGCTTGAAGCGTAGGCCTAGCGCCTCGCGCTTTCTTCCGCTTAAGCGCAAAAAAGCGCAACAAAGCGCAAAAAAGCGTACGCTTAAGCTTGAAGCGCAGGCCCAGCGCCTCGCCTCCGCTTAACGCTTTTTTTAACCATGGTCATACATATGGGGCTACCTCTGACGTACCTCTGGTACATCAACGAAGTAGTTGATATTCTTAAAGCACATCGAAAGAGGCTGAAAGGGCAACACCATGCCCTTCTGTTCCTTGAGCTTAAGCCCTGGAACACAGTTAATAAAAGGCGGTTGGGAGTTAAAATTAAAACTTAGTATAAAGTCAAAATATCTTGTGATGTAAGAACTGGGTCCAAATAATTCATTTATCTAGCATTACCATTTAGTGAAGTTGAGTGCAGGTAAGATCTCAGCTCTAGGGCTACTCTATCACTCTTCTTCCTAGAATCCCTGTGTCGAATTGCATCCTTGGACACAACAGCTTGCATATTCCCAATTGCTGTCACATAATCACTTGTGAGAATGAGAAAGTATTTTAAATAAGTTCATTTTTTATTAAAAAAAATTGGGGCTGAAAGCTGTTTAGGTCTTATAAGGTAGTATAAACTTACGGTTGAGAATTGTCAAGAACAATGTAAATAAGGCATTCAAAACAACTGTGTAACCTAACAATGCTCCAACCCCAATCCAAAACCAGTACTTTTCCTTGAATAATCCATATCCAGCGAGTACAGCTTCACCTAATGTGATGCTTGTGTCTGCAAATGGCTGCCATTAAAACAAAATAGAAAGAGTATCAGCTACAAATGCTGAATTATGCATGGCTAATAAGATTTATTTTCTAGGTAAAAACTCCATATTGCAGGTTCATAACAATAATATGATGTGCTGACATTCCGCATCATTACAACCACAAATATCCATGTGTATTTGATGGGTTGTTGTTGCATACAACCAAATTAAGAAAAATATAACAGATTGCTGCCACAATGTGATCAAGTATTACCTTGCTCCAAGAACGTCCATGGAATTCATTTACTGATATAGCATTTTGTGCATACATCATAGGAGAAACCCAATAACCCCAAATCCACCAGGCTGGTATGCTTTCTGTTAGATAGTCAGAAACGGATTGCAACGTGTTAGATGTATAATTTCGAAATATACTACTCCCTCCGTCCGGAATTAAATGTCACAAAGTTTGACAAAAGTGGATGTATCTAGACACTATGTCTAGATACATCCACTTTTGTCAAACTTTGTGACACTTAATTCCGGACGGAGGGAGTATATGATAGTGTTTGAGAGAAGTCAACCTTTAGTTATGATGAAGCCTCCAAGAATCATTACAACCAACAAAGCAAACGATCCAAAGGTATTAGCAACTATCATATTTCGGCCCAAAGATGCCATGACTCGGAAAAGAGCCAAAGATGTTTGGTGCAGAAAGAAAAGCAACAAAAATTGTCCCAGAAATCTGCACATGACAAAGTAAGATCAGTCTTCAAACGGAACAATCTCGGAAGGTCTGAACAGAAAGCACAATGAACAAAACCGATGCCATGTCAGTTACCTTGTGAATTGAGGATCATAACCAACGACATAATATGTTACAAGTGTCCACATTCCCGATTCAATAAGTGAGGTTGGAATGCTCAGGATCCAAGAAGGAAGCGTAAAAGCCCATGGAGGGTAGAAGTGCAAGTCTCTGTGCTTGTAAAGAACAGGAAGCTTAGTCACCAACATTGAGACTTCAGTAAAGCCGTTGAATAGAATCATCACTATTGCAAAATATAGGGCTCCAAGATAAATAATCCCATCATCAACTGAATCATGGTGCATTGTTGTTCTAAAAAATACCGTCATTGTGATCAGGGCCACAAGTAGAAGCTGGCACACATAGATCATGTTAGAACATCTTTGATTGATTGTGGAAAGAATTCGGGGCAACTTGCACTAACAAATAATATACCATATGTTGCTATATTACCATGACATACAGTAATCTAGTTCAAGACCAAGGTACAGGACTTCTGACTGGATAAAACATACAGTTAAGCATGCTGGGATAACATACATGTACCCACTTCTGTGTTAACTCTCACACTTACCATTTCAGTTTGCTATAGCATTAGCAAGGCCAATACAGTCCTAGATTTCTATTTTGCATCAGTTCTGTCCACTATTTTAATACGCTTTTGGTGTCAATTGTCAAACAGTTACATTAGCCCTGTGCATTCATCTATTGCATGACAACAAAATAAATGGCAAGCTAATGCAGTTCAGTTACGCTGCTAAAGAACAATAGAAATGGTAAAGGTTCTCACATAAATAATCTAGCCCCTAATTTGCTGGGATCTAGTTTTGAAATCTCAGATATCATAGTTGCTTAAGGATATAACAATTTGAAACAACTCTCAAACAAATACCTAAGTATCTGATGATTGTTCAGAAGTATCACTATCAGACGATTAGCTTGGTGCCTTGGTGTAAAGGCTTTACTTTTGATAGTTGGCCTAGAGATACATTAGATCAAAAGATAAATAAAAAGGATGTAAGCTGCACTACATACAAATCAATCCTCTCTTTCACATATCTAATTAAATGTCATAATCTAATATCATAAATGACTTTATTTTGAGATATCGATTTAACAGTAATTCATAGTGAAAACTTATACACTACAGTATACCACACTACACCCTGAAATTGTGTAGGTCAAGCAGCTAAGGGCATCCACAGTGTATGTCAAATTCAGTTTTGGTTTTGGCAACATGTGGAACACAAATTTTTGGTTCCGTAGTCAAATTTTTTGGGAGTGGGAGCAACTAGAAGATCCAATGCCAAATTTATTTAAGTCAATAAAATAATAAAAAGAAGGGGTGGGACTAGAGAGTTGAGCAGCCCAAGAATATTATTTACATAGGCGCACTTCAACGGGTTTAACTTGAGTGCATGTTGCCTTAGGCGGTCGAATACGATTCTGAGATGTTGAAGATGTTCTTCATAGGATACCGCCTTTACAACGAGATCATCCACACAATTAGAGAATTTGGCATTTGGCAATGAGTAAATTTGGCATTGACACATTGTAGGTAACATAGAAAATTTGTCACTAATGTCAAATAAACCTATGTGGCGTATTTGGCTTTGGCAACACTCTGGGTGCTCTAACGTAATCTAACTTCGAAGTGTAATGGTGCTAGCCTTGAAGATGCATCTCCTAGTTGAAAATACCTGAATGAATTTGAAGACGTAGATGAATGAGTTCCTTTTCATCAGCAGCCGCTGCCACTGGAAGTTGGACTTTAGAATCTCAAGCCTCTTGACACCATAATTTGAAGTTGAAAGGGCAGCAGGATGATTGTGTTTTCTATTGTATGGCCTATCTAATTCCTCATGCAACCTTTTACCAACAACAAATGTTTTGAAGGCTTCAGCAAATTTTGATATGGACACAAACTGGTATGGATAATCATATTGGCACCAATATTGTTGTTGATCTTTCTTGGACAATACCTGCAACATAACGAACGTGAATATACAAGCAAAATCCAGTTGGCATAAATATATAAACATTAAAAGAGTAGAATTGCTTACTTCTTGCAAAAAATCAGCCACGTTTTTTCTTTCAGGGCACCTGAATCCCATTGAAGCAAAAAAATCAACAGCATATTCACGTGGTCCCTGGTATACAATTTGGCCTTCAGATATAAGAATGACATCGTCAAATAGCTCATAAGTTTCTGGAGCAGGCTGCAGCAGGGATATGATTGTAGTGCCATCCAAAGCATTTGTGGAATGCCTTAGGTACTTAATTATCTGATGTGTGGTTGCACTATCAAGGCCAGTTGAAATCTCATCCATGAACATAACACGAGCAGATCCAACTAGCAACTCTCCTGCAAAACAACCAATATCAGCACAGAAGTTCACCACAAAAAGCTTGCAATTGTCCAAGCTCTGTGACCACAAGCACCAAATGCCCTCAATATAAATAGTAGTAGCTCATTATCTAAAATATAGAACAGTAGCATGTGTCAACCTGTTGTCAGGCGCTTCTTTTGTCCCCCTGAGATTCCTTTGATCATTTCATCTCCGACAATGGTATCGGCACAGATGTCCAGCCCTAAAATCTTGACTAGAGCAAAATTAGCGATTCAGAAATCTCCCAGAATCAGGTAATCAGTGTGTTATAAAAGGAATGGAGAAGAACAAAATAAATTGAAGGACCATGAGGATGAACTATTGAAAATCACAAATAAAGAATATAAAAAAAAACCTTTCAAAAAGGACAGTAATTAGCACTATGTTATAAAAAATTACTAGACTGGAATCTGAACCATCTAATTCTATATCCATAACACAAATGAAGAGTATAATTTCTCTGCAAATAACATCAGGTATTTTGACCTTGCATTGCACTGATGCACAATTTTTCAACACTGATATGATCCGATGGAATCAACAACCCTAACTATCTAGGCCCTCATGCATGCAACAAGCAGGTCAAAAAGGAGATTAACACGACAAAGGAGGAAAAATAATGAGATAAAAATGGATAACATAGCAGGAAATGTGCTAGAAAATGCTTACACGCTACAACTGACTTGAGTCCAAATATAAGTAAGGCAAACATGTAAGACTGACAAAACTAAAAAAGCAAATGACTGAAAAAGGGACGTTGCATACCTTCATTATATACTCAGCGACGAGACTCGTCTGTTTACCTTCAAGAGCCAATGCCTGATAAATAGAGAAAATTATGATACAAGCACAGATGAAATGATGTTGGTACGCCCAAAGCTAGGTGGATATATTGTACCTTCATGAATACATCAAGGTCCTCATCAGGCTTTATCCCAGCATTCTTTTCTCTTCTCAAAAGTTCAATGAGCATATCTACAAGGCGGCGATGTCAAAAGGGAGATTACCAAGGAGCAACAACAACAACATTCTGGTGCAGCAACGTACCATACTTTATGCCAACACCTTGACATCGCCCAGCAAACTCCAGGGTTTCTCTGACAGTCATCTCTGAAGCATGCCAGTCTTGCTGACTTACATAAGCAGATGTTCGTTGAGGCACAAATTCCTTTAGATGGTGGCCGTTGTAAGTAATGCTCCCAGACATCTGCAGTTTGTGATGACAATCAGTACTAATGATATATAATTTCAGATATTGGACCATGATTCATATGCTCATTATGCCTGACCGAAAGTTACAACACAGAAACAGTGTTCTAGTATGACAGAGATGAGTGATTGATCAGATAATCATTTTCAGGCTACACAAGAACAATATACCACTCAAGTAATAAATGGAAATTCTGCCTGAACTGATCAGATAGCTAAGATTTGCTCATCATGTCTCTAAGAAAAAAAAATCTAATGATCTGTTATCACACCTTTAGTCCAGGACCGAGTCGTCCGGCAAGGGCCAGAAGCAGGGTAGTCTTCCCCGAACTTGGAGGGCCCAAAAGTAGTGTCATTCTGCAGCAAGAAAAGAACATCAAATTTATCAGAACATTTTTTTATTTCGATGAGAATTCTATAGTCGATGCACCAGAAAGCCGAAGTTAATCTTCTTCAATTGTACCTCGACGGGCGAATGACCCCAGTAATGTTATCCAGTATGGGCAACTTCACCCTTCCCCCTCGGTAGATCCTCAGATGCCTCAGAAATGCCTTTATTCAAAGAAGTAAAGTAAGAATCACAACAGCTACAATGGCAATTGCTCTGCTTGAATAAATGATTTCCGACAGGGCTCCTATTGAGGTACAGCATAATAAACCTCAGCTTCACCCATGGTAAAACTACTGGAGAGCTGAGAGGCAAGGTAGTTTAAGTTTGTAACTGGCAATTGCTCTGCTTTAACAAATGATTTTCGACAGTGCTCCTATTCAGGTACAGCGTAATGAACCCCAGTTTCACCCACAGTAAAACTACTGGAGAGCTGAGAGCTGAGAGACAAAGGTAATTTAGGTTTGTAATTGTCAATTGCTCTGCTTGAACAAATGATTTTTGGAATAGTAAGAACCACAAACAGTACATTGGCAATTGCTCTGCTTGAAGCAAATGCTTTTGGACACAGTAAAACTAAGGCAGTAAATCGTAACCAATATTACTTTCACAGCTGGGAGAATTAACTGGGAGGCAAGGTAACTTAAGTTTGTGTAATTCCAGGTGTGTATCACGGGCCAACCTCTGACATGTTGCATATGAAGTTGGGAATGGTGGGCAGCGCCCTGCTGCCGACATGCACGTAGGCGTTCACCGTCAGGTCCTCGTACCGCACTTCGATCTTGGGGAACTCCATGTTCACCCTGCAGAGAACGACACCAAAAAAAATCTCACTACAAAGCAGAAACAAAATATATTTTGCACTGGAAACCAAAACCGTTGCAAGTCTAGGCGCTGCAGCACATCAAGAGAGACAGAGACGCAACGCAGCGAGTGGAGTGGGCAGCAAATCTTCTGCAGCTAGTACTGGTAGTAGTAGCTAGCGAACAAACCGCAAAGTCAGGGCGCTGGGCCCACGTGTCAGCCGCTCCAAGTATGCCGATCTGGAACCCTTTTTTTTCAAACAAGCTGGTGCGAGTAGAAGCCTAGGAGCTTCTCCCACTGAACTGAAGAACATGCAGCCGGCATGGAGATGCAGCAGCGGCAAACTCTTCCTAGCCCGGCCGGGCCGGTATATGCGCTGGTTGGGCCCACGTGTCAGACAGTGCCGGCAGCAGTGGTACCCCTTAGCCAGGCAACGCAACTGGCCCAAGCAGGCGCTACGCAGAGCACACAGACACCGAGGAAGGCACGCACGCACGCACGATGGCGACGGAAGACGATGCGGGCGCAAAATGTAGTATGTGCTAGGTAGAACCCGTGGTACTCACGCGTCGAAGCGGGCGCGTATGCGGCGGAAGAACTGCTCGGCGTCGCCGGAGTCGGCGAGGAGGCGGTCGACGAGCGCGGTACGGTCGCCGGAGGAGAGGCCGGTGACATCGACCTCGCAGAGCGCGTCGTCCCCCTCGATGGCCGCCTTCCCCTCGCCTGGCGCGACGGCGGGCGACCTGAGCAGGCCCCTCCTGGCGCGGGCGACGGTGGGGAGGCGCTGCAGCGCGGCCCAGCGCAGCGCCTCCTGCTCGTCCTCCGCCTCCCGCCACGACCCGGACCGCGCGAACGGCGCCTCCGCCGCGGCCCACATCTCGCCCCCCGCCCCGCCAAAACCCTACCCCTCGCGGCAGCGGCAGTAAAGTATAGGCAGCAGCAGCACAGCAAATGGTGGCGGTGTTAGGGGTGGGTGGTGCGGTGGTAGAGTGGGGGATTTAAGGGGGGTGTCCTCGCTCGGAACAGTGGCAATGGTGGGGGGAGGGGTTGGGCTGGATCCACCGACTCGCCGTATTTATGGCGCGCCGCGCGTTCTATCTCTTTCCTCGCTGTAGTACGGTGCACTGACCCCCCGCTGTATTTCTCTCCCTGTAAATCGTCCTTGCAAAATTTGATCTGGCGAGGCGGAAGACGGAAGCAAACCGAAAGAGAGGGAGGGAAAGGGGGCAGGCTGGCTTTCCGGCGTAGACCGTTCGGTTTGGTCACGTCGGGCCACCCACTCCTTACATAGGTTCAGCTTCTAGTAGTACTACTATCATAAGCCCATTTAGGTTTGCTTAATCCTCACTCTGTTGCACCCTTTACTGGCCCATTTAGTGTCACTGCCATGGTACTATCTCCATCTTAAATTATTGTATGGTTTATTTATTCAGTTAACTTTATTTTTGTATACCTAGGAAATCGACTATAGAGGTGATCTTCTTGACATGCCAACCTATGGAGATATATGTAAGTGAAGAGCAGCCTTTATATGGTTTTCATCGACTTGAGCCAGCCTTGAGCCAACCTATTGTTAAGTCGATACATTTCCAAATACGGTAGGACTACGAAGAAGGCCAACCTTGAGCCAATATATTTTTAAGTTGATGATGCATGAGATCACAAATGATATACACGGATGTATCTAATGGAGTATGCTCTTCACTGATGCTGGTAATAAAAAGTAGGATGGCGTGACGAACTTTGAAATCCAAGTGGTTTAGACTTAGTAGGCAAGTATACGAGGTGCGACTCTAGTGGTGTTGAGGACAAGGAGTTAGAGTTTAGTCCAGAACGATAAATAGTGCCCAAGAGGAATGCATTTTGGTACTTGGGATCAAGTTTGCAAGGCAATGATGGTATCGATGAGGAGTTACTTGCATGCATTTTGGCAACTAAATACATGGTAGTTCTCACATAAAGGCATAACACTAACTTCAGCACCAAGAACACGTAAAGCAGTTCTCACACAATTATTCTTCATAGAGTAAGGAATAGTAGTTATACCTGGATCTCTCAACTTCTTAGGAATACCATTGAAGGAATAATTAGTAAGGATAGTTTCCTCATTAGGAATTTTCTTCTTAGTAGTAACAATATCCTTCATATACTTGGAATAAGGAGGCAACCCGATAGCATCAGTCAAAGTAATTTGCAAGAAGAACGGTTTCATCCACTCACAAAATTTATTATAGTGTTCCTCTTCTTTAGTATTAAGAGACTTATCAGGAAAAAGGCATAGGTTTTGCACCCAAACTTCTCTTTCTTTGCCATACTTCCTAGCAACATGATCTTCCTTATCATTCTCTTTACGATTAGGATGTATTTGAGGTTCTTCTTCACTTTCTTCCTTATAGGAAGTGTCATTTTTACCATTGTCACTAGCATATTCATTACCACTTTCAGTTTTCAGCATCAGAGATAGATATACTATTACGATCTTTAATAGGTTCTTTACCAGCATAATTATTATTAGACTTTTTAATTCTTTTACGTTTCTTTTTCTTTGAGAGTTACCAACATTATTATCTATAAATTGAGAGTCTTGTTTAATCTTTTTGGGTGTCCCTCGGGATATAGAGAATCCTGAGTGAAAGCACCACGTCTAGTTTTAACACTACAAGTTTCATTTTTTATTTTATTACACGTCTCAGCAAATAAGTCGTGTTGCACTTTAGTGAGTTGTTCGATTTGAGTTCGAATCATTTCAAAGTGTTTAACAAGGCCTTTAACATCATTAATGGTTCTTCCCAAAGTGGCATGCAAGTTTTTTAATAACTAGAAAATCTTCATTCAATTGGTTTTGAACATGCTCATTAAAATGAGTTTGTTTAACAATGAAGTCATGAAATTCATCTAAGCATTGATCAGAAGGTTTATTATAAGGAATATCACTAGCATTGAATTCATGAAGAGAGTGTACCTCTATTATAGGAGGGTGAGTGGTAGGCTCACATAGTGTTTTAATAGGAGTTAGATTCTTGACATCATCAGATTAATGCCATTCTCTTTAATAGATTTTTTTAGATTCTTGATTATCTTATGGGTTAAGGAAAAGAAATCCTCTCTTCTTGGGTGTAGGTAATGGTGGAGGCTCAGGAATATCCCAATCATCATAGTTCTTGGCTATATTTCCCAATAATTATTCAGTTACATTTGCAGTTCTTTCTCTGAAAATACAACCAACACAACTATCTAGGTATGTCCTAGATTCAACGGTTAGTCCATTATAAAATATATCAATAAGCTCATTCTTAGACAAACCATGGTCAGACCTACACTTAAGTGTAGCACAAAACGTGACATAAGCTTTGGAAAGTTTCTCGTCCTCGAGTTGTTTGAAATTGAATATCTTCTATAAAGCTGCATGTTGCATATGAGCAGGAAAATATTTCTCGCAAAAGACGAGTCAAGAATTGAGGGCTCTCAATGCAACCATAAGGCAAACTATCATACCAAATCTTAGCATCATCCTCTAACGATAAAGGAAACAATTTAACCACATAGTAACCTACTATCAAATTCCTATTAGAGAACAAGGTACCAAGCTCAACAATTTTAGTCAAATGAGCAATAGCATCATTAGTTTCCTTACAATAAAAAGGCTCAGCTTCGACAATAGCAATAAGTGAGAGATCAGTAGAGAAATTGAACTCATCATCTTTGATGTTCACTGGTGAAATTGCAAACTCAGGATCAGGAACAAACTTGTTCTTCATAGAATGTTTCTCAAGCAGCTAATTAAAAGTTTTAGGATCACGAGCAATTTCATAACTCGTATAATCTTTAAAGAAATCATCATCCAGTGAAAAAAATTTCATCAAGATGATCACTCTTACCGCTCTTAGGATCAGTACAATTAGGTGATTGTTTAGGAGAAAACAGTAGTTTATCAAAAAAAAAACAGCACGCTCAATTTCTTTAGCTCTAGAAATTTGTGTTTCAAGAAAGGAACCTAGCGAACCAGAAGTTTCAAGCACAGTAGAAGAATCATCAAAATCAAGAGACACAGTATCAGACTCAGTAGTAATAGCACGTGAAGCATGTGGTGGGGTAACAAGTTTACTCAAAACAGAAGGTGAATTAAAGAGCAACGGCAGGTGTTTAGAGTTGTACCTTTCCTTGTGGTGGAAGGTAATATTAGAACCTTTGGACATGTGGTATTTCCTATCATGGATAATAAATTGCAGCAAGGCAAAATAATTCCTAGGTGAACTTATAAATAAAGCTATGCTCCTCGGCAACGAAGCCAGAAAATAGTCTTGATGACCCACAAGTGTAGGGGGTCGCAACAGTCTTGGAGGGTAAATACAGCCCAATTTATTGATTCGACACAAAGGGAGCCAAAGAATATTTATAAATCTTAACAATTGAGTTGTCAATTCAGCTGCACCTGGAAAATAACTTGTTTGACACAATTTATCAGTAGCAACGATGATACAATGACAGCAGTAGTGTGATGGTAACAGCAGCAGTAAAATAATAGTAGCAATAGTAACAACAAAAATAAACGTAGTGGACAACAATACTAAAACACCGTAGGAAAAGGGATGGATGTAAGGGTGTTGCATGAAGGAGATCAACCATGTAATAGACTAACATAGGGCAGCTAATGGCTCACAAGTAGAGGGGTGTATCGTATTACTTTCGATAAATAAGAGTGTCGAACCCAACGAGAAGCAGAAGGTGTTGACAAGCAGGTTGGATAGAGGATTCACTATAAACACTAGCAAACGAGTTTTTGGAGGTTTTTGATATAGCAGGTAAATAAAGTGCGAGTAAATAAATAACAGTAAATATAATTGCGGCGAGTGGCCCAATCCTTTTGAGAGTAAAGGACAAGCCGGTTGTTCTACTTATGATTACCAAACGTTCTCGAGGACACATGAGAATTTTGTCAAGTGCTTTCGCTTCATGCGGTTGATTAATATTTATTGCTTCGTTAAGTGTTGTGTGGGTGAACCTATGCTAATGCACCGCCCAACTAGGACTAATATGTACTTGTGATTATACCCCTCGTAAGCATCCACAAATACAAGAAAGTAATTAAGATAAATCTAACAACAGCCTTAAAACTCCGGGATCCTACACTCCCTCATGCATCGGTTTCCTAACGGAGGTTTAAGTTTCTGCCACTCCGGAAACCCACAATTAGTAGCCAAATACACAATGCATCCTCCTAGGCCCATAAAGGTGAAGTATCATATAGTCGACGTTCACATGACACCACTAGAAGAATAGCACCACAACTAAAATACTGAACCACGAGATATTACTTCAACACAATTCAACTTCTAACATCATGACTTCTGCCATGTCCTCAAGAACTAAACTAACTACTCACAAGACATCATATGGATCATAATCAGAGCTGATATAATGGATAATAACAATATATTCATAAAGTGTAAACACCGATAAATCTCACAAGCATCAACTACCAACAAGTAATCCACACCGGGAGAGAGATCTAATGAAGAACAACGATAGAGACCCCTAATTGTTACAACGGGGTGAAGGTGGGTGATGAGGGTGATGGTGCTGGTGGTGATTATGATGACAGATGACTATCTTGATGATGCCCGGAGCGATGACGGTGACGATGGCGATGATTCCCCCTCTCCGGGGAGGAATTTCCCCGGCATATTTCTCCCTGCCGGAGAGATTTTCTCTCTCTGTTGTTTTCCGCCCCGAGGTGGTGACGGAATAATTTTTCGACTATGTTCTGGGGCTTAGGGTTCCCTCGGGGTCAAGTACGCGAAAAGGGGCACCCAGAGTGGGCCAGGGGAGCCATACCACCCCCAGGCGCGGCCAGAAGGGGGGGCGCACCGCCTGGTGGTGTCGGCCCCAGGTGGCCCCCTCCGGGTGCCCTTCTCGCTGACTTCCTCCTCGGGACTTCTAAGACTCCTCCGATATCCCCCCCTCCCTCTTCTTCTGATCTTCTAAAATAGGGTATCTCGATGGTGCTTTTTCCAGCAGAATTCTGGTCCCGGTGTTTATTCTGCAAAAAATATTAAACATGCAAAATAAGATAAAATAACATAAGTTATGCATTATAACATGAAATATATCGATAAATAACAGAAAATAACAATATAAAATAGTGATGCAAAATGGACGTATCAGCAGCACGGATATAAAAGAGAGCATCCACGTCACTAACAATCATAGGCACGTATCCGGAAATAGTTGTGCGTTCTTGCAGTAAGAACTTGCAAAACATCTTTTGTCCAACCATCCCGTTGATGCAGGGACAATTTGGAACTAATGGTAATTAAGGTACTTGTTTCACCAAGTACCGGATCAAAGCATTAACACTCAATGGATGCATATAATGCTCAAACTAGAATCCATCCCCTCTGATATCCCAACCTATAACATTGGGTTCTCGGGTTCCGGACAATAATAGGTGCATACATCTCGTAGATATGATCCAAAAGAAAAATTATATTCATGAAAATATAACATGTTCAGATCTGAAATCATGGCACTCGGGCCCTAGTGACAAGCATTAAACACTCCAAGTTGCAACAACGATAGATAACGACTATAGTGGATACTAGGAATCATGCCCTATCAATCTCATATGATATTACATGATCAATCACATCCAATCCCTACCATCCCCTCTACCTACATCAGGAAATTACTCACGCATTTAAGAGGGAATCATGGCGGGTTGATGGAGAGGCGTTGGCGATGGCAATGATCCCCCTCGAATCCCCGTCCCGGCAGGGTGCCAGAGCATGAATTCTATCTCCCAAACTAGGGTTTCAGATTGCGGTAGAGCTCTAAATCGTATTTGGGAAGATCCTTCGGGGTTTCTATGTTTCGAGGACGAAGTCACCTTCATGCCAAAGGGGAGACCTGGGAGTGGCCCTAGGCCCCAGGTGACCTATAGGCGCGCCTAGTGAGGCGTGACTGGTGCCCACCTGGTGGCCCCAGGACCCCCCGCTCCTACAGCTGTCCTTCGGGCTAAGGGAGTCTTCCGAGGAAAAAATAATTTTCGTGAATTTTTGGGAATTTTCTATGGAAGTTGAATTTAGCACAAATAGACACCAAGGATAATTCTCCTAAAAGTTGCGTCAGTCCGTGTTAGTTTAATCCAAATCATGCAAATTAGAGAGAAAACAATAAGAAAAATGATTGAAAAAGTAGATACATTTGGGAGGTATCAGCTGCGAGGAACCAAACACGCCGAGGTATGCAAACTTGGAAAGTGAGAAAGAGCCATGCAATCAACGATCAAAGATATGATCTACATTATTTTTGCCAGTATCTCATAACATATTGTGTGGGTAGTTGTACAACAATGTAGTGCGTCGTGCGTGTGTCTAGGGCAGTCTTAAAGGGTATGTTTGGTTGTCAACACGATTTTTGTCCCATTTGCATCCGTGGCTCTGGCGGGTTTGGCTTTGAAAAAACAAGGCCCGAGTCACGTTCTGCGGCCCGTTTGGTTGCCTAGGTCAGATTTTTCTTTTTTTCCCATTTATTTCGCATTTTCGTGTTTGTTTGCTAACAAACTTCTGTTTGGAGTGAGTTGCGGTGTCCTAGCTGTGAGTTCTGGTCACCAATTTTGAAAGTGGTGATGTTACCATCGTGACGGCTACACAAACACAATAATTAGCACTAAGCAAGTATCATTAAACTAACATAGTGCATATAATCGGGGAAATAAGACCACCCCCGCAAAAGCTACCATGGACAATGCAATAGATTCATACTACAGCAGCTACTACAATTAGCAAGTATGGGCATCAATAAGCCTAGGTTAACAGTTCATAGGGGAAACACATGCCCCTGGTCAAAATGCTTTTTCATAAACAAACCTACCCACGATGGTCTTATCCGTGGACAGGACAATGGTGCCCATCGCCATAGACGAGCTGGCATCGAAGATCGTCAGCTTGAAGCCACCCGCCATGAGCTTGAACACAATGGTGTTGTTCTCCTTCATATGGAACTTCTCGACAACTTCTGGCCAGCTCAACCAGAACCACCTCCTTGCCGAAGTTTCTTACCTGCACCCAATCGTCGCAGTGGTCGCAGAAGCCTAGCGGCATGGTGCGTGCAGGTGGATCTTCCGCCAATTCTCCAGGGCGGCATGGAAGGATCTAGGGACGACCAGCATGTGCAGATCAACCTGGTCGAGTTGCACGTAGAATCAGTGAGGCACTGATGACTCCCAAGTCCAGGAGATCAATTGTAGTACCTTTCGATAAGTATTTGAGTGTCGAACCCACGAGGAGCTGAAGGTAAGTTATCTATTCTCTAAAGCCCTATAACCCTCTTATATGGCTGTCTATGCAAAGCAATAAGTTTGACTAAAAGGAACTAACTAATTAAAAGCAAGTGACGTGGAGTGTGATTTGTCTAGTAACTAGTGAAGCAAGTTTAAAATGCAAGTAATCCTAAAGCAAGTTTCTAAAGCAAGTTTCTAAGCAAGTTTCACAAGTAGCAAGCAGCAAATATCTCAAGTATCTCAAGGGCGCAAGTGTTCTATCAATAGGTGTTTTGTTCGTGTGGTTGTCACAATTAGTGAAGCACATGTTTTAGTCTTAGTTGTTTCTTCTAGGAAGGAGCCATGAATAGGTATAGTCAAGTAAATGATCTACAACCCCTTATGATGGATCATGTGGTCAAGTAAATGACTGCACAAGATTGATTAAGACATAAAGTCCCACCATAGCCTTACGTTCTAAGGTTCCCTATATATATCCCCCAATAACTTAACTTTGTGGCTCGGTCTCAGGTTACTGTCACTCCCAAGTCACCACCACTCCATTATGCTACCGGTGATCACCTTACATGCATTCCCCAAAATATGTGTGCACTCATATATTGTACATAAAGACAATCATAGAAGATAACAAACTTGTATGCAACCAATCAACGAACTATTTCACCATTGCCAAGAACAATTCACTACTCAAACATAGACGGGGAGACACAATACATCAAGGGAATATAGTATTGCATCATACATCGTGTTTGCCAAGAGATTACAGTGGAGATATGGAGTTGATCTTGTTGTAGATGTTGATGATGAACACGCCGGAGGGGGGTGATCCCGGCGGTGTTTCCCCCCTCCGATCTTCTCCGGCGGCAGCCTTCTGTCTCTCTGTTTCGTGGTTTCGTCTCTCGGCGCCGCCTCTTTCTCGAAAAGGCCAGGGGACCCTTTATATAGTCGTTTTTAGGTCACGACACACTCGGGAGAAGAAAGATCGACGGCATCGGAGCCACGGGGCAAAAAGGGGGCCCCACACGCGGCCAAGGAATCTGGCCGCGTCGAGGGTCCTCTTTTCCACCTGGTTGGCCTTTTGGCCCTCTACTTTGGTCCATGGTCTTCGTCTCGAAAATTCTGAACCGTGCTCTTTGGCCTTGCCCTTTTTGGAGTCCCGAAGCTCCCGGAAAGTCTGAAACACTAAAAAATACATTTTCTGGAAAAACAGGGTTAGAACCAAAAGAAGGGGGATTGTTTAAAAATCCCCCAAATCATTATAAAACATGAATATAAGTTGCTAATATGTAGGAAAAACAAGTAATAACATGCAAAGTTCATGTATGCATTTTACATGCATCAACATCCCCAAGCTTAACCCATGCTCGTCCTCGAGTATGAAGGTGATAAAACTAACATGGACTTTGCATATTGAAACAATCATGGGATATCAAGGAGGATTATTCATGCTACATATAATCAAATGATTAATACTAGAAATGAGTAGCAATATACAATTCATTTTGTAAAGAATATAAAATATGCAAGCAAAGATGCTTCATGAAAGTTCACAAAGTGTATAATGAAATAAAAGCACTATGGACCAAATGCATACACAAAATGAAAAATAAATCCTATATTGGTCAAAGAATAGCATAATGGAAAATAGAAAATATGGTGGACACTTTGGAGAAAATTGAGTAGAGGTAAAACATGATCAAGTCTTATTTAGCCTGTGAATTATTCAACTAAAATTACTAATTGAAATGTGGTATCCATTGATCTAGGACTCTCATTGCCCCTTTATCACTAGCATCTTAAATGGTGAATGTTGAAGTAATGTGAATGACAAGGTGGTTGAAAGCCTCATGCCCCGTGAGTGTGAAAACCTACTCCATGATTACTCAACTTAAGATTCCTAATAAGCTTTGTACAATCATAATAAGTATTAATGACATCATAGAGAACCGCAAAGAGGTACCTCTTGCCCCATGACATGGAAACAAGCCCATGTCACAATGACAAGACAAACAAACGGAGTAGACTCATCATCCTTTTTATTTTCATTCACTATTATGCATAGCTTCTTATTTTATTGTAGGATGTGTTGTAGAGTCACTCAAGCTGTAAGTAAATTTCCACCATGATAAAGCATGGCTTGGGTTAGCGGCCCAATGCGTTTCTCGAGTCATATGGATACTTACTCATCAAAACTTACTATTCCTCTATTTCATTTCGGCATGGCAGGAGTCCAAAAACAAAAGTACATGATATCAACCAAATGTAAATTTTTGTGCAATGTTGAAAGCTTTCCGGTGATACACGTTTATAGCTAGCTCCCAACCACACACTTATCAAACGCAAAACTTGTGGCTCCCATTATTGGGTCATGTTTATTAGATGCATAAAAAGTAAAGTGTGCCTTCAAAAGTTCGTGAGAGTCCTATCCCAAGTTCAACCCATGACAATTAATAAAGTGAATATCTTAATTTAGAACATAAATAACACAATAACATGGTGAACATACTCGGAATAGCAATGAAGCTAATGGGAAGATATGGTGGACTCACTGGAAATACTTGACTAAGGAGTGTTGGAAACAAGTTTTTACTTGTTGGAATTTTTAAATTTTTGGCTAGCAAGAGGGAGATAGTTGAACATCTACTATGCATGCATATGTCCATAGAACTACTCATTTCATGACAAACTAAATAAACCAGCAATTAACATCAAGGACATGAATAAGAGATAGCTCAAGACAACATTATTGCAAATTTCTACACATAAAAAGCCTATAAATCATGCAAACATATGTAGCTCTTCAAATCAACCATGTAATCCCTATTCCAAGTCATAATACTAGCATCCAATACATTCCAACCCCAAACTCCAGTAGCTCAATCTCATATAAAATGATGGGTGTGGTCTTATCAAAACAAAAATAAATAAAAAAACTAGACGCTTCAAGTCTCTACGATAAATGCTTTGCTTAGAAAAACAGAAAGTAGACGTGTGATAACCAAAAGTTTGTAGCTCAAGTGGGGTGTTCATCACATCCCCAAGCTTATGTCTTTCACCATTCTTGAATGTCTTGAGGCGCAGCTCCTCTATTCCCTGTGAAAAAACTTCACAAAACATGTTTCTCTCATTCTTTTTCTGTGGGGTGAGATTAGTAAGGACAAACAAATCACATGCTTGCTGTGAAAAATTCCAAATCAAATGCTCCAGTAGATAGACAATAAGGTTCATTATGTTGTATGTTCACTCTCTTGCTTGAAAGAATCATGGAAATTCGATTCCCAAACCCAAAGAGTGCATAAAACAAAAGAAGACAGAATCTGTCCAGAAAAGCAACAGCAGCAAAACGAACGTTTTTTCCTAATCTAGACTCGTCAAAAAATTAAGACAATTTTTGTGCTTACAGAGGACGAAAAGCTGAAGAACATACTAAAAAAATTAGCTCCATCAGACATACCAATAAAAAACGTAAAATCATACGGTGAGCAGACTCGTGCTGAAACACAAATTTCATGCACTAGGATAGCAACTTATAAGTCCAAATGAGTTTGACTTGACTCTTTATTGAAAACTCCAGAATTAAAACAAAAAAAACTAATCGCTTGAGACAGCAAGAGTACACTAGGAAAATCCAAACAAAAACAACCGGGTTGCCTCCCGTAAAGCGCTTTCTTTATAGCCATATAGCTAGGCTTTACTTATTTAACATCATGATGGTTGGAGTGAGGTGGCTCGGCATCCCCAAGCTTGGATTCTTGTACTTATTTGATACATGTAGGGTGAGCCCAGGGGTACATCCCCAAGCTTGATTGTTTGTCCCTCTTGATCTTTGTTCATCTCACTCAACTCTTCCTCCTGAAAAATTCTTCTTACACAAATCTCAACATAAAACTTGATTAGAGGGGTTAGTGCCTCCATAAATAAAATCCACATAGTTACATCAAAGACACATCATGAGTTGATTCTAAATATTAACTACTGTTACTACAGTTGTGCATTGCTCCTTGATCAAAAGAACCACAGAAAACACAAGTAATGAGAGCAATGCAAAATAAAGTCATAATCTGCCAAAAACGGAACAGCCCGTAAAGAGTGAATTTTTAAAGGCCCTTAAGTTGCTCAAATCAGAAAACTTAAATCTAATGAAATATGTAGTGTTAACTAAATATTGCTGTCGTAAATTACCAGGTCAAAATTCCACTTCTGTGATTTTAAACATTTTTCGCAGTGAAGTTCAGGAATCTGTTTTCTTGTCAGCTAATTACTATTGTTTAATCCTATCTCTCATATAAGATTATTCTTACCATTTAAGATGAGAAATAAGACAGAAATGTGATGTTACAGTAGTGAACTAATATTTTTATTGTTTTTAGCTTTGGAAAAATTCTTAATGATAGAGACTTTGCAATGGTTTCATTGGCATGAACAACACATGTTCAAGGTCGACCCCAACTTCTCCATTACTCATCCTTCTCATTTACTTTCCCAATTTTTTTTATAAAATGAAAATCGTAAAATAAATGATACATTACAGTAGGTAAAGGCATTTTACATGTTGTAAAGACATAAATGTGTGCTCAAACCGAATAGGAAATTAAAGCATAAGGAACACACCAAAAAATATTAAACAATTTATTTTTTAAGTCTAACCCATTTCCTATGCATTGGGATTTTGTAATGAAACTAATAAAATAAGCACATAATAGCAAGCATAGAAAGGTAGATCAAGTGCAACTTCAATACTTTCAGCATAAAGAGGGGAAACTTAATATTGTTGAAATATGTGTAACCATGTTTCCCTCTCTCATAATAATTTTCAGTAGCATCATGAATAGATTCAACAATATGAATATCACATAAAACATTCTTATCATGAGCCACATGCATAAAAGAATCACTACTCTCCACATAAGTAAAATCCTCATTAGTGGTAATGGGAGTTAAACATTCAGAATTTTCATTGCAATCATCATATATAGGAGGCATAGTATCATCAAAGTGAATTTTCTCCTCCAAGCTTGTGGAACTAGAAATATCATGCTCATCAAAACCAACTTCCCCAAGATTAAAACTTTCCATAGAATCAACAAGTATATCATTTTTATCCTTAATAGTAGGGGGACTAAAAATACCATATTCATCAAGACAAACTTACCCAAGCTCAAGGTTTTCCTTAGCAATAAAGGTGTTTAAAGAATTAGTACTACCACAAATATGATTGTTGTGCAAATAATTTTTCAATTTCTCCTCAAACACTTCATGTCCTAATTCAAGGTAGATATTATACAGTTCTAAAATTGTTTGGTTGTTTTCCATTTTATAATTTTTTTTGTGTGTTAGGTTTATATGTTAGTATGCAATGCAAACAAGAATAAAAGCTTAGCACAACGCTCCCCGGCAACGGCGCCAGAAAAGTGCTTGATGACTCCCAAGTGCAGGAGATCAATTGTAGTACCTTTCGATAAGTATTTGAGTGTCGAACCCACGAGGAGCTGAAGGTAAGCTATCTATTCTCTAAAGCCCTATAACCCTCTTATATGGTTGTTTATGCAAAGCAATAAGTTTGACTAAAAGGAACTAACTAATTAAAAGCAAGTGACGTGGAGTGTGGTTTGTCTACTAACTAGTGAAGCAAGTTTAAAATGCAAGTAATCCTAAAGCAAGTTTCTAAAGCAAGTTTCTAAGCAAGTTTCACAAGTAGCAAGCAGCAAATATCTCAAGTATCTCAAGGGAGCAAGTGTTCTAGCAATAGGTGTTTCGTTCGTGTGGTTGTCACAATTAGTGAAGCACATGTTTTAGTCTTAGTTGTTTCTTCTAGGAAGGAGCCATGAATAGGTATAGTCAAGTAAATGATCTACAACCCCTTATGATGGATCATGTGGCCAAGTAAATGACTGCACAAGATTGATTAAGACATAAAGTCCCACCATAGTCTTACGTTCTAAGGTTCCCTATATATATCCCCCAATAACTTAACTTTGTGGCTCGGTCTCAGGTTACTGTCACTCCCAAGTCACCGCCACTCCATTATGCTACCGGTGATCACCTTACATTCATTTCCCAACATATGCGTGCACTCATATATTGTACATAAAGACAATCATAGAATATAACAAACTTGTATGCAACCAATCAACGAACTATTTCACCATTGCCAAGAACAATTCACTACTCAAACATAGACAGGGAGACACAATACATCAAGGGAATATAGTATTGCATCATACATCGTGTTTGCCAAGAGATTACAGTGGAGAGATGGAGCTGATCTTGCTGTAGATGTTGATGATGAACACGCCGGAGGGGGTGGAGCCCTCCGGGGGTGATCCCGGCGGCGTTTCCCCCCTCCGATCTTCTCCGGTGGCAGCCTACTGTCTCTCTGTTTCATGGTTTCGTCTCTCAGCGCCGCCTATTTCTCGAAAAGGCCAGGGGACCCTTTATATAGTCGTTTTTAGATCACGAGACACTCGGGAGAAGAAAGATCGACGACATCGGAGCCACGGGGGCAAAAAGGGGGCCCCACACGCGGCCAAGGAATCTGGCTGCGTGGAGGGTCCTCTTTTCCACCTGGTTGGCCTTTTGGCCCTCTACTTTGGCCCATGGTCTTCGTCTCGAAAATTCTGAACCGTGCTCTTTGGTCTTGCCCTTTTTGGAGTCCCGAAGCTCCCGGAAAGTATGAAACACTAAAAAGTACGTTTTCTGGAAAAACAGGGTTTGAACTAAAAGAAGGGGGATTGTTTAGAAAATCCCCCAAATCATTATAAAACATGAATATAAGTTGCTAATATGTAGGAAAAACAAGTAATAACATGCAAAGTTCATGTATGCATTTTACATGCATCAGGCACGAGTCTCTGCTTGTGGCCGACTTTGGGCTTTTTGCCTCGTGCACGATGCCTCTCCAACTCAGCCTCCTCCGTTCTCCTCGGTACGACGGGGTTCAACGCAAACATGTTCGTTTGATGACCCCCTCTAGTCCCGAAGGTGGGTGGGGGGCATCCAGGTCAGCCTTCACGACCTTGTCAGCAGGTGCACAATGGTTAGCAGATGGACAGTGGCAACAATAATGGGATCAGTGAAAAAAAAACCAAAATTGGGATTAGTGACATTGGGATAAGACACAAGAAACCCCCAAATTCATCAGCACCTACGGATCTAGCAATTACCCTACTCTAATACTACTCACCGGCAGTGAGCAACCCCCGATGAGTACTGACAACTGGTAGGAACAGCCGCTCTGAAATCAGAACAAACCCTAGGTGCTAGCAAATCTATGAATCTGCACACGGGGATGGAAGTACTTACCGGGGGAGGTGCACGCCATGCAAATGCCGCCGGGGTGGAGGAAGAGGAGTCGGGGCTGCAAATCCCCATTAGTGGTGGCGCCGGTTGGGGCTCTATCAGTCCAAGCGGCGACACTGGAGGTAGGGCCTAGAAAGGACCCGCCGCGAGTGGAGGAGCATCCCAGGAAGGACCAGCCGCCGATGCGGCCGGCAAGGCCGCCGGCGATGGCGCCGCCGTTCCTCAGGGCGATGGCATACAGAGGGAAATGAGCAGAACATCCACACATGTTCCTCCGTCGAGATGTCGTGGCCCATGACTCCGTCCACCCACCAGGAATTCGAATGTGCGGCGTCGCCGGTGACGGATGTGCGGTTGGGGTGGCGTGGAAGTGGAGGAGCTCCGGCCATTGGTGTCGGAGAAGATGAGAAGAGCGGTAAGAGGAGTGAAGTGGGCGATGCGTGGAGTGGATACTGGGGAGTTAACCCGAATCGTCCCGTCTCCCGTGCTTCCCAACGCGTGCAAAGAGAGAGGCAAGCGGGACTCTCCTTAATCCGGCGGTGGAAAAACAGCCAATTTGTCCGTTCCCAGTGGGCCAAGTTTTGGATGCTTTGAATTTCGTGCGATGCAGGAACATGAGCCTGTCCAGCAAACCAAACTTGCGCAAACTACACCCAACGGGTCTGTTTCTGGCCTCCGGGGGCAACCAAAGCGTTCAAACTAACACTAACATATTTCTCAAAAAAAGTAACACTCACATAAACAGGTTGGCACAGCTGGCATAATTTATACTACACGTGAAGTGTTTCTTTTTCTCAGCCAAAAAAACATAATTTATAAACGCGGGACTACATTTCTAAATTGATGATTGCGTAGTACTCCCTTCTCGTCATTGATTTCTTTTGCACCGGCGGCCTCGATCGGCCGTCGAATTAGTGGCAGTAGGAGGCGGGACTCGTGCAGATCATATCATTTTTGCTCAGAGTATCTTCACTGGCATTTTTTTTTGTCCGGCATCCCCAATTGAGTCCCCTGTTGTGGGTGCTGGACCTGTGTCCGCGAATTTGGTGAGCCGGTTCTTTAGCGGCGTCCTCTAAAAAAACACTCTATCTATTTAGTCGTTAACACAAACGCCTTGTAAGCATAATAGAACTTCATTTAAGCATTCATAACATTACATTTAAATTTAAACTACGGCGGGAAATTTAAAACTATCCTACTCATCTTTCTCCTCCTCATCGCTGCTACCGGCTCAGCGTACAACGACGAGCTAGGCGATGGGTTCGCCACATGAGAGAGTCAGTGCCGCTCTGCCCTGCCTTGCAACCGCATCCGGTGCAACTACGCCGCCTCCGAGCGACGGCGCACGCCTCGGCAGGTAGCCAGCCGCCGCTCCGCCTCGGCGTCCATCTCCCTAGTTTCGCGGGCCCGAAAGAAGGCGTCGTCGAAGCGGGCGCGGTGCGCGTTGTCCACGTCGCTCCGGGCAGCCTGGAACGCCTCTCAGCTTGCCCGCGCTGCGTTCAACTCCTCGTGGGCCGCACGTTGGGCGGCCATGAACGAGGCAGGATCATCCAACAAACGTGCGACGAGGGCCTGCTGCTCGACATCCATGAAGACGCGGACTTGCTCCTTCCTCCGGGCAGTCGCGAGGGAAGCCCGAATGTCGGCAGCCTCGGCCGCTTCCGCCGAGTCCTCCAAGCCAGCGCGATCCCGGCGGAATGCCTCCTCGTTGCGCCATGTGGCGAACGAGTTGTATGCCACGACCTAGTCGGGCCAAAGCGGAGGGCGCTGCACTGGCTCCGCCTCCTTCTGCTGATGCGCCGAATCCTGCTCCTGCTGCTGCTCCGGCTCCTTCTGCCACTTGAACGCGTCGTCGTCATTGGTGTCGTCGTCCGACAGCGGCTCTAGGCCACGGCACGCCGCCTGCTGGGTGAACGTCACCCAAGAGGTATGGAGTCGGCACGGAATGGTGTCGAGAGGCGAGGCGAGTTGTGCTGCGGCGTACATGCGTAGAGGCGAGTGCTCGGCGTTGGCGAGTTGTGCTGCGGCGACGGTGTGATGCCAAGTGTGGCGATGACGGCTGCTTTTATAGCCTGGCGGGAAATGATGGCGCGGGAAGCGGCGGGAGGGCGAGGACACGTGGGACGCGGCGAAGGCGGGAAGCGGTGGGAGTACAAGCACACGTCCCGTCAGAGTAAATGGCGGCGACACGTCGCGCCCGCACTCGCCAGCCGCGCTGCTTGGGGAGCCGGGAAGGCTGCATCCACGTTCCGTCGGAGTAAATGGTTGGCGTCTGCCATAGGGGAACCGTCGTTCAGTCACCTGGCGGACAGTCGCGTCCCGTCGTCGCCATTAACGCTGCACGACGCCTTTAAACGCCTTCGTCCCAACTGTCTCTATGACAGGTGCCCCCCGCCATTCGGGTGTGCTGATGTTCGGCGCCCCATACAGACCCCCAAGTTTAGCGGGTGGCCTGTTGGTGTCGGACATAAAATTGACGTGTGAACATCTTTGAGGGCGCCGCCAGGGACGTTTTTCTTGTCCAAACCCGTATTAGGCTTTTGGATGACCGTTTCAGGGTCACCGTGGAGATGCTCTCGGACATTCATACTGGTCATTGGCCAAGTTAATTGTGACAGTTGAGTTGCACCAGCCATGAAGCGTACAGGAACAGGAACAGGAACAGGATGGAACTCGTAATTAATTAATTAAACGGCCAATTAAGGAGGGATCTTTATCACAATTGCTACTACGTTACTGTTAAGCCTGGCAATCGGGTCGGGTTTGGTCGGGTCGACCTCTTCCAAACCCATGCCCATTTGTTAAACGGGCAAGGATCTCTGCCCACGACCCTGCCCATGGGCGCTGGGACATGCCCATGACCATGCCCGTCGGGTCGTCGACTCTATCGGGTAACCCATCGGGTTAAAGTTTTGCTTTTCCGTAAATGGCATGCGATAAAATAAACTTAGTAAATAATTATTCTAGTTAGTTTATATGTACAATAATGGGCCAAACCAAATGGTTATTGCTGCTAGTGGTGTACGAGAGTTGAGTTGGCTAGCTGCTAGGTTTAGATATGTTACTTGTAGTGTATTTACACAAAATATATGAACTATAATGTATATTTAAAATTTATATGATCATTAATATTAATCGGGCGACCCATCGGGTTGCCCATGGGTATAACCTTGTATCCATACCCTACCCATGACTAATCGGGTCACCCATGGGTCTTACCCACGGGCGAAGTTGGCGACCCATACCCTACCTATTCGGGTCGGGTGCCCATGGGCGGACGTACCCATGGGTCGAATTGCCGGGCTTAGTTACTGTACCTCTATGGAGGGATAGGACGTGCATTTGTCGCCCATGGACTGGTGGGGCACGCGGGCGTACTGTACCCTGTGGCCTACGTGCGCTCACAGTACTGTTGCAGCCAGTAAATGCAGAATCGCTGGTTTACGAATTACAGGGACAACGGACGAAGCAAGGATCACGCTCGACAAGCAACACCATTGTGTTTTTTTTTTTTTTTTTGATAAAGTGCTTTATTACCCAAAAAATTTAAGCATTACACCCGGCCTCTGCATCGTGAAATGCACACAGCCGAAATCCGAAACCGAAAAAATGGAGACAATACTACAAACATCTGTTGTAGACTGTCTATGCTATGGAGCCGCTATCCGTAGATCAAGCGGCCATCCATGTGGGATAAAAATATCCCTCGCCACCTGCTCCAGTCGTGCACATGCCTCCGTAAAAAGGCCTCGTAACTCCCCTCGCTGTAATGTGGACCACGAACGGAGAATACCTGTGCTCCTGAATAGAACCTGCATACGAGAAAAACTTTTATCATTGAAAATCTTGTCATTTCTACATAGCCAGAGCGACCAGATAACGGCAAGCGCTCCTACCCTAATAATAGTCTTAAATGTTTATCAACCCCATTTAACCAGTTGCCGAATATGTTCGCAACGGAGGTGGGTTGATAAAGATTCGAAGCCATTTGGATAGCGGACCATATAGAACGCGCAAATGTGCAATCAAAGAATAAGTGTTTAATTGTCTCATTGTGAGAACAAGAAACACACTTAGAGCTCCCATGCCAATTACGTTTGACAAGATTATCCTTAGTAAGTATGACCCCCTTACGAAGGTACCACGCGAAAATCTTAATCTTCAGCGGTACTTTCATGCGCCATACATTTTTGAAGATATCGACTGGCATGTCCAATTGGATCATAGCCCTATACATGGAGTCCATCGAGAATAGTCCATTCTTAGTGATCTTCCAACGAAACTCATCGGCGCCTGGTGTAAGAGTAACCATAGTTAATCTATCAACCAAGTTTTGCCAAGACATAAGTCGAGGCCCGAATAAATCTCGTCTGAACGTAACATTAGGAGGTGATGTTTGCATGACCGTAGCCAGCGTAGCATCCTTATGTCGCGCTATCGTGTACAGGGCCGGATACTGTTCTCTGAGAGTGGTATTACCTAGCCACCTGTCCTCCCAGAACCGTATCTGCGATCCATCCTTAATCTTAAATACCCCATAGCGAAAAAACTTATTTTTATTCGCCATAAGTCCAGCCCAAAAGTGTGAATCACCTGGTTTCCACATAACCTGTGATACTGCTTTCGAGTCTATGTATTTACGTTTCAGGAGGGTCTGCCATACGCCATCTTCGGTTAGTAGTTTAAAAATCCATTTACCAAGTAGGGCTGAATTCTTGACTTGGAGATCATGAATTCCGAGCCCCCCTGATCTCGTGGACGACAAACTACATCCCATCTGGCCAATCGATATTTCTTTTTCTCGTTGTCACCCTGCCAAAAGAATCTAGATCGGAAATAATCCAATTTCATTCTCACCTTTTTATCCCGTCTCTTGCTATCGTGTCAAAGATCAAATCTCCACAAGCAAACACCGGTTTGTGGACCCCTGTCTACGGGAGCGGGGGTGGGGGTCTTGCGAAATTTTGCTTACAGAATGACGTGGCACTGTTTGGTTGGAAGGGCACATCCTAAAAATCAGCTGGGAGATTCATCAGAGGAGGACACGTACGTCCGTAAAATTGCTTTCTGTGGCTTACCTTCCGTAAGTCTAGCATATGCACGGTCTCTCGCTATCTATTTTCCGTCCCGCATTCCTCTCAGAATTACCATTTGTGTCTTTGAAATTCAGAATATATTTTTCTCTCACCCTTCGGTCCTCTTCTCCGTAAAATTACCATTTGTGTCTTTGAAATTCAGAATTTATTTGTCTCTCACCCTATGAGGAGCCGTTGGTCTTTCACGGGCGGTGGCGTGACCTTGAACAATGCACATTGTGGGGTTTTCACAACTCGATTCTAGGAGGTCAAACAAAACTTGGAAGTTACATGGCGGAATGTCGCATGAAGGTGTGCCGGTGTTGACAATGTCTTGTTTTCTGCTGGTTCAAAGTTGGATGTGTTTTATGCTGAAAGTTTTGCTTGGTGGGAAACACAATCAAGGTTGAAAGCTCGGTATGTTGTGCTGAAAGTCCACTGACTTTTTTTGGAGCATGTTAGACATGAGAAACTATGATACAATATATTTCGACTGGTCTAAATAAACGGAAATTTCCATGTGATGCATCTCCGGATGGTGTTGATGATCAATAACGAGAAAGAGGTGAAAATGAACTGCATTGGACTTTTGAAGTAAAGATAAAATGAAGTTCGAGCCTTGTGCCGAGATTCATGTTGAACCGAAGGTATATATATATATCCGAAAACACCAACCATATGATTGTCGTGGTGGTATCACGGCAGATGTCATGGAATGGCTAAAGTTGGAGCCGATGGACGCTGGAGGTGCTCGGGGAGGGATCACACGGCGAGTAGCCGCGTGTGGTAGATCACAAACACTGCAAACAACAAGATCTTACCCAGGTTCAGGGCCCTCGTGTGGAGGTAACACCGCTACTCCTGCCTCTCTCTGTATATAGTGTTTACCGAGTAGCCACAGTACAGTTCAGGCCTTCAGCCGAGTAGCCACTCTAAGCTCTAGTTCTCTCCGTGATTAGTGAAGCAATCCAGAGTGTCGACCTAAGTTCCGAACCTCTCACAGGAGGGGGCAGGGCACCTTATATACCGGTGCCCAGCCGGATAGAATAAGACTAAAAGGTACAACTTGATGGGACAGGAGCACTGCAGAACCGCGCACGCCTCCGGATTCCCGCTGACGCTTGCCCCGCAAGTCGTCGCGCCGTTCGGAGATGGGACCTGTCCACCCTTGTCAGTGAGATAGGGTAGGCCCCTAGCCCTGTCCTGTCCCCTCTGTCAGTGACAGGACTTGACATGCGCCTACCGCACTGTAGCCACGCCGTAGCGCGAATAATCACGCACTCCGTAAGTTGAACCGCACGCCGTATGGACGCAGGATACGCGGGATCCTTTGTTAGAATGGCTCCATTGACTTCTGGCCCGAGTAGGAAACCACTCCCTCTACTCGGACCAACTCCTCTACTCGGAGGAAAGTAACTCCCTTGATTCTTCCTCCTGGCCATTGGTGGCTACGACCGGTTAGCAGTCTACCGGGTAGCAGGTACCGGGTAGCCAGCCTACTCAGTCAAACAGCTATCCTGACCTTGCCTTTAGCACTTGCCTCACCCCTTGTAACATCCCAAGTATGAAAATCTCCCCCTAGAATGTTTTATTTCTTGTTAAGTTATTGCTTTGCATCATGTCATCATAGTCATTGCTTTTTGTTTGCATTTGTGTTGCATTTGATTTCATTTGTTCCCATTTGTTTTCTATATGGATTCCAAACAAAAATTCAAACCTTTATTCATACTTGTTATGTTACATGTTTCAAATAAAAACTACAAAACAAACAAATAATTTGTTCCACTAAAATTGGAATAAAAAACTTTAATTTGGCTTAAGTGGCATTTATTCTTTTGATACTACAATTGCTCAATTCATTTAATTTTCCAAACAACATCATCAATTAAATTTATTTGGAAAACAAAAGTTTGTTTTAAGGTGCTGTTACAAAAACAAAACAATAAAAATTTATCCCAAAATTTGCTAAACCCTAACACCATCTGTTTTCTCTCCTTTTCCAAATCTGCAAAAAAAAACAATAAACAGAAAAGGATAAAAGCAAAAGAGAAAGGGGGAAAGGGCAGCTAGCCTTTTGGGCCAGCCCAACTTACCAAAGGCCTGGTACCCCCTCGCTCATCTCCTACCTCTGTACGGCAGGCAGATGAGCCTGTCCACGTTAGCAGTTGCAGGCAGGCAACGGCGATCATGAGCTCCTCCTCGCCCCTTAATACCTGCCCTCGAGCTCCCCCTCTGTGCCCTAAATTTCTTCCTCCCTCCTTCTCCCTCGCGCCGCAGCTCCTTCCTCCATCTCTCTGCACCCTGCTTCCCCTCTTCTCTGTTCTGAATCGAATCCACCGAAACCATCATCACCGCCGCCTCCCTCCGGCGATCGCCGCCGCCACGGTGCCCTCCCGGCCGTGTTAGGGCCGGGAACGGAATCCCCGTTCCCCCCTCGACCTCCTCGACCACTCGTCGGAGATGGGGGCTCACCGGAGCGCCGCCGCCATCCCCGAGTTTGCCACCGTCGCCACCACCCGCTGCAGCCGACCGCCTCCCTCCGTTTCTTTCCCCTCGCTGTGAGCCCCTCGCCACTCCCTCTTCCCCCTCCTCTCTGCCCTCGTGGCCCCCTGCACACGGCCACCGCACGCACACGGCAGCGGGCCGCGGCGAACCACCACAGCGGCCGCAACTGCGCCATCGCCGGCGGCCACCGCGACTGTCGACAGGTTCAGAACACTGAACCTTTCGGGTTCAGTTAAAATCGCTCCTAACTGCATGTTAAACTCCCCGAGTCCCCCCTACTGACAAGCATCCGCACCGAGCTGCACTGGCAACACACGCTTGCGCGCTCGCCCGGGATCGCGGGTTCGATCCCCGCGGGAGGCACATTTGCCTCCCCTTTTTCCCTTCCACGCGCACCCGCGGGGCCCGCGCGACAGTGACCCTGGCGGCCACATCACCCCCCAGCCATGCCACGTAGGCGCCATAGTGGCCTGGCCCCACTGGCAGTGGCCCATTCTGGGTCACTGCGCGGTGCAGTTTCTTTTCTGCCTATTTTTTTCTTTAATATCAGTCCAATTAATTATTACAGTTTAGTCCCTAAAAACAAAACTCAAATAACTTTTGAATCCCAACTCCAAATAATATAAATAAAATATGATTTCTGAACCAAATTTAATTCTCTATCTAATTAAGTCATTTGTTTTCTGTTTTGAGCATTTCAAATATTTTAAAATTTCAAATTCAAACAATTCTTTTCACATTTGCTTAATTCCATAACTAATTCAATATTAGTCCAAATGGCACAAATAAAATATGTTTTCCATGTCAAATTAAACCACCTAACCAAATATAAATTTTGTTTCATGTTTTGAATAATTAAAATTGCTTAACTAATTTAAACCTTGTTTAATTCATTTAAAATTGCTAAATTCATAACTTGCTCAAATTAAATTATTTTTGAACATATAAAATATGTTTTCAAACCAGAAAAACATAATCTTTTCAATTATGAATTTTGTTTAATGTTTGAACAAATAAAATTCAATCAATATTAATACTTGAATTAAATTCAATTAAATCTTGTTTAAACTTGTTTAATTCATAAGTAATTCATTCTATTTCCTTTTTCAATAATTGAAACATGTATTCCACCTAAAATTTTGTGTTCTTTCCAAATATGAATTTTGTTATCTATTTTGAACAATTAAAATTGGTGAAAACAAAAAATGCTTGTGTAACACCTTTAAGGAACCAAAATTCCATAACTTAATAAATAAATTTCCAAAATTGGTAAACCTTATTTCCAATTGATTCTATTGTTGTTATTTTTCTGTTTTCCTCATCCATGCATCATGCTAATCCAATTTCACCTGTTGATTAGTTGTAAAACAATTATTCAACCTAAATTCATGGGCTTTCCATATGCAACCCCAATTGCATGTGGGTCCATTTAATTATGTTATGTACCATGTCAACTAGTTTATTTTGGTGCATCAATTAAATTGTCATGCATCATCCCATGATTGTGCACTATGCCATGTTATTGGTTGTTTGTCTCTCTGCGTTGTTTGTTTGCTTCTTCTCGAATAGACGACGACGTTGAGACAGACGATACTTACGACACCCCTTCTGAGGATCTTAGCTCAGTACTAGGCTACTGAGTTTGCAGGCAAGTATTCACTCACATGAACCATCGTGTTCCTTTCAACATTGGATACCGATACTTTCCGTTGTCTATTCTGCTAGCCCTATGAATCGTTGCTTCTGTTCGATCCTATCACATGTTATCCTTAAACCTGATATTGCCTCACCTCCACTCCTATAACCCCGTTGCTTGTGCCCGTGTCTTACTAGCATGCTTAGGGTTGCTTTTGCTCGAGCCTGTTGTCAGTTACTTTCTATTACCATGTTACTTATGTTCTGGGGCTCGATGTTAAACAATCAACCTGTTAATGTTATGGGTAATAATAATTTGCTGATAAGGCACCGACAGGAGGCCCGGCGTGGTTTTGAGGCCTGCTAGTGTCGACCCTAATTAGGAAAAGGGTCTTGTCTACTGATCCATGATGAGCGTGCTCACCGCATCCGGGTGGTGGTATGGAACCCCCCTCTACTTTGACCTGATCCGCAGTTTGTCCGAAGAGCCACACTTAGTTCGGGTGTTCCATTTGCGCATAAGCATGAATGGGTCGCTCCCATGGTTACTGATGATGATGATGACGCACACATATAGGGCGAGGCCTGTATTGCCGGGGTGTTGCGTCCTGCGGGAGTTTTGCACACTTGCGCTGAGTATTCGGTTGCGTGGCTGGGACCTTATAGCTCCGTGGCTCCTAGGACAGGCTGTAGAGATGGTTCGAGTCGTGTCAAGCCAACCTGAGTTTTAGTTGGTGGCTTGAGTGTGTACGGGTACTGGAGCACACCCTGCAGGGATGAATCTTCTCGAGAAGCCGTGTTGTCCGCGGTTATGTGACGACTTGGTGAAAGTACTGGCTAACAAATACTCAGACAACTTACACCTAACTATAATAACTTGACTAGTAATAGGTTTATTGACACAATAACCTGAACCATCATTAATCCAACTGTGTGAGTTATCCTCGGGTTGCTTCTTTGGATAAGGGGCGAGATCCAGGATGGGTTTGTTTGGAGTTAGTTGGTAGTTGGTTACGATACGCTATCTTATCTTCTTTCTGTTAGCCGGAAGTTGTAGTATGTTCTGTAGATGGTTAGAGCAGCCCGCTGCAGCATCTTTTATATCACCCTTTCTTCCGTTGAACCCAAAGCATCGTTGCTTGGTGTTGATGGGTTACACTTTGGTGAACTGTGAGTCTTGCTTGCCAGTACGTTGTTGTACTGACCCCTTTGGGGATGTGGTTTCCGCAGACTATGTTTCCGAGGATCCCCATGGTGGCTACTACGTGGAGTACGACGAGGTTGTTGACGAGTAGATAGCGGACCCGGGCAGGATCCGAGACTTTGTGGATGGGCTCCGTTTTACTTTCATTGCCGGCCTCTTAGGAATATTTGGTTTTGTCTGTACTCAGACCTGTTGAATGCTTTCGCTGTGATGTAATGATGAAATGTTGGGACATGTGTCCTCTGGATGATTGTATTTGCTATCTCTGCTCTAATGAGAGCCATTTGCAACTTATTTCAATCTTTTGTGTCTTAGAGATATGTTGTGCTATCATTCTGTTAAAAGCCGTTGACGTACCATGTGTGTATGGTATGAAGTACGTCAAAGGTAGTATCCTGATTTCTATGGGATGGTTTACGTAGACGATGAACAGTAGGGGTTGGTTGTCACACATACGTGTGTTGGCCTACTCGTAAGAGATGCGGGTGCCGGTAAGCCCCGTAATCCAATCAACTACTGTTCAACGGAACTGCGAGTATCCTTTAGAAGTCCGGGTGCGACACCCCTACTCGGGGGTAACCCCCCGACATTAGTCCCCGAAGCTGGTAGAGTCCTGCGAGGAAATCTGTTATAGACATCGAGAAACTCGTCGATCTCTCCGAGGACGAGGACGAGCCAGTGCAGCGGGATAGGACGCGTGTGCCCTCTCCGGTGAAGCTGGAAGAAGAAGACACCGGCGCCGAGAACACGGGCGTTGGTGACCAAGATGCGCAGGACATGGAGCAGCAGACCTACGCGTACCAGAGTACGCTGGATGCTGCTCAGGATGAGACGCCTCCCTCTCCCCCAGCTACCTCGGCTGGGGAGAATGCATAACAAGAAGCCGAGAACCAGGACCGTGCCGCCCTTGAGCGGCCGGTGAACAACACAGAGCAGCGGGAATAACAAGCTGCAGCTCTGTCGCAACCGAACTTCTAGAGGATACTCACAGTCCGCTAAACAGTAGAACAAATGGCTTACGGGGCATACCGGCACCCGCATCTCAATATGAGCAGGCCAACACGTAAACGTGTGACAACCATTCTCTACTATCCATCGTCTGCGCAAACCATCCCATAGAAATCAGGACACTTCCGTTGACGTATTTCATAACATACACACATGGTACGCCAACGGCATTTGAATAAGTGATATCACAACATATCTTTAGGACACAAAAGATTGAAATAAGCTGCAAATGGCTCTCACTAGAGCAGAGATAGCAAATACAATCATCCAGAGGACATGTCCCAACAATTCATCATTACAACACAGCGGAAGCATCCAAAGTGTCTGAGTACAGACAAGATCCAAATAGGCCTAAGAGGCCGGAAACGAAAAGACGGAGCCCATCCACGATGTCTCGGATCCTTCCCAGGTCCGCTATCTACTCGTCAGCAGCCTCGTCATACTCCACGTAGTAGCCACCATGGGGATCCTCGGAAACGTAGTCTGCGGAAACCACAGCCCCAAAGGGGTCAGTACATAAATGTACTGGCAAGCAAGACTCACAAGATACCATAATGTACCCGGCAACACCAAGTACATATGCTTTGGGTTCAACGGAAGAATAGGTGATATAAAAGTGCGGCAGCAGGCTGCTCTAACCAACTACAGAAACATGCTACAACTTCCGGCTAAAAGAAAGGGATAAGATAGCGTATCGCAACCAACTACTACTAACTCCAAACAAACCCATCCTGGATCTCGCCCCTTATCCAAAGAAGCAATCCGAGGATAACTCACACAGTTGGATTAATGATGGTTCAAGTTATTGTGTCAATAAGCCTATTACTAGTCAAGTTATCATTAGCTAGGTGTAAGTTGTTCTGAGTACTTGTTAGCCAGTACTTTCACCGAGTCATCCATAACCGCGAAAACACGGCTTCTCGAGAAGATTTAACCCTGCAGGGGTGCACCAATTTGGCCGTACACGTAAGAATATCCCGCCAGACGGGAATCAAACCCACCAAGCGAGGAACTCAACACAACTCAACGCGTCTTCGCATCAAGCCCAAAGAACCACGTGATGTGCGTGCGCGGCTAATCGAGCCCCCACGAAGAAAAGGGGGACCCTCATAGCACTGGAAGATCACGCCGCCCTAAATGCCGACTACAAAAGTTCCACCCTGGCCTCGGGTTCGTACCTGCATATGCGTGCATCAAATGGAAAGCTCGAACTAAGTGTGGCGATTTGGACGAGATGCGAATCGAATCAAATTGAGGGGGGCGCCCATACACGCTTCCCACATGCGGATAGTGCGCTCATCATGGATCAGTAGACAAGACCCTTTTCCTAATTAGGGTCGACACTAGCAGGCCTCAAAACCACGTCGGGCCTCCTGCCGGTGCCTTATCAGCAAATTAGCATTACCTCAAACATTAACAGGTTGATTGTTTAAACATCGAGCCCCAGAACATGATAAATAAGGTAACAGAAATAACGGACAGCAGACTCGAGCATAAACAACCCTAAGCATGCTAGTAAGGCACAGGCAACAAGCAACAGGGTTATAGGTGTGGAGGTGGGGCTATATCAGGTATACAGGATAACATGTGATAGGATCGGAACACAAGCAACGATTCATAAGGCTAGCAGAATAGACAACGGAAAGTATCGGTATCCAGCGTGGAAAGGAACACAATGGTTCATGTGAGTGAATACTTGCCTGCAAACTCAACAGCCTGGTACTGAGCTAACTCCTCAGAAGTAGTGTCGTAAACCTCGTCTGTCTCAACGTCGTCGTCTATTCGAGAAGAAGCAAACAAACAACGCAGAGAGACAAACAATCAATAACATGGCATAATGCACAAACATGGGATGATGCATGGCAATTTAATTTATGCATCAAAGATAAGATAGCTGACATGGTAACATGTTTAAATGGACCCATATGCAATTTGGGTTGCATATGGAAAACCCATGAATTTAGGTTGAAATAATTGTTTTACAACTAACCAATAGGTGAAAGTGGATTAGCATGATGCATGGATGAGGAAAAAAAAAGAAAACAACAATAGAAACAATTTGAGATGAAGTTTACCAAATTTGGAAATTTTATTTATTAAGTTATGAAATTTTGGTTTCTTAAAGGTGTTACACAAGCATTTGTTGTTTTCACCAATTTTAATTGTTCAAAATAGATAACAAAGTTCATATTTGGAAAGTACACAAAATTTTAGGTGGAATACATGTTTCATTTGTTGAAAAAGGATTTAGAATAAATTACTTATGAATTAAACAAGTTTAAACAAGATTTAAATGAATTTAATTCAAGTATGAATTTCTTTGAATTTTTATTTGTTCAAAACATTAAACAACATTCATATTTGGAAAGTTTATACTTTTCTGGTTTGAAAACATAATTTATATGTTCAATAAGAATTTAATTTGATCAAGTTATGAATTTAGCAATTTTAAATGAATTAAACAAGGTTTAAATTATTTAACCATTTTTAATCATTCAAAACTTGAAACAAAGTTTATATTTGGAAAAGTGGTTCAATTTAGCATGGAAAACATATTTTATTTGTGTTATTTGAATTAGTTACGAATTTAACCAAATTTGAAATGATTTGTTTGAATTTGAATTTGGAAACAATTTGAAATGTTCAAAACATAAAACAAATGAGTTAATCATGTAGAGAATTTAATTTGGTGCAGAATACATATTTCATTTGTATTATTTGGATTTGGAATTCAAAAGTTATTTGTATTTTGAATACAGGGACCAATCTATAAATACTTTGGACTTATAATTAAAAAGAAAAAGGCAGAAACATTTTCTACCTCGCAGTGGCCTAGCCTGGCCACTGACGAGGGGGGCCCTGGGGCCACGGTGGCCAGCGTTTGCAGCACACGTCGCTTACAGGGCGGCCCCACCTGTTAGCGCGCGGTGGTAAAAGGTTTGGGATTTAATCCCGTTGGGAGGGATCGAACCCTGGGCTCGGGCGCGCGTGCACGGGTGCGTTGCCACTGCGGTGTTGTGCGTTGCTTGTCAGGTAAGGGGGGATTGGGGGGTTTAGGTTCAGATCTGGACGCGTTACTGAAACTGAACTTTAAAGGTTCAGAGTTCCTGTACTGTACCGCGACGGGGAGGTCGCCGGACTCGCGATCTGCCGCTGTTGTGGCTGCTGTGCGTGGTGCGTGTGCTGCGTGCGGTGGCCGTGTGCGCACGCGTGCTTGCAGAGAGGAGGGAACCGAGGGCGCAATGCTCACCGTCGCTGTAGGCGTAGCAGAGGCTCGACAGCGAGGTGGTCAGACGACGGCGGCGGGAGCACGGACGGCGGCGAAGATCCAGTGGCCCTTAGTCCTCGCTGAGTGGTCGATGAGGAAGAGGGTGGTATGGGGGATCGATTCCCGTGCCTACCCTGCTCGGAGGGAGGCCAGGTCGACGGCGATCATCGGAGTTTCAGAGGGTGGCGCTCGGTGAGTTCAGCGGTGGGGTGGAGCCGCGACAGAGAAAAGCGGGAGAGAGGGGGAAACGACGGCGGCGAGAGAGGGATAGAGGAGGGAGGACCTAGGGCTAGGGCAGAGGGAGGCTAGCTAGGTTTTTAAGGAGGGGAGGAGGAGTTCCCGGCCGTCTGCTCCCCTCTGCAGCGACGTGGACACGGCGGATGTGCAGCCGTACAGAGGAGAGGGACGAGGGGGTACCAGGCCGCGGGCTGGTGGGCTGGGCTCAGCCCACTGCCTGCCCTCTCCCTCTCTGCGCGCTTTTTTTTTATTTTTTTTGTTGTTTGTTTTTTTTTTTGCTGAAAAGGAAAAGGAGAAAAAGGATAGGTTTTGGGGGTTAGAAAATTTTAGGAAAAAATTGTATTGAATATTTATTGTAACAGCAACCTAGTGCAAACTTTGGTTTTCCAAATAATTCAAATTTGTTGCTGTTTGCAATTTGTTTGAATTTGATTGAATTTTTGGTATTAATGGATTAATTGAAAAGAACAATTTAAAAGTTTGTAATTTCAAGTGTAATGGTAACAAATGATTGATTTGTTTTTGTAATTTTCATAAACTTCAAAATGGTTGCTGTTTGGAAATTTAATTGAACTTGAATGAAATTTGAATTAAGTGAATTATTAAAAAGAACAAGTTAATAGTTTGAGCTTTCTGTTTTAATGGAAACAAATGGATGTTTTATTTGAATATTTCTATTTGAAAATTGTAACGGAACAAGTATGAAACAAAACATTTGAATATTGTTTGAATTTCAAATGGGAAAACAAAGGAAAACAGATGAAAACAAATGGAAAACAAATGCCAAAACAAAGGCAATGATGATGTCATGATGCAAAACATAAATAAAACAAGAAACAAACATTCTACGGGTTGTTTTCATACTTGGGATGTTACAAAACGCCCCCCCTTGAAGGAATCGCGCCCCGAGATTCCTACTGAGAAGAGAAAAGGTCCGGATACTTCTTGCGAAGATCCTCTTCGGTCTCCCACGTTGCCTCTTTATCGGAATGATGGGACCACTGCACTTTCAAGAACTTGGTGCTCTTGTTGCGAGTCTTACGCTCGGTCTCATCGAGAATTCGAATAGGGTGCTCCTCATAAGAGAGATCTTCTTGCAGTTCAATTGAATCATGATCAACTGCACGATCTGGATCTTTGAAACACCTCTTGAGCTGTGACACGTGAAACACATCGTGCACCTTGGATAGTTTTTCTGGGAGTTCAAGACGATAGGCATTTTCTGCACGCCTTGAGAGGATGTTGAAAGGACCAATGTATCTTGGTGCAAGCTTTCCTTTCACACCAAAATGATGAGTGCCTCTGAGGGGAGTTACAAGGAGATATGCTTTGTCACCAGGTGCATAAACCATATCCTTGTGCTTGCTGTCATAGTAGCTTTTCTGACGAGACTGAGCAATCTTGAGATTGTCACGAATGATACGAACTTTCTCTTCGGATTCCTTAACAATGTCAGGTCCTAAGAGTGAACGTTCACCAGCTCCAGACCAATTGATTGGACTCCTGCATCTGCGGCCATAGAGAGCCTCAAATGGTGCCATGCCTAGGCTTGCCTGGAAGCTGTTGTTGTAGGAGAATTCAGCGTATGGAAGACATTCCTCCCATTTCATGCCAAAGGAGAGACCACATGCTCTGAGCATATCCTCGAGAATCCGATTGACTCTTTCGACTTGCCCCTGAGACTGAGGGTGATAGGCTGTGCTGAACAGAAGTTTGGTGCCCAATGCTTCTTGAAAGCTTTTCCAGAAATGAGAAGTGAATATGATTCCACGGTCTGAGCTTATTTCCAATGGAACACCATGAAGAGGAACAATCTTTGCTGTGTAGAGTTCTGCTAACTGACTAGCTGAGATTGTTTCTTTGACAGCAAAGAAGTGAGCTACTTTAGTGAGACGATCAATGACAACGAAGATTGCATCGTTGCCCTTCTTGGACTTTGGAAAACCCGGGACGAAGTCCATTTCAATCATGTCCCACTTCCACTCAGGGATTTTCAGAGGTTGGAGAAGACCAGCTATTTTCTGATGAACTGCCTTAACACGTTGACAAACGTCGCATTCAGAAACGTATTGAGAAATTTCACGTTTCATGCCAGGCCACCAATACAGTGTCTTGAGATCCTGGTACATCTTTGTACTTCCAGGGTGTATGGAGAGAGGAGTTTCATGAGCCTCCTTGAGAATGACATCTTTGAGACTTTGAAATTGAGGAACTGCAATGCGTCCTTCGAAGAACACAGTTCCCTTGTCATCAATTGAGAAGGACTTAAATTTCTCCTTGCCTTCTTTGATGTGTTCTACCATCTTCTTGATTTCAGCATCACGAAGTTGTTCAGAACGAATTTTGTCCTCGAGAGTTGGACTGGCTGTCAAGTTTGCAAGATAGCCTTGAGGAACAAGACCAAGGTTCAGCTTCTGGAATTCTTCATGAAGTGGAGGTTGGCTTTCCATGATCATGAGATTATTGCAATACGACTTGCGACTGAGAGCATCGGCCATAACATTAGCCTTGCCTGGAGTGTAAGAAATGGTAAGATCAAAGTCCTTAATCTTTTCAATCCATCTCCTTTGCCTGAGGTTTAGATCTGGTTGAGTGAAGATGTATTTCAGACTCTTATGATCAGAAAAGATTTCAGTGCGATTACCCAACCCGTATTGTCTCCATTTCTTGAGGGCAAACACAACTGCTGCAAGTTCAAGATCATGAGTGGGATAATTGAGCTCATGTGCGTTCAACTGACGTGAAGCATAAGCCACAACTTGACGTTCTTGCATAAGAACTGCACCTAGACCTTGGAGAGAAGCATCACAGAATATTTGGAAAGGTTTGGAAGGATCTGGGCCAACCAGAACTGGTGTAGAAGTGAGCTTAGTCTTCAGGATATTGAAGCTTTCATCACATTGTGGAGACCAGACGAACTTCTTGTCCTTCTTTGTGAGATCAGTGAGAGGTTTGGCAATCTTGGAAAAGTTTTGGACGAAACGACGGCAATAGCTAGCCAAGCCAAGAAAACTTCTTACTTGCTTCACCGTCTTTGGAGGTTTCCAATCAACAATTGCTTTAACCTTTTCTGGATCAATGGCTATGCCCTTGGCGGAGATGACATGACCAAGGTAAGCAACTTCTGGAATCCAGAACTCACATTTGGAGAATTTGGCATATAGACGATGCTCGCGAAGTTTCATGAGAGTGAGACGAAGGTGTTCTTCATGCTCTTCCTCGGATTTTGAGTAGACAAGAATGTCATCAAGATATACCACAACGAACTTGTCGAGGTAGTCGTGGAAAACAGAATTCATGAGTCGAGAGAAAGTCGCCGGTGCATTGGTGAGACCAAAGGACATGGCGGTGAATTCATATAGACCGTAGCGAGTGGTGAAAGCTGTCTTTGGAATATCCTCTTTTCTGATCTTTATTTGATGGTAACCCATTCTCAAGTCCAACTTGGAGAATATTGAGGCTCCAGCAAGTTGATCAAAAAGATCATCGATACGAGGAATTGGATACTTGTTTTTGATGGTTTTCTCGTTAAGAGGACGATAGTCAAAAACGAGTCTCTTTGTGTGATCCTTCTTCGCAACGAACAGAGTTGGGCAACCCCAAGCCGAGGAACTAGGTTGAATGTAACCTTTTTCCATGTACATATCAATTTGTTCCTTTAGCAACTTCAGCTCGAGAGTTCCTATCTTGTAGGGATGCTTAGAGATTGGAGCAGTACCTGGCTCAAGTTCGATCACGAACTCAACAGCTCTGTCCGGAGGCATCCCTGGCAACTCTTCTGGAAAGACGTCAGGGAATTCGCAAACCACCGGAACATTTTCAAGTGAAGGTAGAGGTTTTGCATCGAGGTTGCATAGCTAAATGGAACTTGATTCATTTTGTGAATAGACTATCTGGCCAGAGGGGTGGAACAGTGTTATTGACTTCTGAGCACAGTCAATTCTAGCTTTATTGGCCTTCAGCCAATCCATACCAAGAATGACATCAATGTCAGAATTGCCAAGCAGTATGAGGGAAGCAAGGAATATGTGGCCTCCAATTAGAATTTGATTTTTGTGACTGATCTTGGAAGTTTGCATAGTTGCTCCAGGGGAGTTTACCACTAGCAGGGAACCCAAACCAACAAAAGGGAGTTTAATTGATGTCGCAAAGATCTTTGACATGAAAGAATGTGATGCTCCGGTATCAAACAACACTTTAGTTGGAATAGAGTTTACGGGAAATATACCGAGAACGACGTCAGGAGCTTCCTCAGCTTTGTCGATCTTGACATGATTCACCCTTGCGGTCCTCCCGACAGGCCTGTTGTTGGAGTTGAAGGCCTTAGGCGGGGGAGCGCGCACCATTGCCCTGGTTTGTGTTGGGACGAGGGTGGTGGTGGAGGTAGCTGCCTCTGCGTGCACTTGTCGGCGTAGTGCCCCGTCTGCTTGCACTTGTAGCAAGTGACGACACGAGGAGGCCCTGGCCTTGGCTGCCCCATCGAAGCCCTCTGATCATGCATCTGAGCAGGGTTGGGTGGGCGGGGAGCGAAGCCTGGAGAAGTTTGGGCGTATGGAGCCCGAGTGACAGCACCATTTGGCACCCAGATGCGGCGCTTCTGCGGGGGGGTGGTCATGTTGGAGGAGGAACCACCCTCACGCGAGTGCTTGCGAGACTCCTCGAACGCCTTGCGCCCATTTTCCTCATTGAGCGCGGTGTTAACGAGCTCCTCGAAGTTGCTGGCCTTGATATTGGTGAGGGTGTACTTGAGTTCCGGGTTAAAACCTCTGCGGAACCTTGCCATCTTCTTAGCCTCAGTGGACACCTCATCACCCGCATAACGAGCGAGGCGGTTGAACTCACTCTGATAGCCGATGACGTCCAACTTGCCCTGCTTGAGTGAGCAAAACTCTTCACGCATCCTTTCCATGAGACCATCTGGAATGTGGTGCTTCAGGAATGCTTCCTTGAAACAATTCCAGTTGATTGGAAAGCCAGCTCTCATGGCCTGGTAGTTTTCCCACCAAGTAGCTGCCTGACCCTTTAGCAGATAGGAGGCATACTTGACCTTGTCTTCCTCAGCAACGTGAGCAATCTCCAGAGCCTTAGCTATCTCACGGATCCAGTCATCAGCATCCAGAGGCTCGCGTGTGGCCACGAAAGCTCTCGGACCCAGACTGAGGAACTCCTTGATGCTGACTCGTGGAGCCGTCTAGTTGTTGTGCTGATTAGTCTGAAACTGGGCCATCTGTGCCATGACTTGGGTCATCTGAGTCAACAGCTCCGTGATTGGCGGTGGCTCAGGCGGGTTGTTCCTTGTTGGCGGCATCCTGAATGGAAATGCATTTTATCACAACCATAGAAAAGGATAGACTTGGAAACCGAAAGAGAGATTATTCCGACGCATGAATAGATAACCAACAGGTACATCATCACATGTTCAAATACATCAGAATATCCAACACACCATAAATGGTTCAAATGCCAAAGGATAACTAAACATAGCCAAGAATGGATACATCGGTACTCCCATACTCATCACGCAGGACGGCGGCTAGGAGTACGGCGAGAGGTACGGTGAGGAGCACGCCCACGAAAGTAGGTAGAACGACGATCCACGTAGATCTGACGTGGTCTGAGAGCGACTCTAGGTGTGGTGAAGTACATAGCGTCGACTCCCTGTGCTCCAAAGCGAGGAATCTCAGTGTAACCAGCACCGAGGTTAAGGAGTGGACCTCTGATCGGCTCGTAACCTCCAGCATCTGGCAGACGACGACCAACTGGCTGATCGAAACGTGCAAAGCGCCCATCTCCAACAAAGTATGTGGTGTACGTCGCCAGACGAGTCAAAGCAAGGTAGAGCTGCTCTCTGACTGAAGCCAACTCCTGAGATAGTGTGCTGGCAACTGCGTCACTGTGCCTCACAAACTGAGCGGTGGTGTGCAGCCTGGAGTTATCATGCTCGTAGACATCCAAGTTGTCGTAGAGAGTGAAGTGAGCTCCCTCCGAAGTGATGTAACCACGGGGGATGTGGCGATAGATAGAATCGTCAAATCCCCAGTAGTCAGCACGAAGGACGGTGAGACTCACATAAGCTGCCTGCTGCACAGCCGTATCCACTGTGGAACCTACTGCCTCGTAGCGGTGGACAACGCTCATGCCATCATCTGACAGAATGTAGACGATAGCCTGGTAGTAGATCTGGTCAAACTCTCGCTGCTGCTCGTAGACCTGGTACTCTGGTGCCCAACGGAACCCCAGAAAAGTGACCATGTCTCTCAGCATCTCCGGATAACCGGCAGTGCTCTCGCAACGAGTCATACGAACCACCTGCGGGTAGAACCTGAGATCCATCTGCAGATGATCGGGGAAGTTTTATTAGACGCCGGTAGAAGAACTGAAGTGGAAAGCAACAACAAGGTTTCAACGGACGAAAAGGATGTTGAGAAGAACAGGATATTGAAGCAACATTGGGGAAACACGAGACCAAACACTCCTGAGGTACTACGGAAAACCCATCCGGGCTTCTAAAGGATAAATATCTACTGCTTAAGGAATAGAGGATCTGCTTCCGGGGCTTACACGCCTCCGTTCTCAATCGTGAGTAGGCAACATGATAAATCATGTCACAACCACCTCCATTCCTGTGGTCTAGTAGATATAACTATCCTAGAGAAACCAGGATACGTGAAACCCTAACTTGAAAGTTTAGATGAGAAGAGAAAAACAACGTTGCACTTCCTTACCAGAAAAAGGGAGGGTGGGTGGGGAAAGAAATAAAAGAACAGAATTCCTACTCTCACGTTTCATTTTTCCTATATAGCTACAAAATAGTTTCTAGACTCAACTGCGACCAGTAAAAAGGGATCCTATAGGCAGACAGGCTCTGATACCATTTGTCGCACCCGGACTTCTAGAGGATACTCACAGTCCGCTAAACAGTAGAACAAATGGCTTACGGGGCATATCGGCACCCGCATCTCAATATGAGCAGGCCAACACGTAAACGTGTGACAACCATTCTCTACTATCCATCGTCTGCGCAAACCATCTCATAGAAATCAGGACACTTCCGTTGACGTACTTCATAACATACACACATGGTACGTCAACGACATTTGAACAAGTGATATCACAACATATCTCTAGGACACAAAAGATTGAAATAAGCTGCAAATGGCTCTCACTAGAGCAGAGATAGCAAATACAATCATCCAGAGGACACATGTCCCAACAATTCATCATTACAACACAGCGGAAGCATCCAAAGTGTCTGAGTACAGACAAGATCCAAATAGGCCTAAGAGGCCATAAACAAAAAGACGGAGCCCATCCACGATGTCTCGGATCCTGCCCAGGTCCGCTATCTACTCGTCAACAGCCTCGTCATACTCCACGTAGTAGCCACCATGGGGATCCTCGGAAACGTAGTCTGCGGAAACCACAGCCCCAAAGGGGCCAGTACATAAACGTACTGGCAAGCAAGACTCACGAGATACCATAATGTACCCGGCAACACCAAGTACAGATGCTTTGGGTTCAACGGAAGAATAGGTGATATAAAAGTGCGGCAGCAGGCTGCTCTAACCAACTACAGAAACATGCTACAACTTCCGGCTAAAAGAAAGGGATAAGATAGCGTATCGCAACCAACTACTACTAACTCCAAACAAACCCATCCTGGATCTCGCCCCTTATCCAAAGAAGCAATCCGAGGATAACTCACACAGTTGGATTAATGATGGTTCAAGTTATTGTGTCAATAAGCCTATTACTAGTCAAGTTATTATTAGCTAGGTGTAAGTTGTTCTGAGTACTTGTTAGCCAGTACTTTCACCAAGTCATCCATAACCGCGGAATACACGGCTTCTCGAGAAGATTTAACCCTGCAGGGGTGCACCAATTTGGCCGTACACGTAAGAATATCCCGCCAGACGGTAATCAAACCCACCAAGCGAGGCACTCAACACAACTCAACTCTTCTTCGCATCAAGCCCAAAGAACCACGTGTTGTGCGTGCGCGGCTAATCGAGCCCCCACGAAGAAAAGGGGGACCCTCATAGCACTGGAAGATCACGCCGCACTAAATGCCGACTACAAAAGTTCCACCCTGGCCTCGGGTTCGTACCTGCATATGCGTGCATCAAATGGAAAGCCCGAACTAAGTGTGGCGATTTGGACGAGATGCGAATCAAATCAAATTGAGGGGGGCGCCCATACACGCTTCCCACATGCGGATAGTGCGCTCATCATGGATCAGTAGACAAGACCCTTTTCCTAATTAGGGTCGACACTAGAGGCCTCAAAAACACGCCGGGCCTCCTGCCGGTGCCTTATCAGCAAATTAGCATTACCTCAAACATTAACAGGTTGATTGTTTAAACATCGAGCCCCAGAACATGATAAATAAGGTAACAGAAATAACGGACAGCAGACTCGAGCATAAACAACCCTAAGCATGCTAGTAAGGCACAGGCAACAAGCAACAGGGTTATAGGTGTGGAGGTGGGGCTATATCAGGTATACAGGATAACATGTGATAGGATCGGAACACAAGCAACGATTCATAAAGCTAGCAGAATAGACAACAGAAAGTATCGGTATCCAGCGTGGAAAGGAACACAATGGTTCATGTGAGTGAATACTTGCCTGCAAACTCAGCAGCCTGGTACTGAGCTATCTCCTCAGAAGTAGTGTCGTAAACCTCGTCTGTCTCAACGTCGTCGTCTATTCGAGAAGAAGCAAACAAACAACGCAGAGAGACAAACAATCAATAACACGGCATAATGCACAAACATGGGATGATGCATGGCAATTTAATTGATGCATCAAAGATAAGATAGCTGACATGGTAACATGTTTAAATGGACCCATATGCAATTTGGATTTCATATGGAAAACCCATGAATTTAGGTTGAAATAATTGTTTTACAACTAACCAACAGGTGAAAGTGGATTAGCATGATGCATGGATGAGGAAAAACAAAAAGAAAACAACAATAGAAACAATTTGAGATGAAGTTTACCAAATTTGGAAATTTTATTTATTAAGTTATGAAATTTTGGTTTCTTAAAGGTGTTACACAAGCATTTGTTGTTTTCACCAATTTTAATTGTTCAAAATAGATAACAAAGTTCATATTTGTAAAGTACACAAAATTTTAGGTGGAATACATGTTTCATTTGTTGAAAAAGGATTTAGAATAAATTACTTATGAATTAAACAAGTTTAAACAAGATTTAAATGAATTTAATTCAAGTATGAATTTCTTTGAATTTTTATTTGTTCAAAACATTAAACAACATTCATATTTGGAAAGTTTATACTTTTCTGGTTTGAAAACATAATTTATATGTTCAATAAGAATTTAATTTGATCAAGTTATGAATTTAGCAATTTTAAATGAATTAAACAAGGTTTAAATTATTTAACCATTTTTAATCATTCAAAACTTGAAACAAAGTTTATATTTGGAAAAGTGGTTCAATTTAGCATGGAAAACATATTTTATTTGTGTTATTTGAATTAAGTTTGAATTAGTTATGAATTTAACCAAATTTGAAATGATTTGTTTGAATTTGAATTTGGAAACAATTTGAAATGTTCAAAACATAAAACAAATGAGTTAATCATGTAGAGAATTTAATTTGGTGCAGAATACATATTTCATTTGTATTATTTGGATTTGGAATTCAAAAGTTATTTGTATTTTGAATACAGGGACCAATCTGTAAATACTTTGGACTTAAAATTAAAAAGAAAAAGGCAGAAACATTTTCTACCTCGCAGTGGCCTAGCCTGGCCACTGACGAGGGGGGCCCTGGGGCCACGGTGGCCAGCGTGGCAGCACGCGTCGCTGACAGGGCGGCCCCACCTGTCAGCGCGCGGTGGTAAAAGGTTTGGGATTTAATCCCGTTGGGAGGGATCGAACCCTGGGCTCGGGCGCGCGTGCACGGGTGCGTTGCCACTGTGGTGTTGTGCGTGGTGCGTGTGCTGCCGCGTTACTGAAACTGAACTTTAAAGGTTCAGAGTTCCTGTACTGTACCGCGACGGGGAGGTCGCCGGACTCGCGATCTGCCGCTGCTGTGGCTGCTGTGCGTGGTGCGTGTGCTGCGTGCGGTGGCCGTGTGCGCACGCGTGCTTGCAGAGAGGAGGGAACCGAGGGCGCGATGCTCACCGTCGCTGTAGGCGTAGCAGAGGCTCGACGGCGAGGTGGTCAGACGACGGCGGCGGGAGCACGGACGGCGGCGAAGATCCAGTGGCCCTTAGTCCTCGCTGAGTGGTCGATGAGGAAGAGGGTGGTACGGGGGATCGATTCCCGTGCCTACCCTGCTCGGAGGGAGGCCAGGTCGACGGCGATCATCGGAGTTTCAGAGGGTGGCGCTCGGTGAGTTCAGCGGTGGGGTGGAGCCGCGACAGAGAAAAGCGGGAGAGAGGGGGAAACGACGGCGGCGAGAGAGGGATAGAGGAGGGAGGACCTAGGGCTAGGGCAGAGGGAGGCTAGCTAGGTTTTTAAGGAGGGGAGGAGGAGTTCCCGGCCGTCTGCTCCCCTCTGCAGCGACGTGGACAGGGCGGATGTGCAGCCGTACAGAGGAGAGGGACGAGGGGGTACCAGGCCGCGGGCTGGTGGGCTGGGCTCAGCCCACTGCCTGCCCTCTCCCTCTCTGCGCGCTTATTTTTTATTTTTTTTGCTGTTTGTTTTTTTTTGCTGAAAAGGAAAAGGAGAAAAAGGATAGGTTTTGGGGGTTAGAAAATTTTAGGAAAAAATTGTATTGAATATTTATTGTAACAGCAACCTAGTGCAAACTTTGGTTTTCCAAATAATTCAAATTTGTTGCTGTTTGCAATTTGTTTGAATTTGATTGAATTTTTGGTATTAATGGATTAATTGAAAAGAACAATTTAAAAGTTTGTAATTTCAAGTGTAATGGTAACAAATGATTGATTTGTTTTTGTAATTTTCATAAAATTCAAAATGGTTGCTGTTTGGAAATTTAATTGAACTTGAATGAAATTTGAATTAAGTGAATTATTAAAAAGAACAAGTTAATAGTTTGAGCTTTCTGTTTTAGTGGAAACAAATGGATGTTTTATTTGAATATTTCTATTTGAAAATTGTAACGGAACAAGTATGAAACAAAACATTTGAATATTGTTTGAATTTCAAATGGGAAAACAAAGGAAAACAAATGAAAACAAATGGAAAACAAATGCCAAAACAAAGGCAATGATGATGTCATGATGCAAAACATAAATAAAACAAGAAACAAACATTCTAGGGGTTGTTTTCATACTTGGGATGTTACAAAACGCCCCCCCTTGAAGGAATCGCGCCCCGAGATTCCTACTGAGAAGAGAAAAGGTCCGGATACTTCTTGCGAAGATCCTCTTCGGTCTCCCACATTGCCTCTTTATCGGAATGATGGGACCACTGCACTTTCAAGAACTTGGTGCTCTTGTTGCGAGTCTTACGCTCGGTCTCATCGAGAATTCGAATAGGGTGCTCCTCATAAGAGAGATCTTCTTGCAGTTCAATTGAATCATGATCAACTGCACGATCTGGATCTTTGAAACACCTCTTGAGCCGTGACACGTGAAACACATCGTGCACCTTGGATAGTTTTTCTGGGAGTTCAAGACGATAGGCATTTTCTGCACGCCTTGAGAGGATGTTGAAAGGACCAATGTATCTTGGTGCAAGCTTTCCTTTCACACCAAAATGATGAGTGCCTCTGAGGGGAGTTACAAGGAGATATGCTTTGTCACCAGGTGCATAAACCATATCCTTGTGCTTGCTGTCATAGTAGCTTTTCTGACGAGACTGAGCAATCTTGAGATTGTCACGAATGATACGAACTTTCTCTTCGGATTCCTTAACAATGTCAGGGCCTAAGAGTGAACGTTCACCAGCTCCAGACCAATTGATTGGACTCCTGCATCTGCGGCCATAGAGAGCCTCAAATGGTGCCATGCCTAGGCTTGCCTGGAAGCTGTTGTTGTAGGAGAATTCAGCGTATGGAAGACATTCCTCCCATTTCATGCCAAAGGAGAGACCACATGCTCTGAGCATATCCTCGAGAATCTGATTGACTCTTTCGACTTGCCCCTGAGACTGAGGGTGATAGGCTGTGCTGAACAGAAATTTGGTGCCCAATGCTTCTTGAAAGCTTTTCCAGAAATGAGAAGTGAATATGCTTCCACGGTCTGAGCTTATTTCCAATGGAACACCATGAAGAGGAACAATCTTTGCTGTGTAGAGTTCTGCTAACTCACTAGCTGAGATTGTTTCTTTGACAGCAAAGAAGTGAGCTACTTTAGTGAGACGATCAATGACAACGAAGATTGCATCGTTGCCCTTCTTGGACTTTGGAAAACCCGTGACGAAGTCCATTTCAATCATGTCCTACTTCCACTCAGGGATTTTCATAGGTTGGAGAAGACCGGCTGTTTTCTGATGAACTGCCTTAACACGTTGACAAACGTCGCATTCAGAAACGTATTGAGCAATTTCACGTTTCATGCCAGGCCACCAATACAGTGTCTTGAGATCCTGGTACATCTTTGTACTTCCAGGGTGTATGGAGAGAGGAGTTTCATGAGCCTCCTTGAGAATGACATCTTTGAGACTTTGAACTTGAGGAACTGCAATGCGTCCTTCGAAGAACACAGTTCCCTTGTCATCAATTGAGAAGGACTTAAATTTCTCCTTGCCTTCTTTGATGTGTTCTACCATCTTCTTGATTTCAGCATCACGAAGTTGTTCAGAATGAATCTTGTCCTCGAGAGTTGGACTGGCTGTCAAGTTTGCAAGATAGCCTTGAGGAACAAGACCAAGGTTCAGCTTCTGGAATTCTTCATGAAGTGGAGGTTGGCTTTCCATGATCATGAGATTATTGCAATACAACTTGCGACTGAGAGCATCGGCCATAACATTAGCCTTGCCTGGAGTGTAAGAAATGGTAAGATCAAAGTCCTTAATCTTTTCAATCCATCTCCTTTGCCTGAGGTTTAGATCTGGTTGAGTGAAGATGTATTTCAGACTCTTATGATCGTAAAAGATTTCAGTGCGATTACCCAACAAGTATTGTCTCCATTTCTTGAGGGCAAACACAACTGCTGCAAGTTCAAGATCATGAGTGGGATAATTGAGCTCATGTGCGTTCAACTGACGTGAAGCATAAGCCACAACTTGACGTTCTTGCATAGGAACTGCACCTAGACCTTGGAGAGAAGCATCACATAATATTTGGAAAGGTTTGGAAGGATCTGGGCCAACCAGAACTGGTGTAGAAGTGAGCTTAGTCTTCAGGAGATTGAAGCTTTCATCACATTGTGGAGACCAGACGAACTTCTTGTCCTTCTTTGTGAGATCAGTGAGAGGTTTGGCAATCTTGGAAAAGTTTTGGACGAAACGACGGCAATAGCTAGCCAAGCCAAGAAAACTTCTTACTTGCTTCACCGTCTTTGGAGGTTTCCAATCAACAATTGCTTTAACCTTTTCTGGATCAATGGCTATGCCCTTGGCGGAGATGACATGACCAAGGTACGCAACTTCTGGAATCCAGAACTCACATTTGGGGAATTTGGCATATAGACGATGCTCGCGAAGTTTCATGAGAGTGAGACGAAGGTGTTCTTCATGCTCTTCCTCGGATTTTGAGTAGACAAGAATGTCATCAAGATATACCACAACGAACTTGTCGAGGTATTCGTGGAAAACAGAATTCATGAGTCGAGAGAAAGTCGCCGGTGCATTGGTGAGACCAAAGGACATGACGGTGAATTCATATAGACCGTAGCGAGTGGTGAAAGCTGTCTTTGGAATATCCTCTTTTCTGATCTTTATTTGATGGTAACCCATTCTCAAGTCCAACTTGGAGAATACTGAGGCTCCAGCAAGTTGATCAAAAAGATCATCGATACGAGGAATTGGATACTTGTTTTTGATGGTTTTCTCGTTAAGAGGACGATAGTCAACAACGAGTCTCTTTGTGTGATCCTTCTTCGCAACGAACAGAGTTGGGCAACCCCAAGCCGAGGAACTAGGTTGAATGTAACCTTTTTCCATGTACATATCAATTTGTTCCTTTAGCAACTTCAGCTCGGGAGTTCCTATCTTGTAGGGATGCTTAGAGATTGGAGCAGTACCTGGCTCAAGTTCGATCACGAACTCAACAGCTCTGTCCGGAGGCATCCCTGGCAACTCTTCTGGAAAGACGTCAGGGAATTCGCAAACCACCGGAACATTTTCAAGTGAAGGTAGAGGTTTTGCATCGAGGTTGCATAGCTGAATGGAACTTGATTCATTTGGTGAATAGACTATCTGGCCAGAGGGGTGGAACAGTGTTATTGACTTCTGAGCACAGTCAATTCTAGCTTTATTGGCCTTCAGCCAATCCATACCAAGAATGACATCAATGTCAGAATTGCCAAGCAGTATGAGGGAAGCAAGGAATATGTGTCCTCCAATTAGAATTTGATTTTTGTGACTGATCTTGGAAGTTTGCATAGTTGCTCCAGGGGAGTTTACCACTAGCGGGGAACCCAAACCAACAAAAGGGAGTTTAATTGATGTCGCAAAGATCTTTGACACGAAAGAATGTGATGCTCTGGTATCAAACAACACTTTAGCTGGAATAGAGTTTACGGGAAATATACCGAGAATGACGTCAGGAGCTTCCTCAGCTTTGTCGATCTTGACATGATTCACCCTTGCGGTCCTCCCGACAGGCCTGTTGTTGGAGTTGAAGGCCTTAGGCGGGGGAGCGCGCACCATTGCCTGGTTTGTGTTGGGACGAGGTGGTGGTGGAGGTAGCTGCCTCTGCATGCACTTGTCGGCGTAGTGCCCCGTCTGCTTGCACGGTGAGTTCAGCGGTGGGGTGGAGCCGCGACAGAGAAAAGCGGGAGAGAGGTGGAAACGACGACGGCGAGAGAGGGATAGAGGAGGGAGGACCTAGGGCTAGGGCACAAGGAAGATAGCTAGGTTTTTAAGGAGGGGAGGAGGAGTTCCCGACCGTCTGCTCCCCTCTGCAGCGACGTGGACACGGCGGATGTGCAGCGGTACAGAGGAGAGGGGCGAGGGGGTACCAGGCCGCGGGCTGGTGGGCTGGGCTCAGCCCACTGCCTGCCCTCTCCCTCTCTGCGCGCTTATTTTTTATTTTTTTTGTTGTTTGTTTTTTTTTTGCTGAAAAGGAAAAGGAGAAAAAGGATAGGTTTTGGGGGTTAGAAAATTTTAGGAAAAATTTGTATTGAATATTTATTGTAACAGCAACCTAGTGCAAACTTTGGTTTTCCAAATAATTCAAATTTGTTGTTGTTTGCAATTTGTTTGAATTTGATTGAATTTTTGGTATTAATGGATTAATTGAAAAGAACAATTTAAAAGTTTGTAATTTCAAGTGTAATGGTAACAAATGATTGATTTGTTTTTGTAATCTTCATAAACTTCAAAATGGTTGCTGTTTGGAAATTTAATTGAACTTGAATGAAATTTGAATTAAGTGAATTATTAAAAAGAACAAGTTATAGTTTGAGCTTTCTATTTTAATGGAAACAAATGGATGTTTTATTTGAATATTTCTATTTGAAAATTGTAACAGAACAAGTATGAAACAAAACATTTGAATATTGTTTGAATTTCAAATGGGAAAACAAAGGAAAACAGATGAAAACAAATGGAAAACAAATGCCAAAACAAAGGCAATGATGATGTCATGATGCAAAACATAAATAAAACAAGAAACAAACATTCTAGGGGTTGTTTTAATACTTGGGATGTTACAAGCTCATGAAGACCCCGCGGCCATGCCGCGAGTAGAAGAACAAGTTGACGCAAGACCTGATCCCGCCGCCGAGCAGCGGGTTGAGAAGACTGTGGTGGAGCCCGTGCTCCAGAGCCAAGCGCAGCCGGCCCCTTGTGCCGCCTACCCAGCAGGCTACTCCACCAACCGCACTGAGCCCTCCACCGAAGCAGAAGACGACCAAGACTGCTTCTGAACTTATGCCTCCACCAACCTCACGCCAAGCGCCTCCGTCCGCTTCTCGGGCGGATACCGGCAAGAAGACCGCCAAGCCTGAAGCTACAGCTGTGCGGAAGAATCCACCGCGCAAAGTTGTGCAGCTCGGAGATCTGATGCCACCACCCAAGGCACCAACAAGCTCGCAACTCACCACTGGCGCTGCTGGTGGATCCTCTGGCCCAGTCGAAGGGTCAAGTGCTGAAGGTGCTGCTCGGGCACAAGGTAGCTGGCCATCATACCTGCTTTCTGTGTCCGAGCAACATAGCATCTCCCTACCCAAAGGCGAGAAGCGGCTTTCCGCCTTGGTGGAAGGCCAGGCCAAGGCAACGGACGCCAAGCTCAAAGCCAAGAAGCCCATTGAGTTCTTCTCGCGCGAAGCCGGTGAGGACGACATCCAGTCCCATGAGCTAACCACGGTTGTGGACCGGGTTGGCTTTATTGACAAGTTCTAGGAGAGTGACGCCCTCGGCATGGAGAAATGGAACGGCAGCGTGCTGGGCGAAGTTGGCCACTACCGCATTGACTGGAACAAGGTCGACATCGGCGCTACTCCAATGACCGTCGCCTCCGACACCTGCACGCTAGCCGGGAAGCTTTTCTGCCTCCGCAAGGCCGCCGAAGATGTGGAGCAAACCTACGCCGTAAGTTTTTCTTGTTTCCCTTGCTTTTTCTTGCTTTTCCGAGTTGCAGTTTTTCTTTTCTTCTTCTCTTCTTAGATACTCCCCAGTCCCCGAGATTCGGGCCGAGTAGGCGGGTACTCAACCGAGTTGCCGTCTTCTCGGGCCTAATCTTCCACAATTTTGCTCACTCCTTTTCTTCTCCTTCACAGAATAGCCTCCTGAAGAGGACCAACCTGTTCCGGCGGCTTCTCTGGAATCACAGCATTGCCAAGAGGCGCATTGCGGCTCTTGAAGCCGAACGCAAGGACGATACCGCGTTGGAGCAGACGGCACTGGACCGTGCTCTCCAGCTCTCCGAGATTGAAGGTAAGCTTTTTAGCTATTCGGTTTGTGCGTTTTGTGTTTACGCCCGTGTTTGCTTTTTGCTATAACTCTGTTTACTCTGCAGGCAAATTCAAAGAATTGCAGGAGCAGCATGAACACTTCCACGTCTTCTCTTCCTCTGCTGAGAGCAAAATCAAGCATTTGGAAGGTGAGTTGCCAGCTTCTCGGTCATTGCATCTTCCTTTACTTGGTTTATCTGCTAACCCTGCTGTTCTCTCTGCAGAAGAATGTAAGAAATTCCGGGAGGAGCATCTCAACTGCTTGATGCCTGCCGAGGTGCAGCAGCAGCTGGCCATCCAAGACGCAGAGCTCAAGAAGGAACGCGACGCCGAGCGCGCCGAGTTCGAAGAGATGCAGCTGAAATTGAAAACAGCTCTTGAGGATGCCTTGGCGACCGAGACCACGGCCAAAGCCACAAAGAAGGCGCTCGAGACAGAGATCGAGGTGCTGAAGGAGCACAACTCGCAACTCATGCTCCAGCTCGCCACTGCACGCCAGGTTGAGAACCGACACATTGCTGATGAGGAGGATTGGAAGATTAAGCTGGACGCACTGCTTGTTGACCTTAGAAGTAAGTTTCCTCTTCCCGGCACTTAGCTGTTTCTCTTCTTCGCTACCTGGCTTGCTTTTCCTCCCACTCTTTCTTCTTGGTTTTATCTCTTTTCTGCCTCCATTTCTAACTTTTACCGGTTTCTCTCTAGATATCTTCCCTGCTCTCCGTGCCGCGAGCACTCCTGCTCTTGAAAAAGCACAGCAACTCCGAGCCGCATCCGGGATGCCCGTCGACACCAAGTCTAGCGTCCACGACAACCTCCTGAACATCAAGACCCAGCTTCGCCAACTCAGGGGCTTGGGCACCACCATGGTGTCCACTGCCTACAAGATCCATGACCTGTTCTGGCCAGATGAATCCGCGCCCAACCGCTTAATCGACATTGCCGGGAAGCTAGATAGTGTGAAGGCCGAGTTGAAGAAGTGGCGCGGCTCTGCAGCTAAGGCAGGAGCGGACCAACTACTTCACTTCATCACGAGCTGGTACGAGAACCTCGACCTCGACCGGATCCTCGAGATGCGCGAAGATTCCAAGTGAAGCAAGGATCAGGAGTGCGTTGCCCGCCGTAAGAGGGTAGCCTACGAGATAGCCTCCTACGTGGACACTTCCACCTTCATCGAGGGCCTCCCCGAGCTAGATACTGAAGCTGAGGACGAGGACGATGAAGATGAGGACAACGAGTCAGATGACTTGAGTTTCTTCGAAGAGGGTGCCGCGAAAGGAGCTGCCGTGAAGGGAAAGGGCAAGGCCAAGGTTGATGCTGACGTTGAGAAGCCGGAAACCCACATCGAGGAGCCCACCATCACCACCGAGATGGTGATCCAACAGGCGGCTCCCGAGTTGGGAGCGACCAGCAGCAGCTTCCAGGCTGCCGCATCGACCTCGGCCACTGATCCCATCTCCGTCGCTACGGCAACCTCAGAGCCAGCCGCCAACGCGAACACTGAAGCGGATGCCGAGAGCGCTGACGCCGAGAAGACTGACGCGGACAACACTGCCACGAACGACACTGCTGCTGCCTGGAAAACTCATCTTAACTTTTTATCAGATCCCCGGGATGCCGGGTGCACATGTATCAAACCAAAAAGTCTTTTGTTGCTACACCATTTTATTCTCAGTTGAAGTTCTCAGCAACTCTGGCTCAACGCCGGGTTGCGTTATTATGCAAGTCCCCGAGTTGCATTTTTTATCTGCTCTTCCTTTTTATCTCAGCTCTTACCTGCAACTTGTTGCTTTGTTGGTAGTCGAGTCACAAGAGTTCAAAGTAGGAGTTTCAAATACTTAGCCACTTAGAAAAATTCATAGTAACGCTGCCCACCACTTAGCCGAAAAGAAAAAACTGTAAAAAAACACTCTACTCGGTTGCCACACGCTTCCTTTCCTTTGCAATTTTTCATGTGTTCATTGACTCTTTGGCTTGTTCTCTGGCTTGCCATGAAGCCGGGTTGCGGACAGCAGCAGAGTCGCAGAGTGTCCGGTGAGTTTAAACACACTACTTTGTATGCTTTTGAAATTCTAAGTGGTTCAACCGAATAGACAAAGCAAAATAGAGTAAACACAAGGAACAATTTTGACGAGGGCAGTCCCCGAGTTCAATTTCAGATTGTCGAATAGGAGTTTTAACTCGGATAAGGAGATACATACACAGTTTGCTCATGAGTGAAAACGTCGAAGTAGAGCTACATTCCAAGGGCGCTTGGATTCCTCTCCAGCCCTATCCGGCCTGTTCTTCTGGGGTGGCTGTGTGTCGATAAGATAATAGGCATCATTGTGCAAGACTTTGCTCACAATGAATGGCCCTTCCCACGGAGGGGAAAGCTTGTGCATCCCGGCTGTGCGCTGCACGAGCCTAAGCACTATGTCTCCTTCTCGGAAAACCCTTGGGTTCACTTTCCGGCTATGATAACGCCTCAAGTTTTGCTGGTAAACAGCTGAACGTGACAGAGTTAGCTCTCTTGCTTCTTCCAGCATGTCAACGTCATTTTCTCGAGCTTCTCTAGCCTCTGCCTCCGTGGAGAGCGTTACACGGGGCGAGTCATGCTCTAGGTCAGTGGGCAGCACGGCCTCAGCTCCATAAACCAGGAAGAATGGCGTGTAGCCGGTTAACCAGTTTGGGGTAGTCCTTAGACTCCACAACACCGCTGGCAACTCGTCTAGCCAACACCCAGGTGTTTTCAGCAGCGGCTCAATCAGCCTTGGCTTTATGCCTGATAGCACCATGCCATTTGCTCTTTCCACTTGCCCATTGGAGGCGGGATGCGCAACAGATGCAACATCTAGCCGAATATGCTTATCTCTGCAGAACCTCGCAAACACACCCTCAGCAAAGTTTGTGCCATTGTCAGTGATAATGTTGTGCGAGTAGCCATACCTCAGGATCACATCCTTCAAGAAACTCACAGCAGTGACTCCATCACACTTCCGAATAGGCTTCACCTCAATCCACTTGGTGAACTTGTCCACCATGACCAAGATCTGAGTCATGTTGCCTCTAGCCGGCTTGAAAGGACCCACCATATCCAAGCACCAAACAACAAATGGCCACGTAATGGGAATGGTCTTCAACACGGAAGCTGGCATATGAATCTTACTTGCGAATCTTTGGCAGCCATTACACTTTCTCACAATATCTTCAGCTTGCTTCAAGGCAGTGAGCCAAAAGAAACCATGCCGAAAAGACTTGTTGACCAGAGCCCGAGAAGAGGCGTGATGCCCGCATTCTCCTTGGTGTATCTCCACCAAAATTTCTTCTCCCTGTTCTGGCTCTACACAGCGCTGCAGCACACCAGTTGGACTTCTTCTATGTAGCACATCTCTGAAGATTGTATAGCCCTTGGATCTTCTCTGAATTTGCCTCGAGGTAACCTCATCACTCGGCAAGGTGCCGTCTTTTAGAAAGGATAATATGGGCAAATCCCAACTCGGTGTCCCCCGGATGGGAAACACTGGTTCGTCCACTTCCATTGGATCAGCCACCACTTCTTCTTCTTCTGAGGCTGTGGAGAGTCCCCGAGATCTCGTGCACGCAGCAAGTACCCCCTCAATGAATGCCACAGTCCTCGAGTTGGGAGGGGCAGTCCCCGAGTAAAAAGGGCCAGTCCCCGGGTTGCAGGCGCCAGTCCCCGGGTTGGAGACGACAGTCCCCGGGTTCTCTTTTGCAACCTCCCAGTCAATCTCCATGGGAACAACTTCCTCACCAGGCAGAGAAGGAACGAATATAGTCTCCGAGTTGGGGGATGGCTTGATAGATGGCTTTCTCAAATGCTCCAAGGCAACCCCAGCCGGGATGTATTGCCGAGAAGACCCCAACTTGGACAGCTCATCAGCTGCCTCGTTCTCTGCTCGGTGTATGTGCTTGAACTGGCACCCTTCAAAGAATCCAGTCATGGTTTGCACCAAAAACCGATATGAAGCCATGTTGGCATCCAGAGCATCTCAGGTGCCTGATACTTGCTGCACAACCAGATCCGAGTCGCCATAGCATACGATACGCTGCACGCCAACCTCCTTGGCCACCTTCAAGCCGTGTACCACGGCCTCGTACTCTGCTACATTGTTGGATGCCTTGAAGTGAATTTGCAGCACGTACTTGAGTTGATCTCGCTTGGGTGACGTGAGCACCACGCCAGCACCCAAGCCTTCCTTCACCTTGGAGCCATCAAAATGCATCTTCCAGTAGTTGGCTACCGGAGTAGGCGGCTCATACTGCACCTCAGCCCAATCCACCAGAAAATCTGCCAGGATCTCAGGCTTGATGGCTTCTCTTCTCGCATACGCAGGCGCGTACGTGGCCAGCTCAATTGACCACTTGGCTACTCTGCCACTTGCCTCCTTGTTGCCCATGATGTCCGAGATGGGAGCAGAGCTCACCACAGTGATGGGATGCTCTTGGAAATAGTGCTTTAGTTTCTTGGCGCCCAGGTACACGCCGTAAGTCATCTTCTGGTAGTGTGGGTAGTTTTGCTTGGAACTGGACAGCACCTCACTGAGATAATATACTGGCCGCTGCACAGTCTTACCTTCCTCTTCTCTCTCCACCACAATCACAACACTGACCACTCGGTTAGTTGCAGCAATGTACAGCAGCATTGGTTCTTTGGGTAGCGGACTAGCCAAGATGGGAGCGCTACCCAGCATGGCTTTCAGTTCTTTGAATGCCACATCAGCTTGCGGTGTCTAGACAAACTTGTCGCTCTTCTTCATCAACTGATACAGAGGCAAGCCCTTCTCGCCCATTCTGCCCAGGAAGCGGCTCAGAGAAGCCAAGCAACCAGTGAACTTTTGCACATCCTTCAGGGATCTCGGAAAAGACATGCTCTCTATAGCTTTTATCTTTGAAGGATTGGCCTCAATGCCCCGACTGGATACCAAGAAGCCGAGTAGCTTGCCAGCCGGGACGCCAAAGGTGCATTTAGTCGGATTCAACTTCATCTTGTACTTGCGCAAGTTGGCAAATGTTTCCGCAATGTCACTAAGCAGAGTATGTGTTTTATTCGTTTTGATGACAATGTCATCTACGTACAGCTGCACATTTTTGCCAATTTGATCATGCAAGCATTTCTGCATGCATCTCTGATAGGTAGCCCCAGCATTCCGCAACCCAAAGCACATGACACGATAGCAATAAGCCCCGTACGAGGTAATAAAGGCAGTCTTTATTTGATCAGCGGGGTTGGGAGCTATCTGATGAAAACCAGAGTAGGCATCTATGAAAGACAAAAGCTCACAACCAGCAGTGGAATCGATCACCTGATCTATGCGGGGTAGCGGAAAGGGATCCTTGGGGCAGGCCTTGTTCAGGTCGGTGTAGTCGACGCACATGCGCCATGCGGTATCCGCCTTGGGGTCCTCCTTCTTCTTCTCAACCATAACCGGATTGGCTAGCCAGTCCGGATGCAAAACCTCCATGATAAAGTTGCTTATCAGCAACTTGGTGATCTGATCACCGATAGCCTTCCTTCTTTCATCGCCAAAGCGGTGCATCGCCTGCTTCACTGGCTTGGCGTCATGCCGCACATGTAGCGAGTGCTCAACCAACTCCCTCGGGACACCTGGCAAATCCTCATTGGACCAGGCAAACACGTCCCGATTCTCACGGAGGAAGTGGATGAGCTCGCTTTTCTATTTCTCTCCCAACCCGGCGCCAATGATGGCAACACGGTCTGGGAACTCAGGATCAACCTGGACCTTCTTTGTCTCCTGGGACGCCTGGAATGCAGTCCCGTAGTGGGAACTCGGCATGCCAGGCGCACCACCTTGCGCTGCTTGCGCCATAGCCACCACCTCGTACATCTTCTTCTTCTCGGCAACAATGACCATGGATTCCGCCAGCTAGGAACCAGCAGAGGCACACTCCATGGACTTCTTGTAGTCACCCGAGATGGTGATCACTCCATTGGGACCAGGGATCTTCATCTTCAAGTATGCAGCATGGGTTGAAGGCATGAACTTGCTGAGAGCAGGCCTACCGAGTAGGGCATGGTATGGCTCTGGTGGTCAACCACCTCGAAGGCCAAGCTCTCAGTGCGGTAGTTCTCCCTAGTGCCGAATAGGACGTCTATCCAGACGCGGCCGATTGGAGAGCAAGACACTCCCGGCACAATGCCATGGAAAGTGGTCCTGCTGGGTAGCAACATGTTCTCGGCCATCCCGAGCTTCTCGAGTGTGTCTCTGTACACAATGTTGATGCTGCTGCCGTTGTCAATCAGCACCTTGCTGAACCTGACATTCTTCTGAGCACCCAAGAAAGTGGGATCCACCACCAAGGCGTAGCTACCCGGGTTGGGCATCACCTTAGGATGATCAGCTCTGGACCCAGTGATCTCTTGGTTGCACCAGTGCAGGTAGTGGGGCACAGCAGGAATCACAGCATTGACTTCCATTGCACGCCTGTGCAGAGACTGCTTGTCGGAGGGCTCAGAGGTGAAGATCATGTAGCTCTCATGGTGTTCCTGGTACTGGTTGCGGTCTCCACCGCCATTGTTGCCGTTGTTGTTGTTACCTTGGTTGTTGTTGTTGTTGTTGTTGTTCCTGTTGTTGTTGCGGGTGTAGTAGTTGCGGTTGCGGTCGTTGTTGTTGTAGTTGCGGTAGCGGTCGTTGTTGAAGTTGCGGTTGGCTCCTAAAGCCACCTGGTTCACGTTCTCTCTTCTCGGGAAGACTGCAGGCCGAGGAGCGGGTGCCCGAGCTGGCTGCACATTGGCATTCACAGCTGGCAGAGGAAGAGGAGGGGGCAAGCCCTCATTCTTGATCTGTTCCCACCAGCTGCACTGCCGAGTAGTGTGGTTGGCTGGCCTGGCAGGATGCCGAGTATGGAAGTTGCACGACCCATCCCTCATGCTGCCAAAGACAAAGTTCGGAGCAGGATCCGGGTTGTCGCTACCCTGCTGGGGAGCATTGTACGCCTTCTTGATGCCTTGGCCCTGATTCTGGTTTTGCCCGTACTGGGCTCCAGCAGTTTTTTGCCTTTGGCTACTCCCAGCAACCGCAGTCACAGCATTCACCTCCTCGGGATCATACCGAGTATCAATCCGGTCGCCCCTGCGCTTGTTGCAGAAATCATTGCGCTTGTTGCTGTTGTAGTTCCTTCTCGGCTTGGGGGAGTCCATCAGAGGCTGAGTTGGGTCGCCGAGTGCATACATGTCCGCGATCTTGATGGTCTCAGCGAGAGTACTCAGCATCTCGCGCTGCAGCTTCTGCCACAACATGTTGCCATGCCTGCAACCCTGCGCAAACCAAGTGATGGCCTGGGCCTCATTCACACCTTCACAGGTGTTCCTCAAAGTGCTCCACCGAGTAAGGTACTCGCGATCGGTCTCGTCTTCCCGCTGCTTGCACGCGGACAACTGCTGCGGCCTATTCGGCCTCTTGTAAGTGCTGGTGAAGTTGCTGATGAAGGCCTCCGAGAAGTCCAGCCAGCAATTGATACTGTCCTTGGGCAGGTTGTTGAGCCAAGTCTGAGCTGGACCCTCAAGCATTTGCGGAACATACCGCACAGCACATCTCCGGTTGCCGCCCGGAATGTGCACGGCCGTGACATAGTCACTCAACCAGTCCTCTGGCTTGGTGCTGCAATTGTAACACTTGGTCCCCCTGGCCAGCTGGAAGTGGTTCACTGATGGCTCGTTCATGATGCGAGGGCCAAAGCACTCTGGGCCAGGCGGCCTCCTGTTCTCGAGTTGCGCGGACAGGTTGATCCTGTCCAGCTTGAACCTGGCATCACTGGGCTCCAACATGCGCTCACCCAGGCGATCAGCAACATTCCTGGGGTCAGCATAGCCGGCTAGCCCCATCGCCGAGTAGCCATCGTCATACCTGTTCTCCTGCACAACAGCGGGTTGCACCACAGGGTTGGCTGCTGGCGCATCGGCACGCGGCTATGCTGCAGCCGGCTGCTGCGTCCTCTGCCGAGTAGGCTGAGCAGCAGGACACCGAGAAGGCCCCGCGTTGTCTCCGTCATTCCCCTTGCTCTGAGCTTTATGGGCTTGATAGCCTGCTCCTGCAGTAGTGTGTTTCTGACCGGATTCTCGCGGCGAGAACCGGGTCGTACACCTGCATCTGTCTACTTTTCCCAGAGCGTACACTCTGGTCCCTCTCGCGGCTGGGATGCGGGGATGAGGCCTGATCCGTAGATCTGACCGCATGCGAGTGCACAACCTGAGAAGCACCGGCACCCGGATTGGCTTTCCGGAACTCCTCATTCTTCCTAGCAGCCTCTAGCACTAGCTCATTGAGCCTCTCTTGCTGCCTAGCGCGCGCGTCGCCGGCTAGGTTTGGCAACTCAGCAGCTACAGCCTCTGTAGCTCTAAGTGTTTTGGCGGGGGTGCTGTATCTGGGCCTAGTGGAGGTGTTTGTGGTGGCAGATTGGCTAGGAGCCTCTACAACTGTCGCCATCTCGGCGCCTAAATTGCGACGCGTAGCGCCTACCTTTCTAGACTTCCTAACAACAGGCGTAAAGCCGTGGGCCTTGTTGTACTCGTTCTGGTCTAGGCTAAGCTCAAGCCTAACCTTCTCGAGCTCCAGGTGCTCAGCGAGCAGCTCCTGGCGCTGCCGGTCGAGCTGCGCCCTCATGGTCAATAGCTCGAGCTCGGTGGGAGGCGGCATGCCCATCCGCGCAGCGGATTCCGGTATCGTTGGTGTAGTGGAGAGAGGGATGTTGGAATCCTTCTCGTAGGGCTTGTGGGTCCTCCCGCCAGCACTCGGGCCAGCGAGATCCTCGATAACCTCCGCGGCAGCAGGCGCGCCCTTCCCGGCATCGGTAGCCAGGCCGGTCATCATCACCTCCACGTTGTCCGTGGAGCAGCCCACCGGCCTTCCGCGGGAAGCGAGCACGGCAGGAGGATCCTCCGCGACCAGCACCTCCTCTGGGAACTCGCGGACGACGGCGGTGGCGACGTAGACGGGGTGCGAGCCGAAGGTGAGCACCGAGCCGCCTGCCGGAATGGGGCTCCCGCCGAAATCTCCGGCGTTGTCGGTGACGAAGTCGAAGGAGCCGAATATGTGGACAAGGCCACAGACCACGCTCTCCCCAGTAGCAGAAACGAGTCCCGTCCGGACATAGACTCCAGCCAGCGCCTCTGTCTGCCCCACGGTGGGCGCCAACTGTCGTGGTGGTATCACGGCAGATGCCATGGGATGGCTAAAGTTGGGGCCGATGGACGCTGGAGGTGCTCGGGGAGGGATCACACGGCGAGTAGCCGCGTGTGGTAGATCACAAACACTGCAAACAACACGATCTTACCCAGGTTCAGGGCCCTCGTGTGGAGGTAACACCCCTACTCCTGCCTCTCTCTTTATATGGTGTTTACCGAGTAGCCACAGTACAGTTTAGGCCTTCAGCCGAGTAGCCACTCTACGCTCTAGTTCTCCCTGTGAGTAGTGAAGCAATCCAGAGTGTCGACCCTCGCACAGGAGGAGGCAGGGCACCTTATATACTGGTGCCCAGCCGGATAGAATAAGACTAAAAGGTACAACTTGATGGGACAGGAGCACTGCAGAACCGCGCAAGCCTCCGGGTTCCTGCTGACGCTTGCCCCGCAAGTCGTCGCGCCGTTCGGAGATGGGACCTGTCCACCCTTGTCAGTGAGATAGGGTAGGCCCCTAGCCCTGTCATGTCCCCTCTGTCAGTGACAGGACTTGACAGGCGCCTACCGCACTGTAGCCACGCCGTAGCACGGATAATCACGCACTCTGTAAGTTGAACCGCACGCCGTACGGACGCAGGATACTCGGGATCCTTTGTCAGAACGGCTCCATTGACTTCTGGCCCGAGTAGGAAACCACTCCCTCTACTCGGACCAACTCCTCTACTCGGAGGAAAGTAACTCCCTTGATTCTTCCTCCTGGCCATTGGTGGCTACGACCGGTTAGCAGTCTACCGGGTAGTAGGTACCGGGTAGCCAGCCTACTCAGTCAAACAACTATCCTGACCTTGCCTTTAGCACTTTCCTTACCCCTACTCGGGGGTAACCCCCCGACATTAATCCCCGAAGTTGGTAGAGTCCTGCGAACTTGTTCACTGGGCCCTGCCAGCTTAAGAACAAATCATGTCTTCATACTGTAAGAAGCCGAGTTGCATCTCCGAGTAGCCTTTAATTCTTGCTTGAATCTCTTCTTCTCCGAGTAGCACTGTCTTTCTTCTCTGATGCCGAGTAAAATGACTTAGCGAAATCTCAAAACACAATCCCGCTCAACGGTGCGAATCCACCTCTGTGTGTCGCTACGGGGCACGTGTCACACCACCGTACCCCCGACGCCTCGGTGCCTGGAATACTGCAGGCCACGCGCCAATAACTGCACCTCGGGCCCACTAGCCTGTTAAGTCACTTCAACCGCAGTAAATCACCCACGATCTCGACGTGGGATTAACTGCGCCCGTTACGCGCGCGATATGCGCTATGTGCGTTTCTAACCGGCGCGCAGCCCACGCCGCACGATCTCTGTGCACGATTGATCCCACTTATTTCGCTGGTAACGGCCACTCGAGGGAGCGGGATAAATACCCCCTCGCCGCTCCCTTTTTCTCTTTCCTACTCTCTTCCACCTCTTGCCCCTTCGTCTTTCCGCCGCCGCCGAGCGCTCCGCCACCGCAAATCACTGCTGCGCCGCTGCTCTACGCGCCGCCAGAGAGATCCCGAGAGAAACTCCTCCCTTCCAATCTCCAATCTCCCACTAATCTTCCCGCTTCCATGGCTCGCGGAGAAGATGATGCCTCCGCCCGCGCCGGATGGGAGGGTTCCGATGTCACGGCGGAGGACTGCCAGTGGCTAGTCAATACCCGCCGTGTCCCTCCCGACGTGAGGTGCAGGCAGCCGGATAACGAGATTATCCCCACGTCGGAGAAGGACAAGTTCGTCGTATTCCTCGCGCACTTCAAGCGCGGATTCGGCCTCCCTATCTCCGACTTCTTCTCCGAGTTCCTCAGGAACTTCGGGCTTCAACCACATCACCTTCCCCCCAACGCCATGGTGATGCTCGCCTTCCACGCGGTGGTCTGCGAGGCTTTTCTCGGCGTGTACCCAACTATCCATAGTTGGGCACGCTACTTCTTCTTCCGTAAGCAGAGCATCCCCAACCCGGGACACACGGAGAGCGTCCGCTCGATGACGCAGACGGGGTGCGCCATGATGCTGCAGCGAACCACCGGTAGCCACCCGCGCGTCAAGGGATTGGAGACTGTGCGCAAGTGGCAGCGCGGCTTTCTCTACGTCAAGAACGTCGCCACCGAAGAAGGGAAGCAAATCCAGGACCGTGGGCCTTGTTGTACTCGTTCTGGTCTAGGCTAAGCTCAAGCCTAACCTTCTCGAGCTCCAGGTGCTCAGGGAGCAGCTCCTGGCGCTGCCGGTCGAGCTGCGCCCTCATGGTCAAGAGCTCGAGCTCGGTGGGAGGCGGCATGCCCATCCGCGCAGCGGATTCCGGTATCGTTGGTGTAGTGGACAGAGGGATGTTGGAATCCTTCTCGTAGGGCTTGTGGGTCCCCCCGCCAGCACTCGGGCCAGCGAGATCCTCGATGACCTCCGCGGCAGTAGCCGCGCCCTACCCGGCATCGGTAGCCAGGCCGGTCATCATCACCTCCACGCTGTCTGTGGAGCAGCCCACCGGCCTTCCGCGGGCAGCGAGCACGACAGGAGGATCCTCCGCGACCAGCACCTCCTCTGGGAACTCGCGGACGACGGCGGTGGCGACGTAGACGAGGTGCGAGCCGAAGGAGAGCACCGAGCCGCCTGCCGGAATGGGGCTCCCGCCGAAATCTCCGGCGTTGTCGGTGACGAAGTCGAAGGAGCCGAATCTGTGGACAAGGCCACAGACCACGCGCTCCCGAGTAGCAGAAACGAGTCCCGTCCGAACATGGACTCCAGCCAGCGCCTCTGTCTGCCCCACGGTGGGCGCCAACTGTCGTGGTGGTATCACGGCAGATGCCATGGGATGGCTAAAGTTGGGGCCGATGGACGCTGGAGGTGCTCGGGGAGGGATCACACGGCGAGTAGCCGCGTGTGGTAGATCACAAACACTGCAAACAACACGATCTTACCCAGGTTCAGGGCCCTCGTGTGGAGGTAACACCCCTACTCCTGCCTCTCTCTTTATATGGTGTTTACCGAGTAGCCACAGTACAGTTTAGGCCTTCAGCCGAGTAGCCACTCTACGCTCTAGTTCTCCCTGTGAGTAGTGAAGCAATCCAGAGTGTCGACCCTCGCACAGGAGGAGGCAGGGCACCTTATATACTGGTGCCCAGACGATAGAATAAGACTAAAACGTACAACTTGATGGGACAGGAGCACTGCAGAACCGCGCACGCCTCCGGATTCCCGCTGACGCTTGCCCCGCAAGTCGTCGCGCCGTTCGGAGATGGGACCTGTCCACCCTTGTCAGTGAGATAGGGTAGGCTCCTAGCCCTGTCCTGTCCCCTCTGTCAGTGACAGGACTTGACAGGCGCCTACCGCACTGTAGTCACGCCGTAGCACGGATAATCACACACTCCGTAAGTTGAACCGCACGCCGTACGGATGCAAGATACGGGGATCCTTTGTCAGAACGGCTCCATTGACTTCTGGCCCGAGTAGGAAACCACTCCCTCTACTCGGACCACCTCCTCTACTCGGAGGAAAGTAACTCCCTTGATTCTTCCTCCTGGCCATTGGTGGCTACGACCGGTTAGCAGTCTACCGGGTAGTAGGTACCGGGTAGCCAGCCTACTCAGTCAAACAGCTATCCTGACCTTGCCTTTAGCACTTGCCTTACCCCTACTCGGGGGTAACCCCCCGACATTAGTCCCCTAAGCTGGTAGAGTCCTGCGAACTTGTTCACTGGGCCCTGCCAGTTTAAGAACAAATCTTGTCTTCGTACTGTAAGAAGCCGAGTTGCATCTCCGAGTAGCCTTTAATTCTTGCTTGAATCTCTTCTTCGCCGAGTAGCACTGTCTTTCTTCTCTGATGCCGAGTAAAATGACTTAGCGAAATCTCAAAACACAATCCCGCTCAACGGTGCGAATCCACCTCTGCGTGTCGCTACGGGGCACGTGTCACACCACCGTACCCCCGACGCCTCGGTGCCTGGGATACTGCAGGCCACGCGCCAATAACTGCACCTCGGGCCCACTAGCCTGTTAAGTCACTTCAACCGCAGTAAATCACCCACGATCTCGACGTGGGATTAACTGCGCCCGTTACGCGCGCGATATGCGCTATGTGCGTTTCTAACCGGCGCGTAGCCCACGCCGCATGATCTCTGTGCACGATTGATCCCACTTATTTCGCTGGTAACGGCTACTCGAGGGAGCGGGATAAATACCCCCTCGCCGCTCCCTTTTTCTCTTTCCTGCTCTCTTCCACCTCTTGCCCCTTCGTCTTTCCGCCGCCGCCGAGCGCTCCGCCACCGCAAATCACTGCTGCGCCGCTGCTCTACGCGCCGCCAGAGAGATCCCGAGAGAAACTCCTCCCTTCCAATCTCCAACTCCCACTAATCTTCCCGCTTCCATGGCTCGCAGAGAAGATGATGCCTCCGCCCGCGCCGGATGGGAGGGTTCCGATGTCACGGCGGAGGACTGCCAGTGGCTAGTCAATACCCGCCGTGTCCCTCCCGACGTGAGGTGCAGGCAGCCGGATAACGAGATTATCCCCACGCCGGAGAAGGACGAGTTTGTCGTCTTCCTCGCGCACTTCAAGCACGGATTCGGCCTCCCCATCTCCGACTTCTTCTCCGAGTTCCTCAGGAACGTCGGGCTTCAACCACATCACCTTCCCCCCAACGCCATGGTGATGCTCGCCTTCCACGCGGTGGTCTGCGAGGCTTTTCTCGGCGTGTACACAACTATCCATAGTTGGGCACGCTACTTCTTCTTCCGTAAGAAGAGCATACCCAACCCGGGGCACACGGAGAGCGTCCGCTCGATGACGCAGACGGGGTGCACCATGATGCTGCAGCGAACCACCGGTAGCCACCCGCGCGTCAAGGGATTGGAGACTGTGCGCAAGTGGCAGCGCGGCTTTCTCTACGTCGAGAACGTCGCCACCGAAGAAGGGAAGCCAATCCAGGACCGGATAGGGCTCCCTAAGTGGAAGAACGCGAGGCCAACCCAGCAGAACTGGGGTTACAACCCGGAGAACAAGATTGAAGATGTTGTTCAAATCGAGGCGTGCCTCGCCGAGTTGAAGGAAGAGGGATTCCGCCGCGATGATCCTATCGCGTGCTGGATCTCGCGCCGAGTGCTCCCGCTCCAGCGTCACTCCCACAAGATGTGCTACATGGGAGGGAGCCGGGACTGCAGGAGGACCACCACCTTTGAGCTGAGCACTGTTGATGTAGCCATTTGGGCGAGATCCATTGCGCAGACATCCCTCTCCGACACCTGGCAGTACGGCTTCGTGTCGTACAGTCGCCTCAAGCGAATCGAACAGGTTAGTCTTCTGTGCTTTATCTCTGCTCTCTGATACCGAGTAGGTGGCTTTCCATCTTAGTATGCTTAATCTTTGCATGCTGCACCGAGTAGAACATTACAAACATCGTGTTGGCTTTATGTGCTTTGTATTTGCACGCCATGTCGAGTAGAAAACCTTAGCAGAATACGCTTTGTGTTTGCATGCTAAGCCGGGTAGAACTCCTTAGGCTAATATGCTTTGTATTTGCATGCCATGCCGAGTAGGATCTCTTAGCCTTAAATGCTTTGTGTTTGCATGCTACACCGGGTAGAACTCTTTAGGTTATAACTCAACTTACTCGTGCCATCTATTTGCCTTTCCAGCATATCGATCGCCAGGCAGAGGAAGATGTCGAGGTCTTCGAGTCCAATTGGGACAGTGACAGAGAAGAGGATGGCGACACCGCCTACGACACTCAGGACACCCTCTGCATCCCTCACGCCAACCAGCCTGGTAAGCACCAAGTTGATGCGTCTATCCGGGACTGGTCCGAGGACGACGAAAGTGACCCAGTTCGCCTCTCTAACCGCGAGTAACGCAATCATACTTCCTTTTCTGCATCTCAATCTGTTTTTCTCTTCTACCCTGCAGAGGATCCTGAGATGAGCAAGGAGGACGAGGAGCCCATGGATGTCCAGCCTCTCTCTGTGGCTGCTCCCACCACTCGGAAAAGGACGGGCAGTGGTGCCCAAGCACCTGCTGCCAAGAAGCCCAAGAAGACCGAGAAGAAGAAGACCACTACTACCAGAAGGCAACCCCCCACCCGCAAAGGGTAAGTTGTTCCCACTGAGTTCCACTCTGCTCCTGCTTCTCGCTATTCTGTTTCTTTTTATGCCTTTCTCCTTCACCTTTTCTGAACTCTTTCTTTCTTCTCATCGAGCGATCCATTGGATGCTGATGCGGCCGCGGCCACCACGCGTACCAAGAGAAAATCTGTTATAGACATCGAGAAACTCGTCGATCTCTCCGAGGATGAGGACGAGCCAGTGCAGCGGGATAGGACGCGTGCGCCCTCTCCGGTGAAGCTGGAAGAAGAAGACACCGACGCCGAGAACACGGGCGCTGGTGACCAAGATGCCCATGACATGGAGCAGCAGACCTACGCGTACCAGAGTACGCAGGATGCTGCTCAGGATGAGACGCCTCCCTCTCCCCCAGCTACCTCGGCTGGGGAGAATGCAGAACAAGAAGCCGAGAACCAGGACCGTGCCGCCCTTGAGCGGCCGGTGAACAACACCGAGCAGCAGGAAGAACAAGCTGCAGCTCATGAAGACCCCGCGGCCAGGCCGCGGGTAGAAGAACAAGTTGACGCAAGACCTGATCCCGCTGCCGAGCAGCGGGTTGAGAAGACTGTGATGGAGCCCGTGCTCCAGAGCCAAGCGCAACCAGACGCTGCGCAGGGTAGCCAGCCCCTTGTGCCGCCTACCCAGCAGGTTACTCCACCAACCGCACCGAGCCCTCCACCGAAGCAGAAGACGACCAAGACTGCTTCTGAACTTATGCCTCCACCAACCTCACGCCAAGCGCCTCCGTCCGCTTCTCGGGCGGATACCGGCAAGAAGACCGCCAAGCCTGAAGCTACAGCTGTGCGGAAGAATCCACCGCGCAAAGTTGTGCAGCTCGTAGATCTGATGCCACCACCCAAGGCACCAACGAGCTCGCAACTCACCACTGGCGCTGCTGGTGGATCCTCTGTCCCAGTCGAAGGGTCAAGTGTTGAAGGTGCTGCTCGGGCACAAGGTAGCTGGCCATCATACCTGTTGTCTGTGTCCAAGCAACACAGCATCTCCCTAACCAAAGGCGAGAAGCGGCTTTCCACCTTGGTGGAAGGCCAGGCCAAGGCAACGGACGCCAAGCTCAAAGCCAAGAAGCCCATTGAGTTCTTCTCGCGCGAAGCCGGTGAGGACGACATCCAGTCCCAAGGGCTAACCGCGGTTGTGGACTGGGTTGGCTTTATTGACAAGTTCTGGGAGAGTGACGCCCTCGGCATGGAGAAATGGAACGACAGCGTGCTGGGCGAAGTTGGCTACTACCGCATTGACTGGAACAAGGCCGACATCGGCGCTACTCCAATGACCATCGCCTCCGACACCTGCACGCTAGCCGGGAAGATTTTCTGCCTCCGCAAGGCCGCCGAAGATGTGGAGCAAACCTACGCCGTAAGTTTTTCTTGTTTCCCTTGCTTTTTCTTGCTTTTCCGAGTTGCAGTTTTTCTTTTCTTCTTCTCTTCTTAGCTACTCCCCAGTCCCCGAGATTCGGGCCGAGTAGGCGGGTACTCAACCGAGTTGCCGTCTTCTCGGGCCTAATCTTCCACAATTTTGCTCACTCCTTTTCTTCTCCTTCACAGAATAGCCTCCTGAAGAGGACCAACCTGTTCCGGCGGCTTCTCTGGAATCACAGCATTGCCAAGAGGCGCATTGCGGCTCTTGAAGCCGAACGCAAGGACGATGCCGCGTTGGAGCAGGCGGCACTGGACCGCGCTCTCCAGCTCTCTGAGATTGAAGGTAAGCTTTTTAGCTATTCGGTTTGTGCGTTTTGTGTTTACGCCCGTGTTTGCTTTTTGCTATAACTCTGTTTACTCTGCAGGCAAATTCAAAGAATTGCAGGAGCAGCATTAACACTGCCACGTCTTCTCTTCCTGTGCTGAGAGCAAAATCAAGCATTTGGAAGGTGAGTTGCCAGCTTCTCGGTCATTGCATCTTCCTTTACTTGGTTTCTCTACTAACCCTGCTGTTCTCTCTGCACAAGAATATAAGAAATTCCGGGAGGAGCATCTCAACTGCTTGATGCCTGTCGAGGTGCAGCAGCAGCTGGCCACCCGAGATGCAGAGCTCAAGAAGGAACGCGACGCCGAGCGCGCCGAGTTCGAAGAGATGCAGGTGAAATTGAAAACAGCTCTTGAGGATGCCTTGGCGACCGAGACCACGGCCAAAGCCACAAAGAAGGCGCTCGAGACAGAGATCGAGGTGCTGAAGGAGCACAACTCGCAACTCATGCTCCAGCTCGCCACTGCACGTCAGGTTGAGAACCGGCACATTGCTGACGAGGAGGATTGGAAGATTAAGCTGGACGCACTGCTTGTTGACCTTAGAAGTAAGTTTCCTCTTCCCGGCACTTAGCTGTTTCTCTTCTTCGCTACCTGGCTTGCTTTTCCTCCCACTCTTTCTTCTTGGTTTTATCTCTTTTCTGCCTCAATTTCTAACTTTTACCGGTTTCTCTCTAGATATCTTCCCTGCTCTCCGTGCCGCAATCACTCCTGCTCTTGAAAAAGCACAGCAACTCCGAGCCGCATCTGGGATGCCCGTCGACACCAAGTCTAGCGTCAACGACAACCTCCTTAACATCAAGACCCAGCTCCGCCAACTCAGGGGCTTGGGCACCACCATGGTGTCCACTGCCTACAAGATCCATGACCTGTTCTGGCCGGATGAATCCGCGCCCAACAGCTTAATCGACATTGCCGGGAAGCTGGATGGTGTGAAGGCCGAGTTGAAGAAGTGGCGCGGCTCTGTAGCTCAGGCAGGAGCGGACCAGCTACTTCACTTCATCACGAGCTGGTACGAGAACCTCGACCTCGACCGGATCCTCGAGATACGCGAAGATTCCAAGTGGAGCAAGGATCCCGAGTGCGTTTCCCGCCGTAAGAGGGTAGCCTACGAGATAGCCTCCTACGCGGACACTGCCACCTTCATCGAGGGCCTCCCCGAGCCAGATACTGAAGCTGAGGACGAGGACGATGAAGATGAGGACACCGAGTCAAATGACTTGAGTTTCTTCGAAGAGGGTGCCGCGAAAGGAGCTGCCGTGAAGGGAAAGGGCAAGGCCAAGGTTGATGCTGACGTTGAGAAGCCGGAAACCCACGTCGAGGAGCCCACCATCACCACCGAGATGGTGATCCAACAGGCGGCTCCCGAGTTGGGCGCGACCAGCAGCAGCTTCCAGGCTGCCGCATCGACCTCGGCCACTGATCCCATCTCCGTCGCTACGGCAACCTCAGAGCCAGCCGCCAACGCCAACACTGAAGCGGATGCCGAGAGCGCTGACGCCGAGAAGAATGACGCGGACAACACTGCCACGAACGACACTGCTGCTGCCTGAAAAACTCATCTTAACTTTTTATCAGATCCCCGGGATGTCGGGTGCACATGTATCAAACAATTAATTTTTTGTTGCTACACCATTTTATTCTCAGTTGAAGTTCTCAGCAACTCTGGCTCAACGCCGGGTTGCGTTATTATGCAAGTCCCCGAGTTGCATTTTTTATCCGCTCCTCCTTTTTATCTCAGCTCTTACCTGCAACTTGTTGCTTTGTTGGTAGTCGAGTCACAAGAGTTCAAAGTAGGAGTTTCAAATACTTAGCCACTTAGAAAAATTCATAGTAACGCTGCCCACCACTTAGCCGAAAATAAAAAATTGTAAAAAACACTCTACTCGGTTGCCACACGCTTCCTTTCCTTTGCAATTTTTCATGTGTTCATTGACTCTTTGGCTTGTTCTCTGGCTTGCCATGAAGCCGGGTTGCGGACAGCAGCAGAGTCGCAGAGTGTCCGGTGAGTTTAAACACACTACTTTGTATGCTTTTGAAATTCTAAGTGGTTCAACCGAATAGACAAAGTAAAACAGAGTAAACACAAGTAACAATTTTGACGAGGGCAATCCCCGAGTTCAATTTCAGATTGTCGAATAGGAGTTTTAACTCGGATAAGGAGATACATACATAGTTTGCTCATGAGTGAAAACGTCGAAGTAGATCTACATTCCAAGGGCGCTTGGATTCCTCTCCAGCCCTATCCGGCCTGTTCTTCTGGGGTGGATGTGCGTCGATAAGATAATACGCATCATTGTGCAAGGCTTAGCTCACAATGAATGGCCCTTCCCACGGAGGGGAAAGCTTGTGCATCCCGGCTATGCGCTGCACGAGCCTAAGCACCATGTCTCCTTCTCGGAAAACCCTTGGGTTCACTTTCCGGCTATGATAACGCCTCAAGTTTTGCTGGTAAACAGCTGAACGTGACAGAGTTAGCTCTCTTGCTTCTTCCAGCAGGTCAACGTCATTTTCTCGAGCTTCTCTAGCCTTTGCCTCCGTGTAGAGCGTTACACGGGGCGAGTCATGCTCTAGGTCAGTGGGCAGCACGGCCTCAGCTCCATAAACCAGGAAGAATGGCGCGTAGCCGGTTGACCGGTTAGGGGTAGTCCTTAGACTCCACAACACCGCTGGCAACTCGTCTAGCCAACACCCAGGTGTTTTCAGCAGCGGCTCAATCAGCCTTGGCTTTATGCCTGATAGCACCATGCCATTTGCTCTTTCCACTTGCCCATTGGAGGCGGGATGCGCAACAGATGCAACATCTAGCCGAATATGCTTATCTCTGCAGAACCTCGCAAACACACCCTCAGCAAAGTTTGTGCCATTGTCAGTGATAATGCTATGCGGGTAGCCATACCTCGGGATCACATCCTTCAAGAAACTCACAGCAGTGACTCCATCACACTTCCGAATAGGCTTCACCTCAATCCACTTTGTGAACTTGTCCACCATGACCAAGATGTGAGTCATGTTGCCTCTAGCCGTCTTGAAAGGACCCACCATATCCAAGCACCAAACAACAAATGGCCACGTAATGGGAATGGTCTTCAACTCGGAAGCTGGCATATGAATCTTACTTGCGAATCTTTGGCAGCCATTGCACTTTCTCACAATATCTTCAGCTTGCTTCAAGGCAGGGAGCCAAAAGAAACCATGCCGAAAAGCCTTGTTGACCAAAGCCCGAGAAGAGGCGTGATGCCCGCATTCTCCTTGGTGTATCTCCACCAAAATTTCTTCTCCCTGTTCTGGCTCTACACAGCGCTGCAGCACACCGGTTGTACTTCTTCTATGTAGCACATCTCTGAAGATTGTATAGCCCTTGGATCTTCTCTGAATTTGCCTCGAGGTAACCTCATCACTCGGCAAGGTGCCGTCTTTTAGAAAGGATAATATGGGAAAAGCCCAACTCGGTGTCCCCCGGATGGGAAACACTGGTTCGTCCACTTCCATTGGATCAGCCACCACTTCTTCTTCTTCTGAGGCTGGGGAGAGTCCCCGAGATCTCGTGCACGCAGCAAGGACACCCTCAATGAATGCCACAGTCCCCGAGTTGGGAGGGGCAGTCCCCGAGTAAGAAGGGAAAGTCCCCGGGTTGCAGGCGCCAGTCCCCGGGTTGGAGACAACAGTCCCCGGGTTCTCTTTTGCAACCTCCCAGTCAATCTCCATGGGAACAGCTTCCTCACCAGGCAGAGAAGGAACGAATATAGACTCTGAGTTGGGGGATGGCTTGATAGATGGCTTTCTCAAATGCTCCAAGGAAACCCCAGCCGGGATGTATTGCCGAGAAGACCCCAACTTGCACAGCTCATCAGCTGCCTCGTTCTCTGCTCGGTGTATGTGCTTGAACTGGCACCCTTCAAAGAATCCAGTCATGGTTTGCACCAAAAACCGATATGAAGCCATGTTGGCATCCAGAGCATCCCAGGTGCCTGATACTTGCTGCACAACCAGATCCGAGTCGCCATAGCATATGATACGCTGCACGCCAACCTCCTTGGCCACCTTCAAGCCGTGTACCACGGCCTCGTACTCTGCTACATTGTTGGATGCCTTGAAGTGAATTTGCAGCACGTACTTGAGTTGATCTCGCTTGGGTGACGTGAGCACCACGCCAGCACCCAAGCCTTCCTTCACCTTGGAGCCATCAAAATGCATCTTCCAGTAGTTGGCTACCGGAGTAGGCGGCTCATACTGCACCTCAGCCCAATCCACCAGAAAATCTGCCAGGAACTGAGACTTGATGGCTTCTCTTCTCGCATACGCAGGCGCGTACGCGGCCAGCTCAATTGCCCACTTGGCTACTCTGCCACTTGCCTCCTTGTTGCCCATGATGTCCGAGATGGGAGCAGAGCTCACCACAGTGATGGGATGCTCTTGGAAATAGTGCTTCAGTTTGTTGGCGCCCAGGTACACGCCGTAAGTCATCTTCTGGTAGTGTGGGTAGTTTTGCTTGGAACTGGACAGCACCTCACTGAGATAATATATTGGCCGCTGCACAGTCTTGCCTTCCTCTTCTCTCTCCACCACAATCATAACACTGACCACTCGGTTAGTTGCAGCAATGTACAACAGCATTGATTCTTTGGGTAGCGGACTAGCCGAGATGGGAGCGCTACCCAACATGGCTTTCAGCTCCTTGAATGCCACATCAGCTTGCGTTGTCCAGACAAACTTGTCGCTCTTCTTCATCAACTGATACAGAGGCAAGCCCTTCTCGCCCATTCTGCCCAGGAAGCGGCTCAGAGAAGCCAAGCAACCAGTGAACTTTTGCACATCCTTCAGGGATCTCGGCAAATACATGCTCTCAATAGCTTTTATCTTTGAAGGATTGGCCTAAATGCCCCGACTGGATACCAAGAAGCCGAGTAGCTTGCCAGCCGGGACACCAAAGGTGCATTTAGTCGGATTCAACTTCATCTTGTACTTGCGCAAGTTGGCAAATGTTTCCTCAATGTCACTAAGCAGAGTATGTGTTTTATTCGTTTTGATGACAATGTCATCTACGTACACCTGCACATTTTTTCCAATTTGATCATGCAAGCATTTCTGCATGTATCTCTAATAGGTAGCCCCAGCATACCGCAACCCAAAGCACATGACACGATAGCAATAAGCCCCGTACGAGGTAATAAAGGCAGTCTTTATTTGATCAGCAGGGTTGAGAGCTATCTGATGAAAACCAGAGTAGGCATCTATGAAAGACAAAAGCTCACAACCAGCAGTGGAATCGATCACCTGATCTATGCGGGGTAGCGGAAAGGGATCCTTGGGGCAGGCCTTGTTTAGGTCGGTGTAGTCCACGCACATGCGCCATGCGGTATCCGCCTTGGGGTCCTCCTTCTTCTTCTCAACCATAACCGGATTGGCTAGCCAGTCCGGATGCAAAACCTCCATGATAAAGTTGCTTATCAGCAACTTGGTGATCTGATCACCGATAGCCTTCCTTCTTTCATCGCCAAAGCGGCGCTTCGCCTGCTTCACTGGCTTGGCGTCATGCCGCACATGTAGCGAGTGCTCAACCAACTCCCTCGGGACACCTGGCAAATCCTCATTGGACCAGGCAAACACGTCCCGATTCTCACGGAGGAAGTGGATGAGCTCGCTTTCCTATTTCTCTCCCAACCGGGCGCCAATGATGGCAACACGGTCTGGGAACTCAGGATCAACCTGGACCTTCTTTGTCTCCTGGGACGTCTGGAATGCAGTCCCGTAGTGGGAACTCGGCATGCCAGGCGCACCACCTTGCGCTGCTTGCGCCCTAGCCACCACCTCGTACATCTTCTTCTTCTCGGCAACAATGACCATGGATTCCGCCAGCTGGGAACCAGCAGAGGCACACTCCATGGACTTCTTGTAGTCACCCGAGATGGTGATCACTCCATTGGGACCAGGGATCTTCATCTTCAAGTATGCAGCATGGGTTGAAGTCATGAACTTGCTGAGAGCAGGCCTACCGAGTAGGGCATGGTATGGGCTCTGGTGGTCAACCACCTCGAAGGCCAAGTTCTCAGTGCGGCAGTTCTCCCTGGTGCCGAATAGGACGTCTATCCAGACGCGGCCGATTGGAGAGCAAGACACTCCCGGCACAATGCCATGGAAAGTGGTCCTGCTGGGTAGCAACATGTTCTCGGCCATCTCGAGCTTCTCGAGTGTGTCTCTGTACACAATGTTGATGTTGCTGCCGTTGTCAATCAGCACCTTGCTGAACCTGACATTCTTCTGAGCACCCAAGAAAGTGGGATCCACCACCAAGGCGTAGCTACCCGGGTTGGGCATCACCTTAGGATGATCAGCTCTGGACCTAGTGATCTCTTGGTTGCACCAGTGCAGGTAGTGGGGCACAGCAGGAATCACAGCATTGACTTCCATTGCACTCCTGTGCAGAGACTGCTTGTCGGAGGGCTCAGAGGTGAAGATCATGTAGCTCTCGTGGTGTCCCTGGTACTGGTTGCGGTCTCCACCGCCATTGTTGCCGTTGTTGTTGTTACCTTGGTTGTTGTTGTTGTTGTTGTTCCTGTTTTTGTTGCGGGTGTAGTAGTTGCGGTTGCGGTCGTTGTTGTTGTAGTTGCGGTAGCGGTCGTTGTTGAAGTTGCGGTTGGCTCCTAAAGCCACCTGGTTCACGTTCTCTCTTCTCGGGAAGACTGCAGGCCAAGGAGCGGGTGCCCGAGCTGGCTGCACATTGGCATTCACAGCTGGCAGAGGAAGAGGAGGGGGCAAGCCCACATTCTTGATCTGTTCCCACCAGCTGCACTGCCGAGTAGTGTGGTTGGCTGGCCTGGCAGGATGCCGAGTATGGAAGCTGCACGGCCCATCCCTCATGCTGCCAAAGACAAAGTTCGGAGCAGGATCCGGGTTGCCGCTACCCTGCTGGGGAGCATTGTACGGCTTCTTGATGCCTTGGCCCTGATTCTGGTTTTGCCCGTACTGGGCTCCAGCAGTTTTTTTGCCTTTGGCTACTCCCAGCAGCCGCAGTCACAGCATTCACCTCCTCGGGATCATACCGAGTATCAATCCGGTCGCCCCTGCGCTTGTTGCGGAAATCATTGCGCTTGTTGCTGTTGTAGTTCCTTGTCGGCTCGGGGGAGTCCATCAGAGGCTGAGTTGGTTCGCCGAGTGCATACATGTCCGCGATCTTGATGGTCTCAGCGAGAGTACTCGGCATCTCGCGCTGCAGCTTCTGCCACAACATGTTGCCATGCCTGGAACCCTGCGCAAACCAAGTGATGGCCTGGGCCTCATTCACACCTTCACAGGTGTTCCTCAAAGTGCTCCACCGAGTAAGGTACTCGCGATCGGTCTCGTCTTCCCGCTGCTTGCACGCGGACAACTGTTGCGGCCTATTCGGCCTCTTGTAAGTGCTGGTGAAGTTGCTGATGAAGGCCTCCGAGAAGTCCAGCCAGCAATTGATACTGTCCTTGGGCTGGTTGTTGAGCCAAGTCCGATCTGGACCCTCAAGCATTTGCGGAACATACCGCACAGCCCATCTCCGGTTGCCGCCCGCAATGTGCACGGCCGTGACATAGTCACTCAACCAGTCCTCTAGCTTGGTGCTGCCATTGTAACACTTGGTCCCCCTGGCCAGCTGAAAGTGGTTCACTGATGGCTCGTTCATGATGCGAGGGCCAAAGCACTCTGGGCCAGGCGGCCCCCTGTTCTCGAGTTGCGCGGACAGGTTGATCCTGTCCAGCTTGAACCTGGCATCACTGGGCTCCAACATGCGCTCACCCAGGCGATCAGCAACATTCCTGGGGTCAGCATAGCCGGCTAGCCCCATCGCCGAGTAGCCATCGTCATACCTGTTCTCCTGCACAACAGCGGGTTGCACCACAGGGTTGGCTGCTGGCGCATCCGCACGCGGCTGTGCTGCAGCTGGCTGCTGCGTCCTCTGCCGAGTAGGCTAAGCAGCAGGACACCGAGAAGGCCCCGCGTTGTCTCCGTCATTCCCCTTGCTCTGAGCTTTATGGGCTTGATAGCCTGCTCCTGCAGTAGTGTGTTTCTGACCGGATTCTCGCGGCACAGCACGCTGTTTCGCGGCGAGAACAGGGTCGTACACCTGCATCTGTCTACTCTTCCCAGAGCGTACACTCTGGTCCCTCTCGCGGCTGGGATGCGGGGATGAGGCCTGATCCATAGATCTGACCGCATGCGAGTGCACAACCTGAGAAGCACCGGCACCCGGATTGGCTTTCCGGAACTCCTCATTCTGCCTAGCAGCCTCTAGCACTAGCTCATCGAGCCTCTCTTGCTGCCTAGCGCGCGCGTTGCCGGCTAGGTTTGGCAACTCAGCAGCTACAGCCTCTGTAGCTCTAAGTGTTTTGGCGGGGTGTTGTATCTGGGCCTAGTGGAGGTGTTTGTGGTGGCAGATTGGCTAGGAGCCTCTACAACTGTCGCCATCTCGGCGCCTAAATTGCGACGCGTAGCGCCTACCTTGCTAGACTTCCTAACAACAGGCGTAAAGCCGTGGGCCTTGTTGTACTCGTTCTGGTCTAGGCTAAGCTCAAGCCTAACCTTCTCGAGCTCCAGGTGCTCAGCGAGCAGCTCCTGGCGCTGCCGGTCGAGCTGCGCCCTCATGGTCAAGAGCTCGAGCTCGGTGGGAGGCGGCATGCCCATCCGCGCAGCGGTTTCCGGTATCGTTGGTGTAGTGGAGAGAGGGATGTTGGAATCCTTCTCGTAGGGCTTATGGGTCCTCCTGCTAGCACTCGGGCCAGCGAGATCCTCGATGACCTCCGCGGCAGCAGCCGCGCCCTTCCCGGCATCGGCAGCCAGGCCAGTCATCATCACCTCCACGCTGTCCGCGGAGCAGCCCACCGGCCTTCCGCGGGCAGCGAGCACGGCAGGAGGATCCTCCGCGACCAGCACCTCCTCTGGGAACTCGCGGACGACGGCGGTGGCGACGTAGACGAGGTGCGAGCCGAAGGAGAGCACCAAGCCGCCTGCCGGAATGGGCCTCCCGCCGAAATCTCCGGCGTTGTCGGTGACGAAGTCGAAGGAGCCGAATCTGTGGATAAGGCCACAGACCACGCGCTCCCCAGTAGCAGAAACGAGTCCCGTCCGAACATGGACTCCAGCCAGCGCCTCTGTCTGCCCCACGGTGGGCGCCAACTGTCGTGGTGGTATCACGGCAGATGCCATGGGATGACTAAAGTTGGGGCCGATGGACGCTGGAGGTGCTCGGGGAGGGATCACACGGCGAGTAGCCGCGTGTGGTAGATCACAAACACTGCAAACAACACGATCTTACCCAGGTTCAGGGCCCTCGTGTGGAGGTAACACCCCTACTCCTGCCTCTCTCTTTATATGGTGTTTACCGAGTAGCCACAGTACAGTTTAGGCCTTCAGCCGAGTAGCCACTCTACGCTCTAGTTCTCCCTGTGAGTAGTGAAGCAATCCAGAGTGTCGACCCTCGCACAGGAGGAGGCATGGCACCTTATATTCTGGTGCCCAGCCGGATAGAATAAGACTAAAACGTACAACTTGATGGGACAGGAGCACTGCAGAACCGCGCACGCCTCCGGGTTCCCGCTGACGCTTGCCCCGCAAGTCGTCGCGCCGTTCGGAGATGGGACCAGTCCACCCTTGTCAGTGAGATATGGTAGGACCCTAGCCCTGTCATGTCCCCTCTGTCAGTGACAGGACTTGACAGGCGCCTACCGCACTATAGCCACACCGTAGCACGGATAATCACGCACTCCGTAAGTTGAACCGCACGCCGTACGGACGCAGGATACGCGGGATCCTTTGTCAGAACGGCTCCATTGACTTCTGGCCCGAGTAGGAAACCACTCCCTCTACTCGGACCAACTCCTCTACTCGGAGGAAAGTAACTCCCTTGATTCTTCCTCCTGGCCATTGGTGGCTACGACCGGTTAGCAGTCTACCGGGTAGCAGGTACCGGGTAGCCAGCCTACTCAATCAAACAGCTATCCTGACCTTGCCTTTAGCACTTGCCTCACCCCTACTCGGGGGTAACCCCCCGACATTAGTCCCCGAAGCTGGTAGAGTCCTGCGAATTTGTTCACTCGGCCCTGCCAGCTTAAGAACAAATCTTGTCTTCGTACTGTAAGAAGCCGAGTTGCATCTCCGAGTAGCCTTTAATTCTTGCTTGAATCTCTTCTTCTCTGAGTAGCACCGTCTTTCTTCTCTGATGCCGAGTAAAATGACTTAGCGATATATCAAAACACAATCCCGCTCAACGGTGCGAATCCACCTCTGCGTGTCGCTACGAGGCACGTGTCACACCACCGTACCCCCGACGCCTCGGTGTCTGGGATACTGCAGGCCACGCGCCAATAACTGCACCTCGGGCCCACTAGTCTGTTAAGTCACTTCAACCGCAGTAAATCACCCACGATCTCGACGTGGGATTAACTGCGCCCGTTACGCGCGCGATATGCGCTATGTGCGTTTCTAACCGGCGCGCAGCCCACGCCTCACGATCTATGTGCACGATTGATCCAACTTATTTCGCTGGTAACGGCCACTCGAGGGAGCGGGATAAATACCCCCTCGCCGCTCCTTTTTTCTCTTTCCTGCTCTCTTCCACCTCTTGCCCCTTCGTCTTTCCGCCGCCGCCGAGCGCTCCGCCACCGCAAATCACTGCTGCGCCGCTGCTCTACGTGTCGTGGGATGATCACGGCAGATGTTACCAGGGGTAACTGATCTTGGGGCAAGTCGACACAGGCGTTTGGGAGAGGGTTTAGCTCAGAGGAAAACATGATGGAATTCGATCTGGTAGCCGGCGATGGAGTCACCGGGTCTCCGATCTCACTTTATTAACTCGATCTCTTGTGTACAATGGATACTCGATACTCGGCGATATTATGACTACTTGGATCTCCTCAAAACTAAGCACAGGGCCGGTTTATAAAGCACCCGTCCCCCTACCTGGCTTGCCCTCCAAGGCGCAGCTTGAGTCCTGTCGTGGGATAATCACGGCAGATGTTACCGGGGGTAACTGATCTTGGGGCAAGACGACACAGGCGTTTGGGAGAGGGTTTAGCTCAGAGGAAAACATGGTGCAATTCGATCTGGTAGCCGGCAATCAAAGTCGCCGAGTCTCCGATCTAGATAAAATAACTCAACTCTGGGATTACACTGGATGCTTGATATCGAACGATCTTGCTAGGGTTCTTAGATCTCTTTTAACTAGACTGAGGGGTCGGTTTATAAAGCACCGTACCCCCCTGACTTGCCCTCCAAGGCGCACCCTGAATCCTACCCGGACACCGCTCACAAACCCTAGCTTTCCTTACCGCAACCCACAATCTAGATTACGAGGCCTTCAAACTTTGGGCCTTCCAGAAGTTTCGTTATCCTTAACCGGATCCTGCGCCGTGTCCCTTGGGCCGGGTTACACCTTGGAGTTGGCCTACCGGGTTATTATCCCTCCATCAGTAGTCCCCAGAATAGCCTGGGCTTCGCGGGATCCTCCTTGAAGCGCTTGCTATTCCCTGTAAAAATATTAGACACGCAAACCCGAAGAGGCCGGGTTAGAGTGCTTTGATAAACAGCTAGGCCTAACTCCAAGGTGGCCATATAGCAACCCGGCCTTTTCTAGGTCCTTCTTTACTCTTTCCGGATTAACACTCTGATAAGAATGTCAAAGATCCGGCTTACTTTACTCGATAACTGATCCTGATATTGCGGAGAAGATCTCATCCTTATCTCTGTCCGGATATCTCGTCCAGCACTTAAAGCATATCTCATCAAATCCAGGCAGGTATCCGTTATTCCGAAATTTCCGATTTCCGTCCGTTGGACTAGATTTATCCGCCCACACCTTATAAATAGTGCCCAGGAGATAACCTAACCCCAAACGGTTCATTCCAACTCCTCCTTTTTCCTCATCTCTCGCACTCGCGCAACACCAACACGGGAACCTCAGGCTCACCGCCGGAGCAAAACCGCCTCCGGCTACGTTCATCTTCGAACCGCGCCGTGCCGCCGCCAAGCTACGCCACCACACCCTCGTCTGGCCCGCCGGGATCTGCGAAGGGACATCCAGCTACTTGCCGCCGCCGCGTGCTACCCCAATCTCCTTCAGTAAGTTCCTCGTATCCATCAATTCAACCTCGCAATTTTTCGATTTACTCTAGATTGGATCTAGGCCAACCCGCGGGCCATTTTTCTTGTCGCGCCGGATTAGGTCGCTCAGATGCTTGTTAATTCCTCCAATAGCTTGATTGATAGTCACACATCACTCTCCTATCATCATCAATCATCAATTTCTCCGTAGGATCGTCCGCAACTTTTCCAATCTGGATCCATTTCGTCAAATTTTCCGCGCCGGTCATTGACACCCGGAAAATCCTCTTCTTCCGGTTCTTTTGCTTGCAATAGATACATGGGCAATCATCCGTCCTCCTCCAATACCTTTCAATACGTAAGTACCCCATAGTTTTTATGATGCTGCTTGATACTCGGATAACTTTGTAACCTTGCTTTGTATAGTGATACCCGGATAACTCTTAATTTCCATGCTTTCTTGATACCACTCGCAAATACTCGAATAACTCATGGTTCCCGAGTCTTAACTCTTGTTCCTTTTGCCTTGTGTTTTGCAGGCTGATCCCATGGCTCCCAGGAAGCAAGGAAAGCAGCCAGCCAAGGCCAAGACCTCCAACTCCATATCCGCCAACTGGGCGCGATCCACAGTCACGAAGGCCAAGCTAGAAGAGCTGGCCGAGTTAGGGGTTCTCCCTTCTCAAAAAGATATCCATTGGAGGGTGCCGGGTGACGAAACCCGGCCCACGCCTGCCGCCGACGAGGTAATTTGCTTCGTCGAACACGTGACTCGGGGATTCCGTCCCCCGGGTCACCCCTTCTTTCGTGAAGTCCTGAGCCATTACGGCCTCCGGGTATTTGACACAGGGCCTAACTCTATGTTGAATATAACCCATTTCATCGTTCTGTCCGAGTCATACTTGTGCACTCCACCAAGTTTGGCTCTCTTCCTTGAACTCTTCCAGTGCAAGCCGTGCCGCGAAAGCGGTGACGGAGCGCTTCTTGCTTGCGGCGGGGTATCCATCCAACGCCGTAAGAACTCACTAATGCCAACCCTTAATCTGAATTCCCACGTTAAACACTGGCAATTATCCTTCTTTTACTGCCACGATACCTCCCCAGACGGTGAAAAGAAACTGCCGGGTTACTCAGAAAACCTCCTCGAACCTTCCGAGTCCTTTAATGCCTTCGCACCAGATTCGGACAGGGAGGCGATCCTTCCCTCATTAACCAAGATAGCCATCCTCTCAGCCCAAGGCCTCCTCGGGCTAAATTTAATAAAAACATGGGTTGATTTTCGGATCCAACCCAACTCCATCCGCACCAAGTTGATGTGCGAGTACTCGGGGCATGCCACAGATGCACTCCGATACTCCACCAAGAGCTTTGCAGCCGGCGATACCAACAAGACCATCAAGGGCTTCTTGACAGAGAAACTAGAGGTGATAAAGGGCATCACCGGGTTACCCCCGTTCACTCGGGAAAACCCGGCTCCAGCGGTAATACTTGATATTCATAACTTACTTCCACATCTTGGACTTGACACAGTTCTGAACCTTAACCTCGTTCTTTTGACTTAGGCTGATAATCCTTTCTGGATAATTGAACCCTCCCCCCCTTCCAGAGATCCGGAAGAAGAGGACGAGCCGGCTGATGAGAGTGAAGGTATTTGCACAGAATTTGTATATCTTTACTTGTATTGTTTTCCTCCCGTTTACCTTTTTTCCAACGAACACACACCCGGTTCGCAGGGCTGGAGGACGAAGGTGAGACCAACGAGGATGACCCGGAGGCGACCGAGTCTGACCAAGAGGCAACAGTCGGAGCTAAGAGGAAGGCCAGGGGAGCAGTGTCCTAGGTTCCTTTTTCCTCACTATCCTCTGCACCCTACTCCTTTGACTCCATGCGACGACTTAACCATCAATTGTCAAATTCATCGTGCTTGAAGGATTCTTTCCCAACCAAGCGCAGAATAACCCGGAGCTCCCCGGGTGAAGATCCCCTTAACCCGGGCATCTCTACCCCCTCGGTCCCTCGTGCCAGCGCTCCTCCGTCTCGTCCTTCCAACTCTCCTCAACGCCACCCTTCTCCTAACCACCCTCGTGCCGGACAATTCCGGGTTCCGTTGGTGGTCCCCGTGGCGACCTCATCTGCCTCCAGCGGCGAGCTCCCGCCTGATTACACCGTGAATGTCGGGTAAGTTTGTGCTACATGATTTCCTTTTACACCTAACAAATTTCCACTCAAGCCACCGTCATAACTGATAACTGCCTTTTCTCATCTTTCTTTTTAGCGCTCAAGCCGTCGTCAGTGACCCAGAAAACATAGAAGCAGATAACCATCAGGCAGAGAAGCCGACTGACAACACAGACGCCGCGGCTGGCGGTGACACGGCGAATAACCAGGAACAAGGCCCTCTGAACAATCCACTTCCCCGAGCCGCCAGATCTCCTTCCTCATCAGAACCAGTAGACGAGGAGATCGAAGTTCTAGATACAAGGACGGGTTCTCCCAACCCGGCCATCCAAACTGTCCGGGTCTCAACTCCAAGGGCGGGGAGAGCCCCCCCACCAGGCGACCAAGCTGCCGGCTCTTCCGGTACTCGATCCGAGGGACTGACATTTGCCCAGATGCTGGAAACCCTGCGCACTTTAAGGGCCAACGAAGAAGACATCTTGGGAGCTTTGATAGCCAAACACGAGGTAAATCCGACTAATGTTGCTTATGCCTTTATCCAGTCCCCAAGTTCCGAGTGAATTGATTTGTAATTTACTTGGGACTTTATTATACAAGCGACTGATCACTTGCTCCTCTGCCCGACTGATCCTTGTTTGCATGCATGCAGGCTTTCGTGACTCAATCTGAGGAGAAACTAGCGGACGCCACCAAGCTTGTTGAAAAGGAGGTAGCTGTACGTGAAGCAGCCGAAACCGAGGCCAGGAAGAATAGGTCGATAATGAGGAAATATAGGAAAAGGGCTCACCGAGCAGAAGATGACCTAACAAGCCTTTCCGTCCAAATATCGGACACATATCGTGCTTTACTTGGTACGTTTCCTCCTCCGGGTTTACCTTTTTGATAGATAGCAATAGTTTCCCGACTTACGTCTCCATTTCTTCAGGCCCGGACGAAACCATGCCGGAAGAGGATGATATAGCCAGGCTGAAAACCATGAGAGCGTTATCCGGCAGCTATGTGCCGGAACCAAATGGATCCTAGAGGAATTGCGGTGGCCAGGTAGAGGACATGTTGATCTGAAGAGGATGCTGGATGCCTTCTCCACTATTCCCGATTGGATTTGGCACTAGAAGCGCTCGTCTTGCAGGGTTGGAGTGACCCGGGGGCTTGCACTTGCCAAGGCTTATCTCCCCAAGCTCGAGCTAGTGAAGCTTATGGGCGGCTTCCCAGAGTTCAAGCTTGACGGCTCCAAGTTCTCGGTAAAGGATTTTCAGGCCGTCCAGGAGGAGGTCCGTTACCCGGCCAGCGTGATTGCTGACGAACTGGATGTTAATAGACTTGTTCCAGCATATGATGCTGCCGGTAAAGCAATTAAGTCAGATCTTCCTGAGCCGTATGATATGCTGGCTCGGTGGAAGGAGGAAGCTGCTGCGATAAGGGCGGAGGCTGCCAAGAAGCAAGCTGAAGCCGGCTCTGCCTGTGCTACCTCAACGCCAGTTGTTCCACCTCCTGCTGATCCGGGTGTTGCTGCTACCACCAATGATGGCAAGGGCAAGGCCAAGATGAACGCCGAGTGATATATGATTTCTCATGCCTCTTCTTATGCACCGGTCGGTCAACATACTTTTTAAAACAGTTATATTTTTGGTGGTGCGCCTGTGCACCTTTGATATCTTTTCACCAGGATTTTGTAATGCATGCTAAGGTCTTGATATACTCGATACCTGTTCCGGCCTTTTTAAGTTTATCTATTATTGAGCTCATCTGTTCTCGATATCTGGCTTTCTTTATTGTTCCTTTTGTGAAAACTCAATTTCCGGGTCTCATGGGTATTGACGAGCAGATTTTGCTTCTAAGTCCCCAAGTCCCCAAGACTCGGATATTTGGGTTTTCGGAATTATACCAGTAAGCCATTTTTCTCTTTTCAAGGTTTCAAGCCACCCGGACCCGGATCGCCGAGTCTAGGACACTTGATCTTGAAAGGGGAACGAAATGCCTACTGCTAAATTCACAAAGATCCCTGAGTTGTTTCACATAGGTTTTGAAGTTACGCTTAATAGTCGTTGAGTTTCCAGCTGTTCAGCCTTGTACTCTGCATAACTTGTGGTTTAGATGACCCTTTTGACTATCTTGTACTGTAAGCCGGCTTTCGCGTGGATACCATGTTGTTACATCCATACGAAAACGTAGCCAGCCAAGCCCCGTCGGGTTTCATGACTGACCGTAATCGTAAGCGAACAAATCATGCCACTTTAATGCGAGTCACATCGAGCTTAAGTAAGAATAGCCAAGAAATTTGGACTTCTTTGTCCGGTTATAAGATTGTAGCCGTACTCGTTTGCAAGTAATCGGCCCTTATAACCCATAGGCATCATGGCCGAGTCTTTGAGTTTGTAACTGTGCTATTCAAGCGACCAGCCCCCAAGACCTAGATACACACATCATACTGAGAGTTCATAACCTGATAATAACCATCTCTTTTCTTGATAACCACCTCTTTACTAAATATGAAAAATCTAGGTCAGCAAGCCGCCTCATTAAAAACCCGTCCAGTCCCCAAAGGTACCCTGGACAGGAAAAGAGTACGTCTGAAAACCTGCTGCCTATTACATCGTGCAATTCCACTTGCCCATATAGTCTTTACTAAGTATAATATGGACGCAGCTGAGCCACGTTCCACGGTCTATCTCTTTCTTGCATAGATGAAGTGGTATGTGCGGTGTCGTTGACTGTAGCCGACTCTTCCCTTGCATCTATCAAGTAATATGATCCATTATGAAGATTCCGACTTATGATAAATGGTCCTTCCCATGGTGGTGATAATTTGTGTTTCCCTTCGTTTGACTGTACCAGGCGCAGAACCAAGTCTCCTTCCTGGAATACCCGGGTTTTCACGCGCCGGCTATGATACCTCCGTAGATCTTGCTGATATATGGCTGATCTTTCCAGAGCTTTTTCTCTTTGCTCTTCTAACATATCTACGGCGTCCTGCCGGGTTTTTTCGTTCTCCACTTCGACGTAGGCTGATACTCGTGGTGAATCATGAATAATGTCACTCGGTAACACTGCCTCCGCACCATAGACCATGAAGAAGGGTGTCATCTGAGTAGATCTGTTAGGTGTAGTGTTGATGCCCCAAACCACAGAAGGAAGTTCTTCGACCCATGCACCAGCAGCCCTGACACAAGGAACTCGCAATCGTGGTTTTAATCCACGAAGCAATTCTTGGTTTGCCCTCTCCACTTGTCCATTGGCCTGCGGATGAGCCACCGATGCAACATCGAGCCGGATTCCATTGTTGCCACAGAACTTCTCCATCTCACCAAGGGACATGTTGGTTCCATTGTCGGTAATTATGCTGTGGGGATACCCGAACCGGTAGATAATCCTTTTCAGGAACTTGACTGCTGTAGCTGCTTCACAATTAGTAACTGGCATAACCTCAACCCACTTGGTAAACTTATCGATAGCCACCAAAAGATGTGTCTTCTTGCATGGTGACATATGAAAGGGGCCAACCATGTCCATACCCCAGACGGCGAACGGCCAAGTTAACGGGATGGTCCGTAACTCCATAGCCGGCACATGGGTTTGGCGAGCGTACCTTTGACATCCGTCACATCTTGCTACCAATCGTTCCGCATCTGCTAGAGCCGTGAGCCAGAAAAATCCATGTCGATAAGCTTTAGCCACCAGAGACCTTGTGGATGCATGATGTCCACAGTCGCCTTCGTGGATTTCCTTGAGAATTTGTCGGCCTTCTTCTGGCGCTACGCAGCGCAAAAAGACTCCTGCTGCGCTTCTCTTGTATAGTTCTCCATTGATGATAGAATATCCCTTTGCTCGCCTCAAAATTTGTCTTGCTAGCACCTCCTGTTGTGGTAACTCGCCCCGAGACAGGTAGGCCAAAAACGGTTCTGTCCATTCGGGAACAGTATGTATAGCAGCCACAAGTTCTGAATCCGGGTCTTGGTTTGCCAATTCCTCCTCTGACTCGGTTTTAACCGATGGTCGCCATAATTCATCCAGGAAAACGTTAGGTGGAACCGGTTCTCTGCGCGAGCCGAGTCTAGCGAGCGCGTCGGCTGCCTCCTTCTTTCTTCTGTCTATATGCTCTACCTCATACCCGGAAAAACACCCTGCAACCCTATCAACTTCCCTGCGGTATGCTGCCATAGTTGCGTCCTTTCTATCCCAAGTTCCTGACACCTGCTGTACCACAAGATCCGAATCTCCGAAACACCGTATCCTTTTAACGTTCATCTCCTTAGATGCCCTTAGGCCGTGCAATAGGGCCTCATACTCGGCCACATTGTTGGAACAGTCAAAGTGGATTTGTAGTACGTAACTTAGTTTATCTCCTTTGGGTGACGTCAGCACCACCCCAGCTCCTGACCCCTCGTATTGCTTGGACCCATCGAAGTGCATGATCCATGACTCGGAATTTGGAACCGTTGTAGTCATGCCTGTATGTGTCCAGTCGTTAACGAAATCAATTAAAGCTTGAGATTTGATTGCTGACCTGGGTTCGTAGTTGATGTGATAATCCCCCATTTCTATTGCCCATTTGGCTATTCTTCCCGTCGCGTCCGAGTTTCTGATGATATCCGACATTGGTATTGAACTAACCACTGTTATGGGGTGTTCTTGGAAGTACGGCTTCAATTTCCGGCTAGCCATAAAGACCCCGAACACCAACTTTTGCCAATGTGGATAGCGATGCTTTGCTTCTGATAATACCTCGCTGACATAATAAACCGGCCTTTGAACCGGGTAACCTTTCCCATCCTCTTTACGCTCCACAACGACTACTGCGCTGACGGCTCGCGGGCCAGCTGCTACGTACAGTAACATAGGCTCTTTAGGACCCGGCGCCGCTAGTACTGGTGCTTCAGATAACTGCTTCTTTAGAGCTTCGAACGCCTCATCCGCCTCTTGGTCCCACACGAATTTGTCTGATTTCCGCAAGAGCCGGTACAAGGGTATTGCCTTTTCTCCGAGTCTGGATATGAATCGGCTCAAGGCTGCTACGCAGCCCGTAAGCTTTTGAACATGCTTCAAATTTTCTGGTTTTTTCAGACCCTGGATGGCCTTGATTTTATCCGGGTTTGCCTCGATTCCTCTCTCGGAAACTATAAAGCCGAGTAATTTCCCGGCTGGAACTCCGAACACGCACTTTATCGGGTTAAGCTTCATCTGGTACCTCCTCAAGTTTTTGAACGTCTCCTTTAGATCATCGATAAACGTCTCCGCCTTCCTGGTCTTGATGACCACGTCATCCACATAGGCATGGACGTTGCGTCCGATTTGGTCTTCGAAGCACTTTTGAATACACCGTTGGTAAGTTGCACCGGCGTTCTTCAATCCAAACGTCATGGTTTTATAACAGAAGGCCCCAAAAGGGGTTATGAACGATGTTTTCTCCCAATCCTCCCTCTTGAGCTTAATTTGATGATACCCGGAATACGCGTCCAGGAAGCATAATAAATCGCTTCCAGCTACTGCATCTATAATCTGATCTATCCTGGGTAGTGCGAACGGATCCTTTGGGCAATGTTTGTTGAGACTCGTAAAATCAATGCACATCTTCCACTCATTGGTCTTTTTCATCACTAGAACCGGGTTTGCCAGCCAATCCGGGTGAAATACTTCCATAATAAAGCCGGCTGCCAATAGCCGAGCGATCTCTTCGCCTATAGCCTTCCTTCTTTCCTCATTCATTTTCCTCAAGCCCTGCTTCACGGGCCTGGACTTGGGGTCCACATGCAAACTGTGCTCGGCCAGCTCTGTAGGGATACCCGGCATGTCGCTAGGTGTCCAGGCGAACACATCTGCATTTGAACGGATAAACTCCACAAGTGCTTCCTCCTGCTCTTTTCCCAAGTTAGACCCTATGGTAAACTGCTTAGTGGAATCGCCTTCAACAAAATCTATCTTCTTGGTGTCTTGTGCTGCCTTGAATTTTGCCCGGAGAAAAGGCAATACCCTTGTACCGGCTCTTGCGGAAATCAGACAAATTCGTGTGGGACCAAGAGGCGGATGAGGCGTTCGAAGCTCTAAAGAAGCAGTTATCTGAAGCACCAGTACTAGCGGCGCCGGGTCCTAAAGAGCCTATGTTGCTGTACGTGGCAGCTGGCCCCCGAGCCGTCAGCGCAAGTAGTTGTTGTGGAGCGTAAAGAGGACGGGAAAGGTTACCCGGTTCAGAGGCGGTTTATTACGTCAGCGAGGTATTATCAGAGCAAAGCAGCGCTATCCACATTGGCAAAAGCTGGTGTTTGGGGTCTTTATGGCTAGCCGGAAATTGAAGCCGTACTTCCAAGAACACCCCATAACAGTGGTTAGTTCAATACCAATGTCGGATATCATCAGAAACTCGGACGCGACGGGAAGAATAGCCAAATGGGCGATAGAGATGGGGGATTATCACATCAACTACGAACCCAGGTCAGCAATCAAATCTCAAGCTTTAATTGATTTCGTTAACGACTGGACACATACAGGCATGACTACAACGGTTCCAAATTCCGAGTCATGGATCATGCACTTCGATGGATCTAAGCAATACGAGGGATCAGGAGCTGGGGTGGTGCTAACGTCACCCAAAGGAGATAAACTAAGTTACGTACTACAAATCCACTTTGACTGTTCCAACAACGTGGCCGAGTATGAGGCCCTATTGCACGGCCTAAGGGCAGCTAAGGAGATGAACATCAAAAGGATACGGTGTTTCGGAGATTCGGATCTTGTGGTACAGCAGGTGTCAGGAACTTGGGATAGAAAGGACGCAACTATGGCAGCATACCGCAGGGAAGTTGATAGGGTTGCAGGATGTTTTTCCGGGTATGAGGTGGAGCATATAGACAGAAGAAAGAACGAGGCAGCCGACGCGCTCGCTAGACTCGGCTCGCGCAGAGAGCCGGTTCCACCTAACGTTTTCCTGGATGAATTATGGCGACCATCGGTTAAAACCGAGTCAGAGGAGGAATTGGCAAACCAAGACCCAGATTCAGGACTTGTGGCTGCAGTACGTACTGTTCCCGAATGGACAGAACCGTTTTTGGCCTACCTGTCGCGGGGCGAGTTACCACAGCAGGAGGTGTTAGCAAGGCAAATTTTGAGGCGAGCAAAGGGATATTCTATCATCAATGGAGAATTATACAAGAGAAGCGCAGCAGGAGTCTTTTTGCGCTGCGTAGCGCCAGAAGAAGGCCGACAGATTCTCAAGGAAATCCATGAAGGCGACTGTGGACATCATGCATCCACAAGGTCTCTTGTGGCTAAAGCTTATCGACACGGATTTTTCTGGCTCACGGCTCTAGCGGATGCGGAACGATTGGTAGCAAGGTGTGACGGATGTCAAAGGTACGCTCGCCAAACCCATGTGCCGGCTATGGAGTTACGGACCATCCCGTTAACTTGGCCGTTCGCTGTCTGGGGTATGGACATGGTTGGCCCCTTTCATATGTCACCATGCAAGAAGACACATCTTTTGGTGGCTATTGATAAGTTTACCAAGTGGGTTGAGGTTATGCCAGTTACTAATTGCGAAGCAGCTACAGCAGTCAAGTTCCTGAAAAGGATTGTCTACCGGTTCGGGTATCCCCACAGCATAATTACCGACAATGGAACCAACATGTCCCTTGGTGAGATGGAGAAGTTCTGTGGCAACAATGGAATCCGGCTTGATGTTGCATCGGTGGCTCATCCGCAGGCCAATGGACAAGTGGAGAGAGCAAACCAAGAATTGCTTCGCGGGTTAAAACCACGATTGCGAGTTCCCTGTGTCAGGGCTGCTGGCGCATGGGTCGAAGAACTTCCTTCTGTAGTTTGGGGTATCAACACTACACCTAACAGATCCACTCAGATGACGCCTTTCTTCATGGTCTATGGTGCGGAGGCAGTGTTACCGAGTGACATTATTCATGACTCACCGCGAGTATCAGCTTACGTCGAAGTGGAGAACGAAAAAACCCGGCAGGACGCCGTAGATATGTTAGAAGAGCAAAGAGAACAAGCCCTGGAAAGATCAGCCATATATCAGCAAGATCTACGGAGGTATCATAGCCGGCGCGTGAAAACCCGGGTATTCCAGGAAGGAGACTTGGTTCTGCGCCTGGTACAGTCAAATGAAGGAAAGCACAAATTATCACCACCATGGGAAGGACCGTTTATCATAAGCCGGAATCTGCATAATGGATCATATTACTTGATAGATGCAAGGGAAGAGTCGGCTACAGTTAACGACACCGCACATACCACTTCATCTATGCAAGAAAGAGATAGACCATGGAACGTGCCTCAGCTACGTCCATATTATACTTAAAAAAGATTATATTGGCAAGTGGAATTGCATGACGTAATAGGCAGCAGGTTTTCAGACGTACTCTTTTCCTATCCAGGGTACCTTTGGGGACTGGACGGGTTTTTAATGAGGCGGCTTGCTGACCTAGATTTTTCATATCAAGTAAAGAGGTGGTTATCAAGAAAAGAGATGGTTATTATCAGGTTATGAACTCTCAGTATGATGCGTATATCTAGGTCTTGGGGGCTGGTCGCTTGAATAGCACAGTTACAAACTCAAAGACCCGGCCATGATGCCTACGAGTTATAAGGGCCGATTACTTGCAAACGAGTACGGCTACAATCTTATAACCGGACAAAGAAGTCCAAATTCCTTGGCTATTCTTACTTAAGCTCGATGTGACTCGCATTAAAGTGGCATGATTTGTTCGCTTACGATTGCAGTCAGTCATGAAACCCGACGGGGCTTGGCTGGCTACATCTTCGTATGGATGTAACAACATGGTATCCACGCGAAAGCCGGCTTACAGTACAAGATAGTCAAAAGGGTCATCTAAACCACAAGTTATGCAGAGTACAAGGCTGAACAGCTGGAAACTCAACGACTATTAAGCGTAACTTCAAAACCTATGTGAAACAACTCAGGGATCTTTGTGAAATTAGCAGTAGGCAGTTCGTTCCCCTTTCAAGATCAAGTGTCCTAGACTCGGCGATCCGGGTCCGGATGGCTTGAAATCTTGAAAAGAGAAAAAATGGCTTACTTGTATAATTCCAAAAACACAATTATCCGAGTCTTGGGGACTTGGGGACTTAGAAGCAAAATCCCCTTGTCAATACCCATGAGACCCGGAAATTGAGTTTTCACAAAAGGAACAATAAAGAAAGCCAGATATCGAGAACAGATGAGCTCAATAATGGATAAACTTAAAAAGGCCGGAACAGGCATCGAGTATATCAAGACCTTAGCGTGCATTACAAAATCCTGGTGAAAAGATATCAAAGGTGCACAGGAGCACCACCCAAAATATAACTGTTTTAAAACTATGTTGACCGACCGGTGCATAAGAAGAGGCATCAGAAATCATATATCACTCGACGTTCACCTTGGCCTTGCCCTTGCCATCATTGGTGGTAGCAGCAGCACCCGGATCAGCGGTACCAGCCCCTGCAGGAGGTGGAACGACTGTTGTTGAGGTAGCAGGGGCAGAGCCGGCTTCAGCTTGCTTCTTGGCAGCCTCCGCCCTTATCGCAGCAGCTTCCTCCTTCCACCGATCCAGCATATCATACGGCTCAGGAAGATCTGACTTAATTGCTTCACCGGCAGCATCATATGCTGGAACAAGTATATTAACATCCAGTTCATCAGCAATTACGCTGGCCGGGTAACGGACCTCCTTCTGGACGGCCTGAAAATCCTTCACCGAGAACTTGGATCCGTCAAGCTTGAACTCGGGGAAGCCGCCCATAAGCTTCACTAGCTCGAGCTTGGGGAGATAAGCCTTGGCAAGTGCAAGCCCCCGGGTCACTCCAACCCGGCAAGACGAGCGCTTCCAGTGCCAAATCCACTCGGGAATAGTGGAGAAGGCATCCAGCATCCTCTTCAGATCAACATGTCCTCTACCCGGCCATCGCAATTCCTCAAGGATCCATTTGGTTCCGGCACATAGCTGCCGGATAACGCTCTTCATGGTTTTCAGCTTGGCCATGTCATCCTCTTCCGGCATGGTTTCGTCCGGGCCTGAAGAAATGGAGACGTAAGTCGGGAAACCGCCGCTATCTATCAAAAAGATAAACCCGGAGGAGGAAACGTACCAAGTAAAGCACGATATGTGTCCGATATTTGAACGGAAAGGCTTGTTAGGTCATCTTCTGCTCGGTGAGCCCGTTTCCTATATTTCCTCATTATCAACCTATTTCTCCTGGCTTCGGCTTCGGCTGCTTCATGTAAAGCTACCTCCTTTTCGATGAGCTTGGTGGCGTCCGCCAGTTTCTCCTCAGATTGAGTTACGAAAGCCTGCATGCATGCAAACAAGGATCAGTTGGGCAGAGAAGCAAATTATCAGTCGCTTGTATAATAAAGTCCCAAGTAAATTATGAATCAATTCACTCGGAACTTGGGGACTGGACAAAGGCATAAGCAACATTAGTCGGATTTACCTCGTGTTTGGCTATCAAAGCTCCCAAGATGTTTTCTTCATTAGCCCTTAAAGTGCGAAGGGTTTCCAGCATCTGGGCAAATGTCAGTTCCTCGGATCGAGTACCGGAAGAGCCGACAGCTTGGTCGCTTGGTGGGGGGGCTCTCCCCGCCCTTGGAGTTGAGACCCGGACAGTTTGGGTGGCCGGGTTGGGAGAACTCATCCTTGTGTCTAGAACTTCGATCTCCTCGTCTACTGGTTCCGATGAGGAAGGAGATCCGGCAGCTCGGGGAAGTGGATTGTTCAGAGGGCCTTGTCCCTGGTTATTCGCCGTGTCACCGCCAGTCGCGGCGTCTGCATTGTCAGTCGGTTTCTCCGCCTGATGGTTATCTGCTTCTATGTTTTCCGGGTCACTGACGACGGCTTGAGCGCTAAAAGAAAGAGGAGCAAAGGCGTGACGGCGATACTTGACGGCGGCGCGGGATGGCTCGAGAGCGGGCGCGGCCGGCGGCGGTCTTGCTACGATGACAAGTGCGAGTTTCTTGCGGTGGTGCCGCGAGGGTGAAAGGAGCAAGGAAGGAAAATGGAAACTGAGGCGCAGTGATGAGTTTAGGGTTATCCCCTAAGTGCTATTTATAAGGTAGGGGTGAGCATATCTTAACGGCCAGAAGCCGGAAATCGTGGGGTGACGGTTATCCACGTGGATTCTGCAAGATATGCGCCAAGTATTGGGAAAAGCATCTGGACAAGGGAAAGAAGGAGATCCACTCCGTGATGTCAGGATCGGTTGTCGAGTATGGACTTTTGGCATTTTTATTAGGGTTTGAACCTGGAAAATTAAACCAAAGGGTTTGGGGAAAGCCCGGGTTACAATATGGCCACCATGGAGTTTGGCCTAGCCACTTGTTAAAGCATCTTAACCCGGCCACCACGTGCCTATGTGTTTGATATCTTTGCAGGGAATAGCGAGCGCTTCAAGGAAGATCCTTGAAGCCCAGGCTATTCTGGGGACTACTGACGGGGGGACGATAACCCGGTAGGCCAAACTCCAAGGAGTAACCCGGCCCAAAGGACGGTGCGCAGGATCCGGTTAAGGATAAGGAAGCTTGTGGAAGGCCCAAGTTTGTAGGCCCAGCAATCCGGATTGTGGGTTACTGTAAAGGAAAGCTAGGGTTTGTGCGCCGTGTCCGGGTAGGATCCAGGATGCGCCTTGGGGATAAGCCCGGGGGTACGGGTGCTTTATAAACCGACCCCCCGGTCTAGCTTTAGACAGAGATCTAAGAATCCTAGATATAGCGCTTGGTATCGAGCATCTAGTGTAATCCTAGAGTTGAGTTGTTATATCGAGATCGGAGACTCGGCGACTTTGATTGCCGGCTACTAGATTGAATCGCACCATGTTTTCCTCTGAGCTAAACCCTCTCCCAAACACCTGTGTCGTCTTGCCCCAAGATCAGTTACCCCCGGTAACGTCTGCCGTGATTATCCCACGACACAGAGCATCACCACGGAAGCATCGCGCGCATCACCGGAGCCCATCCGTTGCCGGTTGCGCTCCGCCACAGCGCGCTCCGCCCCGCCGCCCAGATCCGCCGCCAGACCCCCAACCTGTCCGCCAGGAATCGCGAAGGGGCACCAAGCTTGCGCCATTTGCCTCCGCAAAGCTTCACTTCAATCTCCTCCGGTAAGTCCCTCGCAACTTCTTAACTCCCCCTCAGATTGGATCTGAATCGGGCCGCCCACGATTTCTCGGGTCACGCCGAATTAGGCCACTAGTACTCACTCTAACCCACCCAATAGGTAAGATATACCCTTCAACTCATTCTCCTATCACTTGTAATCATTAATTTCACCAATAACCTAGAAATGGAACTCCCAACCTGGGCTCAAGCCGCCCAAATCTTCCGCCTTTGTTCCTATTACCCGGAAAATCCTCCTTCTCCGGCTCATTTGCTCACAATAGACGTACGGACAACCACTTATCATCCCCAAACGCTCATCCATGCATAAAATTCTACAACTTTTGTAATAATGCGCGATACCCGGACAATTCGTACCTTTCTTAGCAAAGTAATACCCGGATCACATTTAACTTCCAGGTTAACTTGACACCACTTATCAATACTCGGTCAACAGATAGTTTCCGAGTTTCGTTTCTCACATCCTTTCTTCTGACGCTTTTTCAGGTTAACCCCATGGCACCCAAGAAACAGGGAAAGCATTCGGTTAAAGCCAAAACCACAAACTCCATATCCGCCAACTGGGCGCGGTCCTCCGTCCCCAAGGCCAAACTGGAGGAACTGGTCGAGCTAGGGGTTCTTCCCTCTCAAGGAATTATCCACTGGAGGGTACCGGGTAACGAAACCCGGCCCACTCCAGCAGAAAATGAGGTAATTTGTTTTGTTGAACACGTGACCCGGGGCTTCCGGCCTCCGGGTCACCCTTTCTTCCGCGACGTTTTAAGCCATTATGGCCTTCGCATTTTCGACATAGGACCCAACTCTGTACTAAACATCTCCCATTTTATCGTTCTCTCCGAGTCTTACTTGTGCACTCCGCCAAGTTTGGCTCTCTTTGTCGAACTTTTCCAGTGCAAACCGTGCCGCGAAAGCGGCGACGGTGCATTTCTTGCTTGCGGCGGGGTCTCTATCCAACGCCGCAAGAACTCTTTAATGCCTCCTCTCACCCTCAACTCCCACGTCAAGCATTGGCAGCTCTCATACTTTTACTGTCAGGACACCTCCCCACCCGGCGAAAAGAAATTACCGGGTTACTCGGAGGGTCAGCTTGACATCTCTGAAACCTTCAACGCGTTTGCCCCTGACTCGGAAAGGGAAGCGATTCTGCCTCTATTGGCTAAAATCTCCATCCTTTCTGCCCAAGGCCTCATCGGGCTTAACCTGGTGAAGACTTGGGTCGATTTCCGCATCCAACCCAACTCCATTCGCGCAAAATTGATGTGCGAATACTCGGGGCAAGCCACGGACCCAATCCGATACTCCACCAGCAGTTTCGCTCCTAGTGACACCAACAAAACAATCAAGGGCTTTCTGACAGAGAAGCTCGAGGTAATCCGGAATATAGCCGGATTAGAGCCCTTCACTCTCGAGAACCCGGCCCCCGTGGTAAGGACCTGGTTTTCACGATTTCATCTTTATCTTCTTTACTTGATACAACCATTAACCCTTGCTCTTATGCTTCACTTCAGGCCGATGATGATTTCTGGAATATAGACACTCCTCCTAACTCTGGAAACCCGGAGGAGAAGGAGGATGCCGTTAACTCGGATGAAGGTACATGCCCAGTTCCTTTGAGTTCGTCGCATCCCACTTTTCATTCTCCTATTATAACCGTGGTAACTTTCAGAACAAGAAGACCAGGACGAGGAAGAAGAAGCTGACGGCAAAGTGGAGTCCGCCAGCGATGAAGATGAACCAGAACCGACAATTAAGGCCGGATCTAAAAGAAAACCCCAAGGGGTCGTCTTCAAGGTTTTGCATCAATTTCTCACATCTAATTCGCGTTCCTGTGATAATATTCCTGAACTGACCATGGCATTACCCCCTTTGGCCATACCTGAAGGAGTCGCCTATGACCAAGCGCAGGGCGACTCGGAACCACCCGGGCAATGATGCCCTTAACCCGGGTATTTCATCGCCTCCAACTCGGCACACTGGTACTGACCGTACCCTTCTTTAAACATAAAGATCCCTCTAAAACACTCCCTCGCAAGGTAACCTCACTCCTCGTTTGATATTTTTCAGTTTCATCCGGTTCTAGCAGCGAATTCCCTGCGGACCTTATGGTGAATCCCGGGTAAAGTTCTTTTCCGAATGTTATACCATACCTTCGCCGTCTTTTTCACGGCTATGTGCTAACTGTGCCTTCACACTTTTCACAGGGCCACGGTCGTTATTACTGACCAAGAAGACATGGAAACCGAGGACCCGGGCAAAGAGAAGCCAACTAATGATGCGTTTGCCGCAGCTGGTGATGAACAAGCGTCACCGACAGACCCGGCTGGGCGAGAAGCCGGGTATCCAATAGCCTCGCATGCAAGCGAGAAAGAAGATACTGCCACTTTGGGCGCGAGAGGAGGAGCAGACCCCGACATTCGGATGACCCGGGTGCCGTCTCCTGCTAAGAGGAAAACTTTTTCTCCAGGTTTCCGCGACCCTGAGACTTCTAACTCGGGTAACGATAATTTTGACCAGCTGGTGAGCGCTCTCCTTACCATGAAAGCTTCAGAGAACAACATCCTAGAGCGTATGTCCGCAGCGCATCAGGTAATCGACACTTGATATCTCTTGGAATATACCTAGTCCCCAAGTTCCGGGCATAACTTACCGAAGTTGTGCTCGGTACTTAACGCAATACCCGATTTTCCATGATATCCGACTGACACTTTCGTTCCTTGTTCCTTACAGGCGGAAGTGACCCGGTCCGATGAGGTGTTACTCAAGACCGAACAGCTCCTGCTTGCTGAGGTAAAACGAAGAGAAACCCTTGAGGCTAACATGGAAACTTTGAAAAAAGACGTTTCCAAATACAAGAAGAAGTACAACACTGCCCAATCCGCGCTGCAGAACTTATCGAACCAGATTGCGGATACTTATCGCATCTTGCTAAGTGAGCTTTTTGCCTTCGACTAACTTAATTGCCTCTACTTTATCGTTATGATAATCGGGATGACTGATATACTTTCCTTTTGTTTCAACTGCAGGTGCGAACCTCGCTGCTCCAGAGGACAATGCCATTGCCAAGGTAAAAATATTGAAGACTGTGCTCCGGACCTTTTTTGCCGGCACAAAGCTTATATTGGACGCCGTGAAGTGGCCTTCCGAGGTATACCCGGGTGAGGAGAATCTTATGCAAGCCTGCTCGACGGTGCCTGGATGGATTGAGATATGGAAGCGCTCGTCCTGCCGGATCGGTATGACCCGGGCCTTTACGCTGGCGAAGGCTTACTTTCCTAAGCTTGATCCGACAAAGGTAATATCCGGGTTTCCAGAATTAAAGGCTGATGGCTCCAAGTTTACACCCAAGGACTTCAAGGCCATACAATCCGCAGTACGCCACTCGGACACCGCTTTGGCCGACAAGATGGACCTAGACACAATCATGAGCTCATACGATGCTGAAGGAAAAACCATATTGGCAGAGGCACCCCCTCCCTTTGATATGTTGGAAAAATGGGCGACTGAACTGGCCAGGAGAAAAGAAGAAGCTGCTAAGAGAGAGGCCGAGCTAGGATTACGGCCGTCTACCTCTACACCAGCTGTTCCTCCGCCTATCCGTCCTGACGCGGGAAGTCCGGGTAATGCTGCTGGAAAGGCTAAGGAGCAGATCCAGGACCAAGACCCGGAAGACCGCTCTCAGGCTACCGAGTAGGGCGTTACCTGGTACTTTTGTGTTTAAAACTAATATGATTTTGATGGTGCGCCTGTGCACCCTTGATATTGGTACCATCACTTGTAACATACTTTTAGTTCGTGATATATTTGTGCCTCTCCCGGCTTTTGATAATCTTGACACTTGTCTTATTCTTTAAACTTATTCTCGATACTCGACTACTTTTTGATTCCCTTTGCGAGACTCGGTTTTTCGATCATCACGGGTTTTGATAAGTGGACTTTTCTTTTAAGTCCCCAAGACTCGGAAGCTAGGGTCTCTCGAGCTTCAATAGCTAAACAGTTTGTTTCTGTTCCGAAGTCCCCAGTCCCCATGACCCAAAGTACGAGCCAGGGGGTGCGGCCTTTCTCAGAGGACAAATTGCTCTTTACCAAGCCGAAAACCAATAGCCGTTTGCGTAAATACTGAAGTCATGCTTAATACTCGTTGAGTTTCCGGCTATTAGCCTTGTACTCTGCATAGACTTGTGGTTTAGATGACCCTTTTGATTATCTTGTACTGTAAGCCGGCTTTCGCGTGGATACCATGTTGTTACATCTATACGAAAAACAGGGTCAAGCAAATCCCATTGGGCTGCGTGGTTGACTGTAATCGTAAGCGAACAGATCATGCCACTTTAGTGCGAGTCACATCGAGCTTAAGTAAGAATAACCAAGAAATTTGGCTCCTTCGTCCGGTTATAAGATTGCAACCGTACTCGTCTTGCGAGTAATCGGCCCTCATAACTCATAGGCATCAAGGCCGGGTATTTGGGTTCGTGACTGCTATTTAAGCAGCTCAGCCCCCAAAGACCTATGTATGTGCAATGTATTTTGATGATACTGATGTATTGATAATAACAAGTACCACTTACCTGTAATCGAAGCAAAGATCATGACAACACTTGAAAACCATCTCTTTTTATTGATACGATAAAGTTTGGGTCAGCAAGCCGCCTCATTAAAAACCTTCCAGTCCCCTTAGGTACCCTGGGTAGGAAAAGAGCGCGTCTGAAACTTGCTGCCCGTTACACTGTTTAGTTCTTTTCGATAATCGGTCCCGGGCTGGCGCGACCGATGCACATTCTCCACTTGTTAGACCCTTTCATGACGAGTACCGAGTTTGTTAGCCAATCCGGGTGTGTCGTTATCGCAGCGCTGCTAGCCGTAGACGGCAATGTGATTTCCTCTTCTATGCCAGACAATTTGGAGGGATCGTTCCTGATGAAGGCCACCATCTTAGCATCTTGCTCTGCCCTGGGTTTTGCTTTTTCTTCCTCAGAGCTCGGCCTTTTTGAAGTTGCCCTTTCCTCCAGGTCCGCTTGAGATCGGTAATGCCTGAGTTCCTCTTTCCTACAGGCTTGCTCAGCCATTGCTGCATCTCCTTCATCGCACTCAGCCGCTATATCTCGATTTCCATGTATGGTAATGGTCTTCTTAGGACCCGGAATTTTCAGCTGTAGATACACATAGCACGGCCTTGCCATGAATTTGGCATAAGCCGGTCTTCCAAACAATGCATGATAAGGACTGCGCAACTTAACCACCTCAAAGGTAAGCCACTCAACTCGATAATTGTCCTTTGATTCCCCAAAAGCTACCTCCAACGCAATTTTTCCTTCAGGGCACGCTGAATGACCCGGCACTATCCCGTGAAAAACTGTTGTACTTTTTTGTAGCTGAGATTCCTTTAGACCCATGCGCAGAAAAGTTTCCCAGTACAGGATATTGATGCTGCTTCGTCCATCCATCAAGACTTTTTTCAGCTCATACCCATTGACCTGTGGTGCCACTACCAATGCTAAGACTCCCGGGTGATCTACTCTATCCGGGTGATCCCTCCTGCTCCATGTTACCTCCTGTTCTGACCATCTCAAATACCTCGGAACAGCAGAAGAAACTGAGTTAACCGCCTGCTTTAGCATCTTTTTGTCCTTGTTAGAGCCTCCCGTAGTATGCACATGATATTGACCCAATTGTTTGGGGTTAGCCTGGAAACCTCCCGCTCCCCCTTGATTGTTGCCCGGATTTCCTGCTGCCGGGTTACCGGCTGGGGGTGGACCGTTGCCCAAATTTCCACCCGGACCCGGGCCTCCTCCCCGACCCACACCTCGCATGGCTCTGTTTACTTCCTCGTTCCTCCATCTCTGTAAGTCGGCGCATTGTTCCAAGGAGTGATTAGCCGGCTCGCCGTTCCTGCTATGCTTCGGGCATGCCATTCTGAATATATCCCAACTGTTGCTTGGCCTCGGAGGTCCCTGATAATGTCCTCCATTGTGATTTCCGGTATTAAAATTCCCTTCAGATCTGGGTCTCGAAGACCCGGCCTCAGTATTAGCTACAAACTCGGAGCCTCCTTCAAATGGGCGCTTGTTCTGGCTATTTCCGTTATTACTCGGTGCCGATCCATTGCCGGTTCTTCCACTATTACTGGTGTTCGCTTTCGCTTTCTTGTCATCAATTTCCTCCTCTGTAGTGTCTGTTGCGGCGTGTTTGTTGCACGCATCCATTAATTCTCCCATCGTAACCTCCGATGCATTCCTACTGGACTTCATGCGAGTTAACTTTTGTACTAAAGGAATATACTTGCATGTTTTTGCCATAGCTTGTAGCGCATCTTTGGGCTGAATATCTGTGGATGAGTGAAGTATCTCCATAACCCGGCGTACCCAGCTGCGTGCTGATTCTCCCTTCTTCTGAACGCATCGTTCTAGATCATCAATAGTGAATAGCTTTCTGCACGTTCCATGAAAGTGCTTGACGAACGCGGTCTTCAGTTCTTCCCAGGACTTTATCGATCTTTCCGGCAGGTTGGTGAACCATAACTTTGCTGCTCCTTCTGACATCATCAAGTACATGAACTTGGCTTGAAGATTTTCGGACGCATTGCGGATTGACATTGCCATCTCATAACTGCTCAACCATGTTTCCGGATCCATGGTCGGTTCATAATTCACTACTTTTCCTGGCTCTTTGAATTTTTCCGGGTAAGGTTCAGCTCTGATGTCGTCCGAGAGACACTTGGGTCCTGCGAGGACGGTTGAGGCTGGCCTTACTCGGGAAACGTGCGATCCAGCCAGGGGTGCGGCGGGGCGCGGTGCTGCAGGCAACCCATGTGCAGCAGACCCGGCCCCGGCTCTCCGAGCCCTGGAGCTATCCACAACGGCCTGTGCCACTGATGCTGCCGGGACGCGGGGAGGAGGCGGCATTTGCTGCTGCTCTTCCCTCCGCCGTGTCGAGTTTGTTTGAATATTCCCTGGTTGTTGACTGGCGTATGGCGTCCCATGCATCCCGCTTCTATGGTCCGGGTAATTGGCCTGCTGCGCCACTGCAGTGTGGAGTAGATCGATCGCCTGCCGGGTCTTTTCTGCATGGGGCGATTCTCCTACCGGGATCTGGTTCAATGCAAGTGTTGCTGCAGACACGTTGTCCATGGTATTGTTGTAGTGGCCTGCTGGTGTGCGAAAACGTGACGGTGGCGGTGGCGGTAACTCGTTGCCGGTTGTGACTCTGGTTCGTGGTGGGGGTAACCCGGCCTGCACGTTTGCCGCGTGGGCTTCCGTTGTTGCCGGCTGAGGTGCAGTTTCCTGGTTTACCACTGGGATCGGTTGATCCTGAGGCGTAATTAACAAAGCCGCCGGGTTAATGACCCCACCCGTGGCTGGTAGTCTGGTTTGATGTCTTTGGTGTACTCTGGATGTTTCCTCTCGGAGCCGGGTTTCCAACGCATCCAGCTCGCGTTGACGTGTAGCCATCCCTTGTTTCTCCGCTTCTACTTGCCTTCTTTGCTGTTCCAACGCGCGACGGGCCACATCCAGGTCCCTGACACGTTCAGCTGCGTTTTCTGGGGTGATAACCGTAGCCAGGACCGTGGGGTCTAGGATCAGATTATTGTCGAACAAGGCCGGGTGGCGCGGGTTTGAAGGACCCGCCCCTGGTGTCCGGTTTCCCAGGAATCCGAACGTATTTGCGTGCAACTCCTCGTCCGCTGCACGGCTAGTTACCGATGCCGACTCTCCATCGACCCGGGCCAGGATCGGGTTTCCATTAGCTGCATCCTGCCGCTGCGCCAATGCCTGAGCCGCCCCGACCGGAGCCGCGGTCACGTTCCCTTGATTGAGGTTGGCTGCGGGAGCCGTGTAGACCGCCGCTCGGCGTATTACGCTTGTTGTGAGTTCATGCTGTTCTTCTCCGCTGTTATCTTCTTCGTACCGGTCTTCCAGCAGGTCCCGGATAGATTCAGTATCATCCTTTCCACTGTCCTGGTCACGCGGGGTCCATGCCGGCTCCTCCGGCTGTTCCCACTGCGCGATGGATTCTTCTATCTGGTCTGTTGCTCCAACTGATTCTTCTCTATATGATTGGGCGTAGGTAGCCTCCCCTGACACAGAATCAGATCCAAAATTGTCAGGAGCCGAGCCAGAAGTACATACCATACCGATGAAGACGCTGATCCGGCCGATTGTCACGACAGATCCGGATTCGAGGTGATCCGATTCTGGCCCCCAGCCGGAATCGTCCACCATCTTCTTTCCTTCGTGGTCGTCGTAGATCTCACCGACGACGAGGTTCTCCATGCTCTTCCGAGCTTCTCCCGTGATGTAAACACCTTTGGACGCAGGCCCCATGGTGGGCGCCAACTGTCGTGGGATGATCACGGCAGATGTTACCAGGGGTAACTGATCTTGGGGCAAGTCGACACAGGCGTTTGGGAGAGGGTTTAGCTCAGAGGAAAACATGATGGAATTCGATCTGGTAGCCGGCGATGGAGTCGCCGGGTCTCCGATCTCACTTTATTAACTCGATCTCTTGTGTACAATGGATACTCGATACTCGGCGATATGATGACTACTTGGATCTCCTCAAAACTAAGCACAGGGCCGGTTTATAAAGCACCCGTCCCCCTACCTGGCTTGCCCTCCAAGGCGCAGCTTGAGTCCTACCCGAACACCGCTTACAAACCCTAGCTTTCCTTACCGCAACCCACAATCCGGGTTACGAGGCCTACAAACCTTGGGCCTTCCAGAAGTTTCTTTATCCTTAGCCGGATCCTGCGCAGCGTCCTTTGGGCCGGGTTATATCTTGGAGTTGGCCTACCGGGTTATTATCCCCCCATCACTACGCGCCGCCAGAGAGATCCCGAGAGAAACTCCTCCCTTCCAATCTCCAATCTCCCACTAATCTTCCCGCTTCCATGGCTCGCGGAGAAGATGATGCCGCCGCCCGCGCCGGATGGGAGGGTTCCGATGTCACGGCGGAGGACTGCCAGTGGCTAGTCAATACCCGCCGTGTCCCTCCCGACGTGAGGTGCAGGCAGGCGGATAACGAGATTATCCCCACGCCGGAGAAGGACGAGTTCGTCGTCTTCCTCGCGCACTTCAAGCGCGGATTCGGCCTCCCCATCTCCGACTTCTTCTCCGAGTTCCTCAGGAACTTCGGGCTTCAACCACATCACCTTCCCCCCAACGCCATGGTGATGCTCGCCTTCCACGCGGTGGTCTGCGAGGCTTTTCTCGGCGTGTACCCAACTATCCATAGTTGGGCACGCTACTTCTTCTTCCGTAAGCAGAGCTTTCCCAACCCGGGGCACACGGAGAGCGCCCGCTCGATGATGTAGACGGGGTGCGCCATGATGCTGCAGCGAACCACCGGTAGCCACCCGCGCGTCAAGGGATTGGAGACTGTGCGCAAGTGGCAGTGCGGCTTTCTCTACGTCAAGAACGTCGCCAACGAAGAAGGGAAGCCAATCCAGGACCGGATAGGGTTCCCTAAGTGGAAGAACGCGAGGCCAACCCAGCAGAACTGGGGTTACAACCCGAAGAACAAGATTGAAGATGTTGTTCAAATCGAGGCGTGCCTCGCCGAGTTGAAGGAAGAGGGATTCCGCCGCGATGATCCCATCGCATGATGGATCTCGCGCCGAGTGCTCCCGCTCCAGCGTCGCTCCCACAAGATGTGCTACATGGGAGGGAGCCGGGACTGCACGAGGACCACCACCTTTGAGCTGAGCACTGCTGATGTAGCCATCTGGGCGAGATCCATCGCGCAGACATCCCTATCCGACACATGGCAGTACGGCTTCGTGTCGTACAGTCGCCTCAAGCGAATCGAACAGGTTAGTCTTCTGTGCTTTATCTCTGCACTCTGAAACCGAGTAGGTGGCTTTCCAGCTTAGTATGCTTAATCTTTGCATGCTGCACCGAGTAGAACATTACAAACATCTTGTTGGCTTTACGTGCTTTGTATTTGCACGCCATGTCGAGTAGAAAACCTTAGCAGAATACGCTTTGTGTCTGCATGCTAAGCCGGGTAGAACTCCTTAGGCTAATATGCTTTGTATTTGCATGCCATGCCGAGTAGGATCTCTTAGCCTTAAATGCTTTGTGTTTGCATGCTACACCGGGTAGAACTCTTTAGGTTATAACTCAACTTACTCGCGCCATCTGTTTGCCTTTCCAGCATATCGATCGCCAGGCAGAGGAAGATGTCGAGGTCTTCGAGTCCAATTGGGACAGTGACAGAGAAGAGGACGACGAGACCTCCTACGACACTCAGGACACCCTCTGCATCCCTCACGCCAACCAGCCTGGTAAGCACCAAGTTGATGCGTCTATCCGGGACTGGTCCGAGGACGACGAAGGTGACCCAGTTCGCCTCTCTGACCGCGAGTAACGCAATCATACTTCCTTTTCTGCTTCTCAATCTCTTTTTCTCTTCTAACCTGCAGAGGATCCTGAGCTAAGCGAGGAGGACGAGGAGCCCATGGATGTCCAGCCTCTCTCTGTGGCTGCTCCCACCACTCGGAAAAGGACGGGCAGTGGTGCCCAAGCACCTGCTGCCAAGAAGCCCAAGAAGACCGAGAAGAAGAAGACCACTACTGCCAGAAGGCAACCCCCCACCCGCAAAAAGTAAGTTGTTCCCACTGAGTTCCACTCTGCTCCTGCTTCTCGCTATTCTGTTTCTTTTTATGCCTTTCTCCTTCTCCTTTTCTGAACTCTTTCTTTCTTCTCATCCAGCGATCCATTGGATGCTGATCCGGCCGCGGCCCCCACGTGTACCAAGAGAAAATCTGTTATAGACATCGAGAAACTCGTCGATCTCTCCGAGGACGAGGACGAGCCAGTGCAGCGGGATAGGACGCGTGCGCCCTCTCCGGTGAAGCTGGAAGAAGAAGACACTGGCGCCGAGAACACGGGCGCTGGTGACCAAGATGCCCAGGACATGGAGCAGCAGACCTACGCGTACCAGAGTACGCAGGATGCTGCTCAGGATGAGACGCCTCCCTCTCCCCCAGCTACCTCGGCTGGGGAGAATGCAGAACAAGAAGCCGAGAACCAGGACCGTGCCGCCCTTGAGCGGCCGGTGAACAACACCGAGCAGCAGGAAGAACAAGCTGCAGCTCATGAAGACCCCGCGGCCAGGCCGCGGGTAGAAGAACAAGTTGACGCAAGACCTGATCCCGCTGCCGAGCAGCGGGTTGAGAAGACTGTGGTGGAGCCCGTGCTCCAGAGCCAAGCGCAGCCAGACGCTGCGCAGGGTAGCCGGCCCCTTGTGCCGCCTACCCAGCAGGCTACTCCACCAACCGCACCGAGCCCTCCACCGAAGCAGAAGACGACCAAGACTGCTTCTGAACTTATGCCTCCACCAACCTCACGCCAAGCGCCTCCCTCCACATAGCTCTTATATCAAATAATTGTAAATACTAAAATCTAGCGAGAGAAGAAACAAACAACCCAAATAGCTAGGCCCTCGATGGACTTTATTTGTTGAAAGCTCAGTATTGGGGTGTTGAAAGCTTTGTGGCACACTCTTACAAGGTGGTGTTCCAGTGTTCGCTGAAAGCTGTGTTTTGTTGTTTGGAAGTTAAACCTATTTTGGTTGAACGGATGGCAGTGACTAAGCGGACAGCTCAAAGGCAAAAAAAAACCTATTGTGTTTACATGACCCCCGTCCCTCTCGGGTCGTCTCCTCCAGGCGACCGAGGGGGCGAAACCCTAGCCAAGCGCCGCCACCCCCTCCTCTCTCTCTCTCTCCCCCGCCTCGCCGCTCCCGGAGGCCGCCGCCGGACAAAGTCCTCGCAGAGCCGGTGATGGGGGCGGTGGGGATTTGGTCTCGGGGCTCCCGTGCGGCGGCATGGAGGTCCCTGCGGCGTTGGGCCCGTCCGCGACGTCGAGGTCGCGGGTCGATGTGCCTCCCCGAGCCCCTCCCCCAGGTGATGCTGTGCTCGGTGGTGGAGGTCGCCCGGTTTGGGGCGGCCTGGATGCGGAACCAGGGCGGCGGTCCGGTGCCTTGCCGGCGTGAGTTTGCCGCGGCGGTGGCGGCCGCATCCCGGTGGGCCGGCTGCGGTCTGCGGCCGGCAGCCGCTGCGTGCGCCCTGGCCTGGTGCCACGCTCGATCTGGCCGCGCGGGCCCGATCTGGGTCGTGCGGGCCTCGATCTGTACTTCCCGGCTCGGACTGGGCGTCCGGGCCGCGTTTTGACCTGCGGGTCGCTGTTCCTTGCCGGCCGGCGGGAGTAGGGACTCCCTCGCCTTCCCAGCCCCAGCCTCCTCTGCACGCGTTGTCTCACCCCGCCACCGCCATGGCCAACCTTGCCTTGCCTCTCTGTCCGGCTCCGCCGCGGGGCTCCGCTCCTCCTCGTGGTACGCTCCTCCGCCCGCGTTCCTTGCGGTTAGCATCCCTGCCCCACTCGGGTGTGCGGGCTCTTCCGGATCCATGGGTCGATCTGAGGGGTCGGCTAGCCCGGACGCCGCGGACTGGAGAAATCTCGGTGGTGGCGCCGCGCCCCCCGACGCGCGTCGTGACGGAGAGTCCGATGGCCAGAGGCTTGCGGTCGTAGGTAAGCTGGATTGTGGCACCGTCGGGTCGATGACCTGATCTAGGTTTTGGTGGTTTGCGGTTGTTGCCGACTGATGTGCGTGTCGCCGGTGTGCCCAGTAGGGGTCGGGAGGTCGAGAGGTCTCTTATCCTCGGTCGTCCCCGCGTCCCCGTGATGGTGGCCAGCTATTTGGGGAAGAAGCGCACCAGCGAAAGCTGTGCAGGTTCCCCTGCCCATGACGACGACGCCGGTGCGCGCCGTCCACCCTCTTGGGGGCGTCACGTTGATGCCTTTCTCTTCCGTTCTGCTGGTTCACGTCTCTTGTGCCCGCTTGGTCATTCGTTCGTGCTCGATTGGTCTTTGGTCTGGGACATGGCGAAAGCTTTGCATGACCTTGGTTTGTGCCGCCGACGACGACGCCGCTTGGTGACGTTCCCCTCCCTAGAGGCGTTGCCCGAAGCCCCTCTCCGACGACCCTATCGGGCCTTACGTACGTGTTGTGGCTTCAAGTGGGGTTTGCTGCTTTCGATCGAAGTCGATGCCTCTCGCGTGCAACTGAAGACTAGGCTAAATCTCTGGGTTCAAGCGAGCTCCTCTAGCTTAGAGTCGTGTTGCCTGTTTCCGGCATCTTTTACAGTTTTTGTGTTGTAATGTGTGCATTTATGTGTAGCTAGTAACCCCAGCGTGGTGCTGTAACCCTTGTACTCCTAACCGGTTGTTGGCTTCGTTAATTCAAAGCCGGGCTCATTTTAAGCCTTCCGTCTAAAAGGCAAAAAAAAAAAGTGCAAAAGCTTAATCCGACAAAACCGTGAAACCCGTCGTTCTAGCCTTCTAGGGTGTGTGCGAAATTGGAACACGCACAGCCTCTCCTTTAAGCGAGCGGGCAGCGGTGGACATGTCACGTCACATCGTGAATCATTACTCCCCAGCGATAATCGCATGCTGCAATTAATCATGTGTAAACAATCATGTATTTTCAGTTCGGATCATGAGCGAGCGGGATAACGAGGAACCTGCCTGCCCTGCAAAACCAAATCGTTATAGGCTGGCTCCATTTGGAGCAGCAAAAATATTGATACTACTCCGGCCACTCTGTACACAGATCCACGGCGAAGGTAGTACACGTTAACACGTGTCCGGCGTGCCTGGCTTTGCTGAAGCTACCTACACATAGGCCACATGCTAGGAGCAGCTAGTTGTGTGACCATGGTCCCAAGGATTCATGGCGTTGCTGCCTTGCTGGCGCCCATCCGTGGCTGCAGGATGGTACCGTACAGGACCCGGCCGAGTGATTTTGGTATCAACGTGAGCACGCGATTTCTTCGGGAGCTGTTAGTCGTACGTGCCGGCCGGACTCCCGTGTGCCAGCGCGCCCGGATGATCTACCGGGCGATAGCTCATGGATCACACCCTACACCTACAGCTTGGCTAGGTCCCGTGTGGCGTCTTGATAGCGGAGCAAGCCAAGTTGTAAAAATATGACACAACTTCTGCGGAAGATCAAAAAAAAATCTTGATAAAGAAATTGACCACAGCATCTCGTTATAGGCAAAAATATTATTTTCCGCTGATCTTTGACGTGACACTAGAGCATGCCATGGCCAAGAGGTTTAACTTTTTTCTTTCGAGAAAATATGACACTAGGTGTCAGTTCAATGTACATAAGGCAAGAGAACATCTACCTCTTGTTAAATATGTAATACGTAGTGAATACGGTATAGTATACCGATTCCTACCTCTATCCGTGTAAGCCACGACATGGGCCTTTTCCTTTCTACATTAACATGCAACCCGGCCTCCAACAAGACACGGTTCCGTCTACGCACTTTGACATGGTATCAGAGTGCTAGTTCGCCTCCGGATCGAGAAACCCTAGCCACCACGATCGACTCGATCAGAAGAATCCCACAATCCTCGTGATCGGAAACACCGAAGAACCCTACGATCCTCGCGATCGGAAGCATCAAGCCCTCCTACGATTCTTGCAATTGGAAAACCCTCAAAACCCTCTTACGATCTCGAGATCGGAAAGCCACGATACAACCACGATCCATTGATCGGAAGAAGGAGACAACAAGCAACGATCGTTTGATCGGAAGAAATCGCCGCCGCCATGACATCCAGTGCTGCACCATCGCTAGTCACCTCCCTGGGATCTCCTCCGACACAGAAGCTCACCAGAACCAATTATCTGTTCTGGAAAACATTGGTGTATCCACCGCTAAGGGGTGCACAAGTCTTCGATCTGCTCGAGGGCAATGAGCCCGTACCAGAGAAGTTCCTGCATGTTGAAGATCCTGCCAAGAAGATGATCAATCCGGCTTACTCTGCGTGGCTCTCGCGAGATCAGACTGTCCTCGGATGGCTTGTGAACTCGCTGTCCCCTAAGGTTTGTTGCCCATGTTGTAGGAATTGAAACATCATCTGAGGTCTGGGCCACCATTACTTGGATGTTCAATGTTTCTTCACGCACCAGAATCAATCAGCTACATGGAGCTCTCAATAGCACGAAGAAGAACAAGCTATCTGCGGCTCAATACTTTGCGAAGATGAAAGGTATTTCATCAGAATTAGCAGTTGTCGGCAAGCATGTGGAGGAAGATGAGATGATCGGTTACATTACTAACGGATTGGATGCAAGTTACAACTCGGTGGTGTCTGCTGTCAATGGCAATGATAATGTAACCCTTGATGATCTATACTCCCAAATATGTGCGCATGATACAAGGCAACAGATGCTCGCTGATGGTGGCCAGGGCTCTGGGTTCATGTCCTCGGCCAATGCGGCACGCCGCGGACGTGATGGTGGACAGGATGGATGGCGCAGAGACCGGGGCTCCTCGAGTCGAGCACGTACCCCGGACAGAAGCTACACTCGTGCACACTCTCCTGAGCGCGATCGCGGGTACTATAACCGAGCCAGATCACCAGACCGGCGTGTTCGCTCCCCAGAACGCGCTCCAGTGCGCGGTGACCGTGGTGACCGCGGTGATCATGGCCGTGCACGTGGGAATGAAGGAAGACGTGATATGGACAGGCGTGAAGATGCTGGGCGACATCGTTACGATGATTACCGTCATGATGATGATCGCCGAGACGGTGACATGCGCCGTGATGATAGGGGACGCCGTCGTGGACATGGCCATGCGCCCACTCCATATGTTGACATTACATGTCAAATTTGCAAGATCCATAGGCTTCCAGCTGCAGACTATTGGTGGCGTTATAAGGATGACTCCAAAGATGATTCTGATGATGATAATGTTCTAGAACAAGAAAGGTGCAAACATTGCGTCTTATGGAGTTGATGCCAATTGGTATTCTGATGCCGGTGCCACTCACCATATCACGGGACAACTGAACAAGCTCTCTACGCATGACAAGTACCACAGACATGATCGCGTGCACACAGCTGATGGGAACGGTATAGCTATAAAACATATTGATTATTCAATGTTGCAAACTCCCCATAGTTTATTGCATTTAAATGATGTTCTTAATATTCCTAGTGCCTCAAAGAATCTAGTTGTTGGAACGCGTAGAGATAAACAAAACTTTTTCCCTACGCGGTACTTCCAAGATCTAGCCGAGGTAGAAGGCCACGATGATTACCACTAGACGCGCGGTTGCGGATTATCGATGAAGCGCGTCGGGACAGTGCAGTCCACGATCCGATCCAGCCGATCCGATCCCTCGAACGTCGAAGTGCTGAACGTACAACACCTCTGCCGGTATCCACACGTACGAGGAGGAGCTCCGACGGCGGACTGCTAGGTCCGGTGCGACGGCTGGACTGAGTGGGGTTAGGGTTCCCAACGCATGGTAGTGGACTAACTTGCCCGCTGGGCAACCTGCGCCCCTCTTTATATAGCGAATGGTAGTGGGCTTCACAACACTTGTGGCCCATTCCCTCTGTGAGTCCGACTCACAAACTCAGTCCATTTCTGGTTCGGGTCCAACCCGACCAATACATTTGCTCCCGCTCTTAAGTGTGCGACCCTGCAGGCTCATGGCGACTTGGACACGATTAGAGTCCGACTCTCAATCGATCAATCGGTAGCGGCTCCTAGCAGAATGTAACATCCCAAGTATGAAAATATCCCTTAGAATGTTTGATTTCATGTTTAATTAAAGTATTGCATCATGTCATCATATTTGTTTCCTTGTTTGCATTTGTTTACTAATTGTTTTGCATCTGTTCTTAATTGTTTTCACATTTGAAATTCAACTTATTTCCAAACTTTATTTCATACTTGCTCTGTTACAACATTTGAAATAAAAATCACAAATACAAACAACCAATTTGTTTTCATTTTATTCCATAATGATCATTTATTAAATTGATGGTTTTAATCAATCATTTAAATTCCAAATCACATTTAAAATTCAAACCAAATGCATCAAACAGAACCACTTTGAATTTATGAATATTATCTAAACCAATCAACTACCTTAATCAAATTAACCATAGGGTTCACCTTATTAAAACTTTGTTTTCAATAATATTCTTTCAATACTTAAAAATTCATTCAAATTTGGTTTAAATCCCAAACAGCATGCAAACTTGAAAACTTTTGGAAAACAAAAGTTAGTTTTAGTTGCTATTTGAAAAAACTAAACTAACCATATTTTTTTCCAAAATTTTACTAACTTAAAACCTCTCTTTTCTTCCATTTTGTTTTTCTGCAAAAAAAAAAAGTAAAACAAAACAGAAAAGGAAAAAGGAAACAAACCTGCTAGGGGGGGGACCTTTTTTTTGGCCCAACCCATCTTACCTGCGCGCACGGCCCGAAAACGGTTCATCGCCGCCCCCGTCGTCTATCTTCTGTACGGCAGGGCATCGGAGCGTGCCACCGCGGCATCCATCGCCACCGACGGCCATCCTCGTTTTCCTGGCCCTATAAGACCCCTACGGAACCCCTAGACCTAACCCTAGCCCTAGGTCCCATTTCCCCCGAGCTCCGCCGCCGAATTCCATCTCCTCGTCGCGGTTCCTCTCTCTGCCCCTGCAACCGAGCACCGCCGCGTCTGAATCTCCGACCACCGCCGCCGCCATGGAGCTCCTGCACCCCACCTAGCCCCTGGAAACGACTCGTCACCACTTCCTCTCCAGTTTGCACACCGGAGCACCCACGGAGATCCACTACACCCGCGCCGCCGTCCTCGTCCACGCCGCTGCCGCCGTCAGCCGTCGTCATCGGGCCTCTGCCACGACTCCGATCGGTGGTGAGCGCCACCATCTACTCTTCCTCCTCTCTGTACTTTCTGCACACGCATCCATCATCCCACTGCACCACCAGCAGCATCGAGCACGGCCACCGCTCCCCGCCGGCGAGCATCGATTCGATCTCTGTCAGGTTCAGTTGCTTGCGCGCGTAAAATTCAGTTAACGAGTTAGATCTGAATCATATCCTCCCTGCGTCGTTGTACCTGACAACGAAACGGAAAACAGCGCAGTGGTAGCACTGCTCTGAATCTTGCGCGCGGTCCTGTGTTCGATCCCTCGCGGCCGCGCGATAAAACCACATTTTTTTTGCAACCGTGGCTGACTGGCAAGGCCCACCTGTCTGTGGCCCTGGCTGCCACGCCAACGCACAGCACGCCACGCTGCCCCCAGGCCCACGGGCAGTGGCTGTGGCTAGCCCACAGTTCGGTAACAAACGTTTTTCCAAACTTTTCTGTTTTAATTTTAAGTCCTTAAAAATTGCAGAATGATCCATAGTTTCAAAAAGCCTATAACTTTTATTTTATAACTCCAAATAACAAAAATAAAATATGTGCACTGGTCTAAATTTAAATCTCTACCTATTGGTAACATTTAATTTCTGTTTTGAAATTTCCAAATGCAATCAAAATTTGAATTCAAATAATTCAATTGCAAATTGCTAAAATCCATAACTAATTCATTATTAATCCAATTAATGCAAATAAAATGTGTTTTTCATGCCATTTTAAATAACCTTTTCTAATATCAGTTTTGTTTCCTGTTTTGAATAATTTAAATTGCCTAAATAATTTAATCCTTGTTTAATTCATTTAATTTTTGCTAAAATCATAACTTGCTCAAAATAAATTATTTTTGAACATGCAAAATATGTTTTCAAACTAGAAAATTATGAACTTTTCAAATGTGAGTTTGAATTTATGTTTTGAACAAATAAAGTTCAAATAAAATTCACACTTGTTTTAAATTCATTTAAAACTTGTTTAATATTGTTTAAGTCATAATAAATTCATCCTAACTCATATTTCAATATTTGAAACATGTAATCCACCCAAAATTATGTGTTCTTTTCAAATATGAATTTTTTTAATTGTTTTGAACATGTTAAATTGATGAAAATAACAAATATTTGTGTGACATCTTAAGTAACCAAAAATTTCCAAACTTAATAAATAATTTCCAAACTTGTTACATTCCTTTACCACTTGCATCTATTGTTGTTATTTTGTTGTTATCATCATGCATGCATCATGGTAATAAATTCTCACATGGTAATTAAATTGTAGATCATTTGTTTCCACCTTAATCCATGGACCTTTTCCATATGCAATCTCATTGCATATGGGTCCATTTAATTTGTGTCACTTTGTCAACTAGTTTATTTTGGATGCAACCATTAAATTGACATGCATAATCCCATGATTGTGCACTATGCCATGATATTGATTGTTTATATTTCTGCCTTGTTTGTTTGCTTCTTCTCGGATAGACGACGACGTTGAGACAGACGATCTTTACAGCACCCCTTCTGAGGATCTAGCTTAGTACCCGGCTGCTGAGTTTGCAGGCAAGTTATCACCCACATGAACCATTGTGTTCCTTTCAACCCTGGTTACCGATACTTTCCGTTGTCCATTTCTGCTAGCCTTAGTAGTAGTTGTTTCTGTTACGAACCTATCACATGAATCCCTGAACCCTGATATTGCCTCACCTCCACTCCTACAACCCTATTGTTTGAGCCAGTGTCTTACTAGCATGCTTAGGTTGTTTTGCTCGAGTCTGTTACCCGTTACTTTTAGTTACTATATTTTTATTATGTTCTGGGGGATCGATGTTTAATCAATCAATCATGCTAATGTTATTGTTAATAATAATTTGATGATAAGGCACCGGCAGGAGGCCCTGTGTGGTTTTGAGGCCTGCTAGTGTCGACCCTAATAGGAAAAGGGTCTTGTCTACTGATCCATGATGAGCGCACTACCCGCATGTGGGAAGCGAGTATGGGCGCCCCCTCAATTTGATTCGATTCGCATCTCGTCCAAATCATCTCATTTAGTTCGTGTTTTCCATTTGCCGCATGCATGTTTTTGCGAGCCCAGCGCAGGGTGGAACTTTTGTAGTCGGCATATAGGGGGACACGGTCTTAGAGTGCTATGAGGGTCCCTTTTCTTCGGGGCTTGATTAGCCGTGCGCCCAAGGTGCTTTGGGCTTGATGCGAAGAAGAGTTGAGTTGTGTTGAGTGCCCCGCTTGGTGGGAGGCATCCCATCTGGCGGGTTATTCATACGTGTACGGCCAAATTGGTGCAACCCTGCAGGGATAATCTTCTCGAGAAGCCGTGTTTTCCGCGGTTATGGTTAACTTGGTGAAAGTACTGGCTAACAAGTACTCAGGACAACTTAAACCTAATGATTCACCATCTCACACCCAATGATTAACAACTTGACTAGTAATAGGCTTATTGACACAATAACTTGATTCATCCTTATTCCAACGGTGTGAGTTATCCTCGGATTGCTTCTTTGGATAAGGGGCGAGATCCAGGATGGGTTTGTTTGAAGTTATCTTTCAGTTGGTTACAATACTCGATCTTATCTTCTTTCTGTTAGCCGGAAGTGGTAGAATCTCTGTAGTTGGTTAGTGCAGCCAGTTGCAGCATCTTTTATATCCCCTCTCTTCCGTTGAACCCAATGCATCGGTGCTTGGTGTTGACGGGTTACACTTTGGTGAACTGTGAGTCTTGCTTGCCAGTACGTCTATGTACTGACCCCTTTGGGGCTGTGGTTTCCGCAGACTACGCTTACGAGGATCCAGGTGAAGGCTACTACGTGGAGTTTGACGAGGCTGCTGACGAGTAGTTAGCGGACCCGGGCAGGATCCGAGACATCGTGGATGGGCTCCGTCTTTATTTCAGTTTCCGGCTCCTTAAGCCTATTTGGTTTTGTCTGTACTCAGACCCCTTGGAATGCTTCCGCTGAGATGTAATGATGTTATGTTGGGACATGTGTCCTCTGGATGATTGTATTTGCTATCTCTGCTCTAGTGAGAGCCATTTGCAACTTATTTCACTCTTTTGTGTCTTAGAGATATGTTGTGCTATCATTCTGTTACAAACCGTTGACGTACCATGTGTGTATGGTATGAAGTACGTCAATGGTAGTGTCCTGATTTCTATGGGATGGTTTACGTCGACGTTGAACAGATAGGGGTTGGTTGTCACACGTACGTGTGTTGGCCTACTCGTAAGAGGACGCGGGTGCCGGTAAGCCCCGTAATCCAATCTACTACTGTTCAACGGAACGGCGAGTATCCTTTAGAAGTCCGGGTGCGACAAATGGTATCAGAGCCTGTCTGCCTGTAGGATCCCTTTTTACTGGTCGCAGTTGAGTCTAGAAACTATTTTGTAGCTATATAGGAAAAATGAAACGTGAGAGTAGGAATTCTGTTCTTTTTCTTCTTTCCCCACCCACCCTCCCTTTTCTGGTAAGGAAGTGCAACGTTGTTTTCCCTTCTCATCTAAACTTTCAAGTTAGGTTTTCACGTATTCTGGTTTCTCTAGGATGGTTATATCTACTAGACCATAGGAATGGAGGTGGTTGTGACATGATTTATCATGTTGCCTACTCACGATTGAGAACGGAGGCGTGTAAGCCCCGGAAGCAAATCCTCTATTCCTTAAGCAGTAGATATTGATCCTTTAGAAGCCCGGATGGGTTTTCCGTAGTACCTCAGGAGTTTTGTTCTCGTTTACCCCGATGTTGATATCCTGTTCTTCTCAACATCCTTTTCGTCCGTTGAAATCTTGTTGTTTTTTTCCATTTCAGTTCTTCTACCGGCGTCTAATCAAAACTTCCCAAATATCAAGTCTATCTGGCCAGAAAGGTTGTTGTTGTTTCGAAAACTACCAGGCTATGAGAGCTGGCATTCCTATCACCTGGGGTTGTTTCGAGGAAGCATTCCTGAAGCACCACATTCCAGATAGTCTATTCTCCAAATGAATCAAGTTCTATCCAGCTATACACCCTCGATACAAAACCTCTCCCTTTACTTGAAAATGTTCCGGTGGTTTCCAAATTCCCTGACATCTTTCCAGAAGAGTTGCCAGGAATGCCTGTCATCTGGAACTTCCAGAAAAGCTATCCAAGGTGCACGATGTGTTCGACGTGTCACAGCTCAAGAAGTGTTTCAAAGATCCAGATCGTGCAGTTGATCATGATTCCATTGAACTGCAAGATGATCTATCTTATGAGGAGCACCCTGTTCGTATTCTCGATGAGACCGAGCGTAAGACTCGCAACAAGAGCACAAAGTTCTTGAAAGTGCAGTGGTCGCATCATTCCGATAAAGAGGCAACGTGGGAGACCGAAGAGGATCTTCGCAAGAAGTATCCGGACCTTTTCTCTTCTCAGTAAGGAATCTCGGGGCGCGATTCCTTCAAGGGGGGGCGTTTTGTAACATCCCAAGTATGAAAATATCCCTTAGAATGTTTGATTTCATGTTTAATTAAAGTATTGCATCATGTCATCATATTTGTTTCCTTGTTTGCATTTGTTTACTAATTGTTTTGCATCTGTTCTTAATTGTTTTCACATTTGAAATTCAACTTATTTCCAAACTTTATTTCATACTTGCTCTGTTACAACATTTGAAATAAAAATCACAAATACAAACAACCAATTTGTTTTCATTTTATTCCATAATGATCATTTATTAAATTGATGGTTTTAATCAATCATTTAAATTCCAAATCACATTTAAAATTCAAACCAAATGCATCAAACAGAACCACTTTGAATTTATGAATATTATCTAAACCAATCAACTACCTTAATCAAATTAACCATAGGGTTCACCCTATTAAAACTTTGTTTTCAATAATATTCTTTCAATACTTAAAAATTCATTCAAATTTGGTTTAAATCCCAAACAGCATGCAAACTTGAAAACTTTTGGAAAACAAAAGTTAGTTTTAGTTGCTATTTGAAAAAACTAAACTAACCATATTTTTTTCCAAAATTTTACTAACTTAAAACCTCTCTTTTCTTCCATTTTTTTTTTCTGCAAAAAAAAAAGTAAAACAAAACAGAAAAGGAAAAAGGAAACAAACCTGCTAGGGGGGGGGACCTTTTTTTGGCCCAGCCCATCTTACCTGCGCGCACGGCCCGAAAACGGTTCATCGCCGCCCCCGTCGTCTATCTTCTGTACGGCAGGGCATCGGAGCGTGCCACCGCGGCAGCCATCGCCACCGACGGCCATCCTCGTTTTCCTGGCCCTATAAGACCCCTACGGAACCCCTAGACCTAACCCTAGCCCTAGGTCCCATTTCCCCCGAGCTCCGCCGCCGAATTCCTTCTCCTCGTCGCGGTTCCTCTATCTGCCCCTGCAACCGAGCATCGCCGCGTCTGATAAGCTTTAGCCACAAGAGACCTTGTGGATGCATGATGTCCACAGTCGCCTTCATGGATTTCCTTGAGAATCTGTCGGCCTTCTTCTGGCGCTACGCAGCGCAAAAAGACTCCTGCTGCGCTTCTCTTGTATAATTCTCCATTGATGATAGAATATCCCTTTGCTCGCCTCAAAATTTGCCTTGCTAACACCTCCTGCTGTGGTAACTCGCCCCGCGACAGGTAGGCCAAAAACGGTTCTGTCCATTCGGGAACAGTATGTATAGTAGCCACAAGTCCTGAATCCGGGTCTTGGTTTGCCAATTCCTCCTCTGACTCGGTTTTAACCGATGGTCGCCATAATTCATCCAGGAAAACGTTAGGTGGAACCGGTTCTCTGCGCGAGCCGAGTCTAGCGAGCGCGTCGGCTGCCTCGTTCTTTCTTCTGTCTATATGCTCCACCTCATACCCGGAAAAACACCCTGCAACCCTATCAACTTCCCTGCGGTATGCTGCCATAGTTCCGTCCTTTCTATCCCATGTTCTTGACACCTGCTGTACCACAAGATCCGAATCTCCGAAACACCGTATCCTTTTGACGTTCATCTCCTTAGCTTCCCTTAGGCCGTGCAATAGGGCCTCATACTCGGCCACATTGTTGGAACAGTCAAAGTGGATTTGTAGTACGTAACTTAGTTTATCTCCTTTGGGTGACGTCAGCACCACCCCAGCTCCTGATCCCTCGTATTGCTTAGATCCATCGAAGTGCATGATCCATGACTCGGAATTTGGAACCGTTGTAGTCATGCCTGTATGTGTCCAGTCGTTAACGAAATCAATTAAAGCTTGAGATTTGATTGCTGACCTGGGTTCGTAGTTGATGTGATAATCCCCCATCTCTATCGCCTATTTGGCTATTCTTCCCGTCGCGTCCGAGTTTCTGATGATATCCGACATTGGTATTGAACTAACCACTGTTATGGGGTGTTCTTGGAAGTACGGCTTCAATTTCCGGCTAGCCATAAAGACCCCGAACACCAACTTTTGCCAATGTGGATAGCGCTGCTTTGCTTCTGATAATACCTCGCTGACATAATAAACCGGCCTCTGAACCGGGTAACCTTTCCCATCCTCTTTACGCTCCACAACGACTACTGCGCTGACGGCTCGGGGGCCAGCTGCCACGTACAGCAACATAGGCTCTTTAGGACCCGGCGCCGCTAGTACTGGTGCTTCAGATAACTGCTTCTTTAGTGCCTCGAATGCCTCATCCGCCTCTTGATCCCACACGAATTTGTCTGATTTCCGCAAGAGCCGGTACAAGGGTATTGCCTTTTCTCCGAGTCTGGATATGAATCGGCTCAAGGCTGCTACGCAGCCCGTGAGCTTTTGAACATGCTTCAATTTTTCTGGTTTTTTCAGACCCTGGATGGCCTTGATTTTATCCGGGTTTGCCTCGATTCCTCTCTCGGAAACTATAAAGCCGAGTAATTTCCCGGCTGGAACTCCGAACACGCACTTTGTCGGGTTAAGCTTCATCTGGTACCTCCTCAAGTTTTTGAACGTCTCCTTTAGATCATCGATAAACGTCTCCGCCTTCCTGGTCTTGATGACCACATCATCCACATAGGCATGGACGTTGCGTCCGATTTGGTCTTCGAAGCACTTTTGAATACACCGTTGGTAAGTTGCACCGGCGTTCTTCAATCCAAACGTCATGGTTTTATAACAGAAGGCCCAAAAGGGGTTATGAATGATGTTTTCTCCCAATCCTCCCTCTTGAGCTTAATCTGATGATACCCGGAATATGCGTCCAGGAAGCATAATAAATCACTTCCAGCTACTGCATCTATAATCTAATCTATCCTGGGTAGTGCGAACGGATCCTTTGGGCAATGTTTGTTGAGACTCGTAAAATCAATGCACATCTTCCACTCATTGGTCTTTTTCATCACTAGAACCGGGTTTGCCAGCCAATCCGGGTGAAATACTTCCATGATAAAGCCGGCTGCCAATAGCCGAGCGATCTCTTCGCCTATAGCCTTCCTTCTTTCCTCATTCATTTTCCTCAAGCCCTGCTTCACGGGCCTGGACTTGGGATCCACATGCAAACTGTGCTCGGCCAGCTCTGTAGGGATACCCGGCATGTCGCTAGGTGTCCAGGCGAACACATCTGCATTTGAACGAATTAACTCCACAAGTGCTTCCTCCTGCTCTTTTCCCAAGTTAGACCCTATGGTAAACTGCTTAGTGGAATCGCCTTCAACAAAATCTATCTTCTTGGTGTCTTGTGCTGCCTTGAATTTTGCTCTCTCGTCCTCGGTATTCGGCTTGTTCAAGGCTGTTCTATCATCCGGGTTCACTTGAGACCGGTAATATTCGAGTTCTTCCTTTCTGCATGCTTGCTCAGCCATAACCGAATCTCCTTCGTCACACTCGGCCGCTATATCCCGGTTCCCATGTATGGTGATGGTCCGTTTAGGACCCGGAATCTTTAGCTGCAAATACACGTAGCACGGCCTAGCCATGAATTTGGCGTAAGCCGGTCTTCCAAACAGCGCGTGATAAGGACTGCGCAATTTGACCACCTCGAACGTGAGCCACTCAACTCGATAATTATCCGTCGATTCTCCAAAAGCAACCTCCAAGGTGATCTTTCCCTCGGGGCTCGCCGAGTGACCCGGCACGATCCCATGAAAGATTGTCAAACTTTTCTGCAACTGGGACTCTTTGAGACTCATCCGTAAGAAGGTTTCCCAATAAAGGATGTTGATGCTACTTCCACCGTCCATCAGGACCCTCTTCAGTTCGTAACCATTAACCTGTGGAGCAACCACCAATGCCAAGACTCCTGGACGCTCTACTTTTTCCGGATGATCTCTTCTACTCCACGTTATCTCTTGTTCTGCCCATCTAAGGTATCCCGGCGCGGCCGATGAAACCGAGTTTGCCGCTTGCTTTGACGTCTCTTTGCTCCTGCTAGAAGTTCCTGTAGTATGCACATGATATTGTCCTTTTAAATTAGTCGTTCGTACCATACCGACGAAGATGTTGATCCGGCCGATCGTCACGACGGATCCGGATTCGAGGTGATCCGACTCTGGCCCCCAGCCGGAATCGTCCACCATCTTTTTTCCTCTGCGGTTGATGTAGATTTCGCCGACGACGAGATTCTCCATATTCTTCCGAGCTTCTCCCGTGATGTAAACACCTTTGGACGCAGGCCCCACGGTGGGCGCCAACTGTCGTGGGATAATCACGGCAGATGTTACCGGGGGTAACTGATCTTGGGGCAAGACGACACAGGTATTTGGGAGAGGGTTTAGCTCAGAGGAAAACATGGTGCAATTCGATCTGGTAGCCGGCAATCAAAGTCGCCGAGTCTCCGATCTTGATATAACAACTCAACTCTGGATTACACTAGATGCTCGATACCAAGCGCTATCGCTAGGGTTCTTAGATCTCTCTCTAAAACTAGACCTGGGGGTCGGTTTATAAAGCACCCGTACCCCCTGGCTTATTCCCCAAGGCGCATCCTGGATCCTACCCGGACACGGCGCACAAACCCTAGCTTTCCTTTACAGTAACCCACAATCCGGGTTGCTGGGCCTACAAGCTTGGGCCTTCCACAAGTTTCCTTATCCTTAGCCGGATCCTGCGCACCGTCTTTTGGGCCGGGTTACTACTTGGAGTTTGGCCTACCGGGTTATCATCCCCCCATCAGGAGTGGACTAACTTGCCCGCTGGGCAACCTGCGCCCCTCTTTATATAGCGAATGGTAGTGGGCTTCACAACACTTGTGGCCCATTCCCTATGTGAGTACGAATCACAAACTCAGTCCATTTCTGGTTCGGGTCCAACCCGACCAATACATTTGCTCCCGCTCTTAAGTGTGCGACCCTGCAGGCTCATGGCGACTTGGACACTATTAGAGTCCGACTCTCAATCGATCAATCGGTAGCGGCTCCTAGCAGAACGTGCCGACTCCCAAGTCCCATTGAGTCATGACGACATACCTTCCAATGTGATTTACATCTTAGTCCCTTTTTCCTCACGACATACCTTGTCGAACTATAGGCGATTTATCGTCATCCCTTAAATAGTTCGACTCTCTTCTCGATCCGTGATATATGATTCATCTAACTAACTCTTTAGTCAACAGACACAGTTAACACTTAACTGAGTCGCGCATGGCCATGCTTCCTGAATCATATCACTCGAGAGGGCCCAGAGAATATCTCTCCATTCGGAGGGGCAAAATCCCATATTGATTATCCACATCACGCAGCTTGCTTCTCATTCGACCCGAACTCTGCCTTTATAGCTGCCTTGTCACAAAGCAGCGTTTAACAGAACCTAAGTTGGTGATCCACAACTCGGATTGTGCGACAACCTCAGGTCTAAGGATTACATTGATTGAGACATGCAAATGACGACTTGCTCGTTGCATCTCAATGTGGGTCAGTCCGACTTGCTAAACTCTTTAGCCAAGTCCGTGATCGTTGGAATGGCATCACCATGCCCATGACAAGTGGAACCGTGTCATCAGTCAACACTCACATTAGTCTAGGGTGTGTGTCCAGCACAACCTAAATGACCAAGGACAATCTAGTATGAACAACATGAATATATAGTTCCACAATCGAATCACATATTCAATGACATATATCAGATGTTCAAAACAAGGACAACTTAATAACTTTATGAATACATTGGGAATTACATCATCCATGATTGCCTCTAGGGCATATTCCCAACACTAGTTTCCATACACAAGCTTACACTTGATAACAATGTTCATTGAGTTTCATCCTGATTTCTTTCTTATCAAGGATCAAGACACGCGAAGAAATCGGTTTGAGGGGTCGTGCCATGGTGGACTTTATCCCCTAGTACCTTTGTCCACCGGGTCCTCCAAGCAAGCATACATCAGAATAGAGCCATCTTCATCTACTTGGCATCGCCTCTTAGTACATCCTTCGTCTTTTGTAGTTCAACAGATCCTTAGAAAACATCAACTCTTATATACTCTAGAAATAAATTCCTACATTTGTGACTCTTGTCAACTGACTAAAAGCCATTAGTTGCCATATCCTGTTTCATCTAATGTTTCCACTGTTCCCTTGGAACAGATGTTCTCTGATGTATGGGGTCCAACTCCTGCTTCTGTAGGAAAACACTTATATTACGTAAGTTTTATCGATGATTTTAGCAAATTTATATGGATATATCTTCTTAAGAGTCGTGCTGGTGTGTATCAAGTTTTTCTCAACTTTCAGGCTCTTGTTGAGCGCAAGTTTGATAGGAAAATCATTAGTATGCAAACATATTGGGGGGTGAGTATGAAAAATTCCATGGGTTCTTTCGAAAATTTGGCATCACACATCATGTTTCTTATCCCCAGTCACCAACAAAATGGTTCTGCTGAACGTAAACATCGTCATATAGTTGAAGTTGGCCTTGTCTTATTAGCCCATGCATACATGCCACTAAAATTTTGGGATGAAACTTTTCTCACTGCTACATTCCTTATCAATCTTCTTCCTAGCAAGGTTATCAATTTTGAAACTCCTGTAGAACGTCTTCTTCATATAAAACCCAATTATGACTCTCTCTGCATTTTTGGATGTGCTTGTTGGCCAAATTTGCGTCCATACAATAAGAGAAAACTTTCATATCGTTCCAAACAATGTGTTTTCTTGGGATATAGCCCTCGTCATAAGCGTGTTAAATGCCTTGACATTTCTACAAGCCGTTTTTATGTCTCACGTGATGTTGTCTTTGATGAGAAGATATTTCCTTTTTCTAAACTTCATCCTAATGCTGGTAGACTACTTAGAGAAGAAATTCTTCTTTTGCCTAAATATTTTCATGAATCTACTAGTGGGGAGTTACAACTTCATTATCATATGCCATCACCTATTATTCATGTTGTCACTAATCATACTCAGGAACATGAGATGAATACCAACTAGGAAGATAATGTCTCCGAAGAGGAGTTCAATGGTGAAAATATCAGTGAAAATGATGAAGAAATGCATTCTCAGGAAGAAGATACACTTTCGGTACAGAACGACGAAGAGGGCACTGAATCAGAGGTTGATTCAGGTGTGAATCATGTTGATGATCCCGAGGAGGATCCACCGTCCTCGCCTCGCGCGCCTCACTCCTCTGGTGCACGCGCACACCAACCCGGGCGGACACACCACCTGGACGCCAGCTTGCGCGGTCCCCTTCTCTGACCAACACGGGCCCGCGTGTATCTCCACGCGCCACGTCCCGAACAAGCCGACAGCGTCGGTCTCGCTCTGCGAGTCCGTGCCCACGCGGTGAAGCCTCCGGCCACTCCCCTCATGCCACATCACACACACATGGCGCTGTCGGCACGGATCTCGCTGTCGATCAGCCTGCTGGCGCAGAACCTTCTGCTGGTGCGGAAAATGATGCTAATCCAGGTGGAGCTCCATGATCTACTGCTCCCGATGCTTCTCCTTCCCCTGGTGTGTCCGCTACGCGCACTAGACTAAAAAAAGGTATAAAAAATCCCCGAATCTCCAAAGATGGTACAATACGCTATGGCAGACAACCAATCATCTATAAACGTCGTGCCATGGCTGCAATCATAGATACACCACAGTCACTTTCAGAGGCTCTTGAGAATGAACTGGCTTAAAACTATGGGGGAAGAATATGATCCTTTGCTCAAAAATAAAACATGGCACCTAGTTCCATCTTGCTCCAACAGAAGATGAAGCCTGGAAAGTAATCCCAAGATGTATGGTGTTCTTAACATATCTTAATATCCTTTTCACCGCTGCCCAACGAACTGTAGTAGGAGCATGGAGATACTGACATTCAACCATATCCCATGTGGCCACAGATTTTTTTATTTGTATCTTTCTGAACTTTGCAATAAAAGATCGGTGTGCATCGTTTTGATGCAGGGTCCTAAATTTCGTTCTTTCGTTTAGAAAAACCAACGAATGCTCCATTCTCGATCTTATACGCCACACACGCGCGCACATGTGTGCGTAAAGTTCACTAATTTTGGACTAAGAGAAAGGCCGAAGAAGGGTTATCATATGTTTCTCACCATTCTTAATATTGTAAGACGCATGTTAGTCACTCTCGTAGTGAGATCTAAGAACAACTCTAAACGGGGTTCAACAATTTTTGTCCTTAATGGAGTTCCTGGGAAGCAATTCTACTGTAAGAGAGGGGTTAGACAGGGAGACCCCCTCTCCTCTATTCTGTTTGTGCTGGGTGGTGATCTCTTCCAATATGGTACTAATGATCTGCTGAGGATGGGTCATATTCATCTTCCTATTCAGACTAGAGACCCTGATTTTCCTATTGTTCAGTATGCAGATGACACTCTGTTGATTCTTCATGCGTAGGTGGATCAGCTGAGGGCTCTCAAGAATATGTTGCACATTTTTCTCAGTCTACTGGCCTCAAGATTAATTTTCACAAATCTTCTATGATTCCAATTAATGTGGAGCAGGCCACTATTGCTCAGTTGGCCAATGAGTTTGGTTGCATAGTGGGGAGCCTTCCATTCACCTATTTGGGGTTGGCAGTTCGGACCACTAAGCCTACTATTTCTGAACTCTCTCCTGTTGTTGCTAGATTGGAGAGGAGACTGTCTGCTACTTCTTGCTTTCTCTCACAAGGTGCTAGATTACAGCTAATTTCTTCTGCTATGAGCTCCATGCCTTTGCATATTCTCTGTACTATCCAGTTACCTGTTGGTATTATCAAGCAATTGGAGACGATAATTAGGCAATGTCTTTGGAGGGGTAACTCTGAAACCCCTAGACAATCTCTGGCTGCTTGGGATATGATCTGCAAGCCTAAGGAAAAAAGGTGGACTTAGAATTGTTAATTTACAATATAAGAATGATGCCTTACTGCTTAAGTTTCTCAACAAGTTTTATAACAAGGCTGAGGTGCCTTGGGTGTATCTTGTTTGGAATGCTTATTATGCTGGTCAGGTTCCTCATGCCACCCAAAAGTGTGGGTCCTTCTGGTGGAAGGATATTACGAGCCTTTTCCAGAAGTTTATTGAAATCTCTCAACCTGAGGTGAACAAGGGGGATTCCGTGTTATTTTGGACTGATAGTTGGGAGATTAATAATTCTAGGGAACCCCTCAAAGCTAGGTTCCCTAGACTTTTCTCTTTTGCTAAGGATGAGATGGTCTCTGTTAAAGATATGACAGATTTGCATGTTTTTTCTTAGGCTTTTTATTTTCCTTTATCTGCTCTGGCTTATGAGGAGATGACTGAGTAGTCTTCCTGGATGGGACAGAAGGTTTTTTCCTGATAATAAGGATGTTTGGTCTTGCAAGGGCAAAATGTATAGGGTTGCCACCTATTATTCACATGTTCATGCTTCCCTGCAAGATTGTGCCTTATCTAAGTAGATTTGGCATAGCTCCTGCACTATGAAGATTAAGGTTTTTGCCTGGCTGCTGTTTCATGATAGGCTCAATACTAAGGACATGTTGCAAAGAAGGCATTGGAATGTCACTGATTCTTTTAATTGTGTTCTCTGTCCTGGAAATGTCCATGAAGATAGAGATCATCTATTTTTTGGATGCAACTTTAGTATCAGAGTATGGAATTATCTCCAAATTACATGGAACTCGGGTAATGGTCTCTTCTAGGTGGTTGTTGCAGCAAAGAAGAACTTTGGACATTCATTCTTCACTGAAGTGGTTTTTCTAGCCTATCGGAGCATATGGAAATTGAGGAATGATTTCATCTTCAATCATGTTAGGCCAAAAGTTGCTGCATGGCGCAGCATCTTCCTTCATGATGCCCATCTGTTGGTGCATAGGATGAGGAAAAAGCACAAGGATGTTTTTTTTGACTTCGCTTAACTCTTTAGGTTGATTCTTCTCTCCTTCCTTCTTTCTGGGAGGTATCTTTTTTCCACCTTAACCTTGTGTAAATAGTTCTGTAATTATTTTTTAATTTTAATAAAGGAGACTGTGGGGCTTTTGCCTTACAGTAGAAAAGTTTCAAAAAAAAGGGAGGCTAAAAAAATCCATAGCCCCCACTAGTGGGAGCTCCTAGGCCCCTACTTGTTAGGTACAAAGGCAGGAGCAATTTTTTACCTCACCCACCCCGCACCAACCTCTCATGCAGCTCCCTGCGTTGCCACTGGCCGCCTTCCTCCCCCCAACTCACAATCCAATGCTCGCTCCCTACCTTGTTACCTCTTTGGCGGCACCGAGCCATATCTAGCCCCACTCATATGATCGCCAACCTCCCCGAAGCCTTTGGCTCTCCCCTTCTTATATACCCCCCCTCTACACACACACACCCCGCTCTGCAATGCTGCAAAGCTCGGATCTCTTACGAGGTATTCCTTTTCTTTTGAATCAACTTTGAAATTAAATGTTTGAACAATGGATGGTCTACGTATATGGATGTGCAACTTGTGCATATTTTTAAAATGAACTTTATAAATTTGATATATTGTTTTGCAATCTATAACAACAATAAATTGTGAAGATGGTCTGGCGATGATGACCTAATTGAGCAATGTTGAGGAGGAGAACATTGATGATAACTACTACATTGCATCTGCTATATTTTCTGAGCACTGGGCATGAAATGGGCCAAAAGAAGCATTATGTGTCAGTCTATGGACCATGTAGTTAGAAGATAAATGCTTGTTTCCATGCAAGATCCTCTCTTGTGCGTCCATAAAAAAACTTCCAGATGAGGTTCAAGATGTTGAGGATCTATTCCATGCACATAATGCATGTGGTGGAGGATCATGATGATTAATTCATACATAAACCAAATGAGTAGGCCTTCTTGGTGCCACTGCAATACACAATGTGGTTGGCTCATTCTGCATGCGTGTCTAAGGTGTTCCAACTAATAGTGTTGATGCACTTATTGGGTTTGGAGAAAGCACCAAGCAAATTCGTTAAGGTTGTTGTTGAGGTGTTTGGGGGTCAGCACTTGAGGTCGCCTGGTGTTCATGGACCGATCCACGCCCAGGCTTGTCGGCGGTGTGCTGACTTGTATCACACAATTTTATATAGCAATTTGCTAAAAAAAATGGTATCATGGGCACATTTATCTAGACTTCGATGATGTATATGAACAAAGCATGAGGTTTCATAGGAACGCATAGTTGCCTTGACTGCATGCATTGGAGGTGAAATACTTTCTCAACATCTTGGAAAGGTAAGAACTTAGAGCATGTCGATGGACAAACCATGACTCTTGCCGTTGTTGCATCCAAGAGTTAGTGGATTTGGCATTTCTTCTTTGGCCTATCAGGTTATCTCAATGATATCAATGTCCTCCAGAGATCACCAATCTTTCAGATGCTAAGTTTAAGGAAATCTTTAGAGGTATATTTCATGGTATGATAACTTCAAGGGAAACTTCAGAGGTATATTTCATGGTCAATTGTAACGAGTACAACATGTTATACTATCTCTTAATGACATCAACTATTGTTCGGTCACTGTTCTAAAAAACCATTTCTAATCCACATGGCAACAAGCGAGAGAGAGAGAGAGAGAGAGAGAGAGAGAGAGAGGGAGAGGGAGAGGGAGAGGGAGAGGGATAGGGAGAGAGAGAGAGAGAGAGAGAGACGATTGTTGAGAGAGCATCTGGTATTCTACAAGCTCGGTTTGCAGTGGTAAGGGATCTTGTAATATTATGAGATAAAGAGACCCAAAAGGTAAGCATCGAGAGTGGTCGAAAGGGAAGGATGTTTTTTTACTACGACCGGGAAGATGAACATGTGACAAGGGAGGACGACAACCAACAATGTAATCCACTTGTTATAAGAGTTCATTGTGGATATGACCTTGTGGACAATCTTTGGTTGCTTCACGGTGATTGGCAGTTTGTTTCTCTGCATCTTGAATATCTTATTACTTGCAATTTTATTTAATTGAATTGTGGTGTTTGAAATAATGGACTTGAAAATGGTTTAATTATTGTGTAGTTAAACTAGGATAAACAAAGAGTATATATTGTAATAGAAGGGAGAAAAGAAATAGGGACTAATACTGAAGTCGGTGGCCCTTTTTCTAGGCCCCAAGAAGGGGCTAGTGCTGGAGTTGCTCTAAGAAGCACAACCGGGTTTGTAGCAAGTGGATGATATGATATCCATAGTCCAGTAGGATCACAATATCATAAGAGCATGTATAATCGCAAGGTGCTTATAAAAATCGCCGGTTGTGCTATAATCGCAAGGTGCTTATAAAAACCGGGATTGTGTGTATGACTGTATGTTAATTGAGACGCCGGGCTAGATTAAAATCGAGAACTTACATGAACTACTAGTAAAATTCATTTTGCAGAGTGTATGGACCACGTCGGAGCAGTAGTAGTATCTAGGGGTCTTGCCTAGGCAGCCAGATCACTTCACTGTAGAAAGTACACGGTGAATGAGGACAGAGAGTTGGCGCCTGCATCCGGCCGATCGACAAGGCCGGGATATCAAGCAGAGCCAATCGATCAACTGGGTGTGGTTGGCATTTGGCCAGCATGTGAACATGATCCGGACCCCCACAGCCCCATCCCACCCATTTCCGTCCTACAGATCACAGGTACACAAGCAGTTGTTTCCTTGTCTCCGTAGATCAGATTTTAGCCCACAATTGTATTCTCCTCGTCGACATTTAGTACAGTAACTACCACTAATACTACATGAGGAAAGTGGTTGGGGAGATCGGCAGTTGTTGACTCCCTGCTGGCTTTGCTGCCTCTGCAGGCCAGTATCTATACACACACATGTTGCACTCCATAATTCGGGGACTTGGATGGATGGATGGTGGTGGCGGTTTAATACGGGCATTGAATCGCAGCACTGGAAAGTCTGCAATTTGAGCTGCAGCTGCTTGTTCACCTGCTTTCCTCTGCGCCCATTTACTCACGGTGGCTCGCTCGCTTCGCTTTGCCTTGAATGTGGCCGATGGACTCGTCAGCGACAGCAACCAAGGAAAAACCATTTCTTGACTTGTCCGCCATCTTCTTGCGGGTGCCTGCCTGCCGTTTGTTGGTGCACCCGCTGCCGTGCCCCTACCCTCACATTTGCCCCTGGATCAGTGTGTGCGTGTGTGTTTGATTTCATCACTAATCCAACCTACCCCTGCTACCAAAACATTTATAGGTAGCCTAAATTTTGTAAGACTAACCTAGATAAGTTAAACTATATTTAGGTAGCCAAAGATCTTGGTCAAATTTCGGTAAGAAGAATGAGGTAAAGTGAGCAAGGTGGCATGCGTATGACCAAACTTGGGCAACTGAACATATAAAAGCTACTCTTAGTAGGTTGATTTTGGACACCAACCAAACATAACCACAAGAGCCCCTTTATCTTACTGCTAGTTAACAATTGTGGCATGTTGAAAAAATTGAAACTGGTGTGTGAGAATTTGAAATTGTATGCATGGCTTGCTCTCTGTTTCGATTTCCCCTGCCAGTGTACACATGCTGGTGGTAGTATTTAGTACTATACTCCTCTAGCACATCTGGTAGCAACCTGCTGAGGCTGCTACGTTTCCTCCAGGTCGTTCTCACCGCATTGATGCGCCGCTACAGCAAGTCGCCCTCACGCTTCTTTCCGGAAAAGCAGAGGAGAAAAGGATGGCTCTTAATTTCTTTCTGTGGCACAGAGAATATATTTCTTTCTCGATCACAGAACGGTGTTGATGTCGCCAGCCAGCGTGCAGATGGCATGTCCCTGTGACGGCTCAGTGTACACTACGTACCATGACACAGACTGAAAGTGATGCACCTAAGTTAAGTAAAGCTTTCATGTCTCGGCGTCATGGGATCATGTTATGGACAGGCAACTGGATTTGCATGCCGTTGATGAGGTAACTATCTGCTGGCCATTTACGGAAAACTTGGGCAGGCTTCAATTGAAGTAGCGTGTCATGCTGACTCTGCATGATCAACGTGTTGTCTCACAAAACAACATAGCTGGATGAGCTAGCACAATAATCTATACTGCTTCTTTTCTAAGATAGCAAAGCACAAAAAAATACAGTATGGAATCACGGCATATTTTTCCTGTAAGGGCTTCTTTGGATCACAGGATTATAAAACAGAGGAACCGAGAAAACATAGGAATTTGACAGGATTGTAGGTGCAAAACGTAGGATTCCAAAACAGAGGAAAACTGTCCAAACGGTCATTTGGATAGAACCACATGAAATTTGCCTCGATCCTACGCGAATGAGTGTAAAAAGGAGGTTAGAGTGGATGTTGCAATTTCTATGAAATTTGGGTGTAGGAATACAATCCGTAGGAAATTTATAGGTGTCATTCCTTTGATGCAAAGGCATTTCTTAGGAAAGAATCCTATGGATTGGAATCCTCCAAAATTCCTTTGAAAATACTTCAATCCAAAGAGGCCCTAAATTCTGATTTCACAGTGGCGACATGTGTATTCAGGCGCCAGAAAGCACTTGGTTTGTTTACCAGACGTGGCAATTTCAGCTACATTATAAAAAAAACAGGCAATTTTGAAGCGCTCTGATGAAACTGCAACAAGCTATGGGCACAGACAACTCTGAGCAAGTGCTTAATAATTACTCCCTCTCTTCCATATTAGTTGTCACTTATGGCTGAATTAGTACAAAGTTGTAGTACTAAATCAGCGACACCCTTCAGCAAAAAAAATCAGCGACAACTAATATGGAACAGAGGGAGTACCATATAACCGTTGTATTTTACTTGTATTTAGTTGCTGGAGAGAAAGGAAAATTAAACGACAGGTAAGTAAGTAGGGCCGGATGGCTTTTATTTCGCCCCAATTCTCAGTTCGCCAATTGCCATTTCCAACGGGGCAGGCTCCATCCAGCCTTGCGATTCTATATTATTATCATATATAAAATCTAGGAAAACATGGTCCTTCCAATCAATCCCCTCAACTGACCCCGGCAGAATTATATCGTCGAAAAATTGGACTTGTATGATTTCAATGTAGAATGTATTCTTCTTACGTCTGATGATGGGCTATTACTGTACCATCCCGTCGGTCACCAGTTGCTGCAAGCCCCGCCTTAGCCGCTCGGCGGCGAGCTTCGTCTCTGCCTCCCTCAGACCTCCAAAGGAGATGCGGAGGAATCCAGGACCTCCGCTCGCGCTCCCGGGGATCACGGCGACCCCGTGCTTGTTCGCGAGCCATCTGACAACTTCGAAGTCATCTGAACAGTTGTCTGGCAGTTTAGCCCAGAGGTAGATGGCACCCTCCCCACCCCTCACAGCGCCCTCGCCGAGAGGAGACATTGCCTCCACGAGCAACTCGCGGTTTTTCACTAGATCTTTCACCCTCTCTTTGATCCACTCTGGGCCGGCCTCTAACGAGTAGAGCGCCAGGTGCTGCCCGATGATGGAAGCACATATGGGGATGTTATCTTGCACCTTGAGGAGCGACGCGTGGAAACCATCGACTTCACGTGGATATGCAATCTGCAGCAGTCAATCGATTAGCTCTTGGAAGATGGACTGATCATCTCCTTACTTACAAAGAGTGCACAGTGACCCAGTTACTTGAGCTGCACTCACTGGTTGAAAAGTGTTTGGCATAATAGCAATTAAAGTGTGTGTGGGGGTGTGTGCACGTGTGGGATATATGAAATCAAAAGGGTTCAGTACTGAGTCTTAAACCAGCAATTGAAGCCTAAGCAAAAGACAGACAGTGAGCATGGAACACTTACGTATCCTACACGCCAACCCATCATTCCATAAGCCTTTGAGAATGAGAAAAGGTTGACAATGTGATCATCCTCTAAGCAGTAGTGCTCCATTCCATCATACATAAAGTATCTGAAAAACACCAACCAATTTCGCAACAGTTCAAGATCAAACTCATACTTAATCCAAAGCGTAAATACGATAAGTAGATTACGACCAGCGTGCACAAATAATTTAGAAGACCAGCCATTCTCTGTGCATTAACGGGTCCAAGTGTCCAACCATTCCCAAAGACAGCATGCTTCGATTACATTATTTGCTGCCGTTTTTAATGTGCATCGAATACAAGCACCGTATAATACAACTTGTCTAAAAAAAGGAGAACAAAACATATGGAACATTATCTGTATATCAGACTATACAGGGTACAGATGCCAACCTCTTATGCAATTAAAATATAAAATATTGTAGTGGTAATAACATATGGCAGTCCAGGCATATTTTACTTGGTATCAGTTCAGGAGGAATAATCTTTAATATCAACAACAGGGAAATGCCAAGGACCATTTTTGTTAATCAACTACCTGAGCCAGTAAAATAAAGCTATAGACATGATATGCAATGTAAAGAAAATCCATATGGATTGTCCAATCACAGAGCAAAAATGATCATGCTCCTTCCAGTGTGCCACATAGTGGTTACCATGCTGCTCGAAACTAAGTCTAATCTCGGATCACTTTCTGGAAGCTGAACGGTGAAGTCCATTATTAATGGCTCAATTTTGTACTCTAGTTCAACCCCTCAATTTTTCGAAAGCCACCCCCTGTAGGGTAGCCTATTTGGAACTCCACCGTTAAGTGATTTACGGAGGCTTATTTTGGACACTTCAATAGCTGAGAGTGGCAGAAGAGACTTTCAAAAGGTAGATACACTGAAATGGACCCAAACCTAGAGTTGAGGACAAAAGCAGGAGCTTCCAAAGATTATGAGAAGGAGAATATAAATAAATTTGAAAACCCATCGCACAACATAGATTTCCCTTCCCTTAGCATGTCCAGACTCTGTTGATCTGTTCTTCAGCACTACAAATACCCAGAGACTTTACCGATATAGTTTGTGGTTAATTAGCCTGTGGTTGGTCTATACATAATGTCAAATGCAATTAACATTCTGATTTTAATTATTTCTGGCATATTCCAAAACACCTTAATGCTTGGATGTATTCTATAAGTCGTCTTTGTACGAATGCCATGTTCAACTGAATTTCAAGAAGCTAGAGGAGTGATTGGTATTAGTTTCTGATAATAACCTGTCCTCCTAAATTTTAACCATGATTTAAGGTGACCATATCTATGTTCGGTTCTTTGTTAGTTTCATGTATGCACTTCCATAAAAAAAATTAAATGGGAGGGGATTGAAGATATTTCTAGAGGATACAAAAGGGAAATTGTCGAGACTATAGCATTACATTTGAAAAGTATTAACTTACTCATAGGTATTATCAACCACAAGCCATACACCAGCACTCTTGCACAGGTCTGAAATTCTCTGAAATGATAATCCAATATTAGGAAATAGTCAACAGCAACTCCTTCTGTGGGTGTGTGCGCGCATACAGTAGAGCACGTGTGAGCGGGTGAGGGAGAAGGGACAGAGAGATGACCTGGAGCATAGGCCTGGGAACAAAAGCTCCAGAGGGGTTTCCCGGATTTACAACATTAACAAGTTTAGGGACAGGACCATTTCCTTTCAGGATCTTCTCCAACCAATCTGCATTTTTAGGCAAAATGTAAAATATGCTTCCAAAATGGGCTAATTTTCCAACAGACCTGTATAGAATTTCTTAGACCACATGTATAGGTCATAACAGAGGAAATACATATGGATAAAATAACTTATACTAGGAATGGTACTTTATTTTAGATTATGGATGGTAGTCCTATTACCAACATCAGGATGAAGAGTCTTCGGATCGCTAGCACCAACTAATATGTCAGTGACGCCTGTCATCTGGAATGACATGTATGAATTGAAGTAATATGGTGCAAACATGACAACAGAGTCCCCAGCATCACAAAGGGTGAGAACCATGTTTACAAAAGCCTGCCAACAGAAATCAATGTAAGAGATCACCTTATTTGAAAAACCTAGTTGTCGAACAATATTTTGGTGGAGCGGCCATACAAGGAAGTAAGAAGGTTTTTGACAGAGCAAAAGAGGGAGACAAATTGGGAGGATAACTCGATAGTCTGACAGCTAAGCAAGGCAAAATGAGTGGAGGCACAAAAAACGATCCGGAGCTCCAGAGCACTCTTAAAAAAATCGGAGACAGCATTATGAAATCTAAAAAAAAAACAACGAATAAAATATAAATGTGCATATAGGTGTGATTTACTATATGCGTACAAATTTTCATCGACATATCTTTTCACCTGTGATCTAAGACAAATACGCGGAGCAAAACAGGGTTATTTTTTTGCCTTTTTGGGGCAAAAGCAATTGTCATTTTTTGTGTATTCTACAAATTACCATATAATTTAAAAAAAATTATAGATACGTAGAACACATCTATATGCACTAGTGGATTTTTTTTCAACCAGTAAATATATATTTCAATTTTTTAATGTTCCGGGCACCCAGGAACCAAAAATGAGTCACTACACAAAAAACCTGCAGTAAACTAGATGAAAAGTATGTGCTGTACCTGATTTGCCCCAGCGGTCACCATAACTCCAGACTTGGTTAGCTTATTCTCCCTCTTAAGCTGCAAGCAATTCCTAGAATATCAGCGAAGTATATGCTAGTTGTTCATGATGCTAAGAAGTGAATAAATAGAAGTCAAGGATTATGCTAAGAGTTAAATAATAGCGACGCTTGTAAATAACTCTATAAAGGGAACTATTTTGCTAGTAGGTGGGATGAAGAATGGCATGTTTTCTTAATGATAATTGATAGCATTGCATATGAAGTCCATCCATGTGATACGGTATATAGTCCTAAACTCCATGATTTGACCTCCCATATTTTCAAAGGGGTCATCTAATATGAATTGATCTCAGTTGATTCATAAAAATAGTTCACCCTCCAATCCACTGTAATGAGACAGACATAGCTTTTGAAACCTTCTGTTTCATAAAGTCTAGACATTGCATCAGTTACGTGCAATTCATTATGTTACTTCCAGCACTAGGATTAAGTATCTCTAGTAAAAAATTGTCACATGCACATGGGTGGTGACAGCATTGCAGTAAGGGTTGGTTGCTAGAACGACACCATGATGTAATGTAACATGAAAATGTGATTTGTGTTAAATAAAGCAATGCTTCTAAATTTTTTAAAAAAACTTATCCAATAATCAACAAACAATGAAATAAACTCTGAAGATAATTCTACAAAGGGAACAATTTTATTACTGGGTATTATGGAGTACTCGGGACGAAGAATCGCATATTTTCGTTTAAAAAAGGAGAAATGGTAGCATAGGATATGAAGTCCATTAGATACTGTATATAATCCTCAACTCCATGATTTTACCTAGCATATTTTCAAAGGGGTCATCCAAAATCAATTGATCTTAGTTGATTCATAAAAATAGTCATCGCGTACACAATACTAAGCGAGAGTCCGTTGTAGTGAGAAGGCAAACATAGCTTTTGAAACGTTATGTTTCATAAAGTCTAGACATTGCATCGGTTACATACAATTCATTAATTATTCCAAGCACTAAGATTAAGCAATTCTAGTAAAAAATTGTCACATGCACATGGGTGGTGACAGCATTGTATTGTACAAAGGCTAGCTAGAACGACACCATGATGTAATGTAAGGAAATAAATATATACAAGCCGAGGTGAAAAGAAGTACCTTCTCGAGAAGGGCTTCTCGAAGTTCGGGAAGGCCATCATCAGCGCCATATTTGCTGCAAGACGGTTCCCGTATGATTTTTTCTACCTTGTTCAGAGCCTCCTCAGGTGGTTGCCAATAAACAATTCCCTGCATTCAAGATTTATCATAAAGCACGATTTCAGGAAATCCTGGAAACCTTTTGGCACATCGATGTTCAATCCTCCATGCTAGATAGAGTCAATGGTCAACGTAACACATAGTAGTCCTGAATTAACTTAGGGACTGGACGAGTTACAGAGACCATATGGGACGTTTGTTAAAAGAAACGTTGAGTTCACCAGTCCAATTAGTTTCATGATCTTTGCACATTGAAATGCAAATATATGTAATTACAGTACGATTGACCTAGAATCTTTGAAACGGTTTTCAGTAACTGAATGAACAGGTCAAAGGAAGAAGTGCAGTGAGTGAGTTTAACCTGCGCGAGCGAAATCACATCCGTGGCCCCTCGAAGCAGTTCTTGTATCTGGAGGAAGAGAGAGATAGAGGGGACACCAGATTAGACCGAGAAATCAGGGAGAAAGACAAACGAGTCTGTTATGAGGTGGGAACGAGGTGGGAGGGAGGGCGTGTATGACCTTGACCATGACGGGCGCCTCCGTCTCCAGGGCCCTCTTGGCGAGCTTGGCGATGCTGCCCATGTCTGTCTTCTTCCTGGCTCCGAGAACCTACAAGTGGGAGATTGGGCGATGGATTGGAGCAGGAGATCCAAGAAGACAAGTGCGTGAGGTCCAAGAAGCCGTGGGGAAGCGGAGTGGTGGAGGCTAAATAATCCCCGGACAGACAACAACCTCTGAAGTCGCCAGCCAACTGATCCCGAGCTCACCAACTCTTCTCCGTCACACCACACACACAACCCCAACCCCAGAGCGAAAAACGGTGAAAGATTCGGGGGAGTCCTATTTTTCTGCTCCGTTTTTCTGTCTCTTTCTCTGCAACTTTTTTGGCTTACGTTACAGGTTGACGCGTGGTGGGGTCGCCCGGAGGGAGGAGGATAAGCATTGCCATTGAGCTATCTCCCCACTTTGACAAGAGGGCAAGAAACGTATTTCAGCACCGTTTTACTACTTGTGAAAATCACTAGAGACTGACCAATCGATTCAGCAAGAACCCGGACCCAGAATTTAACATGAGGACATTTTTCTGTGTCAAAATAATCGCAGCAGCACGACGAGATGAGATTCTCCGTTCTGGAACCCAAGAAGTAGCACTACCGGCGCTAGATCTCTCTGGCGAGAAGGCCTACGGTTTCCGAGGGACACCCACCCAGACCCAGGAGTAGGGTGGATAGAATAATAGAGGTGCGAACAAAAATGAGTCGGAGATGGAGGCGCCAACCCCCTGGATCGCATCCCCACGCGACGACACGCCATCGATCTACTGGGTTCTTCTTCTTACCGGGAGGAGAGGAGGAGGCCAGGCAGAGGCAGGTCGCAGGCGAGGATCCTTCGTCCGGTCGGCGCGGTGTACCCTCCCCGTCTCCGGCTCGCTCGCGTGGCTTTTGTAGCCGACCGTGCCGTGCAGGGATGCGTGCTGCTTCCACGTCGGGTCCCTGTCCCTCCCTGCGTGCATGAATCGAGTTGTCTCTCGGAGGAACTTCCGTTCCCGGCACGAGCAGTGACGACGGGCACAGAATGCGGCAAGGAGTTGGGCCCTGGAGCAGTGATTTCTTTTTTCTTTTTTATTAGGTTGAGCACTTGTTTTTTCAGGGGCAGGCCAAGCAGAGCGCATAGTCAGGCCGGGCGTTCGGGTTACCCGAAAAATTCGGGTCAGGTTATTCAGATTTTTGAAAATTCGGATTCTCGAAAATGACACCCAAAATTTAGCCAAAATAATAAGAAGCCGATAATTCGGGTTCGGGTTTTCCCGATTTATCCGAATAGGAGCATCACTTAAAGAAATTCCTCAATGCATCAGAGTCGTAGCTACTAGAGGAGGACTTAGGCAGATCGATCGGGGCGGCGCTGCACCCGTACACGCAATATAGGGATCCCACTTGAGCAGCACTGCATCACAACATTTCGTTCACTCCAGGGAGGCGGCAGGCGCTACGTTGTACCACAGTATGCCGTCAAGGTAGGCGACGGGCGCTGCGCTGCGTTGTACCATAGCATGTCGTCAAGGTAGACGGCGGGCGCTGCATATCACCACAACACGTCATCGAGGTAGGCGACGGGCGCTGCGCTGCGTTGTACCATAGCATGTCGTCAAGGTAGGCGGCGGGCGCTGCATATCACCACAACACGTCATCGAGGTACGCGGCGGGAGGCGGCCGACACGATGTAGCTCCTTGTCATCTCAGGCTAGGGCGGGTGCGGGGGGGATGCATGGAAGGCGACCGCGTGCAGCGGCGGCCAGGTAAGGGTCTCGGGCTGTCATGGCCTATTCGTGTGCGTAAAGTTAAGCGATTGAGGCTTTGAGGCTTGCGGTCAATGATGCGTTTTGGGTTGTGCGGGAGTTTAATTCACGTTGTTGGGCTATGCGGGAGTTTAATTTATTGTATTGGGCTAAATATATTTATCTACTTCAGGTTATTCGGGATATTCGGGTTATAGAAGTATAAACCCGAATTTCCCATATAAAATTCGGGTTTTTAGAATTGACACCCGAATAGGTGTTCGGCTTTTTCGGGTTCGGGATTTTCGGGTTCGGGTTTCGGGTTTTATGCCCACCGTGAGCGCACAGGGACGTACACGCAGGAGACACCGCGTCCCTTTAGGGAACCCGCGTCATAAATTCCCTCACCGCTCACTCCACTCGCTTCTCTTCTCACACCTCTCTCCGTTGTCGGTGGTTCCCCTACCTCCGGCAGCGGCTCACATCTTGGGTGGTGGCGGAAGCGAAAGGCCGGTCATCCCTTCTTCCTCGACCGCGGTGCTTCTTCTCGGACTCGACGACCGCGCTGCAACCCTCTTCCTCGTCGGATTCTCCAATGGTGGTAAAAGCTTTTCCAACCATTTTCGCAGTGGTATGTACCTTAGATCTTTATATCAGTGTTGTTTGTTCGACGTAGATCGACATGCAGTGCAAATCTACGCGGTTTTAGGGTTCGATCTGTGTGTATTGTTAAATATTTTGGCGTTTTTCGCCGACTTGCTCTCATTTCATACTTGTGGTAGTGTGCTAGTATGCTTAGATGTACGTCATGATGATTTGTGTCGATTTCGATCTACTCCTTCGTCCGATCTGGATGTTTTAGTTAGTAGCTTTTAGATTTGGGGATTATACGATGTTTATGGATCGGATTTAGGGGAGGGGGGTTTGTTTATCATGCCTTAGTTATGTTCGGCTAGTGATGAACACTTGGACGTCATGCTCTGCTCCGACTTACTTAGGCCTTGGAATTAGCCGGCTCTAATTTTGTGTGTGCATTTTTTGTGGCCACTGATTTGATACTATATCATTGTAAAGGAAAGGAGAGTCCAACAATTCCTTGAAATTTATAAATGAATGTTTGTATAACTACATGGTATTGTTGGTGCTCTCTTTTCCTTGATTTGGCAACTACGTATGAGGCTTGAAACACAATGGTGTATGTGCTTTTGTTTGTACGTCGATGATTATAATTATGCCAGCACTTCTTGTGTGCTTTTTCTTTGGTCAGGTGGCCCTGGATCTGCTTGCATCTTGTTCATCGAATATATGAGACCAATCTCAATTTCGTTGTGTGTGCATTTTTGTTCTAGCCGATGATTTGTTATTATGCCATGGTAAAGGAAAGAAGAGTCTCAACGGCCCTTGTAGTGTATAGATGACAGTGTTTTATTACTACATGGTCTTGTATGTTGGATGTATACCCAAAATTCAATAATATTCATACATTTGTTTCATAATTATGATTCATAATACTATACCATAACTGACGTGGCTCCTGAATATGAGATTCAGAGGAAAACTCATGATCACGTGTAGTAACATGAACACGGTATCAAACCCTAGTATTGCCTTTTAGGACTAATTCATTGGATGCTCGATGGCCGTGTTTTCCTGGTCATGGATATTGTTTATGTACTCATCAATGAATAACATATTGTTGGAAGAGAACAATATGGCTAGGCATTCCTTAAGTAGATTGATATCCATCAAGATAGAACTTTTGGTACTATCTAGAGTCACACCGAAAACTGGGTGAACATAACGGTAGCCACTAGATAATTCTAAATGAGTATATTACCTCGATGTTCTGAGATGAGAATTACTCCTCCGTAAAAACAGAGATACATGCCTAGACCCACTCGGTATTTTTGATATCTATAAGTTTTTCAGACAATGCATGATGATGATACATCATGTGAGATATCATAATACAGTAACGAGTAAAAGGAAACTTATCGATTTACAAGACAAGACAGTGGTATAGTGAACCAGATATTGTTTCATGGCAATACCGGAATCCATAATCTCGGGTAAGTTCGGTATCGTGAGTAATGAGAAAATTGTATAATGACCACCAGGTTCAGCAATTTAAACATATAGTATATGGGAGCCAACATGGACATCCATGGCCCCGCTATTGATTATTGGAAAGGAAAGAGTTTCCAGTTTTATGTTCACACACTATCGAACCTGTAGGGAAACACACTTAAGTTAGGGTTGATTTTTGTGTATATCGGTAGGTCCAGATCAATTAGGAGTATCATCGGAACGGTATTTCTGCATGATAGATATATTCTATATATTGGAGAGAATTTATATTGAGTGCATTGGATGTCCCAGAGTAATAGAAACCGTTTCTATTACTACAAGAATTTATTCCGGAGTTGTTCTAAGAGAGAAATTGAGGCTGCACGCTTTATGGAGCAAGTGCAGGGGGCATGAGATGTCCCGGGGTTTTCTGACATCGTTATATAATATCGATGATTTTATATAAAGGGTTCATAGGGTTCCGGGCAAAAACCAAGAAGGGGGGAAGTGCCGGAGGGGGCATGAATGCCCCTCATGGCCACACCTATTTTTGAGGGTCCGCCAGGTGGGTCCCAGGGCTACATCCAAGTATATTTCCTGAATTTTATTGAAGAGAAAAAGGAGAAAAAAAGGGAAAGGGAGGTGGACTCCATATGGAGTCCAATCCGAGTTGTGCTAGGAGAGAGAGTGCAGCCACCTCTTGGTGCTGCTAGCCCAACAAGGACTCCTCCTCCCCCTTTGGTATGTCTCCCTATCCTCCAACTATAAAAGGACCCTAAGGCTAGAGCCAAATCATAATTTTGTGAGCAAGTCTCTCTATCTCTAGTAGAATTAGAGGGTCTAATTAGAGCCCATCTAATTGAATTAGAGCTTGTTCTGATTGGGTTTTTGAGGTGTCCTCTCCCAATTAGATCTATCTTCTAATTAGTCTATCTCTCTGTGTTGATAACTCCACCTTCATATACACCTGCGGCGTCCAGTCCTGGACGGCAAAGCGCTGCAAAATTGGCATTGTTGTATGTGTGCATACTCTCAGAGGGTTAACACGTGAGACCCTCACTCTGTTGGATCAAGGTGTTGGATACGAGGAGTCCGCAACATCCTCACCGACAGGCTTGTGCGTGAGGATCTTCTACAGGCTTCATTGACATCGTCACCGACATCTCTTCCGCTTCTATGGTGTCTGGTACACGATCTCGAGAACTAGATCTTGGAATTTTTATTCACTTGTATCTTCATAGATAGATCTTGGCGGTTGCGTAGCATGCATGGTGAAATTTTCTAAATTCCCGTACACGGAACCTAGTAGTGGTATCAGAGCGGTCTATGAGTAGGTACAAGATTTGATCTAGAGCACCAGTGAGTATGAGCATTGAATAAGTTTGTGCAAGTACGTTAGAAAGTTCTCCAACATTCAGATTATTTATGATTGCTGCCGAATAAGCTTTGTTGTTTTGTTTCCAATGGAATACAGAGGCTTTTGCAAACCTACGGTAATGCTAGGACATTCGAGTTTCCCCTGGATTATCTCGTACAGTCCGAAGAAGTGCTTCACTAGTTTTGGGTCTCTTTATAGTTGGTCACTACTCAAGATATTGCTTATCGGGAACTTATCGGTCGACCCCCGATGTGCAAAATCAGCTGATTTATCGGAATATCGGCCAAAATATCGGAATATCGACCGGTTTATCTCATCGGCTAGACACCAGTAAGCGATGAATTGGCCGATTTATCGGAATATCGCCCGATATCTTGAATAGAGGTTGGTCTCGTTAACAACATTGTGGAAGCGGCATGTGGATTGGATCCACACGGGGGGAGGGTCATGATTATGAATAAGTTTAGATTGAGGATCTAGATGTTTTCGTAATGTATGTGTTTCAATCACCCCGCAATGTCAATCTAGCAACATGAATAATCATGCCTTATGGAAGCGTAGGTTACTTAACGATTTGTTTCGTAGAATCTACAGCCATGCTAATAGATCCAAACAAACGTTAGATGTGTCTAACTCTGTTTTGCAGGAAACGTGATGTGGTATAGTCTCGAAGTTTAGAATTTTTACCTAACACTCTTTTGTAGCTATCAAACCATCCTAAACCCAATCATGGCGATGAAGGGAAGGAGAAGGATTACACTTGTCGTGAACCTCGACATGGCACTGATGCTGACGTGATCACACGCTCGTTGGGAGACCCCAAGCAGAAGGTATGCTGTAGTCTAGCAAAAAAATCCCTTGATTAAGAAACCAGGGTTTATCGAACCAGTAGGACTCCGTAGTATTGGAGAAGGTTGCTTGTTATCTGGCGCGTCAACAAGCGTGGAACCTGCACACAAACACAAACCCTCTCTTGCCCCAACTTACCGAAAGGTTGTCAATCTTCCGGTCTTACTGAAAACTAGAAAATTAAACATATAGAGTCTTGAAAGGTAGTAAAAGTGAAAACAGAACAACAAGGAAAAAATTTATGAAAGTGCTTAAAAGAAGGTTGCAAATATGAGTAAAATAGGACCGGGGCCATAGGTTCACTAGAGGTGTCTCTCCAAAGAAAGCAAACATGTTGGGTGAACAAATTACAGCTTGGCAATTGACAAATCATTAACCTATACCAATACTATTATGACGAGATATAGTTCACGGGTTCTAATATTGTAGGCATTACGTCAAGGCATATGGACCACTATGAAGCATGCATCCATATCTAAAAGTCCACCTCAAGAAAGCTATCCAGCAAATCTCTCTGGTATTAAGTTGGAGCGACAAAGTAATTGATTTGTGTGCAACAGACAAATGCATTAAGAACAATAAGTAATGTAAGCAGTGGTCCTCGTCCGTAGACAAGATGTAACATCCCAGTGTTTGGGAAGTTATAAGGATCTAAATTTAATATGTGCATTTGCAAAGCATGCATCTAAAAATACGGGAAATTTTGGCGCGAAAGTTTAAACGAATCAAAGTGACCAAAGTTTCACTTGATATGATGAAATAGTTCTAGTTCATCTAGTCAAGAGTGCATTTGGAGTGATCTTTATAACAAGTATCTTAAGAAATCAAATCATATGGTTACCCAAACCATGATGGGTTGTGACCAACGGAAACCCTCAACAACCTTAACCACAAGTCTTTAAGTGACTTGGGATAATTCACTAGGTATCTAGAACTCAGATAGGGATGAGTATTCAAATCCCATATCTGATGATCATACTTTCATAGATGAGTAATGCATAATTGAACCATCTCATCAACAGAGATGTGAAGCTCTATAAAATAACCACTTCCTAAGTTATCAAATCATGTCCACAACATCTCTATAAACCATCTTATAATTATCAGGTGAACCATCGCAAGTAAACAACCAAGTCTCGATGGAACACAAGTGATTCAAACAAGTATTAACTTAAACCCCACAAGTGGAAAATAAGATAATAATTGTATTAACATTGTAAATACTAGACCCCGAAGTGATCGAGGTTGCATCGATGTTCTGGTGGAGAAAGAGAGAGAGAGACCAATATAGGAAGAGAGTGGAATTTTGACATGACTTAGTGATTAAATTGAAACTTAGGAGTTCAAACTTGAATGATTTGAAACTTGTGAGTATTTGAATTGAATTTGAATTCAAATGGAATAAACAAGAAAATACAATTAACATAATCAAATGGAAACAATTCAGAATTAATAAATATTGGACATTTCCAATTTCATTGTAAAAGAAAAAGAAAATAATAAACTTTATTGATAATAAAGCAATAATACAAAGTCTTTACATGATTCCATAAATGGAAAACTACATGTCCTATTACAAGTGGACAATTACAAAATAAATTCCTAAACTAATCCTTGCATAGTTATAGTCTCCAATTCATCTCTTGATCCTGCAAAATAAACAAGAAAACAAAGAAAAGTAAAAAAGGAAGGTTAGTGGGGATTAGTACCCTTAGATTTGCAGTGTGATGCACTGCTAATCACATCACTGGGTTTAGTAAATTCCAGGTAGTATCTGTTCAAATCAGCTAAAGTGCCTCAGACCAACATCATGGGCAAGTACCAGGTAATACAAGTGGCAAGCCAAAAATAAGTATAGCACTAGGATAAGATCAAGTGCAAACCGAGCATATCCCAGGAAATATCTTCTCAGCTAGCATACCAGCACACAGCACACTCACCAGCACCCTTTGGTGCTGTCAAGACCTCTGCTGGGGTATAAATACCACACCAGCCACAAGGGGAGGGAGTCACCTCACACTTTCCCTGTTCACAGCTCGAGTTGCACGGCTCCAGCAAGAACAGCAGGTTCCACCACCAGGAAACTACAGCACCACAACTCAACTCATCCAGCAAATATCTGTGAGATCATAGATCCAGTAGTATAACAACAAGGCCAAGCCACTAGCTGGGAAGGCATATCTGGAGCAAGATCTTCACAAGGCCAAGCTACAAGTGGAGGAGCAAGGCTGAGGAGCAAGCACTCCACAAGCACCAAAATCCACCAACCACTTGATCTATAACCAAGGTGAATCCCTGAGTACCATCTAAGCCAAATCTTTGGCTAAGTTGCACATAGGAAAGGTTGGGGTGCTAGAACCCTCAGGTTGGCATAGTAGTGCTATGCTAATCTCATCACTGGGCATTATTATCAAGCTAATATCTGTTCCTAGTTTAATAAGGGCCTCAGGCTATGCATCATGGGCTTGGGGGCAAAAGAATCAAGAAATAGTATCTGTGCTTAATTCATGAGGATCAAAGAAGCAAAAGAGTCAAATAATAGTATTTGTTCTTAACTCATGAGGATCAAAGAAGGAAAAGAAAGCATTGATAGTGTTTGTTCTTATCAGTGGATACCAGAAATTAAGATAGAAAGGTGGATAGCTATAGAACGGTGTGACAGAATCACAACCAGAAGCACTGGTTGTGTCACACACACACACACCTGGTTGCTGGGCATCAGATCTAAGAATCTGACATCCCAGAACCAAAGGGATTCATGAAATGGAAAATATTATGATAGATACAATTATTGAGGGCATATCCTCTGAAGAAAATTCAGAGTAACACCTCCCAAATATCTAGCACATTCACAAAACGCTAGGAAATTGTATACATAGTAATAAGAAGTGTTATCCCATACACAGTAACAAGAAATCATCACTGGGAGCAAAACCTAAGGGGATCCGTACACCAGAACAGCATGGGGAGTAACCTCCAAATAATTTCCCATCAACAGATTCATCACCACAATCATCTCACAGCACAAACCAGCAGAGAAATAAAATTAGGGCATGATAAAATTTCCATCCAACACCGAGCCTAGCTAGGAATTCATTCAGCACGCATCCAGTAAGCATTTGGATACCATCCAATGCTACCAATCTCACACTAGGGCACAGGAAGCATCACAAGCACGCCCAGCATGAATCAGCTCGATGGCTGATTCCAGAGTTAGAAGGAAGAAGGAATCCGTGAGAGGGAGAGGAAGAGTAGGGGACAGTGAGAGAGGGAATCACTTACAGATGGTCACCATCGTGGTGACCATATCCGGTAGGAGAGCGAAGCACGGCGGCGGAGCCGCGGTTGCCCGTAGACCGTCCCGGCGGCGGCGTCCCCGGAGAAGTAGTCACAGCAGCAGCGCAGCATCTCCAGCAACCAAGACATGGCGCCACGGCCACCGGAGCGGTGGAGAAGCACCCGAGACCTAACCCTAGGGTTAGGATTCGAAGATCCCACGGGAGCCTCACGAGGAGAGGAACAGATCGAGGAGGAGGGCGTGGGAGCAAGCAAGGAGGAGTTAGGGAGGCGCAAGGTCGCGGCGGCGGTGGCACACGGGGAGGGCCGGAGGAAATCGCCGGAGGCGAAGGAACGCGTCGCCTCTGCGTCGCCTTCCGCGTCGCCTCACGCGGAAGAGGAAGGGATAAGGCACGGGGCGGGAGCGAGTGGCGGCTGGCCTGGTCTAGCCTGACCAGGCCAAGGGTTAGGTCCAACCCTAACCCCAGGGGCCACCTGTCAGCATTTGGGGCATGATGGTCACTTGACCATTGTTTTAACAAAAGAATAAAATGAATAAAATTTTATAATGTACTAAAAATTTCAATAAACAATAATAAAATTCTAATAAATAATTTGTGTATTGTAATCAAGAAAAATAACCAAATAATACTTATAGTCTTAAAATTATGGTTATAAAATAATATTTTAATAATAAAACTTTGATAATAAGAATTAGAATTATTCAAACTAGTTAATCAAATGTAAACTATTCTTTCAACTATATTTAGATATTTTGAGCATTTCAAAATACTCCCTAACAAGTGTTTTCTGCGAAAACAAAAAGATAAATTAAATAAAATAAAGAAGTAATAGTAGTAATAATAATAACCATTAACTCTGAAAATAATAGATAATTCATAAAATCAGAAAGAATGCAAGTTATGTACCAAAATGTTCCAAATGAATTACGCAATTCATCTAGGATGTTTTCTAAGTCATTTGACTAAGTTTTCATGTGTTCAATATTTGTCTAGTCATTTATCTCCGTTAAAATCAATAAATTAATGGTTTGTGTAAATCTTTGCAGAATCATTGAATGAGGTATTAAATTAAAAAGAAAAGCATTTCCAATTAAAATCTGTTAAACATTAAATATTTTCTTCAACTTATAAAACTGTTTTAAAGGTTATAATGGAATTCTGTAATAATCCATTATAACCATAAACAACTATCACAAATATGATTTTCCTTATTAATAAAACCCTGTTTTCATACCTACTCAACATGTCATCACTAATCAATAACAAGTTGTGTGATGATAGAGTAGTTTTATTTGCTCATCATATTTAATTAAATTCATTAACATTAGATCTACACTTTCGAACTTAAAATAAAGTGTGTCTATTATCTATTCAATAACTGTTTTCCATGTGTTGTTGTTTTGTTATTTAATCAAGTAATAAACACTTTTACCTAAACAAGATAACAATTGTTTGCCAAATAAAAGTAAAACACATGTAAGTCTAAAAGAAGTAATAACCACATCACCACAAGTAATGAAATAATTCACCAAAAAAATCATAAGATTAAGTTATCATGTCAAACATAGCCTACACTTGTAAGTTGGGGTATTTTCTAGGATATTTCACGATTGCATCTCATTATTATGCATGTATCATGTTGCCAGTGTTTCTGTAGTCCTTACCGGGACTACTTTGCTATCTTTCAGACGTCAGGATGTTCTACGTGACCCTTGACTCGAAGACATGGAATATTGTGGTCATTTAAATCTCAGGCAAGTTCATCACTTGCTCATATCCTTTGCAGTATCTCATAACAAACTATTTGCAAAAACCCTATCGTATTATCACCTACTCTCAAAAGAATGCATGATTCTATTTTTATAATAATATGACTAATTGAATGACTACCCGAGTGGTAGTGTTCTGTTTGGTGGGCGGATGGAACCATGGTAAGATGAATAGGTCAAAGGAAGGTTCCATCTGCATGGGAAAGTATTACCTAGGAATTAACAACAAATGCCGTCAGGATTCTTGCGCCGTAAATTCGCGTTGACCATGGATCTTCTATGGGGGAAGTAAGTCAACCGTGATACTTTTCTCGTTCGCATGTCAACGGACGCGCCAGAGACGTACGCTGTAGGTCTTGCGGGACTACATGCACATGGGTGGGAGCCCTTAGGTCCCACGGACTCTGGGGGTCTATGAGTGTCTGCCAGGGGCGCGTAGATCTCCATCGTGAGGGGTGGAATCAGGCGTTCAACCTGCTGGCAGAAATGGGTGGGCATGCGTTGTGCGGAGAAGCACGGTTTGGCTTGGACCAACAACCGGGCCCCACACCTAAGTGGGAGTGGACAGAACGTACGCCTGGTTGTGCAACATGGTCTTGGTCGTCCATGGGTAAAGTAACGCACCTCTGCAGAGTGTAAAAGGATGTGGCATGTTACCCCTTGTTCCGGGAAGGAGCTGCGAACGCCGCAGGAAAGGCAACTCCATGAAAGTTCTAATCATGTGAAGATCTGGCGGGCATAGTTTTCAGAATTAAAAGCAACCTCCTGAAGAAAGTTTTTACAAAACCTTGCATTAGCTTATGACTCTTTTGAGTCTACAGCTGTAGTTAGTGCATCAAACTACCCACTATATATCATGAACTTGCTGAGTAACGCTCGTTACTCATTCGTTCCCGTTTGACCCCCTGCTTAGAGTTGAAGCCTTTGGAAGTCGACATCGTGAAGCCATCACTACCTCGTGAAGCTAGGTGGAGTGATCTACTACTTAGTCGGTAAAGCATCGTCATCAACAACGCTGGTGGAGGAGAAGCTATCAAGATGTAGGTAGAGTCCATTCTTGGACTTAGCTATTACAAGCCATAGATTAGGGCTGACATCAGCCGTAGTGGGTAGTTCTGAGCTAGAGTTCTTCTCCGGCTTGGAGCTTCGAATTGCTTCTTCTGATGTTTCATTTGTATGAGATCTTCTTGATTAATCAAGGAAATTCTCAAGATTTTGTAATGAAGTTTGTATCCTATAGCTTTGCTTGGACCCGCCGTGTTTCTGTTGTACCACTCTTGAGAGATGTAATATTCACGGATAAGTCCTTCTGTGAGTATTATGTCACCGATTGCGCACTACACATGCAGTGGTGTGCTGGGTCATCACAGATGGTATCAGAGCGAAGCGACCTTAGGTTTAAAACCTTTTAGGAGATCTGTAGGTTGGTAAAGATTATAGGAAGCCATCTTATCTAAACCATATTTCCTACAACTATGATGATCATTCACTTGAGAATGATATAATCATACTTGTATAGAATTATTCTTACTCAACCTGAGTAAATTTACTTATCTGTTTTCTTTATACCTAGGTATGAATAGTTAGAAGTCTAGCATGTATCAGTGTTATTGAGAAAAGAGTTCTGACATAGTCAGAGATGGTTAAGTTAAAGTGATGATTACCCCATTCTATGAATGAATAAGATGGAGTACAACATGGTATAGAGTACATATAAGACTTGTCAAGAAGGGATGTTTGAGAATCATAAAGAGATATTAGACCATGGCAACTACGGGGTATATACCATATCCTTAGTTATCAAGTCCAGAGGTGAATCGCTATAGTATAGAATAGAATTAGGAGAAGGCATATGCATTTATGGAAGCTACATTACCACTCCTACGATGTGATTAGCAACATGAAGGATCAACAGATGCCATGAGAAGCTTATCTAATCAAGATGAAGTAATTAGATTTACATGGTACCTAGTCCTATATGGAACCAAGTTAGACAACAACTACTATAGGATCATTTTGTCTTGGTTTATTCCATTGCAGTAAGGCATGCAATTGGAATAATTACCAAGTCAAAGAGTGGTTGTGTAGATTACGATTATAAGGTACTAACTACCTACTTGTAGTGTATAGCATTTAAGAGCCTTGGTACTTGAGATGTTTTACTCTAAGTACTTCTATTTCACAGGCTTTTGATGCATGAGTGATAACTGCATTTGAGATTTATTGGATCTTATTTGGATCTTTGATTGACTAGATCTGTACATGAAGATTGAACTTGATCTGCAAATGCATGTGCAAACACTGAGTTTTTTCTTGATGTTACTGATCTAGAGGGTATAGGATTAGAATGAGAGCGGTCTGAGTTATCAGCAAATTGATACAACCACAAAAGCTCGGGAAGACCCAGAAGTCAAGAAGGCAGAAGTCAATAAAGCCACTGATAGGAATGGACCACATTCCACATCTTATTTGGAGTTGGTGAGATACTTCATCAACACATGGAGATATACCACAAGTGATGCCAAAATGATAGCATGAGTAGTATATCCTAGAAAGAAGTACATAGAAGGTCAATAAGTTAACTTATAGAGTCTTCCCGTAGAAGTCAAAACCCAAATATATAGAAGGACCATAGGAAGTAACCAGTGGAATAGGTTATAGTCACCTATAGGAAAGAGTTAAAACTCAAGGAAACTCGAAGATATTTTCACTAATAGATGAGTCTAAATCCATGTACACTACGTTGTACAAGCTTCTCTGAGCAGTATTTCTCTTGAGCCCACTAGATTCAACCAAATGGAAATCTAACCATAGACGGTATCCAGTGTACCAGAAGAATCTTATTGGTTATCCATCACCTGGTGGATATGCCGTATGTTCTTCAGAAAGTTGTGAGAGATAGGAAACCATACCTATTCATCGGAGAACAAAACTTGGTATCCACTATGTGGTGGAAATACCACGTGTTCTTCGTGAGACCAGTAGGGAGGCCTAGTAGCAAAACAGAGTTGTTGTGACAACAAGCAAAGTATTAGATCATAGTGGGAGACATTGGAAGGTGAACAATCAAAGACAAGAGGCTACACATGTCAAGGTTAACACAAGGAAACATATGTGAAGAATCAACAGTCTACAGAAGTTCTCTCTACCTATCTTTACGTGAGAGAGGTTGAACTTCGGGACGAAGTTCTTGTTAAGGGGGAGATACTGTAACATCCCAGTGTTTGGGAAGTTATAAGGATCTAAATTTAATATGTGCATTTGCAAAGCATGCATCTAAAAATACGGGAAATTTTGGCGCGAAAGTTTAAACGAATCAAAGTGACCAAAGTTTCACTTGATATGATGAAATAGGTCTAGTTCATCTAGTCAAGAGTGCATTTGGAGTGATCTTTATAACAAGTATCTTAAGAAATCAAATCATCTGGTTACCCAAACCATGATGGGTTGTGACCAATGCAAACCCTCAACAACCTTAACCACAAGTCTTTAAGTGACTTGGGATAATTCACTAGGTATCTAGAACTCAGATAGGGATGAGTATTCAAATCCCATATCTGATGATCATACTTTCACAGATGAGTAATGCATAATTGAACAATCTCATCAACAGAGATGTGAAGCTCTATAAAATAACCACTTCCTAAGTTATCAAATCATGTCCACAACATCTCTATAAACCATCTTATAATTATCAGGTGAACCATCGCAAGTAAACAACCAAGTCTCGATGGAACACAAGTGATTCAAACAAGTATTAACTTAAACCCCACAAGTGGAAAATAAGATAATAATTGTATTAACATTGTAAATACTAGACCCCGAAGTGATCGAGGTTGCATCGATGTTCTGGTGGAGAAAGAGAGAGAGAGACCAATATAGGAAGAGAGTGGAATTTTGACATGACTTAGTGATTAAATTGAAACTTAGGAGTTCAAACTTGAATGATTTGAAACTTGTGAGTATTTGAATTGAATTTGAATTCAAATGGAATAAACAAGAAAATACAATTAACATAATCAAATGGAAACAATTCAGAATTAATAAATATTGGACATTTCCAATTTCATTGTAAAAGAAAAAGAAAATAATAAACTTTATTGATAATAAAGCAATAATACAAAGTCTTTACATGATTCCATAAATGGAAAACTACATGTCCTATTACAAGTGGACAATTACAAAATAAATTCCTAAACTAATCCTTGCATAGTTATAGTCTCCAATTCATCTCTTGATCCTGCAAAATAAACAAGAAAACAAAGAAAAGTAAAAAGGAAGGTTAGTGGGGATTAGTACCCTCAGATTTGCAGTGTGATGCACTGCTAATCACATCACTGGGTTTAGTAAATTCCAGGTAGTATCTGTTCAAATCAGCTAAAGTGCCTCAGACCAACATCATGGGCAAGTACCAGGTAATACAAGTGGCAAGCCAAAAATAAGTATAGCACTAGGATAAGATCAAGTGCAAACCGAGCATATCCCAGGAAATATCTTCTCAGCTAGCATACCAGCACACAGCACACTCACCAGCACCCTTTGGTGCTGTCAAGACCTCTGCTGGGGTATAAATACCACACCAGCCGCAAGGGGAGGGAGTCACCTCACACTTTCCCTGTTCACAGCTCGAGTTGCACGGCTCCAGCAAGAACAGCAGGTTCCACCACCAGGAAACTACAGCACCACAACTCAACTCATCCAGCAAATATCTGTGAGATCATAGATCCAGTAGTATAACAACAAGGCCAAGCCACTAGCTGGGAAGGCATATCTGGAGCAAGATCTTCACAAGGCCAAGCTACAAGTGGAGGAGCAAGGCTGAGGAGCAAGCAGTCCACAAGCACCAAAATCCACCAACCACTTGATCTATAACCAAGGTGAATCCCTGAGTACCATCTAAGCCAAATCTTTGGCTAAGTTGCACATAGGAAAGGTTGGGGTGCTAGAACCCTCAGGTTGGCATAGTAGTGCTATGCTAATCTCATCACTGGGCATTATTATCAAGCTAATATCTGTTCCTAGTTTAATAAGGGCCTCAGGCTATGCATCATGGGCTTGGGGGCAAAAGAATCAAGAAATAGTATCTGTGCTTAATTCATGAGGATCAAAGAAGCAAAAGAGTCAAATAATAGTATCTGTTCTTAACTCATGAGGATCAAAGAAGGAAAAGAAAGCATTGATAGTGTCTGTTCTTATCAGTGGATACCAGAAATTAAGATAGAGAGGTGGATAGCTATAGAACGGTGTGACAGAATCACAACCAGAAGCACTGGTTGTGTCACACACACACACACCTGGTTGCTGGGCATCAGATCTAAGAATCTGACATCCCAGAACCAAAGGGATTCATGAAATGGAAAATATTATGATAGATACAATTATTGAGGGCATATCCTCTGAAGAAAATTCAGAGTAACACCTCCCAAATATCTAGCACATTCACAAAACGCTAGGAAATTGTATACATAGTAATAAGAAGTGTTATCCCATACACAGTAACAAGAAATCATCACTGGGAGCAAAACCTAAGGGGATCCGTACACCAGAACAGCATGGGGAGTAACCTCCAAATAATTTCCCATCAACAGATTCATCACCACAATCATCTCACAGCACAAACCAGCAGAGAAATAAAATTAGGGCATGATAAAATTTCCATCCAACACAGAGCCTAGCTAGGAATTCATTCAGCACGCATCCAGTAAGCATTTGGATACCATCCAATGCTACCAATCTCACACTAGGGCACAGGAAGCATCACAAGCACGCCCAGCATGAATCAGCTCGATGGTTGATTCCAGAGTTAGAAGGAAGAAGGAATCCGTGAGAGGGAGAGGAAGAGTAGGGGACAGTGAGAGAGGGAATCACTTACAGATGGTCACCATCGTGGTGACCATATCCGGTAGGAGAGCGAAGCACGGCGGCGGAGCCGCGGTTGCCCGTAGACCGTCCCGGCGGCGGCGTCCCCGGAGAAGTAGTCACAGCAGCAGCGCAGCATCTCCAGCAACCAAGACATGGCGCCACGGCCACCGGAGCGGTGGAGAAGCACCCGAGACCTAACCCTAGGGTTAGGATTCGAAGATCCCACGGGAGCCTCACGAGGAGAGGAACAGATCGAGGAGGAGGGCGTGGGAGCAAGCAAGGAGGAGTTAGGGAGGCGCAAGGTCGCGGCGGCGGTGGCACACGGGGAGGGCCGGAGGAAATCGCCGGAGGCGAAGGAACGCGTCGCCTCTGCGTCGCCTTCCGCGTCGCCTCACGCGGAAGAGGAAGGGATAAGGCACGGGGCGGGCGCGAGTGGCGGCTGGCCTGGTCTAGCCTGACCAGGCCAAGGGTTAGGTCCAACCCTAACCCCAGGGGCCACCTGTCAGCATTTGGGGCATGATGGTCACTTGACCATTGTTTTAACAAAAGAATAAAATGAATAAAATTTTATAAAGTACTAAAAATTTCAATAAACAATAATAAAATTCTAATAAATAATTTGTGTATTGTAATCAAGAAAAATAACCAAATAATACTTATAGTCTTAAAATTATGGTTATAAAATAATATTTTAATAATAAAACTTTGATAAGAAGAATTAGAATTATTCAAACTAGTTAATCAAATGTAAACTATTCTTTCAACTATATTTAGATATTTTGAGCATTTCAAAATACTCCCTAACAAGTGTTTTCTGCGAAAACAAAAAGATAAATTAAATAAAATAAAGAAGTAATAGTAGTAATAATAATAACCATTAACTCTGAAAATAATAGATAATTCATAAAATCAGAAAGAATGCAAGTTATGTACCAAAATGTTCCAAATGAATTACGCAATTCATCTAGGATGTTTTCTAAGTCATTTGACTAAGTTTTCATGTGTTCAATATTTGTCTAGTCATTTATCTCCGTTAAAATCAATAAATTAATGGTTTGTGTAAATCTTTGCAGAATCATTGAATGAGGTATTAAATTAAAAAGAAAAGCATTTCCAATTAAAATCTGTTAAACATTAAATATTTTCTTCAACTTATAAAACTGTTTTAAAGGTTATAATGGAATTCTGTAATAATCCATTATAACCATAAACAACTATCACAAATATGATTTTCCTTATTAATAAAACCCTGTTTTCATACCTACTCAACATGTCATCACTAATCAATAACAAGTTGTGTGATGATAGAGTAGTTTTATTTGCTCATCATATTTAATTAAATTCATTAACATTAGATCTACACTTTCGAACTTAAAATAAAGTGTGTCTATTATCTATTCAATAACTGTTTTCCATGTGTTGTTGTTTTGTTATTTAATCAAGTAATAAACACTTTTACCTAAAAAAGATAACAATTGTTTGCCAAATAAAAGTAAAACACATGTAAGTCTAAAAGAAGTAATAACCACATCACCACAAGTAATGAAATAATTCACCAAAAAAATCATAAGATTAAGTTATCATGTCAAACATAGCCTACACTTGTAAGTTGGGGTATTTTCTAGGATATTTCACGATTGCATCTCATTATTATGCATGTATCATGTTGCCAGTGTTTCTGTAGTCCTTACCGGGACTACTTTGCTATCTTTCAGACGTCAGGATGTTCTACGTGACCCTTGACTCGAAGACATGGAATATTGTGGTCATTTAAATCTCAGGCAAGTTCATCACTTGCTCATATCCTTTGCAGTATCTCATAACAAACTATTTGCAAAAACCCTATCGTATTATCACCTACTCTCAAAAGAATGCATGATTCTATTTTTATAATAATATGACTAATTGAATGACTACCCGAGTGGTAGTGTTCTGTTTGGTGGGCGGATGGAACCATGGTAAGATGAATAGGTCAAAGGAAGGTTCCATCTGCATGGGAAAGTATTACCTAGGAATTAACAACAAATGCCGTCAGGATTCTTGCGCTGTAAATTCGCGTTGACCATGGATCTTCTATGGGGGGAGTAAGTCAACCGTGATACTTTTCTCGTTCGCATGTCAACGGACGCGCCAGAGACGTATGCTGTAGGTCTTGCGGGACTACATGCACATGGGTGGGAGCCCTTACGTCCCACGGACTCTGGGGTCTATGAGTGTCTGCCAGGGGCGCGTAGATCTCCATCGTGAGGGGTGGAATCAGGCGTTCAACCTGCTGGCAGAAATGGGTGGGCATGCGTTGTGCGGAGAAGCACGGTTTGGCTTGGACCAACAACCGGGCCCCACACCTAAGTGGGAGTGGACAGGAACGTACGCCTGGTTGTGCAACATGGTCTTGGTCGTCCATGGGTAAAGTAACGCACCTCTGCAGAGTGTAAAAGGATGTGGCATGTTACCCCTTGTTCCGGGAAGGAGCTGCGAACGCCGCAGGAAAGGCAACTCCATGAAAGTTCTAATCCTGTGAAGATCTGGCGGGCATAGTTTTCAGAATTAAAAGCAACCTCCTGAAGAAAGTTTTACAAAACCTTGCATTAGCTTATGACTCTTTTGAGTCTACAGCTGTAGTTAGTGCATCAAACTACCCACTATATATCATGAACTTGCTGAGTAACGCTCGTTACTCATTCGTTCCCGTTTGACCCCCTGCTTAGAGTTGAAGCCTTTGGAAGTCGACATCGTGAAGCCATCACTACCTCGTGAAGCTAGGTGGAGTGATCTACTACTTAGTCGGTAAAGCATCGTCATCAACAACGCTGGTGGAGGAGAAGCTATCAAGATGTAGGTAGAGTCCATTCTTGGACTTAGCTATTACAAGCCATAGATTAGGGCTGACATCAGCCGTAGTGGGTAGTTCTGAGCTAGAGTTCTTCTCCGGCTTGGAGCTTCGAATTGCTTCTTCTGATGTTTCATTTGTATGAGATCTTCTTGATTAATCAAGGAAATTCTCAAGATTTTGTAATGAAGTTTGTATCCTATAGCTTTGCTTGGACCCGCCGTGTTTCTGTTGTACCACTCTTGAGAGATGTAATATTCACGGATAAGTCCTTCTGTGAGTATTATGTCACCGACTTGCGCACTACACATGAAGTGGTGTGCTGGGTCATCACACAAGAGCACCGCTATTTTCTCCCTAGTAGAAACAACACATCCCCCATTTGTCATGTTTCTGCCACTTGAGCCCAGATATAAGGGAGGCATGAACCTACCATCGAGCATATAAACCCTCTCTTGGAGGTGAAAACAACTACGTGACCAAGGTAATCATAAAAACCGGAGAGCATTCCAAGACAATATTAAAACTCTATGAATATAAGTGAAGCATCTTAGATTGACATGAAAATAATAATGATAATATCATGGTTTATCGGATCTCAATAAACACAACATGCACAATTACATAATGGTGGTCTCGATCATGTGAGGCAGCTCACGAGACTCTAAACATGGAGGTATAGGGGAGAGAACAACCATCTAGCTACTGCTATGGACCCGTAGTCCCGAGATAACTACTCATGCATCTGTCTGGAGGCGATCATCACGATGTAGAGGCCTACGATGATGATCCCCCCTCCGGCGGGGTGCCGTAACAGGGCTGCAGAAGCCCTAGATTCGACTTTCAAGGTGACGGCGCCTCTCTATATGTTTTGTGGAAAATAACTTCATCCCCGATGTTTTTAGGTTAAAAGGCAATTTATAGGCGAAGAGGCGACGAGAGGCGGTGACCAGGGCGTCCAGGGGCCCACCAGGCAGGATCTAGGGTGGGGCCGCGCCTGGCACCCCTGGTCCCCTCTGGCTCTTCTTTGGACTCCATCTTCGTTTCGGGTAAAAAAAACGATCTCCATGGATTTTCAGCCCTTTCCGGGAATATTTCTTTAAGAACTTTTCTGAAGTAGAAAAACAGCAGAAACAACAACTGGCCTGGGGCATCTCGATAATAGGTTAGTCAACGAAAACATCCAAAAAAAATGAAGGAAATGATAGAAAACATGTGGAAAACAAAAGGTATTAGGTAGAAAACAAGCATGAAGGATAAACAATTATAGATACGTTTGAAACGTATCACCATCCCTGAGCTTAACTCCTGCTCGTCCTCGAGTAGGTAAATGATAACAAAATAATTTTTGAGGTGACAAGAAGCCAACACGAATCTTGATCAATGATATGTAAAATAATTGCAAGCTAAGATCATAGTAATTTAACAAAGGCATGATAAATATTATTTGAACTAATGTAAACTTAGCAACCATGTTGCACATGAAAAGTAACACAAATAAAAGATAATGAATAATGAAGCATTGAAAGTGATACATATGTTTCAATCATAAAGAAAAACATAATAAAGTGGTATCCGGCTTGTCCTTCGTGTGGTAGAAAAACATAAATGTCATGACAACCTCAAAGTTTAAATGGTGACTAGATACAGATAATTTGAGAACAAGCAATACCACAATCATGAATCAATCAATAATACATTTTGGGACTATGCACTTTATACTAAGAATTACAACTATGCTCTCTTAGCTGGTGCATAATGTAAGAAGATGAAGACTTAGCATAAAAGTAAAATAAAGACCCTTCAAAGAGGGAAGCAGGGATTACTCATGTGCTACAGATTTTTATTTATTAAAAAGGAGATATTGAAAACAATTTTTAGAGAGGTGTATGTCTATGTCAACGAATGGCAATGAAAAACTTATCATAATCTATATCAAGCAAAGTATTTAGAATTTTGAGAGCGGTTTCCATTAACATTTTTTTCTTTTTGGTTGGCACTTCCCCCTACCTTTCCTTTCACAAAACAGAGCTAGCCGTATCCACGGGTGCCCACTAGCATTCATCGAACCATGGGGAAGTGCCTTTTTATTATTATTTGAGTTTATATTATTTGGCACCAGCTCTCTGCAATTTAGATGGGCACAATTTCCACACTCATCGGGTGAAATAAGGGAGAAGAAATTTGTTTGACATAAACCATGATAAAATTTAAACTACTTCCTTATGAGTAAAACAGGAACACAAAACAGGTTAATATTTTTTGAAGGTTTTAATGGTAGCACACGAGAGATTTACGTGGAGTGGCGGTTAAATACCACATATAGGTAGGTATGTTGGAAACATTTGGCAAATTTTGCTTTTTTGGGACTTGGATGCACGAGAGGATTAAAACTCTCTACGAATATAAGTGAAGCATCTCAGATTGATGTGAACAAAATAATCATAATCTCATGTTTGATCGGATCCCAGCAAACCAAACATGCACAATTACATAATAGTGGTCTCGATCATGTAAGGATGCTCATGAGACTCTAAACATGGAGGCATAGGGGAGAGAACAACCATCTAGCTACTGCTATTGTCGTGGGATAATCACGGCAGATGTTACCGGGGGTAACTGATCTTGGGGCAAGACGACACAGGCGTTTGGGAGAGGGTTTAGATCAGAGGAAAACATGATGCAACTCGATCTGGTAGCCGGCAATCAAAGTTGCCGAGTCTCCGATCTTGATATAATAACTCAACTCTGGGATTACACTAGATGCTCGATATCAGGCGATATTGCTAGGGTTCTTAGATCTCTGTCTCAACTAGACCTAGGGGTCGGTTTATAAAGCGCCCGTACCCCCTCGGCCCTATTCTCCAAGGCGTAGCTTGAATCCTATCCGGACACCGCTTATAAGCCCTAGCTTTCCTTACCGTAACCCACAATCCGGGTTACGAGGCCTACAAACCTTGGGCCTTCCAGAAGCTTCATTATCCTTAACCAGATTGCGCACTGTGTTCCTTGGGCCGGGTTACGCCTTGGAATTGGCCTACCGGGTTATTATCCCCCCATCAGTAGTCCCCAGAATAGCTTGGGCTTCACGGATCCTCCTTGAAGCGCTCGCTATTCCCTGCAAAGATATCAATCACACAGGCATATGGAGGCCGGGTTAAGATGCTTTGATAGACAGCTAGGCCTTACTCCATGGTGGCCATATAGTAACCCGGCTTTTCCCCCAAATACTTTGGTTTGACTTTCCAGGTCCAAACCCTAATAAAAATGTCAAGATTCCATACTCGATAACTGACCCTGATATCATGGGGTAGATCTCCTTCTCTTTTTTGTCCAGGTACTTTGCTCAGTTCTAGGCGCATATCTCGCAAAATCCGCGCAGATAACCATTACCCCACAATTTCCGGCTTCCGGCCGTTGGGATAGACTCACCCCCACCTTATAAATAATGCTCCGAGGGTAACCTAAAAACCCATCGCTCCACTTCAATTCCCCCTTTCCTTCCTTGCTCCTTACGCCCTTGCAGCACCACCGCAAGAAGTTCGTGCTCGCCATTGAAGCGAAGCCGCCACCGGCCGTATTCGTCCTCGAGCCATCTCGCGCCGTCGCCAAGCTTCACCGCCACGCCTTCGTTCCACTCGCCAAGAGTCGCAAAGGGGCATTCGAGCCACGCCGTTCGCCGCCGTCGCGCTAGACTCCAATATCACCAGTAAGCCCCTTGCACTCGTTTAATTTAGCCCCGCAATTTTTCAATCCATCCATGATTGGATCTAGGTCAACCCGTGAGTCGTTCTTCCGATTGCATCAAATTAGATCGATTCGATGCTCGCCAACTCCTTTAACCACCTGCTAGATAGTTACAACTCATCCTCCTACCATTACTAATCACCAAATCTCCCGTAAAATCGCTCGCAAACTTTCCCATCTAGATCCATTCCTCCTCGATTTTCCGCTTATTGCATTAACACCCGGAAAATACTCCTTTTCCAGCTATTTTGCTTGCAGTAGACACATTGGCAACCATCCATCTTCCCCAAATGCTTTTCCATACGTAAGTGACCAATAATTTCCACAATTGTACTTAACACCCGGATACCTTGTAATCTTCACCTCATAGCGTGATACCCGGATAATTCTTAGCTTCATACTTTCTTGATACCTTATACTCGGATAATCCAACACTTCCGGGTCTTATTTCCTATGCCTCTTTTTCTTGTGCTTTGCAGGTTGATCCCATGGCTCCCAAACGGCAAGGAAAACAGCCGACTCAGGCAAGGACTACCCAAACCATATCCGCCAACTGGGGGCGTTCCACAGCTACGAAGGCCAAGTTGGACGAGCTAGCCGAATTAGGAATTCTCCCTTCTCAGAAGGACATTCACTGGAGGGTGCCGGGCAACGAGACCCGGCCCACACCCGCCGATAACGAGGTAATCTGCTTCGTAGAGCACGTGACCCGGGGATTCCGTCCTCCGGGGTCACCCTTTCTTCAGGGAGGTCTTAAGCCATTATGGCCTCCGGGTATTCGACATAGGGCCTAACTCTATGTTGAATATTACCCACTTCATCGTTCTATCCGAGTCGTACTTGTGCATACCGCCAAGTTTGACTCTCTTCATCGAATTATTCCAGTGCAAGCCGTGCCGCGAAAGTGGTGACGGAGCACTTCTTACTTGCGGCGGGGTATCCATCCAACGCCGCAAGAATTCACCGATGCCAACCCTCAATTTAAACTCCCACGTCAAACATTGGCAGCTGTCTTTCTTTTATTGCCACGATACCTCCCCAGACGGCGAAAAGAAACTGCCGGGTTACTCGGAAAGCCTCCTCGAACCTTCCGAGTCTTTCAATGCCTTTGCACCAGACTCAGACAGGGAGGCGATCCTTCCCTCATTAGCCAAGATAGCCATCCTCTCAGCCCAAGGCCTCCTCGGGCTAAATTTAGTAAAAACATGGGTTGATTTTCGGATCCAACCCAACTCCATCCGCACCAAATTGATGTGCGAGTATTCGGGGCACACCACAGATGCACTCCGATACTCCACCAAGAGCTTTGCAACCGGCGATACCAACAAGACCATCAAGGGCTTCTTGACAGAGAAGCTAGAGGTGATAAAGGGCATCACCGGGTTACCCCCATTTACTCGGGAAAACCCGGCTCCAGCGGTAATATCCGATATTCATAACTTATTTCCACATTTTGACTTGATACAGCTTCTAACCCTTAGTCTCATTCTTTTGTCTTAGGCTGATGACCCTTTTTGGAGAGTTGAACCCTCCCCCCCTTCCAGAGACCCGGAAGAAGAGGACGAGCCGGCTGATGATAGTGAAGGTATTTGCACAGAACTTGTATAATCTTTACTCGTATCATTTTCCTCCCGTTTACCTTTTTTCCCACGAACACACACCCGGTTCGCAGGGCTGGAGGACGAAGGTGAGACCAACGAGGATGACCCGGAGGCAACCGAGTCTGATCAAGAAGCAACAGTTGGAGCCAAGAGGAAGGCCAGAGGGGCAGTGTCCAAGGTTCCTTTTTCCTCGTTATCCTCTGAACCTTACTCCTTTGACGCCATGCGACGACTTAACCATCAATTATCAAATTCGTCGTGCTTGAAGGATTCTCTCCCAGCCAAGCGCAGAGTAACTCGGAGCTCCCCGGGTGAAGATCCCCTTAACCCGGGCATCTCTACCCCCTCGGTCCATCGTGCCAGTGCTCCTTCGTCCCGTCCTTCCGACTCTCCTCAACGCCACCCTTCTCCTAACCATCCACGTGCCGGGCAATTCCGGGTTCCGTTAGTGGTCCCTGTGACGACCTCATCTGCTTCCAGCGGCGAGCTCCCGCCGGACTACACCGTGAATGCCGGGTAAGTTTTTGCTACATGATTTCCTTTGACGTCTGACAAGTTTCCACTCAAGCCACCGTCACCACTAATAACTGCCTTTTCTCATCTTTCTTTCAGCACTCAAGTCACCGTCAGTGACCCGGAAAATGTAGAGACGGATAACCATCGGGCAGAGAAGCCGACTGAGAACGTAGACGCCGCGACTGGCGGTGATACGGCGAATAACCAGGAACAAGGCCCTCTGAACAATCCGCTTCCCCGAGCCGCCGGATCTCCTTCCTCATCGGAACCAGTGGACGAGGAGATCGAGGTTCTGGATACAAGGATGGGTTCTCCCAACCCGGGTACTCAAACTGTCCGGGTCTCGACCCCAAGGGCGGGGAGAGCTCCCCCACCAGGCGACCAGGCTGCCGGCTCTTCCGGTACTCGACCCGAGGAACTGACGTTTGCCCAGATGCTGGAAACCCTGCGCACTTTAAGGGCTAATGAAGAAAACATCTTGGGGGCTTTAATAGCCAAACACGAGGTAAATCCGACTGATGTTGCTTGTGCCCTTATCCAGTCCCCAAGTTCCGAGTGAATTGATTCATAATTTGCTTGGGACTTTATTATACAAGCGACTGATAACTTGCCCCTCTACCCGACTAATCCTTGTTTGCATCCATGCAGTCTTTCGTGACTCAATCTGAGGAGAAACTGGCAGACGCCACCAAGCTCATTGAAAAGGAGGTAGCTTTGCGTGAAGCAGCCGAGGCTGAGGCCAGGAGGAATAGGCTGATAATGAGGAAATATAGGAAAAGGGCTCACAAAGCAGAAGATGATCTAACAAGCCTTTCTGTCCAAATATCTGACACATATCGTGCTTTACTCGGTACGTTTCCTCCTCCGGGTTTATCCTTTTGATAGATAACAAGAGTTTTCCCGACTTATGTTTCCATTTTTTTCAGGCCCGGACGAAGCCATGCCGGATGAGGATGACATTGCCAAGCTGAAAACTATGAAGAGCGTTATCCGGCAGCTATGTGCCGGAACCAAATGGATCCTTCAGGAATTACGGTGGCCGGGTAAAGGACATGTTGATCTGAAGAGGATGCTGGATGCCTTCTCCACTATTCCTGAGTGGATTTGGCACCGGAAACGCTCGTCTTGCCGGGTTGGAGTGACCCGGGGGCTTGCACTTGCCAAGGCTTATTTCCCCAAGCTCGAGCTAGTGAAGCTTATGGGCGGCTTCCCAGAGTTCAAGCTTGACGGGTCCAAGTTCTCGGTGAAGGATTTTCAGGCCGTCCAAAAGGAGGTCCGTTACCCGGCCAGCGTGATCGCTGACGACCTGGATGTTAATATGCTTGTTCCAGCATATGATGCTGCTGGTGAAGCGATTAAGTCAGATCTTCCCGAGCCGTATGATATGCTGGCTCGGTGGAAGGAGGAAGCTGCTGCGTTGAGGGCGGAGGCTGCCAAGAAGCAAGCTGAAGCCGGCTCTGCCCCCGCTACCTCAACACCAGTCGTTCCACCTCCTGCACGGGCTGGTACCACTGATCCGGGTGCTGCTGCTACCACCAATGACGGCAAGGGCAAGGCCAAGATGAACGCCGAGTGACATCTGATCTCTAATGCCTCTTCTTATGCACCGGTCGGCCAACGTGCTGTTTAAAAAGTTATATTTTGGGTGGTGCGCCTGTGCACCTTTGATATCTTTTCACCGGGATTTTGTAATGCACGCTAAGGTCTTGATATACTCGATGCCTCTTCCGGCCTTTTTTTTAAAATTTATCCATTATTGAGCTCGTCTGTTCTCGATATCCGGCTTTCTTTATTGTTCCTTTTGTGAAACTCAATTTCCGGGTCTCATGGGTGTTGACAAGCGGATTTGCTTCTAAGTCCCCAAGTCCCCAAGACTCGGATATTTGGGTTTTTGGAATTTTACAAGTAAGAAATTTTTTCTCTTTTCAAGATTTCAAGTCACCCGGACCCGGATCTCCAAGTCTAGGACACTTGATCTTGAAAGGAGAACGAATTGCCTACTGCTAAATTCACAAAGATCCCTGAGTCGTTTCACATAGGATTTGAAGTTATGCTTAATAATCGTTGAGTTTCCAGCTATTTAGCCTTGTACTCTGCATAACTTGTGGTTTAGATGACCCTTTTGACTATCTTGTACTGTAAGCCGGCTTTCGCGTGGATACCATGTTGTTACATCCATACGAAAACGTGGCCAGTCAAGCCCCGTCGGGTTTCATGGCTGACTGTAATCGTAAGCGAACAAATCATGCCACTTTAGTGCGAGTCACATCGAGCTTAAGTAAGAATAGCCAAGAAATTTGGACTTCTTTGTCCGGTTATAAGATTGTAGCCGTACTCGTTTGCAAGTAATCGGCCCTTATAACTCATAGGCATCATGGCCGGGTCTTTGAGTTCGTAACTGTGCTATTCAAGCGACCAGCCCCCAAGACCTAGATATACGCATCATACTGAGAGTACAGAACCTGATAATAACCATCTCTTTTCTTGATAATCACCTCTTTACTTGATATGAAAAATCTAGGTCAGCAAGCCGCCTCATTAAAAACCCCTCCAGTCCCCAAGGGTACACTGGATAGGAAAAGAGTACGTCTGAAAACCTGCTGCCTGTTACATCGTTCAATTCCATATGCCAACACAATTTTTGCTAAGTATAATATGGACGTAGCTGAGCCACGTTCCACGGTCTGTCTCTTTCTTGCATAGATGAAGTGGTGTGAGCGGTGTCATTAACTATGGTCGACTCTTCCCTTGCATCTATCAAGTAATATGACCCATTATGCAAATTCCGGCTTATGATAAACGGTCCCTCCCAGGGTGGTGATAACTTGTGCTTTCCTTCGTTCGACTGTACCAGGCGCAGAACCAGGTCTCCTTCCTGGAAGACCCGGGTTTTCACGTGCCGGCTATGATACCTTCGTAAATCCTGCTGATATATGGCTGATCTTTCTAGGGCTTGTTCCCTTTGCTCTTCTAACATATCCACAGCATCTTGCCGGGTTTTTTCATTCTTCACTTCGACGTATGCTGATACTCGTGGTGAATCATGAATAATATCACTCGGTAGTACTGCCTCCGCGCCATAGACCATGAAGAAGGGTGTCATTTGAGTAGATCTATTAGGCGTGGTATTGATACCCCAAACCACAGAAGGAAGTTCTTCGACCCATGCGCCAGCTGCCCTGATACAGGGGACTCGTAATCGTGGCTTTAATCCGCGAAGCAATTCTTGGTTTGCCCTCTCCACTTGTCCATTGGCCTGCGGATGATCCACTGATGCAACATCAAGCCGGATTCCATTGTTGCCACAGAACTTCTCCATCTCTCCAAGGGACATGTTGGTTCCATTGTCAGTAATTATGCTGTGGGGATACCCGAACCGGTAGATAATCCTTTTCAGGAACTTGACTGTTGTGGCTGATTCGCAATTAGTAACTGGCATAACCTCAACCCACTTGGTAAACTTATCAATAGCCACCAAAAGATGTGTCTTCTTGCATGGTGACATATGAAAGGGGCCAACCATGTCCATACCCCAGACAGCGAACGGCCAAGTTAACGGGATGGTCCGTAACTCCATAGCCGGCACATGGGTTTGGCGAGCGTACCTTTGACATCCGTCACACCTTGCTACCAATCGTTCCGCATCTGCTAGAGCCGTGAGCCAGAAAAATCCGTGTCGATAAGCTTTAGCCACAAGAGATCTTGTGGACGCGTGATGTCCACAGTCGCCTTCGTGGATTTCCTTAAGAATCTGTCGGCCTTCTTCTGGCGCTACGCAGCGCAAAAAGACCCCTGCTGCGCTTCTCTTATATAATTCCCCATTGATGATAGAATATCCCTTTGCTCGCCTCAAAATTTGCCTTGCTAATACCTCCTGCTGTGGTAACTCGCCTCGGGATAGGTAGGACAAAAACGGTTCTGTCCATTCGGGAATAGTACGTACAGTGGCCACAAGTCCTGAATCCGGGTCTTGATTTGCCAATTCCTCCTCTGACTCGGTTTTAACTGATGGTCGCCATAATTCATCCAGGAAAACGTTAGGTGGAACCGGCTCTCTGCGCGAGCCGAGTCTAGCGAGTGCGTCGGCTGCCTCATTCTTTCTTCTGTCTATATGCTCCACCTCATACCCGGAAAATCATCCTGCAACCCTGTCAACTTCCCTGCGGTATGCTGCCATAGTTGCGTCCTTTCTATCCCAAGTTCCTGACACCTGCTGTACCACAAGGTCCGAATCTCCGAAACACCGTATCCTCTTGACGTTCATCTCCTTGGCTGCCCTTAAGCCGTGCAATAGGGCCTCATACTCGGCCACGTTGTTGGAACAGTCAAAGTGAATTTGTAGTACGTAACTCAATTTATCTCCTTTGGGTGACGTTAGCACCACCCCAGCTCCTGATCCCTCGTATTGCTTAGATCCATCGAAGTGCATGATCCATGATTCGTAATTTGGAACCGTCGTAGTCATGCCTGTATGTGTCCAGTCGTTAACGAAATCAACTAAAGCTTGGGATTTGATTGCTGACCTGGGTTCGTAGTTGATATGATAATCCCCCATCTCTATCGCCCACTTGGCTTTTCTTCCCGTCGCGTCCGAGTTTCTGATGATATCCGACATTGGTATTGAACTAACCACTGTTATGGGGTGTTCTTGGAAATACGGCTTCAACTTCCGGCTAGCCATAAAGACCCCGAACACCAACTTTTGCCAATGCGGATAGCGCTGCTTTGCTTCTGATAATACCTCGCTGACGTAATAAACCGGTCTCTGAACCGGGTAACCCTTCCCATCCTCTTTGCGCTCCACAACAACTACTGCGCTGACGGCTCGGGGGCCAGCTGCCACGTATAGCAACATAGGCTCTTTAGGACCCGGAGCCGCTAGTACTGGTGTTTCAGATAACTGCTTCTTTAGTGCTTCAAACGCCTCATCCGCCTCTTGATCCCATACGAATTTATCTGATTTCCTCAAGAGCCGGTACAAGGGTATTGCTTTTTCTCCGAGCCTGGATATGAATCGGCTCAAGGCGGCTACGCAGCCCGTGAGCTTTTGAACATGCTTCAAATTTTCCGGCTTTTTCAGACTCTGGATGGCCTTGATTTTGTCCGGGTTTGCCTCGATCCCTCTCTCGGAAACGATAAAGCCGAGTAATTTCCCGGCTGGAACTCCGAACACGCACTTTGTCGGGTTAAGCTTCATCTGATATCTCCTCAAATTTTTGAACGTCTCCTTTAGATCATCGATAAATGTCTCCGCCTTCCTGGTCTTGATGACCACATCATCCACATAGGCATGGACGTTGCGTCCAATTTGGTCCTCGAAGCACTTTTGAATACACCGTTGGTAAGTTGCACCGGCGTTCTTCAATCCAAACGTCATAGTTTTATAACAGAAGGCCCCAAAAGGGGTTATGAATGATGTTTTCTCCCAATCCTCCCTCTTGAGCTTAATCTGATGATACCCGGAATATGCGTCCAGGAAGCATAATAGATCGCTTCCAGCTACTGCGTCTATGATCTGATCTATCCTTGGTAGCGCGAACGGATCCTTTGGGCAATGTTTGTTGAGACTCGTAAAATCAATGCACATCCTCCACTCATTGGTCTTTTTCATCACTAGAACCGGGTTTGCCAACCAATCCGGGTGAAATACTTCCATGATAAAGTCGGCCGCCAATAGCCGAGCGATCTCTTCGCCTATAGCCTTCCTTCTTTCCTCATTCATTTTCCTCAAACCCTGCTTCACGGGCCTGGACTTGGGATCCACATGTAAACTGTGCTCGGCCAGCTCTGTAGGGATACCCGGCATGTCGCTAGGTGTCCAGGCGAACACGTCTGCATTTGAACGAATAAACTCCACAAGTGCCTTCTCCTGCTCTTTTCCCAAATTAGACCCTATGGTAAATTGCTTAGTGGAATCACCTTCGACGAAATCTATCTTCTTGGTGTCTTGTGCTGCCTTGAATTTTGCTCTCTCATCCTCAGTATTCGGCTTTTTCAAGGCTGTTCTATCATCCGGATTTACTTGAGACCGGTAATATTCGAGTTCTTCCTTTCTGCATGCTTGCTCGGCCATAACCGAATCTCCTTCATCACACTCAGCCGCTATATCCCGGTTCCCATGTATGGTGATGGTCCGTTTAGGACCCGGGATCTTTAGCTGCAAATACACATAGCACGGCCTAGCCATGAACTTGGCATAAGCCGGTCTTCCAAACAGCGCGTGATAAGGACTGCGCAATTTGACCACCTCGAACGTGAGCCACTCAACTCGATAATTATCCGTCGATTCTCCGAAAGCAACCTCCAAGGTGATCTTTCCCTCGGGGCTCGCCGAGTGACCTGGCACGATCCCATGAAAGATTGTCGAACTTTTCTGTAACTGGGACTCTTTGAGACTCATGCGTAAGAAGGTTTCCCAATAAAGGATGTTGATGCTACTTCCACCGTCCATCAGGACCCTTTTCAGTTCATAACCATTAACCTGTGGAGCAACCACCAATGCCAAGACTCCTGGACGCTCTACTCTTTCCGGGTGATCTCTTCTGCTCCACGTTACCTCTTGTTCCGCCCATCTGAGGTATCCCGGCGCAGCCGAGGAAACCGAGTTTACCGCTTGCTTTAATGTCTCTTTGTTCCTGCTAGAAGTTCCTGTAGTATGCACATGATATTGTCCCTTTAAATCAGGCGTACGTACCATACCGATGAAGATGTTGATCCGGCCGATCGTCACCATAGATCCGGACTCGAGGTGATCCGACTCTGGCCCCCAGCTGGAATCGTCCACCATCTTTTCTCCTTCGCGGTCGATGTAGATCTCGCCCACGACAAGATTTTCCATGTTCTTCCGAGCTTCTCCCGTGATGTAAACACCTTTGGACGCAGGCCCCACGGTGGGCGCCAACTGTCGTGGGATAATCACGGCAGATGTTACCGGGGGTAACTGATCTTGGGGCAAGACGACACAGGCGTTTGGGAGAGGGTTTAGCTCAGAGGAAAACATGATGCAACTCGATCTGGTAGCCGGGAATCAAAGTCGCCGAGTCTCCGATCTTGATATAATAACTCAACTCTGGGATTACACTAGATGCTCGATATCAGGCGATATTGCTAGGGTTCTTAGATCTCTGTCTCAACTAGACCTAGGGGTCGGTTTATAAAGCGCCCGTACCCCCTCAGCCCTATTCTCCAACGCGTAGCTTGAATCCTATCCGGACACCGCTTATAAGCCTTATCTTTCCTTACCGTAACCCACAATCCGGGTTACGAGGCCTACAAACCTTGGGCCTTCCAGAAGCTTCATTATCCTTAACCAGATTGCGCACCGTGTTCCTTGGGCCGGGTTACGCCTTGGAATTGGCCTGCCGGGTTATTATCCCCCCATCAGCTATGGACCCGTAGTCCCGAGATGAACTACTCATGCATCTGTCCGGAGGTGATCATGGCAATGTAGAGGCCTCCGATGATGATTCCCCCTCCGGTAGGGTGCCAGAATAGGGCCGTAGAAGCCCTAGATTGTACTTTCGGGGTGACGGTGCCTCTCTGTATGTTTCGTGGAAGATAACTCCGTCCCCGGTGTTTTTAGAGTAAAAGGCAATATATAGGAGAAGAAGCGACGAGAGGCGGTGGCCAGGGCACCCAGGAGCCCACCAGGCGCGGACTAGGGTGGGGCCACTCCTGGCACCCCTGGCCCCCTCCGGATCTTCTTTCGACTTTGTCTTCATTCTGAGTAAAAAAATGATCTCCATGGATTTTCAGCCCTTTCCGAGAATATTTCTTTAAAAACTTTTCTGTAATAGAAAAACAACAACTGGCCTGGGGCATCTCGTTAATAGGTTAGGCAATGAAAACATCCAGAAAACGAAGGAAAACAATAGAAAACATGTGGAAAACAAAGGGTATTGGGTAGAAAACAAGCATGCAACATAAAAAATTATATGTGCGTTTGCAACATATCAGGCACCAGCAACGCATATGAAGGAATACTATATTACATCACTAGTTTTACTCGTAGATGTTATACCTGTTTTTCTATCCTTTGAACAGTATATGTGATTATTAGGGTGATTCCTCATAAAATATCAAGGTAGATCGTGCTCTTACAACTATAGCACCGTCAAACCAATTGGGTTTCATCACTTGTATCCAAGGATCAATATGTTCTTATGATTGGGAGGCGGGCATCGATCTGATCCATGTTGATGACTTGTATCCAAGGGTCATCATGACATCACTTGATGTAGTAGGATCCATTGGTTGACTTGATGTTCAGGCATGAGAGTCATGAGCTCGGAGCACATACACCGAAAGGTGAAGCGGAAGTCACGGTGTTAGTGATTGGCAAGTTGGCCTACCCATTGAGCTTATAATCTTGAGATCTTGGTGATAAGTTGAGCATGGATTCTGCAGTACACTAAACTTCAATCACGAGGAATATCAGATTTAGTGGGAGCACATAGTTAATTATTTTAATAAGTGCTTAGTAAATAATTATGAACATGTCTAAGTGAACTACTAAATTGTTCTAGATCAATGGATCGTAAAGCACCCGCTATTAACCTTGCTCCACTGCTTGAGAAGAAACCACTTGATATCAATGGAAGTAACAATGCAGATTGGATTAGTTCTTTGAGAATTGTTCTTAGGGGTATCAATAAAGAGTATGTCATCAATTATCCTCCTCCAGAGGATCTCGATGAAGACGCTTCTGATGCTAAAAAGGATGCTCACACCTTGATGAGTGATGATGCAATAGTTCTTCAATGTCTCTTGTGGACAAGTATGGATCCTAAGTTACAGAAACAATTTGATCGTACGTTCATGTATGATATGATCATAGCACTTATAACCATGTACCATACACAGGCTAGAAGTGAGCGTTGTGAAATAATGAAGGATTTATGGACATTTCACATGGCAGAAGGAAGCTCGGTGAGTGACCATGTAATCAAAATGTTTGGTTACAATACCAGGATTTAGGCTCTGGGTTTCCCATCCGAGAAGAGTCGAGTACAAATTTAGTGCTAAATTCACTCCCCTCGTGTTACAACAGTTTTTTCATGAATTACATCATGAATGGGATGGATAAAACACAAAATAAACTCCACACCATGATTAGGACTGCTCAAACTATTGTAAAGAGGGATAACAATCAAACTTTGGTTGTTAAACAAAATCCAAAGTTAGATAATGAAGAGAACATGATGGGAAAATGTGCTAACATACATGATAAGCCTAAGGTTTCAGCTGAGGAAAAACCTGAGTGTTCTTTCTGTAACAAAAAAAGGACGTCGGAAGAGGAACCGCTAGAAATTCCTCAGGCAAAAGAAGCTCGCTAAGAGTGATAAAGGTATAAGAGTTATACCCAAATGATTTTTGTCATTCTTACTAGTATCTCAGGTGTATAGATTGCTAAAATTATTTTATTCATTCAATATACGAGCTGCGGAAAGTAAGGAGGAAGAATAAAAGGTGTTGATGAGCGTCAAGTTTGGCGCATAAAGGATCATCCAAGGATGAAGAAATATCCACTTTTATTTTTATAAGTTCGAAAGATTTGTGAGCTTAGGCTCAGTTTATTGTAATGAGGTCGCATGTTTGACGATGTAATACTCTTGTGTATTAATAGGACAAAGTCGTGGTTATCATATGATAATATTATGGATCACTCCCTTTGTGGATGATCAAGTTACAACTCTTTTGAATTAAGTAAAATATCATTTGTTGTGAAATATTATTTGATTGGGTTGACACCACCTTCGAGTGGCTCTATGATTTCAAACACATCATATACATGATGAAAGTTTGAGATATCGAGTGAAAAACTTAATGAATTTCACACTTCTTTGAAGTTGTTGAAGTTTTCAACCACATAGTAAATTCAACAAGAGAATATTATTGGTGATCCTCTCGTCAATGAACAAAGACTTCAGAAAAAATTTAGAAGTAATGTCTTGAAAGTTTTCAAGTCATAATTTTACTAAGTGAGACAAAGTCAACACTAAGAGGGATTATTTTGCAAATAGTTCTTGATATTACCCATGGAATAGTATAGTAACTTAATTTATTAATTTTAGCACAAAATTATTGTCTTTTCTATGTGTCATTGTTTTAAAATATAAACTATAAAGAGACACATTAATCTTAGAATCCAAAGGTTTCTAAAATATTGAAACTTGATCCTAAGATAGAGAACAAAGTTATACTTTGGTGGTTGTTCCCATTTCACATTGGAAATTCTTATATAAAACCACCATATAGTTAACAAAGTTTGTTTTTACTAGAGATATGTGATTCTTAAGGAATTCGTTCCTTGTTGAATTCAGTGGGAGGATGGTGTTTCTTGAAGGGATTATTGAATCTTAGGAAATAGTTATCAGACTTGTGCAATCGAAAGCAATTCCAATTGACAATTCTTTTAAACTAATACCGAGAGCCATTGCGGATTAAGGCATGACTACTTATAAAGAAAACACTTAACCAAGAGTGCACATAAAAGTTTCAAGTAAACTTGAATAAAGGATCTGCATGTAATTAGTAAAGATAGTAAAAGGGGTTAGAATATCCAAATGACTTGAATTCAAAATTATTGTATACCATTGAGTTCAAGTTAAAAGACTTGAAGGAATTCGTGTTGTAATAAAGAGATGATCAAGCTTGTTTTGTCTCAAATAGTTTTATGAAAAAAGGAAGAGTTGACTATTGCTGTCTACTACACATTACTACTCTTGTAGACTATATTGGGCCTCTATGCGCAGAGGTTTGTAGGACAACAACAATTTCCCCTCAAGTGAGTAACCCAAGATTTATCGAACTCAGGGAGGTATAGGTTGAATGTATCCCTCTCAAGCAACCCTGAAACCAAGATACAAGAAGTCTCTTGTGTCCCCAACACACCCAATACAATTGTCTGTTGTGTAGGTGCACTAGTTCGGCAAAGAGATAGTGAAATATGGCTGATATGGATGGTAAAGCACGGTATTGTAAATCTGTAATAAAAATGGCTGCAAGCAAAAAAGTGAAAAAACTGAAAGTAAATGATGTTGCAATGGTTGGAAACAAGGCATAGGGATCATACTTTCACTAGTAGCAACCCTCGGTAACATTAACATAATTAAACATATGATACTTTCTCTAACAACATGCATGAAAGACATAGCTCGGAAATCGTTCCTCGTGAGTCAAGTCGGATGAGAATCGTGTATGGCTACACAAGCACACCTTAAAGTTCACGTTCCCGTCAATGAACACCCCAACCCTGTCACTTTAAGCATCCAAAGATAGTACCAATAAACACCACAACCTATCTCTTGAATAGTATCTTTCTAATCAATCCACAACACTCGCACTGTCACCTTGGCACTATAGATATTATACTAAAGACAAGTATCAAGAAACCTTATGATTCCAATTCAATCCAACAACTTAAGAACAAGATCATGATAAATATCCCTCTAATTCATAGTCTATAGAGTCACACACACGTCACCCACATTATCACTGTGGCACCGTGGGACAAAGGTGACTCCGGAAAATTATACTAGATAAAACGAATTGATCACATCGTATCCATTACATAATGAAGGGGAAACATCATAGATTCAACAATTATAACATAACACACGATCACAATCAAGATCAAATCATGAGAGAGAGAGAGAGAGAACCACAAATCTACTAGCACGAGGAGGACTACTAACACATTATCATGGTGAGAAAGAGAGTTGTTGACGGCGGCCCCTTGGCCCCCCTTGTTCCTTGATCTTGGTGCTGCAATGGAGGATCCTCTCCCCTCTTGGTGGATGAAGAGGAAGAGGCAAAAATCGTGACAATGGGTGCCCGCCCCCAAAAAAAAGAATTAGGGTTTTCCTCTCCTTATATGTGCTAGGACAATGCTCTCCGGCCCTCCGATAGATGGACCCTTGATCCAATGGCTCTTGGGCACATATAGAACATTCCCAGTGACTCCTTACAACCCCCATGAGGCCCCAAAGTCATGTCTTGGCCTAATCCATAAAAATATGGTAAGAGTTAGACTCAATCACATCATCAATTCTCATAATCCCGTAATCAGATATTTGACCTCTAGTAAAGCGGGTCCACAGGTTGCATCCAAACTCCATTTTGGACGAATATTTAGTCTATAATTATCAGAAGAAAATTCCCCAAACTTTTTACGCATTAGCTTTTTTCCATTGGACGTCGTCTTTGAGGGTCAAACTGACGATCTCTAAAAACTGTTGGTGGACGGATTTCGGGAAAATCAGAGTCCTTCCCCAACAAGTCTCCTTTTGTGTTTTCTTGTCAAAATCCAATTAATTCCTACATAAAAAGGTATAAACCAAGAACTTGTGCACTTTGTAACCATTAATAGGTTAGTCCAAATAAATGATAGAAAACATATAAAAAACATAGGGCATTGGGTAGAAAATAAGCATGGAGCATAAAAAATTATAGATACGTTTGCAACGTATCAACTACTAAAGATCTTATGATCTGTAGAAAAACTTTATCGATTGGCATAATAAGTTTGTATGAGAAATTAGTGAAAACAAAATCCTTTGACGAAAAATTTATCGAGTTTGTGTACTAAGTACAACTCTACGGTTTTTGTTAAATAATGTACTAATTATACAAGCGCAAATTTGTTTGTACGGATCAAAGTCGGTTGGTATAAAAGTTTGGAGTGACAATGTAATTTATGAAGTAAATTTTGAGTTCATGGAAAATTACAGAAGTCTTGTTTTCAATAAAGTCAGTGGGAGTTTTTTTAATGATATTTAAGTAATTAGAAATCATTAAAGGACTTCTTTGATAGATATAATGTCTCATTGAAAAGATTATTTTCCAAGATACATGTTATAACAAAGTTATTAATTCACCAAAAATTAAATCCTATGTGTGAACTGATATAATGGTATCAGATAAATATGCATGAAGTTTTAAATGAAAATTTGAAACTTGGGAGGACTAGGTTTTCAAAAGATGGTGGGATTTCAAGTGTAAGATCCAAAGTTGTAAAACAATGGTGAAGATGATCAAATGATTTATCATTATGATCATAGTAGAAATTCCTCAAACAATGCATTCTGTCGACACATATAAAAATAATAATTGTTGGAAAATTGAATTTGGCAAAATTTCAATTAAACTCCAAATTATTATGAATATTCTCCACAAAGTTATTTTGAAGATGTTTCTTCAAAAGGGTGGAGAATATACTAGTAAGGTAAGAGTTACATTATAAGAAATAATTTACGAGAGAAGTACATAAAATGAAGTAGTAATTATGTGGTAATCATTGACCAAGGATTAAGATATAATCTTATGATCATATGAATAGCAAGGATTGAAGCGCTTAATTAATTTTGAGCATAAGCTTACAAACATTACAAAAATATCAGTAAAGGTTAGAAGTTTAAATACTTCTAGTATTTGGTTGCCGATTCATTATATGGACTAGGTGTGGTCTTTCACACAAGATGGAGTATTATCTATGATAAACAGCGAAACTGTATTATTAGTTGAAAGACCAAGATTTCACCTAGAGTAGCCTAGACTACAATTGATCATAAAATAAAGGGGTATTATGAAAGAAAGAGTTGTTTCATAATACATAGAGAGAATTCCTTATTTTACACTAGTTGAAAGTATGATTCCTTGTATGGCCCTGTAATTTTTTTCTTCCCTCTATGACACCTTGTCTAAATTATTTGCATTATACGACACTCCAGTTCATTTTTAGCACTAACGGTGTTAGATAGGGACATGAAAAGACGCATTTGCCCCTTGTGCGCTAGGCTCTAGACGACAGATGATCGACTGCAACGGGACAAACGGCAATGTCATATAAGGCAAAAAAATAGACAAAGTGTCATAAAGGGAAGAAAAACTTTTACAAGGCTAAATGAGGAATCAAACTTTCAACTAGTGTCAAATAAGGAATTCTCACTAATACTTATGGTTTATACAACCTCATAAGGGTCTGATGACAAATTCCTCTAACACAACATTTGCATGAGAGTTCACTTACATATTCTAGATATTTGATGGACTTATACAAGCAGATTATTGCCAGTTGTGCAAGTGGGAGACTGTTGGATGTATGCCCAAAAGGCAATAATATTCATACATAGGTTTCATTATATGATTCATATTACTAGGGTATAATTGACGTGGCTCTTGAATATGAGTTTCAGAGGAAAAATCACGATCATGTGTAGTAACATGAACACAATATCAAATCCTAGTCTTGTCTTTTAGGACTAATTCATTGGATGCTTGATGGATGTGTTTTTTTGGTCATGGACATTGTTTATGTCAGCATCAATGTATAGCATATTCTTAGAAGGGAATTATGGTTGGGTATTACTTAAGTAGATTGATATGCTAAGAGATTCCATTAAGTCATCTTTGTCCTTACTGTCATATCATAACATGGTTATATTAAAATGTGTCCTTTAACCATGAGGTTATCGGAGTAGTATATTCTGGAGGTTTTACTTTGATACTATCTAGAATCATATCGTAAAGTGGGTGAACATAACAGTAGCCACTAGGCAATTCTAAAGGACTATATTAGCTAGATGTTCTGAGATGGTAATTACTCCTCTGTAATAACATAGATACCTGCCTGGTCCCAATCGGTATTCTTGATATTCATAAGTTCCGCATACAATGCATGATGATGATACATCACGCGGGATATCATAATACAGTAACGAGTAAAAGGAAACTTACCGGCTACCGAGACAAGACAGTGGTATAGTGAACCAGAGATTATTTCACGGCAATACTGGAATCCTTAGTCTCGGGTAACTTCGGTATCGTTAGTAATGAAAAATTATATAATGACCAAAAAGTTCAGCAGTTTATTCATATAGTATGTGGGAGCCAATATGGGCGTCCATGGCCCAGCTATTGGTTATTGGAAAGGAAAGAGTTTCCAGTTTTATGTCCAAACACTGTCGAAACTATAGAGGAAACACACTTAATCTAGGGCTCATTTTTGTCTATATCGGTAGGTTTGGATCAACTAGGAGTATCATCGGAACGGTGTTTCTGCGTGATAGATATATTCTATATATTGGAGAGAATTTATATTGAGGGCATTGGATGTCCCAAAGTAATAGAAACAATTTCTATTACTACCTGTCGAGACATCGTAGTAAGGATCATAGACGGGGGTACCATGAGCCTACGGGTAGAGACGTGGGGGGACGTGGTAATATGATAATCGAGAACACCAAGTTTACCCAAGTTTGGTACGGCGCAACTAGGAAACGTTCCTACTCCTGCTATCTCACTAAATCAGGGTTGAAGTCTGAAGTATGCAAAGTACAACGTGAGTAGGGTTTCGCTAACTCAGCGAGGATCAGCTTCTCGGCGAGTTAGCTTCTAGCTAGTTTTCTGTTTGTTTCGTCTCTCCCGTCCGGATTTATATAGATAGCCGGGTTAGGGCTTACAGAAAGGAAACCTAGAAGACTATGGAAAGTATCTAACTTGGAAAGTAACGAATCCGTCTTCTACTCCAAGCCGCACCACTTTGGGCCATTGCCCGGGTTCTTCTAGAATATGGCTTCCTGCGCATCAGTTTACTGTGCCACCTAATGGGCTGTAATCCATTACCAACAGGCCACCCTGGTAATCCGGCTCTTTAGACCAATGTCGGATATACCCCTAATCAGTATATATCCGACAGTAGCCCCCAAGAAGGATTGAGACTTCATTCTGCCACCTTTCGTCATTCCATTCCGAGAAATGCTGGCGCTTGGTCTTGATTCTTCTTTTTCCCAAACTTTGTTAACTCAAAACTCAGTTTTTCTCAAAGTCCGGCTTTTCTTCCACGAGCCTTCGCGGAGAAGGAACTTCGTGACGTAAGCGATGAAATCATGCTGACATCACAGGCGTTTGGTTCAGTCAAAACCCTGCAACGTATCTCCTGACAGATTATCGCGGGAAACGAGGAGATAACAGTTAACACTCTGTCCCTTTATTTCCCGGAAATCTCGGGCGTGACACGCATCGATGATCCAACGGCTAAAATAGCCGTTCCAACGAATCTCAGCTCGCTTCCGGCTATAAATATCCGCCTCGGGGCCTCCGGTTACTCTTCCGCATCATCTTCTTCCTCGATCCCCCAGCCATAGCAAGCGACCAGAGCCAGAACCAAATCCCGAGCGAGTGAACACAAAGAACAACGAGTCCCTATCCTTCCCCGGAGAAAAACCATTGGAGGTTCATCTTCACGGCCGCGCCACCACCAAATGGACGCCGGATACTCTCCCCGCACCTTAGATGTAGAGAACGCCGCCATGGACATAGACTCCATCATCAACAACGTCGACCCGCAAATCGAATCGCCGGTACACGCGGCGGCGACCACGCCGGAGGAAACCTACAACATCTCGGCCCGCGGGGATCTACCTCCCGTGGCCGGAACTGTGGCGCCGTCCACCTCTTCCATTCCTCCTCCAGCTCTCTTCTCCGCGCTCGCGGAGGAAAACGCCACTCCCGGCGGCGAGGAGGCCTCCGCTTCCGCCACCGCCGGTGTGGATGAAGAGAAAAAATAAAATGCCGGGAACTGGAGCCACTGCAACGTGGTTCCCTCCCTCCTTCCGGCAATGGAGAAGGAGGGGTTCATCCTGAAGGGCAAATGGCGGTATGACGCGGACGAGACTGATCCATCGCCAAAAGCCGGCGAACGAGTCCTCCTCGCGGCACACATCAACAGAGGTATCGTAATTCCGCCATCTTCCTTTTTCCTTCAGGTCTTAGACCACTACAATATCCAGCCTCATAATCTCCCTCCCAACTCTATTCTTTATCTAGGCGGGGTCAAGCCCTGTTCGAGGGGTACTTAGGGATAGAGCCTAGGCTAGATTTTTGGCAGTACTGTTTTGGGGTTAAGCGGAACCCTTCTGAGGGTGCCCTCCCAGCTTGCGGGACCATCTCCTTTACCTTACGTAGGTTTAGGGAAGATTGGTTCCCGAAAATCAAAACTTTGGAATCCGTCAAATTTTGGACGGGTTCCTTCTTCTATCATGAGGATGTCCCATTTCCTGGAAAGGAAACGGGAATCCCACCTTTCGTCAATTCCGCGGCCACTCCCCAAGAAAATTGGGCAGTGGACGCGGTCCAGACTCTACCGACAGATCTGATGAGGATCAAGTGGCATATCGCCAAACTTGTTTTCGCCTCCCCTCCTCTTACCGACATTGACACTGTTTTATGCTGGCTCGAAAGGCGGATTCAGCCCCTGGCTCACCGCGGACCCCAGCTCATGTGCGAGTACACGGGCCCAGAGGACGCGATGAGGGCGACGAACAAGTCTTTGTCGCAAAAACACTTGAGAAAATGTGTCAATCAACTAGTTTCGACTCGTGATCAATACAACGAGAGCCGGCCAATGTATACCGCGGAAAACCCAGCTCCAATGGTATGGTTTTATCATTTTGGGCATTGTTCTTTGTTTTCTTTTCTCGGATGTTTTTCTTACCCGTACTTTATCTTTTTTGATAGATTCTAACTCTTCCTAAGTCTGAGCTCGCTACTGATGCCGAGTTGGACATGATGCGTGCCAACTTTGCAGGCGGACAGAAGCGGAAGAAGCCCTCAACCACTTAGGAGGTGATTGATCTTGACGGAGTCTCCGTCGCAACATCGAGGTAAGAAATCCAGGGTTCTTTCTTTTTATATGCTTTTTATTGCATGAATTTTGTTTCTCAAATTCTTACTTCTCGGAATTCCTTTCTTTTTCTTTCTAGCCTTGCCCCTACCACTTTGAAGGTAAAGGGAAGGAAGAAGCACAAGGCTCTTGCTCACAGAGGAGCGAAGCCGTATCCTGCTGCTGCACCCGACACTCCGACTCCTGCAGGGGAGGAAAACTCGTCTGCAGGGGAAGATGAATATCCCTTGCAGTCCAGCCAGCCCGTTGCGCCCGAGTCGGACACGAGGGAAAGGGCGGAGCCGGAAATGGGAGGCCCTTCGCAAGTTCCATAGGAGGAGCCTATCCCGACTTTTGACAAAGACTTCAAGGTAAAAGAAGAGCCTTTTGACGAACACGGGTATATCCATCCGTGGGCGACAAAGTACTTTGCTCCTGCTCCTTTAATTCGTCCCTGGACGCAAGGCGGGCTTATAGTTAGGAATAATTACGTGTTCTCGCCTCGGCAGGTCATACAAGACGGCCTTTGCCATGTCGGAATTCTCTTTGCCGAATACGCAAAGGAATTTAACAAAAATCTAGCAGGTCTTACAAGAATGAGCCAGGTAAATATCTCTAGACCCCAAGCATTTAGCCAATTGTATTCTTTTTAGACTGAATGCTTTCTTCTCGTTCTTGCTTTTTTTTGACTTAAGCGTTATTTCTCTTGTCCATGTTTCAGCAAACTGCCGAGACAATTAACATGTAAGTTTTCAGTAAACTTACCATCAAGAACAAGGAGGTGAAAAATCTCCTTGGAATTCTTGAAGACAAAGACTCGGAATTGGCATCTATTCAGCGTGAGCTGAAGGAATCAGCAGGTAAGTTTTTCATTCTTTCACACTGCTGTTTTTGTGAGAATTTTTCTAAGTCAGTTTCCGAGTTTTTGAACTCTTCATTTTCCTTGCTTTTCAGCTTCTTTGGCGAAAGTCGAGCAAATTGCTGAAGATGCCGGCAATGCCGAGAACCTCCAAAAGGAAAACTCGGAGCTTTGCAAAATCAATGTAAAACTCCAGAAGGACCTGGAGGCCAGCCAGCTGGCTGTCGGGATCGCCGAGTCCAAGGCATCTGCCCAGGCCGAGAAGGACAAGGCCACTATCCTCGACCTGGAGAATGCGCTAAATCAACACCTTGAAGATGGCATTGAAATGGACAAGATTCTCGGTAAGATTTTAGTCGTTTACCGGATTTTTCTCCTTATACTTTCTACTGTACGTTTCTTTTTTTCTCCTATATTTTTTCTAACTTTTCTTTGTTGATTTAAACAGAGGGAAACCCCTTCCTTACACGGATTGACAGAATCCGGGCTTTCGGGAGAATCTTCACCGCGCTAAAGTCCGCGGGGATGTTACTTGTTAGCAAGTACATTCCCGACAAAGCGGGAGAACTCTCGGAAGTTAGAAAACTTCCGGAAGTGATCAAGGAGGGAGTCCTGGTTCCGTTCCGTAGCTCGCGGTGGTGCGCGCATGGCCCTTGGGCTAATGCGTATGCACTACACCACCGCCAAGTCTTTGGTGCGTGGCGACCGGTATCCCCCAAGGATACACGGAAGCGCAGCGAGCCAGCATCTTCGACTCCGTCAAATGTCATGCTATGAAGATAGCGCAAATGGTGAACATCTCCACCTTCTACCCCGTGGAGGAAATTCCGGCAACTCCCGAGGATCCTAGGAGCTAAGAGGAGGACTCGGATTCCGAAGAGGCCGCTTGATTCCTTGCTAGATAGCAGGAAAAATAGAAGCATCACTATTCTCTTAATGTAATATCCATGGTAATGCTATCTATCGTTTGTATAAACAATTATCCCCTTTTTGTAGTAAAATTTATGTCTTTGCAAGTTTTTTCGGGTTTTAATTCCTTTGCCTTCTAAGTTCTCTGGTTTATATGTTTTGATTGTCCTTAGTGTTGAAATGGCTCAATAGCACTTAATCTTCATGCCAAGTGACTGGGTTTAACCTATTAGTCAAAACTCGGAAACATGGATTGTACTAAGGAATTTTTACTTACTAATTTTAGTGACCCAACATACAAACAATCAGCTAATACTTAGGAAAACGTAAGGAATTTTGAAAATGTATGAAACTCAGGCACACAGGCACAATCTAGGTTTCTTTAAGCCTCCTTAGGCTGCAAAGCATTCAGTTTTATAACTCCAAGCACGCAGGCACAATTCGGGTTAACATTGAGCATTTTGAAAGATCACTGAGAAATAGATAAGACAGACTTATGCTTTGTATGAAAATGAACATATAAAACGGTAATGCATGAATTCCGACAACTTTATTTCGTGATCTCAAAGATGTTTACATAGAAATTGAACTAAGTGTAGAAGGGACGTAATTGCTGGATGCTCCAGGATCTCTTTGTCTCTCCTAGTTCGACATCTATCTTTCTCTTTCTTTTGCGATTCGGTCTTTTAGGATCATTTTCCGTATCCCGAATATCTACAATATAGTATGACCCGTTTTTCATATTCTTGCTAATGACGAACGGTCCCTCCTAAACTGGGGTTAATTTGTGCTTCCTTTCTTGCACCAATCATAGCACTAGGTCACCTTCTTTGAAAGAACGGTGTTTGACTTTCCGACTATGATATCGTCGCAGTCCCTGCTGATAAATGGTGGATCTTTGTAGCACAAGCTCTCATTCTTCTTCTAAGAGATCGACGACATCCTGTCGTGCGTTTTTGGCATCCGAGTCTTTGTATGCTAGCACTCTTGCGCTATCATGGGGCATGTCCTTAGGAAGCACTGCTTCTGTACCGTAAACCAGAAAAAACAGGGATTGTCCAGTTGATCTATTTGGCGTCGTTCGAATACTCCAAAGCACGGAAGGCAATTCTTCTACCCATGCTCCAGCTGCTCTATGAAGAGGAGATTCGAGTTTTGGGCGTATTACCTGCAGGATAGAACTATTCATTCGTTCAACCTGTCCATTGGATTGTGAGTGTGCCACAGATGCTAGATCTAGGCGAATTCCCGTTTGTCGGCAATATTTTGCCAACTTGCCAATAGAGAAATTTGTCCCGTTATCCGTGATTATACTGTGTGGAACGCTGTGACTATGTCGATGATGAAATTCCTGGCAGTCACACCATCAAGTTTTTTGATGGGTTTCGCCTCCACCCACTTGGTATACTTATCTACTGCAACAAGTAGATGTGTAAGTCCGTCTCTTGCAGTTTTAAATGGTCCCATCATATCTAGCCCCCATACCGCAAATGTCCATGTTATAGGGATAGTTTTGAGTGCTTGAGCTGGCATATTCGTCTGCCTGGCGTAGTACTGGCATCCGGCACATGTGTTTACTATGTGCTCTGCATCTGTCTTGGCTGTGAGCCAGAAAAACCCCGCGCGGAATGCTTTTTTTACTATGCTTTTTGATTGAGCATGATGTCTGCAATCTCCTGCGTGGATTTCTTGCAGGATTTCTTGGCCTTCCTCTGGCGAAATACATCGCTAAAAAATTCCGATAGTGCTGCGTTTATACAGGCAACCATTAATTACCGTGTATCCTAACGTTGTATCTGTCTTTGCAAGACTTCGTTTGCTCCATTCGGGAACTTCTGATCAACTAAGAAGTTTAAGTATGGAATTGTCCAATCCGGGTTAACAAGCAGGACTTCAATTGACTCGGAAACGAGAGAATAATCAACATCTCCACCTTTGATTGATGTTTCATGCAAGTGTTGGACAAACACACCAGGTGATAGGGTTTTCACTCTTCCCGATCCCATGCGGGCTAATGCATCCGCTTTCCAATTTTGTTCCCTTTTGATATGAAGCACTTCAAATACTAGGAAGCAAATGGAAAACTTGTCCATAGTTCTCCGCTATTCGGCCATAATGGGGCTTTTGGCATCCCATGTTTGGTTTAGCTGATGTTGTACCAAATCCGAGTCACCATAACAGAGTATGCGCTTGACGCCTATTTCCTTTGCAATATGCGAGCCATGAAGCAAAGCTTCGTATTCTGCCACATTGTTGCTGGCTGTGAAGTGTATTTGTAATACATACTCCATAATGTCACCTTTTGGAGATTTAAGCACTACACCAGCTCCGGAACCTTCTTTCATTTTGGATCCATCAAAACGAATGATCCAATATTCCGATTCCTGCATTGGTGTGTTTTCCACTGCTTCTGTCCAATCAGCGAAAAAATCTGCTAACACCTGGGATTTAATTGCCGTCCGAGGTTGGTACTTAATATCGAACGCGGCGAGATCAATGCCCCATTTGGCTACTCGGCTTGTTGTGTGCGCAGTGTTGATAATATCCCCTAGTGGTGCTTTTCTTGCCATTGTTATGGAATGTCCTTGGAAAAAATGGCGGAGTTTTCGAGATGCAAAAAACACGCCATATGCCAGTTTTTGATAATGTGGGTACGTTTGTTTTGACTCGGAGAATACTTCACTGACATAGTACACTGGATGCTGATCTGGTATACTTTGTTCGTCTTTCCGCCTTTCCACTATTATCATCGCGCTAATAACCCTGTTTGTTGTTGTGAGATACAGTAACATGGGTTCTTCGTCTTTTGGGGATGCCAAAATCGGAGCTTTCATCAAGGTTTCTTTTAGCTGGGTTAATGTTTTGTTCACCTCTTCTATCCATTCAAATTTGTCGGATTTCTTCAACAATTTGTATAATGGCAGAGCTTTGTCTCCTAGCCGGCTTATGAACCTGCTTACTGCGGCTACAGAACTCGTCAATCTTTGGATGTCTTTTAAGCACGTAGGCCTTGTGATATTCAAGATTTCCTTGATCTTTTATGGGTTTACCTCTATTCCTCTGTGAGAAATGATAAAACCCAGAAGTTTTCCATGAGGGAACCCCGAATACACACTTTAATGGATTCAACTTCATTTTATAGGTGCGCAAATTTTCGAAAGTTTCTCGGAGATCTTCAAGGAGTGTATCCATTTCCTTGGAAACTACGACAATGTCATCCACGTAAACATGGACATTTTTGCCGATTTGACTATGCAAGCATCTTTGCATGCAACGCTGGTAAGTTGCGCCGACGTTCTTCAAGACAAATGGCATGGTTATGTAATAGTACGTTCCATACGGGGTTATGAATGAAGTTTTTATTTGATCCTACTCCTTCATACATATTTCATGGTACCCGGAATAAGCATCCAAAAAGCATAAAAGCTGAGAGCCAGCAGTGGCGTCTATTATTTCATCGATTCGCGGTAACACGAATCTATCTTTTGGACACAATTTGTTCAAGCCGGTGTAATCTATACACATCCTAAGAACAATATTGTCTTTCTTCGGGACTAATACTGGGTTTACAGAACAATCAGTATGTATAACTTTCCAGATAAAATCAGTTGCTAAAAGCCGGATAATTTCCTTGCTAATAGCCTTCCGTCTTCTTCCGTCAAAACGACGGGGACCTTGCTTGACGGGTTTTGAATCTGGAATTACTTTGAGTTGGTGCTCAGTAAGTTCCCTGGGTACACCTGGCATGTCAGCAGGACACCAGGCGAAAATGTCCCAGTTCTCATGAAGGAACTTGATGAGCGCGTCTTCCTATTTGTCAGTCATCCCAGTTCCCACTATGACAAATTTTGTCGGATCTTTGGGATCTAGGATAACCTGTGTTGTATTTTTCGAGGCCTTGAAGCTATATGCCGGCTTCCGACTTTCTTTTTCTGATGGCATTTCCATCGGCGAAACTTCCTTAGCTAGCTCCTTCAATTCCCCCCTTGTGATGACTTGTTCAGCGCAAAGGGTGTTTACTTTCTCGAGCTTGTTCGCCAATTTGTAATCTCCAGTTATGGTAATTACTCCTCCTTTTGGCCCTGGCATCTTCAGCTTGTTATAGATATAACATGATCTTGCCATGAATTTGGCGAAAGCCGGACGTCCGAGTATTGCGTGATAAACGCTTTCGAAGGACACCACCTCGAATGAGATTTTTTCTTGGCGGAAATTTTCTCTACTTCCAAAGGTTACGTCTAGGGAAATTTCTCCTAGGGATTGTGCTTGCCTGCCAGGAACAATACCATGAAACCGTATATTGCTGTGCCTGAGCTGAGTCTCGGAAATATGTAGCTGTTTCAATGTACTCAGGTACATGATATTGATACTAGATCCTCCATCCATCAACACTATTTTGAGACTAGTGTTTTGAACAATAGGGCTTACTACCAAAGCATGTGTGCCGGGTTCTGGGATGTTTTCGGGATGATCTGACTGATCCCAGCTAATTGGCGTATTTGAACACTTCAAGTACTTTGGTGTTGGTGGAACAATCACGTTGATTTCTCGAAGTGTCCTTTTCGCCTGCTTTGCTGAGGGAGTTTTCAGGAAAGTTAGGCTACATTCTCCTTCAACTCTCGAGAATTTTGGTTCACCTTTTCGTTGTTGTTCCTGGATTTTATCGTCAGTGTCCGATTCACTTTCTTCTTTCTCAGCTTCCGGCTTTTTCTTGTTGAACTTCCTCTTGGAATTATTTCCTTTATTCCCGGATCCTGCAGTGCCCTTCATATGTTTGTTGAGGCGGCACTGCGCATTTGTATGGGTAGGCTTCCCAAATTGCGAACGGTGGACACAGTTTTCCGAATTTATATTTTCCCACTCTTCCTCAGAGTAGGAGATTGGTTGTGTGCTTCTTCCCTTCCATTTGATGCCATTATCCTTTCCAAAGGTTGCGTTTACTTCTTTGGGTTTTGTCTGTGCCTCTGGAGTAGATTTCTTTTCAGATCGAGGTGTCTTTTTTGGCTTGAACCAAAGTATCAATATTTCCACCTCTCGCTCTGATATCATATTCGTCCGCTGCGTGCTCACTGGCCGTGGTAAGCATAGATCCGAGATCTTTGTGCTCCTTTGATACAACCATGAACGGTACGAGGTCGGGTTTTAAACCATTGATGAAAGCATGCATTTCTTGTACATCACTTAGTCGAGAACATCCATTTTGCATTGCTGTCCATCTTGATATAAAGTCGACATACGACTCGTCTTCAAACTGGACGCAATGATTTAGATGGTTGATGCTCTTAGGGCGTTTGTACGTACCCCGGAAATGCTGAGTGAATACTCTAGCCATATCATCCCAGCTATCCACGGTTCTTGACGGAAGCCCGTTGGTCCAATCTCTGGCTCCATCCAGCAACATTAGGGGGAGAAATTTCACCGCTTCCAGGTCTGTCCCTTTGTTGATCTGAACGACAGTATAGTAATCTGAGAGCCATGTATTCGGGTTTGTACTTCCGGTATACTTTTGGTAAGTTGGACCAACTTTGGCAAAGCCAGAATGTAGGGTTATTCTTCAGATCCTATCAGTGAAGCACTTAGGTCCAAAGTATAGATCATCTCTTTCCGCCTTATCGACGTGTGCGGAATATCTGCCGGCTGAATGGACAGAAGGGGATCTGCTCCTTTCTGGCCCATTGTTGCGCGAGTGCGCTCTTTCGGGGTTATCCCTATTTCGTCCGTTGTCGTGTCCTTTGGAATAAGGTGGAGTTCTACTCCTTGGCTTTTCTTTGTTCCTAGGAGGAGTACGGGATCTCTCATGCATGTGAGGATTTTCATATCTTCCGGCTTTTTCAGCTGGGCGTCTCGGAGGTGGCATCATTTTTCCGTCCTTCCGGTTTTGTTCCTCCCGTTCCTTGTGATTACGGGGATTATTTCCACCTTTCGGCAGACGGGATCCCGTTTGGGACGCTTAATCCCTATTGTCCGGGACTTTCTTGTCCTTCTTAGGATCTCCCTTCTTTTCCTTAGAATCGCCAGAATCTCCAGGTTCGCCAGGTCCAGGTGCTCCAGCGGCGCATGTGGCAGTTTTGCATAGGGACGAGTCATCGTGCAACTTCCCTGATCTTGCTTGTCCTCGTTGTTTCTGTTGTAATGCTTTTCCCAGGAAAGCATACACTCCCTGAAGCTTTTCGTCTTTGGAGTACAGATCATCGTTAAGGATGGCGAACGCGGATTCCGCGTTTTCAGCTGTGGTTTTGTACATGCGTTCGCCCTTAGCGTTTACGCCGTTAACCTCTCTTTGCCAACAAGGGTTTTGCAACCGTTCTTTTGCTGGCAGCGCATCCGGCCTAGCAATTCTGGGTAATCTCGTGGGTTTTATCCCGGACATATTCCGTCTTTTGAATTCTTCAATTTCCTCCTGCTTCGCTTTTACAGTAGCTTAGGCTTTGAGGAGATTTTCTTGAGATCGGAATAGTTGTTGCTGCTGCCGCATAATGGCTTGCCTTCTGGCTTCCAACACTTCCGGTGGTTCGTATGGTCCTACTGGGGTTTTTATCAGATCGATCTCGTCCTGTTCCGACATTTGAGGAACATGGATTTCTTTCTTTTTCTTCTCCACAGGTGTGACTCCGCTTCCTCCTCCTGCTTCCAGGTTTTGATAAGCAGTTTCTGCCAACTTTTTGTTCTGGAGTTTGTACTGGAGTTTCTTGGCAGTCTTCTTTTTCTTCTTGGAAGAAGGAGGTTTTTTAGGTTCTTCTTCTGTCAACTCCGCGACATCAGGATAGATGGGACTGGTTTTGCCTTCCTCTCTTTCCTCTTCTGGTGGAGGTGTTTTGGGGTCTTTCTCTTCTTCGGCATCCGAGTTTTCGGTCGGTTTTGCCATAAGCACTTCATGGAAGCTCCCCTGCATAGGTTTGACCTTTCTTTCGAAAGCGTCTTCATCTTCGTCTTCCGAATCTATGTCCTCAGATCAGGTTCCGACTCCAATCTTGCTTCTATAGCAGCCAATACAGTGTCAGCTTCCGAGTTCGTCATTTCACTAACGGGTATCGGATCTTCCACTTGTTCTGTGGGATTGTTGTTTTCTGCTTCCTCCACAGGATTTCTTACTTCCGTGTTTTCAGCGACCTCGGACTGCACCATGCCAATGAAGTGAGATCTGATTGCAGGCATCTCCGAAGAGGTATCAAATTCAGGGTTTTGGCGATCTGAGCAGAACCCGGTATCATAGTTTTCTTCAACTGGGTATAGGGCGGGGTGGGATCAATTTGCTTCCACCATAGAATCCCATTGCTTCTGTAGTTAATCCGATAAAGATGTTTGCAGATCTAATCGGTAAAATGCAAGCACTTACCAGGTGATTCTGTGCTGGCATGTACGATCCCTTGTCAAGGAAGCGCCCGACGTCGTTGTCAAATTCCAGGCTTCCGACAGTTATGATACTGCTGATTCTACCTAGTATTCCCGATGAAAACATAACGCCTGACGTCGCTGGCCCCACGGTGGGCGCCAACTGCCGAGACATCGTAGTAAGGATCATAGACGGGGGTGCCATGAGCCTACGGGTAGAGACGTGGGGGGACGTGGTAGTATGACAATCAAGAACACCAAGTTTACCCAGGTTTGGTACGGTGCAACTAGGCGACGTTCCTACTCCTGCAATCTCACTAAATCAGGGCTGGAGCCTGAAGTATACAAAGTACAACGTGAGTAGGGTTTTGCTAACTCGGCGAGGATCAGCTTCTCGATGAGATAGCTTCTAGCTAGTTGTCTGTCTGTTTCGTCTCTCCTGTCCGCATTTATATAGATAGTTGGGTTAGGGCTTACAGAAAGGAAACCTAAAAGACTACGGAAAGTATCTAACTTGGAAAGTAAGGAATCCGTCTTCTACTCCAAGCCGCACCACTTTGGGCCGTGGTCCGAGTTCTTCTAGAATCCGGCTTCCTATGCATCAGCTTACTTGGCCACCTAATGGGCTGTAATCCATTACCAATAGGCCACCCTGGTAATCCGACTCTTTAAACCAATGCCGGATATACCCCTAATCAGTATATATCCGACACTACCAGAATTTATTTCGGAGTTGTTCTGAGAGAGAAATTGAGGCTGCACGCTTTACTCAACAAGTGAGGGGTGGCATGAGATGTCCAGGGTGTCAGAAATATATTTATAACATCGTTAGATAATATCAATGATTTATCCTAAGGGTTCATAGGGTTCATGAAGAGTTTCGGGCAAAAACCAAGGTGAAAGTGCCAGAGGGAGGCAGGAATGCCCCTCATGGCCGCACCTATTTTTTAGGGGCTGTGAGGTGGGCCCGAGGGAACCACATATTGGTACTTGACATCCAAGTATTTTTTCCTGAATTTTAATTAAGATAAAAAGGAGAAAAGAAAAAGTAAAAAGGGAGGTGGATTTGGACTTCATATGGATTCTAATCCGAGTTATGCTAGGAGAGAGGGTGCGGCCACCTCTTGGTGCATCTAGCCCATCCTCCTAGCCCAACAATGACTCCTCCTCCCCCTTTGGTATGTCTCCCTCTGCTCCAACTATAAAGGGACCACCAAGGCTAGAGCCAAATCATAATTTTATGAGCAAGTCTCTCTCTCTCTAGTAGAATTAGAGGGTATAATTAGAGCCCCTCTAATTGAATTATAGCTTCTTCTAGTTGGGTTTTTGAGGTGTCCTCTGCTAATTAGATCTATCTTCTAATTAATCTCTCTCTTATGTGTTGAGAAATCCACCTTCATATATATCTACAACGTCTAGTTATGGACGGTGAAGCGCTGTAGAATTGGCCCTGACGTATGTGTGCATACTCTTAGAGGGGTAACACGTGAGACCCTCACTGTGCTGGGTCAAGGTGCTAGATACGGGGAGTCGGCAACATCCTCACCCACATGCTTGTACATGAGGATCTTGTACAGGCTTCGTCGACATCATCACGACCATCTCTTCCGCTTCTATGGTGTCTGGTACACAATCTCGAGAACTAGATCTTTGAATTGTTATTCACTTGTATCTTTATAGATAGATCTTGGTGGTTACGTAGCGTGCATGAAAAAAAATTAAATTCCCGTACATGCAACCCAGTAGTGGTATCGGAGCAGTCTATACATAGGTATAATATTTGATCTAGAGGATCAGTGAGTGCGGGAATGGCATACGTTTGTGCAAGTACGTAGGAAAGTTGTTCAACATTCAGATTATTTATTATTGCTTCGTGACGTGGAGATGCCCAGAAGATCCCTCACAATTGGCCTACCGGGTGCAGCCCATAGATGGGTACTCCAGAAAGATCTTCGGATTGCAGAGTCGTAGCCCATTACGGGTCCAAGACGGAGCCAGTGCACGGAAAGACTTGATAGAAAAGCTAGGGTAGGATAGAACCAACTCGGGGTCGAGTACTGCTCATGTACAACTCCTGAGACCCGGCTCCCCATATAAGCGTCGGGAGGGGGTCGTAGAGAGATAAGCAACCCTAGATCAGCTATGCGCCAGTTCCAATCTGTGCCGCATCCCGTGTAACCTATTTCATCTCGTTGGAATAACAACCAGGCATGCAGAAGTAGGGGTGTTATCTTCTTCGAAGAGCCCCGAACCTAGGTAAATCTTGCCATTTGTGCCCTTTTGTTACGTCCAAAACGTATCTCCTTTTCCGAACACTTTCTTATTGTTTTTCTCTAAACTTGTGAGTTTTGGATACCACTAACACGGACTAACGTTGTTTTCAGCAGAATTATCTTGGTGTCTCGTTTTTGTGCAGAAAAATCAACTTTCGGGAAAATGCCCAGAAAAGACCCCAATGGTGTTAAAACACCAGAAGACCCCGGGAGCCAGAAGGGGGCCACGAGAGGAGCCAGAAGGGGGCCACACCACCCCCCGGCGCCCCCCATGGCCGCGCCGCCTAGTGGTGTGGGCCACCCCTGGACCCCCTCGGACCCCCCTTTCGACTACATAATGCCTTCAACCCTAAAACGCGACAGCGTTCGACATATTCCACAGAAACACAACAGAGCGCCGCCGCCACCCCTAACCTCGATTCGGGGATCAGAAGTTCCTGTTCTGGCGCCCTGCCGGAATGGGGACTCAAAGGAGATCATCACCATCGACACCACCACCCCTTCTCCATCAACCATCCATGATTCCCCCGTCCTAGATAAGAGCTAGCCCAGTAACTTTTAATGTTAATGATAAAGAGCATACCGTTTATTTTCCCAAGAAGATTGATAGAAGATATGGTTTAAATTCAATTGAAAATATTGAGACCATCAAGATTGGAGAATTTTATTGTCCCACTCCAATACTTCTGTTATCACCATGCTACTTTAGTACAATCATGTTTTTCATCATCCATATTCATGTTTTCACCCTGATTATTGTGGTTATGCATGTTTTCACCACCCATACTTGTGTTTTCACCACTACCACCTTTGTATTCTTTGGATATTTTTCCATTAGAGTGTCATAGAACCTCTGTAGTTCTGGCTTTGGTTTTATTTTCCACCTTTTCACTTCCATTTTCCTGGTTTTTATTAATTATTAAAATTCTGGAAATACCTCAAAAATAACGTTTCTCGAAAAATTATAATAATTTTTTTACGTTAAAAATGAGGCAGAAAGCCACCTGGGAGGTCCCAGGGGGACCCACTAGTTAGGCACACATGGGGTGGCGCGGCCAGCCCCTGTTGGCGCCAGCACATGGTGTGGGCCCCCTGGCCCTCCACTTACTCTCTCCACTTCCCCAGCCTTCTCTCTCACCCACCAAAGTGAAAACATTTCCTAGAACCCGTGTTCTTCCTCTGGATTTTTGATCTCCTTCTTTAGCCCATCATTTGTGCTGATTTTTGGAGTGTTTGATCTCCGGTATGTGACTCCTCCGACGATCCAAGTAGAATTTTATATAGTGGAGTATTTCTTGAGTATTTTGGTACTGTAGGTGACAGCTTATGTGAGTTTGCAAGCTTGATTTGAGTAGAAATAATTTAGTTTTGATGCATGTTTAGCTCTCCTATCAGTCTCTATAGTAGTTTCCACCTTATAGTTGCTTGAAATCAATTTTTGTGATGATTGTTGAAAAAATTCAGAGATGGATAGCCATAATTTTGGAGAGATATTTAGGAGTGATGCTCCTAGAAGGACAAGGCCCTCACGCTCATCCACTTCAGTGAGGCCATCGTACAATCAAGACCTTATTGCACCGAGTATTAACGATGCGGGAGGTGATGGTATCGCTAACCCATCTAGCTTTCCTTGCATTACATTTCTAAGAAGTGCATGTCTATTAGATGACTTTCTTATGCTTATTGAAAGAGTTGGTATAACCAACTATATGGAGGATGAAGGTCCTCAGTATGCCGTTCTTACCAAAACTTTTGTTGAGAGTTTTCAATTTCAGAACACACATTTTGGTCCCACTGTTGCCTTCAAATTATATAGTAGATCTTTTTCTTTGTCCTTGGAAGATTTGTAGGTATCAATGCTACCGGGACAACGTGCAGGATTTAGGATAAATCCGCGGAACTTATGGCGTTTTACCGAGAAATCACCAACGATGATGGTCGCTCATCCCAGCGTGGGAAGATAAGGAACATTGAACTTCCTGCTCTTTGATATTTTGTTTACTATATTGCTACTAGTATCCTTGGTAGGGAGAACACTAGCAACATTTATGGTTACCACCTTGCTTTCGTTGATGCTACGCTGAACCGTAGCACAAAGTATAACCTTGGTGCACTTGTTGCACGCCGCCTTGCTGCCAAGGGGCCTATTTTTGGGGGCATTATTGCTACACGTATAGCAACTGCTTTATAATTTTCTATTGCCCCTAATGATGAATTGATTGCTCCCTATAGACTCAACCTTTCAGCCATGAAGTCTCATCAGTTTATCACTGCTAACTCTACTACTGATCGCTTAGTATATAGAGTTTTATATATGGATGGAGATGAGTGGAAAGTTATTTTGCCGCATCCTGTTTTGTTTAACATTAAAGAACAACTCGGAGGAAACAGCAGTCTCCAGTTTTAAAGACAGACTCCATCGAGTGGACCTGAAAGAGCACATCGGTCGAGTCCGGGTCAAAACATTGAGCGACCTCATGGGGATAGCCAATAGGTGGGCTGGTGGTGAGTAGTCATTACACAACGCTCTCTCACTCTTACCCGAAGATTATGACATGGATACCCCATACAAGAATAAGGGTGGCGGAAGATATAGCAACGATGTAGGTTCATGAATGATGCACAAGAATCACAACTTTGACGAGATGGAAACCAAAATGGTAGCACTAGAATTTCCAGGGAGTCACAGCAATGACTACCACAGGAAAGAATGCGAGCAGGAACACGAATGTGGACGAGAACAGAGACAAGAGTGGCAGTCGCGAAAAAATCGCGCAGATGGGCTGCCACTGATACTTTGCAAACGTATCTATAATTATTGATCCTCCATGCTTGTTTTCTACCCAATACCTTTTGTTTTCCACATGTTTTCTATCGTTTTCCTTCGTGTTCCAGATATTTTAATTGACTAACCTATTAACGAGATTCCTTGGGCCAGTTGCTGTTTTCAGCAGTTTTTCTATTTCAGAAAAATTCGTAAAGATAATTCTCGGAAAGGGATGAAAATCCACGGAGATCTTTTTTTTACCCGGAACAAAGTAGAAGCCCAAAGAAGAGCTGGAGGAGATCCAGGGGGGTGACAGGCGCAACCCCACCCTAGGTCGCGCCTGGTGGGCCCCTGGGCACCCTGGCCACCGCCTCTTGTTGCCTCTTCGCCCATAAATTTCCTACAACCCTAAAAACGTTGGGAACAAAGTTATTTTCCATGGAAAATATAGAGAGGCGCCGTCACCTCGAAAGTCCAATCTAGGGCTTCTGCAACCCTGTTCTGGCACCATGCCGGAGAGGGGATTTGTCATCGCAGGCCTCTACATCGTCATGATCACGTCCGGACGGATGCGTGAGTAGTTCATCTTGGGACTATGGGTACATAAAAGTAGCTAGATGGTTGTTCTATCCCATATGTCTCCATGTTTAGAGTATCATGAGCTACCTCACATGATCGATACCACCGTTATGTAATTGTGCATGTTGTGTTTGTTGGGATCCGATGAACATGAGATTATGATTATTTTGTTCATCTCAATCTCAGACGCGTCACTTATATTTGTAGAGAGTTTTAATATTGTCTTGCAATGCTCTCCGGTGTTTATGATTACCTTGACCACGTAGTTGTTTTGACCTCCAAGAGAGGGTTTATATGCTAGATGGTAGGTTCATGCCTCCCTTACATCTATGCTCGAGTGGAAAAAACATGACAGATGGGGGATGTGCTGTTGATACAAGGGAGAAAATAACGTTGCTCTTGTCTACGGACGAGGAACACTGTTTACATTACGTATTTTTCTTAATGCATTTGTCTGTTGCACATAAAGCAATCACTTTGTTACTGCAACTTAAAACCAAATAGTTTTGATGGATAACTTTCTTAAGGTGGACTCTTAGATATTGTCACACCCCAGTTTTTGGAACCTTGTACTGTAGTTCAAGGAGACAAAAATGTGGGCCAACAATTATTTTTTCTAACAACATTTTTTGAACCAACATGTGTATGTGACTATGGTCATATATTCAATACAAGATTTGTTTCATTTTAAAACCAATACAAAATTTTCCTGAAAACACTTCTATGTTTTCCCAGATGTTCTCCCTAATGTGACTTGAGTGTTTTTTTATCCCAACACTCTGATCATGCTTGCTTGCATCTTGATTTAAACTTTTAACCTTGTTGGATCCAATAAAACAAAAATACAAAATGATTTATGGAAGTTTTCTTTTAAATTTTCTATTAAAACTATTCCCTCAAAATATAGCCAAGTACCTGTTTTCCACACTTGTTTTCACTATGCTATAATATTCCATTTTGTGTTTTCTTGACTTGTATTTGTTCTTTGATATATGGACTACAAATCCATAAGCTTGGTTTGGATTTTAGATTAAGAAAAACAATCTTTTGCATGTTGTTTTTGTGGAAGAAAAATAAGGCATAAAAATACATTTTTAGAAAACAGAGAAAACAGAAAGTAGCCCTTTTTCCACTTTGTTTTCATAGCTTTCCACTATTCCATTTTAAAAAAAAATTTGTTACTTAAAGTTTAATTATTTTTAACAATCTCCTAATTTGAAAACAACATTTGGATTTTATTTGACCTCTGAAAACAATCTGAACATTTTGCTCTTTTTAACAGTTTCCAGCACTTAGAAAATTTTCTAAGTCATTGCTAACTGAATCTATATAAACTAAATAGGTCATCCCCACTAACTATTTCTCTTGACATGCAGCCTATCCACCTCATCAACCTGCCACATCAGTTTTCTAGACATGCAGCATGCCACCTCATTTTCTTCTTATTATTTTTCTAAACATTTTCTTTTGCAGTCCGGCATCCTTTCACCTTCCTATTTACCAGACGTGTGGTACACCCAACTTGATTGGCCACCGGTTCATTTCCTGCGTTTTCCACTTCCAGGTTGAGAAGCACATACGTACACAATTTTCCTTCAAGAAATTGATACGTCACATGCACGCATCGGGTATTGAAAACTCCTCTAGCTCCATCCAAATAAATTCAGTAGTCGCCTCCGCTCCTCTTCCCATTACGCACCTCAAGATACTCCATTATATATTGTGTTGCGCCAACAATTCTCATAAACAAACAGTTTTGGTCGCCGCTTCATTTTATCTAGCGTTTGAGGTGACAAGAGGTCACTCTTTTTCTTCCCTCCCATCCAGCCTTTTCCATGATCAATATATATGAAAGCTCTGGTGGAGGATCCTCTATCATCGGCATCTAGGACGTTGACAACAAAAAGCAACGATGCCATGGCGTATCCTATCTGGATTCGCTCCTTTATTAATTGTACAGTATGGTTCGGTAATGCTGAAGTATTTCTGGATTATATTTTCTTCAAGGGATGGACTATGGACAGGTGAATGCATTCTACCTATTCCCGTGTTGGAACAGTGTTTTCAATTTTTGGTTCATTATAAAAAAAAGTGTGTTTAACAGGAGATGGATACTTTTTTATTGCAGGAGTACATGTTGTTTCACCGGATATTGTTTATCCCATCTCCATTGATGTTGGTTTTCAATTTTATTTATCCAATACACTGATATATATACTTGCAGGCGCTCGGCAGATGTTCGTTCTAAACATGCAGCCTACCACATCATTAAGCTTCCCATCTCAGCAAATTAGTATCCCCTTTAGTCTTTTGCATGACAATTGTTGATTAATCAAAATTGTTTTCTTGGTAAAAAAATTGTTTAGCTTCCAGCTTCAACTATCCAACTGAACCACGACGCTCAAGCCGATCTCTATTCCGCGTCCAGCGTATATAGAATTTGATATCCTTGACACATATCACTATCCCTTTATTATTCCCTCTTGATCAAGGCTGAGAAAAATCTTTAATCTGGCCACCTTTCCGCTCTTATCCATCCACTCTCTTTAAGGCTGATAGGTCGAGATCCATGAAGGAAATCCGAAGGGAGATGGTGGGGCAATCTGGAGGCATATGATCGCATGAAACGTGTCCAGCAGTGATCTGCCCAAGGAGCACCTGAAGATAAATCAAACAAGACGAGATCCCTCACTCCCTCTGTCCAGATCCAGATTAAGATCGTCTTCTTTAAGTTTGTATTCTTTTAGCATGGTCAATAAGTCGTGTAAAACCACAAACGGGAAAAGTTGTGATACGTGTTTATAGAAGTATAAAGTTTCTTTTTTCCATTGTCTTTTCATTGATCGAAGTATGCCGTCGTGTCATTTGCTGAGACAACGTGCCTGCTTATTTTTTTTTCAAGAACTGCTAATAGTTAATCAATCATATATTATGGTGACATGCATATTCTAAACCAATGTGAAAGTTTCACTTGAGGACACAACGATGAACTCATTACTGTTCAAAGTTCACACTGATATTTGCTAAACTGCACTCTCTTATTTTCTAAACTTTGCTATTAATTTCCCGCAGCAACGCGCAGGGAATCATCTAGTTTTCTAAATTTTCAGAAACAGTTGTTTCACCAAAGTTTGACAGTTGTTTTCATTGATTTTTCTTGCAAGTTTGGAAATGCAACTTTGCCAAATGGTTTCACTTATGTTTGGACTATACTTTGGATCCTTTGTCTTGCTTCTAGAGGGTCAAGGAAGAGAGACATTCGTGGGTGAATAGGAGAGGTCGGAGAGGTGCAGACAGAGACATGGAGAACAGTGCAATGGCCACTGTGGCCATGCCGTGCCTCTTTCACCCCTCAAATGCCAACTACTCGCTGCCCCCGACCACCCTCTATCCCCCTGACACGATGCCATGCCTTGGCACGCCGCGGACACGACTCAGAACGCGAGCCCATGGCATTTCTGACACCCCCGTGTCTTCACCCATGCCGCCGCGTCCTTAAGGAACCCCGTGCCTCACCCCTTCGCCACCAGCTCCCGCACACCCCACACCGTCACCTCCACCCGAAGAAACGAACCCTAGAACCCTCTACGAGCCCCACGGGACGAATCCTCGCCGCCGGCCATCGTGCTCGAGCCCGAGGTGGTGCAACTCGCCCGAGCCGTACCACCTCTCCTTCTCGCCTCCGTTGAGATCCCCGTAGCCCTTAGAGTTCCCCTGACCTCCCCTCGTGTCCTCTCGCTTGCAGGGAAGCTCTCGCCGTCGACGTCGTTGCCGCGGCCGCACCGCTCGGCGCCACCAACCAGGACCACCGCAGGCGCCATTTTCGACGCCCCCCGTCGCCTCGAGTGCCTGCACCTTCCCCGACACCGCGCCGCCCCTCTCCATTGCCCCACGGTGAGCCGCCGTGCCCTCGCTGTTTCTCGTCGTGCCGGATGACAGAGATGAGAGGGAAAGGAAGACGAGACGATGTGGACCGTTGATCTGTTGATCAACGGCTTCGCTTGCACCAGCCATTTTCTCGGGCGCCCCCGCGCGCGCTCAGTTGCGCTGGGCCACTCTGGCTCCTAGTTGGGCCGCGCGTTTGTGAAGCCAGCCCCGGCTGCCTTTTGTTTTTATTTTTATGTTTTTTTACAGAAACTAGTGGTTTACTTTAGGCTTGTTAAAAATAGATTTTTTGCAAATTAAATGCTACAAAATTTGTGGCAGTAGATCTACTTTTTCCTGAACATCTCCAAGTGGTAGATCCATGTTTTTCATGTTTATTTTTGCTTTAGTAATTAAAATGACACAGAGTATCTGTGAGACCATTTGGGGCATAACTTTTTGTGTATGCCTCCAAATTTTTCAAACCAAAATGTTTTGAGTAGCCCTTGGATAGATCTATTAGTGATACTTGGCCTGGCGTCAAGGAGAGTTACCAAATGGAAATGCCATCCATTTTGGTAAAAGGCCAGTAGGCTTTTTTAGGATTTTTAGAAGGAGTTTAAAAATGATTTTTGATGTGAATCCAATTGGATGGGTTTTTATGTGAGTAGATCGATGTAATCCTAGCTTGGATTAATTTTTTGTCTCCATAGGTTATTTTTTGTGTGCATTTCTAGATACAACTCCTTTTCTGTTTTTATTAAATCTTGTGTATTTGTTTGTAATTAAATGTTTGGTTGATAGAATCTTGTTTCCTAGCATGAGTAGATGTGTTTCTCTCTGTTTATTAGGTTGTTTTATTGCAGTACTAATACATTAGGAAGTGTGTGCATGTTTGGAAATAAAATAGAAACAGAAATAGCCTTTTTATTGTTTTCTAGTATTTTTATGGAATAGATTTTGTGAGCTAGCTTTGTTATGTTTGTTACCTAGGTTTTTGATGTGGTTATGTGGAGTCCAGTACCATTTTGGTACTGATTCTAGGATGGTATCATCTCTGTTAGCTTGCACTTTATTTTATAGGAAAGCATGTGTAGCAATTGTTTGTTTGTTTTTCACTTTATTGTTTTCACTAGTATGAGTAGTGTGCGATGATTATTTTGGTATATTATTAGTTTGTCAAGTAGGACCATAGGCTTTGTGACCTCTTAAAATTCTTGGTATATTAGTGGGCCCATAACCCACTTCTCCCATTGCATTTTTAGTTAGGGATACCAATCCCCTACCATACACTTGTTTGCTAGTAGCATATAATTTTATATGTGTGTTTAGTATTTTCCACCAAGGAAAATAGGTGATTTCTATACTTGTTGGTTGAAGTGGTTAGTAATTATTTGTGGCCCCTAGTATGTTTATTTGTGCTACATTTGTTGACATAATGTTCGCTTGGGAATATCATGTTAAGAAGTGCTTGACTAAGTTTTGATTATATTTTTGTGTTGTTTGTAAATATAATATTTTCCTAGTGTTGGTAAATTGTGTGGATATAATTCCCCTTGATTGAGTTACTTTTAGAGAGTGTTTGTTTGAGCTTGTATTGAGTGCATAGCTACTGGTTGTATATCATGTCACTTTGATGTTTGTTATTTGGTTGATAGAAAAGCATGTTTTATTAGGCTTGGATGATTCTTGCTTAGTAGTTGTTTTCATAGGATTATTTTTGGTATATTTGCTTACTAGCATGTGTAAGGTGTATGTGTTGTTAGTAGGTATTTATATTCATGTGTTGCTTGTTTAGGATTATGCATCCTTGTAGTGTTGTTTGCTTCTCTAGTATTGAATTAGTGTCACCACTAGATATTATGAGTTGCTCTTTTATGTCGGCCTTTCTATTTTCTGAGTGTATGACTATCCTAGCATGTTTAGTATGTTTTCACTTCTATTATTATGACTTGACTTCTTGAGTTGCTAGTGCTTAAAGGTAGTGTAGTACTTTGTCTCTCATAACATGCTTGTGTAGAAATATTTCATACTAGTATGCTATTAGTGAACTCCTATTATTATGTTATTCTGCTAGGTGCATTATCTCTTGTTATATTGTGTTTTAGAGCATGTGTTATGACTTGTTACACTTGGTTGATCCACTGGTTTGTTTGGTTTTATTCATGATTGAGTGATTCCTTAGACTGTGTGTAGATATGAGCTTAGTCAGTAACTATCTTGTCATCTGTGTTTTGCCTTGTTGATTGGAATTGTCTGATTGATTATTTTAGCTTGAGTGTTGTACTAGTAGTATTGTTGTGTTCAGTAGTATCTTGTTATCTATCCATTAGGTTAGTGGTAAACTTGTTTAGTGATGCTCGCTTGTGTTGTTGTTAATACCCACTGCCATGGGTATTTCTTTGAATGATTGCTCTTACTTTAGTAGTCTCACCTTTGTGACCACAAGCTAATTTTTAGCTTCTTAATTATCTTGGTATGAGAGTGGTACACCCACCCAACCTATGATATTTAGGATGTGGAATATGGTTTGCCAACCATATGTATATTAGCAATAGCATTTGTACCATGAGTGTTTGTGAGGAAGTTTTCTCGATAGCTTTTGAGTGATTACGCTAGTATAAGTTTGCTTGTTGTGTGTGTTGCTTTGTTTACTGTTTGCCTTCGTTTGGTTTTGATTGTGTGTATTTTATTCTTTTATGGCGTTAGAAAACGAAGAAGAAGAAGGAGCTGTAGAGTTGTGTGTCAAGTTCAACCTTCTTCAAGGCCAGGGACACAAAGAGTTTTAAGGCAATACATCCTGATGGTTGTTGTTACTACACTTATCATTATCTATCATGCATGTTTTACTTATGAAAAGTTTTGGAAATTTTTTATTATCAAAAACTATTTTTTGAGTGACTACTATTACTATTAATATTATATAAGTTAATACTATGCCAGTAGTTGAAACTTGGTGTTACCAAGCCCATAACCACCATATGGTATTATTACCACCCAAAAGTATAGTCCCTAAGTGGACACCTTAAAGATATGTTTTTTTCAAAACAAAGGCATTATGGAAAACCCGGTGGAAAGGCGAAGCCTTATCCACAGGAGAAGTTTTGGAGTGGCCATTTTTTTGAAAAAGTTTTTTTCCAAAAATGACACATAACCTAGTCTTCGCCGGACAACCTTTATCGTACTTCCACTCTACCCCAACATGGGCACGGGTCTTAATTTGAAACTTGTTTTTGTTAGTGTGTGTTCTATATCAATTTTCTATAAGGGTCATCGTGCCCTCGAACCGAATGTCGCGAAGTTATGAGACGCATGACACATAAAGTGTGGGATTAATTTTCCCTCCGGACGCAGCAGTTGGATCTCCTGCCGTGGCGGGATGAGACTTGGTGTCGGGGAGATTACACCCAACTGAATAGATAGTCATATTCTAGCTTGAACATAGTGGATGGTTAGGATCAGTTATTTGATGTTCACATACTGTTGTTACAGTCCGTGGTTGTTCACGGCGGATGTACTGGATCTTGTGGATTGTGTACACCTCCGCAGAGTCAAACTATTCTGGATAGCCGCGTCCTCGGATATGGACAGTTGAATGGCCATGTAGCTAGCGTTGTGTCAATGTTTTCAAAAAGGAGTTTTCCAAAGGAGTTGGATCTTGTGAAGTACTGAATGGAGGAACTTTCTACCAGTTGAGGTACGGATGAGGAAAAGTCGGAAGTTGTTTTACAAAAAGTTTTGCAAAGAGAACATTTCTTTTCTAAACAAAAACTGGAAGTTTGTTTCCAAGAAGTTTTGCAAAGAGAAAACTTTCTTTTTAACAAAGTTTTACAAAAACTCTTGTACATGTAATATCTACAAGATAAAGAAAACTATATTATTTTCTTTTGAAGTATCTTCTTCAACAAAGATACAGAGATTTTGAAAATCAACTATGGTGTATCTTTCATATATCATGGATAGTGAACCCTATGTATAGCCTACCTACTCCACCATATAAGCATACTTGCATTCTATAAGCTACATGATGGGTGCCTTGCTGAGTACATTCAAACGTACTCATATCGGTTTCGTCCCTGGTATTTACTTGCCCGACTTCGAGGAGGAGCCTCGGGAGGAGATCTACAAGGAGGAGTACTGCACTGATGGCCTTGCGAACTAGGATCATCTTCCGGTCAGTAGCCTATAGGTTAAGGCGTGACTTGGGCTTTACTACGTTGTGTGTGCTTTGTCTTCCGCTGTGTGTGTTGTGTGTTGCCCTGCGTGGCAGTTGTGTAGACTTGGTCATATGATCATGTCTCTTTTGTAAGTCTTTCTGTAATCGTGTAATGGATAATGTATCCGTATGCCAACTTGATATGTTGTTCACGACTGGTGTGATCTCGGATCGTGAATGTATGCATATCAGAGGTGTCCTTGAAAAGTGGTTCTGGGGGACCTTACAGATATGGATGCATGCTGGATAGCGGTCCATAAGCCTTGGCGTAATGTCTACAATGTTAGAACCTGTGAACTATATCTCGTCATAATAGTATTATTATACGTTCATGCTTTGTCAATGGCACAGCTGTAATTTGTTCACCCAACATGTTTGTTTCCTTTGGAGAGACACCAATAGTGAACCTATGGCCCCCGGTCATCTTTTCCTCATATTTGCAACCTTCTTTAAAGCACTTTCATTATTGTTTCCTTGTTGTTCCGTTTTTACTTTTATTACTTTTCAAGACTATATACTTTTAGTTCTCTAGTTTTTAGCAAGACCGGAAGATTGACAACCTTCTAGAAAGTTGGGGCAAGAGAGAGTTTGTGTTTGTGTGCAATTTCCACGCTTGTTGACACGCCGAACAACAAGCAAACTTCTTCAAGACTACAAAGTCCTACTGGTTCGATAAACCAGGCTTCCCTAATTGGGGGAAAATTTCTGCTGGACTACATCATACCTTCCGCTTGGGGTCTCCTAACGAGCGTGTGATCACGTCGGCATCAAGTACTTTTTCTGGCGCCGTTGCCAAGGATTTCTAGATTGTTGCAAGGGGAGTCTCACACTTCCATTTTCTTTGTTTTTTTGTTCTTTCGTAGTTTACTTTTTCTTAGTCTTGTTTTCTCTTTATCAAAACAGCAAAAAAAATTGTTCTCTAGTTTCTAGTCTTTTATTTGTGTTGTTAGTTTATTTTGTTAGTATGTCTAGATATACTCCTTTTGTTATGCCTCCCGATACCGAGGTCCTCACTTTCAAACAATGATTTTGGGAAAGTTTAAAATATGCTTGTATAGAACTAATGGTGCTCAAAATAATTCCACTAAAAAGCATACCACCTTAGATACTTTTATGTTGGTGCCATTATTGATATGAAAGAGGGAATCATAAGATTTCAGTTTCCCCTTAAAAATGGCCTAGAACATTTCCCGATAAAGAGAATGAATTTAACTTTTGATTCCCTTGTGAGGACTACTCATGATTCTATTGATAATACAAGATTCATTCTTTATGCATAGCTAAAAGGCATTAAAGAAAATCGCTTATGGGAGGCAACCCACTTTGTTTTTCCTTTGTTTTTTTCTATTTTCTTTTGTTCTTTTTGTGTATTGGAAGTTTTTACCTCTACCCTCTCTTTATCCTTTTTATTTCGTTTTTATGCCAAGAGTAACCTCTAATAGAGAGGTAGTGCGATTTGGGGAAGTTGTCGTCCCGAAACAGATTTCTGTGCTGCCACCAAAAAAAAGATTTCTCTCAGCCAGAACGTCGGATTGCTTTAAAAAAATAGAAACATGCTCGAGGTTGTTATCTAACTTTAATTAGTTTCGCACTTTTTGATTTGAGGAACATAATTTTTTCAAAAAGATGCATCTTTACCGACTGTTCTGTTTTGACAGATTTCTGCCAATATTTGCATTTGCCTGTTGTCTTTTTGTTTTGAGATTCTTTCGAGGGAGGGGGGGCCTTAAAAGAAGTTGTGACATTTGCTAATGTTTTAAATTGATTGTTAGATTTGTGTTGAAACTGAACCAAGTGCATTTATTATTTTGATGCACTGACGTTGTTAATGAAGATTGTGGGAACTTTTAGGTGGAGGGATTTTTCAAGTGTAGAGAGAGAAGAATGATATGATGATATGAAGGATGGACAAAATCTCAAGCTTGGGGATGCCCATGTCACCCCAAGGCATATCCAAGAAGTACAAGCGTCAAAGCTTGGGGAAGCCCAAGGCATCCTCTTCTTCATCAACAAAAATATCATGTTTCTTTCGAAACACTATATTTTTATTGCTTCACATGACATGTGTTATTCTTGGAGCGTCATTTTATTTTGCTTCCTGTTTTTGTTTTATTTGCTGTAGTTTATGGTTGGATCCTAGTATTTTATTTTGGAGAGAGACACGCTCCGTTTTCATTGCCTAGAACACTCTAATTTTCACTCTTATTGTTCTGTGAGTGTTCAGTTTTTGCTAGTACTGCGTTTACCTATTTTTTCACTCGAATTTCATTTAGACCTTGTTGGTTTGATTCAGTTATATATTATTATCTCTATGGTCTTTGATGATTATTTTCTTTAAGAATTGTTTGAAATAATTTGATTGGTGTTGGAGAAGAGTAAAATACCTTATGCTTATAGTGGTACAAAAGGAAGCTTGTTTTGACTGTGGATTTGGCTTTGGCATGTGATGTTTGATGTTATTTTAATTGTGTGCTTAGTAGTATATGATGTATCATGACTAATCTCAAATAGCTGAGAGTGCTTAATTTGCCATTAAAATTAAATTATGTGTTGTTTCCTCATATTGAAGCATGGTATTGTGGTATTCTCCTTTGAATGATTTATCTGGGTTGACTTCGCACATGCTCACACCATGTTATGACTATACAAATGTCACCTTTAGCCTTGATGATCATTTAGTTTTTTACTTGTAATATCATTCCATGCTTTGATTAATGATGTTTTGTCGCTATGCATGATTATGGCCGTTATTGCTCTCTTAGTTGGTCGCCCCCAGTATTTTGCTAGCCTTCACATGTACTTAGTATGAGGTTTTTCGTGCATCCAAACTCCCCAAAACCAAAGTTTGCAAAATGTGTCCACCATATCTACCTATATGTGGTATTTCATTATCACTCCAAGTAAATTTTAAACCTTCAAAATTATTAACCTGTTTTGTGTTCCTGTTTTAGCTTAGTAGGAAGTATTGAATACTTTATTATGTTTTCATGTTTGATGGCTTCCCACATGACTAGCATGAATAATGTGCTAGTCCTTAATATTGCAAAAAGAGCAGGCATCTAGGTGCCAAGACCAAAGTAAGCTACAACAATAATTTTAAAATCTCCTCACACTATGGACTTGACAAATCATTAACTTAGCTTGTGAAAACAAGGAGATAGTGGAATGTTATGATTCTCCTATGGGAGCCACTCTTGAAGCCATTAAACATGAAAATATGATAGATCATTTGATAGCATTCGTTGACATAGACATACACCTCTCTCAAAAATTGGTTTCAATACCTCTGTTTTATCAAATAAAAAGCTATAGCACATGAGTAATCCCTGCTTCCCTCTGCGAAGGGCATTTCTTTTACTTTTATGCTGAGTATTCATCTTCTTACTTTATGCACCAGTTAAGAGATCATAGTTGTCATTCTGAGTATAATGTGCATAGTCCCAAAAAAATTGATTGATTCATGATTATGGTATTGCTTGCTCTCAAATTGTTTGTATCTAGTCACCATTTAAACTTTGAAGGTGTCCTGACTATTATGTTTTGCTACCACGCGAAGGACGCACGCACCTCCCTCCCGGGTCGCACGCGCGGGCGATCCCGGAGGGCAAACCCTAGCCGCCGCTGCCGCCGCCGCGGGCGGTGGTGGCGGCGGCCGGCCGGCAGTCTCGGCGGGCAGGAGCGGCGCCCCCCGGTCGGGCCTTCCTCGCGCGGGGGCGGACGACAGGCAGGGGAGGCGCACGGAGATGATTCGGCTTCGTCCGGCGAGAGGGAGAGGTGCGGGCCGGCGTGGTGGTGCGACAGGGAGGTCGAGCGGGCGGCGCGGGATGGAGACGACGGCGCCCTCGGCGGCGGCAGCTTCGGCCCCTGACGGCGGCGCGGGACCTCCAAGCTGCGGGCTTGCTGGAGGCGCGCCGACGGTGCTCCTGCTGGGTTCCCTGAGGCGAGGAGTTCGAAGCGGAGGCCCAGTGAGGGGCGCCTGGCTGCTGGCGGCGCGGGCCAGATCTGGGTCCATCCGGGCCCGGTCTGGGCCTTAGGGCTTCAGGCTGCGGCTGTGTCGCTGCTGTCAGGAGTTGACAGCGGTGATGCAGCGGGCCTTCGACCGCGCGGAAGGTGGAAGATAGGCGGGGGATGCGGTTGGAAGGTTGGATCTCGTCGGCGTGCAGCTCGTGGGTGGTTCTTGACGGTGCTATCTTGGCGGTGAAGGTTGCGGCGGCAGCGGTGTGCTCAACTTGGACGTTCGTTCCAGTCGTGTGGGCAGGGCGGGAGATGCGCGACGATCCGGACGAAAGTCCAGCCTGGCTTCGGCCGGTGCCAGCGACAACGTCGTTTGTGTATGTCGTCCCCTTCCTGGAGGTGTCGCTGAGTTGTGCCGACACATTCCTCGCCCACGCTCTGGTCTGGTAGATGTCTTCGGGCGAAAGCCTAGGTTCGGAGTGGACCGGCGCGATGGCGGCGTCCTCGACGTCGTTCCTCTAGTGAGAGCATTGCGTTTGGAGACAAGGCGTGGAGGTCCCAGGTTGTAGTCCTCCGGTGCTCGCCGATGTCCGAGGTTGAGTTGCAGGGGCGCTATGTACTCCCTCGCTGGCGGTGTTCAAGTCGGTTCCCTCCTCGAGGCAGAACAAGTCCTGCCATCCTTCATCTTTGGGTGGTGCGTCGACTAGGGATATCAAGATGGAGTTTTTTCTTCCTTGGAGGCACCAGCTTCGGTGGAGACGCGGCTCTGATCTCTGTTTAGGATAGGCTTTCTCTCGTGTTTGGTTGTTGCGTGTGTGGGGCTGTTCTCGGACTAGCCGGTGTGGAGTGGTGTTGTGACAGTGTTGCTCGCAACGAACTGTCACGTTCTTGTACTCAAACCTCTATCTTCTATAAAAATCAGGTGCGCAATTGCGTACCCTCTATTTTTTTTGTGTTACTTTTCATGTGCAACATAGTTGCTAAGTTTACATTAGCTCTGAAGGGCTTCATAGCAGAAAACAAAAAAAATCCTAACAACGATAACCAAAACTAGCCAAGATATATTACTATGCAGATATAGAGTAGCAGAGAAGGAACGGTGATCGTACCCTTCAAGACCGAAAGCGGGGATTACCCTCCCGCACAAGGGTTGTCTATGAAGACAACAAAGCTGACCTAAAGGTCGAGAAGTGGTTCCACGACTAGTTCCCCAAGTGTTTCACCTCGCCGGATTACACACATACGGTGTAGACTATGACTCCCGGTCTCTGGCCCAGCGAAGGTTACAGAAGTAGAGCGATGGACCGAAGACTAATAGCACAACGGTGTGCTTATAGTGGATAATTCTCAACTCCAAACACAGCTCCAAAGGGAACCACGTTCAGAGAAGAGAGAAAACAGAGAGATGAATTGATGGTAAAAGGGGAGGTGAGTCCGACTATATAAAGGGGGGAAGGGGAGCCTTTCCCCTTGGCCAAGCCATGTGGGACTAATCCCACATGGTTGTCCGGCCAAGGGAGGTGCAGCCGCACCCTCCACATGGGCCCCATTCGGCCCAAGTGGGCTCCCCTCCATTTTACCTTTTGTTTCTGCCCATTTTCCACTAATGGGGATCTTTTGCCCGGAAGGCCCATTAGTGGAATAAATGCATTTTAAAATAAAATAAATGATATTTAATTATTAATTACACTAATTAATAATAAATATACATTTCTTATTTATTTCGAGTCCCGGAACCCCTTCCGATACCCTCCAATCACCATTAGGCATTTCTCCCTTAATTCCGATACACCTTCGTAACTCTTTGATATCTATCGGATAAATACCAGAACGATTCAGGCTCTCTCTAGTATTCTCTTCGGTACTAAGACCACTCTTAAACATTGTCTACCCTTAAGTGTGACACCCTACGCCTTGGGCTACTCGAGACATGGCCGAGACACCTCTTCGACCAATGACCAATAGCGGGATATGTACATCTATAATGGCCCCTGTGTATCCATCGAAGTTTTGCGTCGCTTTGAACCTTAAACTTAAGTCCCCATGCCTCTTGCCTTAGCGATACTCTGTTTGTCTAAGACTTGATCTTATGGTATCTTATACCCCGTTCAGTCTCGTTACCGACATAACAATTCTACTCGTTCCCGTGTCTTTGCATCTCCGTGACCTAGCCACATGCTTGCAAGCTAATTGATGCAACTCCACCGAGTGGGCCCATGAGTATCTATGCGTCATTAGGATTGCAAAGTACCGCTCTTTATGGCTTGCCTCTACATATCCCTTTCATTACCCACGAGACACTTTTATAATCACCCTGTCAGAGTGTGACGTTTGATGCAATCAAAGTAACTTCTAGGATAGAAATTAAAATACCATCTCACGGTCAAAGGCTATGGTACTATATTTTCGTTATCATAACGCTGAACTTAATGACTCGATCTCGCTATGATAAACATAATGGGTGTGAGTCCATCACATCATTCACCAATGACATAACTTCGTTGTCAATTACATAAATGCCCATGATTAGGAAATCTTGATCATCTGTTGCCCAACGAACTAGTATAACTAGATGCTACTAGGGACCTGGTTTGTTTGCATACCACACATGTATTAATGTTTCCGCTTAATATAGTTATAGCATGCTGTAAAACATGATGAACATACGAGTTATGATAATAAATACCCTTAATTATTTGCCTCTAGGACATAACTCCTTGAACTTAAAATAATATTTACCATGTCTTTATTAACGTATTTTGATCTCAACTTGTAATGTTTTTACACAACGTTGATCAAGATTGTGTTGGCTTCATGTCACCTCAAAAATTATTTTGTTATCACTTACCTACTTGAGGAAGAGGAGTTAAGCTTGGGGATGCTAATACGTTGCAAACGTATCTATAATTTTTGATGCTACATTGATGACCCACAAGTATAGGGGATCGCAACAGTCTTCGAGGGAAGTAAAACACAAATTTATTGATTCGACACAAGGGGAGCCAAAGAATATTTATATGGCTTAACAACTGAGCTGTCAATTCAGCTGCACCTGAAAGTAGACTTGCTCGCAACAATTTATCAGTGGTAGTAGTTTTATAGCAGCAGTAGAAATAAAATAACAGCAGTAGTGAAATAGTAACAACAGTAGCAATCGCGGAAAACAGCAGGATGGGAAGTACCGTAGGCATAGAGGGAATGGATGGAAGGGTGTTGCATGGATAACATAGGTCATGTAATAATCTATCATGGGCATTGAATATGATAATATAAAGTATCAAACATTTAGGCAAACCATAGACATGTATTCCAATATAGTCATACGTGCTCGCGCTGAGAAACTTGCACAACATCTTTTGTCCTACCAGCCCGTGGCAGCGGGGCCTCTAGGGAAACTATTGGTAATTAAGGTTCTCCTTTTAATAAAGCAACGGAACAAAGAATTAACACTCCGTGAACACATGTGTCCCTCACATCACAGCCATCCCCTCCAGTTTCCCCAATTTCTGTCACTTTGGGGCATCGGGTTTCGGACAATGACATGTGTAAAACAACTTGCAGATATGATCAAGAAACATTATTATACTCATGAAACAATAACATGTTCAGATCTGAAATCATGGCACTTGGGTCCTAGTGACAAGCATTAACCATAACAAGTTGCAACAATGGTAGAAAACACTAACAAATGGATACTAGGCACTATGTCCTACAATCTGGCATTATTACATGATCGATCTCATCCAATCCATTCTATCCCTCTCAGCCTACAATGGTGTTTACTCACACTTGGACGGGGCAATCATGGATGGTTGATGAAGAAGAGGTCGCGGTGTCGATGGCAACGATCTCCTTCGAATCCCCGTCCCGGCAGGGTGCCAAAACAGGAACTTATGATCCCCAAATCGAGTTTCGAGGTGACGGTGGTGCTCTGTTGTGTTTTTGTGGAATATGACAAACCCTCCTTGGTTTTTAGGTTACGGGGCATATATAGTCGAAAGGGGATTTCAAGGGGGTGAGGGAGTGGCCCACACCACCTGGCGGCGCGGCCAAGGGGAGCACCAGGTGGTGGTGTGGCCCCCTCCTGGCCCCTCTACTGGCCCCCTTCTGGCTTCCGGGGTCTTCTGGTGTCTTAGGACCAACGGGATCTTTTTTGGGCATTTTACCGAAAGTTGATTTTTCTGCACAATAACGAGACACCAAGGTAATTCTGTTTAAACTGCGTTAGTCCGTGTTAGTGGTATCCAAAACACACAATTTTAGAAGAAAACAATAAGAAAAGTTTTCGAAAAAGGAGATACGTTTTGGATGTATCAACTCCCCCCAAGCTTAGCTTATTGCTTGTCCTCAAGCAATTCAGTGAAAACTGAGTGCGATAAAAGACTTTTACGAACACATTTGTTTCATATGATGTAAATATACTCACTACATGATGAAGTGTTGAGGAAATTCATAATAAGATGTATGGAAAATAAAAGTCACCCATCAGCTATGCAAACCATGAAGAGATGCCAACAAACTAATAATAAACAACATGAAGTATATCAATATGCAAGATTGCAAAGCTCATAATAGGATATGATAAAGTGTACTCGCTTGCCCTTAATAGTGGAGAAAAACATAAATGCTAGGACACCTCTGAAGTTCAAATGAAGACTAGAAATAAAGATATCAAACATACAAGCATCAAAGTTATACCACTATTAACCGTGTTTTGGGACAAGCACATTACAAAGAATATCAGCCATGCTCTCAAGAAGGTGCATAAAGCGAGAAGGTGAAGACTCAACATAAAAATAAAAGAAAGTCCCTTCGCAGAGGGAAGCAGGGATTAACTCATGTGTTAGAGCTTTTTATTTTATTAAACAGAGGTATTGAAAACAAATTTAAGAGAGGTGTTTGCTTATGTCAACGAATGGTAAACAGACAATAAAGTACATCACAAGCCAACTAGACTTCACAAGAGCACCTCCCATAGAAGGACGCATCTGGATAGAAGGTTATCCCGCTTTCTCTTTTGTTTACACAATTATGCTTTGACTGATAAATCAGGGGCAAAAATAGTGAAGATAATTTGTTGTATTAACTTGGGGCTGGGCACCCCGCTGCCAGCTCTTCTATCAATTGGATAAGCGGATGAAGCCACTAGTATAGGGTGTGAAATCCAATCAACAAGTGAGATAAAGATTCTCTATTTACGTCCTCATGAGCTAAAAGAGGGGCACAAAACAGGAATATTTTTTAGCAAGGTTTTAAAGGTAGCACACGAGAAATTACTTGGAGTGGCGGTTAAATACCACATATATAGGTAGGTATGGTGGACACATTTGGCAAACTTTGGTTTTTTGGGAGTTGGATGCACGAGTAGATCTCATACTCAGTACAGGTGAAGGCTAGGAATACACGAGGAGCGACAATCAAGAGAGCAACGACTGTCATAATCATGCTTGCGAAAAAACAAAATTAACAGGGGCATAAAATGATGCAAATACTCTGAGGCAAAATAAATCATCGAGGCTTAATTGACTTTTTGTTTTCAGTCATAGCATGCGTGAGCATGTGCCAAATCGATTCAAGCGAAACAATCAGAGGGAGATACCACAATGGCATACCCTTTTATGAATAAAACAATGCAGGCAACCATTCATACTACATGCTATCTTATATTAATAAGTTGGAACTAACACGAGAGAGCACGAACTACCAAGCATCAATTAAATAACATACACCTTACATGAACAGACTAAGCATGTTCACATGATGAGTATATGTACAAAAATAAAACAAATAGAGTTCATACCAGCCTCTCACCACAACTTGGATTGTCATAAATCGTCATTACTGCTCTTCACTTGTGGACTGAATAATATAGAATGATAATCAAGCTCCAATGGAGACACGAAAGTCCGGTGAAATATGCAACAAACTTTACCAAACCAAAGAAGAATAACAAATATTTTTGGGTTTTCGAATTAAAACAAGAACAGAAAGAACAAGCAAACAAAGAAAAATATTTTTGGATTTTTGGAATACTAAACCTAAACGAGAAAATAAAGCAAACCAACAAAAGAAACGAAAGAAGCAAACAAAGATAAACAACTAAAATATTTTCGGTGTTTTTGTCTTTTGGAAAGCAAGAACAAAACGGTGAAACAAAGAGAAACGAAAGAAGTGAAAGAAAACGAAAGAAACGAAAGAAACGAAAACATGGATATACAAAGAACCAATCGAACATGATATATAAATGAGTGTGATGTCCGTATACCCCCCCCCCCCAAGCTTAGGCTTTTGGCCTAAGTGGAGATCAATCACGGCGAATGCAAATATCCCCACTGTGGTGGGTCGTCCCTCGCATGGTCGTACTCGGGCGCCCAAGAAGAAGATGAAGCAGGAGGCGCATAGTCATATCCAGAGTGCTGGTACGGGATCCCCGCCGTGTCGGAGGGCTGGACGAAATCACCATCTTCCCCCTCTCCAGCATCCTCCCCTTGCTGGGGGTGGTGCTCAACGTATGAGTCCAGCTCACTCTCAGAAAGCATCCATCCTTACCTGTCATTAAGATTAAACAAAACAGGTGCCGGCAAAAGTACTTTTCTAACAGTTTTAGTAACTCTCCACCTGAATTGTTTGGAGAAAGTTATTTCAAAAGATAAATTATGGAAATGATCGTGGGTAGAAATAAACTTATGTTGAACCATGGAAAGAAGGTCTAGCCTAGAAACTGTAGGTCTAGAGGGCGTGGCTCCAAACCATGCAAAGCTAGCAAGCGTGAGGCAATAAGACCTCCACAAATTCCGCCCTTCTCACGGTTAAGCGAGAGACGGTAAGCAATTGAAGCAACAAAGTTATAAGACCTATCACGTCTTAAGGCAGCTGAAATAAACGCCAAATCATAAACAGATAGCTTGTTGGCAGTTTTTCTAGCTAACACACATTTAGAAATAAAATAGGCAAAGTATCAAATGCTAGGGAGTTGAATTTCTCGTATTTTACCACTCTCCCCTGTGAAGCTTCTGTCTTGGAGAATGTCCTCATATAATTCCAGCAGTGGTTTAGGCTTCCCTCTTATCTTCTCACAAGAGCCCCACTCTAGTACCTTGACAGCTGCACAAAAATCACTTAAAGGCAAGTCTACAACTTTATTGTAAATTTTATAATGCACCATAGGGTTAGTTGAAGACCATATAAAGAGAAAATCCTGCACCATGGACATGCTTAGTTTAACATGTTGGATTGGTTTATCCTCAATGAAGCGGTCCATCCTCGCATTATGCACAAGGGTATTGAAATCCTGCAGAATTCCCGTAATCCGCATAAATTCCTGGCATGGATAGATCGATGGGAATAATCTTTCTTCACGATGCACGAGGATGACCTCATGCAACTCCAACTCATGCTGGTTTAGTTGATGTACATTGTGCTCCATCTCTGAAATGTTTCAACAACCATCACAAAAATTGATTTCAAGCAACTATAAGGTGGAAACTACCATAGGGACTTATAGGAGAGCTAAACATGCATCAAAGCTATATTATTTCTACTCAAATCAAGCATGCAAACTCACATAAGATGTCACCTACAGTACCCGAATACTCAAGAAATACTCCACTACATAAAATCCTACTTGGATCTTCAGAGGAATCACATACCGGAGATCAAACACACCAACTTTCAGCACAAATGATGGGCTGAAGAAGGAGATTGAAAATCCAGAGGAAGAACAACAAGAACACGGGTTCCAGGAAATGTTTTCAGTTTGGGAGGTGAGAGAGAGGACTTCGGCAGCGGAGAGAGTAAGTGGAGGGCCAGGGGGGCCCTACACCATGTGCTGGAGCCACCAGGGGGAAGGCCGCGCCACCCCATGGTGTGCCTGACTAATGGGTCCCCCTGGGGTCTCCCAGGTGGCTTTTTGCCTCATTTTTCTGGAATTTTTCGAGAAACTTTATTTTTGAGGTATTTCCAGAATTTTAATAATTAATAAAAACCAGAAAAACAAAAGTGAAATGGTGGAAAAAAACCAAGACCAGAACTACAGAGGTTCTATGACACTCCAATGGAAAAATATCCAAGGAAAACAAAGGTGGAAGTGGTGAAAACAAAAGTATGGGTGGTGAAAACATGCATAACCACATTAATCAGGGTGAAAACATCAGGAAAACATGAATATGGATGATGGAAAACATCGTTATACTAAAGTAGCATGGTGACAACAGAAGTAAACACGGTGAAAACATAATGGGGAAGGTGAAAACATAGTGAAAACATTGTCCTCTTCATTCAAAATCATTTTGTTAACAAGGGTGATCAAGTCTTGTTACCAGAACAATTTTCATATGAAGCAAAAATTTGCTAATCACTAAATAATTATGTTACCTCAACCTTGATAGACATAGTCCCAATCATAATAATTTCATATTCTTTTGGTGGTATTGGAGTGGGACAATAAAATTCTCCAATCTTGATGGTCTCAATATTTTCAATTGAATTTAAACATAATCTTCTATCAATCTTCTTGGGAAAATAAACAATATGCTATTTATCATTAACATTAAAAGTTAATTTTCCTTGATTGCAATCAATAACAGCCTTGCAGTGTTAAGAAAAGGTCTCCCAGGAATAATAGACATATTATCATCTTCAGACATTTCCAACACAACAAAGTGAGTTAATATCAAAAAATTAGTAGCAACTTGAACAGAACATTCTCACATATACCAATAGGAATAATAGTAGATTTATCAGCCATTTGCAAAGATATATCAGTATGTATTAATTTTTCAAGAGAGAGTCTCTTATAAATAGAGAAAGGCATAACACTAACTCCAGCTCCCAAGTCACATAAAGCAGTTCTAACATAATTATTTTTAATAGAACAAGGGATAGTAGGAATACTAGGATCTCCAAGCTTCTTTGGAACCTTGCCATTGAAAGAGTAATTAGCAAGCATAGTGGAAATTTCCTCATTTGGAATTTTCCTTTTGTTAGAGACAATATCTTTCATATATTTAGAATAAGGAGGCAGTTTAATAGCATCAGTCAAAAGGATTTGCAAAAAAAGAGGTTTCATCCACTCACAAAACTTGTTATAATGTTCTTCTTCGTTTCATTTGTGTTTCTTATTAGGAAAAGGCATTGCCTTTTGTACCCAAGGTTCTCTTTCATTACCATGTTTATTAGCAATGAAATCCTCCTTAGTATACTTTGCAATTTTAGTTTGGTTTTCAGGTTCGGCTATAGTTTATTCTTTATTAGAAGCATCACTTTTATCATTAACACTTTCAGTTTCAGCATCAGAAATAGATATACTATTAGGATCCTTAGTAGGTTCAGGAGATTCTACAACATTTTATGTCTCTTCTTATTTTTCTTAGAAGGAGATCTATTGTTTTTAGGTTGTTGAGAATATTTTTCAATTATTTTAGGATGTCCTTTGGGATACAAGGGGTCCCGAGTAGAAATACCACTCCTAGTAATTATTTCACAAACATGTTTATCTCTAGAAGCATTAGCTAGCATATATTTTTCCACTTTAGTAAGTTGATCAGTTTGAGTTTGAACCATTTGAAAGTGTTTAACAAGCATTTTAACATCATTAGAGGCTCTTTCAATTATACCATGCAAATTATCAATAGCTCTACAGTTTTCCATAAGGTGATTTTGCACTCTCATATTAAAGTTGTCTTGCTTAACAACATAATTATCAAATTCATCTAAGCATTGATCAGGTGGTTTAGAATAGGGAATATATAAATTATCAAAGTATTGGAGAGAGTGTACCTCAACAGTTGATGGATGAGGAATAGGCTTACATAATTCTTCTATAGGAGGTAAATTCTTCACATCTTCAGATTTCATATCCCTCTCTTTAAGAGATTTCTTGGCTTCCTTCATCAATTCATCATTTAATTCAATCATCCCTCTCTTCTTGGGTGTTGGTATTGGTGTTGGCTCTGGTGTAGGTGTAGGCTCAGGTATATTCCAATCATCATTATTTTTGGGTATTTTAGCCATTAATTCCTCAGCTTCTTTTGGAGTTCTCTTCCTGAAAACACAACCATCACAACTATCCAGGTATGTTCTAGATTCAACAGTTAGTCCATTAAAAATATATCTAGGAGCTCATTTTTAGGCAATGGATATCCAGGGGTAGCTCTTATCAAAGAACAAAACCTTGTCCAAGATTCAGGAAATTTGTCTCCTTCAATTTGCTTAAAGTTAAAGATGTCCTGCACAACAGCATGTTGGGCACTAGTAGGAAAATATTTTTGAAAGAAAGCATTAACCAAATTGATAGGATCAGTAATAGATCCAGGTGAAAGATTGTTAAACCAATTTTTAGCTTCATCTTTCAATGAGAAAGGGAAGATCTTGGTAACAAAATAAGTACGCAATTTAGTATCATCAGAAAATAAACTACTCAAAGATGAAAGCTCATTCATGTGTTCCATAACACTTTTACTTTCAGTTCCACAAAAAGGTTCCTTCTCAACAATAGATATATAAGATAAATCTAAAGAGAAATCATAATCCTTATCTAATATGTGTATGGGAGATGTGGCAAATTTAGCATCAAGATAAGATTTATATTTCATAGCATGTCTTGCAAGAAGACTCTTAAGAGCACTTGCACCAGTACTAGAACGAGCTTCTTCAATAAAATCATCATTAAGTTCAATATAGGTTTCATCAAGATCATCAATAAGTTTAGTTGAATTAACAGGTGTACCAATATTTTCAACAGAAATTTCAGCATTGTTAATTTGTTTGGATTTAGCAATAGTAGCATCTAGGAAAGGACCTAGAGAACCAGTATCATCAAGTACAATAGAAGCATCATCAAAAGTATCAGAAGCATTCTCAGACTCAGCAGAAGTAACAGTACATGTAGCATGTGGTGGAGTAAGAAGCTTACTCATAAGAGACGGTGAATCAAGAGCAAGAGAGGTGTTCAGAGTTGTACCTCTCCTTGTAGTGGATGGTAATATAGGAAATTTTCCATTACGAGTCTTGCCCATGATGAATGGCTTGTAGAAAAAACATCACAATCAAGTGATAAAATAAATAAATGTATGCTCCCCGGCAACGGCGCTAGAAAATAGTCTTGATGACCCACAAGTATAGGGGATTACAACAGTCTTCGAGGAAAGTAAAACCCAAATTTATTGATTCGACACAATTTAGAAAAAATTTATATGCCTTAACAACTGAGTTGTTAATTCTTCTGCACCTAAAAGTAGACTTGCTCGCAACAATGTATCAGTGGCAACAGTTTTATAGCAGCAGTAGAAATAAAATAAAAGCAGTAGTAAAATAGTAAGAGCAGTAGCAATCGCGGAAAACATCAGGATGGGAAGTACCGTAGGCATAGAGGGAATGGATGGACGGGCGTTGCATGGATAACATAGGTCATGTAATAATCTAACATGGGCATTGCAGATGATAATATAAAGTATCAAACATTTAGGCAAACCATAGGCACGTGCTCGCAATGAGAAACTTGCACAACATCTTTTGTCCTACCAGCCCGTGGCAGCGGGGCCTCTAGGGAAACTACTGGTAATTAAGGTGCTCCTTTTAATAAAGCACCAGAGCAAAGCATTAACACCCCGTGAACATATGTGATCCTCACATCACATCCATCCCCTCCGGTTGTCCCAATTTCTGTCACTTTGGGCCCCAGGTTCCGGACAATGACATGTGTAAAACAACTTGCAGATATGATCAAGAAACATTATTATACTCATGAAACAATAACATTTTCAAATCTGAAATCATGGCACTCGGGCCCTAGTGACAACTATTAAGCATAACAAGTTGCAACAATGGTAGAAAACACTAAAAATGGATACTAGGCACTATGCCCTAACAATCTGGCATTGTTACATGATCGATCTCATCCAATCCCTTCCATCCCTCTCAGCCTACAGCGGTGTTTACTCACACATGGACGGGGGAATCATGGATGACTGATGGAGAAGAGGTGGCGGTGTCGATGACGATGATCTCCTTCGAATCCCCATCCCGACAGGGCGCCAGAATAGGAACGTCTGATCCCCGAATCGAGTTTCGAGGTGGCGGCGGCGCTCTGTTTGTGTTTCTGTGGAATATGACGAACCCCCCTCGGTTTTTAGGTTACGCGGCATATGTAGTCGAAAGGGGAGTCCGAGGGGGTGAGGGAGTGGACCACACCACCTGGCAGCGCGGACAAGGGGGGGCGCCAGGGGGTGGTGTGGCCCCCTCCCGGCCCCTCTCCTAGCCCCCTTCTGGCTCCCGGGGTCTTCTGGTGTTTTAGGACCAATGGGATCTTTTCGCGGCATTTTCCCGAAAGTTGATTTTTCTGCACAAAAACGAGACACCAAGGTAGTTCTGCTGAAAACATCATTAGTCCGCGTTAGTGGTATCCAAAACTCACAAGTTTAGAAGAAAACAATAAGAAAAGTGTTCGGAAAAGGATATACGTTTTGGACGTATCATACATGCTTGTTTTCTACCCAATACCTTTTGTTTTCCACATGTTTTTATCGTTTTCCGGAAGTTTTCATTGACTAACCTGTTAACGAGATTCCCCAGGTCAGTTGTTGTTTTCTGCTATTTTTCTATTTGAGAAAAGTTCTTAAAGAAATATTCTCGGAAAGGGCTGAAAATCCACAGAGATCTTTTATACCCGGAATGAAGATGGAGTACAAAGAAGAGCTGGAGGGGAGCCAGGGGTGCTCTAGGGGGTGACAGGCGCGGCCAACCCCCTAGGCACCCTGGCCACCACCTCTCATCGCCTCTTCGCCCATAAATTGCCTTCAACCCTAAAGAAGAGCTGGAGAGGCTCCGTTACCTTGAAAGTCCAATCTAGGGATTATGCAGCTCTGTTTCGGTACCCTGACGGAGAGGGGAATCATCATCGGAGGCCTCTACATCGCCATGATTGCCTCCGGACATATGCGTGAGTAGTTCATCTCGGGACTACGGATCCATAGCAGTAGCTAGATGGTTGTTCACTCCCCTATGCCTCCATGTTTAGAGTCTCGTGAGCTGCCTCACATGATCGAGACCACCGTTATGTATGTGCATGTTGTGTCTGCTGGGATCCAATGAACCATGAGGTTATGATTATTTTGATCATGTCAATCTCATATGCTTCACTTATATGTAGAGAGTTTTAATCTTGTCTTGCAATGTTCTCTGGTGTTTATGATTACCTTGCCGACGTAGTTGTTTTCACCTCCAAGAGAGGGTTTATATGCTATATGGTAGGTTCATGCCTCTCTTCCATCTGTGCTCGAGTGATAGAAACATGATAGATGGATGATGTGATGTTGCTACTAGGGAGACAACAGCGGTGCTCTTGTCTATGGAAGAGGACCACTGCTTACATCACGTATTGTTCTTAATGCATTTTTCTGTTGCACACAAAGAAATTACTTCGTTGCTGCAACTTAATACGAGAGATGTTTACTAGATAGCTTTCTTGAGGTAGACTTTTAGATACAGATGCATGCTGGATAGCGGTCCATATGCCTTGACGTAATGCCTACAATGTTAGAACCCGTGAACTATATCTCGTCATAATAGTATTGTTACACGTTCATGATTTGTCAATTGATCAGCTGTAATTTGTTGACCCATCATGTTTGTTTCCTTTGGAGAGACAGTACTAGTGAACCTATGGCCCACGGTCCTATTTTCCTCATATTGGCAACCTTCCTTAAAGCACTTTCATAATTGTTTCCTTCATGTTCCATTTTTTACTTTTATTACTTTTCAAGACTCTATACATTTAATTCTCTAGTTTTCAGCAAGACCGGAAGATTGGCATCCTTCCGGAAAGTTGGGGCCATAGAGAGTTTGTGTTTGTGTGCAAGTTCCATGCTTGTTTCCGCGCCAGACAACAAGCAACCTTCTTCAAGACTATGAAGTCCTACAAGTTTTATAAAACCTGGTTCCTTAATTGGGGAAAATTTCCACTGGACTACATCATACCTTCCGCTTGGGGTCTCCCAACGAGCGTGTGATCACGTCAGCATCAACCATCCATGTCAATTGAGCAACAACTTGAGGGACCATATCCAAACCACATTTACACGGACGACAACTGTGTCCGCAAATCAAGCCATAGGTTCCAACTCCTCATGGAAACATCATACAAAAAGCAACAAGAAGGATAGCAGGCAGGTTTACCTGCTGTGCCAGGAGAGTTGGAAATAGGCGCACCACCTCCACCCGTGTTGCCACCACCTCCAGCACTACTAGTACCCAGGGCTCAGTAGTCAGCAACAGTGGAGCACCATCACAGGATAGGTGAAAGGAAAAACGATATCCCCTAGAGGGGGTGAATAGAAGATTAAAATTTTTCCGATTAAGGCTATCTAAATGTAGAAATAAACTAGGTGTTTAAATTAACAACCACACAACCTAAGTAAACTAGGCTCAACTATGTGCACCAAGAACTTATGATAAGCAAGACAAGAAACAAGGTGAAAGCAAGATATATAACTTCAAGCACGAAGTATATCACAATGTAAAGTGCATAAGTAAATAGCTCGGGAATATATAGAAATAACCGAGGCACACTAAGACAATAATGTATTCCCCGAGTATCTCCTTTTGAGGGGAGTACGTCTTGTTTGAGGGGTTTGACCTCGTCACAACATGCCTACTCAATGCCACAAAGGCCTCACACTATTCTTCGATGAACCTCACCACAAAGGCCTATTTTACCTTTCACTATTGGTAACACTCAATCTTGAGGCACGCATCCGCAATTTAACTGGAGGCTCTTGAAGTCACCATAAACTTGGGGACGCAACCACAACTGAATTGGAGACTCTCATGGACACCATAAAGTCGTCCCGGGTCCAAAGACCCAAGAGTAAGAAGTTCACAAACTTTCACTTCCACAAATCCTCGTGGAGAGAGCAAACCGATGCCACCAATGCAATGGAAAGAGCACAATTGCTCAAATCCTCCAGTCTCAAATTCCAACAAAGCAACAAATTCTTATGGGGGGAATAAGCCAGGAAGAACTCAACAAATGAATCTCCAAGATCTAGATCCAAAGATTTCCCCTCACTAAGTGGAGATATGGATTGGTGGAATAATAGATCTAGATCTCCTCTCTCTTTTCCCTCTAACTGGAGGAAAGAATCATCGAGGAATTGAGAGAAAACAAGCTCCAAAAGGTCAACAATGGTGGGGGGAACTTGCTTGAGAGCTACGGAACCTATGGGAAAGAAGGCCCCTTAAATAGGTGCTCAAGAAAATCTTTCAGTTATGCACAGGAACACTTTAGACCGGAGTCTCCGGCCTATTTCCGGACTGGGCATCTGTGAGAAACTGATGACCCACAAGTGTAGGGGATTGATACGTTTCAGACGTATCCATAATTTTGGATGTTTCATGTTGTTTTCTTTCCATATGCTACATGTTTGCTATACACTTTATGTCATTTTTATGGATTTTCTGGGACTAACCTATTGACAACATGACATAGAGCCAGTTCATGTTTTCTGCTGTTTTTGGTTTCAGAAAAGTTGTTCTAGAAATATTCTCGGAATTGGACGAAATAAAATCATAGAGTCTTAGAATCCGTAGAGCGTCAACGGAGTTCAAAAGAGACCCGGAGAGGGGCAGAGGGGTGGCCACACGATAGGTGGGCATGGGTCCCCCTCTGGCCGCGCCCAGGGGTGGTGTGGCCCCCTGGATGCCCACCGACATCGCCCTCTCGCCTATTTATACCCCCCGATGCATAAACCCTAAAAATATCGGCCCCCTTCCATGAAAAGTTCCGTAGCTCCACCGCCGGGACGGGGATAGAAATCTCTGTTCCGGCACCCTGCCGGGACGGGAAAGTGCCCCCGGAGCCATCTCCATCGACTCCACCGCCATCTTCATCGTTGTTGTTGTCTCCCATGATGAGGAGGGAGTAGTTCTCCCCCGGGGCTGAGGGCTCTACTGGTAGCTATGTGTCTCATCTCTCTCTCCCATGGTGTGATCTTTATGTGATCATGAGCTTCGTAATCTAGTTGAATAAGTAGATGTTACTCTTCATCTGTTATGCTACTCAAGTGGTTTTGTTATGAGATCTATGTAGACACTTTGATCACGGTGTAAAGGTGACAGTGTGTGCACCGTGTGGTTTAGCATGATATTTATATTTTGTGTTGGATGACCCTATGAAATTGTGGTGCTTGTTTGGAACCATCTAGGTCTCATGGTGATAGCGTGGGGGTTACCTAGATGGGGAAATGCAAACTCTAAGGAGTGCTTTTATAGCCCTACGCAATGATTGGTGTTTGTTATCCGACGGGAGAGTGGTTTAGAGTAGCACAGTGAAGAGATGGTATTTATGCATTCAATTATATTATTATTGTTGAGAGTGTCCACTAGTGAAAGTATGATCCATAGGACTTGTTTCTAAGCATTGAAACACCGTTTACAATCAGTTCTGCTACATGTTTGCTTGCTGCCGTTTTTTGTTTCGGATTCCTATTATCACTTATAATCATCCATATTACTTGTATTCACTATCTCTTTGCTGAACTAGTGCACCTATACAACTGACAATTGTATTAGGTGTGTTGGGGACACAAGAGACTTCTTGTATCGTAATTGCAGGGTTGCTTGAGAGGGATATCTTTGACCTCTACCTCCCTGAGTTCGATAAACCTTGGGTGATCCACTTAAGGGAAACTTGCTGCTGTTCTACAAACCTCTGCACTTGGAGGCCCAACATTGTCTACAAGAATAGAAGCGTGCGTAGACGTCAGGGATCGATCATAGATTTTTTTTATAAATAAGAGTGTCGAACCCAACAAGGAGAACAAGGTATTGATAAATATTTTCGAGCAAGGTTTCACTCTAAACACCAGAGAACAATTGTTCAGGGATTTTTGTAATAGTAATAAAGCGATAACAAGTAAATAATAATGAAATTAAATAGTTTCTGCAAGTGGCCCAATCCTTTTTAGCACAAATGACAAGACGGTGGTACTTCTTATAATGGCTAAAACGTTCATGAGGACACACGACAGGTTTTGTATAGTTATTTGCATCACACGCCGTTGATTAACCTTTATCGTTTTGTTAAGTGTTATGTGGGTATACCTATGCTAGTACACCGTCCCATCCAAGACTAATGCACACTTACGATTACACTACTTACAAGCATCCGCAAATACAACGAGTCGGAGGTGGATGGTGAGGATGATGGTGCTGATGGTGATCACAACGACGATGATAATTTTGATGATGCCTGGTGCAATGACAGTGATGGTGGTGACGAGTCCACCCTTTGGGAGGGAATTTCCCAGGAGGAATCTCCTCGCCGGGAAGGTGTTTTCTTCTTTGTGTCGTTTCCATCGCGAAGAGGCGGCAGAAAAATTCTACGAAGTGCCTCCTCGGGATTTTTAGGTCACGTGGGTAAGTACCCCGAAGGAGAGCCAAAGGGGGGACTGGGGCTCCCAGGGGCCCACCAAGCACGGCCAAGAGGGGGATCTTGCCTGGAAAGCGCCTAGGCGCCCCTGGCTCCTCTTTGGCAGCCCCTTGGGCTCCCCGGTGATTTCTGACAAAACCTTGTTTTCTGATTTTTCCCGATTTTTCCGACGTCCAGAAAATATCCCTTCTGACAGGTGCTTTATCCACCTGTTTTCTGACTCTGATAAATAGTTCTGTAAAACTGTAAAACACGGAGAAAACAACAAAATAGCATGTAACATCCCAAGTATGAAAAACAACCATTAGAATGGTTGCTCTTTGTTAATTTATATTTTGCATCATCTCATCATAAGCATTACATTTGTTTTCACTTGTTTTCCATTTGAATTTTCAAACCAAAATTCAAATCTATTTGTTTCATACTTGTTCTGTTACAATGTTTCAGATAAAACTTGCAAAGCAAACCATTTATTTGTTTCCATTAAACTTGGAATTAAAAACCATTAACTTGCTTCTTATCAATAATTCAAATTAATACCAAAATTGCTCAAATTCATTTGAATTTCCAAACAGCAACTAAATTCAAACTTTTGAAAAACAAAAAGTGGCACAGTTGAGCTTTGGTAATAAATAACCTATAAAAATTATCCCCACAATTTTTCAAATCCCAAAAACCCATCTTTTCTCCTCTTTTCCTTTTCTGCAAAAAAAAAGAGAAAGAAAAAAAAACAAAAAAAAACGGCTGGGGAAGGCAGACTGGGCCAGCCCAGCCCACCTTCCACCCCAGCACGCAGCGCGCGCGACCCACCCACCTTCTCCTTCCTCCGTACAGCTGACGCAAGCACGCACACAGCAGGGCGCCCTCCACCTGCTCCCTCCCTACCTTTTCCTCCCCTATTTCTACCTCGCGAGCTCCCAAACCCTAACCCTAACCCTCTCCTTCCTTCCTGCCGCCGCCGTTTCTCTTCCTCTCTCTCAGATCACTGCCGTCCACCTCTGAACTTTCTGAATTTTTTCTGCACAACGCCATGGCTGGAGCTTGATTGCGGTTGGGGTAGTGGGGGTGGTCACCGTCAGGACCGCTCGGGCACGGGAACGGGGCCGTGAACCTCCCCTCTCCCTCCTCGCTTCATCGACAAGGACTGGGAGCGTCCAGATCACCGCCGCCGTCTCCGCCTGTCGTCGTCGCCACCGAGCCGCTGCCACGACCTCCCTCCTCTCTCCTCTAGTCCCCCTTGCACCCGCGAGTCCCACACACGTGCACGATGCGCAACACGCACGCACAGTCGCAGTAGCACAACGCAGGCCGCCGGCGATCACCGTCCCCTCGACGCCAAGTTCAGTTAACTGAACTTTCGTCAGTTGTCGCACCCGGACTTCTAGAGGATACTCGCAGTTCCGTTGAATAGTAGTGGATTGGATTACGGGGCTTACCGGCACCCGCATCTCTTACGAGTAGGCCAACACACGTATGTGTGACAACCAACCCCTATCTGTTCAGCGTCTACGTAAACCATCCCATAGAAATCAGGATACTACCATTGACGTACTTCATACCATACACACATGGTACGTCAACGGCGTTGAACAAAATGATAACACAACAGATCTCTAAGACACAAAAGATGGAAATAAGTTGCAAATAGCTCTCACTAGAGCATAGATAGCAAATACAATCATCCAGAGGACACATGTCCCAACATAACATCATTACATCTCAGCGGAAGCATTCAAAGGGTCTGAGTACAGACAAATCCAAATAGGCTTAAGAAGCCGGGAATGAAAAGAAGACGGAGCCCATCCACGATGTCTCGGATCCTGCCCGGGTCCGCTACCTACTCGTCAGCAGCCTCGTCAAACTCCACGTAGTAGCCGTCACGGGGATCCTCGTAAGCGTAGTCTGCGGAAACCACAGCCCCAAAGGGGTCAGTACATAAACGTACTGGCAAGCAAAACTCACAGTTCACCAAAGTGTAGCCCGTCAACACCAAGCACATATGCCTTGGGTTCAACGGAAGAAAGGGATATGTAAGATGCTGCAACTGGCTGCACTAACCAACTACAGGACAAACTGCAATCTCCGGCTATCAGAAAGGGGATAAGATAGCGTATCATAACCAACTACAACTAACCACCACACAAACCCATCCTGGATCTCGCCCCTTATCCAAAGAAGCAATCTGAGGATAACTCACACCGTTGGATTAATGATGGATCAAATTGTTGTGTCAATAAGCCTATTACTAGTCAAGTTATCGTTAGTTAGGTGTAAGTTGTTCTGAGTACTTGTTAGCCAGTACTTTCACCAAGTCAACCATAACCGCGGAAAACACGGCTTCTCGAGAAGATTTATCCCTGCAGGGGTGCACCAATTTGGCCGTACACGTAAGAATAACCCGCCAGATGGGAAGGCCTTTCCCACCAAGCGGGGCACTCAACACAACTCAACTCTTCTTCGCATCAAGCCCAAAGCACCACGTGCTGTGCGTGCGCGGCTAATCGAGCCCCACGAAGAAAAGGGGACCCTCATAGCACTGGAAGACCACGCCGCCCTAAATGCCGACTACAAAAGTTCCACCCTGGCCTCGGGTTCGTACCTGCATATGCGTGCATCAAATGGAAAGCCAGAACTAGGTGTGGCGATTTGGACGAGATGCGAATCGAATCAAATTGAGGGGGGCGCCCATACACGCTTCCCACATGCGGATAGTGCGCTCATCATGGATCAGTAGACAAGACCCTTTTCCTAATTAGGGTCGACACTAGCAGGCCTCAAAACCACGCCGGGCCTCCTGCCGGTGCCTTATCAGCAATTTATTATTACCTCAAATTAACAGGTTGTTGTTTAACATCGAGCCCCAGAATATAATCAAATATGATAACAGAAAGTAACTGATAACAGACTCGGGCAAACAACCCTAATCATGCTAGTAAGACACGGGCCCAAGCAACGGGGTTAAAGGACTGGAGGTGAGGCAATATCAGGGTTCAGGGTATCATGTGATAGGTTCGTAACAGAAGCAACGATACATATGGCTAGCAGAAATAGACAACGGAAAGTATCGGTAACCAATGTTGAAAGGAACACAATGGTTCATGTGAGTGATAACTTGCCTGCAAACTCAGCAGCCTGGTACTGAGCTAAATCCTCAGAAGGGGTGTCGTAAGTATCGTCTGTCTCAACGTCGTCGTCTATCCGAGAAGAAGCAAACAAACAATGCAGAAAGATAGACAATCAATATCATGGCATAATGCACAATCATGGGATGATGCATGACAATTTTATGGATGCATCAAAATAAACTAGTTGACATGGTAACACAATTTAAATGGACACATATGCAATTTTGAGTTGCATATGAAAAGCCCATGAATTTTGGTTGAAACAATTATTTTCCAATTAACCAACAGGTGAAAGTGGATTAGTATGATGCATGGATGAGGAAAACAACAAAATAACAACAACAGAAACAATTTAAAATAGGGTTTACCAAGTTTAGGATTTTATTTATTAAGTTAAGGAATTTTTGGTTCCTTAAAGGAATTACACAATTAGTTGTTGTTTTCACCAATTTAAATTGTGCAAAATAAATAACAAAATTCATATTTGAAAAGATCATAAAATTTTGGGTGGATTACATGTTTCAAATATTGAAAAAGGAATTAGGATGAATTTATTATGAATTAACAAAATTAAACAAGTTTTAAATGAATTTAAAACAAGTTTGAATATTATTTGAATTTTATTGGTTCCAAACATAAATTCAAATTCATATTTGAAAAGTTTATATTTTTCTAGATTGAAAACATATTTTACATGTTCAAAAATAATTTAATTTGAGCAAGTTATGAATTTAGCAAATTTAAATTATTTAAGCAAGGTTTAAATTATTCAAGCAATTTTAATTATTCAAACCATGAAACAAAATTTATATTTGAATAGGTGGTTTGAAATAGCATGGAAAACATATTTTATTTGCATTATTTGGATTAAGTATGAATTAGTTATGGAATTATTCAAATTACAAATGAATTGTTTGAATTCAAATTTTGGATGCATTTGGAAAATTCAAAACAGAAAACAAATGTCATAATTAGATAGAGAATTAAATTTGGGGCAGTGCACATATTTTATTTTTATTATTTGGGTTTATAAAACAAAAGTTATTTGCATTTCCAAATTAGGGACCAAACTGTTAATAAAAGTATTTATTTTTGAAACAGAAAAGGTTGAAATCTTTTGTTACTCAGCAGTGGCTGGACACAGCCACTGACAGAGGGCCCAGGGCACCACGGTGGCCCGCGTGTGCTTGCGTGGCAGCACAGCCCACTGACAGAGGGGGCCTGCCTGTCAGTGGCTCGCGCAAAAACTTGGTTTTATTCCGCGGGCGCGAGGGCTCGATCCCACGACCTGCCCGTGCGCGCGCAACGCTGCTGCCAGTGCGGTAAGCGATCGATCTCTGTCAGTAAACGACGCGCAGCCTAGGTAAGCTTCAGTTTCGTGTCTTTAACTGAAACTGACGCGCGCGTTAACTGAACCTCGTCAGAGATCGCTGCCGGCGGCGAGCCGTGGTTGCTGCCGGTGCTGTGAAGTGCTGCTGACAGCCCGTGTGCGTGCGGGTGTGTGGTGGACGAGGAGGCATTCGTGCAGAGGGAGAACAGGGAGGAGGAGGACGTGCTCGACTGCTCACCGGCGTCGTGGAGGTGGCAGATGCTCGGAGCAGACGGCGGCGTCGACGATGGCGGCGGTGATCCAGAGCGTCCCCGGGCTCGAGGAGGTGTCCGGGAGGTCGAGGAAGGGGAGGTGGTTTGATTTCGGTAGCTAGGAGAGACGGTGGCGCAGCGAGGTGGAGGTGACCATCTCGGGTTCAGACGGTGGTTCTCCGGTGAGGTGCAGAGAGAGGGGAATGCGACGGGGAGAGAGGGCAGACGGCGGCGGAGCGAGGGAGAAAGGGGGCCTAGGGTTTAGGGTAGCGGCGCGGGGACCTAGGGCGGCTATATAGGCCAGGGGGCACGCGATCGGCCATCGGAGAGCGCTGCTGCCGCCGTGGCATAGCCGGATGCGGCGCCGTACGTTTAGAAGAAGGAGGGGACTGCGCGAAGCGGTACGCGGGCCAGAAAAAGGTAAGTGGGCTGGGCCGCGTGGGTTCCCTACCGCGCGCGCGTTGGTTTTCCCTTTTTTTATTTTTTTGTTCTTCTGTTTTTTTTTTGCAGAAAATAAGAATAGGAAGAAAAAGGAGGGTTTTAAGTTAGTAAAAAATGTAGAAAAATTAGGGTGAGTTAGTAAGGTCAAAAACAACCAATTGCCAAGTTTTGTTTTACAATTATTTCAAAATAATTTGCTGTTTGCAAAAATGGTTTAAATTTGAATTAATTTGAGTAGTGATTGAAATATTGAAAACAAGAATTTAATTATTTGGAACCCTAATGTTTAATTAGAAACAATGAGTTAAATTGTTTTGGCAATTTCATAAATCCATATTGGGTGCTATTGTAACATGTGATTTGAATTTGAATTTTTTAAATGCAAATTGGAATTAATTGATTGATTAGAAGCCACCATTTAAATAGTTAAACATTATGGAATAATTGGAAACAAATGGTTGTTTTTAATTGAACTTTTTATTTAAAAGGTTGTAACAGAGCAAGTATGAAATAAATGTTTGAATAAAGTTTGAATTTGAATTGTGAAAACAGAGTAAAACAGAAGCAAACAAATGGAAAACAAGGTAAAACAAATGCAAACAATTCAATGAATATGATGACATGATGCAAAGCTTTAATTAAACAAGAAACAAACATGCTAGGGGTGGTTTTTTTCATACTTGGGATGTTACAAAACGCCCCCCCCTTGAAGGAATCGCGCCCCGAGATTCCTACTGAGAAAGGAAAAGGTCCGGATACTTCTTGCGAAGATCCTCTTCGGTCTCCCACGTTGCCTCTTTATCGGAATGATGCGACCACTGCACTTTCAAGAACTTGGTGCTCTTGTTGCGAGTCTTACGCTCGGTCTCATCGAGAATACGAACAGGGTGTTCCTCATAGGATAGATCATCTTGCAGTTCAATGGAATCATGATCAACTGCACGATCTGGATCTTTGAAACACCTCTTGAGCTGTGACACGTGGAACACATCGTGCACCTTGGATAGTTTTTCTGGAAGTTCAAGACGATAGGCATTTTCCGCACGCCTTGAGAGAATGTTGAAAGGACCAATGTATCTTGGTGCAAGCTTTCCTTTCACACCGAAACGATGAGTGCCTCTGAGGGGAGTTACACGGAGATATGCCTTGTCACCAGGTGCATAGATCATATCCCTGTGCTTGCTGTCATAGTAGCTTTTCTGACGAGCCTGAGCAATCTTGAGATTGTCACGAATGATGCGAACTTTCTCCTCGGCTTCCTTAACAATGTCAGGGCCTAATAGTGAACATTCACCAGCTCCAAACCAATTGATTGGACTCCTGCATCTGCGGCCATAGAGTGCTTCAAATGGTGCCATGCCTAGGCTTGCCTGGTAGCTGTTGTTGTAGGAGAATTCAGCATATGGAAGGCAATCCTCCCATTTCATGCCAAAGGAGATACCACATGCTCTGAGCATATCCTCGAGAATCTGATTGACTCTTTCGACTTGCCCTTGAGACTGAGGGTGATAAGCTGTGCTGAAAAGAAGTTTGGTGCCCAATGCTTCTTGAAAGCTTTTCCAGAAATGAGAAGTGAATATGCTTCCACGGTCTGAGCTTATTTCCAATGGAACACCATGAAGATGAACAATCTTTGCTATGTAGAGCTCTGCTAACTGGCTAGCTGAGATTGTTTCTTTGACAGCAAAGAAGTGAGCTACCTTAGTGAGACGATCAATAACAACGAAGATTGCATCGTTGCCCTTTTTGGACGTTGGAAAACCAGTGACGAAGTCCATTTCAATCATGTCCCAATTCCACTCAGGAATTTTCAGTGGTTGGAGTAGACCGGCTGTTTTCTGATGGACTGCCTTAACACGTTGACAAACATCGCATTCAGAAACGTATTGAGCAATTTCACGTTTCATGCCAGGCCACCAATACAGTGTCTTAAGATCCTGGTACATCTTTGTACTTCCAGGGTGGATGGAAAGAGGAGTTTCATGAGCCTCCTTGAGAATAACATCTTTGAGACTTTGAACTTGAGGAACTGCAATGCGTCCTTCGAAAAACACAGTTCCCTTGTCATCAATTGAGAAGGACTTGAATTTCTCCTTGCCTTCTTTGATGTGTTCTACCATCTTCTTGATCTCATCATCACGAAGTTGTTCAGAACGAATCTTATCCTCGAGAGTTGTTCTGGCTGTCAAGCTAGCAAGATAGCCTTGAGGAACAAGACCAAGGTTCAGCTTCTGGAATTCTTCGTGAAGTGGAGGTTGGCTTTCCATGATCATGAGATTATTGCAATACGACTTGCGACTGAGAGCATCGGCCATAACATTAGCCTTGCCTGGAGTGTAAGAAATTGTCAGATCAAAGTCTTTAATCTTTTCAATCCATCTCCTTTGCCTGAGGTTTAGATCTGGCTGAGTGAAGATGTATTTCAGACTCTTATGATCGGAAAAGATTTCAGTGCGATTACCCAACAAGTATTGCCTCCATTTCTTGAGGGCAAACACAACTGCTGCAAGTTCAAGATCATGTGTGGGATAGTTTTGCTCATGTGCATTCAACTGACGTGAAGCATAAGCCACAACTTGACGTTCTTGCATAAGAACTGCACCTAGACCTTGGAGAGAAGCGTCACAAAATATCTGGAAAGGTTTGGTAGTATCTGGGCCAACCAGAACTGGTGTAGAAGTGAGTTTAGTCTTCAGGAGATTGAAACTTTCATCACACTGTGGAGACCAAACGAACTTCTTGTCCTTCTTGGTGAGATCAGTGAGAGGTTTGGCAATCTTGGAAAAGTTTTGGACGAAACGACGGCAATAGCTAGCCAAGCCAAGAAAACTTCTTACTTGCTTTACCGTCTTAGGAGGTTTCCAATCAACAATTGCCTTAACCTTTTCTGGATCAATGGCTATGCCCTTGGCAGAGATGACATGACCAAGGTAAGCAACTTCTGGAATCCAGAACTCACATTTGGAAAACTTGGCATATAGACTATGCTCGCGAAGTTTCATGAGAGTGAGACGAAGGTGTTCTCCATGCTCTTCCTCAGATTTTGAGTAGACCAGAATGTCATCGAGATATACCACAACGAACTTGTCGAGGTATTCATGGAAGACAGAATTCATGAGTCTAGAGAATGTCGCCGGTGCATTGGTGAGACCAAAGGACATGACGGTGTATTCATATAGACCGTACCGAGTGGTGAAAGCTGTTTTTGGAATATCTTCCTTTCTGATCTTTATTTGATGGTAACCCATCCTCAAGTCCAACTTTGAGAATATTGAGGCTCCAGCAAGTTGATCAAAAAGATCATCGATACGAGGAACTGGATACTTGTTTTTGATGGTTTTCTCGTTAAGAGGACGATAGTCAACAACGAGTCTCTTTGTTTGATCCTTCTTTGCAACGAACAGAGTTGGGCAACCCCAAGCGGAGGAACTAGGTTGAATGTAACCTTTCTCCATGTACATATCGATTTGCTCCTTTAACAATTTCAGTTCAGGAGGAGCTATCTTGTATGGATGCTTAGAGATTGGAGCAGTACCTGGTTCAAGCTCGATCACGAACTCAACTGTTCTGTCCGGAGGCATCCCTGGCAACTCTTCTGGAAAGACGTCAGGGAATTCACAAACCACCGGAACATTTTCAAGTAGAGGTAGAGGTTTAGCATCGAGGGTGTATAGCTGAACAGAACTTGATTCATTTGGAGAATAGACTATCTGGCCAGAAGGGTGGAACAGAGTTACCGACTTCTGAGCGCAATCAATCGTAGCTTTATTGGCCTTCAACCAATCCATGCAAAGAATGACATCAATGTCAGAATTGCCAAGCAGAATGAGGGAAGCAAGGAATATGTGACCTCCAATTAGGATCTGATTCCTGTGACTGATCTTGGAAGTTTGCATAGTTGCTCCAGGGGAGTTTACTACTAGCGGGGAACCCAAACCAACAAAAGGTAGTTTAACTGCTGTCGCAAAGATCTTTGACACGAAAGAATGCGATGCTCCGGTATCAAACAACACTTTAGCTGGGTTAGAGTTAACTGGGAATGTACCGAGAACGACGTCAGCAGCTTCCTCAGCTTTGTCGACCTTGACATGATTCACCCTCGCGGTCCTCCCGACAGGCCTGTTGTTGGAGTTGAAGGCTTTAGCCGGGGGAGCACGCACCATTGCCTGGTTGGTGTTGGGGCGAGGTGGTGGTGGAGGTAGCTGCCTCTGAGTGCACTTGTCAGCGTAGTGCCCTGTCTGCTTGCATTTGTAGCAAGTGATGACACGAGGTGCATCTGGTCTTGGCTGCCCCATTGGAAACCTCTGAGCCTGCATCTGAGATGGGTTGGGTGGGCGGGAAGCGAAGCCTGGAGAAGCTTGGGCATATGGAGCCCTAGTGACAGCACCATTTGGCACCCAGATGCGGCGCTTCTGCGGAGGGGTGGTCATGTTGGAGGAGGAACCACCCTCACGCGAGTGCTTCCGAGACTCCTCGAACGCCCTGCGCCCATTTTCTTCATTGAGCGCGGTGTTCACGAGCTCCTCGAAGTCTTTGGCTTTGATTTTGGTGAGGGCGTACTTGAGTTCCGGGTTAAAACCTCTGCGGAACCTTGCCATCTTCTTAGCCTCAGTGGACACCTCATCACCAGCATAACGAGCGAGACGATTGAACTCATTCTGATAGCCAATGACGTCCAGCTTGCCCTGCTTCAGAGAGCAAAACTCCTGACGCATCCTTTCCATGAGACCAGGAAGGCATCCTTGAAACAGCCCTAGGTGATTGGGTATCCAGCTCTCATGGTCTGGTAGTTCTCCCACCAAGTAGCTGCCTGACCCTTCAGTAGGTAGGTGGCATACTTGACTTTGTCTTCCTCAGCAACGTGAGCAATGTCCAGAGCCCTGGCCATCTCCCGGATCCAGTCATCAGCATCCATAGGCTCGCGTGTTGCCACGAAAGCTCTCGGCCCCAGACTCAGAAACTCCTTGATGCTGACTCGTGGAGCATTCTGGTTGTTGTGCTGATTAGCCTGGAACTGGGCCATCTGCGTCACGACCTGAGTCATCTGAGTCAACAGCTCCGTGATTGGCGGTGGCTCAGGCGGGTTGTTCCTTGTTGGCGGCATCCTGAATAGACATGCATTTTAGCACAACAACAGAAACAGATAGACTTGGAAACCGAAAGAGAGATTATTCCGACGCATGAATAGATAACCAACAGGTACATCATCACATGTTCAAATACATCAGAATATCCAACACACCAATACATGGTTCGAAAGCCAAAGGATAACTAAATATAGCTAAGAATGGATACATCGGTACTCTCATGCTCATCAGGCAGGACGGCGGTGAGTAGTACGACGAGGGGTACGGTGAGGAGCACGCCCACGAAAGTAGGTAGAACGACGATCCACATAGATCTGACGTGGTCTGAGAGCGACTCTAGGTGTGGTGAAGTACATAGCGTCGGCTCCCTGTGCTCCAAAACGCGGAATCCCAGTGTAACCAGCACCGAGGTTGAGGAGTGGACCTCTGATCGGCTCGTAACCTCCAGCATCTGGCAGACGACGACCAACTGGCTGATCGAAATGTGCAAAGCGCTCATCTCCAACAAAGTCTGTGGTGTACGTCGCCAGACGAGTCAAAGCAAGGTAGAGCTGCTCTCTGACTGAGGCCAACTCCTGAGAAAGTGTGGTGGCAACTGCGTCATTGTGCCTCACAAACTGAGCGGTGGTGTGCAGCCTGGTGTTATCATGCTCGTAGACATCCAAGTTGTCGTAGAGAGTGAAGTGAGCTCCCTCCGAAGTGATGTAACCACGGGGAATGTGGCGATAGATAGAATCGTCAAATCCCCAGTAGTCAGCACGAAGGACGGTGAGACTCACATAAGCTGCCTGCTGCACAACCATATCCACTGTGGAACCTACTGCCTCGTAGCGGTGGACAACGCTCATGCCATCATCTGACAGAATGTAGACGATAGCCTGGTAGTAGGTCTGTTCAAACTCTCGCTGCTGCTCGTAGACCTGGTACTCTGGTGCCCAACGGAACCCCAGATAAGTGACCATGTCTCTCAGCATCTCCGGATAACCGGCAGTGCTCTCGCAACGAGTCATCCGAACCACCTGCGGGAAGAACCTGAGATCCATCTGCAGATGATCGGGGAAGTTTTGATTAGACGCCGGTAGAAGAACTGAAGTGGAAAGCAACAACAAGGTTTCAACGGACGAAAAGGATGTTGAGAAGAACAGGATATCGAAGCAACAACGGGAAACACGAGACCAAAACTCCTGAGGTACTACGGAAAACCCATCCGGGCTTCTAAAGGATCAATATCTACTGCTTAAGGAATAGAGGATTTGCTTCCGGGGCTTACACGCCTCCGTTCTCAGTCATGAGTAGGCAACATGATAAATCATGTCACAACCACCTCCATTCCTATGGTCTAGTAGATATAACTATCCAGAGAAACCAGGATTCGTGAAAACCTAACTTGAAAGTTTAGGTGAGAAGGGAAAAACAACGTTGCACTTCCTTACCAGAAAAGGGTGGGTGGGTGGGGAAAGAAGAAAAATGGCAGAATTCCTACTCTCACGTTTCATTTTTCCTATATAGCTACAAAATAGTTTCTAGACTCAACTGCGACCAGTAAAAGGGATCCTACAGGCAGACAGGCTCTGATACCATTTGTCGCACCCGGACTTCTAGAGGATACTCGCAGTTCCGTTGAACAGTAGTGGATTGGATTACGGGGCTTACCGGCACCAGCATCTCTTACGAGTAGGCCAACACACGTATGTGTGACAACCAACCCCTATCTGTTCAGCGTCTACGTAAACCATCCCATAGAAATCAGGATACTACCATTGACGTACTTCATACCATACACACATGGTACGTCAACGGCGTTGAACAAAATGATAACACAACAGATCTCTAAGACACAAAAGATGGAAATAAGTTGCAAATAGCTCTCACTAGAGCAGAGATAGCAAATACAATCATCCAGAGGACACATGTCCCAACATAACATCATTACATCTTAGCGGAAGCATTCAAAGGGTCTGAGTACAGACAAATCCAAATAGGCTTAAGAAGCCGAGAATGAAAATAAGACGGAGCCCATCCACGATGTCTCGGATCCTGCCCGGGTCCGCTACCTACTCGTCAGCAGCCTCGTCAAACTCCACGTAGTAGCCGTCACGGGGATCCTCGTAAGCGTAGTCTGCGGAAACCACAGCCTCAAAGGGGTCAGTACATAAACGTACTGGCAAGCAAGACTCACAGTTCACCAAAGTGTAGCCCGTCAACACCAAGCACAGATGCCTTGGTTTCAACGGAAGAAAGGGATATGTAAGATGCTGCAACTGGCTGCACTAACCAACTACAGGACAAACTGCAATCTCCGGCTATCAGAAAGGGGATAAGATAGCGTATCATAACCAACTACAACTAACCACCACACAAACCCATCCTGGATCTCGCCCCTTATCCAAAGAAGCAATCTGAGGATAACACGCACCGTTGGATTAATGATGGATCAAATTGTTGTGTCAATAAGCCTATTACTAGTCAAGTTATCGTTAGTTAGGTGTAAGTTGTTCTGAGTACTTGTTAGCCAGTACTTTCACCAAGTCAACCATAACCGCGGAAAACACGGCTTCTCGAGAAGATTTATCCCTGCAGGGGTGCACCAATTTGGCCGTACACGTAAGAATAACCCGCCAGATGGGAAGGCCTTTCCCACCAAGCGGGGCACTCAACACAACTCAACTCTTCTTTGCATCAAGCCCAAAGCACCACGTGCTGTGCGTGCGCGGCTAATCGAGCCCCACGAAGAAAAGGGGACCCTCATAGCACTGGAAGACCATGCCGCCCTAAATGCCGACTACAAAAGTTCCACCCTGGCCTCGGGTTCGTACCTGCATATGCGTGCATCAAATGGAAAGCCCGAACTAGGTGTGGCGATTTGGACGAGATGCGAATCGAATCAAATTGAGGGGGGCGCCCATACACGCTTCCCACATGCGGATAGTGCGCTCATCATGGATCAGTAGACAAGACCCTTTTCCTAATTAGGGTCGACACTAGCAGGCCTCAAAACCACGCGGGGCCTCCTACCGGTGCCTTATCAGTAATTTATTATTACCTCAAATTAACAGGTTGTTGTTTAACATCGAGCCCCAAAATATAATCAAATATGATAACAGAAAGTAACTGATAACAGACTCGGGCAAACAACCCTAATCATGCTAGTAAGACACGGGCCCAAGCAACGGGGTTATAGGACTGGAGGTGAGGCAATATCAGGGTTCAGGGTATCATGTGATAGGTTCGTAACAGAAGCAACGATACATATGGCTAGCAGAAATAAACAACGGAAAGTATCGGTAACCAATGTTGAAAGGAACACAATGGTTCATGTGAGTGATAACTTTCCTGCAAACTCAGCAGCCTGGTACTGAGCTAAATCCTCAGAAGGGGTGTCGTAAGTATCGTCTGTCTCAACGTCGTCGTCTATCCGAGAAGAAGCAAACAAACAATGCAGAAAGATAGACAATCAATATCATGGCATAATGCACAATCATGGGATTATGCATGACAATTTTATGGATGCATCAAAATAAACTAGTTGACATGGTAACAAAATTTAAATGGACACATATGCAATTTTGAGTTGCATATGAAAAGCCCATGAATTTTGGTTGAAACAATTGTTTTCCAATTAACCAACAGGTGAAAGTGGATTAGTATGATGCATGGATGAGGAAAACAACAAAATAACAACAATAGAAACAATTTAAAATAGGGTTTACCAAGTTTAGGATTTTATTTATTAAGTTAAGGAATTTTTTGGTTCCTTAAAGGAATTACACAATTAGTTGTTGTTTTCACCAATTTAAATTGTGCAAAATAAATAACAAAATTCATATTTGAAAAGATCATAAAATTTTGGGTGGATTACATGTTTCAAATATTGAAAAAGGAATTAGGATGAATTTATTATGAATTAACAAAATTAAACAAGTTTTAAATGAATTTAAAACAAGTTTGAATATTATTTGAATTTTATTGGTTCCAAACATAAATTCAAATTCATATTTGAAAAGTTTATATTTTTCTAGATTGAAAACATATTTTACATGTTCAAAAATAATTTAATTTGAGCAAGTTATGAATTTAGCAAATTTAAATGATTTAAGCAAGGTTTAAATTATTCAAGCAATTTTAATTATTCAAACCATGAAACAAAATTTATATTTGAATAGGTGGTTTGAAATAGCATGGAAAACATATTTTATTTGCATTATTTGGAATAAGTATGAATTAGTTATGGAATTATTCAAATTACAAATGAATTGTTTGAATTCAAATTTTGGATGCATTTGGAAAATTCAAAACAGAAAACAAATGTCATAATTAGATAAAGAATTAAATTTGGGGCAGTGCACATATTTTATTTTTATTATTTGGGTTTATAAAACAAAAGTTATTTGCATTTCCAAATTAGGGACCAAACTGTTAATAAAAGGATTTATTTTTGAAACAGAAAAGGTTGAAATCTTTTGTTACTCAGCAGTGGCTGGACACAGCCACCGACAGAGGGCCCAGGGCACCACGGTGGCCCGCGTGTGCTTGCGTGGCAGCACAGCCCGCTGACAGAGGGGGCCTGCCTGTCAGTGGCTCGCGCAAAAACTTGGTTTTATTCCGCGGGCGCGAGGGCTCGATCCCACGACCTGCCCGTGCGCGCGCAACGCTGCTGCCAGTGCGGTAAGCGATCGATCTCTGTCAGTAAACGACGCACAGCCTAGGTAAGCTTCAGTTTCGTGTCTTTAACTGAAACTGACGCGCGCGTTAACTGAACCTCGTCAGAGATCGCTGCCGGCGGCGAGCCGTGGTTGCTGCCGGTGCTGTGAAGTGCTGCTGACAGCCCGTGTGCGTGCGGGTGTGTGGTGGACGAGGAGGCATTCGTGCAGAGGGAGAACAGGGAGGAGGAGGACGTGCTCGACTGCTCACCGGCGTCGTGGAGGTGGCAGATGCTCGGAGCAGACGGCGGCGTCGACGATGGCGGCGGTGATCCAGAGCGTCCTCGGGCTCGAGGAGGTGTCCGGGAGGTCGAGGAAGGGGAGGTGGTTTGATTTCGGTAGCTAGGAGAGACGGTGGCGCAGCGAGGTGGAGGTGACCATCTCGGGTTCAGACGGTGGTTCTCCGGTGAGGTGCAGAGAGAGGGGAATGCGACGGGGAGAGAGGGCAGACGGCGGCGGAGCGAGGGAGAAAGGGGGCCTAGGGTTTAGGGTAGCGGCGCGGGGACCTAGGGCGGCTATATAGGCCAGGGGGCGCGCGATCGGCCGTCGGAGAGCGCTGCTGCCGCCGTGGCATAGCCGGATGCGGCGCCGTACGTTTAGAAGAAGGAGGGGACTGCGCGAAGCAGTACGCGGGCCAGAAAAAGGTAAGTGGGCTGGGCCGCGTGGGTTCCCTGCCGCGCGCGCGTTGGTTTTCCCTTTTTTTATTTTTTTGTTCTTCTGTTTTTTTTTTTGCAGAAAATAAGAATAGGAAGAAAAAGGAGGGTTTTAAGTTAGTAAAAATTGTAGAAAAATTAGGGTGAGTTAGTAAGGTAAAAAACAACCAATTGCCAAGTTTTGTTTTACAATTATTTCAAAATAATTTGCTGTTTGCAAAAATGGTTTAAATTTGAATTAATTTGAGTAGTGATTGAAATATTGAAAACAAGAATTTAATTATTTGGAACCCTAATGTTTAATTAGAAACAATGAGTTAAATTGTTTTGGCAATTTCATAAATCCATATTGGCTGCTGTTGTAACATGTGATTTGAATTTGAATTTTTTTAAATGCAAATTGGAATTAATTGATTGATTAAAAGCCACCATTTAAATAGTTAAACATTATGGAATAATTGGAAACAAATGGTTGTTTTTAATTGAACTTTTTATTTAAAAGGTTGTAACAGAGCAAGTATGAAATAAATGTTTGAATAAAGTTTGAATTTGAATTGTGAAAACAGAGTAAAACAGAAGCAAACAAATGGAAAACAAGGTAAAACAAATGCAAACAATTCAATGAATATGATGACATGATGCAAAGCTTTAATTAAACAAGAAACAAACATGCTAGGGGTGGTTTTTTTCATACTTGGGATGTTACATCAGTTCAGTTAACTGACGAAACTGAACGTCAAAAACCCCAAGTCCTCCTCTCTATCACGCAACGATTCAGTAGCACAGTGGCAACGCACTGCTCACGCGCGCCCGCGGCGCGGGTTCGATTCCTCCCCGCAGCGATTAAATCCCACACCTTTTGCTCGTTGCCACGCGCGCGCGGGAGTGGCCCACCAGTCTGTGGCTCTGCGAGCCCAGTCAGCACCCACCTGCAGCCACGCAGGCGCCAACTGGGCACTGGCCCACTGCCAGTGACCCAAGGGCTGCTCTGGATGCGTAGAAAAACTCTAGGGACCTATTATGTATTTCGTTTTCGCACCTAGGCCCCTGTAACAAGTTTAATATTTTTCAATTCACAAAATAGCCCCTGCAATTTCAAATTCAAATAACTTGTGCATTTCAAATCCAAACTTAATAAATAAAATATGTTTTCTGTACCAATTTAATTCTCTACATGTTTAAAACATTTGCTTACTGTTTTGAACATTTCAAATGTTTTCAAAAATTCAAATTCAAACTACTATTTCAAATTTGGTCAAATTCATAACTACTTCAAATTTAATTCAAATGGCACATATAAAATATGTTTCCATGCAAAATTGAACCACCTTTCCAAATATAAACTTTGTTTCCTGTTTTGAATAATTAAAATTGGTTAAATAATTTAAATCCTTGTTTAATTCATTTAAAATTGCTAAATTCATAACTTGGTCAAATTAAATTCTTTTTGAACATATAAAATATGTTTTCAAACCAGAAAAATATAATCTTTTCAAATATGAATTTTATTTAATGTTTTGAACAAATAAAAATTCAAATAATTTCATACTTGAATTAAATTCATTTAAATCTTGTTCAAACTTGTTTAATTCATAATTAATTCATTTTAATTCCTTTTTCAACAAATGAAACATGTATTCCACCTAAAAATTTTGTGTTCTTTCCAAATATGAACTTTATTATCTATTTTGAGCAATTAAAGTGGGTGAAAACAACAAATGCTAGTGTAAATCATTTAAGAAGCCAAATTCCATAACTTGATAAATAAAATTCCAAACTTGATAAACACCTTTTCAATTTGAAGCTATTGTTGTTTTCTTATTGTTTTCATCATCCATGCATCATTCTAATCAACTTTCACATGTTGGTTATTTGTAGATCATTTAATCCAACCTTAACTCATGGGCCTTTCCATATGCAATCCAAATTACATATGGGCCCATTTAATTATGTTACCATGTCAACTAGCTTACCTTTGATGCATCAATTAAATTGCCATGCATCATCCCATGATTGTGCATTATGCCATGTTATTGATTGTTTGTCTCTCTGCGTTGTTTGTTTGCTTCTTCCCGAATAGACGACGACGCTGAGACAGACGAGGTTTACGACACTACTTCTGAGGAGTTAGCCCAGTACCAGGCTACTGAGTTTGCAGGAAAGTATTCACTCACATGAACCATTGTGTCCTTTCCACACTGGATATCGATACTTTCCGTTGTCTATTCTGCTAGCCTTAAGATTCGTTGCTTGTGTTCGATCCTATCACATGTTATCCTGTAACCCTGATATAGCCTATCCTCCATACCTATAACCCTGTTGCTTGTTGCATGTGTCTTACTAGCATGCTTAGGGTTGTTTATGCTCGAGTCTGATGTCCGTTATTTCTGTTACCTTATTTATTATGTTCTGGGCTCGATGTTTAAACAACAACCTGTTAATGTTTGAGGTAATGCTAATTTGATGATAAGGCACCGGCAGGAGGCCGGGTATGGTTTTGAGGCCTGCTAGTGTCGAACTCAGGAAAAGTTCTTGTCCTCTAGATCCATGATGAGCGCGCTAACCGCATGTGGGAAGCGTGTATGGGCGCCCCCCTCAATTCGATTCGATTCGCATCTCGTCCAAATCGCCTCATTTAGTTCGGGTTTTCCATTTGCCACATGCATATGCAGGTGCAAACCCGAGGCCAGGGTGGTAACTTTTGTAGTCGGCATTTAGGGAGACACGTTCTTAGAGTGCTATGAGGGTCCCCTTTTCTTCGTGGGGCTTGATTAGCCGTGCGCTCAATTGCACGGGGTTCTTTGGGCTTGATGCGAAGAAGAGTTGGGTTGTGTTGAGTGTCTCGCTTGGTGGGTTTGATCCCCGTCTGGCGGGATATTCTTACGTGTACGGCCAAATTGGTGCATCCCTGCAGGGTTAAATCTTCTCGAGAAGCCGTGTTGTCCGCGGTTATGGATGACTTGGTGATAGGGCTGGCTAACAAGGATTAGACAACTTACACCTAACTAATACTAATTGGACTAGTAATAGGCTTATTGACACAATAACTTGAACCTTCACTAATCCAACTGTGTGAGTTATCCTCGGATTGCTTCTTTGGATAAGGGGCGAGATCCAGGATGGGTTTGTTTGAGGTTAGTGGTAGTTGGTTCCGATACGCTATCTTATCCCCTTCTTTTAGCCGGATGTTGTAGCGTGTCTCTGTAGTTGGTTAGGCAGCCCGCTGCAACACTTTTGTATCACCTATCTTCCGTTGAACCCAAAGCATCTGTACTTGGTGTTGCCGGGCACACTTTGGTATCTTGTGCGTCTTGCTTGCCAGTACTCGTTTGTACTGACCCCTTTAGGGCTGCGTGTTCTGCAGACTACGTTTTCGAGGATCCCCATGGTGGCTACTACGTGGAGTATGACGAGGCTGCTGACGAGTAGATAGCGGACCCTGGCAGGATCCGAGACATCGTGGATGGGCTCCGTCTTTTCGTTTCCGGCTTCTTAAGCCTATTTGGATTTTGTCTGTACTCAGACCCTTTGAATGCTTCCGCTGAGATGTAATGATGTTATGTTGGGACATGTGTCCTCTGGATGATTGTATTTGCTATCTCTGGTCTAGTGAGAGCTATTTGCAACTTATTTCCATCTTTTGTGTCCTAGAGATATGTTGTGTTATCATTCTGTTAAACGGCGTTGACGTACCATGTGTGTATGGTATGAAGTACGTCAATGGTAGTATCCTGATTTCTATGGGATGGTTTACGTAGACGATGAACAGTAGGGGTTGGTTGTCACACATACGTGTGTTGGCCTACTCGTAAGAGATGCGGGTGCCGGTAATCCCCGTAATCCAATCAACTACTGTTCAACGGAACTGCGAGTATCCTCTAGAAGTCCGGGTGCGACAAATGGTATCAGAGCCTGTCTGCCTGTAGGATCCCTTTTACTGGTCGCAGTTGAGTCTAGAAACTATTTTGTAGCTATATAGGAAAAATGAAACGTGAGAGTACGAATTATGTTCTTTTATTTCTTTCCCCGCCCACCCTCCCTTTTTCTGGTAAGGAAGTGCAACGTTGTTTTCTCTTCTCATCTAAACTTTCAAGTTAGGATTTCACGTATCCTGGTTTCTCTAGGATAGTTATATCTAATAGACCATAGGAATGGAGGTGGTTGTGACATGATTTATCATGTTTCCTACTCATGATTGAGAACGGATGCGTGTAAGCCCCGGAAGCAGATCCTCTATTTCTTAAGCAGTAGATATTGATCCTTTAGAAGCTAGGATGGGTTTTCCGTAGTACCTTAGGAGTGTTTGGTCTCGTGTTTCCCGAATGTTGCTTCGATATCCTGTTCTTCTCAACATCCTTATCGTCCGTTGAAACCTTGTTGTTGCTTTCCACTTCAGTTCTTCTACCGGCGACATTCTCTCGACTCATGAATTCTGTCTTCCATGAATACCTCGACAAGTTCGTTGTGGTATATCTTGATTACATTCTTTTCTACTCAAAATCCGAGGAAGAGTGTCGGGGGGTTACCCCCGAGTAGGGTAAAGGCAAGTGGTAAAGGCGTCTTACAGAAGAGAGGTTTGGTCGAGTAGCCGGCTACCCGGTACTTGCTACCCGGGCGACAGCTATTCGGCTTCTCCTCAAGATGGCCGGAAGGAGATATCAGTCAAGTTACATCCATTCGAGTAGAAGAGTTGGCCCGAGTAGATTTGGCGGGAACCTACTCGGGCCAGAAAGTCAAAGGAGCCGTTCTGACACAGGATCCCGCGTATCCTGGGTCCGTACTTGGCAGTATTCGAACTACTGTTCATCTGGGACCGGCCTGCCTGACAGTGACAACATGGAAGCAGGCAGTGGCAGGATAAGGGGGGCCCACTCTGTGTTTGGCACAGTGATACCAGTCTGTCCCCTTGTTTTGCCCAACGACTTTCTAGATGCAGCCAAGATTAGGAACCAAAGCTGTCAGCGGGAACCCGGAAGAAGGACGATGTGCACACTATGTCGACACTTGTCCATGTTTGGACGTATCCGGCTGGGCACCAGGTATATAAGGTGCCGCGCCGCCTCCTGCGTGAGGCACGGGCTAGATCGAACACATCTTGACCTAATTCTTGACCTAGTTCATCATCTAGAGAGGAGAGTGGCTACTCGGTAGCAAGAACGTTGAACTGTGGCTACTCGGTGAGACACCAGAATATACAAAGAAAGGCAGGAGTAGGGGTTTTACCTCCTCACGAGGGCCCTGAACCTGGGTAAATCGTGTTGTTTGCAGTGTTTACGTCGTACCTCACGCGGCTAGTCGTCGCGTGATCCCTCCCCGAGCACCTCCAGCGTCCTTCGTCCCCACATCTTTAGCCATCCCATGGCATCTTCCGTGACACCACCACGACAGTTGGCGCCCACCGTGGGGCAACCAGCGGCGCTGGTTGGAGTTTCTGTTCGGACGGGATCTTCTTCAGCGGAGCGCGTGGTCTGTGGCCTTGTCCACAGATTCGGCTCCTTCGACTTCGTCACCGACAACGCCGGCAATTTCGGCGGCAGGGCCATGCCGGAGGGCGGCTCGGTGATCTCCTTCGGCTCTCACCTCGTCTACGTCGCCACCGTCGCCAACCGCGCGTATCCCGAGCTGGTGCATGACGCGGAGGATCCTCCCGCGGTGATCGCTGCTCGCGGAAGGCCCGTGTCCCGCTCTGCGAACTGCGCTGAGGTGCTGGTAACGGGCTTGGCGGCAAACACTGGTGCAGCCGCTACTGGCGCTGCGGCCGTCGTCGAGGAGACGGATGCACCGGCTGGTGGCAGGGTACACCGGCCCTACGAGAAGGAGAGCAACTTGCCGCCTTCCACGTCTACGGCCATTCCCGCGTCGGCTACGCGGCCTGGCATGCCAACCCCCACCGACATCGAGCTCCTGGCCATGAGGGAGCAGCTCGAGCGGCAACGCCTGGAGCTGCTTGCCGAGCAGGCGGAGTTGGATAAGGTGAGGTTGGAGTTGAGTCTAGATCAGCTCGAGTACAACAAGGCTCACGGCTTCACGCCAGTTGCTAGGAGGCCTAGCAGAGTAGGTGCCACTCGGCGCAACCTTGGTGCCGAGATGGAAACAGTTATAGAGGCTCCTGCTCAGTCCGTCACCGCAAACACCTCCACCAGGCCCAGATATAGCACACCCGCCAAGACACTTAGAGCTGCAGAGGCTGTAGCAGCCGAGTTGCCTCGCCTTGATGGCGATGCGCGTGTTAGGCAGCAAGAAAGACTCAATGAGTTAGTGTTGGAGGCTGCTAGGCAGAACGAGGAGTTCCGGAAGGCCAACCCGGGTGCTGGGGCTTCGCAGGTGGTGCACTCGCACGCGGCTAGATCTAACGATCAGGCCTCGTCTCCGCATCCCAGCCGCGAGAAGAGCCGCAGCGGCCGTTCGGGCAGAGACAGGCAAATGCAGGTGTATGACCCGGCTGCTGCCGCGAAACAGCTTGCTGTGCCGCAGCAGCCCGGGCAGGAACACAATACTGCAAGAGCAGGCTCTCAAGCCCATCAAGCTCAAACCCGTGCCCGAGAAGCCGCGCGTCCTGGTTCTTCTCGGCAACCCGCAGCTCAGCCTACTCGGCATAGGCAGCAGCCGCGCGCTGTGGCGCCAGTCGCCAACCCGGTGGAGCAACCTGTAGCGGTGCAGGTGGACAGGTATGATGACGGCTACTCGGCCATGGAGATGGCTGGCTATGATATTCGTGACCGTGTTGGTGAGCGCGTGCTGGCGCCTGGAGATGCAAGGCATCAGTTGGACCGGATCAGCTTGTCGGCGCGGCTGGAGAGCACGGGTCCTCCTGGCCCCGAGTGCTTTGGCCCGCGCATCATGAACGAGCCGTCCGTGAAGAACTTTCAGCTTGCTAGAGGCACCAAGAGCTACAATGGCAGCACCAAGCCTGAAGATTGGCTCAATGACTATGTCACCGCGGTCCATATCGCGAATGGCAACAGAAGATGGGCTGTGCGCTATGTTCCACAGATGCTAGAGGGTCCAGCTCGCACTTGGCTCAACAACTTGCCCAAGAACAGCATTAACTGCTGGCTGGACTTCTCAGATGCCTTCATCAGCAACTTCACGAGTACATACAAGAGGCCGAATAGGCCACAGCAGCTATCAGCTTGCAGGCAGCGAGAAGACGAGACAGACCGCGAGTATCTTACTCGGTGGAGTACATTGAGGAACACCTGTGAGGGTGTGAATGAAGCACAGGCCATCACTTGGTTTGCACAGGGATGCAGGCATGGCAGCATGTTGTGGCAGAGGTTGCAGAGGGAGATGCCGAACACTCTGGCGGAAACTATCAAGATTGCGGATCAGTACGCACTCGGTGATCCCACTCAGCCACTGATGGACTCCTCTGAGCCGAGAAGAAACTTCAGCAACAGCAAGCGCAACGAGTTCCGCAACAAGCGCGGAGTAGATAATCGGTATGATCCCAAAGAAGTGAATGCAGTGACTGTTGGAGCTGGTGGCAGCCAGAGGCAGAAACCTGCTGGAGCCTACGGGCAGAACCAGAACCAGGGCCAAGGCAACAAAAAGCCATTTCGCACCTCTCAGTCGGGTAGCGGGAACTCCGAGCAGCCGAAGAAGTTTGTCTTTGATGACATGAAGGATGGTCCATGCAGCTTTCACACTCACCACCCCTCGAGGCCTGCTAACCGCACTACTCGGCAGTGCGAGTGGTGGGAGGCGATCAAGAGTGATGGCTTGCCTCCTCCTCCTCCCTTGCCAGCAGCCAATGCCAATGTGCAGCCTACTCGCGCACCCGCAGCTCGGCCGCCAGTGTACCCGAGAAGAGAGAACGTGAACCAAGTGGCTTTAGGAGTCAACCAGAACTTCAACAATGAGAGATACCGCAACAACAACAACTACTACAACCGCAACAACAACAACAACAGAGGCAACAACAACAACTACCAGGGCAACAACAACAATGGCAACAATGGGGGCAATGGCTCCAATCAGTACCAAGAGCACCACGAGAGTTACATGATCTTCACTTCTGAGCCAGACGACAAGCAATCACAGCACAGGCGGGCCATGGAGGTCAATGCAGTGATTCCTGCTGTCCCTCACTACATGTACTGGTGCGACCAGGAAATCAGGTGGTTCCGAGTAGATCATCCCAAGGTGATGCCCAACCCGGGTAGCTATGCCTTGGTGCTGGATCCTACCTTCCTGGGTCCCGAGAAGAATGTGAGGTTCAGCAAGGTGCTAATCGACAACGGCAGCAGCATCAACATTGTGTACAAGGACACACTCGAGAAGCTTGGCTTGGCCGAGAACATGATGCTGCCTAGCAAGACCACCTTCCATGGCATTGTGCCCGGGATCTCGTGCAACCCGATTGGCCGAGTGTGGATCGATGTGTTATTCGGTACCCGGGAGAACTGCCGCACAGAGCGCCTGCAGTTCGAGGTGGTGGACCATCAGAGCCCATATCACGCTCTACTCGGCAGACCTGCTCTGAGCAAGTTCATGGCCTCCACCCATGTTGCGTATGTGATGATGAAGATCCCTGGTCCCAATGGCATCATTACCATCTCTGGAGATCACAAGAAGTCCATGGAGTGTGCCTCTGCTGGCTCCCAGTTGGCGGAGTCGATGGTGATTGCTGCCGAGAAGAAGAAGATGTACGAGGTGGTGGCCATGGCTCAGTCCGCGCAAGCTAGCGCGCAAGGCGTGCCAAGTACCCAGCAGGGCACTGCTTTCCAAGCTGCCAAGGAGACGAAGAAGGTTCAGGTCGACCCCGAGTTCCCCGACCGCGTAGCCATCATTGGCTCCGGGTTGGCGGAGAAATAGGAAAGCGAGCTCATCCACTTCCTCCGTGAGAATCGGGATGTTTTCGCCTGGTCCAATGAAGATTTACCAGGAGTCCCGAGGGAGTTGGTTGAGCACTCTTTACATGTGCGTCCTGACGCCAAACCAGTGAAGCAGGCTATGCGCCGCTTCGGAGATGAGAGGAGGAAGGCCATTGGTGACCAGATCACTAAGTTACTGATAAGCAATTTCATCATGGAGGTGCTGCATCCGGATTGGCTAGCCAACCCGGTCATGGTCGAGAAGAAGAAGGAGGATCCCAAGGCTGCCACTGCATGGCGCATGTGCGTTGACTACACCGACTTGAACAAGGCATGCCCCAAGGATCCTTTCCCGCTGCCTCGCATCGATCAGGTGATCGATTCCACTGCTGGTTGTGAACTGCTGTCTTTCATAGATGCCTACTCTGGTTTCCACCAGATCGCACTCAATCCTGCTGATCAAATAAAGACTGCTTTCATTACCCCGTACGGGGCTTATTGCTATCGTGTCATGTGTTTTGGCTTGAGGAACGCGGGTGCAACCTATCAGAGATGCATGCAGAAATGCTTGCACGACCAGCTCGGCAAGAATGTGCAGGTGTACGTAGATGACATTGTCATCAAAACGAATAAAACACATACTCTGCTTGCCGACCTGGAGGAAACGTTTGCTAACCTACGCAAGTACAAAATGAAACTGAATCCGAGTAAGTGCACCTTTGGTGTACCGGCTGGAAAGCTACTCGGTTTTCTGGTTTCTAGTCGGGGCATTGAAGCCAACCCTTCAAAGATAAAAGCTATTGAAAGCATGTCTTTACCGAGATCGCTGAAAGATGTGCAGAAGTTCACAGGTTGTTTGGCGTCTCTGAGCCGTTTTCTGGGTCGAATGGGCGAGAAGGCCCTGCCTCTGTACCAACTGATGAAGAAAAGTGACAAGTTTGTCTGGACTCCGCAAGCGGATGTGGCATTCAATGAGCTGAAAGTGATGCTGGCTAGTGCTCCCATCCTGGCTAGTCCGCTACCCAAGGAGCCGATGCTGCTGTACATTGCTGCGACTAACCGAGTAGTCAGCGTGGTGATTGTGGTGGAGCGAGAAGAAGAGGGCAAGAGTGTGCACCGCCCAGTGTATTATCTCAGTGAAGTGCTGTCCAGTTCCAAGCAAAACTATCCGCATTACCAGAAGATGACCTACGGCGTGTACCTGGGCGCCAGGAAGCTGAAACACTACTTCCAAGAGCACCCCATCACTGTCGTGAGCTCTGCTCCCATCTCGGACATCATGGGCAACAAGGAGGCGAGTGGCAGAGTGGCCAAGTGGGCGATTGAGCTAGCTGCGTATGCTCCCGCGTACGCAAGAAGAGAAGCCATCAAGTCTCAGATCCTGGCGGAATTTCTTGTGGACTGGGACGAGGTGCAGTATGAACCTCCTGCTCCAGTCTCCAATTATTGGAGGATGCACTTTGATGGTTCAAAAGTGAAGGAAGGCCTTGGTGCTGGTGTTGTGCTTACGTCCCCCAAGCGAGATCAACTCAAGTATGTGCTGCAGATTCATTTCAAGGCGTCCAACAATGTTGCAGAGTATGAGGCAGTGGTACATGGCTTGCGAGTAGCCAAGGAAGTTGGAGTGCAGCGCATCATATGCTATGGAGATTCAGATCTGGTGGTGCAGCAAGTCTCGGGTACTTGGGATGCTTTGGATGCCAACATGGCATCATATCGCTTCCTGGTACAGTCTATGACTGGGTTTTTCGAAGGTTGTGAGTTCCAGCACATTCACCGAGCAGAGAACGAAGCAGCAGATGAGTTATCCAAGTTGGGATCTTCTCGGCAATCCATCCCGGCGGGAGTCGCCTTGGAACATTTGAGGAAGCCATCCATCAAGCCTTCTCCCAACTCGGAGTCTATATTTGTTCCTTCTCTGCCAAGCGAGGAATCTGACCCAATGGAAATTGACTGGGAGAGTGCTGCAGGAAACTCGGGGACTGCCGCTCCTTACTCGGGGACTGCCGTTCCCTACTCGGGGACTGCCGCTCCCTACTCGGGGACTGCCGCTCCTTATTCGGGGACTGCCACTCCATACCCGGGGACTGCCATTCCTAACCCGGGGACTGCCACTCCTTACTCGGGGACTGCCGCCCTCAACCCGGAGGCTGTCGCATTCATTGAAGAAGTTCTCGCCAATCGATCTGGGTTACAGAGAAGCGCTCCTACTCCTCCTGAGCCACCACAAGAGCCTGTCCCAATGGAACTGGACGAACCAGTGTTTCCCACGCGGGAGACACCGAGTTGGGCTATGCCCATATTATCCTTTCTAAGGGACGGTACTTTACCTGAAGATGAGGTGACGGCAAGGCAGATTCAGAGAAGATCCAAGGGCTACACTATTGTCCGAGATGTGCTGCACAAGAGAAGTGCCACTGGCGTGCTGCAACGCTGCGTGGACCCAGCAGAAGGAGAAGAAATCCTGATAGAGATACACCAGGGAGAATGCGGGCACCACGCCTCTTCTCGGGCGCTGGTCCAGAAAGCCTTTCGGCATGGATTCTATTGGCTCACAGCACTGCAGCAAGCTGAGGATATCGTGAGGAAATGCACTGGTTGCCAGATGTTCGCAAGTAAGATTCACATGCCCGCTTCCGAGTTGAAAACAATTCCTATCACCTGGCCATTTGCTGTTTGGTGTTTGGACATGGTTGGGCCTTTCCAGCCGGCTAGAGGCAACATGACTCACATCCTGGTTATGGTGGACAAGTTCACCAAGTGGATTGAAGTGAAACCTATTCGGAAGTGTGACGGGGCCACAGCTGTGAAATTCGTGAAGGATATAATCCTGAGATATGGCTACCCGCACAGTATCATCACCGACAACGGCACGAACTTTGCTGAGGGAGCAATGGTGCGATTCTGCAGAGATAAGCATATCCGACTAGACGTTGCGTCAGTCGCGCACCCTGCTTCCAATGGGCAAATTGAAAGAGCAAATGGCATGGTACTGGCAGGTATAAAGCCAAGGCTGATGGAGCCACTGCTGAAAACACCTGGGTGTTGGTTAGACGAGTTGCCAGCGGTGTTGTGGAGTCTAAGGACTACCCCTAACCGGTCAACCGGCTACACGCCATTCTTCTTGGTATACGGGGCTGAGGCCGTGTTGCCAATAGACTTAGAGCATGACTCCCCCCGAGTAGCCCTCTACACTGAGGTGGAGGCGAGAGAAGCTCGAGAAAACGACGTTGACCTGCTTGAAGAAGAAAGAGAGTTGACTCTGTCACGTTCGGCTATCTACCAGCAAAACCTGCGGCGTTATCATAGCCGAAAGGTGAACCCAAGGGTTTTCCGAGAAGGAGACATGGTTCTTAGGCTTGTGCAGCGCACCGCCGGGATGCACAAGTTGTCTCCTCCATGGGAAGGGCCTTTTATTGTGAGCAAAGCGCTGCACAACGATGCTTACTATCTTGTAGATGTGCGTCCACCACAGGCGAACAGGGCAGACAAATCTGGAGAGGAAACCAAGCGCCCTTGTGTCGCACCCTGACTTCTAGGGGATACTCACCGTACGAACTGGATAGCAGATGCTTGGATTATGGGGCATAACTGCTCCCACGTCCCAGCTTCCTGGTAGGCCTGCACTTATGCGCGACAACACAAGCCCTGCTATTCCATCGTCGATGTAAACTATCCACTAGAGATCAAAGGCACTTCCGTCGACGTACTTCAAACCATACACACATGGTACGTCAACGGCGTTTAACAACTGATATCACAACAGATCTCTACGACACAAAAGATTGAAATAAGTTGCAATTGGCTCTCATTAGAGCAGAGATAGCAAATACAATCATTCAGAGGGCACATGCCCCAACGATACATCATTACATCACAGCGGAAGCATTCAACATGTCTGAGTACAGACAAGAACCAAATAGGCCTAAGAGGCCGGAAACAAACAGACGGAGCCCATCCACGAAGTCTCGGATCCTGCCCGGGTCCGCTATCTACTCGTCAGCAGTCTCGTCATACTCCACGTAGTTGCCACCATGTAGATCCTCGGAATCGTCGTCTGCATAAACCACAGCCCCAAAGGGGTCAGTACACCAACGTACTGGCAAGCAAGACTCACAGTTCACCAAAGTGTAACCCGTCAACACCAAGCACAGATGCCTTGGGTTCAACGGAAGAGAGGGGATATAAAAGATGCTGCAACTGGCTGCACTAACCATCTACAGAAATCTATAACTTCCAACTAACAGAAAGGAGATAAGATCGAGGATTGTAACCAACTGAAAGATAACTTCAAACAAACCCATCCTGGATCTCGCCCCTTATCCAAAGAAGCAATCCGAGAATAACTCACACAGTTGATATAATGATGGTTCAGATTATTGTGTCAATAAGCCTATTACTAGTCAAGTTGTTAATCATTGGGTGAAACATGTTTGATCATTATGTTTACGTTGTCCTGAGTACTTGTTAGCCAGTACTTTCACCAAGTAATCCATAACCGCGGAAAACACGGCTTCTCGAGAAGATTATCCCTGCAGGGTTGCACCAATTTGGCCGTACACTCAAGAATAACCCGCCAGATGGGAATCAAACCCACCAAGCGGGGTACTCTACACAACCAACCATTCCTCGCATCAAGCCCAAAGAACCTTGGGCGCACGGCTAATCGAGCCCAGAAGAAAATGGACCCTCATAGCACTCTAAGAACGTGTCCCCCTATATGCCGACTACAAAAGTTCCACCCTGGCCTGGGCTCGCAAAAACATGCATGCGGCAAATAGAACACACGAACTAAATGAGGCGATTTGGACGAGATGCGAATCAGGTCAAGTTGAGGGGGGCGCCCATACTCGCTTCCCAAATGCGGGTAGTGCGCTCATCATGGATCAGTAGACAAGACCCTTTTCCTATTAGGGTCGACACTAGCAGGCTTCAAAACCTCTCATGGGCCTCCTGCCGGTGCCTTATCATCAAATTTATTATTAACAGTAACATTAGCATGATTGATTGATTAAACATCGAGCCCCCACAACGTAATAGCAATAGTAACAGAAAGTAACGGGTAACAGACTCGAGCAAAAGCAACCTAAGCATGCTAGTAGGACACGGGCTCAAACAATGGTTGTAGGAAGGGAGATGAGGCAATATCAGGGTTAATGGATTCATGTGATAGGTTCGTAACAGAAACAACTACTACTAAGGCTAGCAGAAAAGAACAACGGAAAGTATCGGTAACCAATGTTGAAAGGAACACAGTGGTTCATGTGAGTGATAACTTGCCTGCAAAACCCAGTAGCCTGGTACTGAGCTAACTCCTTAGAAGGGGTGTCGTAAGGATCGTCGGTCTCAACGGCGTCGTTTATCCGAGAAGAAGCAAACAAGCAAGGCAGAAAGATAAACAATCATTATCATGGCATTGTGCACAATCAAATATGATGCATGTCAATTTAATGGGTGCATCAAAATAAACTAGTTGACAAGATAGAAACAGGATTAAATGGACCCATATGCAATTGGATTGCATATGAAAAGCCCATGAATTATGGTTGAATTAATTGTTTTACAACTAATCATTATATGAAAGTGGATTAGCATGATGCATGGATGAGGAAAACAGAAAAATAACAACAATAGAACCAAATGGAAATAAGGCTTAACAAGTTTAGAAATTCATTTATTAAGTTATGGAATTTTGGTTTCTTAAAGGTGTCACACAAGCATTTGTTGTTTTCACCACTTTTAATTGTTCAAAACAGAAAACAAAGTTTATATTTGGAAAGAGGGTTTAATTTTGCATGGAAAACATATTTCATTTGTGGAAATTGGATTTAAAATGAGCAAGTTATTATTTTGGCAATTTTAATTGCAATAAACAAGAAACAGTTGTTTTCAGCAATTTAAATTATTCAAAACAGCAAACAAAATTTATATTTGGAAAGTACATGAAAAGTTGATTGGAAAACATATTTGGTTTGTGAAATTTGGAATTTTTATGAACAAGTTATGAATTTTGCAAGTTTAAGTGAATTTGACAAGTTTTCAAATATTGCACAAATTTAAAATATTCAAAACAGTAAACAAATTTTATATTTGGATAGAACATTTAATTTGGTATTGAAAACATATAAAAAATGTTGGAATTGGAGTTAAAATGATTTATTTAGGCAATTTCCAAAATTGGGTGCAAATCTGCCATTTTTATGAATCTAGGGACTTGGAAATTATTTTTACAGGGACTAGAATTAATTAGCAGGGATCTATGTGTGATTCCTGTGAATTTTCTGTACCAAAACAAAAGGGAATAAAAACTTGGGTTTTATTTGAGGGAGGGGGGATTCGAACCCGAGAGCCCCTGCTGTGTGCTTGGGTACTGCTACCACTGCGGTGGTGTGCGGTTGCTTGACAGGAAGTGCAGCGGGGTGTGGTTATGGTTTAGAATTCGTCTACTGCAACAAATGGAAGAAAAAGGAACTGGAAAAGGAGGTCGCTGGGACTCGATCCCCCGCGCTGCTGGGCGCGAGCAGCGTGCGCTACCAGTGCGGTAGCTGACGAGTTGTGGTAGGAAGGGGAAGCGGGGGGGCTTAAGGTGCAGGTGCGCGCTGTACTGAAATAACTGAACGTGATCTCCTGTACCTCGCCAGGGGAAGAAAAACCAGCGATGGCTGCTGCTCGCCGGGGTGGCGTCTGGGGCCTGGGGCGTGGGGTTGCTGCGGGTGGAGGGTTCGGTGCCAGAGGGAGTAGGAGGGGGCGAGAGGAGGAAGGCGGAAGGGACCTCACCTTGGGCCAGGAGGAGGCGGACGGATCTGACCAGCAGGGATCGCTGGTGGAGGTGCAGCCATGGCGGCCACTTCCCGGCGACGGCGCGGCCGAGGCAAGCGCCCACCGCCCGGGGTTCCTTCATGAGAAACGGGGATGGAACCCTCCTGGTTCCATTCCCGTTGAGAGCACGGGCCGGCGTCAAGCAGGGTGGCGGCGCCATGGTCGCCAAGGTGCGGCCATGGAAGGGGTTCAATGATATTCAGAAGAAAGCAGTGGATTTTCGAGGGGAAGAGGAAGGATGGCGGCGGATGGGAGGAGGAGGAGGAGGAGTGGGGAACTCGGCTAGGGTTAGGGTTGCCCTCTAGGGGGGTAGATAAGGAGGGGCAAGGGGGCAGGTGGTCCATGGAGGGGGGTGTGACAGCGACAGGAGGAGCTCTCCTCGTGACGTTGGTGTACGGAGGTGGAAGGAGGGGTACCGGGCCAGGGACAGAGAAAAGGTGGGCTGGGCCTCTCTCTCCCTTGTGTGCTGGTTTTTGTTTTTTTTTTTTTTTTTTTGCAGCAAAGGATTGGAGGGATTAGATGACTTTGGAGTTTGCAAAAAAAAACCAGAAAAATTTGGGTAGGCCACTTAGTGGGTTAGCAACCATTTGGCCATTTTAATTTTCAAGGTTTCAAAATTTCAGTGCTGTTTGTAAATTGGTTTAGTTTTGGAAGTATTTGATAATTATTTGATCAATCTTGAAACCAATAATTTAATAGGGTGAACAAATAACTTCAATTGGAAACAATTGAGTATATTTGTTTTGGTGATTTTTATCATTTCAAATGGGGTGATGTTTAGTGAGTTGGTTTGAATTTGAAAGCAAATTTGGAATTATGAATTAATATTGAAAATAATGATTTTTAATAGGGTGAACCCTATGGTTTAATTTGATTAAATTAGGTGCTTTGATTTGGAGATTTTCATAAACTCAAAGTGGTTCTGTTTGATGAATTTGGTTTGAGTTTTAAATGTGATTTGGAAATTAATTGTTTGATTAAAACCAACAATTTAACAGGTGAGCATTATGGAATTATTTGGAAACAAATGAGGTTTTGATTTGCATTTCTTTATTTGAAAAAGATTGTAACATGACAAGTATGAAATAAACATTTGAAATAATGTTTGAATTTCAATTGTTTTGGTATTAGATGAATTCTTGTTAGAAACAAAACAACAGTTTGGAAACACCACTTTTATGGAAACAATTGATTGTTTTTATTTGAACTCTCACTTTGGAAATTGTAACATCACAAGGATGAAACAAAGGGTTTGAAATTTGAGTTGAAATTCAAACAGAAAACAAAGGAAAACAACTGAAAACAGAGAAAAACAAATGGAAAACAAACAAAACAAATGCAATCAACATGATGCCATGATGCAAAACATAAAATAACAGAGAGCAAACATTCTAAAGGCTATTTTTCAGACTTGGGATGTTACAAAACGCCCCCCCTTGAAGGAATCGCGCCCCGAGATTCCTACTGAGAAAAGAAAAGGTCCGGAAACTTCTTGGGAAGATCTTCTTGAGCTTTGACACGTGAAACACATCGTGCACATTGGATAGACGTCAGGGAATTTGCAAACCACCGGAACATTTTAAGTAAAGGGGAGAGATTTTGCACCAAGGGTGTATAGCTGAATAGAATTTGATTCATTTGGAGAATAGACTATCTGTAATAAAGGTGGAACAGAGTTATTGACATCAATGGAACACCAAGGATGACATCAATGTCAGAATCAGCAACATGAGAGAAGCGAGGAATATGTGGCCTCCCATTAGAATTGGATTGTTCTTACTTATGTTGGAAGTCAACAGTTGAGATTCCGGAGAGTGAACGGTGATTTGATTGCTTAGTGGAACCAGAAATAGGTTGTATGTTGTGGAAAAGATCTTGACACAAAGGAATGTGATGCTCCGGTATCAATTTAGCTGAAACAGAGTTTACGAGGAAGTTTTGATTAGACGCCGGTAGACGATTTGAAGTGGAAAACAACAACAAGTTTTGAACGGACGAAAAGGATGTTGAGAATAACAGGATATCAACATCGGGGAAAACGAGAACAAAACTCCTGAGGTACTACGGAAAACCCATCCGGGCTTCTAAAGGATCATTATCTACTGCTTAAGGAATAGAGGATCTGCTTCCGGGGCTTACACGCCTCCGTTCTCAATCATGAGTAGGCAACATGATAAATCATGTCACAACCACCTCCATTCCTATGGTCTAGTAGATATAACCATCCTAGAGAAACCAGAATACGTGAAATCCTAACTTGAAAGTTTAGATGAGAAGGGAAAAACCAACGTTGCACTTCCTTACCAGAAAAAGGGAGGGTGGGTGGGGAAAGAAGAAAAAGAACAGAATTCCTACTCTCACGTTTCATTTTCCTATATAGCTACAAAATAGTTTCTAGACTCAACTGCGACCAGTAAAAAGGGATCCTACAGGCAGACAGGCTCTGATACCATTTGTCGCACCCTGACTTCTAGGGGATACTCACCGTACGAACTGGATAGCAGATGCTTGGATTATGGGGCATAACTGCTCCCACGTCCCAGCTTCCTGGTAGGCCTGCGCTTATGCGCGACAACACAAGCCCTGCTATTCCATCGTCGATGTAAACTATCCACTAGAGATCAAAGGCACTTCCGTCGACGTACTTCAAACCATACACACATGGTACGTCAACGGCGTTTAACAACTGATATCACAACAGATCTCTATGACACAAAAGATTGAAATAAGTTGCAATTGGCTCTCATTAGAGCAGAGATAGCAAATACAATCATTCAGAGGGCACATGCCCCAACGATACATCATTACATCACAGCGGAAGCATTCAACATGTCTGAGTACAGACAAGAACCAAATAGGCCTAAGAGGCCGGAAACAAACAGACGGAGCCCATCCACGAAGTCTCGGATCCTGCCCGGGTCCGCTATCTACTCGTCAGCAGTCTCGTCATACTCCACGTAGTTGCCACCATGTAGATCCTCGGAATCGTCGTCTGCGTAAACCACAGCCCCAAAGGGGTCAGTACACCAACGTACTGGCAAGCAAGACTCACAGTTCACCAAAGTGTAACCCGTCAACACCAAGCACAGATGCCTTGGGTTCAACGGAAGAGAGGGGATATAAAAGATGCTGCAACTGGCTGCACTAACCATCTACAGAAATCTATAACTTCCAACTAACAGAAAGGAGATAAGATCGAGGATTGTAACCAACTGAAAGATAACTTCAAACAAACCCATCCTGGATCTCGCCCCTTATCCAAAGAAGCAATCCGAGAATAACTCACACAGTTGATATAATGATGGTTCAGATTATTGTGTCAATAAGCCTATTACTAGTCAAGTTGTTAATCATTGGGTGAAACATGTTTGATCATTATGTTTACGTTGTCCTGAGTACTTGTTAGCCAGTACTTTCACCAAGTAATCCATAACCGCGGAAAACACGGCTTCTCGAGAAGATTATCCCTGCAGGGTTGCACCAATTTGGCCGTACACTCAAGAATAACCCGCCAGATGGGAATCAAACCCACCAAGCGGGGTACTCTACACAACCAACCATTCCTCGCATCAAGCCCAAAGAACCTTGGGCGCACGGCTAATCGAGCCCAGAAGAAAATGGACCCTCATAGCACTCTAAGAACGTGTCCCCCTATATGCCGACTACAAAAGTTCCACCCTGGCCTGGGCTCGCAAAAACATGCATGCGGCAAATAGAACACACGAACTAAATGAGGCGATTTGGACGAGATGCGAATCAGGTCAAGTTGAGGGGGGCGCCCATACTCGCTTCCCAAATGCGGGTAGTGCGCTCATCATGGATCAGTAGACAAGACCCTTTTCCTATTAGGGTCGACACTAGCAGGCTTCAAAACCTCTCATGGGCCTCCTGCCGGTGCCTTATCATCAAATTTATTATTAACAGTAACATTAGCATGATTGATTGATTAAACATCGAGCCCCCACAACGTAATAGCAATAGTAACAGAAAGTAACGGGTAACAGACTCGAGCAAAAGCAACCTAAGCATGCTAGTAGGACACGGGCTCAAACAATGGTTGTAGGAAGGGAGATGAGGCAATATCAGGGTTAATGGATTCATGTGATAGGTTCGTAACAGAAACAACTACTACTAAGGCTAGCAGAAAAGAACAACGGAAAGTATCGGTAACCAATGTTGAAAGGAACACAGTGGTTCATGTGAGTGATAACTTGCCTGCAAAACCCAGTAGCCTGGTACTGAGCTAACTCCTTAGAAGGGGTGTCGTAAGGATCGTCGGTCTCAACGGCGTCGTTTATCCGAGAAGAAGCAAACAAGCAAGGCAGAAAGATAAACAATCATTATCATGGCATTGTGCACAATCAAATATGATGCATGTCAATTTAATGGGTGCATCAAAATAAACTAGTTGACAAGATAGAAACAGGATTAAATGGACCCATATGCAATTGGATTGCATATGAAAAGCCCATGAATTATGGTTGAATTAATTGTTTTACAACTAATCATTATATGAAAGTGGATTAGCATGATGCATGGATGAGGAAAACAGAAAAATAACAACAATAGAACCAAATGGAAATAAGGCTTAACAAGTTTAGAAATTCATTTATTAAGTTATGGAATTTTGGTTTCTTAAAGGTGTCACACAAGCATTTGTTGTTTTCACCACTTTTAATTGTTCAAAACAGAAAACAAAGTTTATATTTGGAAAGAGGGTTTAATTTTGCATGGAAAACATATTTCATTTGTGGAAATTGGATTTAAAATGAGCAAGTTATTATTTTGGCAATTTTAATTGCAATAAACAAGAAACAGTTGTTTTCAGCAATTTAAATTATTCAAAACAGCAAACAAAATTTATATTTGGAAATTACATGAAAAGTTGATTGGAAAACATATTTGGTTTGTGAAATTTGGAATTTTTATGAACAAGTTATGAATTTTGCAAGTTTAAGTGAATTTGACAAGTTTTCAAATATTGCACAAATTTAAAATATTCAAAACAGTAAACAAATTTTATATTTGGATAGAACATTTAATTTGGTATTGAAAACATATAAAAAATGTTGGAATTGGAGTTAAAATGATTTATTTAGGCAATTTCCAAAATTGGGTGCAAATCTGCCATTTTTATGAATCTAGGGACTTGGAAATTATTTTTACAGGGACTAGAATTAATTAGCAGGGATCTATGTGTGATTCCTGTGAATTTTCTGTACCAAAACAAAAGGGAATAAAAACTTGGGTTTTATTTGAGGGAGGGGGGATTCGAACCCGAGAGCCCCTGCTGTGTGCTTGGGTACTGCTACCACTGCGGTGGTGTGCGGTTGCTTGACAGGAAGTGCAGCGGGGTGTGGTTATGGTTTAGAATTCGTCTACTGCAACAAATGGAAGAAAAAGGAACTGAAAAAGGAGGTCGCTGGGACTCGATCCCCCGCGCTGCTGGGCGCGAGCAGCGTGCGCTACCAGTGCGGTAGCTGACGAGTTGTGGTAGGAAGGGGAAGCGGGGGGGGCTTAAGGTGCAGGTGCGCGCTGTACTGAAATAACTGAACGTGATCTCCTGTACCTCGCCAGGGGAAGAAAAACCAGCGATGGCTGCTGCTCGCCGGGGTGGCGTCTGGGGCCTGGGGCGTGGGGTTGCTGCGGGTGGAGGGTTCGGTGCCAGAGGGAGTAGGAGGGGGCGAGAGGAGGAAGGCGGAAGGGACCTCACCTTGGGCCAGGAGGAGGCGGACGGATCTGACCAGCAGGGATCGCTGGTGGAGGTGCAGCCATGGCGGCCACTTCCCGGCGACGGCGCGGCCGAGGCAAGCGCCCACCGCCCGGGGTTCCTTCATGAGAAACGGGGATGGAACCCTCCTGGTTCCATTCCCGTTGAGAGCACGGGCCGGCGTCAAGCAGGGTGGCGGCGCCATGGTCGCCAAGGTGCGGCCATGGAAGGGGTTCAATGATATTCAGAAGAAAGCAGTGGATTTTCGAGGGGAAGAGGAAGGATGGCGGCGGATGGGAGGAGGAGGAGGAGGAGTGGGGAACTCGGCTAGGGTTAGGGTTGCCCTCTAGGGGGGTAGATAAGGAGGGGCAAGGGGGCAGGTGGTCCATGGAGGGGGGTGTGACAGCGACAGGAGGAGCTCTCCTCGTGACGTTGGTGTACGGAGGTGGAAGGAGGGGTACCGGGCCAGGGACAGAGAAAAGGTGGGCTGGGCCTCTCTCTCCCTTGTGTGCTGGTTTTTGTTTTTTTTTTTTTTTTTTTTTTTTGCAGCAAAGGATTGGAGGGATTAGATGACTTTGGAGTTTGCAAAAAAAAAACCAGAAAAATTTGGGTAGGCCACTTAGTGGGTTAGCAACCATTTGGCCATTTTAATTTTCAAGGTTTCAAAATTTCAGTGCTGTTTGTAAATTGGTTTAGTTTTGGAAGTATTTGATAATTATTTGATCAATCTTGAAACCAATAATTTAATAGGGTGAACAAATAACTTCAATTGGAAACAATTGAGTATATTTGTTTTGGTGATTTTTATCATTTCAAATGGGGTGATGTTTAGTGAGTTGGTTTGAATTTGAAAGCAAATTTGGAATTATGAATTAATATTGAAAATAATGATTTTTAATAGGGTGAACCCTATGGTTTAATTTGATTAAATTAGGTGCTTTGATTTGGAGATTTTCATAAACTCAAAGTGGTTCTGTTTGATGAATTTGGTTTGAGTTTTAAATGTGATTTGGAAATTAATTGTTTGATTAAAACCAACAATTTAACAGGTGAGCATTATGGAATTATTTGGAAACAAATGAGGTTTTGATTTGCATTTCTTTATTTGAAAAAGATTGTAACATGACAAGTATGAAATAAACATTTGAAATAATGTTTGAATTTCAATTGTTTTGGTATTAGATGAATTCTTGTTAGAAACAAAACAACAGTTTGGAAACACCACTTTTATGAAACAATTGATTGTTTTTATTTGAACTCTCACTTTGGAAATTGTAACATCACAAGGATGAAACAAAGGGTTTGAAATTTGAGTTGAAATTCAAACAGAAAACAAAGGAAAACAACTGAAAACAGAGAAAAACAAATGGAAAACAAACAAAACAAATGCAATCAACATGATGCCATGATGCAAAACATAAAATAACAGAGAGCAAACATTCTAAAGGCTATTTTTCAGACTTGGGATGTTACACCTTGGAATGTAGCTCTACTCCGTCGATTTCATTCGTAAGCAAAGATGTGTATGTACCCTCTTATCCGAGTTGAAATTCTACTCTGCAATCTGAAATTGTTCTCGGGGACTGCCCTCGTCCAAAATTGCTCTAAGTGTTTTTACTCGGTTTTACTATTTGTCTATTCGGTTGCTTCACTTCTGAACTCATACGCGTACAGAGTACTGTGTCTAAACCTATATGCCAACTCTTCGACTCTGCTGTTGTCCGAAACCCGGCTTCATGGCAAGCAAGAGAACAAGCAAAAGGTCAATGAGCACAAGAAAATCGCTAAGGAAGAAAAAGTGCAGGAACCGAGTAGAGTGTTTGTTACTTCTGTTCTCTGTATTGTCTTTTCGGCTAAGTGGTGGGCTGCGTTATTATGATTGTTTCTAAGCGGCTAAGTATTTGCAGCCCTACTCTTGGACTCTTGTGACTCGAATACCAAAAAAGCAACAAGTTGCGGGTAGAGCAGAGATGAACGGAGAGGGTGAATAAGAAACGCAACTCGGGGACTCGCATGGAAACGCAACCCGGCATTGAGCCAGGGCTGCCCAAAATGACTAAGTCAAAGATAACAAGTGGAAATAAAATTGAGTAGCAAGAGAAAAGCATAAATAAGTCTGGTACATATGCTCCCGGCATCCCGGGGATCTGATAAGTGTTCAAGTAAAAAGTGTGCAGGTAAAATCATGTGGAGGAGGTATCGTTGTCGGCGCTGGCCTTGGCTGCTGCATCTTCTGTGGTGGCCTTGATTGCTTCGGCTTCCGAGTTGGCGGCGGCTGCCTTCGCGGTTTCTTCCTCAGTGTTTGTGTTGGTCGCATCCGAGTGGACGGTGACGGCTTGCTCCATCTCGACGTCGTGCTCGGGAGCCACCGGATCTGAAGCTTGGCCTTGGGGGCGCACCGAGTCGTCGAGAGCGGCTCCTGATGAAGTGCCGAACTCGAGGGCAGCGGTGTCGATAACCTCGATTTCTTCATCGCTACTCGCGATGACCGTGGCCTTCCCCTTGCCTCTAGGCGTATCGAAGAAGCCGTCCAAGTCGGACTCTGTATCTTCATCCGCTTCCTCGCCCTCCTCCACTTCGGTGTCGGGCTCGGGGAGGCCGTCGATGAAGACGTCCGTCTCCGCGCACTCCGCGACTTCGTACGCAATCAGCTTGCGTGAGGCCACGCAGCTGGGATCCATCTCCCACCTGGAGTTATCGCGCTTCCCGCGGATGATCTCCATGTTGAGATTCTCGTACCAAGAAGCGACGCAGAGTAGCATCAGGTCGGCGCCTGCCCGAGCTGCAGAGGTGCGCCATTTCTTCAACTCGGCCTTCACGCCGCGCAGTTTCAGAGCAAGGCCACCAATCGTTGTCGGCGCGGAATCCTCAGGCCAGAACAGCTTGTGGAGCTCGAAGCCGACGCGCACCAAGTCGGTGCCCACGCCGGCTAGGCGCTCGAAGTGCCCTTTCATCACCAGCAAGCTGTCCTCGATCTCGGCTCTAGTGTCCGAGGCCTCGCCCTTCTCAAGGCGAGCTGCTCGGGCTTTGGCCAAAGCTGGCGCGCAAGCAGACACGAGATCAGGGAAGATGTCTGCACAAAAGCAAGGGAGAAATTCAGACACGGGAACCGAGAAGAGGCAGAACCGAGAAGAAAAGATGCAGAGAAAAGGAGACTTACTGTGAAGCTCGTGGCGCAGCTGCTGCAACTGGATTTTCCAGGCCTCCTCATTGGAAATGTGCTTCTCCTCGAGCAAGCGAAGTCCGTCCAACTGAGTGAAGTACCCAGCATTGGACTTCTTCAGTGTTTCGCACTCCTGCTCGAGGGCTTTGATCTTGGCCTTGAAAGTTATCTCAGCCTTGGCCTTCTCGGCGGTGATCCTGTCCCTCTCGGCGCCAAGGTCAAGAGCATCTTGGAGGGCCTTCTGAAGCTGGAGCTGCAGCTGCTCCGTCTCTGTTGTATGGTCCTTCAGCAGCTCAACGGCCTGGTCGGACAGCCGCTGCTGCAGTTCGTCAGGCTTGACGCAGTCTTGGTGTTCCTCAACAAACAATTTATGATCTTCTGAAAAGAGCAAAGCATGGTTAGCAGAGAAGCAAAAGAAACGGACACAAGGGCAGACCGAGTAAACGGAGGGTTACCTTCAAGTTTCTTGATAGTGTTCTCGGCATTCGCAACAAAGGTGCGACAGTGCTCGTGCTCGTCAGCCAGGGACTTTAGCTTCCCTACAGAGAAGAAAATGTTAACGCAAGAAAGCAGAAGCGGGCGTAAGCAAAAACGCAAGAACCGCGCGGCTGGAAACGTACCTTCCACCTCAGACAGTTTCTGGGTGCTATTCTTCGCATCCTTACTGGCTGCTTCCGCAGCTGCTCTCTCTCTCTCTCCAATGCAGTAATTCGCCTTCTGGCGATAGCGTGATTCCAGAGAAGCTGGCGGTGCAGACTGGTACGCTTCAGAACGTTATCCTGAGAAGCGAAAAGAAAGCAAGTTAGACAGAGAAGTGAAGATTCAACCCGAGAAGGCGGCTACTCGGGAAAGCATCCGCCTACTCGGCCAGAATCTCGGGGACTGGGTGATGGTAAAGGAAAATGAGAAAAGAAGGATGCTACTCGGAGAAAGGAAAGATGCTATTCGGAGAGGGAAAGATAAGACTTACCGCGTAAGACTGTTCAAGATCTTCAGCGTTCTTGCGGTGCACGAACATCTTGGCGGCGAGGGTAGCGGTGCTGGAAGAGACGGTCATGGGCTGGTAGCCCAAGTCCACCTTGTTCCACTCGACCCGCATGTGATCTATGTCGCCCAGGCCAAGGCCGTTCCACTTCTCTGTGCCGAGAAGTTTGCTGTCCCATTTGGCGTCAATGAAACCCACCAAGTCGAGTACCTGCTCGAGGCTCTGAGAAGATACTGCTTGATCTTGAGCTCCCCGAGAAGCAATAGAGACGGGGGCCGGGGGCCGGGAGTCCGTCGCCACGGCCTTCCGTCCTTTGGTGCGAGCAATCTTCCGGTCCTCGACAGAAAGGCCAATCTGGCGCTGTTGACTGACCTTCACCATGTAGTCCGGGAAGAGGGGCTGGTCAGCCACGTTGGCAGCAGCAGGAACCGCACTGGGGTTGCGGATGACCAACTGCTTGGATTGTCCAGTCGATGCCGGCGGAATCTGCTCGGTAGCTCGCTTCATGGCCTTTTCCTTCTGAGCAGTTGGCTCCTCGCCCTTCTGCTTCTCGGGCTTCTTCCCTTCAACCTTGGCCTTCGCCTTCTCGGCGGCCTCCGCCTCGGCTGTTTTCTTCTCAGCCTCTGTCTTCTCGGCAGCTCCCTTCTCGGCCGCCCTCTTCTCGACCTCCTTCCTCAAAGCATCCAGGGCCTGTTGCCTGGCTTGGTCAGTTGGCGGCGCCAGGGGCGCGCTATCCGGTGCGCCAGTCGGCTGGGCGCTACTCGGTGCGGCGCCTGTTTGTGCATCGCTTAATGGGTAGCAATCTGCCAGGGTGGCATCTGTCTTGGCGGCATCTTCCACCCGCTGTTCGGCAGCAGGATCCACTTGGCCTGCGGTGGTTGTGGTTGGCTGCTCCTGTTCAGTCTCTGGTCGCTCGAGGGCAGTGTTATCCGGCATCTCTTCATCTTGAGTCTCCTCGGCAGTGTTGGCCGGAGGAGAAGGGAGTCTCTCATGGTGGGCGGCAGTGTCCTGTGCTACTGAGTGTTTTCCTGAATCTGCTTCTTGAGCATCAGTGCCCTGTGCACTGGGAGTGTTATCCTCGTCATCGTCGAGGTTGATAAGTGGCGCTGCTGGCTTCTTAGCCTGGTTGGGTGCGAGAGCAGCATTCGCGTCCATGGGAGGTCTGCAGAGAAGAAGGAATTCAGAAATTAGAAGAGGATTGGGGAAAATGACATAGTAAGAGAAGGGAGACAACAGAGAAGAAACTTACGCGCTGGTGGAGGCGAGTTTTCGCCTTGGTCTCTTCACGACCACCTTGGTCGTTTTCGTCCCCTCGGCTGCTTTTCTCTTCTTGGCAGGAGGCTCTTGGGCGCCGCTGCCTGTCCGCTTGCGAGTGGCAGGGGCAGCGACAGAGAGAGGGTTGACGACAAGTGCTTTGTCGCCCTCCTTCTTGTTCTCGTCTTCGGCCTCATCCTCGTTCTCTTCAGCAACATCATCTGCGGATCCAGGGAAAGAAGAGGAGCATATCAGAAAACAACAAACAGTGGATTGGTGTTTCTCGTGAACAAGCAAAGCAAGTGTGCGGTTACCTTCAAATTCGTCCTCATACCAGTCGCGGAGAGACGTTTCCGCACGCTGCTTCTCCATGGTGGGGGAGCGAGGAAGGTTGATCTGGTCAGCGGTCTCAAAGGAGGCCTGGTCGTCCTCCTCTCGGTCAGGAAACCAGTTCCCTTCAAAACGTTCGCAGCTCTCCTCAAGCTGGCGAGTGAGGACCTGAAGAGCGAACAAGTGTCACTAGCCTAGCCGAGTAGCAGAATGGTATCCTACTCGGATGGGCGTGCAAACACAAAGCACACTAAGCCTAGGTAATCTTATCGAATGCTCTACTCGGATAGGCGTGCAAACACAAAGCACACTAAGCCTAAGTGAGTTTACCGAATGTTCTACTCGGAACGGCGTGCAGGCACAAAGCACACTAAGCCTATACAACTCTACTAAGTAATCTACTCGGTACAGATGATGATTGCTAGCCGCGGCGAGAAGAAGAAGTTTGCTACTCGGAATACATAGTACGGAAAGCAGGGAAAGAAGGGCGTACCCGCGAAATCGGCTTCGTGCGGCTGTATGGGATGAACCCATACTGCCAGTGCTCGTCGAGGTTCGTCGTCAGGATGGCCCTTGCGTGCTCGGGGACGTCCGCGTTGTCGAGCTCGATGGTGGTTGTCCTGGTGCGATCGCGGGGGCCACCCATGTAGCACATCAGGTGGCAGCGCTCCTGCAGGGGCAGGACGCGATTCTTAATCCAGCATGCCACTGGATCATCGCTCTTGAGGCCCTCATCGATCAGAGCGCCGAGCCGCGCCTCAATCTCCTTCGCGTTGAGGTCGTTGGCGGGCTTCGCCTTCCAATTCTTCCCGGTGGGAGCACGGTCGCTCCAAGCGGGAAGGTTGATCATGTCGGTCACCAGTCCTCCTTCGGTGGCGGGGATGTTCTTGACGTAGAGAAACGTCTTCTGCCACATCCGCACGGACTCCAACCCCTTGATGCGGGGGTGATTGGTCCCCGACCGCTGCACCATCATGGCGTAGCCGGTGTCGGTTGCCCGTGGCGCACCCGCGTTTTCCTTCTTCCCGACGGTCTGCTGGCGGAGGTGGAAGTATCTGAGCCAGGTGTCGGTTGTCGGATGAATGCCGAGGAAGGCCTCGCACACCACGGCGTGGTAGGCGAGGAAGACGACGGCATTGGGCGGTAGATGATGCATTTGAAGGCCGAAGTGGTCGAGGAAGCGGCGGAGGAAGTCGGACGCCGGTAGGCCGAAGCCGCGCTCGAAATGCGCCAGGAACACGACGTGCTCGCCCTCCTCCGGGGCAGGCACAAGCTCGCCCCTAGACGGCCGGCATTGAACACCAGGAGGAACCCTCCTAGTGTTCACAAGCCAGGCGCAGTCCTCGGCGGTGACGTGCGAGCCAGCCCAGCCGGCGCGAGACATGGCTGCGAGTAGGAGGAGTGGAGAAAATTGGAAGAGTTTGGTTGGCTGGATTGGATTCGCGGCGGCGCAAAGGTTTGCGCGGCGGCGGAGAGCTCGGCGGCGGAGAGCTCGGCGGCGGAGGAGAACAGGGAGACGGAAGGGGAAAAGAGCAAAGGGAGGAGAAAAGGAAGTTACCGGCGGGGGTATTTATATCCTCTCCGCGATTTTACCGTTACCACCGGGGAAGTGGGATCAATCGTGGCGTGTGGTGGGGCCTGTGGCCGCATAGAAACGCACACAAGCGCGGGATGCGCGCGTAACGGCCGCAGTTGATCCCACTACCAGATCGTGGCCAATTACTGCGCGTGATGGGACATAACGGATCAGTGGGCCCGCCCCGTGAAAACTGGGCACGTGGCACGTCGTGTCGCGGCAACGAAGCGACGGGGTCACGGATGCTTGACACGTGTTCAGTTGCTGTGCGAAGGGCTGGATCGTGCTCTGCGCTGCAGAGGCTCAATTCAAGAAAATTCTCCAAGTCTTTTTACTCGGTCGCAGAGTAGAAGTCACCTGCTACGCAGAAGAGAGGAAACATAAGGTACTACTCTGAGAGCTACTCGGAGGTCATTTACTCGGCATCTCGAGGTTCAAGGGCTGTGATTGCAAAGATTGGTTTTAAGCTGGCAGAGCCTAGTGAACGAGTTCACAAGGCTCAACCAGCTTCGGGGACTGCTGTCGGGGGGTTACCCCCGAGTAGGGTAAAGGCAAGTGGTAAAGGCGTCTTACAGAAGAGAGGTTTGGTCGAGTAGCCGGCTACCCGGTACTTGCTACCCGGGCGACAGCTACTCGGCTTCTCCTCAAGATGACCGGAAGGAGATATCAGTCAAGTTACATCCATTCGAGTAGAAGAGTTGGCCCGAGTAGATTTGGCGGGAACCTACTCGGGCCAGAAAGTCAAAGGAGCCGTTCTGACACAGGATCCCGCGTATCCTGGGTCCGTACTTGGCAGTATTCGAACTACTGTTCATCTGGGACCGGCCTGCCTGACAGTGACAACATGGAAGCAGGCCGTGGCAGGATAAGGGGGGCCCACTCTGTGTTTGGCACAGTGATACCAGTCTGTCCCCTTGTTTTGCCCAACGACTTTCTAGATGCAGCCAAGATTAGGAACCAAAGCTGTCAGCGGGAACCCGGAAGAAGGACGATGTGCACACTACGTCGACACGTGTCCATGTTTGGACGTATCCAGCTGGGCACCAGGTATATAAGGTGCCCCGCCGCCTCCTGCGTGAGGCACGGGCTAGATCGAACACATCTTGACCTAATTCTTGACCTAGTTCATCATCTAGAGAGGAGAGTGGCTACTCGGTAGCAAGAACGTTGAACTGTGGCTACTCGGTGAGACACCAGAATATACAAAGAAAGGCAGGAGTAGGGGTTTTACCTCCTCACGAGGGCCCTGAACCTGGGTAAATCGTGTTGTTTGCAGTGTTTACGTCGTACCTCACGCGGCTAGTCGTCGCGTGATCCCTCCCCGAGCACCTCCAGCGTCCTTCGTCCCCACATCTTTAGCCATCCCATGGCATCTGCCGTGACACCACCACGACAAAGAGCATGAAGAACACCTTCGTCTAACCCTCATGAAGCTTCGCGAGCATCATCTCTATGCCAAGTTCTCCAAATGTGAGTTCTGGATTTCAGAAGTTGCTTACCTTGGTCATGTCATCTCTGCCAAGGGCATAGCCATTGATCCAGAAAAGGTTAAAGCAATTGTTGATTGGAAACCTCCAAAGACGGTGAGGCAAGTAAGAAGTTTTCTTGGCTTGGCTAGCTATTGCCGTCGTTTCGTCCAAAACTTCTCCAAGATTGCCAAACCTCTCACTGACCTCACAAAGAAGGACAAGAAGTTCGTTTGGTCTCCACAATGTGATGAAAGCTTCAATCTCTTGAAGACTAAACTCACTTCTACACCAGTTCTGGTTGGCCCAGATACTACCAAACCTTTCCAGATATTCTGCAATGCATCTCTCCAAGGTCTAGGTGCAGTTCTTATGCAAGAACGTCAAGTTGTAGCTTATGCTTCACATCAGTTGAATGCCCATGAGCAAAACTATCCCACTCATGACCTAGAACTTGCATAAGTTGTGTTTGCCCTCAAGAAATGGAGACAATACTTGTTGGGTAATCGCACTGAAATCTTTTCCGATCATAAGAGTCTGAAATACATCTTCACTCAGCCAGATCTAAACCTCAGGCAAAGGAGATGGATTGAAAAGATTAAAGACTTTGATCTCACCATTTCTTACACTCCAGGCAAGGCTAATGTTATGGCCGATGCTCTCAGTCGCAAGTCATATTGCAATAATCTCATGATCATGGAAAGCCAACCTCCACTTCATGAAGAATTCCAGAATCTGAACCTTGGTCTTGTTCCTCAAGGCTATCTTGCAAGCTTGACAGCCAGTCCAACTCTCGAGGACAAGATTCGTTCTGAACAACTTCGTGATGCTGAAATCAAGAAGATGGTAGAACACATCAATGAAGGCAAGGAGAAATTCAAGTCCTTCTCAATTGATGACAAGGGAACTGTGTTCTTCGAAGGACGCATTGCAGTTCCTCAAGTTCAAAGTCTCAAAGATGTCATTCTCAAGGAGGCTCATGAAACTCCTCTCTCCATCCACCCTGGAAGTACAAAGATGTACCAGGATCTTAAGACACTGTATTGGTGGCCTGGCATGAAATGTGAAATTGCTCAATACGTTTCTGAATGCGACGTTTGTCAACGTGTTAAGGCAGTCCATCAGAAAACAGCCGGTCTACTCCAACCACTGAAAATCCCTGAGTGGAAGTGGGACATGATTGAAATGGACTTCGTCACTGGTTTTCCAAAGTCCAAGAAGGGCAGCGATGCAATCTTCGTTGTTATTGATCGTCTCACTAAAGTAGCTCACTTCTTTGCTGTCAAAGAAACAATCTCAGCTAGCCAGTTAGCAGAGCTCTACACAGCAAAGATTGTTCCTCTTCATGGTGTTCCATTGGAAATAAGCTCAGACCGTGGAAGCATATTCACTTCTCATTTCTGGAAAAGCTTTCAAGAAGCATTGGGCACCAAACTTCTGTTCAGCACAGCCTATCACCCTCAGTCTCAAGGGCAAGTCGAAAGAGTCAATCAGATTCTCGAGGATATGCTCAGAGCATGTGGTCTCTCCTTTGGCATGAAATGGGAGGATTGCCTTCCATATGCTGAATTCTCCTACAACAATAGCTTCCAGGCAAGCCTAGGCATGGCACCATTTGAAGCACTCTATGGCCGCAGATGCAGGAGTCCAATCAATTGGTCTGGAGCTGGTGAACGTTCACTCTTAGGCCCTGACATTGTTAAGGAAGCCGAAGAGAAAGTTCGTATCATTCGTGACAATCTCAAGATTGCTCAGTCTCGTCAGAAAAGCTACTATGACAGCAAGCACAGGGATATGATCTATGCACCTGGTGACAAGGCATATCTCCGTGTAACTCCCCTCAGAGGCACTCATCGTTTTGGTGTGAAAGGAAAGCTTGCACCAAGATACATTGGTCCTTTCAACATTCTCTCAAGGCGTGCGGAAAATGCATATCGTCTCGAACTTCCAGAAAAACTATCCAAGGTGCACGATGTGTTTCACGTGTCACAGCTCAAGAGGTGTTTCAAAGATCCAGATCGTGCAGTTGATCATGATCCCAAGTATGAAAAATAACCATTAGAATGGTTGCTCTTTGTTAATTTATATTTTGCATCATGTCATCATAAGCATTACATTTGTTTTCACTTCTTTTCCATTTGAATTTTCAAACCAAAATTCAAATCTATTTGTTTCATACTTGTTCTGTTACAATGTTTCAGATAAAACTTGCAAAGCAAACCATTTATTTGTTTCCATTAAACTTGGAATTAAAAACCATTAACTTGCTTCTTATCAATAATTCAAATTAATACCAAAATTGCTCAAATTCATTTGAATTTCCAAACAGCAACTAAATTCAAACTTTTGAAAAACAAAAAGTGGCACAGTTGAGCTTTGGTAATAAATAACCTATAAAAATTATCCCCACAATTTTTCAAATCCCAAAAACCCATCTTTTCTCCTCTTTTCCTTTTCTGCAAAAAAAAAAGAGAAAGAAAATAAAACCAAAAAAAACGGCTGGGGAAGGCAGACTGGGCCAGCACAGCCCACCTTCCACCCCAGCACGCAGCGCGCGCGGCCCACCCACCTTCTCCTTCCTCCGTACAGCTGACGCTGCGCCTGACGCAAGCACGCACACAGCAGGGCGCCCTCCACCTGCTCCCTCCCTACCTTTTCCTCCCCTATTTCTACCTCGCGAGCTCCCAAACCCTAACCCTAACCCTCTCCTTCCTCCCTGCCGCCGCCGTTTCTCTTCCTCTCTCTCAGATCACCGTCGTCCACCTCTGAACTTTCTGAATTTTTTCTGCACAACGCCATGGCTGGAGCTTGATTGCGGTTGTGGTAGTGGGGGTGGTCATCGCCAGGACCGCTCGGGCACGGGAACGGGGCCGTGGACCTCCCCTCTCCCTCCTCGCTTCATCGACAAGGACTGGGAGCGTCCAGATCGCCGCCGCCGTCTCCGCCTGTCGCCGTCGCCACCGAGCCGCTGCCACGACCTCCCTCCTCTCTCCTCTGGTCCCCCTTGCACCCGCGAGTCCCACACACGCGCACGATGCGCAACACGCACGCGCAGTCGCAGCAGCACAACGCAGGCCGCCGGCGATCACCGTCCCCTCGACGCCAAGTTCAGTTAACTGAACTTTCGTCAGTTCAGTTAACTGACGAAACTGAACTTCAAAAAACCCAAGTCCTCCTCTCTGTCACGAAACGATTCAGTAGCGCAGTGGCAACGCACTGCTCACGCGCGCCCGCGGCGCGGGTTCGATTCCTCCCCGCAGCGATTAAATCCCACACCTTTTTGCTCGTTGCCACCCGCGCGCGGGAGTGGCCCACCTGTCTGTGGCTCTGCGAGCCCAGTCAGCACCCACCCGCAGCCACGCAGGCGCCAACTGGGCACTGGCCCACTGCCAGTGACCCAGGGGCTGCTCTAGATGCGTAGAAAAACTCCAGGGACCTATTCTGTATTTCTTTTTCGCACCTAGGCCCCTGTAACAAGTTTAATATTTTTAAATTCACAAAATAGCCCCTGCAATTTCAAATTCAAATAACTTGTGCATTTCAAATCCAAACTTAATAAATAAAATATGTTTTCTGTACCAAATTTAATTCTCTATATGTTTAAAACATTTGCTTACTGTTTTGAACATTTCAAATGTTTTCAAAAATTCAAATTCAAACTACTATTTCAAATTTGGTCAAATTCATAACTAATTCAAATTTAATTCAAATGGCACATATAAAATATGTTTCCATGCAAAATTGAACCACCTTTCCAAATATAAACTTTGTTTCCTGTTTTGAATAATTAAAATTGATTAAATAATTTAAATCCTTGTTTAATTCATTTAAAATTGCTAAATTCATAACTTGGTCAAATTAAATTCTTTTTGAACATATAAAATATGTTTTCAAACCAGAAAAATATAATCTTTTCAAATATGAATTTTATTTAATGTTTGAACAAATAAAAATTCAAATAATTTCATACTTGAATTAAATTCATTTAAATCTTGTTCAAACTTGTTTAATTCATAATTAATTCATTTTAATTCCTTTTTCAATAAATGAAACATGTATTCCACCTAAAAATTTTGTGTTCTTTCCAAATATGAACTTTGTTATCTATTTTGAGAAATTAAAGTGGGTGAAAACAACAAATGCTAGTGTAAATCATTTAAGAAGCCAAATTCCATAACTTGATAAATAAAATTCCAAACTTGATAAACACCTTTTCAATTTGAAGCTGTTGTTGTTTTCTTATTGTTTTCATCATCCATGCATCATTCTAATCAACTTTCACATGTTGGTTATTTGTAGATCATTTAATCCAACCTTAACTCATGGGCCTTTCCATATGCAATCCAAATTGCATATGGGCCCATTTAATTATGTTACCATGTCAACTAGCTTACCTTTGATGCATCAATTAAATTGCCATGCATCATCCCATGATTGTGCATTATGCCATGTTATTGATTGTTTGTCTCTCTGCGTTGTTTGTTTGCTTCTTCCCGAATAGACGACGACGCTGAGACAGACGAGGTTTACGACACTACTTCTGAGGAGTTAGCCCAGTACCAGGCTACTGAGTTTGCAGGCAAGTATTCACTCACATGAACCATTGTGTCCTTTCCACACTGGATATCGATACTTTCCGTTGTCTATTGTGCTAGCCTTAAGATTCGTTGCTTGTGTTCGATCCTATCACATGTTATCCTGTAACCCTAATATAGCCTATCCTCCACACCTATAACCCTGTTGCTTGTTGCATGTGTCTTACTAGCATGCTTAGGGTTGTTTATGCTCGAGTATGATGTCTGTTATTTCTGTTACCTTATTTATTATGTTCTGGGGCTCGATGTTTAAACAACAACCTGTTAATGTTTGAGGTAATGCTAATTTGATGATAAGGCACCGGCAGGAGGCCGGGTATGGTTTTGAGGCCTGCTAGTGTCGAACTCAGGAAAAGTTCTTGTCCTCTAGATCCATGATGAGCGCGCTAACCGCATGTGGGAAGCGTGTATGGGTGCCCCCCTCAATTTTATTCGATTCGCATCTCGTCCAAATCGCCTCATTTAGTTCGGGTTTTCCATTTGCCGCATGCATATGCAGGTGCGAACCCGAGGCCAGGGTGGTAACTTTTGTAGTCGGCATTTAGGGAGACACGTTCTTAGAGTGCTATGAGGGTCCCCTTTTCTTCGTGGGGCTTGATTAGCCGTGCGCTCAATTGAACGGGGTTCTTTGGGCTTGATGCGAAGAAGAGTTGGGTTGTGTTGAGTGTCTCGCTTGGTGGGTTTGATCCCCGTCTGGCGAGATATTCTTACGTGTACGGCCAAATTGGTGCATCCCTGCAGGGTTAAATCTTCTCGAGAAGCCGTGTTGTCCGCGGTTATGGATGACTTGGTGATAGGGCTGGCTAACAAGGATTAGACAACTTACACCTAACTAATACTAATTGGACTAGTAATAGGCTTATTGACACAATAACTTGAACCTTCACTAATCCAACTGTGTGAGTTATCCTCGGATTGCTTCTTTGGATAAGGGGCGAGATCCAGGATGGGTTTGTTTGAGGTTAGTGGTAGTTGGTTCCGATACGCTATCTTATCCCCTTCTTTTAGCCGGATGTTGTAGAGTGTCTCTGTAGTTGGTTAGGCAGCCCGCTGCCGCACTTTTGTATCACCTATCTTCCGTTGAACCCAAAGCATCTGTACTTGGTGTTGCCGGGTACACTTTGGTATCTTGTGCGTCTTGCTTGCCAGTACTCGTCTGTACTGACCCCTTTAGGGATGCGTGTTCTGCAAACTACGTTTCCGAGGATCCCCATGGTGGCTACTACGTGGAGTATGACGAGGCTGCTGACGAGTAGATAGCGGACCCGGGCAGGATCCGAGACATCGTGGATGGGCTCCGTCTTTTCGTTTCCGGCTTCTTAAGCCTATTTGGATTTTGTCTGTACTCAGACCCTTTGAATGCTTCCGCTGAGATGTAATGATGTTATGTTGGGACATGTGTCCTCTGGATGATTGTATTTGCTATCTCTGCTCTAGTGAGAGCTATTTGCAACTTATTTCCATCTTTTGTGTCCTAGAGATATGTTGTGTTCTCATTCTGTTAAACGCTGTTGACGTACCATGTGTGTATGGTATGAAGTACGTCAATGGTAGTATCCTGATTTCTATGGGATGGTTTACGTAGACGATGAACAGTAAGGGTTGGTTGTCACACATACGTGTGTTGGCCTACTCGTAAGAGATGCGGGTGCCGATAAGCCCCGTAATCCAATCAACTACTGTTCAACGGAACTGCGAGTATCCTCTAGAAGTCCGGGTGCGACATAGCATAAGTATAGTGCTCTAATAGGGAAAATATCAATGAATAAGGGAAAATTGTCACATAAAATACTGATGCAAAATGGACGTATCAACTCCCCCAAGCTTAGACTCCGCTTGTCCCCAAGCGACAACTGAGCTCGGAAAACATGACCAGAGGTTTTATGATGTGAAGTGTTGATAATAAATAATGCGGACATGAAGCATCAGCAATTACTAAATAAACACTAATAATTCTATACAACAATCTTTCCCATAATGCTTCTCAAAGAGAAGTGATGATTCAATCATATAAAGGTAAAGTGAGTGCAAATTCATTAAGCTATAGAAAACTATGTTCTTGGTCAGAGAACAACTATCATATCAATCTTATCTTTATGGAAGAGTCTATGTGAGAGCTATTAAGAAAATAACTCATACTTATATTACCACAAAGTCTTTCCATGAATAGAGAACTTTCAGGGATCATGTTCTTAATAAAGGAGGTGAAAACAACTCACACAAAGGAAGATTCTAGTTAGAAAAGCTCAACTTTCAACTTTTCTTATCATGATGGTAATGTCAACTTCAATAATACATGGTTAAATATCATCGTGGACATATAAAAGAATGCATCTCAGTTCAACATCATAAGTTTGCTAGTAGAGAATAGAGGGAGTAGGTGGACTGACTCAATCCTATTAGTAAAGAAAAGCCCTTCGCAGAGGGAAGCAGGCATTACTCATGTGCTACAACTTTTTATTTTTTTAATAAAATAGAGGCATTGAAATGTAATTTTAAGAGATATGTATGTCTATGTCAACGAATGGTAATCAAAAACTTATCATAACCCATGTCAAGCAAGGTGTTTAGTATTTTGAGAGTGGTCCCCGTTAGCTTTATTAGTTGGCACTCCCCCCCCCCCCCCCCACACACACCTTTCTTTCACAAACCAGGGCTAGCCGTGTTCACGGGTACCCACGAGCTTTCATCAAACCATGGGGAAGTGCATTTTTATATTATATTATTTGGCACCAGCTCTCTTGCAATTTTAGATGAGCCCCGATTACATACTCATCAAGTGAAATAAGAAAGAAAAACCTTGCTTGACATAACACATGATAAACTTTAAACTAGTTTCTCATGAGCTAAAACAGGGACACAAAACAGGTTTGATATTTTGAAGGATTTAAAGGTAGCACACGAGTAATTTACTTGGAGTGGCGGTAAAATACCACATATAGGAAGGTATGATGGACACCTGTGGAAGGTTTTTGGTTTGGGTATTTGGATGCACGAGTAGTGATCATACTCAGTACAAGGTTTTTGGCTAGCAAAGGCTTTGTAGAAAACATACGAAGTTGATAGGTGCAAACGGATATATAAAACCATGCAATGATATAAATCATGAGGTATTGCAACTGTCTTCCTTGTCAGCATAACACATCAATCATAACAACATAAACATGAATGTTTTGTAGGCATAAAAGATCTATGGGGTAATATATCTGCATGTGAAACCTCTCTTCTTTGTTCTAAGTCCCTAAGTTTTGTTGCTATGACCAATGCTATGTTTGCCAATACTCAATAAATTTCTGCTACTATACCCAACATGAGATCACTACTAAACAAAAGACAAGCATGCGAGAATAATTGCCATGAATAGAACATATAGTGCAACTAAGTAAGAACAAGACTTCATATCAATATTTAATCATAGGAAAACTCACACCAACGGATACAATGCTTCACTTATAAAGGAGTAAAAGCCCAACTTGCAAACTACCATACTATAAGATAACCTCCCTAACCATGATAAGACACATGACTCTAATAATAAAAGCAAAGAGAGTGATACTGTGGCAACTCCGCCATAATAATTAAGCTTGATTCTTTGACGACACGTCTTCAGCTTCTTCTTCCTCATCAAATTTCCAAGGTAAATGCTTCCCATCAACGCAAGACGAAGAAGTTTCCACGATCCTGAAATTTGCACCAAAGATCATACACTTGAATATCAACTCATACTCATAGTTTTAGTTTTGCAAATCATAAATTTGCGCTTGAAGATGTGATGTTTCTTTCTGTAGTAGTTTGACTTTCTCCCAAAAATACCCTATTTCTTTGCAATGATCATCGATGAGATATGAAATTATGCGATGATTCACTTCCACTCCATGTTACACCATCTTCTCGCACTTGAACACTTCGTACTCCAGTTCTTCCAGCCTTGTCTTCTCATCTCTCTCCTTCTACGGACCCTCTAGATATTGCTTCTGGAGGACGTCATGATTCAACTAGAGAGTTTGGGGATGCATCCTCACCTCGGCTAGGTAAGGGTTGATGACGTTGATGAGGAACTTGTCCTTGGGGGAGCTTGGAGGAGTCACGGAAACTAGAGTTTGGTGGATTTCTTCCTGGCAGAAACAACTCGAAAACAAAACTCGTCGAAAACACATGTTAAGATACCAGGACAATCCGAGGGATTATATAGCAAAAAATTACTAAATATATGGAAGGTAAAAAGTCGAAGCGGGCTCGGAGTCAAGCTCCGGGGGCCTCCAGGAGGCCACTAGGCACTTCCAAGAAGGAGCCCGCTCCTAGGGCCCACCTGGTGGCCTCCGGTCCCGGCTCCGACTATTTTTCATGCGCAAATTTTTCATATTTACCGAAAAAATAAAGAATATAATTTTTTTACGGTGTTTCGTAAACGGTTTCTTACCAAAACTGATACCTACTCTAATTTCGACGCTGTTCTGCTATGACATTTGGCTCTAATATGATCTTCTGGAGTGAGTACCTGAACAATGTCAGCTTCCATGTTGTATGGATCACCGGATAAATAATGCTTCAGTATTTGGCCATTCACAACTTGTGGATTGCTGCCTTGGAAATTATTAATCTTGATAGCACCACACTGATAAACTTCTTCCACAACAAAAGGTCCCTCCCATTTAGAGAGTAATTTTCCTACAAAAAATCTGAGACAAGACTTATGCAATAATACTTTATCACCTATGTTAAATTTTCTTTTGAGAATCCTTTTATCATGCCATATTTTAACTTTTTCTTTAAACAACTTGGCATTTTCATAAGATTCACTTCTCCACACATCTAGAGAACTCATGTCTAACAATTTTATCTCACAGGCTAATTTGAAATCACAATTAAGTTGTCTAATATCCCAATAAGCTTTGTGTTCTAGCTCAAGGGGTAAATGACAAGCTTTTCCCTAAACCATATTATAAGGAGACATGCCCATGGGATTTTTATAAGTAGTTCTATAATCCCACAAAGCATCCCTAAGTTTCTTAGACCAATTCTTTCTAGATTTGTTAACAATCTTTTGCAAAATTAATTTGATCTCCCTATTTGATAGTTCTACTTGGCCACTAGTTTGAGGATGATAAGGTGAAGCAATCATATGATTAACATCATATTTAGCAAGAGTTTTTCTAAAAGCACCATGAATGAAATGAGAACCTCCATCGGTCATGAGATATCTAGGTACACCAAACATAAGAAAAATTATGTGTTTAAGCATTTTCATAGATTTTTTATGATCAGCACTTTTAGTTGGAATATCTTCTACCCATTTAGTAATATAATCAATAGTAACAAGAATATGGGTATAGCTATGTGAAGAGGGAAAAGGACCCATAAAGTCAAATCCCCAACAATCAAAAGGTTCAATAACTAGAGAATAGTTCATAGGCATTTCATTACGCCTACTAATATTACCAACCCTTTGACATTAATCACAAGTAGCAATAAATTTCTTTTCATGCCCAGGTACCATTATGCCACTAAAAATCTGATCGTAAAACCTTGCGTGCGGTTCTTTTGCCAACATGATGCCCTCCATAAGGACCATTATGACATTTCCTCAATATTTCTTCTTGCTCATGCTCAGGTAGACATCTTCTTAAAATTCCATCTACACCTTTTTATATAAATGTGGATCATCCCAAAAGTAATGCCTCAAATCATAAAAGAATTTCTTCTTTTGTTGATAAGTAAAGCTCGAAGGCAAAAACTTAGAAACGATAAATTTAGCATAATCAACATACCAAGGGTTTTCACGTGAGTTAACCTTAATAGATGCAAGTCGTTCATGAGGAAAACTATCATTAATAGGAATAGGATCATCAGGAATGTTTTCCATTCTAGATAAATTATTAGCAATAGGATTATCAGATCCTTTCCTATCAACAATATGAAAATTAAACTTTTTTAACAAAAGTACCCATCTAATAAGCCTAGGATTAGCATCTTTCTTTTACATAAGATATTTAATAGGAGCATGATCAATATGAATAGTGACTTTCGAATCAACAATATACTGTCTAAATTTACCACAAGCAAAATAATAGCTAAACACTATTTGTTAGTGGTAACATAGTTACTTTCAGAACTATCTAGAGTCTAACTAGCATAATGAATAAAATTCAATTTCTTATCTACTCTTTGTCCTAAAACAGCTCCTACAACATAATCACTAGCACATACATAATTTCAAAAGGCAAATTCCAATCAGGCAGTTGAACAACATGAGTAGTTATTAAAGCTTTCTTAAGACCTTCAAAGGATTCTTTACAATCATCATAAAAAATAAAAGGAACATCTTTTATAAGAAGATTGTTAAGAGGTCTTGAAGTCTTAGAAAAGTCTTTAATAAATCTCTTATGGAAACCAGCATGACCAATAAAACTACGTATACCTCTGATTTCCCTAGGATAGGGAATATTTTAAATTGCATCAACTTTGTCCTTGTCAAATTCAATGCCTCTTTCTAAAATTTTATGACCAAGAACAATTCATTCATTAACCATAAAGTGGCATTTCTCCAAGGACAAAACAAGATTATCATCCTCACATCGCTGCAAAACTTTGTTAAGATTATGGAGGTGATGACCTACAAGTGTAGGGGATCGCAATAGTCTTCGAGGGTAAGTGTAACTCAATTTATTGATTCAACACAAGGGGATCCAAAGAATACCTATAAGCCTTAGCAGTTGAGTTGTCAATTCAGCCACACTTGAGAAGCACTTAGCAAATGATATTAGTAACACATGGTGTGATAAAACATTGGATGGAGTGGTGTTGTGATGTTTCTCTTGCGTCCTCAACACACCTAATGCAATGGCAATTGTATAGATGCACTGGTTCAGCGAAGAGATAGTGAAAGTGGTGAAATATGGAGTGAAACGAGTGATATGTGTAATCTGTAATTAACGGACCAGCAAGGAAACAAGTAGTAAAAGCATGTAAAAATAGTAGCAATAATAGTAAAAGATGGACCGGGGTTCATAGGTTCACTAGTGGTAACTCTCCAGACAATAGAACATGTGTTGGGTAAACAAATTACAGCTAGGCAATTGACAAATCATGGGGGCATAACAATGCTTTTATGACGAGATATAGTTCACGGGTTCTAACATGGTAGGCATTACGTCAAGGCATATAGACCACTATCCAGCATGCATCCATGTCTAATAGTCCACCTCGGGAAATCTCTCCAGCAAATCTCTCTGGTATTAAGTTGCAGCAACAAAGTGATTTCTTTGTGTGCAACAGACAATTGCATTAAGAAAAATACGTAATGTAAGCAATGGTTCTCGTCCATAGACAAGAGCACCGCTATTTTATCCCTAGTGGCAACAACACATCCTCCCCCCCCCCCACATGTTTCTGTTACTCGAGCGCAGGCAACAAGGAGGCATGAACCCACTATCTAGCATATAAACCCTCTCTTGGAGGTGAAAACAACTATGTGGCCAAGGTAATCATAAACACCGGAGAGCATTGCAAGACAATATTAAAACTCTCTACAAATATAAGTCAATCATCTCATATTTACATGAACAAAATAATCATAATCTCATGTTTCATCAAATCCCAGCAAACACAACATGCACAATTACATAACGGTGGTCTCGATCATGCGAGGTAGCTCACGAGACTCTAAACATGGGGGCATAGGGGAGAGAACAACCATCTAGCTACTGCTATGGACCCGTAGTCCCGAGATGAACTACTCACACATCTGTCCGGAGGTGATCATGGCGATGTAGAGGCCTCCGGTGACGACCCCCCTCTTCGGCAGGGTGCCGGAGTAGGACTCCATAAGCCCTAGATTGGACTTTCGGGGTGATGACGCCTCTTTATATGTTTTGTGGAAAGTAACTCTGTCCCCGTGATTTTTAGGGTCAGGGGTAATTATAAGCGAAGGGGGGACGCGAAGCAGCGGCCAGGTCCTCCAGGGGCCTACTGGCCGCGACCTAGGGTCGGCCACACCTGGTGCCCCCTGTCCCCCCCTCTGGCTCTTCTTTGGTCTCCATCTTTGTTCCGGGTAAAAATTGATCTCCGTGGATTTTCAACCCTTTCCGAGAATATTTTCTTAAGAATTTTTTAGAAATAGAAAAACAACAAAAAACAGCAACTGGCCTGGGGCATCTTGTTAATAGGTTAGTTTGCGAAAACATCCGTGAAACAAAGGAAAACGGTAGAAAACATGAGGAAAACAAAAGGCATTAGGTAGAAAACAAGCATAGATACGTTTGCAATGTATCTACCTCTTGCATGGTGTCATGTACTGCAGGGTCGACACCATGCTCTCTGCCCAACTGACCATTTGCCAGATCAAGTTGGGTTTCATCAGCCTACCACTCGACGTCGATCCCCACAACCCCATCTTAGGTGCATTGGAGCACCGGACAATTGGTCACTCCGGAGAGTCGTCCATCAAGTTTGTCATCATCCACAGATTTGTCCATCTCCTAGACTTCGTCAATTGCATGTTGAAGGTTTGGAGCCTCTCACCAAACGAGGACATGACAAGATGGACGACCGAGCTCTCCCTCTGCCTAGGCAGCCTCGATGAGGAAGACGAGTTAAATAAGGCCAACGTGCCGACCGACATGGTGCCCATGTACCCCAGCCTGAGCGCGGAGGAAGGCGATGTTGTCTACTTGATGTTGGGCGAGTATAAGAAGATTTGCCGCGAGCACAAGTTCTCCAAGAAAACATGCGACGGGTATACCCCCCACGAAAAAAAATCCCCGGTACCACCTCCGTGTTGACATGCGCCGTGGTCTTCTCCTGGCTTGTGCGCCCCTCCCTGACCCTATTTTGCCTTGTGTGCGCATCACAAGTACCTCTGTAGTGCCTTCATCAATGATTATTCAGAGCGGATCAACAGGGACACAAAGTAGGAAAATCGGCAGATGGTAATCGTAGGAAAGGATGCATGAGTTATGTACGGCTAGTGAAGCTCAATAGCAGGATGCACCCTGAAGAGATTGCCTTGCTATATGTATGTACTCCCTTTGATCTCAAAATAATTGTCGCTCAAATGAATGTATCTAGATGCATTTTAAAACTAAATACATCCATTTTCATGACAATTATTTTGAGACAGACGGAGTACAACATATTTAGTTTGCATAGAAACCGATTTATTTCCATTGTAACTAACCAGAGAACTGAACCAGACGAGGCATGCTGATATATACTTTTTTTGCCTTGGCAATTACTTCATTCTTTTTATTAGAATTGGGCCGCCTCCAATCTAGGTGATGGTGAAGTGTTACTAAAAGGGGACAATCTAGTGCTTCTTGAGTTTAAAAAATGAAAAAAATTCAATATACTAGGAATTATTCCTCGTAATAGGAAATGTTATGTTTTCCCATTACTTGAAAGACGGGTTCCGACGGTTAGGCCTGGGCTGGACACATAGTTTAAAAAGAACCGGTGGGGCTATCAGTTTAGGTTTTTGCTAGTCGGATTGTCGGTTCAGTGGTGACAAAAAAGAAATATTTAAGATAATTGTTCAAAAATATAGCCTCGCATCAAATGAATACACATAACATTAAAATTAATGCACTAAAATTCCCAAAGTGTTGTTAGCCCACCGAGCTGGCGATGTTTGGTCAGGGGTAGTCACCGTGCCACCAACGCTGACCAACACCACTGTCTCACGCCCACTTCAAGCTATCAAATGCATAGAGGAGCTTTGTGCCACCAGATGGTTCGAGGAGTTCCCCATGCCTCGTTGGCTGCAGCAGGAAAGCCATGCCCGAAGCCGCCAAATGCACATGGGCTTTGCCTAGCCGAAGGCACCGCGACAACGCGGCAGGGGTTGAAGGTGGAAAGGAGGGTGTGCGGCCATCGCTGGACCCTCCGCCTGTATCGTCCTTGGAGGAAGGACACAAGAGGCTCAACGGTTGGGGAGAAGATATTCATTCTTCTTTCAAGTAGGTACATAGCCAGGAATGATGTTTAAGGGGGCCAAATGCACGTCAATAAACTTAGAGGGGGCCTTTAGGACTAATCTAGGTAAACATGGAGATAAACTACACATTTTATTGGAGGGGGTTTCATATAAAAAATTCAGCATAAGGGGGGCATAGCCCCAGCGTGCCCCCTAGCTCCGACCCTGCTTTCAAGCTCACTGCTTCAGCTTTAGCTAATTTTGGAACATGACATGAACCATTGATGTCCCATAGTTTAAGGTCAATGTTATAAATGGATTCCATGTAGTAGTTGAACCCTTGAAAAACCACCAATTGTGACTAGCCATAGTAGAGAAACTCAACTATTAACATGCATCAACATGCAATGCCAACTAAATATACCGTCATAGTATTTAATGCGTAGAAAGACTATGATGGTAACATATATTACATAACGCTATGTAAGACAAAAAGATTCTATAAATTGATAAACGAGACTATCTATCATATAAACACTATGTTACTCAGAAATTCATACTCGCACCCGAGCTCATATACCCCTGTTAGAGTACGAAATTAAAAAAATATATAAAAACACATCCCAAAATTCTGAAAAAAAACCTGGGACAAACTTATACAAGTTTTATACATACGTGTAATTTTTTTTGCCAAAATAATATCTTTGGTGCTCTGGAAAAAAAAGACAAAATCAGTGCCAATATTAGATTTAAAAATGTCTTTTAGAGCACCGAATTTGTGTTTTTGTACAAAGCAGAATAACTGTTATTTCTTTACAAAAATCTACATGTATGTGGAGAATTTGTCTAAGTTTGTCCCTGATTGTTTTCAGAATTTTTTTATGTGTGTGTTTTTTCGAATTTTGTGCTTACTTACTTTACACTATAAAGATAATAACATAGACTAGTTTCATATGCATCAGGAACATTTCACGATTTTTAGAGGAACACAATTTTAAACAAACTGGAACAAGTTTAGACATACGAGGAATAAATCATGATTTCTATAGGAACACAATTTTAGAAAAATTAGAACAAGTTCAGACACATGAGCAACAAGTAATGGTTACGAGAGGAACACAATTTTACGCAAACCGGAAAAAACTGGACACATGAGGAGCAAATCATGATTGCTAGAGGACCACAACTTTAGACAAACCGAAACAAGTTTGGACACATGAGAAACAAATCACGATTACTACTAGAGGAACATAATTTTAGACAAACCACAACAATTTTGAACACACAAAGAACAATCATGATTTGTTGAGCAGCACAATTTTACACAAACCTGAACATGTTTGCATGCATGAGAAAAAAATCACGATTTCTACAGGAAGACAATTTTAGAAAAACAAGAACAAGTTTTTGGACACATGAGAAACATTTCACGAGTGCTTCAGGAACACAATTTGAGACAAACCAGAACAAGTTTGTACATACGAGTAACAAATCATGATTGCTAGAGGAACACAATTTTAGACAAATTGGAACAAGTTTGGACACACGAGAAACAAATCACGATTATAAGAGTAATACAATTTTAGACAAACTAGAAAAGTTTGAACACCCGATGAATAAATCACGATTGCTAGAGGAACACAATTTTAGATAAATATAATGTAGGCTAACATGATTTTTCCTGATGGTACGTCCTAACCAAAACCAGCGAAATGACGATTCAATAAAAAAAAGTGAAAAGCTAGCAATTATAACTGGAAAAGGTGTCCCGATCCCGATTTATCAAAGGCCAAGAAAAAACGAACCTCAAATCCTTTCGGCTGGTAACGAACACGACACGGGAAAACCATTGTTTGTGGTGTGTGACTCCTAGTCCCATACGAAATGCAGGGACAGGAAAAAAAAAGTAGTGATTGTCAAATTCATTGTGCTTGACTATTCCATTAGATTCCATCGTCGCCGAGTTGTATACCGGCTTCATAGTCAAAGCATGAGACGTGTTGCATGTGATACGTACCAACGCGTGAGGTCTCACGGGCCGTTTTGGTTGCCATTCGATGCTTGATACATGTGATGAACTTAACAAATGTTAAACATAACAATACACATTGGGATGAAAATAACAACAATTGAGTAAATAGGTCAGCGAGGAAAAGAACGTGTCGGACTTTGGTGCGTATGATCAAGATCATCATCCTTACCGCTAAAATCGTAGAAATCGAGAAATCCTCGGCCCGTGGTGACGTGAGCCGTATCCTTTGCCATGGTCAGCATGACGACCATTACCATATTCATATTCGTGCTCGACTCCATGACAGTCTCCGATTATGAGGGACTCAGCCGGAGCACCAGTGCGTCGACTGCCTTTTGTGTAGCCCTCCACATCAACATCGGCAACATGTGGCGGCATTTCTTCGAGTCATGCAACTTGTGGCATTGTAGAGGCCTCCGACGAAGGACCGGGATGTCGGACAAATTGTACAATAGCCATAACAGTCGGCACAAGTGATACGTCTCAAATATATCTATAATTTTTGATGTTCCATGTTGTTTTCATGACAATTGCTACATGTTTTCTATACACTTTGCATCATTTTTATGGATTTCCTCGGACTAACATATTAACAAGATGTCATAGAGCAAGTTCCTATTTTTTGCTGTTTTTGGTTTCAGAAAAGTTGTTCTGGATATATTCTCAAAACTGGACGAAACAAAATCCCAGGGTCTTATTTTTCTGTCACGTACACGGAGTCCGGAGAGACTCGGAGGGGGGCCCTGGAGCCACCACACCATAGGGTGGTGTGGGCCCCTCGGGCACCCACCGACATCGCCCTTTCGTCTATATATACTCCTTCTCAGGTTAACCCTAAATACCCTAGCCTCCATCCACGAAAAGTTACGTAGCCGCCGTCATCGTCAAACCTAGTTCGGGAGGGTTCTGAAGCTCTCCCCGGCACCGTGCCGGGGGGGGAACATCACCGGAGGGCTCTACATCACCATGCCTGCCTCCGGAGTGATGCGTGAGTAGTTCATCCTTGGACTACAGGTCCATAGCAGTAGCTAGATGGTTGTCTTCTCCTGACGAAGACATAGATCTTGGACCCTGCGGGTAAGGACACCCCCTCTCAAGCCCAATGTCAAGGCCCAAGAAGAGGCGCCCTTGGAGGACTCCAGAAGGCCTATCAGAAGCCCACCCGCACTAAACTTGCGGGTTAAGTTAGGTAGTTTTGTAACCGACCTAGCTAGGGTTTTGAACCCTCTCCGGGTAGGACTCGAGACCTGGCCATCTATATAAGGCCAGGAGAGCCCTCAAGGAGAGGACCAAGCAATACCGCACGACCAAAAAGCCTCAGAACTCGAGATCTACTCTCGATTCGAGCAACCTGTAACCGATCTAATCATCCAATACAGATCGACACGAGGCAGGAGTAAGGGTTTTACCTCTACGAGGGCCCCGAACCTGGGTAAATCTTGCCTTCTGTCTAGCCGACGATCTCACCAGCGCCCATGACTTCTCCTAATCGAAACCCGATAGGGTCACCTAAGGGACTTGTCGAGTCAGGGATTCGACAATTGGCGCCGTCTGTGGGAATCGCAGGCGCTGGATCACTGGCATCTTCGGCTTCATCGACATCCAACTCCCGTTGGAAACCAACGACTACGGCTCCGAACAATCCTATACGGATCGGATCTGTTGTGGTCACGCCTCACTCGCCGGAATCTCGCCCGGCGTTCGAGGAACTGGAGAAGAGCGTCACCCTGACGTTCGGGAGCTTCAACTTCATGGCGAACAGAGACGGGATCCTCCACTTCTCAGATGAATCTGAAACCGAATCTGGAACCGCCAACTCGCGCTTTCCTACAGGAAAAAGCGGCGAGTCCATCCGCTACAACGCATTCGACTACCACACCCTCTCGACAGAGGAACCCTCTCGGGTGCGGAGAGCTTTTCGATCTACGCCTAGGACACACGGACCACAACTGGCCCAAGTCTGCATGGCAGGGTCGGAACAGCCCTCGGAAACTGAATATAGCGCGACCGAGCGCGATATAATCGGCGTTTCGCGGGAAGCCTGGAAAAGAGCCAAGGAATCCATGCGAAAGAGCCAACCGCCTGCGGCGGGAGCCACACAGGAAGACCTAACCGCCTACCACTATCACCTAGTGAGGGCGGCCTCAAACATCAAGGATGCCCGAGCAGATCTAGCCCGTCGCAGGAGAGCGGCGGATGAATCAAGCCAACGTCGAGCCGAGCTATCCCACGCTCCTTCAGTCGGCACCCGACCTAGGGGGAAGGGACCCGCAGCGTCGACGAGGGACCACGAATCTATGGCTGGAACCAACAGGTCTACCACGTCTTCTTTCATGAGGGTCGACGACGATGGCAACGTCTACCCGCAAACCCCAGCCGCTGCGATCCTAGCCGCAGCAACCTACATGCAGATGAATCAGCCAACGGATAGCGATCCTCGGGTGGAACAATACAAGCACATTCGCAAAGGTCTAGGGCTGGCGGCCGCGAGGCTCGCCTCTCACGATCGCAAAAGAACAATTGGAGAAGGAGCGACTGGAGAAGGATAAGGACAAGGAAACGCCTCGCAGGCACAGAAGCTCTTCCCCGAGAAAAGACAAGTCGCCACGTCGTGGCCGAGGGAAAGAAGCCCGTCGCCGTGATGACAGTCGAAGCAGTGGCGACGACAGCCCGAGAGAAAAAAGCCCGCGACACCGCGGCAGCCGTTCACGCAAACGAAGCAAGGAACCACGAAAGAACTCCGATCGCGATCAACCCGGACGGGACGCGCGATCAGACATCGCGCAAAACAAAGTGGATAGAGCAAGAGCGTCAAGATATCGCGATCGGTCATCGTCCGGCTCTTCGGATGACGAAACCTGCGGCGCACTATGTTTCGCCCGTAGTATCCGCGAGGCGCCCCTACCCAAGCGATTCAAGCTCAGCACGGAAGTGACGAAGTACGACGGCTCACTCGAGCCCTCCCAATGGTTGAGCGACTACCTCACGGCAGTGAAATGCCAACGTGGTAACAAGAACACGGCAATGCAATACCTCAATTTGCACCTAGCCGGAGCAGCTCGCAGCTGGCTGGAGAGGAGACCGCGATCTTGCTACGCATCGTGGGATGACTTACATCGTGATTTCTGCAAGAACTTCCAGTCGACCTACAAGAGGCCGGCTACAATCGAAGAACTACGAGCCTGCAAACAGAAAAGCGGTGAATCCACCCGAGAATACATCCAGCAATGGAACACGCTCAGGAACACCGCAGGGACAATCTCTGAAGAAGTGGCGATTGAGGCCTTTGCCAAAAGAGCAAGAAGAACTGCGTTTCGAGAAGAGCTCGGCAGAGCCACACCCAAAACCATCGGGGAGCTCATGGTCATAGCCGAAAAATGGGCCAATGGAGAAGATGCAGTACGCAACGAAAGAGGATCATCACCTGCACATGAGGACGACCGCCACGGACGAAGGAAGAGAAGAAAATATTACGACCACGATGATAGAGAAGAACTAGTGGCAGCAGAATTCACGCGAAGTCGCGACTCCGGTCGTCGCGGAAGTCGCGAGTGGAAACCAAAGGCAGAAGAAAAATCACCCGAGGAAGACCTCGATGCGTACTGCTCGCTACATCTATTCACAGACAAGCGCACGGGCAAGACTAAGGCAACACACCTTCTCAAGGATTGCCGAAAGTTCATCGAAATCTCGGACGCGCTCGCCAAGAAAAGATTTGCTTCCACCCAAAACTATCCACCACTGCCAGGAGGAGGACAACAATTCCAGCTACCACCGCCTCCACCTCCACCGACCAACCCAAACATGGCGCTCGCCGCATTGCCAGCGCCACCACAACAAAACGCGGGAGCAAATACATACCCGACTCCGCATGGACAACTCCTCGGGATGATACAGAAGGTATGCCCCTCTCGCAGAGCTCAAAAGACTAACTCGAGACAAATATGCATGGCAGTGCAGACGCCACCAACAAAGCCCGAGTACCTGAAGATGGCCGATCAGCCAATCACGTTCTCGAAAGAAGACCACCCGCCACGAGTCTATCGGCCGGGACACGCCGCCCTCGTCATTCAAGCTCAAATTGGCAATTATGACCTGGCCCGCGTGTTCATGGACGGTGGCAGTGGCATCAACATCATCTACGCGGATACACTCCGTCGAATGAACAAAAATCTGGACGGCCTAAGGGAATCAGAAACATCCTTCCACGGGATAGTTCCGGGCAAAGCAATCCGTCCACTCGGAACAATCAACTTAAAAGTTGTACTGGGCTCCCCACGCAACTACAGAAGGGAATTCCTGGACTTCGAAGTCGTCGACTGGCCCTCACAGTACCACGCCATTCTTGGTCGAACAGCGTTCGCCAGATTCATGGCCGTGCCACATTACGCATACTTGAAGCTCAAGCTACCTGGCGAATACGGTGTGATCACCATTGACGGAGACTTCCAGAAATCGGACAAGTGCGACATAGAATTTAATGAGATCGCAAAATCTTTCGGGATGCAAGAAGAACTTCAAGAGTTAGCAAAAACAACGGACCACTCCGTTATGCCCCTCACGAAGAAAAACGCACCCGAACTGGAATTCAGCGCCAACAGCGATACTCGCAAGCACCAAGTGCACCTGACAGACTCCGCGAAGACGGCGATGGTTTCCACAACCCTCTCGCCAGCATAGGAAGGCGCGCTCGTCAAACTCCTCCGTGAGTACTGGGAGATTTTCGCCTGGCAGCCCTCAGATATGCCAGGAATACCCAGGGAGTTTGCCGAGCACTCACTCGAAGTCTTTCCTGACGCCAAACCTATCAAACAGACGACTCGACGATTTTCAGAACCTAAGCAGAAAGCGCTTGGAGAAGAAGTAAACAGATTGCTAGCCGCAAACTTCATCAGGGAGATCAAAATATCCACCTGGTTAGCAAACCCGGTGTTGGTCCCCAAGAAAAACACGGATATCCTTCGGGTGTGCATCGACTACACGTCACTAAATAAATACTGCCCCAAGGACAACTTTCCTCTACCACGAATCGACCAGATCGTGGACTCTACGGCAGGTTGCCAGCGTCTCTCCTTTCTAGACGCCTATTCAGGATATAATCAAATCCGCATGAAAAAGGAAGACGAGGAGAAGACGGCTTTCATCACACCACACGGTGTATACTGCTACACGACAATGCCCTTCGGGCTGAAGAACGCAGGCGCAACATATCAGCGCTGCATGCAAAGATGCCTCGCCAATCTCATTGGCAAAAACGTACAAGTGTACGTCGACGACATTGTCATCAAAACTCGAGTGGAGGACACACTCCTCGAGGACATTAAAGAAACATTCGACGCCCTTAACGCATATCGGATCAAGCTCAATCCGACCAAATGCGTTTTCGGTGTCCCCGCAGGCAGACTTCTCGGGTACCTGGTATCCGCCAGAGGCATCGAAGCCAACCCGGAGAAAATACAAGCCATATTGACTATGAAGGAGCCAACCAATCTACGCGGAGTACAGCAGCTCGCAGGACGACTAGCAGCCCTGAGCAGATTCATCGCACGATTGGGAGAGCAGGCACTACCCTTCTACAAATTACTGAAGAAGACGGACAAATTCGAATGGACACCCGAAGCTAAAAAAGCGTTCGCAGATCTGAAGCGGTCCTTGCAAAGCAGGCGCATCCTTGCGACACCGCAAGAAAGGGAGCCACTTTTCCTATACTTAGCCGCTACAAACCAGGTCATCAGCACAGCGATCGTAGTCGAAAGACCTGAAGACGGCAAAGCATACGGAGTTCAAAGACCAATATATTACATCAGCGAAGTACTTTCGCCATGCAAACAACGCTACCCTCACTATCAGAAGCTTGCATACGGGGTTGTTCTCACAGCTCGAAAGCTCAAACATTATTTCCAGGAACACGCCATCACAGTGGTTAATGATGCATCACTCGGGACAATCATGAACAACCCTATGGCATCCGGAAGAATAGCAAAATGGAGCATCGAGCTGGGCGCCTGGGACATCACCTATGCTGGACGCAACGCAGTCAAATCCCAAGTTCTCGTGGAATTCATCAGCGAATGGACAGAGCTGCAAACACCCGGGCCAGCCGAGTATACGAGCAATTGGATAATGTACTTCGATGGATCCAAGAGAAACGAAGGAGCAGGAGCAGGAATCGTCCTCATCTCACCTAGCGGAGACAAACTGCAGTACGTCTTGCGACTGGATTTTCCACCCGATGACCCGGCATCGAACAAAGACGCAGAATATGAAGCATTATTGCACGGAATGAAGATGGCAATCGCCTGTGGAGCTACCCGATTAATGATCTACGGCGACTCCAACCTCATAGTGCAGCAAACGATGAAAGAATGTGACGCCATTGCTGAAAACATGGTTGCATACCGCGACATGTACAACCTACTCGAAGGGAGTTTTAAAGGGTGCGAGCTAAAACACATTGCAAGATCTAGCAACGAAGAAGCAGACAGACTGGCCAACATGGGTTCCACGAACACACCTATACCGCCAGGGATATATTTCGAGCGAATGATTAAGAGATCGATCAAACTGAAGAAACCCGCAGAAACACCCGCAGCAATGGAAACAGAGGTCAGCCCGCAAATCGCGCTTATCGAGCTTACTCATAACATATCACGGCAGGTTTTTCTGGTCGAACCAGTCTGGACGCAGAAATATCTCGACTACCTGCTAAACAAACAGCTCCCGGCCGATCCACGTGAGGCGCGACAGCTAATCAGGCGTAGCAAATCCTTTCGGGTGGTTAACGGAGAATTATACAAACAAAGTATCTCGGGAGTACTTCAGCGTTGCATCGCACCCGAAGACGGCAAGGAATTACTACGGGACATACATCAGGGTGATTGCGGACATCATGCTAGCTGGAAAGCGATATTAGGAAAAGCCTTTCGAGCAGGATTCTACTGGCTCACAGCAGCCACCGATGCAAAAAACCTGGTCGATAGATGCGACGCCTGCCAGCGATTCACGCCAAAGCCGCACGCACCCGCCACGGAGTTGCACATGATACCCATCGCCTGGCCCTTTGCACAGTGGGGGCTAGACATGGTTGGACCATTACGCAGATCCACACCCGGTGGATATACACATCTGCTGGTCGCAGTCGACAAATTCACAAAATGGATAGAGGCAAGACCAGTAACTTCGGCTAGCGCCCAATGCGCCGTGGAGTTCCTCGATTCCATCATATGCAGATTTGGTGTGCCACACGACATCATTACAGATAACGGCACAAACTTTACAGCAAAGGAAACACAGCAGTTCTGCGAAGAGAAAGGCATCAATTTCAAGTTTGCTTCGGTCGCCCACCCGCAAACGAATGGACAAGTCGAAAGATCCAACGGCTTAGTTTCGGCTGGGATCAAGAAACGACTACTCGACCGTCTGCACCCTGCAGCAGGGCATTGGGCAGAGGAGCTACCCTCCGTACTCTGGAGCCTCCGGACAACCCCAAACAGGTCTACAAAATACACACCATTTTTTATGGTATACGGGGCGGAATCAGTCCTTCCCGAGGAAGTTCGATTCAGCGCCCCACGGGTTGTGGCCTACAACGAAGAAACCTCCAACAAAGCACTTGCAGACGATATGGATGCACTCGACGAAATGCGGGACATCGCACTCGCAAGATCCGCCGTTTATCAACAATCGCTACGCAACTATCACAGTCGCCGCATACGCCACAGGTCATTCGTGGCAGGTGACTTAGTATTGCGGCTCAAGCAGAAGGAAGGACACAAACTCGAACCACCTTGGGAAGGACCCTTCATTGTACACGAAGTTATCCCAGGAGGAGCCTACAGGCTCAAGAATCCAGCGACCGGAGGAATCTATTCCAATCCATGGAATATTGCACAACTCCGCAAGTTCTACCCCTAGGTTTACTTGTTTCTACAACAATAAGGCTATACTAGCCAATTTTGTAGCTCGAATACATGACTTCTCAGTCATTGCAATACAAATACGTGATTTCCTCATCATATTTACCCGAAGCTTCTTGTTTACTGCATGCTAAAAGTCACAGGTACACACCCCATCGCACACACGGGGGCTACACCTAAGAACTTAGCATCTCAAAGAAATATCATCAAATACAAGGTTACACACCTTACAACGATTTTTACAAACTATAAACAGTTTACAGGATATTCACATCCGACAGATCAGTCAAAACGCTGAGCATTCGCAGTCGCTAAGACCCTATCTACCTCTTCAGAGGTCATTCGGATAATCTTCTCGGCTGCAGGGCGTACAGCATCATAAAAAGGTGTGATATCCTCGATTACATAATCTGGGCGCCGAGCTGCGGAGTTCAAATCTATCTCAGGATGCCATATTTGGACAAAGGAGAGAGCCACAACCGCGCCGCACGTCATCTGTTTGCGTACGCACGTGCGAATCTCCCCTTCCCGACTAAACAGCCTGAGTAGATAGCTCCAGTCTTCGGGACCCCTTTCGAGTGGATAAAAAGCTGCATTCATCGCGATCAAGACCTCGTGAAAAGAACCCACGAGAATTCTCGCCTGCAGCACTCGGAATCTCAAGGTGGCCATCACAAACCCTCGACTGCGATCAGACCAGAAGTTATTCGCATGAGGTTTTGGGCTGTTAGCCTCTTGGTGAATGTGGTTTTCCACCCACTGCTTTTCCTCCCTGTCATCCGGTCTAACAACTGAAGGGCAGACGCACTTAGTCAGCGGAAGAATACAAAAGGAGGAAAAATGCACGGGGGCTGCACCACTTACATAGCAACTCCCTCGCGACTGAAGATAGTTCGTCCATCAGAAATTGTTCGCGCTCAGCCGCCAATTTCCGTTTGGATATCGCCACATCAGCCACCCCGCGCAGAGCTTTCAGCCGACGCTCACCCTCCTGAACCTTATGACGGAGGCCAGCAAAAGTGCCCACGGCGGCCACAAGTGGATTTACTGGATTACCACGTCCACCAGAAGTTTCCCCGGCAAACACAGTAGCCTGGAAGAAGTACAAGGAAAGAAGTGAGATGCCCTACTCGAGTTGTTTCTAGTCGCACATCTGACTAAACACGCTTGGGGGCTACTCCCATCGGGAGACAAGGCACAAACAAAAAGAATAAAAATTCCAAAGGATAAATGCTTCGATCAAGGACAACAAAGGTACGGGAATACATCTCAAGGTTCATTACATTCAAGAAAGGAAATAAGAAAAAAACTACGAGGCTACATTGGTGCTCCCACTAGCGCCAGTCGACCCTCCCTTCTTCCGAGCAAAAATCTCAGAAAGCTTCCGAGCAAGAATGGCGGCTTGCTCGCCAAAACGGGAGAGCCGTACCTTTTTGCCCGTGGAAGGATCGACTGGAATGGACGAGTAAGCCTCCTCCAACCCTTCGACTCCGTGCGCCAGAGCAAATTGGATCGCAGTCTTCGCGCCAGCCTCTGATTGAGCGACTGCGAAGGCATCCAGAAGACCGCCTTCCGAAAAAGCCTTCAGCAGATCATCTAGCGCAGGCGTAGGAGTGCCGCCGGCAACAATGCGACCATGCACTCGCACCAATGCCTGGGAGGCATCGTTAATCAGAGAGAGAATTCCATCGGAATGTCTCTTGAGTTGTGCAAGTGTGTCGGTTAGCACGTCCACCCGCTGGAGCCCAGGGATCTCTAGAGGGACATCCAAAAGACCTGTGAACAAAGAAGACCGAACTTAGCGAAGTTCAGTGAAAAAATATCAGAAGTCGCAAAATGCACTTACCCGCAAAACGTTCCGCGAGGGGACGGAGGAACTCGACAATGTTACTGTCGGCTTTACTGCCAGCCTCAACTTGCTCCTTCAGGGCCTTCCGCGCATCCGCAAGCTGTCGACTAAAATCTTCCGATTGCATGCGGGAAGCCTCCAGCTCTTGGCGAACGGCCGTAAGGTCAGCCTCCCGAGCAGTTACCTGCTCAGAAAGTTTGACCCTTTCGGATTCCGCAAATTCAAATCGAGTTGCGAAAGGATGCTTATCAGAAATCAAGAATTCACAGGACAGTGAAGATAAAGAGATAATAGAACTTACCCTTGAGGAGGTCGTTTTCAGCTTGAAGTCGGCTACGGTCCGTTCGAAGGGACTCGCAATCCGATTCAGCGAGAATGACGCGGCGGCCAATCGCCGCAAGAGAATCAACGAGCGACTGCAAAAGCACGAAGACGGAAGAGTTAAATGGATTAAATTTGAGTCTGTACCCGATTATCTACAATCGACTACAGCCTCGGGGGCTACTCCCATCGGGAGCACTGCCGTGCACCCGATAAAAAATGGAATCGTGAAGAAGAAGTAAACCTGACTTTGAGCCTGTAGCCGACCGCATGCGGTCGACTACAGCCTCGGGGGCTACTCCCATCGGGAGCACTGTCGTGCACCCGATAAAAATTTGAAGACAGAAGACGAAGTTTTACCTGGCCGGTGGCGCGAAAGAGCGGATCCGCGGAGCTGTCCGTCACTTCCTTAGAAGCTGAAGTCCTAACAGCAAAGCTGGGGGCTCCACGCTCCACAGTCGCAGCTTCAGGAGCCGCTCTGGGAGAGTTTTGGACGGTGCCCGCGGTGGGAGTTTCACCCGCATCCTTGGCCTTATTTCTCTTCTCGGGAGGAACGGCCGCGGCGTACCTGCGAGGACTGATCATCTGTAGACTGCACCGAAAGATAGAAACAATCGATATTGAAGCACAGAAAATGTTCGACCAAGATTAAGGAAAAAACACTTACTCGTCATCCTCATCGTCATCCAGCAAGTCCGCGTTCCAAGCGGGCGTCATCACTGGGAACGAAGGCGAAGGAGCAAGGAAGCGAAGCGGAGTCGCACGGATGGGAGCTTGACTGGGCGATGCTTCCAAGGATTTGTCCTTGGAAGTAGCTTCATCCTCATCTACCCGACGACGTTTCGTCGGAGCGCCATTCGAGTCCGCAACGTCATCCGAAGAATCGTGCTCTGAACTCGAAGAGGCATTGGCGACGCTGGTGTCGATCGCGCCGTCTTGATGGCTCGACACTTGCTCTGAGGCGGCTTCCCCCGTGGTTGGCGGGTAGCAGTCCGCCATGGCTAGGCTCTGCAAATGCAAGAAGAAGACAAGAAAAATCTTATCGACTACAACTCAACAACGAAAGAAGAGAAAGAAACTAACCTCGGCTAGGGGAGGATTTGAGGCGGCGAAGGCTTGAACAGAGCAATCGGGGAATTTCTCTCCAACCTTCAGTCGGGTGATACCCGCGATTTTCTTCTCGAATTCTACATTCGAAAGTTCCTCGCGGCTTACTCGACTGGGATCTTCTGAGCCCTGATACTCCCACATGGCGGAGGGCCTCTGTTGGAGCGGCTGGATCCTGCGCTTCAAGAAGATGCTCGCCAGATGCATCCCGTTGAGCACAACTCCCGCGGTCTGGTCCCGAAGAGCGGCTACTCTCGCGAGTAAAGGCGCAACAGTCTGCGTCTCTTCGGTTGACATCTTGTGCCCCCAAGACTTTCGCCTGGTTAGAACAGCGAACGGGTGGAACTCTACAATCCCACCCGAGCTGTTGTCGACGACGTAGAACCACCTTTTCCGCCAGCTTTGGGCGGAGTCGACGAAGTGCATGTTGAAGTAGCTGCTTTCTTGTCGAGCTTGGATCCCGAAGCCGCCGGTGCGAAGCGGTTCGCCAAGCTCGGACTCCACCCGCGACTTCTCGCGGAAGATCCAGACCTTGAAGAGCGCCTTCCACAGCGCCCAGTGCGGGCGAATGCCAAGATAGCACTCGCAGAACACGATGAAGCACGTAATGTGCTGCACCGTGTTCGGGGGGAGATCGTGAAGCTGTATGCCATAGACACACAGCAACCCGAGGAAGAAGGGATGAAGGGGAAAAGAGAGGCCCCGAGTCACGTGGTCCACAAAGACCACGCGCTCGTTCGACTGGGGATTAGGTACCTCTTCCTTTTTCCCGAGGCGGACGCGCTTCTCCGCCTCCGCCGGCAGCAACCCCTCCCCCTGCATCTCCTTGATGCATTTTGCGGTGGTGTTGGGAGAACGCCAGTCGCCGGCGCGGGGCGCGGGTTGCGCGGAAGGTTCGTCGGACGCAGAAACGGCAGCGCCGCGCTTCTTTCCGCCAGCCATTGTTTGCAACAAGAGCTCGAGCATGGGAAAGATGAAGATGGGCGCGAGGAAGAAGATGAAGACAGAGAGCGGGGAAAATTTTACTGCGGCGCTAACACCCCTATTTATACACGGGGCAAGGCAACCTCAGCCGTACGATGCGCTACGTGGCACCTATTACGGCTGCCAGGCGTAAGGATGAAACGAAGCGGCGGTCTGCGCTGTTTCGTGCCACGATCTTAACAGAAGATCGTGCGCATTTACTGCGCATTTCGCGTAAAAAACGGGAACGACGTCTCGTTTCCCGGTCAAAAAGCTGACAAGGTGGGCCACCATCTGCTACTACTCCGTCACGTCCCATCGGGAGAAGAGGAGTGCGCCATGACGTCATGGCAGGTGTCATTCAAAATTGAGATCTTTTCGACTGGAAGTTCAAACGCGAAATTATCTTCGTACGAATATCAATTCCTTCGGATAAAAGCAACTTTTCCATGAACAGTTCATAAAACAAGACCTCTTCGAACAGAGAGGAAAATACCCTATGCACGAAAACTTTTTCGTATGGGCACAGCATCCCGAACATGAAAACTCTTTCATACGGGCTTTTTCCAACACGAAACTTCTTTCGCATGGAGCTCACACAAATTCATCGGGTGGAAAAAACCTACCTCTCCTACACGTGATAATTATACATCATAAAAACCTGGATTGTTCAGCCGACTAGGCACATCTGGATGCCGTATTCTTCGAATACGAAGGTAAGACCCAGAAAGATCTCTCTTTTGGGCCTGGAATCGCACTCGAAAGCTGCGTCCTCCGGCATAGTTCCGTGTCAACAACACGAAGAAAAATGCTAGCGTACGCGCCGGGTACCCTCATAGGTTAAGTTCGACTCGATAAGTCCACAACGGCCCAGTCGCAACAATCACCTCATCGGGTTCGAGTCGGAGGTCTCGAATCTGTGTAGGCCAGAAATGTTTTTGCCCTAGTCCCAATTAATTGGCCCTGATCTCTCGGGAGAGCCAAGCTACTGTGCCACATCCTTCTGCAAATAAAGCCGCAAAAACAGGCACTTATGCTGCTCGATACTCGAGCGTTCTAACTCACAAAACAGGGAACACACCCTTCGAAGACAACAACTGTCGAGCCGAACTTCCAAGAGGAGATCGAAAAAGGACTGACCGTCTACCCGACTGGAAATAAATCCCAATCGAGCACACGCTCGGGGGCTACTGACGAAGACATAGATCTTGGACCCTGCGGGTAAGGACACCCCCTCTCAAGCCCAATGTCAAGGCCCAAGAAGAGGCGCCCTTGGAGGACTCCAGAAGGCCTATCAGCAGCCCACCCGCACTAAACTTGCGGGTTAAGTTAGGTAGTTTTGTAACCGACCTAGCTAGGGTTTTGAACCCTCTCCGGGTAGGACTCGAGACCTGGCCATCTATATAAGGCCAGGAGAGCCCTCAAGGAGAGGACCAAGCAATACCGCACGACCAAAAAGCCTCAGAACTCGAGATCTACTCTCGATTCGAGCAACCTGTAACCGATCTAATCATCCAATACAGATCGACACGAGGCAGGAGTAAGGGTTTTACCTCTACGAGGGCCCCGAACCTGGGTAAATCTTGCCTTCTGTCTAGCCGACGATCTCACCAGCGCCCATGACTTCTCCTAATCGAAACCCGATAGGGTCACCTAAGGGACTTGTCGAGTCAGGGATTCGACATCTCCTCTTTATGCCACCATGTTTAGATCTTGTGAGCTACCTAACATGATCAAGATCATCTATCTGTAATGCTACATGTTGTGTTTGCTGGGATCTGATGAATATTGAATGCTATGTCAAGTTGATTATCAATCTATCATGTTTATGTTATTTATGATCTTGCATGGTCTCTGTTACTAGTGGATGCTCTGGCTAAGTTGATGCTTGTAACTCCAAGAGGGAGTTTTTATGCTCGATAGCGGGTTCATGCCTCCTTTTCATCTATGCTTGAGTGACAGAAACGTGACTGATGGTAGATGTGTTGTTGCCATTAGGCAGAAAACAACAATGCTTTCATTGTTTACATTACACACTTTACTTAATGCAATAATCTCGTGCTTGTAACTTAATACCCAAAGTCTGCTCTGATTACGTTCTGACGGTGGATTATTAGTCATAGATGCAGTTGGATAACGGTCTATGAATTATGTTGTAATGCCCGCATGAATCTCATAGTAATCATCATGTCTTGCATATGCACTACGGTGCAGCCTTTATTTCTGTCAATTGCCCAACTGTAATTTGTTTACCCAACATGTTATCTATCTGTTACGGAGACACCACTCTTGTGAATTGTGCACCCCGGTCCATTCTTTTACATTGATAATTCAACCACTAGAAGCACTATTATTTTTACTACAATCACTATTTTACTTTCATTCGCTGCAATCATACATCATTTCCACATTATACATCTAATCCTTTGTGTTAGAAAGACCAGTGAGATTGACAACCTCACTGTTTCGTTGGGGCAAAGTCTCTTGGTTGTGTTGCGTGCAGATTCCATGTTGTTGCTGAGCCTGGTAGTGCGCCCTGCCAACATCAGCTGTCAACCTTCAGAAGTGATTTCTTTATCCTACTGGTCCAATTAAACCTGAGTTTCTTACTGACGGAAAACTTGCTGATGCACTCTTCATACCTTCCTCTTGGGGTCTCCCAACGAACGTGTGTTTATAGGCCATCAAGCTTGTTTTCTGGCGCCGTTGCCAGGGAGGAAGAGGATTTCTGCAATGTGAGTCTCTCACCTCCAATCTCTTTACTTTGTTATTTTCTTTCTTTTTACTTGCTTTATCATGCCTTCTATCAATGATTGATTTGCTTGAAACTAGGTCTTATTGGCGAGGTGGGTTCACGGAAGAACAAAAAAAATTATAAGGAACACCGCTTGTCCCAAAAAGGGATACACTTATGGTTATAAATTAATAAATTGAATAACTATGCTAAAATCTTGTGCTCTACTTATAATGTTACTTATTGTTTTGATAAATCTTCTTGTTGTAGGAGGTATAAACAACTCCCTTTTCAATGTGAGTATAATGATATTATTACCGTATCTTCTTATGTTAAGGAAAATTATGACTTTTATGATGCAGAATTTATTGCTTGGAAGGGTGCATTCGAAATTGCTTGTTTGCTTGAAAATATTGATGACACACCTTATAAATATGAGATTTATGATATACTTGAATTTTGCTTTGATAATTACAAGTAAGAAAATGGCTATATTCTTAAGTATCTTTATAGATGCTCTTCACCAAAGGAAGACACTAATGCCTTGTAGAAGCCTATGGAAGAAGAAATTGCTGAATCTGGATGCTCATTGGATGAAAAAGAGGAGGAGAGTTATGATCAAGAGCAGGATTACCAATGAGAGTAACTCTTTAACTTATACCTTATTTGATTTCACTCGATGCTTACCAAAGGAGCATGAGTGTTATAATGATAATTGTGATGATCCTATTGATTCTTTGAAATATCCCTTTTTGATGAAACTGGTATTTTCTATATACTTGTGATCTTGATACTACTATGAACGAAACTAGTGATAATGATATTGTTATTGTTATTTATGATAATCCATACTACTTTGATAAATCCTATGATAATTCTCTATTTATTCCAACAATTGATATGCATGATAATGAGGGCGTTTGCTTAGAAAATTTATATGACAATGCTCGAGATGATTGTCCTATGTTTCCTGATGTTATAAATCACAATGCTACCGAAAATGGGATTGCTATTAGTAGTCCCATACCTTTTATGAGTGACCAATCATTTTGTTTTGCTATTTCTAAAAGTGATAAAGAAGAGGTCCTTATTTTTAATTTTGAGCTTGATATGAATTGTGTGCTTTTAGACCATGACAAACATGCTTTATGTGATAATTATATTGTTGAGTTTTTTCATGATGCTACCGAAAATTATTATGAGAGAGGAAAATATGGTTGTAGGAATTTTCATGTTACTAAAAAACCTCTCTTTTTGTTGAAATTTTTGAAAGTGCTCTTGCTCTACCTTCCATGATTTCTAGTTTGAGCTTATTTAATTTATTTATTTACAAGATTTCTATGCATAGGAAGTGGGTTAGACTTAAATTTGTTTTATACTTGCTTGTTGATGCTCTCTTTTTCTTAATTCATATTTCTTATGTGAGCATCTTCTTGCTTTATGTGCCTAGCTGAAAGGCGTTAAAGAAAAGCACTTCTTGGGAGATAACCCATGTTTTTATTTTTGCAATGTTTTCTTCTGTTTTATTTGAGTCAAGGTGTTGTTTACTTATGTAGAAAATTCTTTTTATCTTTACTTTTTCGTATTGTTGAGCCAAGTAAAGTCTCTAGTGAAAAGTTGAAGTTAGATTTGGATTTCTGCGCAGTAACTGATTTTTGTTGTCCACTGTGTAATTTGTATAAATTCACAGAAACATCAAAACCACCTGCAAATTTTTGTGCATGATCCTCGGCTATTTCCTAAACTTTTTCGAGCTCTGATTTCTCTGATCTGAGCAACGTAAGTGCCTGAAAAAAATTGCCTTTACAGACTGTTCTGTTTTTGACAGATTCTGCCTTTTTTACTTTGCATTCTCTTTTACTATGTTGAGTGGATTTCTTTGCTCGACAAAACATAAGTGGTCGTAGCTAATGTTTAAAAAGTATTAATAATGCTTGTGTCTATGGATAACATGTGAGTTTTTGATTATGCACTAACCCTCTAATGAGAATTACTTTGAGTTTGGTGTGAAGGAAGTTTTCAAGGGTCAAGAGAAGAGGATGATATAATGTGATCAAGAAGAGTGAAAAGCCTAAGCTTGCGGATGCCCTCGTGGTTCATCCCAGCAAATTGTAAAAATACTCAAGCGTCTAATCTTGGGGATGCCCAAGGCATCCCCTTCTTCATCAGCAACTTATCATGTCACTTCTAGTGAAACTACATTTTTATTCGGTCACATCATATGCACTTTACTTGGAGCGTCTGTTTGTTTTTGTTTTCTTTTATTTTCTCTGTTGCAATAAACTTAGTTGGAACCCATCATTCTTGTGTGGGAGAGAGACACGCTCCAATTTTTCATATGAATACTCGTATTCCTCATTTATCATACTCGTATTCTTCGTTTTTCTTCTAGCTGCCGCAAATCCTTTTAGCTCCTGTTTTTCATGCATCTCTTATTCAGAGTTGTTAGTTCTTGTTGAGTAGTAGTACTATCTTGTTTCATTGATATATCATTTGGAGATTTTTTTTAAATAAAATGATTGTTTATAACGGTGCAAAAAGAAGCTTGTTTAGACCGTGGCTAGACTTTATCATGTCATTTTAGATATTATTTTAATTCTATGTTTAGCAGTTATTGATGTAGCATGACTTGTCTCAAATATCTGAGAGTGCTTAATGTGCCATTGAAAAAATCATGAGTTGTTTTTATCACATCGAAGCATAATATTTTGGTATTCTTCTTCAAATGCTTTATTTGGTTGACTTGGCGCATGCTTACACCATGTTATGACTACAAACCGGTCACCTCTAGCCTCTATGATCATTTAGTTTTTGACTTGTAATACCATTTATGCTTTGATTAATAATGTTTTTGTTGCTATGCATGATTATGGCCATTATTGCTCTCTTAATTTGTCGCTCACAGTCTTTTGATAGCCTCCATCTGTACTGAGTATGAGCTCTACTCGTGCATCCAACTCCCAAAAACCAAAGTTTGCCAAATGTGTCCACCATACCTACCTATATGTGGTATTTAACCGCCACCCCAAAGTAAATTTGTCATGTGATACCTTTAAAACATTCAAAATTATACCTATTTTGTGCCCTTGTGTTAGCTCATGAGGACACAGATAGACACTCTTTATCTCACTTGTTAATTGGACTTTACACACCTGGACTAGTGGCACATCCGCTTATCCAAATTGAAAAAAGAGCTAGCAACGGGGTGCCCAACCCCAAACTTGGTTACTATAAATTCTCTTCACTCTTTTTCCCCTGATTTCTCAGTTAAAACATAATTGTGTAAACAAAAGAGAAGAGGGATGATCTACTGACCCCAATAGAAAGAACGTCCTTCAATGGGAGCCGATCTTGTAAAGTCTAGTTAACTTGTGACGTATTGTATTGTCTGTTTGCCATTCGTTGACATAAACATACACCTCTCAAAAAATTGTTTTCAATATCTGTGTTTATAAAATAAAAATCTCTAGCACATGAGTTAATCCATGCTTCCCTCTTCGAAGGGCCTTTCTTTTACTTTTATGTTGAGTATTCACCTTCTAACTTTATGCACAATTAAGAGAGCATAGTTGTCATTCTAAGTATAATGCGCATCAGTCACAAAGATTATTATTGATTGATTCATGATATGTTATTACTTATTCTCAAATTACTTTTTTCTAGTCACCACTTTAACTTTGAAGGTATCCTAGCATTTATGTTTTTCTCTCACTTTAAGGACAAGCGGAATACCACTTTTGCTATGTTTTCTTTATGCTCGAAACAAACATATAACTTTCAAGTGCATCATTATTCATGATCTTTTGTTTGTGTTACTTTTCATGTTGCAACATGGTTGCTAAGTTTCATAGTTAGAATTATATCTATCATGTATGTGTTTAGAGTACTATGATCTCAGCTTACAATTGCTTTTACAAATATGATGATCAATATTATGTTGGTAGCATGTCACCTTAGCAATTATTTTGTTTTTATCGTTTTACCTACTCGGGGACAAGTAGAACTAAGCTTGGGGATGCTTGATATGTCTCAAACATGTCTATAATTTATGATATTCCATGTTGTTTTCATGACAATTGCTACATGTTTTCTATACACTTTACATCATTTTTATGGATTTCCTCGGACTAACCTATTAACAAGATGCCACAGAGTCAGTTCCTGTTTTCTGCTGTTTTTGGTTTCAGAAAAGTTGTTCTGGAAATATTCTCGGAATTCGACTAAACAAAATCACAGGGTCTTATTTTTATGTCACGTACATGGAGTCCGGAGGAGACTCGGGGGGAGGGGGCCTAGATCCACCATACCATATGGTGGCACGCCCCCCTTGGCCGCGCCACCAGGTGGTGCGGGCACCTCGAGCGCCCACCGACATCGCCCTTTCGTCTATATATACTCCTTCTCGGGTTAGCCCTAAATACACGAGCCTCCATCCACGAAAAGTTCCACAGCCACCGTCACCGTCAATCCTAGTTCGAGAGGGTTCTGAAGCTCTCCCCGGTACCCTACTGGGATTGGAAATCATCACCGGAGGGCTCTACATCACCATGCCTGCCTCCGGAGTGATGTGTGAGTAGTTCATCCTTGGACTACGGGTCCATAGCAGTAGCTAGATGGTTGTCTTCTCCTCTTTATGCCACCATGTTTAGATCTTGTGAGTTGCCTAACATGATTAAGATCATCTATCTGTAATGCTACATGTTGTGTTTGCTGGGATCTGATGAATATTGAATGCTATGTAAATTTGATTATCAATCTATCATGTTTATGTTATTTATGATCTTGCATTCTCTCCGTTACTAGTAGATGCTCTAGCCAAGTTGATTCTTGTAACTCCAAGAGGGAGTATTTATTCTCGATAGTGGGTTCATGCCTCCTTTTCATCTGTGTTCGAGTGACAGAAACGTGATGGATTGGGGATGTGCTGTTGCCATTAGGGAGAAAACAACAATGCTTTCATTGTTTACATTACGCACTTTACTTAATGCAATAATCTGTTGCTTGCAACTTAATACCCGAAGTCTTCTTGGATTACATTCTGAGGGTGGATTATTAGTTATAGATGAAGTTGGATAACGGTCTATGACTTATGTTGTAATACCCGCATGAATCTCATAGTAATCATCATGTCTTGCATATGCACTACGGTGCAGCCTTTATTTCTGTCAATTGCCTAGCTGTAATTTGTTTACCCAACATGTTATCTATCTGTTTTGAAGAGACACCACTAGTGAACTGTGGGCACCTGTCCATTCTTTTACACTGATAATACAACCACTGCAAGCACTGTTCTTTTATTGCAATCACTGTTTTCCTTTCATTCACTGCAATCATACATCATTTTCCACATTATACATCTAATCCTTTGTGTTAGCAAAACCGGTGAGATTAAAAACCTCACTGTTTCGTTAGGGAAAATATCTTGGTTGTGTTGTGTGCAGATTCCACATTGCTGCTGAGCTTGGTAGTGCGTCCCGCCAATATCAACTATCATCAACCTTTAGAACTGATTTCTTTCTCCTACTGGTCAAATTAAATTTTGGTTTCTTACCAAGGGAAAACTTGCTGATGTATTCTCCATACCTTCCTCTTGGGTCTCCCAACGAATGTGTGTTTACAAGCCATTAGCAAGCGCCAAAGCGGGAGTAAGGCATATAAATGATTCCTATAGCACGTGTTACGTTGCAAAAAAAATGTCGCCCGTGGGGCATTTTGCTAATTTTAGATAAATCAGAACAAGTCTGAAAACATGAAAATAAACCACGATTGCTAGAGGAACACAATTGTAAACAAGCCGAAAAAAAGGTGACACATGAAAAAAACTATAACTCGTTAAACAAAACTGTAGTACAAGAGAAACAAAACAATATCATGCAGATCACATTTAAACAAACAAGGAACAAAAGCATCGGTAATTTAAACAAATAAGGAACAAATCATGACTATTGCCGGAACAAAAGTTTGTACTGTTTAGAAACTAATTATCATTCAAGGAACAAAACTCAAATCATGTGAAAAAAATAAAAATCATAAAAACATGGCTTTTTAATTAAAAAGATAAAAGAAAGAAAGAGAAATAAACGTGAATAAAACATACCAAAAACAAAAAGGAAAAAGGAAAAAAGCAAAGGTACAAAGTACATGCGAAAAAAGGTAAACACACTATCGCGGTGACAAATACGAGGAAGGACGTCCTACCTATCTATTTTGTTTCTTCTTTTGGGGTGTGTGTTTGCTGCTGCCCCAACACATCTTTTCGTAACTCTCGTTGATTGTATGGTATGGTTGCTACATTAATATAGCAAGGCGAAAGTCTGTTTCGATCCTGGATGAACAAACGAAAAGAAAATAAAAGAACGAATGAATTGCCGTTTTTAGGGGATTTATTTGAGGGAGAAAGTTTTTTTTAGGTAGAAAAGAATGAATAACCGAAATCAGTAGAAAAAGGTCTCCCTTCCAGAAGGTCACCCATGTTCGCTGTCGTGACGACAAGTGTCGCGTTTTCACTTCTCGTGTCTTCTCCACGCGCCAAGTGTCGCCTTCTCCTTTCCCGCGCCCCCCCACAAGTGCTTGCATGCGTGACAAGTGGCAGCACGAGAGAGTTTTGGTGGGATTTTTTCTCTTCTCACCCACGGGTGGGGCGTGGGAACGCATTTATTTCGTGATCCGTTTTTTCAAAATAAAATATCTCGAGAACCGTATTTCGGAATTAAGAACCGTTTTCATATTTGAGATTCTCACGTCGAGATCTTCAAAACTAGATCCCATGTTGATAGGTTTCGAGAAACTTTTTTGTACATCCAGAATCAACACGGATGTACGCCTAGTTACACGCAGATGTACGTCCAGTTACAGTGACCAACGTACGTCCTAAGTGTTTGTGCTGACGTACACCCACGTGCACCACGGGTGTACACCCAGAGGGTTGTACACCCAGTTGCAGGCGGATATACACCCATGCGGATGTACACCCACGCGTTTGTACACCCACGCGCTTGTACACCCAGTGAAGGGCCGACGTACACCCAGACGGGTGTACACCGAGTGAAGGGCCGGCGTACACCCTAGGTGTACGCCAGAGGGATGTGTACACCCAGACGGATGTACACCCACGTACACCGTGCGTATACTTTTTAGAACAGTTTTTGTATACTTTTAGTAGCATTTTTTTATATACTTTCATATATAACATGTATACTTTCACAACAACGTTTGTATATTTTTAGTAGCAATTTTTTATACTTTCACGTACAACATGTATATTTTTAGAAACAACGTTTGTATACTTTTAGTAACTACTTTTTTATACTTCTCAGATACAACACGTGCATACTTTTTAGATGAAACATCGTAGGCGTTTTGTTCGAGGCGAAACCGAGCGGTAATACGAGGCAACACCGAGCGGTAGCACGCACTACGACCAATGCACGCTTCGACCAATGCGCACAACGACATATGTACCCCTTCAAGATCTTTATAAATAGCCATCGAGACGAAGCCGAGCCGTAAAAAAATATCGAGGCGAAGCTGAGCATCGTGCTACTGGATATACATGATGTACACACACGTGTGTGTTACCGAAAGTATAAAGTATAAACAACAGGGTATACAAAGTCCAATTTTTTTCTCGAAACCTATCAACATGGGATCTAGTTTTGTATATCTCGACGCGAGGAACTCGAATATGAAAACGGTTCGTAATTCCGAATTACGGTTCTAGAGATATTTTGTTTTGAAAAAACGGATCTAAAAAGAAATGCATGTACTCTCCGTCAGTTCCCTCGCGTACGAGTCCGCCACATGTCGTCCTCGCATGCGCTCGTTTTTCCCTTCCGTATGCTCGCGAGAGGCCTCCCTTTTTCTAATCGCACCCATGAATAACCGAAATCACTAGAAAAAGACCTCCCTTCCGCAAGGTCATGACGCATGAGATGTGCGTGCGACAAGTGTCGCATTCTCCTTACTCCCAGCCTCCCACGGGTGCTCGCATGCGCGCCAAGTGTCAGCACCAGAAAATTTTGGGGGGGTTTCCCTTTCTCACCCGCGTACGGGAGGAATAACGGGCACTCATTTATTTCTAGATTCGTTTTTTCAAAATGAAATATCTCGAGAACCGTATTTCGAGATCCTCGCATCGAGATATTCAAAACTAGATCTCATGTTAATAGGTTTTGATAAACTTTTTTTTTTATACTTCGGAGATGTACTATTTTATACTTTAGGTTTTCACTATTCTATACTTCCTACTTTTGTACTTTGGGGTTATACTTGTTTTGTACTTCCCAATTTTATACTTTGGAGTTATACTACTTTATACTTCGTGGTTTTACTTTCTTATATTTCCTGATGTTATACTTTGGGGTTGTTCCTTTTTGTACTTCCTGAATTTTCGTATGGGTTGTATTTTTTTGTACTTTTCGGTTTTATACTTCGTGGTTATACTAGTTTATACTTCGGGGTTATACTACTTTATACTTCGCTTCGATAACATACACTGAAGGGCCGGTCTACACCCAGTGAAGGCCGACATACACCTGTACACCCAGTACACCGTGCGTATACTTTACAGAACAATTTTTGTATACTTCCAGTGGCATTTTTTTTTATACTTTCACATGTAACATATATACTTTCAGAACAACGTTTATATATTTTTCAATAGCAAGCTTTTTATACTTTCACATACAACATGTATACTTTTAGAAACAACGTTTGTATACTTTTACTAACTACTTTTTTATACTTTTTAGATACAAAACGTGTATACTTTTTAGATGAAACGCCGTAGGCATTTTGTTCGAGGCGAAGCCGAGCGGTAGTATGAGGCAACGCCGAGCCGTAGCACGCACTACGACCAATGCACGGTTCGACCAATGCGCACAACGACCTATGTACCCCCTTCAAGATCTTTATAAATGGTTACCAAGGCGAAACCGAGCCTAAAAAAATAGCGAGGCGAAGCCGAACATCGCTGCTACATGGTGCACGCATGCTACCGAAAGTATAAACTATAAACAACAGGGTGTATAAAGTCCTAAAAAAAGTTTCTCGAAACCTATCAACATGGGATCTTTTGAAGATCTCGACGCGAGGAGTTCAAATATAAAAACGGTTTATAATTCCGAATTACGGTTCAGGAGATATTTCGTTTTGAAAAACCGGATCTAAAAAATAAATGCGTGCCACCCATCTCGTCCTCCGTCCGATAGAAAAGAAAAAACCCATAAAAATTCTACGGTGGTGACACTTTTCAAGCATGCACGTCATCTCATTTCCCTCTTAGAAGATTAGGCCTCTCCCTAATCGCAACCATGAATAACTGCTCCTGGTATCACGCTAAACGGGCCAGGCCCATTAGAGAATTCTTTTATGTACATTTCATTATTTCTACTGGAACTGGACCCAAAATGGGTTGGCCCAACTTAGCATCGGCTGGCTCTGCTCTGCTATCCCGCCTCTCGCGACCGAAAAACAAAACGCTACTGTCGGTCTGCTCGGTCGCCGGCCGGGTTGCCACATCGCAGACTACGACGAATCCACGTCCAGCGACCGACTTCACTCCTGCTCCACCGCTCCTTCTTTGGCCCATAGCTCGCTCGTGGATCAGACGCACGCCACCGCCCCCACTCCAGTCCATCTCGCCGGCTGATCCGTTCCCTTCGGCGATAACTGCAACTGCCCGCGGCCCTTCACGCGCCCATCCGCGTTGACGAGCACGGTCGAACGGTTTGCACGTACATGCTTCACGCCCCGTCACGTGCCCGCGGCCTGTTCGACGCAATTCCTCGCCGGGGCGCCTCATTGCGGGGCTCGGCCGCCATCTACGAGGATGCTCTTGCGGATGTACGCAGGCATGCTGGCGCGCGGGTCCAGGCCGGACGCGTACACTTTCCCGCCATTGCTCAAGGCGCTGGCCGCCGAGCGGGGCGCCGTGGCGCCGGCCGTAGGGGACGCCGTCCACGCGCACGTGGTTAAGTTCGGGCTTGAGCTCAACGCCCACGTGGCAAGCTCGCTGGTCCTCATGTACGCGGCCAGGGGCGACGGTGTTATGGCTCGGGCTCTGCTGGATGCCTGGCCAGCGAGAGGCGGAGGCACGCCCGTCATGTGGAACGCCCTTATCTCCGGCTGCAAGAGAAGCAGACAGTTCAGGGTGTCTTGCTGCTCTTTCGTGGATATGATGAAGGCCGGTGTCATGCCGACGCCAGTGACCTACATCTCAGTGCTGTCAGCTTGTGGGAGAGACAATGACATCCTTCTTGGCATGCAGGTGCACAAGTGCGTCGTCGAGAGCGGGATGCTGCCTGATCTCAAGGTGGAGAATGCTCTCGTTGATATGTACGCCGAGTGTGGCGAGATGGAAGCAGCCTGGGAGTTGTTTGAGGGCATGCAATTGAGGGATATGGTTTCCTGGACATCAGTTATCTCTGGGTTTGTGAGGTTAGGCCAGGTTGACCGGGCGAAGGCGCTGTTTGATCTTATGCCTGAAAAGGACACCGTCTCCTGGACTGCAATGATCGATGGTTATGTGCAGACTGGACGGTTCAGAGAGGCGTTGGAGATTTTTCGTGAGATGCAGTTTAGCAAGGTGATGGCAGATGAGTTCACCATGGTCAGTGTAATCACGGCTTGCGCGCAGCTTGGTGCTTTAGAGACAGGGGAATGGGCCAGGATTTACATGAGCAGGCATGGGGTCAAGATGGATACTTTCGTTGGCAATGCACTCATAGACATGTATTCCAAGTGTGGGAGCGTTGAGCGGGCATTGGACGTGTTCAAAGAGATGCACAGCAGAGATAAGTTTAGTTGGACCGCCGTTATACTTGGTCTTGCTGTGAATGGCCATGGTAACGAGGCTATTGATATGTTCTACAAGATGCTTACGGCGTTTGAAGTTCCAGATAAAGTGACATTTGTTGGTGTTCTAACTGCCTGCACTCATGCTGGCTTGGTTGACAAAGGGCGAGACTTCTTTCTCAGCATGACAAGGACCTATGGGGTTGCTCCTAATGTGATGCATTATGGATGCATAATCGACCTCCTTGGCCGAGCTGGGAAACTAACAGAAGCACTCAAAACAATTGATAAAATGCCCATGAGACCCAACTCTGCAATTTGGGGGACCCTGTTGGCAGCTTGTAGAGTTCATGGTAACTCAGAGATAGGAGAATTGGCAGCAGAGAACCTCATTGAGTTAGATCCAGAAAACAGCATGGCTTACATCCTTTTGTCCAATCTGTATGCAAAGTCTAATAGATGGGAAGATGTACGACGGCTTAGGCAGGTAATAATGGAAAAGGGAATCAAGAAAGAACCTGGTTGCAGTCTGATTGAAATGAACGGCACAATTCACGAATTTGTAGCTGGTGATAGATCCCATCCTATGAGCAAAGAAATCTATTTCAAACTGGAGAAGATACTCACTGACTTGAAGAATGCTGGGTATGTGCCAGATGTAACTGAGGTATTTGTTCAAGTTACAGAAGAAGAAAAACAGAAAGTTCTTTATTGGCACAGTGAAAAGTTGGCAATTGCTTTTGCATTACTCAGTTCAGAATCTAGTTGGACGATAAGGATCGTGAAAAATTTGAGGATGTGTTTGGATTGCCACAATGCAATTAAATTGATCTCTAAGTTGTACATGCGAGAGGTTGTCGTGAGGGACAGGACACGCTTCCATCATTTTAGAAATGGACTCTGTTCTTGTAAGGACTACTGGTAACATTATTCATTGATGATGTAATACAATGGAATATCGGTAGTAAGTCCGGGTGACCACTCAACTATGATTTCTCATTCAAACGCTGTACAGACTGCACATTTGTAGTTCTGGGAATGAAGGTAGAATCACATAATATTCTCGCACCATTGGAAGCTATACCATCTTGGTGTAATCATGTCTGTTGCTGAACACTTATTATGGCTGCCGCTATTATTGATAGAAGGTGAGTTGCATGTTTTTGTTGTATGTCATGCAGAAATCTGTACGCCTTCTTTTTGCTAGTTTTATGTTAGTAAGTTTTTTATCTGCTATTCTGAGTAATTTATTGTTTCTTTCTCAGAGTGTTATTTTTAGAGAGCTCTGATTCAAAACTTATATGTTACAAGTAAACATAGTATATATGCTGTTCTTAAGTTTCCTTACTAACATATCATATCATAACATAGTGTATATGCTGTTCTTAAGTCATCTTATGCTTGCAGCCTTTCCAGATTTGCATTTAATTCAATATAAGAAATTCATGCAGTAACATTGATCTATATTCTCTCCAGGAGTTGATTATTTTGGTTCAACAGTGTTCTGCTGTTCTTGCAGAAGCTTTACTGTTCAATGGTTAGCCAAACCAGGTCTATTTTATTCCATGTCTGTAGCTTTCATATGTTCGATCCTGTTGCCTAGTCACCATTTGAGCTTTTAATGAACTCAAAACATTGACCAACTTTGAACATAGGGTATTTGAATTACATGCTTGCTTATAATTTCTCGGTAAATCTTGACACTTCTTATGGCATCCATTCCATTTATATGCTTTTATTTCGAAGTTGCATTTTTAACTGAGATACCTTAAGGGAGTCCCCTGGGGTGTAATATATCGAAGTTATTCATCCGTCCTTGTCCATGGTTCTACATTAATGCATAATTTGATCCTAGATAATAGTTCAAAGACTAAACCGTGTATTTTGCACATTCTTTTCCTACTGTGGGAATGAAACTACACATTAAAAAACATGGGTTTCCTCATTAGTTGTGACTTGTGAGTCGGATCCTTTAAGTATTTCATTTTCATGTAAGGACAGGGCAAACTTTGTTTGATGTGATAGTTGAACCTCCTTTTAGGATGGGAGAGAATCCTTGTCGTTTCATGTTGCCACACTAACAAGTCAAACATAAACTTATAATTTCGCATGTGCTTTATGCTTGTTCCATTTCCTTCTATTCGGGTTATTCACCTCTAATCTTCTATAGCATTTAGTGTTTGTTTCCATAGTGCACATACATTTTAATTCACGTTTTCTCCTTTACTGAACCTTATGAACTCGGATGAGCAAGTGGTAGCAAAATGCATGGGAGGGTATGCCATCTTGAAAAGCATGATGTGGAAACTGTTAGCTAGTTATATATGCTACGAATTCTTTGTATTTTCTTTAGCATTTGGTTTCCTATACTTGTATATAAATTGACCTGAGGCCCTAGGAGGGAACAGGACAGTTGCATTCCTGATAACATTTAACTTTATGTTGACTGCCATGAAACATGCACAACAGAACAGGCAACAGATATTACTGTCATCTAGACCGTGGTTGATCACTAAAAAATCAGGCCACGAGTAAGGCTGGTACAAGCTACTGGTTGTTTGGAAATTATGGTAAGGTCTTTCTCTTTATGGTTACACAAAATAACCTGATACAAGCTACTGATTATCTGTAAAGTGCAATTATTATAATGATATAAGTATGGTACAGTCTTTCACTTCATGTTTGCACACAGAAAAGGCTTATTACCATCTGTATCAACCAGATGCATTCGTCTTGTTTCCCATTTCCTGTACCAATAGTATTATGTTGTTATATGATGAACCTTCCTCATCGAAAGCCCTCCTTGCCTTAATAGCATATTCTTTTGCCCTTATCCTCAACTCCACTGGCATATCGCCCACATCCATTAGGGTCTGCACAGCTGTCTCCACAGCATCTTTTGTAACCATAACCTCTTGTTCATTTTCCCACTCTGTAATTCCGTTCACTCCAACCTCCACCCCAGTTTTCAGCACATCCACCACCAGTTTTTCATTCAAAAACTGCTCTTGAAAGTGTGGCCGTGTGATCATGGGCACACCTGCACAGATGCCCTCTATTGTTGAGTTCCACCCACAGTGCGTCATGAATCCTCCAATGGCTTGGTGCCACAGGATCAGCACCTGTGGCTCCCACCCCCTTATGATCATGCCTCTGTCTTTGATGTGCTCCTCAAACCTATCTGCGAGCCATTTCTCGACTTCTGGAGACATAGGTCCTGCTTTGATCACCCGAATAAATGGTTCTTCGAGGCTTGAAGTCCCAGTCCCAGCTCAACAAGTTGTTGAGGTGTAGTGGAGGCAAGGCTCCCAAAGCTAACAAAGATCACTGAGCCTGGCTTCATTGAATCAAGCCACTGTAGGCACTGTACCTCATCCACTGACGCCTTGTTTCCTCTTGCAGCCGCTGTGTTGCAGACCTTCCTCTTTGTCATCTGCTCAAAGGATTCAATGTACAAGGTCTCCAGCTCTATTAAGCTGTTAATAACCTCACCGTCACATCTCAGTTCCTCCTTGTAGATCTTATCATGAATTTCCTTGCTGCCTGGAAAGGCACGGCTTCCTGGGCGTTGAGGCTTTGTCAACTCCAGTGGTGTAGGCAACCCCTGAATCGTGATTAGCTCGTTCTCATCTGTGACGTGTTCTAATACTTTGTCGCGATTTATGATGTAACTGCAAAATGGTCGTAGTTGTTAAAATGACAAAGATTGCAGACGTCTTTGACAAATGGAAAGCAGCTGCAACTTGCATGGAAAACTGTTTATGAAATGTGTGATTTCCATAGATTTTGATGGAATATCCATAGTTTTTATGGAAAATTGTTTACATGTTCCACTGTCAAGTAAAGTATTACTGAGATTGATATTTTTTTTGTTTCTTGTGTGGTCTTCTGTATGTTTATGATTTCTGTTTCTGGAAGGAATTTACAGCAATTTCCCCTCTAGTTGTAGTAAGATACTTTAATCAGCAAAAACATGCTCGGTACAAAATTAAGTACTAACGAAATTTTCATCTTATGATTGTACCTGACAAGGCATAAGAAGCCACTGAAGGTGAGCCTCGGGATACCAAGCTCCCTTGCGATGTCACCAGTCCACCAGCACAAATAGTCAGACATGATGCAGCTTGGAGGCGAATGTTGCTGCTCATGGACGTGCGCCTTGAGCGGCTCCTGAAGGGCGGCGCAGGCCTCCATGAAGTTAAAGAGCAGATCCTTGGCTGGGATCATGTCAGTGTTCTCGCACCCATCCAGTAGGCCGAACTCAGCAGCTGGGAAGTGAAGCTCCACGAGCCGAACCGCCAGGCCTGTCGCCTCCACATCGGCGACGAACCCCCCTAACCTGGAGCCTGGAGGCGTTGATTGGTGTGGTGATGATGCTGACATGCGCGTCGTGCTCGGCCAACAGGTGTGCCTTGTCGGCCATGGGGATGATTCGGCCCTGCACCATCATCGGGATCAACACGAAGTGCGGCCTCACGGAGCCGCTCTGCGCATCGCTGCCGGCGAAGGCCATGTCTGTGGCCGCGAAGGTGGCAAGATGATGATAGTGGCACCGGCAAGATGCCACGATCAGTAAGACCGTTGGAAGGATGCAATGGGATCAGTTAGACTTTTGAAGTAATTTCTCTTCGCTAGCTGAAAAGTCTAGCATTCACAATAACACAATCTATTTTCTTATCATCGAGAAAGGCATATATTTTATATTTTCAGGCAACGCCTTTATACTCCGCACCTGCCCGATCACCATCTACAGTACTTTATGTGACTTGTGACTAGTGGCGGAGAGTAGTTAATCTGAGTAAGCATGTTGTTGATGTTATCTAGCATGGGGTGTTCCTGTTAACTCCTAGTATATCGCATTTGTTTTTGTTTTTTGCTCATTATTGTGATCCGTAGCGTGTGCAATCGAGATGCTACATGTATTTTTGCTGGTCGATGGTCCTTGAATGGAGTTCGTTGTCATGTTTTTGTACACGTGTCACTTCACTTTTTGTTCACTATGCAATCAAATTAGAACAGTTATATGTTCAACCAATTTTGTTCTGTAGATTTTTTTTTTGAATTTATATTCACGAGTTAAACTTAACGGAATTGATAATTCTCAGGCACCTGAGAATTTCTTAAGTCACGGTCGACTATGCGGACCGTCCGATGGTGACTCCAAGATTCGTGCGTTTTTGTCTTTTTTTTGTCTGCGTGTCCATGTCTCGTTTCCGCCGCGCGTCTCATTTCACTGTCCGTTTCCCCCGCGTGACCGTTTCCTTCGAGAGGGGAGGCAAAGAGCACACGCATGGAGAGAGAGAGAGGGCGAGGAAGACGGCGAGCTCGCCGTCGGTGATTGGGGCCTCGCCGTCCGGCGGCGCGACTATTCCGTTTCCACTTGTACCTGTCTCGTGACCGTTTCGTTCGAAGAGGGAGGCAAAGAGCACACGCAAGGGGAGAGAGAGAGGGCGATGAAGACGGCAAGATCGTCGACGTTGATTGGGGCCTCGCCGTTCCGCGGCGCCTGGTCGATTTTGTTCAGGTACTGCATGTATTCTCTGCCGATGGTCGTTTTGATCTCAACCGATGTGGTTTTCTGCGCGGATTTCATGGGGGATTTACATGGATTTGGTTTGCTATATGGTAGGGGGGAAGAAATCAGCAAAGAGGAAGGCGGAGTGAAGACGTCGGAGAGCTAGTCGTTGAACTGTCGTTCCCCTGCAGGTACTGGTTCCACTGCTCTCTGTCCACTACTCTCTGTTTTTTTTTGTGCGGGAATTGATCCCTTATTGTGTTGCTCTACGCGAGCTGAAGAGAGCAGGGTAGAGAGAAGAGGACGGGGGAGATTGTGGGCAGAACTTGGGAGCATCGTCTCTGTCAGTGGCCGCTCCCTTCTTGTCAGGTACTGAAGATTTGCTGATACCAGGCTCGGCATGTGATTATGCGAGATGTAGCAAAAATTCCCTCCTGTTTTTGAGATGTGTGGTCTGTATGTATGTTCTGAATTTTGCTCTGGCATGAGGTTTTGGTAATGTAATGTGCTTGAGACCAGTGTAGTATGTGAGATGTATGTTTTCTATTCCGAATCTGACCATAGGACACCAGATTCAGCATGAGGATCATGGCACGGTGTGTATTTTTTTTGTACCAATTATATGTGTTCTGCTTGGTGAAAGCACACTAGTTTCATCACCAGAAGGGTTGTTGTATTTTTATTTTTGTGTTGTTTTTGTAGACAGAGAGCACACCAGAAGGGATGGGGGTGGTGAGGAATGGAATGGTCAGAGTTAGGTGATGTTTTCCTAACCAGAGGGTCCTAGTTTTTGTGTTTTTACTAGATTAGACAAGGGATTTTTGGGTCTGGAATGGTTCATAAAACAGTGTGTTCTGAGTTTATTTTCTGAACATTTTTAGTGATGAGCATTTTAATTTGTATGTATACATATGAGTCTCCTGAATTTTACTTTTGTGTAACGATAGTGCATTTTGTGTTGTGCGTCAGCCCGGCTTCTTTTTGGGTTTGATTTTGTTGACTGGATTTTTTCAACCGAAGGTCAATTGACTCTGCCATGCTTGTACTGCATATCGACATGCTAAGCATCTATTTTGTAGTCTATCTTATGTATACTAAATCTATTATTTTTGTGTTTTTCTTTTTAGTTGAGAAAAGAGTGGCAAAAATAAACTAAAATGGACAACAAGTTCGAAAGTGTTGACGAGGAGTCTTCTGAATCAGATGATGATGTTGTGTTATTAGAAGCAATGAGTAAAATTGTAAGTTATTTTTAGGCTTCATACTCATCATTTTTTTTGTTTAGTTTTTTAATCTACAATCTTTTTTTTAGTAATGGCCTTTCAACATTTTTCATAAACATTGTTTTTCATGCTTGATTATGTTCAACAAACATATTTTTTTTCAGGTTACAAGGAGCCTCAAACGGTCTCGTGCACAAAGCAAGATTGATAATGCTAAACGGAAGGTGAGAATTCATTCCGGACATTTTTTTTATTGTTTTTATTTTTGTACATATGTATATTGCCTGAGCAGCTTGTTTTGTCCACCTCCTCTTTTGCATGTGTTTGTAATTTTTTATTTCTGTTATCTGAATCATGCAGAAAATAACTCGTGACCGCAGACAAGGACGGCAAGTTGTTGATAAAGATGTGTCAATTGCAAAAAGCAGATACAGTGTGACTTATCTTATTCAAGTATTAAAGAGTTTGGATGATGATCAAAGAGGCTTTATCAAGGATGCTGAATTTGGTGCTCTCCTTGAGTTGGATGGTGGTTTTGTACCATGGTCCTTTGTCCAGTGGTTGGCAGACCATGTCGATGCCGACAGTGAAGAGATGAGTTTTAACCAGAGGTCCATTCCGATCACCGTGGAGTCTTTTGGGCATGTGCTTGGTATCAAGACCACGGGAGATCCTGTTCCGGCTGAGATAAAGACTTCAACAGCAGAATTCTTACAGCTCTTTGGATTAACTGAGATGCCAACAATCAAGTTCTTTGGCGACAAAATTATGATTGAGAAGCTGGAAAAGGATGAGTTCCTAAGGTGTCTACTGGTTGTAGCATTGTCATCTTTCTTCTGCCCAACATCAAGCACAAAACCTAGCACCTCATATCTTCCTGCCCTTATCCAAGTTGAGAAGATAAATTCGTTCAATTGGGCGCAGTATGTTCATAAATGGAACCTCTTCTACATAAAGAAGTACCATAGACATTCATCTACTCTAGCCATGTGTAATTACTACTTCGCGGTTAGTTTTCATTTTCTATTTATGTCTTACTATTACTTTGTCTGTTTTATTTTTCTGTTTGTACTTTTGTATTTGTTCTTTTTTCGTTAAGGAATTTTAATTTCATTTCTCTGTTTTGTCTTTTTACACCTCGGGTTCGGTATTTGGACTTTCTGGATTTTGGAGAAGGTCTTATCCAACCAACCATACCAAGAATTAATGTCTGGAAAGGCAACATGATAAAAGACATTCTTGACCTTGATTTGGATGAAGACAATTTCAATGGAAAGCGTGTTGTAAGTTATATAATTGCCAAAAAAAATTGTTCTAATTATGTTAAATTTTTTCTATTTTTCTCTTTTAAATTCTTGAAATACATAACTCAATTTTTTCATGTTGTATAATAATTCCTTTTCCTCCTTTTTTGTACAAAAGATCAAGCAAATTAGCAAAACATGCTATGCACCAGTGAGTGTCAATACCGAAGAAAACATTGCTGAGTATGTTGACCATCTGAGGAACCATATACAATCATTTGAGCAATGTGCTTTTAATGACAAGGTTAATATTTATAAATTTTTTTAGTACTTGTTTTTCTGTTGTATTCTTTTCTATATACCAATCTTTTTATCTGAATACACTTAACTAACAATTCTATGTCATGTAGGTCACAAAGAGCATATGCTCACTATTTAAGCATTATTCTATGAACGAAACACAAAACACTAGTTCAAAGATGCAAGGCCTAATCACGAGTGTTATCAGATGCTTAATAGAGAACAAGTGTATATCTAATTGCTCACAAAGCACATAGAAAATCAATTGCTCAGAAGGAAACGAAACGAAGCCGAATGGCAGTACAATCAAATTACCATCAAGCGACACTAGCAGCAACTTAAATGAAAACCAAGGTTTGTTTCGTACACGTAGTTTTTTCTGCTGGAAAACAACTTGTATAATTTTGTAGTAATGGGTCTTCTGTGTATTGCACTTTTTGGTACCCTAATTACTTTTTATGTAATTCTGTACATATAGGCAAAGCATTGATACCGATCAACCACAGAGAATCAATTAATGGCAGCCAACAATCTGAGAATTCAACTCTGAAACCTAAAGAAAGAACTAAGGAGGAAACTACAACTACAACAGAACAGGTACGATTTTTCCTCTCTGTATTCTTCACCTTTTTTCCCGGTTAAAACTGTATTTTTTATAATTACGTTAAAAACATATTGTTAATTGTGTTATTCGATCCATTCCAGATTATGGCACGGCTTGTTGAGCCTAAAACCAAAGAACCGTTTGACTTGTTTGTTAATGAGAGAAGGGTAGATGATCGTATTTCACACGTCAACACAGCTCTATGCAAGTTACAGATTGACGATAAGAGCAAAGAAAACAAGAAACCAACTGATGAAAACAATGAGGTATAACATCCTGTAAATATTTGTAGAGTGTAAACATTTATTTTTATTATTTGGTTGTATGTTTGTTTGATTTTTTTAACCTTGTTTTTGTTTTCATGTAAAGAATAATGAAAATGTGAAAATAGCGCAAGATAATGAATCAGCAAGTAACACTAGTGCAAGCCTTAATCACCTGTTGAACAACGATGATGCTAATTTAGCAAGAGGTAAATTCCAACAATCTTTTTACTTTCTCAGTTCTAGAAAATATGTTTTTGTTATGTTATTTTTCAAATCCAGTTTATTCATTTCTTTTCTTCTATCAGGTGCTGAAGATAATAAATTAAAAGAAGATTTCGAAGAAGATAATGTAAACGCAGGTTTCAGAACACCACCCAAGAACCACGCCATGTTCGCAACAACAAACAACACAAGTGAGCAATTTTTTATTCTTTTTTTGTTTGAAATCTGTATCAACTTATCTTCTTTTTTATCTGAAGCAGTATGTGTAATTTTTCTCACTTGTTTACCTTTTTTTGCAGGTAAGGATGAACCAGATTCAATGTATAATGGTATTAACAGTAGTTCAATTCAATGTGGTCAGAAATGCTATACTACCAGCAAAGATCCTCTGTTAGTAATCAATTTGAGAAGTGTGTCTCCTTCAACACATGAGTTGCCTGAATTAAGTTCGCAATCAAGATCAAGGAGTTATCCGAGTGAAGGGAAAGACACTTTTCTAGACAAGATGAAAATAGATGATTTCGAGGTATGATGTGTTCTTATTGCTTCAGACCTTTTTCAGTTTTCTCTAGAGCACTATGGTATAGTAGTTCAAACATTATAATCGGGAAAATGCAGCTTTTAGTCTATAGTTGCACATATTATTTTGTGACCCTACTTGCTCTTTTTTGCATCGGAAAAGTGGAACTACACCTAGTTGCAGATTTTCCCCTTGAAAACACACAGCTAGAACCTACCTGCTCCTTTTTTTGCATCGGAAAAGTGGAACTGCACCTAGTTGCAACTTTCCACTCGAAAACACGCAGCTAGCATCTAATTGCACTTTTCCAATCGGAAAGGTGCAACTACCCCTAGTTGCAGCTTTCCACTCAAAAACACGCAGCTAGTGTCTACTTGCACCTTTCCGACCGGAAAGGCGCAACTAGCAACTACTTGCACCTTTCCAACCGGAAAGGCGCAACTAGCCAATACTTACACCTTTCCAATGGGAAAGGACGAACTAGCCCTACTTGCTTTTTTCCCATCAGAAAGGCGCAACTAGACAATACTTACACCTTTCCAATCGGAAAGGCGGAACTAGCCACTAGTTGCACCTTTCCCCTCGGGAATGCGCAACTAGCCTGTACTTGCACCTTTCCCCTTGGGAATGCGCAACTAGTCCTACTTGCACCTTATGAATCGGAAAGGCGCTACTAGCCACTAGTTGCATCTTCCCCCTCGAGAAGGCGCAACTAGCCACTAGTTGCATCTTCCCCCTCGAGAAGGCGCAACTAGCCACTAGTTGCACCTTTCCCCTCGGGAATGCGCAACTAGCCTTTACTTGCACCTTTCTCCATGGGAATGCGCAAGTAGTCATACTTTCACCTTTCGAATCGGAAAGGCGCAACTAGCCACTAGTTGCATCTTCCCCCTCAAGGAGGCGCAATGTAACACCCGGGGGATTTCCCTCAAATAGAATTGCTTGTTTTTTTTTGCATGCATAGCCTCATGCATCATATGCACCTTTGTTTTCAAACCAATTTAAAACTTCAAACATGTTCCAAATGGTTTCAATTAAAATTGCAAACAATTCAACTAAAATTGTAATTCATATTTGATGTGGAATTATTATTTATACTTGGTTATTTAAACATTGCCTCAATGTGGAAAACCTCTTTTGGATTTGAATTCAAATCCCATTGTTTAATAAATTGTGCAAATTCAAACTTTGAAAACAAAATAGCTTACACTTGGGCAAAGGTAGTCTTATGTCCAACTAAAATATTTGTTGAATCAAAACCCTACAACTCTTATGCTATTTCTCTTCTTTTCTTTTCTACAAAAAAAATAATAAAAGAAAAGGGAATGGGGAGGCAGCCAGGCCAGCCACACTGGGCCGGCCTAGCCACCTACGACCCAAACCCCTCCTTCCTCCTTCGTACGGACGGGCAGCCGTGGAGCAGGTGAGCTCCCGTGGCACAGAAGCAGCCACGTCTCCCCTCTACCTGCTCCCTACCCTCTTTATACCTAACCCCGAGGCCAGCCCTAACCCTAGCCCTCTCCTTTCCCCTTCCTGCAGATCGCCGCCGCCCTCTTCTTTCCTTCCAGATCCCCTCCAAACTCTCTGAAAATTTTCTGTCTGTTCTGAATTTTCCTGCCGGAAGCAGTACTGGCCGGTAGTTGGAGGTGAGGGTGCGGTTGCTGTGGTCGTCGACAGGGGCTCTTCTCGGCGGGAATGGAATCAGGAGGGTTCCACCTCCACTTTTGCTGAAGACGGCGCGGCCGGAGGCGGGCGGGCTGCAGCGACGACGCCGTTGCGCTCTTCTTCCCCGGTGAGCTACGGACCTGTCAGCGTCTCCGTCAGACTCGCTCCCGCGCGGGCCGTCCTCCTCCGCCGGTTCCGCACACGACGCCCGCGCCTCCTCGAGGTGAGCACGCCCTACCGGCCTCCCGTCCCTTCTCCCCTTGCGCTGTACGAGCCGCCACCAGTGCGCCTCTGAAGATCGTCGCCGGCCGCTGCGTTCGGTCCGTCTGTTCTCTTCAGTTTAGTCAGATAAAATTTACCGGAACCACTTCAAAAGCAGCGCGTAGCTTTCTGAATCACAAGCGCTCGTTTACCCCAGTGGTTCGTTTCCTTTGTGCGGCGCAGCGAGTCACGAGTTCGAAACCCAGGGGAGGCAAAACCCCCACCTTTTTTGCCATTGGTCCACGCCAGCGAGCAGGACCCACCTGTCTGTGACTCCCATAGCACTGTCAGCACGCACCCAAGCCACGCAGGCGCCAGCAGGGCCTGGCCCCACTGGTCAGTGACCCATGTGGCCTGTGCGCTGAGTAAAAAACTCCCAGGGCCCTCTCTGCAATCTGGTTCCTTCACATTTTGGTCCCTGGAATTACAGATTGATCCCTGGTTTTCAAAATTGAATAACAAATTCATACTAACTCCAATTTCACAAAGTAAAATATGTTTTCCATGCAGAATTAAATAAACTTTCCAAACATAAACTTTGTTTTCTGTTTTGAATAATGTAAATTGCTGAAAACAATAATTCTTTGTTTAATGCATTTAAAATTGCCAATTTAATTACTTGCTCATTTCAAACCCAAATTCAACATATAAAATATGTTTTGCAATCAAAATTCTCTGTACTTTTCAAATATACAATTTGTTTACTGTTTTTCCTAATTAAAAGTGGTGCAATAATTCAATGCTTTAATTAAACCTTTTAAATTGCAAAAATTCATAATTAAATATTTAAAATTCCAAATTTGGCAAATGAGATATCACATTGAAGCTAATGTTGTATACATTCTGTTTTCATCATCCACCTTGCCATTTAATCACTTCAATCTAATGGTTGCTTGTAATTCACTTAAATAACTATGCATGCACCTGGGATTTTCCAAATGCAACCTTATCTTTGCATTTGGGCCCATTTAAAATGTTTCATCATGTCTTGTATTTATTTTGATGCACCCTTTAACTTGTCATGCATATAAAATAGGATCATGCTGGATCTTTTGCCGTAGAAGTAATTGCTGCATCCGTTGATTCTTTTAGTGCTTTGCTTCTTCGCGGATAGGACGTTGAGATGATGTGAGCAACGACAAGTTCTGCTACCTCTCCAAACTGGATTCCAGGCAAGTATACTCACTTGCTACCTATGTTGCCTTTCCTCACTTGTTACCGATTCTTTCCGTTGTCCTTATGCTAGCCTTATGATTCGATGCTTCTGTCTCGATCCTATCATATGTTTACCTTGCAGCCATGATATAGCCTTCCTTCCACTTCCTATTAACTGTTGTTTGTTTACCTTGTTGGCCCTCGTGTCGTAGTTGCATGCTTAGTGTTGTTTGCGCTCAAGTCTCGTTGTCCGTCTTATCACCTGTTTAGTTTGATAGTTGGGTTTCAACTTAATCAACAACATGTTAATGTTTGGGTAATAATAATTGGATGATAAGGCACCGAAAGGAGGCCCGGCGTGGTTTTGAGGCCTGCTAGTGTCGACCTTAATTAGGAAAAGGGTCTTGTCCTCCGATCCATGATGAGCGCTCTAACCGCATGTGGGAAGCGTGTATGGGCGCCCCCCGCAACTTTGATTCGATTCGCATCTCGTCCAAATCGCCACACTTAGTTCGGGTTTTCCATTTGCCGCATGCATATGCAGGTGCAAACCCTTGGCGCCAGGGTGGAACTTTTGTAGTCGGCATTTAGGGAGACACGTTCTTAGAGTGCTATGAGGGTCCCCTTTTCTTCGTGGGGCTTGATTAGTCGTGCGCTCAATTGCACGTGGTTCTTTGGGCTTGATGCGAAGAAGAGTTGGGTTGTGTTGAGTGCCTCGCTTGGTGGAAGTGCATTTCCATCTGGCGGGTCATTCTTACGTGTACGGCCAAATTGGTGCATCCCTGCAGGGTTAATCTTCTCGAGAAGCCGTGTTGTCCGCGGTTATGGATGACTTGGTGAAAGTGCTGGCTAACAAGTACTCAGACAACTTACACTTAACGATGATAACTTGACTAGTAATATAGATTACCTCCACCATAAAAATGAATGTCACCTTAATCAACAGTGTGAGTTTCCTTGGGTTGCTTCCTTAGTAGGGGGTAACACTGGATGGGTATTGTTTGGTGAGTAGTTGTAGTTGGTTCTGATACGCTCTCTTATCCCTTTCTATTAGCCGGAAGTTGTAGCGCGTCTCTTTAGTTGTTAGTGCTGCCCGCCGCCGCTTCTTTGCAATAATCCCCTCCTTCCGTTGTGTCGAAGCTCTGGCTCCACAAATCCCTCGGGTGACCCTATCGGGTTTCGACTAGGAGATGTCATAGGCGCTGGTGGAATCGTCGGCTTGACAGGGGGGCGAGATTTTACCCAGGTTCGGGGCCCTCGTAGAGGTAAAACCCTTACTCCTGCCTTCTGTCGATCTGTATTAGATGATTAGATCGGTTACAGGATGCTCGAATCGAGAGTAGATCTCGAGTTTCAAGGCTTTTGTGGTCGTGCGGTATTACTTGGTCCTCTCCTTGGGGGCTCTCCTGGCTTTATATAGATAGCCAGGTCTCGAGTTCAACCCGGAGAGGATACAAACCCTAGCTTAGGTCGGTTACAAGTTCCCTAACTTAACCCGCAAGTTGATGCGGGTGGGCTTCTCATGGGCCTTCTAGAATACTCCAAGGGCGCTTCCTGTCGGGCCTTGACCAGAAGGCTTGAGAGGGGGTGTCCTTACTCGCAGGGTCAGGATCCATGCCTTCGTCACGTTGTACCCAAAGTATTTGTATCTTGTGATGATTGGTTACGCTGGTATCTTGTGAGTATGGTTTATCCACTTGCCAGTACTTAATAGTACTGACCCACGAATCCATTTCGTGGCTGCATATTCCACATTGCAGTCAACAGGTTTGAAGTCTGACGACGTTAGCTTGGGAATCCCTCCGGCTTGGCCTGGGCAGGGATTGGACGCCATCGGTTATCTTCAGGACTCTTAGTCCAATTTGTATCTAGTCCGTAGTCGGACGCTATGTTGTTTCTTCCGCTGTTATTTGGATCTTTGTATTGTATCAGTTGTATCCTTGACTCGTTTGAGTCGTCTTGTATAAACCTCCTCTGTTGTTGTTGTGGATTATTCGTGAACTGTTGTAATGTTATCACAAGTGGCAACCTGGAATCGGTTATTATGTGGATTTTGGCGGAAATGCTGAAATCTGCATAGTGACCGATCTCGGGGCGTCACAAATGGTATCAGAGCATGGTTCCGATTCCCAAAGTTGTTTCGATACGAATGGTTATCGAAGCAACGGGTCCGCAAAGCCTGTAGGATAACCTCGCTAACGGTCGTTGTTTCTAGAGTGTCAAAAACTATTTGTGCAAAACCTGTTTTGGAAACCTCTCAATAGGATTCTTGTTTATTCCTTTGCTCTATTCTACTTCTCCTCCTACCTTATTTGTTTTAGAGTCTCTTCTCTTATCTATCTTTCAAAGTGTTAGGATTCTACGTGGGTGGACGTTTTCTGAGCCTTTAACCTAATAGGTTCGATCATCGGAAGATTCCTGGTGGGAGAAGATCGTCATCATCCCGAGCAAGATTCCCTTGTTAGTGGTGTCGAGAAACTTTTGTTAGTGGTGTCGAGAAGAAGAGATCCGCCCACTGACCCGGGAAATCAACCGCAGCACGAAGACTCCGTAGTTGACACCTCTCTTCCCCTTGCCTTGGGTGGATTGCGAGGGCGCAATCCCTTGTTAGTGGTGTCGGGTGTAACACCCGGGGGATTTCCCTCAAATAGAATTGCTTTTTTCATTTTTTTTTCATGCATAGCCTCATGCATCATATGCACCTTTGTTTTCAAACCAAATTAAAACTTCAAACATGTTCCAAATAGTTTCAATTAAAATTGCAAACAATTCAACTAAAATTGTAATTCATATTTGATGTGGAATTATTATTTATACTTGGTTATTTAAACATTGCCTCAATGTGGAAAACCTCTTTTGGATTTCAATTCAAATCCCATTGTTTAATAAATTGTGCAAATTCAAACTTTGAAAACAAAATAGCTTACACTTGGGCAAAGGTAGTCTTATGTCCAACTAAAATATTTGTTGAATCAAAACCCTAAAACTCTTATGCTATTTCTCTTCTTTTCTTTTCTACAAAAAAAAAGGGAATGGGGAGGCAGTCAGGCCAGCCACACTGGACCGGCCCAGCCACCTACGACCCAAACCCCTCCTTCCTCCTTCGTACGGACGGGCAGCAGTGGAGCAGGTGAGCTCCCGTGGCACAGAAGCAGCCACGTATCCCCTCTACCTGCTCCCTACCCTCTCTATATCTAACCCCGAGGCCAGCCCTAACCCTAGCCCTCTCCCTTCCCCTTCCTGCAGATCGTCGCCGCCCTCTTCTTTCCTTCCAGATCCCCTCCAAACTCTCTGAAAATTTGCTGTCTGTTCTGAATTTTCCTGCCGGAAGCAGTACTGGCCGGTAATTGGAGGTGAGGGTGCGGTTGCTGTGGTCGTCGACGGGGGCTCTTCTCGGCGGGAATGGAATCAGGAGGGTTCCACCTCCACTTTTGCTGAAAACGTCGCGGCCGGAGGCGGGCTGCAGCGACGACGCCGTCGAGCTCTTCTTCCCCGGCGAGCTACAGACCTGTCAGCGTCTCCGTCAGACTCGCTCCCGCGTGGGCCGTCCTCCTCCGCCGGTTCCGCACGCGACGCCCGCGCCTCCTCGAGGTGAGCACGCCCTACCGGCCTCCCGTCCCTTCTCCCCTTGCACTGTACGAGCCGCCACCAGTGCGCCTCTGAAGATCGTCGCCAGCCGGTGCGTTCGGTCCGTCTGTTCTCTTCAGTTTAGTCAGATAAAATTTACCGGAACCACTTCAAAAGCAGCGCGTAGCTTTCTGAATCACAAGCGCTCGTTTACCCCAGTGGTTTGGTTCCTTTCTGCGGCGCAGCGAGTCACGAGTTCGAAACCCAGGGGAGGCAAAACCCCCACCTTTTTTGCCATTGGTCCACGCCAGCGAGGAGGACCCACCTGTCTGTGACTCCCATAGCACTGTCAGCACGCACCCAAGCCACGCAGGCGCCAGCAGGGCCTGGCCCCACTGGTCAGTGACCCATGTGGCCTGTGCGCTGAGTAACAAACTCCAGGGCCCTCTCTGCAATCTGTTTCCTTCACGTTTTGGTCCCTGGAATTACAGATTGATCCCTGGTTTTCAAAATTGAATAACAAATTCATACTAACTCCAATTTCACAAAGTAAAATATGTTTTTCATGCAGAATTAAATAAACTTTCCAAATATAAACTTTGTTTTCTGTTTTGAATAATGTAAATTGCTGAAAACAATAATTCTTTGTTTAATGCATTTAAAATTGCCAATTTAATTACTTGCTCATTTCAAACCCAAATTCAACATATAAAATATGTTTTCCAATCAAAATTCTCTGTACTTTTCAAATATACAATTTGTTTACTGTTTTTCCTAATTAAAAGTGGTGCAATAATTCAATGCTTTAATTAAACCTTTTAAATTGCAAAAATTCATAATTAAATATTTAAAATTCCAAATTTGGCAAATGAGATATCACATTGAAGCTAATGTTGTATACATTCTGTTTTCATCATCCACCATGCCATTTAATCACTTCAATCTAATGGTTGCTTGTAATTCACTTAAATAACTATGCATGCACCTGGGATTTTCCAAATGCAACCTTATCTTTGCATTTGGGCCCATTTAAAATGTTTCATCATGTCTTGTATTTATTTTGATGCACCCTTTAACTTGTCATGCATATAAAATAGGATCATGCTGGATCTTTTGCCGTAGAAGTAATTGCTGCATCCGTTGATTCTTTTAGTGCTTTGCTTCTTCGCGGATAGGACGTTGAGATGATGTGAGCAACGACAAGTTCTGCTACCTCTCCAAACTGGATTCCAGGAAAGTATAATCACTTGCTACCTATGTTGCCTTTCCTCACTTGTTACCGATTCTTTCCGTTGTCCTTATGCTAGCCTTATGATTCGATGCTTCTGTCTCGATCCTATCATATGTTTACCTTGCAGCCATGATATAGCCTTCCTTCCACTTCCTATTAACTGTTGTTTGTTTACCTTGTTGGCCCTCGTGTCGTAGTTGCATGCTTAGTGTTGTTTGCGCTCAAGTCTCGTTGTCCGTCTTATCACCTGTTTAGTTTGATAGTTGGGTTTCAACTTAATCAACAACATGTTAATGTTTGGGTAATAATAATTTGATGATAAGGCACCGACAGGAGGCCCGGCGTGGTTTTGAGGCCTGCTAGTGTCGACCTTAATTAGGAAAAGGGTCTTGTCCTCCGATCCATGATGAGCGCGCTAACCGCATGTGGGAAGCGTGTATGGGCGCCCCCCGCAACTTTGATTCGATTCGCATCTCGTCCAAATCGCCACACTTAGTTCGGGTTTTCCATTTGCCGCATGCATGTGCAGGTGCGAACCCTTGGCGCCAGGGTGGAACTTTTGTAGTCGGCATTTAGGGAGACACGTTCTTAGAGTGCTATGAGGGTCCCCTTTTCTTCGTGGGGCTTGATTAGTCGTGCGCTCAATTGCACGTGGTTCTTTGGGCTTGATGCGAAGAAGAGTTGGGTTGTGTTGAGTGCCTCGCTTGGTGGAAGTGCATTTCCATCTGGCGGGTCATTCTTACGTGTACGGCCAAATTGGTGCATCCCTGCAGGGTTAATCTTCTCGAGAAGCCGTGTTGTCCGCGGTTATGGATGACTTGGTGAAAGTGCTGGCTAACAAGTACTCAGACAACTTACACTTAACGATGATAACTTGACTAGTAATATAGATTACCTCCACCATAAAAATGAATGTCACCTTAATCAATAGTGTGAGTTTCCTTGGGTTGCTTCCTTAGTAGGGGGTAACACTGGATGGGTATTGTTTGGTGAGTAGTTGTAGTTGGTTCTGATACGCTCTCTTATCCCTTTCTATTAGCCGGAAGTTGTAGCGCGTATCTTTAGTTGTTAGTGCTGCCCGCCGCCGCTTCTTTGCAATAATCCCCTCCTTCCGTTGTACCCAAAGTATTTGTATCTTGTGATGATTGGTTACGCTGGTATCTTGTGAGTATGGTTTATCCACTTGCCAGTACTTAATAGTACTGACCCACGAATCCATTTCGTGGCTGCATATTCCACATTGCAGTCAACAGGTTTGAAGTCTGGCGACGTTAGCTTGGGAATCCCTCCGGCTTGGCCTGGGCAGGGATTGGACGCCATCGGTTATCTTCGGGACTCTTAGTCCAATTTGTATCTTGTCCGTAGTCGGACGCTATGTTGTTTCTTCCGCTGTTATTTGGATCTTTGTATTGTATCAGTTGTATCCTTGACTCGTTTGAGTCCTCTTGTATAAACCTCCTCTGTTGTTATTGTGGATTATTCGTGAACTGTTGTAATGTTATCACAAGTGGCAACCTGGAATCGGTTATTATGTGGATTTTGGCGGAAATGCTGAAATCTGCATAGTGCCCGATCTCGGGGCGTCACACGCAACTAGCCACTAGTTGCACCTTGTAACATCCCAAGTCTGAAAATAGCCATTAGAATGTTTGCTCTCTGTTATTTTATGTTTTGCATCATGGCATCATGTTGATTGCATTTGTTTTGCTTGTTTTCCTTTGTTTCCTTTGTTTTCTATTTGAATTTCAAACCAAAATTCAAACCTTTTGTTTCATCCTTGTGATGTTACAATTTCCAAAATGTTATTTCAAATAAAAACAACCAATTGTTTCCATTAATCTATAAGGTTCAACTATTTAAATTTGTGGCTCCTAATCTTTCACTTATTTAAAATGTTAACTAAAAGGTTATTCAAATCCAATTGCTTTGTACAAACAGATCCCAATTGGAAAATGATGAAAATTACCCAAAACACTCTAATATTTTGTTTCCATTTAATTCTATAATGCTCACTTATTAAATTGATGGTTTTAATCAATCAATTGTTTCCAAATCACTTTCAAATTCAAATCAATCTTCAGACAGCACCCAACTTGAGTTTATAAAAATCTCCAAATCAAATCAACTAATTTAATCAATTTAACAATAGGGTTCACCCTATTAAAATGATGTTTCAATAATATTCTTTCAATACATAAAATTCATTCAAATTTGGTTTAAATAAACAAACAGCAAATAAACTTTAAACTTTTTGGAATTAAAGGTTAGCATTTAGTTGCTATTTGAAAAACTAAACTAACCATATTTTTTTTTCCAAAATTTTACTAACTCAAAAACTTATCTTTTCCTTCCATTTGGTTTTCTACAAAAAAAATAAAACAAACAGAAATTGTAAAAAGAAAACTCACCGCGTGGGGGGGGAACCAATTTGGCCCAGCCCATCTTACCTGCGCGCGCAGCCCGGTACCCCTTCGTCGAGCCGCCACCGTCGTCCCCCTGTACGGCGCCGCATCGGGACGTGCCACGGCGGCAGCCGTCCCATCACGACGGCCAATAGCGATCCCTGGCCCCTATAAGACCCCTAGGGCACCTGCGCCGCTGCCCTAACCCTAGCTGTCACTGATCCCCTCGCGATCGCCGCCAAATTCCTCTCCCTCGCGGCCTGTCCCCTCTCTGAATTTCTCACCGGAGCGCCGCTCTCTGAAACCACGTCGAGCACCGTCTCCTCGCAGCTCCAACTACCCACCTAAACCCTGGAATCGACCACCCACCTCGTCCTCTTCCGGTTGGACACCTCCGATGAGCTCACCGTCCTCTGGATCGCCGCCGCGGTCCTCGACGTCGCCGGCAGCTGCACTGCCCCGAATCTGAACCCGTGGACGCCGCCGCAGTTGCCGTGCTCCTCCTCCCTAGCTGACGGCGTGGAACGAACCGCCGTATCCTACTCGTCCTCACCAACACCTGCACGGCGCCAGCGAGCCCCTGCTTCCACGCCGCCGTCTTCAACGTCTCCGTCGCCGTTCTGCACCGCGCCGCTGCCATGCCTGCAACGGAGGTGAGCAGTCGCCGTGCCTCCTTCCTCCTCTATGTCCTCTCCGTTACGTGAGCACGCACACGATCTGCATCAGCCACACGCGAGCACCACCACGGCGCAACACGGCCCCGTCGATCGCCGCCGTCGAGCGTTTGTCTCTGTCAGGTTCAGTCATGCTTCCGTCAGTAAATTCAGAAACGCGAGCCAACACCTCAACCTGTATGCGTATGTGTTACTGACAAACGAACGCAAACACCGCAGTGGTAACTGAACCTGTGCACGAGCGAGAGGTCCAGGGTTCGAGTCCCTGGCTCCGCAATTTTTTCACATCTTTTGCACGCAGCGCTGACAGGGAGGGCCCCCTGTCAGCCACTCACTGCCACGCAAGCACGCACAGTGCCCTGGGCCCTCTGCCAGTGGCTGTGTACATCCACTGCTGGGTAACAAAAGTTTTGCAACCTTTTCTGTTTCAAATTTGATACTTTTAAATTACAGATTTGGTCCTCTAAATTAAAATGCTAATAACTTTTGTTTTATAACTCCAATTAATAAAACTAAAATATGTACACTGATCTAAATTCAATTATCTATCTTTTGGTACCAATTGTTTCCTGTTTTGAAATTTCAAAATGCAATTCAAATTTGAATTCAAATAATTCAAATGCAATTTGCTAAATTCAATAACTAACTCATTATTAATCCAATAAATGCAAATAAAATATGTTTTCCATGCTATTTCAAATAACCTTTTCAAATATAAATTTTGTTTCATGGTTTGAATAATTTAAATTGCCTAAATAATTTAATCCTTACTTAATTCATTTAAATTTTGCTAAAATCATAACTTGCTCAAAATAAATTATTTTTGAACATGCAAAATATGTTTTCAAACTAGAAAAGTATGAACTTTTCAAATATGAGTTTTAATCTATGTTTTGAACAAATAAAATTCAAATAAAATTCACACTTGTTTTAAATTCATTTAAAACTTGTTTAATATTGTTTAAGTCATAATAAATTCATCCTAACTCCTATTTCAAAATTTGAAACATGTAATCAAACTAAAATTTTGTATTCTTTTCAAATATAAATTTTGTTAATTGTTTTGAACACTTTAACTTGATGAAAACAACAATTGCTTGTGTGACATCTTTAAGTAACCCAAATTTTCCAAACTTAATAACTATTTTCCAAACTTGTTAAATTCCTTTTCCACTTGCTTCTATTGTTGTTATTTTGTTGTTTTCCTCATCCATGCATCATGCTAATCCACTTTCACATGTTGCTTAGTTGTAAAACAATTAATTCAACCATAATTCATGGGCTTTCCATATGCAATCCAATTGCATGTGGGTCCATTTAATCATGTTGTTATCTTGTCAACTAGTTTATTTTGTTGCATCAATTAAACGGTCATGCATCATCCCATGTTTGTGCACTATGCCATGTTATTGATTGATTATCTTTCTGCATTGTTTGTTTGCTTCTTCTCGGATAGACGACGACGTTGAGACCGACGATACTTACGACACCCCTTCTAAGGAGTTAGCTCAGTACCAGGCTACTGGGTTTGCAGGCAAGTTATCACTCACATGAACCATCGTGTTCCTTTCAACCTTGGTTACCGATACTTTCCGTTGTCTATTCTGCTAGCCCTATGATTAGTTGTTTCTGTTACGAACCTATCACATGTATCCTTTAACCCTGATATTGCCTCACCTCCATACCTATAACCTTTTGCTTGTTGCCCGTGTCTTACTAGCATGCTTAGGGTTGTTTTGCTCGAGTCTGTTACCCGTTACTTTCTGTTACTATTTCTATTATGTTCTGGGGGCTCGATGTTTAATCAATCAAACATGCTAATGTTATTGTTAAATAATAATTTGATGATAAGGCACCGGCAGGAGGCCCTTTGTGGTTTTGAGGCCTGCTAGTGTCGACCCTAATAGGAAAAGGGTCTTGTCTACTGATCCATGATGAGCGCACTAACCGCATGTGGGAAGCGAGTATGGGCGCCCCCCTCAATTTGACTCGATTCGCATCTCGTCCAAATCGCCTCATTTAGTTCGGGTTTTCTATTTGCTGCATGCATGATCTTGCGAGCCCTTGGTACCCGGGTGGAACTTTCGTAGTCGGCATATAGGGGGACACGGTCTTAGAGTGCTATGAGGGTCCATTTTCTTCTGGGCTCGATTAGCCGTGCGCCCAAGGTGCTTTGGGCTTGATGTGAAGAAGAGTTGGGTTGTGTTGAGTACCTCGCTTGGTCGGTTTGATCCCCGTCTGGCGGGTTATTCTTACGTGTACGGCCAAATTGGTGCACCCCTGCAGGGATAATCTTCTCGAGAAGCCGTGTTTTCCGCGGTTATGGATTACTTGGTGAAAGTACTGGCTAACAAGTACTCAGGACAACTTAAACCTAATGATTAACAACCTTACACCCAATGATTAACAACTTGACTAGTAATAGGCTTATTGACACAGTAATCTGAGCTATCATTAATCCAACTGTGTGAGTTATCCTCGGATCGCTTCTTTGGATAAGGGGCGAGATCCAGGATGGGTTTGTTTGGAGTTAGTTGATAGGTTGGTTACAATACTCGATCTTATCTTCTTTCTGTTAGCCAGAAGTGGTAGAATCTCTGTAGTTGGTTAGCGCAGTCAGTTGCAGCATCTTTTATATCCCCTTTCTTCCGTTGAACCCAAGGCATCTGTGCTTGGTGTTGACGGGTTACACTTTGGTGAACTGTGAGTCTTGCTTGCCAGTACGTCTATGTACTGACCCCTTTGGGGCTGTGGTTTCCGCAGACCTACGTTTCCGAGGATCTACATGGTGGCTACTACGCGGAGTATGACGAGACTGCTGACGAGTAGATAGCGGACCCGGGCAGGATCCGAGACTTCGTGGATGGGCTCCGTCTTTTCGTTTCCGGCCTCTTAGGCCTATTTGGATCTTGTCTGTACTCAGACACTTTTGGATGCTTCCGCTATGATGTAATGATGAATTGTTGGGACATATGTCCTCTGGATGATTGTATTTGCTATCTCTGCTCTAATGAGAGCCATTTGCAACTTATTTCAATCTTTTGTGTCGTAGAGATCTGTTGTGATATCACTTGTTCCAATGCCGTTGACGTACCATGTGTGTATGTTTTGAAGTACGTCACCGGAAGTATCTGGATTTCTATGGGATAGTTTGCGCAGACGATGAATAGTAAGAGAATGGTTGTCACACGTTTACGTGTTGGCCTGCTCATATTGAGATGCGGGTGCCGGTATGCCCCGTAATCCATTTATCTACTGTTTAGCGGACTGTGAGTATCCCCTAGAAGTCCGGGTGCGACACACCTTCCCCTCGGGAATGCGCAACTAGCCTCTACTTGCACCTTTCCCCTTGGGAATGCGCAACTAGTCCTACTTGCACCTTTCGAATCGGAAAGGCGCAACTAGACACTAGTTGCATCTTCCCCCTCGAGAAGACGCAACTAGCCACTAGTTGCACCTTTCCCCTCGGGAATGCGCAACTAGCCTGTACTTGCACCTTTCCCCTTTGGAATGCGCAACTAGTCCTACTTGCACCTTTCGAATCGGAAAGGCGCAACTAGCCACTAGTTGCATCTTCCCCCTCGAGAAGGCGCAACTAGCCACTAGTTGCACCTTTTCCCCTAAGGAATGCACAACTAGCCCGTACTTGCACCTTTTCCAATCGTCAAGCCGCAAACTAGTCACTACGTGCACCTTTTTCCGATCAGATATGACAGTTTTGTGATTTTCTCTTATTGTAATCTGTATGTACTAAATTATTTCTCCTATGTTTTTTTAATATAGATAGATGATGGACAACCATCGATACCATTTGAAGTTATCTAGCTAGCAGGCCCAAGAAACAGGTGATACCCTCTTTTTTAATGTTCATTTTGTATATTCTCAACATTGGAAAAAAATTGATGGAAACTTGACTGTAATTTGTTTTTACGTAGGCTTTAAGAAGTTTGAAGTTGAGAGAGGTTCCCGAGCATGCTAATGTCCAACAACATGTTCATTCCGAACAAGAATCGCCTCAAATCCCAAGTTTAGCTATGCATGCTATAAAAACGCAGACGAAGTTCAAAATCAACATTCACAGCAGAGGAACAAGGATAACCACACCATTCTACTAGTAAGAACATAGTGCTGTGTTCATATTTTTTCCTTTCTTCTGTATTTAGTAATATTTCCTTCTTTTCTGTGTTTTTGTTATACTCTTTTTAACAAACTTGTACTGACAGTTACTTTTTATTTTATTTAGAGCTCACAAGACTCACCGGAGGTAGTCTGCTTGGGTGATAAGAAAACAGTACCGACTACCACTTCACAAGAAACTGATGAAGAAGTTTACATTGGAGAACACCGACTTAGCCCAATAAACAAAAACAAGTCAGATGTTGTCGACGATATCTATAACCAAACTATTGCTTCAAATGAGACTGCCCCAGGGAACTCGTCATCAATGAGTCAATACAAAACACCTTTGCCCCCAAGGAGATTTGTCCAGCCAAGTAAATATGTATCATCTCCATTTGATGTTAACGTGTGCAGTTTTGAACCAACTAACATAGAAACTCAATATTACCAATCAATAGTTCGCCTTGCAAGCATGGAGAAAATCAAGTAGTACGTGTCTCTGACTTATGTTTTTAGTTTTCTTTTTTTTTGAGTTTTTTTTTGTATATATCTATGCATTCTCTGGTTTTTTTGTCAGTTCAATAATAATATGCTTCTTCCTTTTTACAGTAAACATGCTTCAGTACTTGATAATTGCAGAGTTACTATGGAAATCTTTGGGAATTCAATGAAAGCAGGAGGTTTGGTAGAATCATGGGTAATAAATTTGTACTCTCGAATACTTTTTAGAGACAATCATCCAAAATACTCAAATAGACACACCTTCTTTCATATTTCAAGTGTAAGAAACTTTCCTCTTTAATTCATATTTTTTATATGTCTTTAAACCATGATCAAAATGCTATATCATTCTATTTTTGTTACTATTTCCTTACTTTTCTGTTATTATTTATGAAAACTCAATACAGGAGCACTTCCTACAGAAAGGTCCTAATGAAGGGAGAAGATAGTATTTTAAACAAGAAGCATTGAAGGCTTTTGTAGGCGCTGGCAAGGCTAAAAAGCTTCATCTAACTGAATCGGTAAATACAATCTTTTATATTTCTTTTTAATTTGTTTTAAAAACCTATCACTGTTACTAGAGACAGTTAGTACACTCATCTTTTTTTGCTCCTTCTACCGCGCGCCAAAAACTAATTAATTAACGTTTCTTTACAACTCCACTTTCCATCACATTTCTATGAATGTTGGTTCCTGTTTACTGTCGCCATAAGAGATAAGAAATTCATATTCATGGATTCGTATTACGATAAAGATTCAAAACCTCACAAGGATGTAGACGAGATGATGGTAAATTCTAATCACTTGATTTTTTATTGTTGTCAAATTAAAATTTTGTTCCCATTCATGCTAGTAACTTCTGTATTCAACTTTTCATGTCAGATTGAAAAATTCAAGGAAACTTGGATTGAAACAGGCCAAAAGGAGATTGATTTCAGTCAATTTGAAATGGTGTACCCCAAAGTTCCTCAACAGAACAACAAGTAAATTCTTTACTGGTTTACTTAGTTTTTTCTATTACATATGTGGCACAGAAACAATTACATGATTTTTTTTAATTTGCTTTTATTGAAATCTAAACAATGTCTCTCATACCCAACAACAAAGATTGTGGGTTTTTTCTAATGAAGAACATTGAGCTTTTCACACTAAGAAGGAACTTGTTGGGATTGTAATCTTCCAAAGACATTCCGAAGATTCGAATTCAAATAGCCAATTACATGATGTTCTACAAGTACAATGAATCAAATGAGATGAAGGAGGCTGTTGTAGCATTCAAACCCACTGTAAGAGCACTATACATTTTTTGAATTAAATATCTGTCTGGTTCAATCACTTTTTTGTCAATTTAAATAGTAAGTTGCTCAAAGGCAGTTTCTAACTTGTAAAGTAATGAGTACTAATTATTTTCTTTTTTTCTTGCGCGATTCAGGTACATGGGAAATATGCGGGGCGGATGTGAGCAGAAACAATTCAAGAGAAGAAAATAGGAACTAGTCACAAAAAATGAATCTGTTAGCTACTAGATATCAGGTAGAGTTTTGTGTCTGTTTGCTCCTGTTATAGCATGGATTTGTATGTCAGTGTATATGCGTATAATGTCGAAAATAGTATGCTTGTGTTTGTCTTGGGGGTGTCAGAACTAAGGAATCTTATCAAATAGGTTATATAGAAGTTACTTTTATATGAATATCTACAATCCTTGCAAATTTACAATATTTACTCATGATGTGTTTTATTTTCCTGCGCATATATCTAATCATTTACTGTGTATCTAGCAGATACTACCAGCATGATGTGTTACCTGCTAATTAATTTTATGCCAAGATACAAAATAGCATGTCCATATCTGTCTTTAACAAGTAGAGTTTATTTTTGAACGATACAAAAGCCAAATTTTTGTTGATACCCTTCTTGAGTATTTGAGGTGCATTTTTTATTTCAGTTTTATGTACAACAGAGTTTTCTCTTGTCATGTAACGTAGTATACATATTTCTATCTAAAAGACAATTTATGTGCTCATAGAACATAGTAACATTTTTACTTTCCACCTATACTGAAATTTTATTTTTGTTCATTTAACAAGTTTTTAGTAACTTAGTGTGGTACTTATAATTTTCAAGATATCTTTTTGATGCCAAGACACATGTGAATAACATCACTTTTCTGTAGGAGAATTGCCCCTATTAATAACAAAGATATTTTTTTATCTTGTTTTTGTTACTTGTGGGATGTACTCACAAAAGAGAATAACAGGAGTGGTCAGCATACAAAAATGAAGCACGACACATGGATGCAAGCACGCATGGAATTTCAGAAGTAAGTCTCCTACAATTTTTCGACTTATCATGCTCAGAATTTGTACAGTTTTTTACAAGAATATGTGTACACATGGATCTGTCAATTTAAATAGCGGACATCTGACAGTAAAAATAGATTGACTCTCATGTTATGCTTCAAACATAAAATGCTTGATCCTTCCTTTGTGTGTGCACTTGATTGTTCAACAACTTATCTTTTTGTTTCTGTAATGCCTACAGTTGACCGCCCCGTTCTCCTTCTTGTGCGTTGACATCCCTCTTTCCTGAATGTTTTCAAAAAATGGGACCTTCTTTCAGTACTGACATAATTGTATAGGGGAGAAACAAAACACAACAACTCACTGAATAAGCAACAACTATACACAAACAAGTCAGAACATTCTTTACCTTTACCTTTCTTCTTAGTTTTTGATTTCTTTGGAAATAAAGATGAATCAAGATGCAAATTTGAGCAAGTTTGTATATTGTTTTCATTGGAACCATAGTGACTACAAGTAACTTCATTCCTCGAGAACATTTTCTCAGCAAATGTTTTGAACCTGCCATCACCCTTCCGTGCCTTTCTCTTTTCTAGATCTGTTGGTCTACCTTTTGATTTGACAACATTAGGATTTTTTAGTTGCCCATAATCAACTCCAATGTGAGGAACAACTACATCTTCCTTTCCTTGCTTTGCCTCCTCAACCAAAGTCATATCATCTAATTTCTCTGCTATTTTTTTCACCTCTTGAGTAACAAACAAATACTTCTCATTTCTCTTAGATCCATCTGATGCCACATTCAGACAAACTTTTGATAAGACATTGTATCTGAGCTGGCTGTTTTCCGATGTTAATTGCAAAGGCACATTGTAAATCAAATCTCTGACCTCCTTTTTATCTCTTGGCTTCCACTTGTCTATGAAATATTTCTCCGGTATTTCTTGGATGTTTAAGTGCACGAGCACCCTAAGAACATGTGAGCACAAAATACCATCTTTGTTGAACTTAGAACAAATGCATATGAAATCTTCTCTTTGAATATCAACAACCACTATGTACCGACGAGATCTGAAATCAGTTGTTGCAGCCAGGTTTGATTTGTAGACCTCATATCGAACATTCCTCTCAACTTCTTGAACAAGAAGCTTGGAAGTAAATTTGAGCTGTTTCTGGAACCGGTAAAATATCTTGCGGTTATATCTCTTGCCAGCCTGTACTTCCATATCATTCCCACACCAATAAGAAGGTGTTGTTGTTCTAGTAACAGAATCTTGCTCCTTTTCATTCTCCTCAATGATCTCTGCAATTTTGTCATACTCACCCAAAAAACTGCCAACACTATATGTTGAGCCAACATTGTCTTTGAAAACAGCATTTGTCCCTTCACTTCTGGCTGTTGAGTGAATAAAAGGAAAGAAATCATTCTTGAAATAGACAGGGACAAACTTGTCCCTCATTTCCCACATCGTTTTCAAGTACTTCAGCCCACCAATGTTGTACTTGTCTATCATTGCCAACCATGAAGATTCAAACTCAACCACAGTCAAAGAGCAATGAATGACATCTTTAAATTCATTGTGAAAAATTGGAATTTTAGCAAAGCTTCTTGCATGTTTTTCTTCAGCTTTCCGTACAACCTGGAACAAGCAATTTTTGTGAACTGCATTCGGAAAGATGGCATGGACAGTTGTCTTCATAGCAACATCTTGGTCAGTGATAACATTCATAGGACTCTTCCCACCCATGCAGTGTAGGAATGTCTCAAACAACCAATTGAATGTATCCACTGTTTCATTCTGTAGAATTGCGCAGCCAAAGAGACACTTGTCACCATGCCCTGTTACACCAACAAAAGGGGAAAAAGGCATGTTATACCTATTTGTATTGAATGTGGTGTCAAAACTAATGCACTGCCCAAACATTTCATACATCCTCCTTGATGTACCATCACACCAGAATATGTCCTCAACAGTGTTGTTCTTGTCAACCTTAAAAGCATAATAGAACCTTGGATCTTCTGCCTGTTTTTTCCTGAAGTAATCAAGAGCTTGCATCATGTCATTTAGTTTGCTTTCTCTTCTCATTGCACTCCTAAGGTTGCTCACATACTTCTTTGTATATGGAATAGCCTTTAAGCAGCCTCCTCTCAAGTAAGATAGGATTGCCATTATCTTCCGGGTTGGGAGCTTTACTGAATTGAAAGTTCGAATAAACACCTTCTCCTCATCTGTCATATGTTTATGTCTTCTCAAAAATCTGGATTCTTCGTGTGGACTCAATTCATGGTTATGCTCCAGTTGGAGGCTAGTGACAACCCACTTGTCCGATTTGAGAGTAACAATCATCTCAGCTTGACAATCGGTAATTTCTATCTTGTTTCTTTTCCTCTTCTTGGGTGGCTGCACATTTGGCTGCAAAGGTTCTGCTTCACCGCTATCTAATGCCTTTTTCCTTCTAGTCTCTTGCCTTTTCAAATCTCTCTGTCTTTTCCTTTCTTCAATAGTATCTTCATCTAGAATTTTCCCAGCGCGGTTGCATTTGAAAGTGTACCGAGTAGTACCAACTGATTTCCCAGTCTGCCTGCTATGATAGTTCGAAGCCTTCTTAGCTGAAAAACCAACTATCTGAGAATATGTGTTATAGAAGTCCAAAGCATCAGAATGGCTATCAAACACTTGATTAATTTGGGGAACATGGTGGCTGGAGACTTCTTGACTACAGCTCTGAGCAGCAACAACACTTTCATTTTGCAAGAAAATTTCAATATCTTCTTGGGAAAGATTTTGAGCATCTGCCTTTTGTTGCATTTCCTCTGTTTCTTCGCCTTGTGCTGTCGATGTTTCTCTCTCTGGATGTTTGTCTTCTTCACCAATAGGAATACCAGGGTCACCAGTTGCTTCTTGGTCAGTAGCACTTTTTTCCGAACTCTGTACCGACTGTGGAGAACCTGCAAATGTGTCATTGAACATGAAACCAGAATCTTCAAGAATCTCGTCTTCATCACCTCCTTCGTTTTCGCCAACAAAGACACTCCTCCCAGTGATCATAAACATTTCCTTCTGTTTTTAAGACATAGACAAACACACAAGCATTTTTTGTATCAGAATACGTGTTTCTTTTTTGAAAATCAAGGATTCTAATTGATGATCTTCTTTTTAATGAGTACACTAAATTTTTAACTAACCTCATAACCCATTGGCCCATTCAGCAAATCCAAGAAACTCACTCGACCAAACTGTAGGGGAGCAGGAAGTATAATCAAAACAAAATATTTTAATTCACTGTTTCCTCTTAAAAAGAATTTACGCTATAGAAGATGAAAACAAACCTCGCAATCATGCATTTTGTCAATGCCCTCGATCATGTCTGTATATGTCATTTTGCTACATTGGGATTGATTGAACTGCAATAGAATTTTTATAAACAAATTTGGCAGAACCCAAGTACACTACCTCTCATTCTCTTTTTAAAATTTTGTTTGCATATATCTTACCACATTATATCTTGGGCTTTGGTCAACAGGTCGGAAATTCAACGAGGAATTGAAGGTACTCTACATTTAAACAAAATCGAATTATAAGGAAGAACATATAACAAGGTAACAATCTTGTTTTTATCTGCAATTACATACATTTCTGCAGTTCTTTAGTTATTTATTCAAGGAAGATACCTGATGCAATAGCCCATTAGAACCATCAACTTGTACAACACTCCCCAACATGTTATCTGATCCATTGTAAGCATATCCTGGGACTTGTGTACCATAGATGTTGTCAGTTTCAGCTGGCCACAAAATATTTGTTGAAGAAGGTCCTTCCTACACAACAGAGATGCAAACAAGTCTGAATTTCAACTATCATTTTTCAACAGTTTCAATGCAGTAACTATTTTTCACACAAAATTGAGTTTTCTATACTTTTTTGTGGAACTAAAGTTAACATGTTCAGCTCAGTTCATGAACAAACGGGGGGGGGGGGGGTTGCTGTTCCTGAAACTAGTAAAAGGATCCAAGAACACAGAAACACAATAGACATAAACATTTCCATGTTTTGTAAAATTTGTTTAATTTTGTTTACAAAGAGTGCACCTGTCCAGTGTTAGACAGAAAGGATCCATAAGCTTGCAGAATTCTGTTGAATGTATCTTCTTGTTGTCCACCTAGCAAGTTATAGACACCAAAAATTTTAGCCTGAATGTTTCTCTGACTGTTTTCTTCAGAGATAACTGGGAACAGGGAGTTCATAACCCACCAAGAGAAGCAAGCAGTGAAGCTTACCTGCATCAGATCCAGCAGCACCTTCCATGGTTCACTGCTCCAAACCACTTGCAGATCTAGAAATAACAGAGAGCAACTTCCAGGTACACATGGATTCGTTTCCTGATCACTTTTGTTGCTCAGAGTGGAAACTAGGGGAAGGGGGAGGAGGAGGAGGGAAGGGGTGGGGCGGCCAGTAGATCTAGTTTTTGATCTTTTCCTGCTGGTATTGATCGGGTTGTGTTTGCTTCTTGCACCAGAGGGGGTCGAAGGACAGAAGGGCAGGAAGAGAAACGTAGAACAGTCCAGAAACTGGCAGAGACGATGGCTCTTTCTTGCTGAACAGGTAAGCTATCGTGGGGTTCTCTCGCTAGGACAGAGCCGATCCCAGCTGAGGTCCAAAGGCCCAATACAGACAAACAGAGACAGAGAGGCCTGACGAATACATTGTTGCAATACCCGTTCGTTAGGGTTTCTCCCTCGCGTCTGGCGACAGGCGTCGAGTTTTTGTCTCCCGTCTCTGTTTCCGATCGGATCTCACACGTCCGAGGCCATCTCCAAGTCCTGTTGGCACGACCTGTCCCTGGCCAGCTTAAGAGCGTGTCTAGGTTCTTTTCCTCGTCCTGCAATTTCACAACGTACGGGTTTTGATCTTGGACCGTACAGACTTGTTGGACAACAAAGCTTCCACCAAGCACGAAGGCGTTCCCAAGGACCGGAAGGCGAGCATGGTGCTGCCATCGAACAGCGGTTCGGAAGATGCCGCGGCGTGTTCTGAGATGCTTCGTGAGGTCGGCATCAATTCTATGTTCGACCGTCTTGAGATCGTAGAGGAGGAGTTTGACGACCTGGTGATTGAGGAGGTCGACGTGGATATCAAAGAGAGCACACGGTGGCTTGCTGTTGCACGTGTGAATTGTGGGAATAAGGGCTTCAGCCACGAAGCTTTTTTCCAGCAGATGCGAGCCGCTTGGAATCCAGCGAAGGAAGTCTCAATCCGACCAGTCGGCGGCAACCGCTTTGTAATCCAATGCTTTTGTCTTGGAGACTGGGAGAAGATCACAGAACGCGGACCTTGGTGGTTCCGGGATTGGGCATTGATCATCGCTACCTATGATGGATTTTCTGATCCGGAAGCTGTCGAGCTTGAGTTCTTGCCAATTTGGATTCAGATCCATAAAATACCAGAAGCTTTCAGGAAGGAAACCGTGGTGACGCAGCTGGTCACTCGCCAGGCGGGAGAAGTGATAACTCTGCAGATGCTCCCCCCTGGGGGTTTTCGAGGCGACTTTGTTCGTGTACGGTTAAAGCAAGATGTCCGTAAGCCACTAACTCGCTTCGTATCTCTCTCCCTTGCTGGCAAACGCTCGGTATTTGCAGTTAAATACGAGAAGCTAGGCATTCTTTGTTTTGCGTGTGATTTGTTGGGGCATATTCACAAAGAGTGTGGAATTGGTGTCTTTGAGGATAAAAGTCTGAAATTTGGCGACTGGATTCATGCTGATCCTGGGCGTGGTCGTACTTCTGGTCAATCGTGTGGCGGTTTGCATGGTGGACGTCTTTCAACGCAAAATGGAGGTCGTGGCACTGCCATGGATGGGGCCAACTACCAGGGAGGAGGCGTCTCGATTCTGCCTGTTGGTCAGGGCAAAGACACATATGTTGATTGGCGTATTCATCCGGAGCGTCTTACGAAGGCTACTGATGCGGAATTAGCCGATACAACATCAAGTCCCAGTAAACAGATAGATCAGCATACGTCTGACTTGGAGAAGAGTGCTAAGAAACGACTCGCTTTTGATGAAAAGAACCCGTCTGTAAATGAATTTCTCGCGATAAAAAATGCTATGCATATTGACGGTGACCCAACTTTAGCTCCTACCACGATGGCTGAACAATCCGAGAAGGATAAAAAGAGGCACAAGAGGGAAGACGGAACATCTATCTCTGGACAGTCTAATGGATCGGCGGCATCCCTCGAGGGTGACCGCCGGGAGCAATGAATTGTTGTGGTTGGAACTGTCGGGGTATCGGAAACTCCTCGACAGTTCAAGAGGTTTGTGTGCTCCAAAGAGCACACCATTTCCAACTGGTTTTCTTATGTGAAACACGGCAAAAATCTGAGCGTGTTCGTCGACTCCGAGGACGTTTGGGCCTCCGGGGATTTGCTGGTGTTGATAGTCGAGGGATGAGCGGTGGACTTGCACTTTTCTGGCATGAAAGTGTGTATGTGAATATTAAAGATGCAAATGATCGTTTTATTGATGCCTATGTACGTTTATCTCCGGATGACCCTTTGATTCATATGACCTTTGTATACGGGGAACCAAGGACAGAAAACCGTCAACGCTTTTGGTCGCAGCTAGCCCTGCTCAAGGCCGCCTCGACCCTACCATGGGTTTTGGTTGGTGATTTCAATGAAGCTTTGTGGCAATATGAACACTTTTCCTTGTCACCTCGAGCTGAATCTCAAATGGCGGCGTTTCGGGACTGTATCCAAATATGTGAACTGAAAGATCTAGGCTTTTCGGGTTTACCTCATACATATGACAATAAGAGAGCTGGAGCTCGGAATGTCCGTGTGCGCTTGGATCGAGCGTTGGCGGACGATAGTTGGCGGGATATATATTCTGCATCGTCGGTTACACACCTTGTGTCCCCTTGTTCGGATCATTGTCCGATTATGCTGGAGATAGCAAAGGAAGTCTGGGACAGAGGGCCCAGAAGGCGTAGCTTACAGTATGAAATCTGCTGGGAGCGGGATCCAGCGTTCAAGGAACTGATTAATAGAGAATGGTGTGATATGGGTGCACTACCTGATCTTGGGGCCATCAATAGAGGCTTGGGCAAGGTAATGAGAAATTTACATGCATGGGGAAAGGCTAAATTTGGCAACGTTACACGTGAATTGGTGCAGCTAAGGGAGCAATTACTTCAGTTGCAAACTGCTAATGCTACGAGGGAAGAGATTCGTGTGGTTTCTGATCGGATGAATGAGGTGCTATACCGTGAAGAGATGTTTTGGCTCCAACGCTCAAGAATTGAGTGGCGAAAGGAAGGTGATCGTAACACCAAATTTTTTCATCAACGTGCTGTTTGGAGGGCCCGGAAAAATAAAATAGCACGACTCAGAGATGCAAATGGTGTGGTGCAGATTGTTCCCACGGAGATGCAGCGTATGTCGGTGTCATATTTTCAATCCCTTTATACCCGCGATCCTACTCTGAATTGTGATGAGCTCGTCTCTTGGACCCCGGAGCAGATTACCGAGGACATGAATTTGCAACTGTGTAAGGATTTCTCCAATGAAGAAATTAGTGATGCCTTATTTCAGATAGGTCCGATCAAGGCTCCTGGCCCGGATCGTTTCCCTGCACGTTTTTATCAAAGAAACTGGGAGCTTATGCGGGATGATGTTATACACGCAGTTAAGCATTTCTTTGATACCGGGTTTATGCCGGAAGGTGTTAATGATACTTCTATTGTCTTGATACCAAAGATCGATAATCCAATGGAACTAAAGGACTATCGACCCATTGGTCTTTGCAATGTCTTGTACAAGGTGGTGTCAAAATGTCTGGTCAATAGGCTACGGCCTATCTTGGGAGAGGTTATATCAGAAAATCAGAGTGCCTTTATTCCGGGACGTCTTATCACAGATAATGCACTGTTGGCTTTCGAGTGCATGCACTATATGGAGCACGGTACTTCTCGTGACTCCTTCTGTTCTTATAAGCTTGATCTATCTAAAGCCTATGACAGGGTTGACTGGCACTTTTTGGAGAGTACATTGCATAAAATGGGGTTCTCTCATCGGTGGGTACAATGGATTATGACATGTGTTACCACGGTGAGATATTCAGTCAAATTCAACGGGACTCTATTGGAAGCTTTTTCTCCATCTCGCGGTCTTCGGCAGGGGGATCCCCTTTCTATTCCTGTTTGTGGCAGATGGACATCGCTCTCCTTTTCCTTATTTGGTGTCGGATATTAGGCGAGTTTCTTCTGAAAATAGAGTGTGTTCGTTTATGAAGGTGGAACGTAGTCAGGTCAGGGTTAGTCACCACCTAGCAAATCTGGCTAGGCTGGAGCGCCGTTCTAATATTTGGATCGGCTCGGGGCCTGAAGAAATTCTTCAGATGCTTGAGTCAGATCGTTGTGTAACCCTTCCTGAATAATAAAGTTCCTGGTCTACCCGCAAAAAAAAAAAAAAGACAGAGAGGCCTGTACAGAAGTGGAAATAGGAAAGAAGACATAAATGGGCCTTGTACAGAAACGGGACACGCGAGCGAAGGACAAATACCGACCATACGCAACCTGACGAATTCATGACGTCACATGTTGGACCTAAGAAATTCTTAGTCGACTCTGACATAGACACTCCCTAAACTTAAACGAGCTAAATGAGCGGAGCCGAGTTGCAGCCCGATGTCCTTGTGAAGTTACGGATTTGGAAAACCCGTCTTCCTTCCTCGCCCACAGTAATGCCCCGAGACCGCCTCTGCTTCCAAGTTCCTAGCCGTGACGCAAACCCGGTCGCCCTGACCTCGCCGTAGAGCAGTTTACCCAGCCGACGGTGATGGCGGCGGGAGCGCGCAGCTCATCGGCCTACCCCGAGGAGGAGGTGCTCCTGCGTTCCCTCGCCGCGCGCGGGTGGTGCTTCCGGGACACCGCGGACGAGTCCATCCAGGCCCTACTCCACGCCTCCCCCTCCGCGTCGCCGGAGGCCGTGGAGGCCCAGCTCCTCGACACGGACCTGAGGCTCTACGGAGGAAAATCCCTACCCGATCGCGCTGCCGCCACCGCGACGAAGCGGCTATCCTACCTCCACGGCCCCATCGTCCTGCAGGTATACCGCTGACATCACCAAATCCCGACGCCTGTCTTAGTTAGTTAGTACCAAGTGGGGGGAAATGCCTAATTTAGGAGTCGTGCTTAGTTATCCTCCCAATTATACGTGGCCTGGAATTTCATGGTACGTCTCAGGCCTCGAAGAGGACATAGCTGTGTTGCCTGCTCTTTGGTGGCTGGGGGATATTATTACCAGTGACTGATCATTGCCTTGCATTTTGGCCGAGTCTGCATTCTCCTACTGTCTGGACATATGCTGTTCTTGCGTCTGGGATGTACTATGAATATATTTGGTTGTACAGTCCTCGTTTTTTTTGTAAACCTGTCTGCTCAAACTTATGCAGGTAGTCTCTGTAAGAGACATATATAGCAGCAACGTTGATGCTTCCTTAAAGAACCCGCAGCACCGGCGCCTTCTGCGGTTTGGTCTGACTGATGGTGCTTCTGAAGCAGTGGCCATTGAGTTTTCCACTATCCCGTTCATCACTGAAGAGATAGCTCCAGGTACCAAGGTCAGTTCACCATATTCTGTCTGGATGTTCTAGTTGTTTATCGGCAATTACTTTTGGCTATTTTTATACTAGATGCAGCATGAATACTCATTGCACCCAGTTTAAGTGTGTGTGTGTGTGTGATCCTAGACTGCTAGTTCACATCTTGTATCAGTGAGACTGTGGACAAGCCTGACAAATACTTGATCAAATACTGGGGAGAATCAGAATGCGCAGTCATTGTACCTAGTTTTGTATGGAGTTATTCCACGCCACCTAGCGTGAATCATAATTCATAAGGAACCATTGGAAAACAAGATACTGCTATGTGTCGTTAGTGTGCGATAAACCACTTTGAAATGATGTGGTGCAGCATGAGGTTGACGTTGGATATAGTGTTAATAGTTCCCATTAGTTCTCTGTTCCGCAATCTTCTCAAATTTGCTTCATTAGTACTTCTAGTAGTACTTCTTAAGTTATGAATTTTGGTTAGGAATGGTCATATAGGATGTTTGCCATTTTACTGGCCATTATTTATTCCTCAAATCCGCGGCACTTAAAGTAGCATACAATATCTACAACTTAGATGCTTTGGCTATCTGTTCAATATTGACATCAGTCTGCATTTTCTCCCTTTTTCCCCACTCTCTATAGATTCGTCTTGAGAACAAGATTCCAGTAAATCATGGCATATTGTGCTTGAGTGCAAAAAATGTGAGTGTCATCGGGGGAACTGTCCAATCTTTGTATGAAGAATGGAAAATGAACCAAAAATACTCGGGCTTATCACGCCCATCGTTGAGGCTGTCCCAAAACGACGATGGAGTTGGGCCTCCGCCATTTGAAAAGTTAGATACCGAAGCACGTCCAAACAGGACATTCCAGTTGCAAGCTTATCCTGGTAACGATTCATATATCTTCTCTTTCTGTTTCCGCTTGTATGTTCACTGAAATGCTGCTATTGTGGGTAGCTGTCTACTTTCAGGAAAGCAGTATGCGAAAATTTTGTGTTACACAGGCTTGGCAGATTATGATGTTTTGAACTATTTTCTCCACACAAAAAAAGGATTCCTCTATGTTAGCACTTAGCAATGAACATTTTGTACGTCTATATAGTTCTCATTATTTACATTTGATTAATCTGCATATAAAGTGACTTGGGAAACAATTGCATGTTTTGCAAAACCTTTCGTGACATAGATGTTACTTGTGGACTATCCTGACCTTTTTTTCCTCCTATGTCATTGAAGATAGTAAACCTAGGGATTTGGGAGTCGCTAATGACCGCATATCAGTCAATTCTAGTAGCAAACCTATGAACGTGGCTTCAAACGATGTGAACAAAGTGAATACAGCAAGCAAAGTTGAGCACAAACAGTCTAGTTCGGATATCAGACCAAAAGAAGGTTGGCCCCCAAAACCCTCAAATTGTTTCATCCAGATTTACTTGATATATTTTTTGGGGCACAGTTAGAACTTACAAACTTCTTCATCTGCACAACGCAGTAAGCGAAGCTGTCCCTGTTCAAAACCAAGCCGCTGCACAGAAGCTGCTGCAGAAAATGGCTATGCCCGAAGATAGGCCTGGTCGCGGTCATAGATTCAAGGGAAAGAGCAAGCAGGACGATACCCCGGTCTTTACCCTCGAAGAATGGGAGAGGAGAAAAGCAGCCGGTTCAGTGTCCACAGCGGGAGAACGCCATGTACAAGATACCAGTCGAGACGAGGAACTGGCGAGACAGCTCCAGGAACAACTAGATTTAGAAGATTCCCATGTTAGTTTTCACTCCCATCTCATATTGCTTTCTTTTTAAATAGCATTCAGTAACACCAGTCTGAAAATATGTTCTTAAATGGCAATGGGATGTCTTTCAGAGGTTGCCTCCCGTGAGTTCAGAGGCAGAACGCCTACGGATGAACATGTTCAGCTTCAATGGCCCCGAAGAAATGGGTGGTGGCGGAAGAAGAGATTTTCGAGGGCGTGGGCGTGGAAGAGGGCGTGGACGAGGGCGGGGCAGGGGAAGATTTTAGCGTTATTCCAAAACTTCAGATTTGTAGGGTGCTCCAAAGATGCTGCGAGCGGTAGTATGTTTGCCATCATCTTTTTTCTTTTTTCTTTTTGTGAGTTGTGTTTACCATCATCTTTTGGAAAGGAGGCAGTAGTATGATGATGGTCATCTTAAAAAACAGTAGTTGTATGATGATGATCTTTAACTTTTTAAGCATGTGTTCGTTTCTCTCATTCCCTCACCTGATGCTAGCAAATGTCAGAGTTCAGAATGTACATATCTATTATCTTGATTTTACTCATAGATTTGTGGAGTTACCGTATGCTCTGAACTTCAAATTGTTAGCAAAAAGTCAAACTTTTTCATTAGATAATTCTTCTTATGTATTTTATCTAATTATTATTCAATGGCTAATACACCACTCATTGCTCGAATATTTTGTTGTTCCTGATGATAAAAGAACTTTCTAAAAATCCTATCCCGGTGACATTCTGTGGCCAATTCGGAACAATAAAAAAAAATACGGGCGCTTACTAAAAAAATACGGGCCCGGATTACAATTCGGAACAACGTCAAGGTCGTTCCTGAAAAAGTTCCAGGCATAACATAACGACTAACTTGGGAGTTCTTAAGCCTGAAGAAATCTCGCGACAGCAAGCCACGAGCGCGAGAGCCAGTGCAGCAAAGCCACCGTCACCTTCGCCTCGTGCTCTGCTGCTCCAATTCCCCACGAATCGATCCTACGGCCAGCGAGCTCGAGCGATCGGCGGGAATTGGTTGTGTCTGTAGCCTGTAGGATGGATCAGGGCGGAGGCGTCTGGATCCGCGTGGCGGTGGCTGTCGCGGCGGGCGGCGCGATCGCGGCCCGCGCGGTCCGGCGCAAGTCCGTGGACTACACCGCCGTCTTCGTCGGCGTCCCGGCCATGGTGGCCCACACCGTCGCTGGGTACAGGTGAGAGCGCGCTTGGTGGAGATCTTCGTTTCCGGTGAGACGGGGAGGGAGTCGGTCGTGACGGGGATCTCTCTGGCTCGAATCCTTGCAGGTTCGCGGGGCTGCTGCTGGTGTTCTTCTTCACGTCGTCGCGGGTGACGAGGGTCGGCGAGGCGAGGAAGCGCGCGCTTGATCCCGAGTTCAAGGAGGGCGGCCAGCGCAACTGGTGAGAGCCCAGATCGCTGCTTCTCTCGAGTCTCGACTCCTGTTGTTGTACTTTTTGTCATTATCTGTGCCATTGACCTAGGAGACACTACGAATCGATGCTGTGGTGAGGTGGAAACATCTCGGAAAGATGTTTTCTGTATTGCTAGGGATGCTCGATTTTTACCATCATCATCTGTGCCATTGAACTAGGAGATGCAACGAAACGATGCTCTGGAGAGGTGGAAACATCTTGGAATGATGTTTTCTGTATTCTTAGGGGATGCTCGATTTTGATTTGATTGTGTCGTATAAGTATAATGGCGCTGTAATTCAGTAGCAACTTCGTTGCTGATGTAACTGGCTTGTGACGGCGTTTGTGACGGTTGGCAAATTTCTGCGGTTATGTTGACAAAAGAAGCTCCGAATGTGTTTGGTTTCAGAGTGTAGAGTTGGACGATGATATTATCTGTGAAAAGAGAATTCACTGTCAGAGTGCAGAACGTCTGTAATTCAAATGTTGAACAGAGGAATTGAGACTGAGTAGTATATTATGTCAGTGACTCGCATAGGAATAATGGGTTATATATGATGATAGTGTGAAAAAAAGAAGTCGGGTTCGTCTGGGTAGATTTTATTTTAAAAGCTCGTGTGGTTCTACTTTTGCAGAGTTCATTTTTTTCGTATATATGTAAATTGGAAATTTCGATGAGAACAAGAAGACCTTCTTCTATGAAGAACTTAATTAACTTGTACAGTCCAGAACTCAAGTGGCCTTTAATTAATAATTATGCTGATTTTAGTTGATGATGTTATCTTGAGGCAGTGCTATTTTCTTCCACCGCCGTAGCTATGTTATTTATTGCTGCATAAGTTGAACCTTGCATTAACTTTTGCTAGAAAACATGCCAAACAATTATGAGCATTAGCTACTTAGATGCTACTCCCTCCGTTCCAAAATAGATGACTTCCATTTGTCTATATATGCATGTATCTAGACATGTTTTAGTGTCTAGATACATGCATATATAGACAAATGGAAGTCATCTATTTTGGAACGGAGGGAGTATTACACATTCCGCAGAATCCTTCAATTGTCAGATTTGACTAGATAAATTTAATGAATAAAATGTATCGTCATATGTAATGATATTTGGAAGATGCACATGCTTGTATGTTTTCTAAATTTGATAAATGCCGTTGTTGAGATGGATAAGATGCCTTTCAACTTCAGAAATTCCCTTCTGAATCTTTCTAATGCAGGTGCACACCACTCTTATTGGCAGGAAGCAAGTATTGTCAAACAGCGGTATTGCAACTATCTTGGCAGTCCTTATAGTACTAGTTACTGGGGGTAAAGACAGATGCTTGGATTCAAAAGAGTCTGGTCTTGTAACTGCCCTTATCGGTGGTGTTATTGGACATTATTCTTGCTGCAATGGCGATACATGGTCTTCCGAGCTTGGCATACTTAGCAAATCTGAACCACGAATTATCACAACATTCAAGGTATGCAATAAATCTTGTTTTCTAGTTGAACAAAACTTCAGTATGAATGTTAATCTCACCTTTTCCTTTTGACATGAAACTTCATTAGAGGGTGCGGAAGGGGACCAATGGCGGGGTAACCATTGATGGACTTCTTGCAGCAGCAGCTGCCGGATGCTCGATTGGGCTTGCGTTTGTGCTAATAGGATTTCTAACCACTCAGTGTGCTTCTGATATATTTTGGAGGCAGCTGCTTGTTATACCCTTAGCTACAGCTGCTGGTCTATGTGGAAGTCTGATTGATTCGTTGCTGGGCGCAACGGTTCAGTACAGTGGGTACTGCAGTGTTCGCAAAAAGGTATGAAACTCAAAGCAATGTAGTTTGCTGCATTTTATAATACCCAATTCACCTGTGATGCATAATTTGATTATTTGATGTTATATCATGATTATGTAGGTGGTTGGAGTAGACGGTCCAACAGTAAGGAGGATTTCCGGAATGAACATACTGGACAACAACGGTGTCAATGTAGTGTCTGTGTTCTTGACAACTCTGCTAACTGCCTATGCATGTACATGCATTTTCTGAGGTGTCACAGAGGCTAATAGGATCACATTTAGTCAAATTATAACACCAAATCTTGAATAGTCTTGTTGTCCATTTTTTATACGATTAACAATATTAGCAATTTTTTTAATGTAAAAGTTTAGTTGTAGTTATCACGTTCAGATGTTACATCGAAAATTCAAGGAGAGGGATGCTTGTATCATAATATTGTTCCACTGTAACTATTAATTTTCTGTAAGCCATTTGATTAGTTTATTTTACGGATCCTATAAGCTCAACTCCTCAGTTAACTAATTCCCATGTCACAAAATATAGCAATTAAGGCAAGAAAATCACAATAGTCCAATACAGATAAAAATTCCGTTATTCACAAGACCTTCAATTAAACACAATCTTCATCGTGACGGGGAGAAAAATTCATACTGAAATCCCTTTCAGTTGGAAGGGATGGGGTCGAGTCTCTCCATATTCTGGCAAGCTATTTGTCTCTCTGCTTAGTTGTCCCAGTCAACACATGGTCTAGGGTAACATTGCCAGAAATATCATCTGAAGATTAAACAGGTAAATCTAGCCTATGCCCAACAGTTCAAAAGGGATATTAGGTCCTTATGTAATGTACTCCATCTTGCTCACTGAATAGTAACAACAAAAATCAATTTGCATAGGTTGTTAGAGAAGCCATTTTGTTCACAATCAAGTGAATCTGACATTATATTACACTCTCAAGAATGCAATTCTCACATATAAAAAATGGCTGCCAAATTGCCATCCTCACTACAAAATCAGTAGTGTCCACTCTTCACAGAACACTTAAGGTAGAATCAACCAAGATTTTGCCCAAGAAAGCAATGCCCATTACTCGAGAATTCGCCGCAAAAAATCAAGAATCTGTTGTCTTCAAATCAACAACTATTAATTACATACTTTTGGCAAGGTGGGGTTTACAAAGGTAACAAAATGCCTTCTGTATCCCGGAGAAGCAAGCAACTTCATCTAGCTAGCTAGGGAGCGAGGGAAGTGGGATGTTGGGAGTATATTTGGACGTTGTGTCATGTCACCGTGGGAACTACCGGAGGGGCCGCTGGAAAGCTTGCGCTAGCTGGTTGGAATGCAGCATCCGCATTCCGCTCCAGTTGCTCCCATATAAGCCTTCGATGCTCCTCCGTCGCGGCTCGCTTCTCTTCTTCCACCTGGAAGTTGCTCTGACAAGCCAGGAGCAATCTCTCATCCATGTCCAAGAACATTTTTCTCACATTCATCGTAACATTGAGCACTGATTGGTTCCAGTGCAAACGGGCATTTCTCTCCAGAGCTGGGTATACAAGTGGCACGATCACTTGACGATTTTGGGAGATCATGTCGAACAAATGCTCATTATTCCACAAGAATAAGGCTCTCTCAGCAACCTGCCGAAAGACGGGAAATAAATTAACCCTTTTTGTCGTCAGAAATGAAATTCAAAAAGAGAACTTGGCCAACAACTGCAATAGCGAAGATCTGCAATAGCTATTCTAGAACATGGAATTGTCATGAACCAACAGGACAGTACTAGTTATAGGTCATTTAGTCTTTACATCTATTGTACTTCTCTGAAGAAAATAGAGGAGAAGGTGACATTATACGTAAAAACATTATGATGTTCTCTTCAGAGCAACTGCTATTGCCCCCATTTTAGTAGTTAACCATTGGTTTGTTCCTTTCAAGCGTTGACCTATCACATGATGTTCTATCCGGTGATGTTTTAGTCCAAATGACACTCTTAACCAATTGATGGTTTATTATCAGCTTAAGAACAATGTCACAAAGTTACTAAAAGGTGAATATTAGAAAACAGGATACATATAGGGGATACAGTTGATCATAATCTCAAATGGAAAGAATAATTCTACCTAGTTGATTGTCAAGCTCTGCAAACCCCAAGTATCTGATTTATTTGGGTGGGTGCATTCATAATTCATACGATGACAGAGCAAGCTAGCATAGGCAAACAGTACTGATTGTCCATGTTCCACCTTATTAATTCATGCAGTTTCATGTTATCTGCCTTTGGATTGAGGATTTAACCTTTTTGTGACTTGGCATACACTGAGATGTAATATAGAATTTAACGATAATGCAGTATTTCCTGTCTATATTTAAATGTGAGTGGTCTATACTCTATGGCGTTCCAGAGTGAAGTGTGGACCACCAATTGCACTAGAACCGACCACTGAGGTGTTTGATCCCACTTTAGCCAACAAGGGGGTTTAACCACTGATAAAATATCTTAACAATAACAAGTACGCCATAAAAGCTGCAGGGGGGCATGGAAGTGACATTATCCAATTTAAAAGGTATAATGAAAAGGAAAGGGAACAGGAAGATTCTTCGACTAAAAATCTAAAATAAGCAAGAGATTGGACCAGTATACAGCATTGCAACTACTTTATAAAACAATGTTCATGATAACTTCCTACAGGGACTCATGCTAAAAATGCTTATAATCATGTTTCTCAAGCATTTCTTGTTTCTTGTCGGTATTTCTAATCCTATCAATTGTTGTAATAGAAAGGGAGATCATACAGTGGACAGAGACACAATTTAGGGACAAATATCAACCAATGGCTTAGGCAAGAAGCTTACCTGAAAGTGGGAGCTATTGAGGCAATTTGCAATCCGCCGGAATAATGGTACCATGCATTTCTGGAACTCAGCCATATCAATCAACTCAAGAACCTCTTCCAACTCCCCCAAGAACATCATCTCCTTCTGACTATTTGTAACTGGCCAGTACTTCAACAGACCTCTTATCACAGTTCCTGCAAGCTTTGGTTCCTTCTCAATAAATTGGGTTATGCAGTAGGTCAGCTGTGGCAGATATACACCCACTGTCTTAGGCTTGTGAAGCGGGATTAGCGCTTTCCATAGGAACAACTTATGCTCCTCCTTCAATGGCTTTGCGAACCCGCTAATTACACTGCCAAACACCTCCAACAGCTCGGCTATCCCATTGTGATGATCGGCCTCAGAGACAAACCTATAGAAGATATTGCTCACAGCCTTACGGATGAAGGGTCGATTCCCCATGAACTTCCCATATATCCTGTGCAAGACTGTCTTCAAGCAGTCCCTCTCTCTGGGATCATCAGAATCAAACAGGTCAAGCAGCTTCGAGATGAACGAGCTGTCCAGGAATTTCCTAGCTACCTTGGGATCCACAAACGGCGAGGTCACAAACCGGAGAAGCAATTCATACACAATTTGAAGGTGGTACCAAGAGGGGTCAAAGAATGGCTCGTCCTCCTCTGTCTCTGATGCCCCCACGACCCCTGATCGGACCTTGGGCGGGAAGACCCTGAAGAGGTTAACACCGAACATGCGCACGCACGCCGACATCATCGCCTCGGTGAGGGGCTCCTCGGCGGCGCCAATGCAGTCGACGAGGGACATGAGGACCTGCCGCTTCCTCTCTTTCTCCGGCGAGTCCTTGCCCCGGTCGGCGAAGTCGTACACCGTGCAGCAAATCTCCACCTTCTGGATGAAGGCGTCTTCCCTGGACCTGCCCTCGCCTCCGGCGGCCGCCGAGGGCGACCTAGGCGAGGCGGTCGGCTTCCCCACGGACCCATTCTCTCGGGGAGACATAGGATGCGACTTGGCCGTAGGCGAGCCCCCTCCGCCGCCGCCTCCCGCGCTAGATTTCAGGGATTTCCACGACAGCTTGCCGATAAATTGTTTCCACATGGCGGCAGAATTCGGCAGCACCAATACCACATCAAATTCCCCACAATCAAAGAACCAATGCGAGAATCCGGCCGCCCCGAGAAGGAATCCGCGCTTGCAGATCCTCGGAAAAAAATTGTAGAAAAAAACGAACCTTGCAACAGCAAGGGAAGATTGCAATGGCAAAGGGGATTTCGATAGCAACAACAAAGGTAAGCGGAAGACGAAGGGAATGGATCAATTCATTGCCCTCAGACACGGCCCAAATGCGGCGGATCAAGAACCAATGAAGGCACCGGCCAAAAAAAGGGAAAGGACAGGCGGCCTCAATAAACGGGGCAGGCACATGTAAGAGCCAGGAACGCGCCGGCGCGGAGGGAGGGTGGGACCACCGGAATGGATCCAGCAATGGCGGCCTTCAGGGCCAGATCCGGGGGCGGGAGGCGGCCATGGATGGGATCTCGGGAGGAGGGAGGGGAAAGGAGTGTGGAGAAGTGGGGAAATTTTTGGCGTTTTGGAGGGTGTGGTACACACCGGACGACGACAGTGCAGGTGTGTGAGAGGCAGGGCGAGCGAAGGAGAGGGAGAGAGAGGCGCATGCATCATCCGGCCCATCTCGGCCATCAGACCAGGGGACTCGACGTGTCACAGCCGTCGGATTGTTGTGAGTGTCTCACTTTAATATTAATATTTTACCATGGAGTTGATGGCGATATTGGATAATGAGAGATGAAGATGCAACGGTCGAGAAACGTCATATCATTCCATAGTTTAATTTTTATTTATCAAATACTAAATGTAATTGTGATTAGCTTGGTTTAATTAATAACTACTCCCTCTGATATCAAAATATAAGATGTTTTAGCGTTTTCTAGACAAAACGTATCTAGAAAAGTTCGCTTCATCCTTGTCCGATGAATTATCGGTCGATGTTTCATCCTGCTTTGGGTGGTAACAAAAAACACCAAATTTCTAATGCGTATGTGTTTCATACTAGGAAGCTTCGTTGAGCCCGTAAGGAAATACAAATATTTGAAAATATGAACCGTAAGCATGTTGTTAGGTACAGTTGTTTGAAAATCATGTTTGCATAGAAGGGTGATCTGAATGAATTTTTTCTGTTATGTCTTTGATAGGTGTTACTTATAAGAAAAAGGCTTTTCGCCCCCACTTTATAAATAAAGCAAACACCAATCCTATTTCATACAATATAGCAAACATAAAAGGAGAGAAAGTAGACAGTAGCTCGCTGGGGCATCAGCGCAAGTAAGCCCAAAACAACAACACTAGAAAAGAAACGAAGAAAGGGGGTGCACGAGAAGAACTCGGGGAGGGTAGGGTCCCCAAACCGCCCGCGGGGCTCAGCTCATAGGGGGTAGTGGAAATCCGATGTGCAGACGCCACCAAACGGTCGAGCATGATGTCCAGTTGAGTCTTGTCCCGCTGTCTACACAACAGGTGCCACCGATGCAAAAAAGAAAGTGAGACATTTGAACATCGAGTCAGCAGCACGCCATAAGAAGATATGTTCTATCGCCATCTTATTCCTAATTGTCCATAGTGTCCATGTCATCCCGACAAACACGACCCAAAAGAGGCGACATCCCCTCTAGGTCATATCCGCCTGGAGTTCCAGGAATTCGCCAAGATCCGAAGCCCGCCACTCGGGGCTTAGAGCCTCATAGACGGAATTTCGTAGGAACTGGGCCGCGGGGCATGTGAACAAAATGTGAGTCCCCGTCTCGGGGACCCCACAAAGTGGACACATGCCATCACGAGGCTCTTGACGCTTTCAAACTTCCACCCCGACGGGAGGCGGTCGCGTAGGAGCTGCCACACAAATATCTTGATCTTCACGGGGAGGGGGGCTTTCCACAAGTGAGAGGACCAAGCCTACGCCTACCCCAAGAAGAGAGTGTGTTATGCCGACTTAACCGAGAACGCCCCTGACGGGGCTAATCGCCAAGTCACACTGTCCGGAGCTCCACCTAGGGAGCCTGGCAACACACCGCGAAGCTCATTCCATGCTCACCAAATGTCCTTCGAAATGAGATGTTCCAAATTCCATTTGGCACGGCATCAGCAACAAGCAATAGTGGATCTGAGCAAATCGCGAAAAGGATCGGATGGACAAGCTGAAGAGGTCTATAACCAAGACAAGCATCCACCCAGAAAAGGGTGGACCTATCATCCCCAACAAAAAATGTGCGCCCTTCCGAATCTCATGCTTGATGGATTGGATGGATCTCCAGAATTGGGACCCCTCCCGGTGATCACAGGACAACAGAGGGAAGCCTCTAAGGTATTTTGCTTTGATTACCTGAAGCCATAGCCCTCCATCCTCCCACAGGATACGCCAGACCCATCGGAGCATGAGGGCGGTGTTCATTTTACGGAGGCAAGAATACTTATGCCCCCAAAGTCTTTGGGGGCGCCTACATGAGCCCATTTGACCATGTGGTATTTCTGTTGGCCATTGGACGCCGACCAGAAGAAGCACGAGAGCTCCTTATCGAATACATTATGGGCCCCCTCCAGGAGGAGATAGAGACTCATCATATACATGGGTAGGCTGGAGAGGCATGAGTCAATGAGCACTAATTTTCTCGCCTTAGAGGTGAATCTACCGCGCCATGGCTCAGCCTTCGTCCTAACCCATCCCATCAGAGGCTCTAGGTCCCTCATAAGGATCCTGGAGTCGCCAAGCGGAACCCCCAGATATTCAACCGGGAACGAGGAAAACTTACAGTTGAAGTTGTCCGCAATACGTTGTTGATCATCCGGGGGGGAATCCCGGGACCACCACCTCACTCTTGTCAAAGTTTATTTTGAGGCCCGATATAGCCTCAAAGCACAAGAGGAGGAACTTGAGGTTACTAATATCCAAGTCCGAGCCCTCCACCATAATCATCGTGTCATCCGCATATTGGAGGTGGGTCACCCCACCTCCCGGAATAAGGTGGACGACCATACCTGAAAATGTGTCCGGCCTCCATAGCCAAGTCTAGGATAGTCGCGAGGGAATCAACCGCAAGGTTGAGAAGGATGGGGAATGTAGGATCAACGCGCAGGAAGATCTAAAATAGGCACCGATCTTCCCATTTATATTAATCGTCGTGTTGCCGCTCATAACGATCTGCAAAATCCAGCATATGACGCGGTTATCGAACACTCGTCGTTCGAGGACTTGGTGTAGGAACGCCCACTTCAGACGATCGTAAGTTTTCCAGAAATCCAGCTTCAGGAACACACCCTTAAGGTGTCGAACCTTCACTTCATGCACTATCTCATGAAGCGCTAGGATACCATCATGAATATATCGTCCCTTCGTGAAGGTGAACTGATGTGGGTGAGTCAACCGTTGCACCAGTGGGGCTAACGAATCGTGCAGACTTTGGCGAATATACGTTGGATGGCATTAATCACCGTGATCAGCCTAAACTGCCGAATATCTGAAGCAATGTAGAATTCTTGGAACATAGGCATAATCACCGTCTGAAGACATCCCCAAAACCTCTGGAAGAATGAAATGGGGATGTTGTTCGGGCCAGGGGCAGAATTAGTCTTCATGGCCATAATGGCCCGCCTAACCTCCTCTGGCAGGAATGGGGGCGTGAGGTCCGCATTCTCATTATCGAAGACTAGTGCATCCAAGCGCCAAAGATCCCGAGCTAACACAACCCCGAAGTGGGGTCCTGCCGAGAAGAGCTCCTTGTACAAGGAGTATACATGGACGGATAGCTCCTGTGCCTCCTCTAAGAGGCGGCCATTCGCCCATAGGCACGGGATTGAGCACTTCCAGCGCCACCCGTTGGAAATGGCATGCAAGTACGCCGTGTTGGCGTCTCCCAACAGCAGCCATTTCTGACGGCTCCAGATCTCTTCTCCCTTATAAAATTGTCATCAAGGAGGCCTCTAGGGCATATCTCTAGAGCCACTCACCTGGGGACAAACCTACCGAGTGTGATGTAGAATCAAGAGTCTGAATCTACAACAGAAGCGAAGCCTTATGTCTACGGATATCCGCCCCCACATTCGCCCCCAACCTCGCATAAATTGGTGGATAACCTTGGCACAGTGATGCCAGATATCCACCGCATTATATACTCGATGCGGGGAAGCCACGGCTGAACGGATAGTATGGGCACCTAGAGGGGGGTGAATAGGTGCTACGACCAATTTTTTTTTCAAATTAGTCTTGACACAAAGGTAAATTCTCTAGATATGCAACTATGGTGAATTTATCTATATGACAAGAAGACCAGTAAGTAAGATACAAACACAAAGTAAAGGAGAGGGAACGAGGTAACCGATAACGAAAGCACGCAGAGACAAGGATGTAATCCTGAGTTCCTCCTTTTGAGGGGAGTACAACTCGTTGGAGGGGCATGAGTTTCGCCACGAAGGCCCACTCAACGCCACAAAGGCCTCACCCTATTCTATGATGAACCTCCCCACAAAGGCCTAGTTCACATTCCAATATTGATTCCATTTGAGGCGGAAATATAGTCCTTTACAATGAGCTTGAGGCACACACCCACAACCGAATTGGGGGCTCCCAAGAATCACCAATAATCAACACGAGTGAAAGAGCATGGTACCCCCATGTGTGGTTTTGGTAATTAATGACAATCACTATGGACTAATGGTTGGATTGATTTATACTTGTAGAGTTTGTCCATAGGTAATGCTTGATGTCCATGTGTTGGATTCAAGATGATCAAGTGATGACCAAGGTGCTATTCATGTGAATATTCGTTGTTTGGTCATGAGAGAGTTGAGCATATTGCAAGTATGTCTTGAAGAATAGTATTGTGCGAACATTCATGTTTACCTTCAAGACATCATTATAATTAAGATATAAGAAAAGATACAAGGTTGATCAAGGCAAATTGCTAAGAAATGATTAAAGTAGATAAACTCACAAAGCTAGAATATGTACCATATGGGTTCATGGTATCGTAAGTAATTGTGCAATTAGAATTGTGAACTAACCCATGATATGTGTAATCTATGTGAGATTAGGTATCTTTCCATGAGTTTGCATCAAAATGAAGATTTCATATATCCCATGGTGGATGACGTCAAATGGTGATCGTCATCAAAAGTTGAAAAGTGCAAGTTCAAGGGGAGCATATCGAAGAGATCACATGCTTGAAGCTTGCCACTATTTTGGAGATAATGTCCAAGTGAACATGGACCTAAAATATCCTCTCCCATGGTGGCTTATGGGGGAGCAATCTATGTGCCTTCACCGAACAAAGCAAAAACAAGAAAGATGTTCTATCTTGAGGAGGTCAAGGTCTTCATCATCTAGCTCAAGTGGAATTCTCAAGGAAAAGGTATGATCTTGATAGTTTTTGTATTTTACCGGTCTCATAGCATAGTTGGGAGACCGGGTTATAGGATAGATAGCCGTACTATCAAGAGGGGCTCTCATATTAGCAACTTGATCGCATCATTCGGAGAGAGCTCAAACCTTTGCATATTTGGCATCATGTTTCTTGGTTCTTATCTATGTTTTCTCCATGAGTAGTTTTAGATATTTTCATGTTCTTCAATACAAGCTCAAGTTCATCAAAAATGGGTTTTGCATGAAAAACTTATTGCGTTTTTTATATTGGAGGTTTTACCGATTGTTCCTTTATAGAGAGGTCAAACCTTTCATCATTTGGTTTTATCCTACAATGATTGACTATGATGTTTCTTTGCATAATCTTGTAGTGCTCGTTCTTGCAATTTCAACAAGCCCAAGATCATCAAAAACGGAGTCCGGATGCAAAAGATATCGCGTTTTTAGTGAAGGTGTTTATCTGGAAACAGGAAGGTCGGCCAGGCCGGGCTCCAGGTTGGCCAGTTCTGTTAGGTGGACGTCCTAGAGGCCGGGGACGTGCAGAATGCCCCCAACGGGCTGATTTTGGGGGCCTATATAAGGGGTCTTCTTGCCCAATGGTTTCCCACCTTTTAGGCAAGTTTCCCCCCACCATTGTTGACCTCTTGAAGCTTGGTTTCTCTCTATTCCTCCATGATTCTTGCCTCCAATTAGTGGGAAAAGAGAGAGGAGATCTAGATCTATCTTTCCACCAATCTATATGTCCTCTTAGTGAGAGGAAGCCTTTGGGATCTAGATCTTGGAGATTCATTTGTTGAGTTCTTCCTGGTTCTTCCTCTCTTCTCCCCCCATAGCATTTGTTTCTTTGGTGGGATTTGAGAGTGAAGGATTTGAGCAATTCTTGTGTTCTTGCCATTTCATAGGTTGCATCGGTTTGAGTTCCCTACGAGGATTCGTTCGAGTGAAAGGTTGAGAAGCTTGTTACTCTTGGGTTCGTGGAGTGCCCTTGAGCTTGTCCTCTTGGGTACTTGGAGTGCCCTAGGCGGTTGATTGTTGTCTCGGAGCTTTGGAAGCTTTCAAGGCCTTGTTGCTATCTCGGAGTTTTGGTAGCTCGCGGATATTGGTGGGAGCCTCCAATTGAGTTGTGGAGATTGCCTCAAACTTGTACGGGATCGGTGAATCACGGCACTCCGCATTGGTGGAGGCATAAGGAGAATAAGGTGAGCCATTGGGCACTTGGGGTCATTGTGACTCCACACCTCTCCAACGGAGATTAGCTTCCATTGGGAAGTGAATTTCGGGATAAATTATCGTCACCACGTGTCTCAGTTATTTCTATACCCGATCTGTTTACTTATGCAATTTACTTTGTGATAGCCATCGAGCTTGAAGTAACATAGCTTGCTATCACATAGTTGTTTGAATTGTTTAGAATAAGTTGTTGGTGCACATAGGTGGACCTAGTTTGTTTAGGTTTTGGCTTGATAAATTAAACTCTAGTTTTATTCTGCATTTATTCAAGTCTTAACCATAATTATTTTTAAATTCCTATTCACCCCCCTCTAGGCGACATCCGTGTCCTTTCAATGAGTAGCAATGAGGTCTAGGTTTTCCACAAGGAAAACCTAAACTAGGTTCCCTCAAGTGAATGAGGGGGAAATGAAGAACGAGTCGGTGGAGATGTAGATCGGGGCTTTCTCCTTCAATCCTCCAAAGATCAACGAGTTTGATTAGAGTGATTGAGAGATATAGGAATTTGGTGAGCTCAATAAATGTGCATTTAATGGCCTGGTCGAACTAGCTGGAGGTTGAAGAAGGAGAGGAGTATTTATAGCCCCTCTCGAAATACGACCATTGCCAAAATTTAAGGGAGGAATATCCGGGCCCCTGGATTATCCGGCCCTCGGGCAAAAAAATCCGGCCAAAGAGCCGGTGGGAAATTGCAACCCTCGCACAACCCCAGACGGCATGTCGAGACATTGTAGTCGAATTCATAGACGGGGGTGCCATGAGACTACTGATAGAGACGTGGGGGGGGGGGGCGTGGTAGTATGACGAACAATGACACCAAGGTTTTACCCAGGTTCGGTACGTCGCAACTAGGAGGCGTTCCTACTCCTGCAATCTCACTAAATCAGGGCTGAAGCCCGAAGTATACAAAGTACAACGTGAGTTAGGTTTAGCTACTCGACAAGGATCAATGTCGCACCCTGACTTCTAGGGGATACTCACCGTACGAACTGGATAGCAGATGCTTGGATTATGGGGCATAACTGCTCCCACGTCCCAGCTTCCTGGTAGGCCTGCGCTTATGCGCGACAACACAAGCTCTGCTATTCCATCGTCGATGTAAACTATCCACTAGAGATCACAGGCACTTCCGTCGACGTACTTCAAACCATACACACATGGTACGTCAACGGCGTTTAACAAGTGATATCACAACAGATCTCTACGACACAAAAGATTGAAATAAGTTGCAAATAGCTCTCATTAGAGCAGAGATAGCAAATACAATCATTCAGAGGGCACATGCCCCAACATATCATCATTACATCACAGCGGAAGCATTCAACATGTCTGAGTACAGACAAGAACCAAATAGGCCTAAGAGGCCGGAAACGAAAAGACGGAGCCCATCCACGAAGTCTCGGATCCTGCCCGGGTCCGCTATCTACTCGTCAGCAGTCTCGTCGTCATACTCCACGTAGTAGCCACCATGTAGATCCTCGGAAACATCGTCTGCGTAAACCACAGCCCCAAAGGGGTCAGTACACCAACGTACTGGCAAGCAAGACTCACAGTTCACCAAAGTGTAACCGTCAACACCAAGCACAGATGCCTTGGGTTCAACGGAAGAAAGGGATATAAAAGATGCTGCAACTGGCTGCACTAACCAACTACAGAGATTCTATCACTTCCAACTATCAGAAAGGGGATAAGATCGAGTGATTGTAACCAACTGAAAGCTAACATCAAACAAACCCATCCTGGATCTCGCCCCTTATCCAAAGAAGCAATCCGAGGATAACTCACACAGTTGATATAATGATGGTTCAGATTATTGTGTCAATAAGCCTAATACTAGTCAAGTTGTTAATCATTGGGTGAAGCATGTTTGATCATTATGTTTAAGTTGTCCTGAGTACTTGTTAGCCAGTACTTTCACCAAGTAATCCATAACCGCGGAAAACACGGCTTCTCGAGAAGATTATCCCTGCAGGGTTGCACCAATTTAGCCGTACACGCAAGAATAACCCGCCAGATGGGGAGCTAACCCACCAAGCGAGGTACTCTACACAACTCAACTCTTCTTCGCATCAAGCCCAAAGAACCTTGGGCGCACGGCTAATCGAGCCCCGAAGAAAAGGGACCCTCATAGCACTCTAAGACCGTGTCCCCCTATATGCCGACTATGAAAGTTCCACCCGGGATCCAAGGGCTCGCAAGATCATGCATGCAGCAAATGGAAAACCCGAACTAAATGAGGCGATTTGGACGAGATGCGAATCGAGTCAAATTGAGGGGGGCGCCCATACTCGCTTCCCACATGCGGGTAGTGCGCTCATCATGGATCAGTAGACAAGACCCTTTCCCTATTAGGGTCGACACTAGCAGGCCTCAAAACCACGAAGGGCCTCCTGCCGGTGCCTTATCATCAAATTATTATTTAACAATAACAGTAGCATGATTGATTGATTGATTAAACATCGAGCCCCCAGACATAATAAAGGTAGTAACAGAAAGTAACGGGTAACAGACTCGAGCAAAACAACCTAAGCATGCTAGTAAGACACGGGCTCAAACAAAAGGTTATAGGTATGGAGGTGAGGCAATATAAGGGCTAAGGGATTCATGTGATAGGTTCGTAACAGAAACAACTACTCATAGGGCTAGCAGAAATAGACAACGGAAAGTATCGGTAACCAATGTTGAAAGGAACACGATGGTTCATGTGAGTGATAACTTGCCTGCAAAACCCAGTAGCCTGGTACTGAGCTAACTCCTTAAAAGGGATGTCGTAAGTATCGTCGGTCTCAACGTCGTCGTGTATCCGAGAAGAAGCAAACAAACAAGGCAGAAAGGTAAACAATCATTATCATGGCATTGTGCACAATCAATATGATGCATGACAATTTAATAGATGCAACAAAATAACCTAATTAATATGGTAGCACAATTTAAATGGACACATATGCAATTTTGAGTTGCATATGAAAAGCCCATGGATTTTGGTTAGATTATTTGTTTCCCAACTAAACAACAGGTGCTAGTGGTTTAGTATGATGCATGCAACAGGAAAACAGCAAAATAACAACATAAGAATCTAGTTTAAATAGGGTGTAGCAATTTAGAATTTTATTATTAATTTTATGGAATTTTGGGTGCCTTAAAGGGAACACACAAGTATTTGTTGTTTTCAACCATTAAACTGTTCAAAACAAATAACAAAGTTGATATTTGAAAAGAACATCAAATTTTAGTTGGATTACATGTTTCAACTATTGAAATTGGAATTAGGATAATTTAATTATGATTTAAACAATATTAAACAATTTTTAATTGAAGTAAACAAGATTCAAATTGTTTAAGCAATTTTAATTATTCAAAACAGAAAACAAAAATTATAGTTGAATAGGTTATTTAAAATGGTATTGAAAACATATTTTATTTGCATTATTTGGAATTGGTATGAATTAGTTATGAATGTTGGCAAAATTCAATTGAATGATTTGAATTTAAATTTGAATTGCAATTTGAAAGTTCAAAACAGAAAACAAATGGCATATTTGAAAAGTACAGGAAATTTTGATTGGAATACATATAAAATTTGTGGCATTTGGATTTGTGGTTTGAAAATTAGGGGCATTGGAAGTTTAGGGTTAGATCTGTAAGAGGCAGGGGCTTAACGGTGAAGGAAACAGTGTGTGGAGGGCTTATGTGCAGAAACAGAAAAAGCTAGGGACCTGGGTGTAAAGTGCGGATCCAGATCTAGATCTGGAGGGGTTTCTCACCGGGGTGGAGCCTAGCCACGGGGACTGACGAAGGGGCCCGGCTGAGCTGGCGCAGCTTGAGGGGTCACCGACGGGTGGACCCGCCACCGCGCGGTAATTCGCGAAAAAAGGTGGAGCAAAGTGCTCCACGGGGGGTTCGAACCCGCGAGGTGGGGCGTGTGCACAGGGGCCTTTGCCACTGAGGTGATTGACTGCTTGTGTAAGGAAGGGATCGTGGGGAAATAAGAGGTGGTCTTCGTCTGTTAACTGAATTTGATTCAGTTAACTGAACAGGGGCTATCTGAACCTGTGCGATGGCTGGAACTCGGCAGGGGTTCGATCTTCGATCGCTTGCCGTGGCCTCCGTGCGTCGGGCCGCGGTGGCCGTGGGGTGGGCGCTCGGCGCGGTGCACGCGGAGGCGGACAGGGAGAGAGGGAAGGGCAGGGCGACACGCTCACCTCGCTGGTTGCTGCAGTCGACGAACAGAAGAGGTGCGGAAACGGCCGGAAGTCCGGCGATGGCGCGGCCGACTCCGGGCCTCCCAGCGGTGGGCGAGGGAACGAGGAGCCTCAGGGGAGCGCCCCGGTTCCATTCCCGGCGGCGGCTCCTCCTCGAGGTGGCTGTGCCTACCGGTGGCAAGGGGAGAAGATGGTGGTGCGCTGTGGTGAGTTGCAGGGTTCAGGCAACGAACCAACAGAGAGGAGGGGGAAACTAGAGAGGACGGCGGCGATGGAGGGAGGGCTAGCTAGGGTTTCTAGGGTTTGGCAGAGGGCAGAGGGTAGGTAGATATAGGGGAAGGAGCTTGGTACGGCAGCTCATCCATGGGGTGGGGATCGATCGGATGGTTGTTCAGGTGTTCGTACAGGTGACGTGGGGTTGGAGGAAGAAGACAGAAAAGAGGGGTATGGGCCAGCAAAGGAGGAAAGGATATGGGCTGGGGGAGAAAGAAAGAAAGGGATGGGCTTTGGGAAAAAGATGATGGGGCTGCCCTCTCTCCTTCCTTTTATTATTCTTTTGTTTGTTTTATTTATTTTTTATTTTTTATTGCTGCAAAAGAGATAGGAAGGAATAGAAGGGGTTTTGGGGTAGAAATTTTTAGGGAACCTTCATTTTGCAACAACTCCTTATTGGAATGCAACATGCAAGTTTGGGGTTTCCAAAAGTTTAATTTTTTAATTACTGTTTTGTAATTTAAAACAACATTTGAAAGAATTGCTTATTATTTGATTTTGAGTAAAATCAACATGTTTATTAGGGTGAATCCTAATGATTAAAAAGATCAAATGGTTTGGTTTGTTTGGTAATTTTTATAATTTGACATTGGGTGCTGATTGGAAGATTTGATTTGAATTTGAAATGATTTGGAATTAATGGGTTGAATTAATTGTTTGATTAAAATCAACAATTTAATAAGTGATCATTATGGGATTATTTGGAAACAAATAAGGTTTTTGTTTTATTTGGAAACAACTATTTGGATGTTGGTTTGGAACTTCAAATGGAAAACAAATTGAATTTGAAAAGGGTTTGATTATTGGATGCATTTTTATAGAAATAAAACAATAGTTTGGAATCACACTTTAATGGAAGCAAATAATTGTTTTATTTTGAAATATCATTTTAGAAATTGTAACATCACAAGGATGAAACAAAGGGTTTGAAATTTGAGTTGAAATTCAAATAGAAAACAAAGGAAAACAAATGAAAACAGTTGGAAAGCAAATGAAAACAAACAAAACAAATGCAATCAACATGATGCCATGATGCAAAACATAAAATAACAGATAGCAAACATTCTAAAGGCTATTTTTCAGACTTGGGATGTTACAAAACGCCCCCCCTTGAAGGAATCGCGCCCCGAGATTCCTACTGAGAAAAGAAAAGGTCCGGATACTTCTTGGGAAGATCTTCTTGAGCTGTGACACGTGAAACACACCGTGCACATTTGATAGACGTCAGGGAATTTGGAAATCACCGGAACATTTTCAAGTAAAGGGGAGAGATTTTACACCATAGGTGTATAGCTGAATGGAACTTGATTCAATTGGAGAATATATTATCTGGCTAGAATGGCGGAACAGAGTTATTGACATCAATGTTACACCAAGGATGACATCAATGTCAGAATCAGCAACATGAGAGTAACGAGGAATAAGTGGCCTCCCATTAGAATTGGATTGTTCTTACTTATCTTGGAAGTCAACATTTGAGATCCCGGGGAGTGAACAAGATTTTGATTGCTTAGTGAAACCAGAATTTGGGTGGTATGTTGTGGAAAAGATTGTTGACACAAAGGAATGTGATGCTCCGGTATCAAATATCACTTTAACTGGAATAGAGTTTAGCAGATGAACGGGGAAACTTTGATTAGACACCGGTAGAAGAATTGAAGTGGAAAACAACAACAAGATTTCAACGGACGAAAAGGATGTTGAGAAGAACAGGATATCAACATCGGGGAAAACGAGAACAAAACTCCTGAGGTACTACGGAAAACCCATCCGGGCTTCTAAAGGATCAATATCTACTGCTTAAGGAATAGAGGATCTGCTTCCGGGGCTTACACGCCTCCGTTCTCAATCATGAGTAGGCAACATGATGAATCATGTCACAACCACCTCCATTCCTATGGTCTAGTAGATATAACCATCCTAGAGAAACCAGAATTCGTGAAATCCTAACTTGAAAGTTTAGATGAGAAGGGAGAAATCAACGTTGCACTTCCTTACCAGAAAAAGGGAGGGAGGGTGGGGAAAAGAAGAAAAAGAACAGAATTCCTACTCTCACGTTTCATTTTTCCTATATAGCTACAAAATAGTTTCTAGACTCAACTGCGACCAGTAAAAAGGGATCCTACAGGCAGACTGGCTCTGATACCATTTGTCGCACCCTGACTTCTAGGGGATACTCACCGTACGAACTGGATAGCAGATGCTTGGATTATGGGGCATAACTGCTCCCACGTCCCAGCTTCCTGGTAGGCCTGCGCTTATGCGCGACAACACAAGCTCTGCTATTCCATCGTCGATGTAAACTATCCACTAGAGATCACAGGCACTTCCGTCGACGTACTTCAAACCATACACACATGGTACGTCAACGGCGTTTAACAAGTGATATCACAACAGATCTCTACGACACAAAAGATTGAAATAAGTTGCAAATAGCTCTCATTAGAGCAGAGATAGCAAATACAATCATTCAGAGGGAACATGCCCCAACATATCATCATTACATCACAGCGGAAGCATTCAACATGTCTGAGTACAGACAAGAACCAAATAGGCCTAAGAGGCCGGAAACGAAAAGACGGAGCCCATCCACGAAGTCTCGGATCCTGCCCGGGTCCGCTATCTACTCGTCAGCAGTCTCGTCGTCATACTCCACGTAGTAGCCACCATGTAGATCCTCGGAAACGTCGTCTGCGTAAACCACAGCCCCAAAGGGGTCAGTACACCAACGTACTGGCAAGCAAGACTCACAGTTCACCAAAGTGTAACCGTCAACACCAAGCACAGATGCCTTGGGTTCAACGGAAGAAAGGGATATAAAAGATGCTGCAACTGGCTGCACTAACAAACTACAGAGATTCTATCACTTCCAACTATCAGAAAGGGGATAAGATCGAGTGATTGTAACCAACTGAAAGCTAACATCAAACAAACCCATCCTGGATCTCGCCCCTTATCCAAAGAAGCAATCCGAGGATAACTCACACAGTTGATATAATGATGGTTCAGATTATTGTGTCAATAAGCCTAATACTAGTCAAGTTGTTAATCATTGGGTGAAGCATGTTTGATAATTATGTTTAAGTTGTCCTGAGTACTTGTTAGCCAGTACTTTCACCAAGTAATCCATAACCGCGGAAAACACGGCTTCTCGAGAAGATTATCCCTGCAGGGTTGCACCAATTTAGCCGTACACGCAAGAATAACCCGCCAGATGGGGAGCTAACCCACCAAGCGAGGTACTCTACACAACTCAACTCTTCTTCGCATCAAGCCCAAAGAACCTTGGGCGCACGGCTAATCGAGCCCCGAAGAAAAGGGACCCTCATAGCACTCTAAGACCGTGTCCCCCTATATGCCGACTACGAAAGTTCCACCCGGGATCCAAGGGCTCGCAAGATCATGCATGCAGCAAATGGAAAACCCGAACTAAATGAGGCGATTTGGACGAGATGCGAATCGAGTCAAATTGAGGGGGGCGCCCATACTCGCTTCCCACATGCGGGTAGTGCGCTCATCATGGATCAGTAGACAAGACCCTTTCCCTATTAGGGTCGACACTAGCAGGCCTCAAAACCACGAAGGGCCTCCTGCCGGTGCCTTATCATCAAATTATTATTTAACAATAACAGTAGCATGATTGATTGATTGATTAAACATCGAGCCCCCAGACATAATAAAGGTAGTAACAGAAAGTAACGGGTAACAGACTCGAGCAAAACAACCTAAGCATGCTAGTAAGACACGGGCTCAAACAAAAGGTTATAGGTATGGAGGTGAGGCAATATAAGGGCTAAGGGATTCATGTGATAGGTTCGTAACAGAAACAACTACTCATAGGGCTAGCAGAAATAGACAACGGAAAGTATCGGTAACCAATGTTGAAAGGAACACGATGGTTCATGTGAGTGATAACTTGCCTGCAAAACCCAGTAGCCTGGTACTGAGCTAACTCCTTAAAAGGGATGTCGTAAGTATCGTCGGTCTCAACGTCGTCGTGTATCCGAGAAGAAGCAAACAAACAAGGCAGAAAGGTAAACAATCATTATCATGGCATTGTGCACAATCAATATGATGCATGACAATTTAATAGATGCAACAAAATAACCTAATTAATATGGTAGCACAATTTAAATGGACACATATGCAATTTTGAGTTGCATATGAAAAGCCCATGGATTTTGGTTAGATTATTTGTTTCCCAACTAAACAACAGGTGCTAGTGGTTTAGTATGATGCATGCAACAGGAAAACAGCAAAATAACAACATAAGAATCTAGTTTAAATAGGGTGTAGCAATTTAGAATTTTATTATTAATTTTATGGAATTTTGGGTGCCTTAAAGGGAACACACAAGTATTTGTTGTTTTCAACCATTAAACTGTTCAAAACAAATAACAAAGTTGATATTTGAAAAGAACATCAAATTTTAGTTGGATTACATGTTTCAACTATTGAAATTGGAATTAGGATAATTTAATTATGATTTAAACAATATTAAACAATTTTTAATTGAAGTAAACAAGATTCAAATTGTTTAAGCAATTTTAATTATTCAAAACAGAAAACAAAAATTATAGTTGAATAGGTTATTTAAAATGGTATTGAAAACATATTTTATTTGCATTATTTGGAATTGGTATGAATTAGTTATGAATGTTGGCAAAATTCAATTGAATGATTTGAATTTAAATTTGAATTGCAATTTGAAAGTTCAAAACAGAAAACAAATGGCATATTTGAAAAGTACAGGAAATTTTGATTGGAATACATATAAAATTTGTGGCATTTGGATTTGTGGTTTGAAAATTAGGGGCATTGGAAGTTTAGGGTTAGATCTGTAAGAGGCAGGGGCTTAACGGTGAAGGAAACAGTGTGTGGAGGGCTTATGTGCAGAAACAGAAAAAGCTAGGGACCTGGGTGTAAAGTGCGGATCCAGATCTAGATCTGGAGGGGTTTCTCACCGGGGTGGAGCCTAGCCACGGGGACTGACGAAGGGGCCCGGCTGAGCTGGCGCAGCTTGAGGGGTCACCGACGGGTGGACCCGCCACCGCGCGGTAATTCGCGAAAAAAGGTGGAGCAAAGTGCTCCACGGGGGGTTCGAACCCGCGAGGTGGGGCGTGTGCACAGGGGCCTTTGCCACTGAGGTGATTGACTGCTTGTGTAAGGAAGGGATCGTGGGGAAATAAGAGGTGGTCTTCGTCTGTTAACTGAATTTGATTCAGTTAACTGAACAGGGGCTATCTGAACCTGTGCGATGGCTGGAACTCGGCAGGGGTTCGATCTTCGATCGCTTGCCGTGGCCTCCGTGCGTCGGGCCGCGGTGGCCGTGGGGTGGGCGCTCGGCGCGGTGCACGCGGAGGCGGACAGGGAGAGAGGGAAGGGCAGGGCGACGCGCTCACCTCGCTGGTTGCTGCAGTCGACGAACAGAAGAGGTGCGGAAACGGCCGGAAGTCCGGCGATGGCGCGGCCGACTCCGGGCCTCCCAGCGGTGGGCGAGGGAACGAGGAGCCTCAGGGGAGCGCCCCGGTTCCATTCCCGGCGGCGGCTCCTCCTCGAGGTGGCTGTGCCTACCGGTGGCAAGGGGAGAAGATGGTGGTGCGCTGTGGTGAGTTGCAGGGTTCAGGCAACGAACCAACAGAGAGGAGGGGGAAACTAGAGAGGACGGCGGCGATGGAGGGAGGGCTAGCTAGGGTTTCTAGGGTTTGGCAGAGGGCAGAGGGTAGGTAGATATAGGGGAAGGAGCTTGGTACGGCAGCTCATCCATGGGGTGGGGATCGATCGGATGGTTGTTCAGGTGTTCGTACAGGTGACGTGGGGTTGGAGGAAGAAGACAGAAAAGAGGGGTATGGGCCAGCAAAGGAGGAAAGGATATGGGCTGGGGGAGAAAGAAAGAAAGGGATGGGCTTTGGGAAAAAGATGATGGGGCTGCCCTCTCTCCTTCCTTTTATTATTCTTTTGTTTGTTTTATTTATTTTTTATTTTTTATTGCTGCAAAAGAGATAGGAAGGAATAGAAGGGGTTTTGGGGTAGAAATTTTTAGGGAACCTTCATTTTGCAACAACTCCTTATTGGAATGCAACATGCAAGTTTGGGGTTTCCAAAAGTTTAATTTTTTAATTACTGTTTTGTAATTTAAAACAACATTTGAAAGAATTGCTTATTATTTGATTTTGAGTAAAATCAACATGTTTATTAGGGTGAATCCTAATGATTAAAAAGATCAAATGGTTTGGTTTGTTTGGTAATTTTTATAATTTGACATTGGGTGCTGATTGGAAGATTTGATTTGAATTTGAAATGATTTGGAATTAATGGGTTGAATTAATTGTTTGATTAAAATCAACAATTTAATAAGTGATCATTATGGGATTATTTGGAAACAAATAAGGTTTTTGTTTTATTTGGAAACAACTATTTGGATGTTGGTTTGGAACTTCAAATGGAAAACAAATTGAATTTGAAAAGGGTTTGATTATTGGATGCATTTTTATAGAAATAAAACAATAGTTTGGAATCACACTTTAATGGAAGCAAATAATTGTTTTATTTTGAAATATCATTTTAGAAATTGTAACATCACAAGGATGAAACAAAGGGTTTGAAATTTGAGTTGAAATTCAAATAGAAAACAAAGGAAAACAAATGAAAACAGTTGGAAAGCAAATGAAAACAAACAAAACAAATGCAATCAACATGATGCCATGATGCAAAACATAAAATAACAGATAGCAAACATTCTAAAGGCTATTTTTCAGACTTGGGATGTTACAAAACGCCCCCCCTTGAAGGAATCGCGCCCCGAGATTCCTACTGAGAAAAGAAAAGGTCCGGATACTTCTTGGGAAGATCTTCTTGAGCTGTGACACGTGAAACACACCGTGCACATTTGATAGACGTCAGGGAATTTGGAAATCACCGGAACATTTTCAAGTAAAGGGGAGAGATTTTACACCATAGGTGTATAGCTGAATGGAACTTGATTCAATTGGAGAATATATTATCTGGCTAGAATGGCGGAACAGAGTTATTGACATCAATGTTACACCAAGGATGACATCAATGTCAGAATCAGCAACATGAGAGTAACGAGGAATAAGTGGCCTCCCATTAGAATTGGATTGTTCTTACTTATCTTGGAAGTCAACATTTGAGATCCCGGGGAGTGAACAAGATTTTGATTGCTTAGTGAAACCAGAATTTGGGTGGTATGTTGTGGAAAAGATTGTTGACACAAAGGAATGTGATGCTCCGGTATCAAATATCACTTTAACTGGAATAGAGTTTAGCAGATGAACGGGGAAACTTTGATTAGACACCGGTAGAAGAATTGAAGTGGAAAACAACAACAAGATTTCAACGGACGAAAAGGATGTTGAGAAGAACAGGATATCAACATCGGGGAAAACGAGAACAAAACTCCTGAGGTACTACGGAAAACCCATCCGGGCTTCTAAAGGATCAATATCTACTGCTTAAGGAATAGAGGATCTGCTTCCGGGGCTTACACGCCTCCGTTCTCAATCATGAGTAGGCAACATGATGAATCATGTCACAACCACCTCCATTCCTATGGTCTAGTAGATATAACCATCCTAGAGAAACCAGAATTCGTGAAATCCTAACTTGAAAGTTTAGATGAGAAGGGAGAAATCAACGTTGCACTTCCTTACCAGAAAAAGGGAGGGAGGGTGGGGAAAAGAAGAAAAAGAACAGAATTCCTACTCTCACGTTTCATTTTTCCTATATAGCTACAAAATAGTTTCTAGACTCAACTGCGACCAGTAAAAAGGGATCCTACAGGCAGACTGGCTCTGATACCATTTGTCGCACCCTGACTTCTAGGGGATACTCACCGTACGAACTGGATAGCAGATGCTTGGATTATGGGGCATAACTGCTCCCACGTCCCAGCTTCCTGGTAGGCCTGCGCTTATGCGCGACAACACAAGCTCTGCTATTCCATCGTCGATGTAAACTATCCACTAGAGATCACAGGCACTTCCGTCGACGTACTTCAAACCATACACACATGGTACGTCAACGGCGTTTAACAAGTGATATCACAACAGATCTCTACGACACAAAAGATTGAAATAAGTTGCAAATAGCTCTCATTAGAGCAGAGATAGCAAATACAATCATTCAGAGGGAACATGCCCCAACATATCATCATTACATCACAGCGGAAGCATTCAACATGTCTGAGTACAGACAAGAACCAAATAGGCCTAAGAGGCCGGAAACGAAAAGACGGAGCCCATCCACGAAGTCTCGGATCCTGCCCGGGTCCGCTATCTACTCGTGAGCAGTCTCGTCGTCATACTCCACGTAGTAGCCACCATGTAGATCCTCGGAAACGTCGTCTGCGTAAACCACAGCCCCAAAGGGGTCAGTACACCAACGTACTGGCAAGCAAGACTCACAGTTCACCAAAGTGTAACCGTCAACACCAAGCACAGATGCCTTGGGTTCAACGGAAGAAAGGGATATAAAAGATGCTGCAACTGGCTGCACTAACCAACTACAGAGATTCTATCACTTCCAACTATCAGAAAGGGGATAAGATCGAGTGATTGTAACCAACTGAAAGCTAACATCAAACAAACCCATCCTGGATCTCGCCCCTTATCCAAAGAAGCAATCCGAGGATAACTCACACAGTTGATATAATGATGGTTCAGATTATTGTGTCAATAAGCCTAATACTAGTCAAGTTGTTAATCATTGGGTGAAGCATGTTTGATCATTATGTTTAAGTTGTCCTGAGTACTTGTTAGCCAGTACTTTCACCAAGTAATCCATAACCGCGGAAAACACGGCTTCTCGAGAAGATTATCCCTGCAGGGTTGCACCAATTTAGCCGTACACGCAAGAATAACCCGCCAGATGGGGAGCTAACCCACCAAGCGAGGTACTCTACACAACTCAACTCTTCTTCGCATCAAGCCCAAAGAACCTTGGGCGCACGGCTAATCGAGCCCCGAAGAAAAGGGACCCTCATAGCACTCTAAGACCGTGTCCCCCTATATGCCGACTACGAAAGTTCCACCCGGGATCCAAGGGCTCGCAGGATCATGCATGCAGCAAATGGAAAACCCGAACTAAATGAGGCGATTTGGACGAGATGCGAATCGAGTCAAATTGAGGGGGGCGCCCATACTCGCTTCCCACATGCGGGTAGTGCGCTCATCATGGATCAGTAGACAAGACCCTTTCCCTATTAGGGTCGACACTAGCAGGCCTCAAAACCACGAAGGGCCTCCTGCCGGTGCCTTATCATCAAATTATTATTTAACAATAACAGTAGCATGATTGATTGATTGATTAAACATCGAGCCCCCAGACATAATAAAGGTAGTAACAGAAAGTAACGGGTAACAGACTCGAGCAAAACAACCTAAGCATGCTAGTAAGACACGGGCTCAAACAAAAGGTTATAGGTATGGAGGTGAGGCAATATAAGGGCTAAGGGATTCATGTGATAGGTTCGTAACAGAAACAACTACTCATAGGGCTAGCAGAAATAGACAACGGAAAGTATCGGTAACCAATGTTGAAAGGAACACGATGGTTCATGTGAGTGATAACTTGCCTGCAAAACCCAGTAGCCTGGTACTGAGCTAACTCCTTAAAAGGGATGTCGTAAGTATCGTCGGTCTCAACGTCGTCGTGTATCCGAGAAGAAGCAAACAAACAAGGCAGAAAGGTAAACAATCATTATCATGGCATTGTGCACAATCAATATGATGCATGACAATTTAATAGATGCAACAAAATAACCTAATTAATATGGTAGCACAATTTAAATGGACACATATGCAATTTTGAGTTGCATATGAAAAGCCCATGGATTTTGGTTAGATTATTTGTTTCCCAACTAAACAACAGGTGCTAGTGGTTTAGTATGATGCATGCAACAGGAAAACAGCAAAATAACAACATAAGAATCTAGTTTAAATAGGGTGTAGCAATTTAGAATTTTATTATTAATTTTATGGAATTTTGGGTGCCTTAAAGGGAACACACAAGTATTTGTTGTTTTCAACCATTAAACTGTTCAAAACAAATAACAAAGTTGATATTTGAAAAGAACATCAAATTTTAGTTGGATTACATGTTTCAACTATTGAAATTGGAATTAGGATAATTTAATTATGATTTAAACAATATTAAACAATTTTTAATTGAAGTAAACAAGATTCAAATTGTTTAAGCAATTTTAATTATTCAAAACAGAAAACAAAAATTATAGTTGAATAGGTTATTTAAAATGGTATTGAAAACATATTTTATTTGCATTATTTGGAATTGGTATGAATTAGTTATGAATGTTGGCAAAATTCAATTGAATGATTTGAATTTAAATTTGAATTGCAATTTGAAAGTTCAAAACAGAAAACAAATGGCATATTTGAAAAGTACAGGAAATTTTGATTGGAATACATATAAAATTTGTGGCATTTGGATTTGTGGTTTGAAAATTAGGGGCATTGGAAGTTTAGGGTTAGATCTGTAAGAGGCAGGGGCTTAACGGTGAAGGAAACAGTGTGTGGAGGGCTTATGTGCAGAAACAGAAAAAGCTAGGGACCTGGGTGTAAAGTGCGGATCCAGATCTAGATCTGGAGGGGTTTCTCACCGGGGTGGAGCCTAGCCACGGGGACTGACGAAGGGGCCCGGCTGAGCTGGCGCAGCTTGAGGGGTCACCGACGGGTGGACCCGCCACCGCGCGGTAATTCGCGAAAAAAGGTGGAGCAAAGTGCTCCACGGGGGGTTCGAACCCGCGAGGTGGGGCGTGTGCACAGGGGCCTTTGCCACTGAGGTGATTGACTGCTTGTGTAAGGAAGGGATCGTGGGGAAATAAGAGGTGGTCTTCGTCTGTTAACTGAATTTGATTCAGTTAACTGAACAGGGGCTATCTGAACCGGTGCGATGGCTGGAACTCGGCAGGGGTTCGATCTTCGATCGCTTGCCGTGGCCTCCGTGCGTCGGGCCGCGGTGGCCGTGGGGTGGGCGCTCGGCGCGGTGCACGCGGAGGCGGACAGGGAGAGAGGGAAGGGCAGGGCGACGCGCTCACCTCGCTGGTTGCTGCAGTCGACGAACAGAAGAGGTGCGGAAACGGCCGGAAGTCCGGCGATGGCGCGGCCGACTCCGGGCCTCCCAGCGGTGGGCGAGGGAACGAGGAGCCTCAGGGGAGCGCCCCGGTTCCATTCCCGGCGGCGGCTCCTCCTCGAGGTGGCTGTGCCTACCGGTGGCAAGGGGAGAAGATGGTGGTGCGCTGTGGTGAGTTGCAGGGTTCAGGCAACGAACCAACAGAGAGGAGGGGGAAACTAGAGAGGACGGCGGCGATGGAGGGAGGGCTAGCTAGGGTTTCTAGGGTTTGGCAGAGGGCAGAGGGTAGGTAGATATAGGGGAAGGAGCTTGGTACGGCAGCTCATCCATGGGGTGGGGATCGATCGGATGGTTGTTCAGGTGTTCGTACAGGTGACGTGGGGTTGGAGGAAGAAGACAGAAAAGAGGGGTATGGGACAGCAAAGGAGGAAAGGATATGGGCTGGGGGAGAAAGAAAGAAAGGGATGGGCTTTGGGAAAAAGATGATGGGGCTGCCCTCTCTCCTTCCTTTTATTATTCTTTTGTTTGTTTTATTTATTTTTTATTTTTTATTGCTGCAAAAGAGATAGGAAGGAATAGAAGGGGTTTTGGGGTAGAAATTTTTAGGGAACCTTCATTTTGCAACAACTCCTTATTGGAATGCAACATGCAAGTTTGGGGTTTCCAAAAGTTTAATTTTTTAATTACTGTTTTGTAATTTAAAACAACATTTGAAAGAATTGCTTATTATTTGATTTTGAGTAAAATCAACATGTTTATTAGGGTGAATCCTAATGATTAAAAAGATCAAATGGTTTGGTTTGTTTGGTAATTTTTATAATTTGACATTGGGTGCTGATTGGAAGATTTGATTTGAATTTGAAATGATTTGGAATTAATGGGTTGAATTAATTGTTTGATTAAAACCAACAATTTAATAAGTGATCATTATGGGATTATTTGGAAACAAATAAGGTTTTTGTTTTATTTGGAAACAACTATTTGGATGTTGGTTTGGAACTTCAAATGGAAAACAAATTGAATTTGAAAAGGGTTTGATTATTGGATGCATTTTTATAGAAATAAAACAATAGTTTGGAATCACACTTTAATGGAAGCAAATAATTGTTTTATTTTGAAATATCATTTTAGAAATTGTAACATCACAAGGATGAAACAAAGGGTTTGAAATTTGAGTTGAAATTCAAATAGAAAACAAAGGAAAACAAATGAAAACAGTTGGAAAGCAAATGAAAACAAACAAAACAAATGCAATCAACATGATGCCATGATGCAAAACATAAAATAACAGATAGCAAACATTCTAAAGGCTATTTTTCAGACTTGGGATGTTACAATCAACCTCTTAGCGAGTTAGCTTCTAGCTTATTGTCTGTCTCTTTCTTATCTCCTGTCCGGCTTTATATAATAGGGGGGTTAGAGCTTACAGAAAAGGAAACCTAGAATACTACGGTAAGTTCTAACTTGTAAGGCAAGAATACGTCTTCTACTCCAAGCCATACCACGTGGGCCGTGGTCCGGGTTCTTCTAGAATCCGGCTTCTGCGCGTCAGCTTACTGAGTCGCCTAATGGACTGTAATCCATTACCATTCAGGCCACCCTGGTAATCCGCAACTTTAGGACACCATCTGATATACCCCTAATTGGTATATGTCCGACAGTAGCCCCCAAGAAGGATTGAGACTTCAATTCGCCGTCTTTCGTCAAATTCGCATTCTTTCCGAGAAATGCCGGCTCTTCGTCTTGATTCTTCTTTTCCTTCAAATTATGCTTTAACGTGAAACTCAGATTTCGGGAAATACGGCTTTTTCTTCCACGAGCCTTCGTGGAGAAGGAACTTCCTACGTCAGCGATGAAATCATGCTGACGTCAGGGACGTTTGGGTTTCGAGTGTGAAACCCTGAAACGTATCTCTGACAGATTCTCGCGGGAAACAAGGAGATAGCAATAATCATCTGTCGATTCATTTCCCGGATTTGCCGGCGAGTGACACGCGTTGAGAATCCAACGGTCTAAAGAGTCGTTAGCGCGCATCGTAAAGGATTTCCGGCTATAAATAGCCATCTTCGTGCCCTCCGGCAATCCTTCCGCTCTCTTCTCACCTTCTAGCTCAAGCGCCATAGCCCCCGAGCCACAGACCCAGCGAGAGCAGAGCAGAGCCCGTACTTATCCAAGAACCGTTCCCGGACTTCTCGTTGGGAGCTCGAGGTCCTCACCGTGCCGCCAAATCATGGACTCTCCACGCGCTTCCCAGGAGCACTCCGTCGCCGCGGACATCGACGACATCATCAACGCGACGGATCTGCAGCTCGAATCGCCGAGCCGCGCCACCGTCGGCGCGCCAGAGAACGTTTCCAGCGGCCAGGCCCGCGGGGATCTACATCTCGCGGCCGATAACCTGGCCGCATCTTCCTCTGCGCCGCCTCCGCCTCTCGCCCCCGAAATGGCGGAAGAAAAAGTCATCCTCGCCGGAGAGGAGCTCGCCGCCGCCGCGGCCGTCGCCGGAGCCGAGGACAAGGGCGAGACTTCCGGCAATTGGAGCCGGTGCAATATTCCCCCTCCCTTCTTCCGACAATGGAGAAGGAGGGGTTGATTGTGAAGGGAAAGTGGCGGTGCGAGGAAGAATAGTCCGAGCCTTCACCTAAGGCCGGAGAGCGGGTTCTCCTCACTTCTCATATCTCACGAGGTATGGGATTTCCGCCATCCGCCTTCTTCCTCCAGGTACTCAATCACTACAACATCCAGCCTCACAACTTGCCAACTAACTCCATTCTATACTTAGTCGGGTTCCAGGCCCTCTTCGAAGGGTATCTAGGTTTAGCCCCTAGGTTAGATTTCTGGATGTACTGTTTCGGGGTTAAGCGAAACCCCTCTGAGAGCACACTCTCAACTTGCGGGACCATATCTTTTACCCTGCGTAGATTCAGGGAAGATTAGTTCCCTAAGATAAAAACCTCGGAATCCGTCAAATTCTGGACGGGTTCCTTTTTCTATCACCTAGACGTCCCGTTTCCTGGAAAGGCAACGGGGATTCCACCTTTCGCCAACACTGCTGCCACTCCCCAGGAAAACTGGGCAACCGAAGCAGTGCAGACCCTGCCGCCGGATCTTCTTAGAATTAAGTGACGCATCGCCAAACTCGTCACTTACGATCCACCTCTGACCGGCATGGATACAGTTCTATGCTGGTTAGAGAGGCGAATTCAGCCTTTGGCTGACCACGATCCCCGGCTCTTATGAGACTATACGGGAACCGCGGACGCCATGCGGACGACGAACAAATCCTTGACGGCAAAGGATTTGCGGAAGTGTGTGAACCGGTTGGTCGCAACACACGACCAATACGAGGAAAGCCAACCGATGTACACGGCGACAAACCTGGCTCCAAAGTTATATCTTTTACATTTTGGGTTTTGCATTCTTTCTTTCCCGGATAATTGTATTAACCCGGACTTTGCCTTGTTTGACAGATTTTCGATCTTCCTGAGACGGACCTCGCAACTGATGCCGAGTTGGACGCACTGCGTGCCAACTTTGCAGGTGGAAGAAAACGCAAGAAGATTTCCGTCTCCCAGGAAATAATCGATCTTGACGGGGTTCCCGTCGCTACCTCCAGGTTTGACCTCTGGGTTTGCTATTTTTGTCGGAACTTTCTTCCTTTGTCTCGGTTTTTTAATTCACCGGTAATTCTCTTTTTAGCCTGGCTCCCACAACCTTGAAGCCCAAAAAGATAAAAAGGCTTAAGTCTGTGGCCAAAAGAGGGCCACATCCTTCTCCTGCAACTGCCCCAGATACTCCAGTTGCTGCTGCAGAAGAGCATACTGCTGCTACGAACGAAGAAACCCAGCAGACCAGCCATCCCATTGTGCCGGAAATGGACACGAGGGAAAGGGCAGCCCCGGAAATGGGAGGTCCTTCTCAGGCAGCTGAGGAAGATCCCATTACCACTTTTGATAAGGATTTCAAGTTCATCCATGAAGGCCTTAGCAATGTCAGGACTCTTTTTGCAGAGTTTGCAAAAGATTTCAACAAAAACTTGTCAGGTTTGCAGCGGATGAGCCAGGTAATACCTCTAGCCCCCAAGCAATAAGTCAAATGCATGCTTTTGCCTTAATGCTTTTTTCACTTTTATGCTTGTTTTTAACTTAAGCATTTTTTGTCTCTTTTCCGTGTTTCAGCAAACTGCTGAGAACATCAACCTGGAAGTTTTCAACAAACTTACCATCAAGAACAAGGAGGTGAGAAACCTTCTTTCTATTCTTGATGTTAAGGAGGCAGAACTGGCATCCACTCAGCTGCAACTGAAGGAATCAGCATGTAGGATATTTCTCTTCTTCCAGTTGTGTACTTTTTTCTAAGTATTTTTCTGAGTTTTCTAACTCGTCTTTTTTACTTGCTTTTCAGCTTCTTTGGCGAAAGCCAAACAAATTGCTGAAGATGCCGGCAACCCCGAAAACCTCTGCCGAGAAAACCTGGATCTTCACAAGCTCACTGTGAAGTTGCAGTAGGACCTGGAGGCCAGCCAACTGGCCGTTGGCATTGCCGAGTCCAATGCCTCCAACCAAGAAGCCAAGGATAAGGACACCATCCGAGATTTGGAGAATGCCTTGAACCAGCGCTTGGAGGAGGGCACCGAGATGGACAAGATTCTCGTTAAGTACTTTGCCTTTTACCGGATTTTCCATGTTTACATCTTTCTCTGTTTTCTCTAACACTTTTGTGTTTTACTAAAACAGAAGATAGCCCCCAGCTTACTCGGATTGAGAAAATCCGAGCTTTTGGGAAGGTATTCACCGCAATCAAGGCTGCGGGGATGTTGCTGGTCAACAAATGCCTTCCCTCTAGGACTGGGGAGTTCTCGAAAGTTGAAAAACTTTCGGGAGCCATCGTGGAGGTGGCGGAGTCCAGGGAGTCCACTATTCGTTCTGCGGCACGCGGTGGTGCGCGCATGGCTCTAGGGCTCATGCGCATGCACTACCCAACTGCCAAATCTTGGCGCGTGGCTTCCGGCATCCCTCATGGATATACGGAGGCGCAACGGACCATCATGTTTGAAGAAATCAAAGGTCATGCTACCAAGATTGCCACCATGGTGAACGTCTCCACCTTCTACCCAAAGGAAGCTATTCCAGAAACTCCCGAGGAATCCAGCAGCGAAGACGACTCGGATGCCTGAAGGAAGCTTCCTGGTCCTGGGTAGGAGATAGGAAATAGAAGCATTACTGATCTTACAATGTAAATTTATTGGAATGCTTTCTATTCTTTTGTATAAACAAGTACTCCGCCTATTGCAGTAATATTATTTAATATTTGCAAGTTTTTCGGGGTTTATTCCTTTATCTTCTAAGTTCTCTGGTTTATATGCTTTAACTGTCCTTAGTGTTTGAAATGGCTCGATAGTATTTTAATCTTCATGCCAAGTGACTGGGTATAACCAATCAGTCGAAACTCGGAAACATGGATTATACTAAAGGCATTTTTTACTTACTAGCTTCAGTGACCCAACATAAGAACAATCAGATAATACTTAGAGTACAGTAAGGAATTTTTTTGAATGAAACTCAGTCACGCAGGCACAATCTGGGTTTCCTTAAGCCTTTTTAGGCTGAAAATCATTCAGTTTTTTAACACCGAGCACGCAGGCACAATTCGGGTTAACGTTGAGTATTTTGAAAGATCATTGGGAAATAGATAAGACGAAATTATGCTTTATACTATAATAAACATGTAAAAAACATAGATGTACGAATTACGACAACTTTATTTCATGATCTTAAAGATGTTTACATAGAAATTGAACTAAGTATAGAAGGGACGTAACTGCTGGATGCTCCAGGGTCTTTTGGTCTTCCCTAGTTCGTCATATATCTTTCTCTTTCTTTTGCGATTCGGCTTTTCGGGATCATCTTCCGTTTCTCGAATATCTACAAGATAGTATGATCCATTTTTCATAACCTTGCTGATGACAAATGGTCCTTCCCAAACTGGGGCCAATTTGTGCTTTCTTTGTTGTACCAATCTTAGCACTAAGTCACCTTCTTTAAAAGAACGATGTCTGCTTTTCCGACTATGGTAACGTCGTAAACCTTGCTGATAAATGGCATATCTTTGAAGCACAAGTTCTCGTTCTTCCTCTAGGAGATCGAAGGCATCCTGTCGTGCACTTTTGGCATCCGAGTCATCTAAAGACTGCACTCTTGGGCTATCATGGATCATGTCCGTTGGAAGGACTGCTTCCGCGCCGTAAACTAGGAAAAATGGGGTTTGCCCTGTTGACCTGTTTGGCGTCGTTGGAATACTCCAAAGCACAGAGGGTAACTCTTCCACCCATGCTCCAGCTGCTCTATGAAGAGGAGATTCGAGTCTTGGGCGTATTCCTTGCAGGATGGAACTATTCATTCTTTGAACCTGCCCATTGGATTGCGGGTGTGCCACAGATGCAAGATCTAGGCGTATTCCCGTTTGTCGGCAATATTTTGCCAACTCTCCAATAGAGAAATTTGTCCCTTTGTCGGTTATTATGCTGTGTGGAACGCCATACCTCATGACTATGTAAATGATGAAATTTCTGGCAGTTACACCGTCAAGCTTTTTGATGGGTTTTGCCTCCACTCACTTGGTATACTTATCCACTGCAACAAGTAGATGTGTAAGTCCACCTCTTGCAGTTTTGAATGGTCCCATCATATCTAGCCCCCAGACCGCAAACGGCCATGTAATAGGGATAGTTTTGAGTGCTTGGGCTGGCATATTCGTCTGCTTGGTGTAATACTAACATCCGGCACATGTATTGACTATGTGTTTGGCGTCTGTCTTGGCTGTTAGCCAGAAAAACCCTGCACGGAATGCTTTCTTAACTATGATTTTTGATTGAGCATGATGTCCGCAATCTCCAGCATGGATTTCTTGCAGAATTTCTCGGCCTTCTTCTGGCGAAATACATCGCAGAAAAAATCTGGTAGTGCTGTGTTTATAAAGGCAACCATTGATTACCGTGTATCCTTTGCATCAACGTTTTATTTGTCTTTGCAATACCTCGTCTGCTCCATCCGGGTACTTCTGATCTACTAAGAAGTTTAGATATGGAATTGTCCAATCCGGGTTAACGAGCAGGACTTCGATTGACTCAGAAACTAGAGGATAGTCGACATCTCCACCTTTTATGGATGGTTCATGCAAATGCTGGACAAACACACCTGGTGGTAGGGTTTTCACTCTTTCCGAGCCCATGCGGGCTAATGCGTCCGCGTTCTAGTTTTCTTCCCTTTTGACATGAAGTACTTCAAATCCCAGGAAGCAAATTGCAAACTCGTCCACCGTTCTCCGATATTCGTCCATGATGGGGCTTTTAGCGTCCCATGTTTGGTTGAGCTGATGTTGTACCAAATCTGAGTCACCATAGCATAAGATGTGTTTGACACCTATTTCTTTTGCAATATGCAAGCCATGAAGCAAAGCTTCGTATTCTGCCACATTATTGCTGGCGTTGAAGTGTATTTGTAATACATACTCCATTGTGTCTCCCTTGGGGGATTTTGGGACTACACCAGCTTCAGTGCCTTCCTTCATCTTGGATCCATCAAAATGCATAACCTAGTATTTTGACTCCGGCATTGGTATATTTTCCATTGCTTCTGTCCAGTCAGCGATGAAATCTGCCAACACCTGGGATTTTATTGCCGTCCGGGGTTGGTACTTAATGTCGAACGCAGCCAACTCGATGCCCCATTTGGCTACTCCGCCTGTTGCGTCCGCATTGTTGATTATATCCCCTAGTGGTGCTTTGCATACCACTGTTATGGAATGTCCTTGGAAGTAATGACGGAGTTTTCGAGATGCGAAAAATACGCCATATGCTAGTTTTTGATAGTGCGGGTATCTTTGCTTGGACTCGGAAAAAACTTCACTTACATAATACACCGGATGTTGATATGGTATGGTTTGCTCGTCTTTCCGCCTTTCCACAACTATCACTGCGCTGATAACCCTGTTTATTGCTGTGTGGTACAATAACATGGTGTAACATCCAAGTATGAAAACAACCCTTAGAATGTTTGTTTCCTTGTTTAAGTTCAAGCAATGCATCATGGCATCATGTTTATTTATTGTTTGCATTTGTTTCTATCTGTTTTATCTTGTTTTCACAACTCAAATTCAAATCTTTTTCAAACATTGCTTTCATACTTGCTATGTTACAACCTTGGAATAAAAATAACAACTAAAAACAACCATGTTATTCCTTTTCTCACTTATTAAATTGTTGCTTTAAATCCAACCAATATTTCAAACAATAACTCTCAAATCACCTTTTAAATTTCAAACCAAGTTCAAATCAGTACTTGTTTTGAATCCATCAATTTCACCACTTTGAAATTGTAAAATCATGTTTAAACAACCTAGGGGTAACCCTATTCAAATGGTTATTTTCAATAAATAAATTTAATAGCAAAATACCCCAAATTTGATTTCAACACTAGCTATGTTTTTAAAATTTCATTTTTGAAATCCAAGTTGATAATGTGGTTTCTATTTAATTAAAAAGCTTAACCTAATTTTTCTAGATTTTTCCTCAAATAAAACCTTAACAATTTTGTTCCAAAAGCAAAATACAAAAAAAAATAAAAAGCAGAAAAGAATAAAAAGCAAAACGCGCGCGGCAGATAAGCTTTTGGCCCAGCCCAACCTAAGCCCTACGCGCAAGCAGCAGCCCAGCCCGCGCACCCCCCTCACTTACCGTTTCGAGCTGCGCCAAGATCCGTGCGAGCTCATCCCCGCGTCTTCCTCGCGTACGGCGCGCATCGGAGCACGCCACGGCGGCAGCGACGCTGCGTCGACGGCCAGGAGCCCCTGCAGCCCCTATATATCCCCCTAGGGCAGCGCGCCGCAGCCCTAACCCTAGCCACCCACCTAGCCCTCGCGATCGCCGCCGTTTTCCCTCTCCCTCGCCGCGTTCTCCTCTCTCTGTAACCCCTCGCCGGAGCGCGCCACCTCTGAATCTTCGTTAGCCACCGCCACCATGTCACTCCTCCTTCCTCGTTGACGACGGGCACGAAACCACCACCGTTCCCTCTCGCGGTTGGACACCTCCAGGAGCTCGGTGACCTCGTGGATTCTCGCCGCCATCAACGACACCGCCGCCGGACCGCGCCACCCCGAGCCTCTGCTTCCACAACATCGCGGTGAGCCCCGTGTCCAGCTCCTCTTCCCTCTTCTTCTCTGTTGCATCCGCGCGCATCCAGCACACGCACACGCCTAGATCCAGCACCGCAGCACGGCGTCGCAACGCCACGGTGATCGCCGCCGGCGTCATCCTCTGTCAGGTTCAGTGCGAGCGCGCGCGAGGTTCAGTTAACACCTGGACCAGCAACGATATCCCCCCAGCGCGTGTACTACTGTCAACACAGCGATTCGTACCGCACTGGTTCAGGCACAGCGCATCGAAGGCGAGGTCCAGGGTTCGAGCCCCTGGCTCGCGGGATTTAATCCCATCTTTTTGCATCCGTGGCTGACAACCTAGCCCCACCTGGCATTGACTCCCTCTGCCACGCACGCGTTGCCCGTGCCACGCTGGCCGCTGGTCCACTGCGCAGTGGCAGTGGGTAGAGTGCTGCTGAGTAACAAATGGTTTTCTGCGAATTTCCAATAATCTAAATTCCTTTTTAATAAACAAATTTGAATAGAAACTTCAAAATTCCATAGCTTTCATTTTACAATTCCAATAAATACAAACTTGATATGTAATCTGATCCAAATTTCATAATCTTTCCAAATATGCAATTTGTTTTCTGGTTTGAATTTTCAAAATGCAATTTAAATTCAAATCCAAATAATTCAAATGCAATTTGAAATAATTCATAACTAATTCATACTGGTTTCAAATAATTCAACTAAAATATGTTTTTCACACCTTTTTGAATGCTCTATTCAAATATAAATTTTGTTTTCTGGTTTGAACAATTTAAATTGCCTAAACTATTTAAATCTTGTTTAATTCAATTAAAAATTGTTTAATCTTGTTTAATTCATAACTAAATAATCCAAAGTCCAATTTCAAATTGTGAAACATGTAATCCAACCAGAATTTGATGTTCTTTTCAAATATCAACTTTGTTATTTGTTCTGAACATTTTAAATGGTTGAAAACAACAACTACTAGTGTGTTACCTTTAATGAACCCAAAATTCTCCTAAAATAATAACAAACTTTTAAATTGCTAAAACCTTTTCTAATTTGGTTCTAATGTTGTTATTTTGCTGTTATCCTGTTGCATGCATCATACTAATCCATTATCACCTGTTAATTAGTTGGAAAACAAATAAACTAACCAAATTCCATGGGCTTTTCATATGCAACTCACAGTTGCATATCAGTCCATTTAAATTGTGTTATCATATCAAATAGTTTATTTTGTTGCATCTATTAAATTGTCATGCATCATATTTGATTGTGCACAATGCCATGTCAATGTTTGTTTACATACCTGTTTTGTTTGTTTGCTTCTTCCCGGTTAGACGACGACTACGTTGAGACCGACGATCCTTACGACACCACTTCTCAGGACCTAGCCCAGTACGATACTGAGCTGCCAGGCAAGTTATCACTCACATGAATCATCGAGTTTCCTTTCCACACTCGTTGTCGATACTATCCTTTTTTCTATTATTGCTAGCCATATGTATCGTTGCTTGTTCTCCGAACCTATCACATGATTCCCTGAACCAATGATACTGCCTCACTTCCATACCTACAGCCTTTGCTTGTGCCTATTCTTACCTAGCATGCTTAGGGTTGTTTACACTCGAGTCTGTTGTCGGTTATTACTTTTGCTATCTTATTATTTGTACCGGGGCTCGATGTTAATCAATCAATCCTGTTAATTGCTAATGGTAAATAATAATTTGATGATAAGGCACCGGCAGGAGGCCCATGAGAGGTTTTGAAGCCTGCTAGTGTCGACCCTAATAGGAAAAGGGTCTTGTCTACTGATCCATGATGAGCGCACTACCCGCATTTGGGAAGCGAGTATGGGCGCCCCCCTCAACTTGACCTGATTCGCATCTCGTCCAAATCATCTCATTTAGTTCGTGCTTTCTATTTGCCGCATGCATGTTTTTGCGAGCCCAGCGCAGGGTGGAACTTTTGTAGTCGGCATATAGGGGGACACGTTCTTAGAGTGCTATGAGGGTCCATTTTCTTCTGGGCTCGATTAGCCGTGCGCCCAAGGTGCTTTGGGCTTGATGCGGAGAATGGTTGGTTGTGTTGAGTGCCCCGCTTGGTGGGAGGCATCCCATCTGGCGGGATATTCATGAGTGTACGGCCAAATTGGTGCAACCCTGCAGGGATAATCTTCTCGAGAAGCCGTGTTTTCCGCGGTTATGGATTACTTGGTGAAAGTACTGGCTAACAAGTACTCAGAACAACTTCAACTTAATGATCAATCATGATTCACCCACTGGTTAATAACTTGACTAGTAATAGGTTATTCACACAATAACTTGATTCACCTTATCATAACTGTGTGAGTTATCCTCGGATTGCTTCTTTGGATAAGGGGCGAGATCCAGGATGGGTTTGGTTGAAGTTATCTTTCAGTTGGTTACAATCCTCGATCTCATCTTATTCTGTTAGCCGGAACTTGTAGTTATCTTCTGTAGTTGGTTAGCGCAGCCAGCAGCAACTTTTATATCACCCTTCCTTCCGTTGATCCCAAGCATCTATGCTTGTGTTGACGGGTAACTCTTTGATGAACTGTGAGTCTTGCTTGCCAGTACTTGGATGTACTGACCCCGATGGGGCTGTGGTTTACGCAGAGTACGACTACGGCTACGATGCTTCCCAGGACGGCTACTTCGTGGAGTTTGACGACGCTGCAGACGAGTAGATAGCTGGACCAGGGCAGGATCCAGAACCTTCGTGGATGGGCTTCGTTTGCTTTATTTTCCTCCGGCTTCTTAAGCCTTCAGTTTTGTCTGTACTCAGACACCTTTGTTTGCTTCCGCTGATGTAATGAATGCTATGTTGGGACATGTGTCCTCTGGATGATTGTATCTGCTATTTCTGCCTTAGTGAAGGCCAGTTGCAACTTTATTTCACTCTTTTGTGTCTTAGAGATATGTTGTGATTATCATTCGTTCCAAGCCGTTGACGTACAGTGCGTGATTGTTATGAAGTACGTCAATGGTAGTGCCTGTGATTTCTAGTGGATAGTTTACATCGACGATGGAATAGCAGAGCTTGTGTTGTCGCGCATAAGCGCAGGCCTACCAGGAAGCTGGGACGTGGGAGCAGTTATGCCCCATAATCCAAGCATCTGCTATCCAGTTCGTACGGTGAGTATCCCTTAGAAGTCAGGGTGCGACAAATGGTATCAGAGCCTGTCTGCCTGTAGGATCCCTTTTACTGGTCGCAGTTGAGTCTAGAAACTATTTTGTAGCTATATAGGAAAAATGAAACGTGAGAGTAGGAATTCTGCCATTTTTCTTCTTTCCCCACCCACCCGCCCTTTTTCTGGTAAGGAAGTGCAACGTGTTTTCTGTTCTCACCTAAACTTTCAAGTTAGGATTTCACGTGTTTTGGGTTCTCCTTAGTACCTCAGGACTTTTGGTCTAAGTTTTCCCAGTGTTGCTTCAATATCATGTTCTTTTCAACATCCTTATCGTCCATTGAACCTTGTTGTGTTCCACATCCTTTTCATCTACCGGAGCCTAATCAAAACCTTTCCCGATCATCTGCAGATGGATCTCAGGTTCTACCCGCAGGTGGTTAGGATGACTCGCTGTGAGGACACCGCCGGTTATCCGGAGATGCTCAGGGATATGGTTACCTATCTGGGGTTCCGTTGGGCACCAGAGTACCAGGTCTACGAGCACCAGCGCGAGTTCGAGCAGACTTTCTACCGGGCCATCGTCTACATTCTGTCGGATGATGGCAGGAGCTTTGTTCACCAGTACGAGGCAGTAGGTTCCACAGTGGATATGGCCGTGCAGCAGGCAGCGTACGTGAGTCTCACCGTTCTACGTGCTGACTACTGGGGGTTTGATGATTCCAGTTATCGTCACATTCCCCGTGGTTACATCACGGCAGCGGGAGTTCACTTCACTGACCACCGCGACCTGGATACCTACGAGTCTGATAGCTCCAGGCTGCACACTACTGCCCAGTTCGTGAGGCACAGTGACGCAGTTGCTTCCACACTTTCTCAGGAGTTAGCCTCAGTCAGGGAGCAGCTCCACCTTGCTCTCACCCGTCTGGCGACGTACACCACAGACTTTGTTGGAGACGAGCGCTTTGCACGTATCGTTCAGTCAGCTGGTCTTCCGTTGCCAGATGCTGGAGGTTACGAGCCGGTCAGAGGTCCACTTCTCCACCTCGGTGCAGGTTACACGGGGATCCCTCGATATGGAGCACAGGAAGAGGATGCCTTCTACTTCACCACTCCGAGAGTTGCTCTCAGAGCATTTCCTATCTACAGGGATCGTCGTGATACCTACTTCCGTGGGGTTCCTCCTCACCGTATCTCTCGTCGTACTACTCACCGCCGTCCTGCGTGATGAGCATGGGAGTATCGATGTATCCGTTCCTAGCTATGTTTAGTTATCCTTGTCTTTCGAACCATGTGTTGGTCTGTTGGATATTCTGATGTATTTGAACATGTGATGATGTACCTGTTGGTTATCTATTCATGCGTCGGAATAATCTATCTTTCGGTTACAAAGTCTATCCTGTTGTATTGTTGTGCTAAAATGCATTTCTGTTCAGGATGCCTCCAACCAGGAACACCCCGCCTCCGCCACCACCAATGGGGGAACTGTTGGCTCAGATGACCCAAGTGGTGACTCAGATGGCTCAGATCCAGGCTAACCAGCACAACAACCAGAATGCTCCGCGAGTCAGTATCAAGGAGTTTCTGAGCGTGGGTCCGAGGGCTTTCGTGGCAACACGTGAGCCTCTGGATGCTGATGACTGGATCAGGGAGATTAACAGGGCTCTGGAGATTGCTCATGTCGCTGAGGAAGATAAGGTCAAGTATGCCACCTACCTACTGAAGGGTCAGGCAGCTACTTGGTGGGAGAACTACCAGACCATGAGAGCTGGCTATCCTATCACCTGGGGATGTTTCAAGGATGCCTTCCTGAAGCACCACATCCCGGATGGTCTCATGGAAAGGATGCGTGAGGAATTCTGCTCTCTCAGACAGGGCAAGCTGGACGTCCTCGGCTACCAGAACGAGTTCAATCGCCTCGCTCGGTACGCTGGTGACGAAGTGTCCACCGAGACCAAGAAGATGGCAAGGTTCCGCCGAGGCTTTAACCCGGAACTGAAGTACGCTCTCACCAACATCAAGTGCAAGGACTTCGTTGAGCTCGTGAACACCGCGCTCAATGAGGAGAATGGGCGCAAGGCGTTCGAAGAGTCCCGCAAGCACTCGCGCGAGGGTGGTTCCTCCTCCAACATGACCACCCCTCCGCAGAAGCGCCGCATCTGGGTGCCAAATGGTGCTGTCACTCGGGCTCCAAATGCCCAAGCTGCTCCAGGCTTTGGTCCCCGCCCGCCCAACCCATCTCAGATGCAGGGTCAGAGGATTCCAATGGGGCAGCCAAGGCCGGGTCCTCCTCGTGTCGTCACTTGCTACAAGTGCAAGGAGACTGGGCACTACGCTGATAAGTGCACTCAGAGGCAGCTACCTCCACCTCCTCGCCCCAACACCAACCAGGCTATGGTTCGTGCTCCCCCGGCTAAAGCCTTCAACTCCAACAACAGGCCTGTCGGGAGGAACGCGAGGGTGAACCATATCAAGGCCGACAAAGCTGAGGAAGCCGCTGACGTCGTTCTCGGTATATTACCCGTAAACTCTATTCCAGCTAAAGTGTTGTTTGATACTGGAGCATCGCATTCATTCGTGTCAAAGATTTTTGCAAAAGCATACAACCTAGTTCTGGTTCCGCTAAGCAATCAAATGACTGTTCACTCTCCGGGACCGCAAATGTTGACTTCCAAGATAAGCATGGACAATGAAATCCTAATTGGAGGACGCATATTCCTTGCTTCACTCATGTTGCTGGGAAATTCTGACATTGATGTCATTCTGGGTATGGATTGGTTGAAGACCCACAAAGCAAAAATTGACTGTGCTCAAAAGTCAATAACTCTCTCTCACACTTCAGGCCAGATAGTCTATTCTCCATATGGATCAAGTTCTGTTCAGCTGTTCAACCTCGATGCCAAACCCCTTCCTGAAATTGAAAATGTTCCGGTGGTTTGTGAATTCCCTGACGTCTTTCCAGAAGAATTGCCAGGGATGCCTCCGGACAGAGCAGTTGAGTTCGTGATCGAGCTTGAGCCAGGTACTGCTCCAATCTCTAAGCATCCATACAAGATAGCTCCTCCTGAACTGAAATTGTTGAAGGAGCAAATCGATATGTACATGGAAAAAGGTTACATTCAGCCTAGTTCCTCCGCTTGGGGTTGCCCAACTCTGTTTGTTGCCAAGAAGGATCAAACAAAAAGACTCGTGGTTGACTATCGTCCTCTCAACGAGAAAACCATCAAGAACAAGTATCCACTTCCTCGTATCGATGATCTTTTTGATCAACTTGCTGGAGCCTCAATATTCTCAAAGTTGGACTTGAGGATGGGTTACCATCAGATAAAGATCAGAAAGGAAGATATTCCAAAAACAGCCTTCACCACTCGTTACGGTCTATATGAATTCACCGTCATGTCATTTGGTCTCACCAATGCACCGGCAACGTTCTCAAGACTCATGAATTCTGTCTTCCATGAATACCTCGACAAGTTCGTTGTGGTATATCTTGATGACATCCTAGTCTACTCAAAATCCGAGGAAGAGCATGGAGAACACCTTCGTCTCACTCTCATGAAACTTCGCGAGCATCGTCTGTATGCCAAGTATTCCAAATGTGAGTTCTGGATTCCAGAAGTTGCATATCTTGGTCATATCATTTCTGCCAGAGGCATTGCCATTGATCCTGAAAAGGTTAAGGCAATTGTTGATTGGAAACCCCCTAAGACGGTGAAGCAAGTCAGAAGCTTTCTTGGCTTGGCTAGCTATTGCCGTCGTTTCGTCCAAAACTTTTCCAAGATTGCCAAACCTCTCACTGATCTCACAAAGAAGGACAAAAAGTTCGTTTGGACTCCACAATGTGATGAGAGTTTCAACCTCCTGAAAGCTAAACTCACTTCCACACCTGTTCTGGTTGGCCCAGATACTACCAAACCTTTCCAGATATTCTGTGATGCATCTCTCCAAGGCCTAGGAGCAGTTCTTATGCAAGAACGTCAAGTTGTGGCTTATGCTTCACGTCAGTTGAACCCACATGAGCAAAACTACCCCACTCATGATCTTGAACTTGCAGCAGTTGTGTTTGCCCTAAAGAAATGGAGACAATACTTGTTGGGTAACAAAACTGAAATCTTTTCCGATCATAAGAGTCTGAAATACATCTTCACTCAGCCAGATCTGAACCTCAGGCAAAGGAGATGGATTGAGAAGATTAAAGACTTTGATCTCACCATTTCTTACACTCCAGGCAAGGCTAATGTTATGGCCGATGCTCTCAGTCGCAAATCTTATTGCAATAATCTCATGATCATGGAAAGCCAACCTCCACTTCATGAGGAATTCCAGAAGCTAAACCTTGGTCTTGTTCCTGAAGGATACCTTGCTAGCTTGACAGCCAGCCCAACTCTCGAGGACAAGATTCGTTCTGAACAACTTCGTGATAATGAAATCAAGAAGATGGTAGAGCAAATCAAGGAGGGCAGTGATAAATTCAAGTCCTTCTCAATTGATGACAAGGGAACTGTGTTCTTTGAAGGACGCATTGCAGTTCCTCAGATTCAAAGTCTCAAGGATATCATTCTCAAGGAGGCTCATGAAACTCCTCTATCCATTCACCCTGGAAGTACAAAGATGTACCAGGATCTTAAGACTCTGTATTGGTGGTCTGGCATGAAACGTGAAATTGCTCAATACGTTTCTGAATGCGACGTTTGTCAACGTGTTAAGGCAGTCCATCAAAAGACAGCAGGTCTACTCCAACCTCTGAAAATTCCTGACTGGAAGTGGGACATGATTGAAATGGACTTCGTTACTGGGTTTCCAAAGTCCAGGAAAGGCAACGATGCAATCTTCGTTGTTATTGATCGTCTCACTAAGGTTGCTCACTTCTTTGCTGTCAAGGAAACTATCTCAGCTAGCCAGTTAGCAGAGCTCTACACAGCAAGGATTGTTCCTCTTCATGGTGTACCATTGGAAATAAGCTCAGATCGTGGAAGCATCTTCACTTCTCATTTCTGGAAAAGCTTTCAAGAAGCATTGGGCACTAAACTTCTGTTCAGCACAGCTTATCACCCTCAGTCTCAGGGGCAAGTCGAAAGAGTCAATCAGATTCTCGAGGATATGCTCAGAGCATGTGGTATCTCTTTTGGCATGAAATGGGAGGATTGCCTTCCATATGCTGAATTCTCCTACAACAACAGCTACCAGGCAAGCCTAGGCATGGCACCTTTTGAGGCACTGTATGGTCGCAGATGCAGGAGTCCAATCAATTGGTCTGGAGCTGGTGAACGTTCACTCTTAGGCCCTGACATTGTTAAGGAAGCCGAGGAGAAAGTTCGTATCATTCGTGACAATCTTAGGATTGCTCAGTCTCGTCAGAAGAGCTATTATGATAGCAAGCACAGGGATATGGTCTATGCACCTGGTGATAAGGCATATCTCCGTGTAACTCCCCTCAGAGGCACTCATCGTTTTGGTGTGAAAGGAAAGCTTGCACCAAGATACATTGGTCCTTTCAACATTCTTTCGAGGCGTGCAGAAAATGCTTATCGTCTTGAACTTCCAGAAAAACTATCCAAGGTGCACGATGTTTTCCACGTGTCACAACTCAAGAAGTGTTTCAAAGACCCAGATCGTGCAGTTGATCATGATTCCATTGAGCTGCAAGATGATCTGTCTTATGAGGAGCACCCTATTCGTATTCTCGATGAGACCGAGCGTAAGACTCGCAACAAGAGCACCAAGTTCTTGAAAGTCCAATGGTCTCATCATTCCGATAAAGAGGCAACGTGGGAGACCGAAGAGGATCTTCGCAAGAAGTATCCGGACCTTTTCACTTCTCAGTAGGGAATCTCGGGGCGCGATTCCTTCAAGGGGGGGCGTTTTGTAACATCCAAGTATGAAAACAACCCTTAGAATGTTTGTTTCCTTGTTTAAGTTCAAGCAATGCATCATGGCATCATGTTTATTTATTGTTTGCATTTGTTTCTATCTGTTTTATCTTGTTTTCACAACTCAAATTCAAATCTTTTTCAAACATTGCTTTCATACTTGCTATATTACAACCTTGGAATAAAAATAACAACTAAAAACAACCATGTTATTCCTTTTCTCACTTATTAAATTGTTGCTTTAAATCCAACCAATATTTCAAACAATAACTCTCAAATCACCTTTTAAATTTCAAACCAAGTTCAAATCAGTACTTGTTTTGAATCCATCAATTTCACCACTTTGAAATTGTAAAATCATGTTTAAACAACCTAGGGGTAACCCTATTCAAATGGTTATTTTCAATAAATAAATTTAATAGCAAAATACCCCAAATTTGATTTCAACACTAGCTATGTTTTTAAAATTTCATTTTTGAAATCCAAGTTGATAATGTGGTTTCTATTTAATTAAAAAGCTTAACCTAATTTTTCTAGATTTTTCCTCAAATAAAACCTTAACAATTTTGTTCCAAAAGCAAAATACAAAAAAAAATAAAAACCAGAAAAGAATAAAAAGCAAAACGCGCGCGGCAGATAAGCTTTTGGCCCAGCCCAACCTAAGCCCTACGCGCAAGCAGCAGCCCAGCCCGCGCACCCCCCTCACTTACCGTTTCGAGCTGCGCCAAGATCCGTGCGAGCTCATCCCCGCGTCTTCCTCGCGTACGGCGCGCATCGGAGCACGCCACGGCGGCAGCGACGCTGCGTCGACGGCCAGGAGCCCCTGCAGCCCCTATATATCCCCCTAGGGCAGCGCGCCGCAGCCCTAACCCTAGCCACCCACCTAGCCCTCGCGATCGCCGCCGTTTTCCCTCTCCCTCGCCGCGTTCTCCTCTCTCTGTAACCCCTCGCCGGAGCGCGCCACCTCTGAATCTTCGTTAGCCACCGCCACCATGTCACTCCTCCTTCCTCGTTGACGACGGGCACGAAACCACCACCGTTCCCTCTCGCGGTTGGACACCTCCAGGAGCTCGGTGACCTCGTGGATTCTCGCCGCCATCAACGACACCGCCGCCGGACCGCGCCACCCCGAGCCTCTGCTTCCACAACATCGCGGTGAGCCCCGTGTCCAGCTCCTCTTCCCTCTTCTTCTCTGTTGCATCCGCGCGCATCCAGCACACGCACACGCCTAGATCCAGCACCGCAGCACGGCGTCGCAACGCCACGGTGATCGCCGCCGGCGTCATCCTCTGTCAGGTTCAGTGCGAGCGCGCGCGAGGTTCAGTTAACACCTGGACCAGCAACGATATCCCCCCAGCGCGTGTACTACTGTCAACACAGCGATTCGTACCGCACTGGTTCAGGCACAGCGCATCGAAGGCGAGGTCCAGGGTTCGAGCCCCTGGCTCGCGGGATTTAATCCCATCTTTTTGCATCCGTGGCTGACAACCTAGCCCCACCTGGCATTGACTCCCTCTGCCACGCACGCGTTGCCCGTGCCACGCTGGCCGCTGGTCCACTGCGCAGTGGCAGTGGGTAGAGTGCTGCTGAGTAACAAATGGTTTTCTGCGAATTTCCAATAATCTAAATTCCTTTTTAATAAACAAATTTGAATAGAAACTTCAAAATTCCATAGCTTTCATTTTACAATTCCAATAAATACAAACTTGATATGTAATCTGATCCAAATTTCATAATCTTTCCAAATATGCAATTTGTTTTCTGGTTTGAATTTTCAAAATGCAATTTAAATTCAAATCCAAATAATTCAAATGCAATTTGAAATAATTCATAACTAATTCATACTGGTTTCAAATAATTCAACTAAAATATGTTTTTCACACCTTTTTGAATGCTCTATTCAAATATAAATTTTGTTTTCTGGTTTGAACAATTTAAATTGCCTAAACTATTTAAATCTTGTTTAATTCAATTAAAAATTGTTTAATCTTGTTTAATTCATAACTAAATAATCCAAAGTCCAATTTCAAATTGTGAAACATGTAATCCAACCAGAATTTGATGTTCTTTTCAAATATCAACTTTGTTATTTGTTTTGAACATTTTAAATGGTTGAAAACAACAACTACTAGTGTGTTACCTTTAATGAACCCAAAATTCTCCTAAAATAATAACAAACTTTTAAATTGCTACAACCTTTTCTAATTTGGTTCTAATGTTGTTATTTTGCTGTTATCCTGTTGCATGCATCATACTAATCCATTATCACCTGTTAATTAGTTGGAAAACAAATAAACTAACCAAATTCCATGGGCTTTTCATATACAACTCACAGTTGCATATCAGTCCATTTAAATTGTGTTATCATATCAAATAGTTTATTTTGTTGCATCTATTAAATTGTCATGCATCATATTTGATTGTGCACAATGCCATGTCAATGTTTGTTTACATACCTGTTTTGTTTGTTTGCTTCTTCCCGGTTAGACGACGACTACGTTGAGACCGACGATCCTTACGACACCACTTCTCAGGACCTAGCCCAGTACGATACTGAGCTGCCAGGCAAGTTATCACTCACATGAATCATCGAGTTTCCTTTCCACACTCGTTGTCGATACTATCCTTTTGTCTATTATTGCTAGCCATATGTATCGTTGCTTGTTCTCCGAACCTATCACATGATTCCCTGAACCAATGATACTGCCTCACTTCCATACCTACAGCCTTTGCTTGTGCCTATTCTTACCTAGCATGCTTAGGGTTGTTTACACTCGAGTCTGTTGTCGGTTATTACTTTTGCTATCTTATTATTTGTACCGGGGCTCGATGTTAATCAATCAATCCTGTTAATTGCTAATGGTAAATAATAATTTGATGATAAGGCACCGGCAGGAGGCCCATGAGTGGTTTTGAAGCCTGCTAGTGTCGACCCTAATAGGAAAAGGATCTTGTCTACTGATCCATGATGAGCGCACTACCCGCATTTGGGAAGCGAGTATGGGCGCCCCCTCAACTTGACCTGATTCGCATCTCGTCCAAATCATCTCATTTAGTTCGTGCTTTCTATTTGCCGCATGCATGTTTTTGCGAGCCCAGCGCAGGGTGGAACTTTTGTAGTCGGCATATAGGGGGACACGTTCTTAGAGTGCTATGAGGGTCCATTTTCTTCTGGGCTCGATTAGCCGTGCGCCCAAGGTGCTTTGGGCTTGATGCGGAGAATGGTTGGTTGTGTTGAGTGCCCCGCTTGGTGGGAGGCATCCCATCTGGCGGGATATTCATGAGTGTACGGCCAAATTGGTGCAACCCTGCAGGGATAATCTTCTCGAGAAGCCGTGTTTTCCGCGGTTATGGATTACTTGGTGAAAGTACTGGCTAACAAGTACTCAGAACAACTTCAACTTAATGATCAATCATGATTCACCCACTGGTTAATAACTTGACTAGTAATAGGTTATTCACACAATAACTTGATTCACCTTATCATAACTGTGTGAGTTATCCTCGGATTGCTTCTTTGGATAAGGGGCGAGATCCAGGATGGGTTTGGTTGAAGTTATCTTTCAGTTGGTTACAATCCTCGATCTCATCTTATTCTGTTAGCCGGAACTTGTAGTTATCTTCTGTAGTTGGTTAGCGCAGCCAGCAGCAACTTTTATATCACCCTTCCTTCCGTTGATCCCAAGCATCTATGCTTGTGTTGACGGGTAACTCTTTGATGAACTGTGAGTCTTGCTTGCCAGTACTTGGATGTACTGACCCCGATGGGGCTGTGGTTTACGTAGAGTACGACTACGGCTACGATGCTTCCCAGGACGGCTACTTCGTGGAGTTTGACGACGCTGCAGACGAGTAGATAGCTGGACCAGGGCAGGATCCAGAACCTTCGTGGATGGGCTTCGTTTGCTTTATTTTCCTCCGGCTTCTTAAGCCTTCAGTTTTGTCTGTACTCAGACACCTTTGTTTGCTTCCGCTGATGTAATGAATGCTATGTTGGGACATGTGTCCTCTGGATGATTGTATCTGCTATTTCTGCCTTAGTGAAGGCCAGTTGCAACTTTATTTCACTCTTTTGTGTCTTAGAGATATGTTGTGATTATCATTCGTTCCAAGCCGTTGACGTACAGTGCGTGATTGTTATGAAGTACGTCAATGGTAGTGCCTGTGATTTCTAGTGGATAGTTTACATCGACGATGGAATAGCAGAGCTTGTGTTGTCGCGCATAAGCGCAGGCCTACCAGGAAGCTGGGACGTGGGAGCAGTTATGCCCCATAATCCAAGCATCTGCTATCCAGTTCGTACGGTGAGTATCCCTTAGAAGTCAGGGTGCGACACATGGGTTCTTCGTCTTTTGGTGATGCCAAAATCGGAGCTTTCATTAAGGTTTCTTTTAACTGGGTTAATGTTGCATCCGCCTCTTCTGTCCACACAAATTTGTCGGATTTCTTCAACAATTTGTATAATGGTAGAGCTTTGTCTCCTAGCCGGGCTTATAAACCTGCTGATGGCAGCTGCAGAACCCGTCAATCTTTGTACATCTTTTGAGCACGTAGGCCTTGAGATGTTTAGGATTGCCTTGATCTTTTCCGGGTTTACTTCTATTCCTCTGTGAGAAACGATGAAACCCAGAAGTTTTCCTGAGGGAATCCCGAATACGCACTTCAATGGATTCAACTTCATTTTATAAGTGCATAAATTTTCGAAGGTTTCTCGCAAATCTTCAAGGAGTGTGTCCTTTTCCTTGGAAACGACGGCAATGTCGTCCACGTAAACGTGAACATTTTTGCCAATCTGACTATGCAAACATCGTTGCATGCAACGCTGGTAAGTTGCACATGCGTTCTTCAGACCAAAAGGCATGGTTATGTAGTAGGATGTTCCATATGGGGTTATGAAGGAGGTTTTGATTTGGTCTTCTTCCTTCATACGTATTTGATGGTACCCGGAATAAGCGTCCAAAAAGCATAAAAGCTCGGAGCCAACAATGGCATCTATTATTTGATCGATTCGCGGTAAGGCAAATCTATCTTTTGGACATAATTTGTTCAGGCCGGTGTAATCTATACACATCCTAAGAACAATACTATCTTTCTTCGGGACTAATACTGGGTTTGCAGACCATTCAGTATGTATAACTTCCCGGATAAAATCAGCTGCCAATAGCCGGATAATTTCCTTGCCAATAGCCTCCTGTCTTCTTCCGTGAAATCGACGGAGACCTTGTTTGACGGGTTTAGATCCTGGAATTACCTTGAGTTGGTGCTCATCAAGTTCTCTGGGTACGCCTGGCATGTCCGCTGGACACCATGCAAAAATATCCCAGTTCTCACGGAGGAACTTGATGAGCTTGTTTTCCTATTTGTCGGTCATGCTAGTTCCCACTACGACAAACTTTGTCGGATCTTTGGGATCTAGGATAACCTGTCTTGTATTCTCGTAAGCTTTGAAGCTGTCTGCCGGCTTCCGGCTTTCTTTTCCTGCCGGCATTTCTGTTGGCGATACTTCTTTTGCCAGCTCCTTCAGTTCTTCCTTTTCCTATCACCTTTTCTGCGCAAAGGGCGTTTTCTTTTTCCAGCTCGTTTACCAATTTGAAGTCTCCCTTTATGGTGATTACTCCTCCTTTTTGCCCTGGCATCTTCAGCTTGTTATAGATATAACATGATCTTGCCATGAACTTGTCGAAAGCTGGACGTCCGAGTATTGCGTGATACAAGCTTTCGAACGGCACAACCTAGAAGGATACTTTTTCCTGCCGGAAATGTTCTTTCTCTCCAAAGGTTACGTCTAGGGAAATTTCTCCTAGGGATCGTCCTTTCCTGCCAGGAACGATGCCGTGAAAACGTATGTTGCTATGATTGAGCTGGATCTCGGAGATTTGCAGATACTTCAATGTATCTAGGTACATTATGTTGATGCTGGATCCTCCATCCATCAACACTCTTTTTAGCCTAGTATTTTGAACGATAGTACTTACAACTAGAGCTTGCGTGCCGGGTTCTGGGATGTTTCCGGGATGATCAGACTGATCCCAGGTAATTGGTGTGTTTGAGTACTTCAAGAATTTCTGGGTTGGTGGGACAACCGCGTTTATTTCTCGAAGTGTTCTCTTTGCCACCTTTGCCGAGGGAGTTGCCAGGAAAGTTAGGTTGCATTCTCCGTCAACTCTCGGAAACTTAGGCTCGCCTTTTCGCTGTTGTTCTTGGATTTTTTTCATCGGTGTCCGATTCAGTGTCTTCTTTTTCAGCTTCTGGCTTTTGCTTGGAGAATTTCCTTTTGGAATTCTTCCCTTTGCTTCCGGATCCTGCACTGCCCTTCATATGCTTGTTGAGCCGGCACTGTGCGTTGGTGTGGGTGGGTTTCCCGAACTGCGAATGGTGGACACAGTTTTCCGACTTAATTCTTTCCCACTCTTCTTTTGTGTAGGCGATCGGTTCTGTGCTTCGTCCTTTCCATTTGCTCCCATTTTCTCTTCCAAAGGCTATGTTAACTTCTTTGGGCTTTTGCTGTGCTTCTGGAGTTGCTTTTTTCTCAGGACGAGGGGTCTTTTTGGCTTGAATCAAAGTGTCGATATTTCCACCTCTCGCTCTGATGTCGTCTTTGGCCGCTGCGTCCTCATTTGCGATTGTAAGCATAGATCCGAGATCTTTGTGCTTTTTTTAACCGATCATGAATGGTACGAGTCCGGGTTTTAAGCCATTGACGACAACATGCATTGCTTGTACGTCAGTTACTCCAGAGCAGCTGTTTTTCATTGCAGTCCACCTTGAGATAAAGTCCACGTATGGCTCATCTTCAAACTGGGTGCAACGGTTTAGCTGGTTGATGCTGTTGGGGCGTTTGTACGTTCCCCGAAAATGCCGAGTAAAAACTCTAGCCACATCATCCCAGCTATCGACAGTTCTTGACGGAAGCCCGTTGATCCAATCTCTGGCTCCATCCAGTAACATAGGGGGGAGGAAAATTTTACTGCCTCTAAGTCTGTCCCATTGTTAATCTGGACGGTTGTGTAATAGTCTGAGAGCCAGGTATCCAGGTTTGTGCTACCGGTATATTTTTGATATGTTGGACCAACTTTGGCGAAGCCAGAATGTAGAGTTATTCTTCGGATCCTGTCAGTGAAACACTTAGGTCCGAAGTATAGATCATCTCTTTCCGCTCTATCGATCTGTGCGGAGTATCTGCCGGCTGAATGGATAGAAGGGGATCTACTCCTTTCTTTTCCATTGTTGCGCGAGCGCGCTTTTCCGGGATTGTCTCTATTTCCTCCGTTATCATGCCCTTTGGGATAAGGTGGAGTTCTACTCCTGTGTCTTTCCTTATTCCTAGGGGGTGTACGGGATCTCTCACGCCTGTGAGGAATGTCATGTCTTCCGGCTTTCTCAGCAGGGCGTCTCGGAGGCGGCATTGCTTTTATGTCCTTCCGGTTTTGTTCCTCCCGATCTCGGGGGGTTAATTCCATCTTTCGGCAGATGGGATCCGGTTCTGGACGCTGCATCCTTATTATCAGGTTTTTTCTTTTCCTTTCTCGGATCTCCTTTTTTCTCTTTCGAATTACTTGAATCTCCAGGTTCTTCAGGTCCAGGTGCTCCAGCGGCGCAAGTAGATGTGTTGCATAGGGCTGAGTCGTCATGCAACTTCCCTTATCTTGCTTATCCTCGTTGTTGCTGTTGCAATGCCTTTCCTAAGAAAGCATACAACGCTTGAAGTTTTTCGCCGTTGGAATACATGTCATTGTTGAGGATGGCGAACGCGGCTTCCGCGTTTTCTGCTGCGGTTTTGTATATAGGTTCGCCCCTGGCATCTATGCCGTTTACTTGCTTTTGTCAGGCCGGGTTTTGGAACCGTTCCTTTGGCGGCAGTACTTCCGGTCTTGCGATTCCGGGTAACCGTTTAGGTTTAATGCCAGATCTATTCCTTCTCTCGTACTCCTCGATTTCTTCCTCCTTTAACTTAATGTCCGCTTGGGTTTTTTGGAGATGTTCTCGAGTTCTGAATAGATGTTGTTGTTGTCGTTGGAGAGCTTGTCTCCTGGCTTCCAGCACTTCAGGGGGTTTGTGGGGTCCCACTAGTGTTTGAAGTAGATCCTGTTCGTCTTGTTCTGACATTTGCGGAACAGAGATTTCCTTCGCTTTCTTCTCCGCGGGCTTAACTCCACTTCCTCCTCCTGCTTTCGGGTTTTCGTTGGCTGGATCAGCCAGTTTTTTCTTCCGGAGCTTGTACTGGAGTTTCTTGGAAGCTTTGTGTTTTTTCTTGGAAGAGGGAGGTTTTTTACCAGGTTCGTCCTCTGTCAATTCCTTGACATCCGGGTATGTTAGAGTGGTTTCCCCCTCCTCTCTTTCCTCATCTGGCGGAGGTGTTCTAGGGCTTTCCTGACTTTCGGCATCCGTGTTTTTAGCCGGTTTTGCCATTAGTACTTCGTGGAACCCCTCTTGAAGGTATTTGACCTTTCTTTCGAAAGCGTCCTCGTCTTCATCTTCGGAATTGAATTCATCTGATCCGGGTTCTGATTCCAATCTCGCCTCAATGGCGGCTAATACGGAGTCAGTTTCCAAGTTTGTCGTCATATTGACGGATGTCGGATCTTCCACCTCTATTGTGGGATTGTTGTTTTCTGCCTCTTCCACATGATTGTTTTCATCCGTGTTTTCGGCGATCTCGGATTGCACCATACCGATAAAGTGGGATTCAACATGATATCGGTGATCTGAGCAAAATCCGACGTCATAGTCTTCTTCGACTGGGTATAGGGCGGGTGGGATAAATTTGCTTCCACCACAGAATCCCATTGCCTCCGCAGTTAATCCGATAAAGATGTTTGCATATCCAATCGGTAAAACGCAGGCACTTACCAGATGATTCCGTGCTGGCATGTACGATCCGTTGTCGAGGAAGCGCCCGACGTCGTTGTCGAATTCCAGGCTTCCGACAGTTATGGTCCTGTCAATTCCGCCGAGTATCCCCGATCGAAACATAACGCCCGACGTCGCTGGCCCCACGGTGGGCGCCAACTGTCGAGACATCGTAGTAGAATTCATAGACGGGGGTGCCATGAGACTACTGATAGAGACGTGGGGGGACGTGGTAGTATGACGAACAATGACACCAAGGTTTTACCCAGGTTCGGTACGTCGCAACTAGGCGGCGTTCCTACTCCTGCAATCTCACTAAATCAGGGCTGAAGTCTGAAGTATACAAAGTACAACGTGAGTTAGGTTTAGCTACTCGACAAGGATCAACCTCTCGGCGAGTTAGCTTCTAGCTTATTTTCTGTCTCTTTCTTATCTCCCGTCCGACTTTATATAATAGCCGGGTTAGGGCTTACAGAAAAGGAAACCTAGAAGACTACGGTAAGTTCTAACTTGGAAGGCAAGAATCCGCCTTCTACTCCAAGCCATACCACGTGGGCCGTGGTCTGTGTTCTTCTAGAATCCGGCTTCTGCGCATCAGCTTACTGGGCCGCCTAATGGACCGTAATCCATTACCATTCAGGCCACCCTGGTGATCCGGCATTTTAGGACACCATCTGATATACCCCTAATTGGTATATATCCGACACGGCCTCTGATCTTCGCCGAGCTTCTGGGGGCGGATTATTCGGCCCCGGAATATCCGGCCTCTGGCCACTGAATAATCCAGCCAAAAAGCCGGTGGGCTTCTGCAAGCCCCGCACCCAGGTCCTTGGCCATTCTTCCACTTTTGGTTCTAGGGGGGGGGGGAGGATTATCTGGCCCCCGGAATATCCGGCCTTTTCAGGCCAAAAATTCCTTCCAGACCAGAGGTAGGAATACAGGATTTCCTTCGACTTTTTTGGTACTTGGTGGTCACCACTTAACATATAATCAAATATCGCTTGTGTTGTTAACTAACACGCAAAACATAGAGGAATAAGGAACGCACTTTCAATCTCCCCTTTTTGGTGTTAGATGACAACACAAGGATTTTCAATAACAACATACTAATACCAAGATATATAGGAGCCCCCCCTAAGTGTGTGCATATGGAAGATTTAACAAAACACCAAGATGCACAACAAAGGGGTCGTTGCAACAAGATAATGTTTGCAAGATATGAGAAAAGATAATAGGATATGGTTGATATCAAACCTTGCAGAGAAGATGATAGTAGATAGATACCACAACACTCTCATCATAACATAGTTCTCAACACATAATAATAGATCATCCACAAGTCTCACACCAAGATAGATAAGACACAAACAAAAGCAAATAGTCCAAATGAAAAAAACGATAAATGGACACAAACTCTAAACAAATGATAAGAGCACATGTTTGTGTCCGACCCATGAAAATCCCACGGAAGCTCCTAATAGAACCACTTCTCCCCCTATTGTGGGGGTACCCGAGAGACCCTCCCTTAGGAGGGTACCCGGTGTGGCCCATTAAGGGGTACTGTAAAACTCCTCAAGTATGTATACAGAAGCCCATGAAGGTCCATACCGCAGCAGAAGGAAGGTCTACATCGATAAGATTAGGAAAGAGTAAATTACTGACATAGAGTCAGAATACAACTCATGTACAACCCCTGAGACCCTTGCCACCTATATAATTCAGGGGAGGGGGTCACGACGGGGACAGACAACCCTACATTCAGAGCTAGCCGAGATTTAATCTTCGTAGAGCAACCCCTATAATTGACACCTTTTTACACCATCGAAATACTTCCGGCGGGTAGCAACCCGTCAAATCGACTAGTCCACCGGCGCCCTATTCTTTTACTAAACCCCGGGTCCCTAACCATGGGGATTGTTGAGTTCACATCCTCAACATTGTCACCGTCTGTGGGAGTTTTGGGCGCTGGATCCGTGGCTTCGTTGATTCCATCATCAATCTATGACTCGGTGATCTGGGCGCATTCAATCCGTTTCGGTTCAATCGACTTCACCAGGTACTCGTCGGCTTCACGACCGGAATTCGACTAACTCAACAAGAACATCAATCTAAAGATCGGGAGCCTAAACTTCCGCGTGAGGTGCGCGGGAGTGATACGTATGGAGGATTTCAACCCACATCAATCAGAAGAAAAAATGGTGCTAGAATTTTCGCGATTGTCACTCAATGAGGAGAGTTTCGAGTACTCCAACCCGGCTAACCCGCACGTACACTTTGTTGCAACGGCCAGACGTGTCAAGCAGTCATCCTCTAAGAGCGAGGACGGTGGCGAAAAGACTGACCCACCCAAAACCGACGATGTAACACACGGTACGGAAGAAGACGAAGGATACGAGGAGAGTGATAACGACAGGGATGTGGATCCAAAAAAGTGCCCACCACCAGAAACTCAAACCACGACAGATAATGACGTTGAACTCGGAGCCAACTCCGGGTCGACAACTAAAAGCAAGAAAGTCAAAGCCAAAATACCTAGGATATACGTAACAAGAGAGACAATGGAGCTAGTCACTTCGTTAGTTGAACAAGGCCTTCCTCTTGCACCAGACGCTACTCGGGAAGAGCGCATGGCCTACAAGTGGAAATTATCTCAGCACGGGAAGAAGCTGACCAAGATGTATAGGGAGTTATATGACACGATTATCCCGGAAGTACACTCGACAGAAACCCTGAGTGGTGGGGTGCATAAACCACCCGCTACCAAACAACGATCAAGACTCGAAGATATGCCGAGTGAAGAGATGCAGGGCACTCAAAAGATGCTTTACCTTGAACAAGACTTGGAAGAATTCGAATTTACGAAAAAATTGGTGCCCAGAACGCCTCAATAAAGGCTTCTACAGGTCCAAACGTACTTAATATCCATCAAACAACTGCTAGCTGACCCTCGTGGGGAGGTGCATGATAACATGATGCGAGGACCCAACATAGCAAGTGCGGAATTAAAGCAGAAATCTATTCCGCAAGCAGAGACATCTGTCCCATGAGTAGAAGTACCCTCAAAGCTGCCGAAAGAAAAGGTCAAAGCTACCCCAGCAGCGCACAAGGAGGCAGCCCCAAGGAATTTACGAGACCAGATCACACAAAATAAGGTAGACATGCGCATAAGGGAAACAACAACAGAAACACCACCCCCAAGGACACGTAGAACCCGAGAAACAAGCCTAGAATATGCAACTGACTCGGATGATGAGGAGCTCTGCGACCCTTCCTGTTTTACTCGAGAGATCTGTCAGGCCAGGAAGCCAAGGCGGTTCGAATTAACGGCTGACACACCCAAGTACGATGGTGACCAGGAACCCGAAGCATGGTTGGACGATTACTTGACGGCTGTAAGATTCCAAAAGGGAAATAGAACAACAACAATGCAGTACATACAACTATAGCTAGTCGGGGCAGCAAGAAACTGGTTAAAGAGTCGACCCAAGAATAAATATGGTTATTGGGAGGAGTTCGAGTACGACTTCGTCCAGAATTTCAGGTCTACCTGCAAACGACCAGTAACAATCGGGCAGTTAAAAGCTTGTAGGTAGAGATCAGACGAGAATATCCACGGGTACATTCAAAGATGGACCGCGTTAAAAAATAGTGCAGAAGAAATCTCAGATGAAACATCTATAGAGAGCTTCAGAAGGACTCCTCCGAATGGACCTGAAAGAGTACATTGGCCAAACTCGAGTCAAAACAGTGAGCAAGCTCATGGAAGTAGCAAATAGTTGGGCGGAAGGAGAAGAGTCAGCTCACAACACCCACCCACCCTCACCCGAGGAAGATCGTATGAATACCTCCTATGCTCATGAAGGAAACAGACGATACAACAATGACATGAACAAAATAAAACGGAAGAACCGGTTCTTCGACAAGATCGAACCCGAGTTAGTTGTAGCTGAATTCTCGGGTAGTCGTGATAACGATTACTGCCGGCAAGGGCGCGACCAGCCGCGCGAGCAAGAACACGACCGCAGACAAGAACAGAAACGCGAGTGTCAACCACGGAAAATCAGAGCGGATGGGCTACCTCCCATATCAATCGAGCAACAACTTGAGGGACCATGCCCAAACCACCTCTATATAGATGATAATGGAATATCTAGATCTAACCACAAGCTGAAAGACTGCCGCAGATTCAATTTGCTCATGCAGGCATCCTATAGGAAGTAGAGGGAGGCGTAACAAGCAGGATTCCCAGTAGTCCCAGGAGCACTAGGTATCGGGGCGCCACCACCTCCTCCAGGACCAACAACAGTCCAACCTCAGACGCAACCTCCAGCGCAAGGACTACACGAAAGAAAACACGTTCCATGGGATCGTACCAGGAAAAGCAGTAAAACCCTTGGGTACAGTAATACTCGAGGTAGTCTTTGGGGAACGCAACAACTACACGAAAGAAAATCTCGACTTCGAAGTAGTCGACTGGCCATCACAGTACAACGCAATACTTGGAAGAACAGGTTTTGTGAGATTCATGGCAGTACCCCACTATGCGTACCTACTGGTTAAAATGCCAGGACCTAAGAGAGTTATCACAGTGCGAGGAAATTACAAAGAATCAGACAGCTGTGACATCGAGTTCAACAAAATTTCACAATCCTTTGAAGTACAACAGGACCATATGTCATAGGAGAAGCACTCAAAGACGGCGTACACGAGCTCAAGGACAAAAAGGCAGGAAAATCCTACAAAAACTCGTGGAACATCTCGTAGCTCCATTTTTTTTACGCATAAGAGTTTATTCTCTAGTACAATTTAGAATAAGGCTATCTTAGCCATTTATGTATCTCTATCGAACAAGTCAAATAATAGCCCTTCGCACCGAGGAATTTGCATTTGCCTGCCTTAAAGTTATAGTTATGAAGTTATTCGCAGCCTCAACCGAATCCAAAAATACACTCGAAGGCTACGCAGCAAAACGTTTAAGACAGAAAATTTTGGGGGATTCCCAGCCGTAGTCGCACTCGATACACTTGGGGGATGCATAGCAAAATGTTTAAGATAGAAAATCTTGGGGTGACTCCCAGCCGTAGTCGCACTCGATACACTCGGGGGCTGCGCAACAAAACGTTTAAAACAGAAAATTTTGGGGTGACTCCCAGCCATAGTCGCACTCGATACACTCGGGGGCTGCGCACCAAAACATTTAAGACAAAAAATCTGGGGGTGACTCCCAGCCATAGTCGCACTCGATACACTCGGGGGCTACGGAGAAAAACGTTTAAGACAAGAAAATATTGGGGTGACTCCCATCCGTAGTCGCACTCGGTACACTCGGGGGCTGCATAGCAAAAAATTTAAGACATACAATCTTGGGGTGACTCCCAGCCGTAGTCGCACTCGATACACTCGGGGCTGCGCAACAAAACGTTTAAGACTGAAAATCTTGGGGTGAATCCCAGCCACAGTCGCACTCGATACACTTGGGGGCTGCGCAGGGAAACGTTAGATGTTCACGTCTGTGTCTGCCTACAAACAGCCAAACCCAGACTCGGGGGCTACTCCCATCGGGAGCACTGACCGCGCACCCGATATTCCATATAGAAAACTTGGGCCAAGTTCTAGTTGCAAAAGGCATATAAAAACACTCAATGGTCGTACACCAGAAAACCCGAACAGAAATTTCGGTGTAATAGCCATTAGTGCAAACAAAAGCAAACAAGCATACTCAAACAGAAAAATTGGGTTAACAAGTTACATAGTGATTTACAGCCACGGTACAAGTAAGTACGTCTACAATTGGAGAGAAATACACTCTAAAGTTGAGTATCAGTTTCCTCTTCAGCAAGACGCATCGGTGCAACTGCTGCAGGAGTTGCCGCCTCATATCGTGCAGTCATGTTTACAAACTGACGACCACGAGGCGCATGAGGACCCCTTCCTATATTCAGCAGATTCATGTGCGGGTAGTGGGTCTTTGCAACAGCCAGGGAAACTTTTGCTCCACCTACTAACTGGCGACGAATCAAAGCTTTAGCATGATCAAAGCTACTGAACTTGCGCATCAGATTGAATAGTCCCTCAGGTAGCCTGTTCAATGGAAAGAGAGCCCCGTAAATATTGCAGAAAGTTGCGTGGAAAGACCCTATAACTTCACCTACTTGGTGAGCTCGAGTTCTTAACGTCAAAAGTACTCAGGATTTTTCAGGATCAGTCCAGAAAGATGATGAACTATATGCGGAAAGCTTTAGTCATTCTTCTTCAATGTATCGAGTCTCCTCGATAGTATTTGCTTGGACACCTGCAAACAGAGTAATTATTACAAGCTCGGTAAAAGCTAAACATTACTTGAGATGCAGCAGAATATGGATACACGAATGCTCACATGCTAAATCAGTCGCTATTGCCGCCAGCTTAGCTAAAAGGAAATCTTCACGATTTGCAGCGGTTTATTGTTTTTCTTGAGCAGCGCCGAGTTGAGCCCTCAAAGATTTTATTTCTTCTTCTTTACTTAAAAGTTTAGGGCTCATTAATCGCACTAAGTTAGACGAGGGAAAAGTCGAAGGAGTGGAAGTCAAAGGATGTGCAGAACCAGAAGCCTTAGATGCCTACAAATCAGGGAAGATATACTCGATTATTATTTTATCCGAGTAACTAGTGGACACTAGAAGGCTCCAAAGTCTTGGCACTAGATGTATGCGGGTTTGTCAAAGTCGTTGCATTGCTTGGAGTCGGTAGTGTCTTGGCATGTGGCAAGGAAAGTTCAATCATCTCGTCTCTTGGGTTGATCTCCAAGTAGGGAATGTTGGGCTTGCTTGGTGGAGGAGGTAGGGTCATGGTGATGAGGACATCCCTAGTACATTGCCACTTAAACAAGATGAAGTTAGACTTGGACTAATGACAAGATCAAGGACCAAACTACTAGAACAACAGGTGAAATCACTCCTTATAGAAACTACTCGTCTCACTCTCAGAAACTACTCCCATCGGGAGAATACGCGAGTATAAAGGAAATATCTAGTGCTAAATATAAATCAAGGATATATAGCAGAAAAGCCAAACAATTTTCCATTAAACAAGGTTCATTACAAACAAAACAAGCGAATATACTACACCAGTGCACCACTACTACTACTCGAGAGATGGTACAATTAAGACTCATCAGATGCCCCTTGAGCGTCTCGAGTAGCCTCAGCAGTTTTGACTCGCGCTTCAAGAATTTTGAGAAGGACATCAGCTTGTCTAACAGACTCTAAGGTGAAAGGGTCGAAGTGTACCTCTTTCCCATCCGAGTCCAATGGAGGCCCGCTCAACGCAGCTTCGAAGTCTCCTTGAATACCATGGTCATGGTCAAGCGTCAACACCGTTTCCGCACCCGATAGAGTATGCTCCTGACTAAAATGAGTCAGAACACTGGTGTTATGGAATACATCTAGTAAACCATCCAGTGTAGCGGGAACTTCTTCCTTCGGGAATAAGCACTCGTGAAAAGACACGAGTACTCCCCTGAGCCTCCCCAACAGTCATGTGACCTTTTCCACCTGTTCCTCGGAGGAAGTTGTGCCGTCTAGCAGCGGACCTTCTCGTAGACGACGAGATAGGGAAGGAGGACTCCCAACGGCAGCTGCAACAACACGAAGGAACTATTAGCCAAAAATACAAGGGTACAAGAAGATATTCTCTAAAAGACAAATGAAAGGGTAATTATTGGTCAGGGAGTGAAGCCGAGTAACGAGATCTTCTTCCAAGTCAGAAAACTGTTTGTTAGCCTCTACCTCCTTTTCCTACCACTCCTCAGCCTTCTTAAGGGCAGCTTCAGCTTCCTTTTGAGCAGAAGTGACCTCCAGCTTCAGGGCACTATTCTACGACTCGAGTTCTTTCACTCGAGCTCTAGCAGATTTTTTCTTAGCAGTAGTCGAAGGCAATAATTTTGGAAAACAAAAAAAATAAGTTAATTAGGTGGGCGAGAAATGAAAAGGATGACGAAAATTCATGGAAGTAAAATTCTCAGTCTTTGCTTTAGCAAGGTTAGCCAGAGAAGAATCCCTTTGCCTTCCAATGCCAATGAAGCGGGTGCTCAGGTTCTTCATATTTGCCACAAAAGTCTAGAGCAACACAAAGATAAACGATCAAGTCAGATATTTGAGTATGTGCTCTCCTGCAAACAACCAAACTCAGATTCGGGGGATACTCCCATCGGGAGCGCTGACCTTGCACCCGACAGAATAAGAAGGGAAAGAAAATTAAAAAGCAAAGTTCACTCGGTTCCTAACCTGGAATTCAAGAGCCAAAACGTAGGCTTCCGTCAAATCCGCAATCCAAGCCTCAGGGCCCGCGGGTCTCTCTTCCGCTTCAGGAGCACCCGGGTGCATATGAGCCCCCTCTTCCATGACTCCCTTGTCTCGAGCCGTTTGCAAGGAACCCAGAGCTGTAGGAGCATTGACTGCAGGAGCTGCACCCGAACTGGTATTCCCACGTGTAGGGGGTATAGGTGCAGCAGCTGAAGAAGCAGGAGGAGTCGAAGCGGCAGCAGGGTCCACTATGGGTTGACGAGTAGGAGCCCTTGGAGGATTGGGAGCCCTGAAATATAATGGTTAAGATTTGCAAATTCGACTGACAGTAAAAGAGAGAAGGAGTAAAAAGAAGTTACCTGCTCGAGGAGCCTAAATTATATACCCGCCGAACCTTCTTGGTTGGAGGAACTGCCGATTGTGGAGCAGCAGGTGGAGGCATTGAAGAAAGAGGAACAACGCGGATCGGGTCCTTCAACTCGTATCCTTGGGCTGCACTCGAAGAGCTCGAGTCCATGGAAGCAGCTTCCCCAGCGTTGCTTTCTACTCGAGTGCGCTTGGGAGTCGCTCGAGACTCGTCAGCAACCTCCTCCTGGAAGTCATCGAGATCCTCAGCCTCTCGAGAAGACTTTGCTGTCGCAACCGAGGGAATGGAGTCCAAATCCATTGCGGCAACTTCAGCCAAACCCTACAAGAAGGGGACGGTACCTGCCTTAGGAGGATTGTTAGCAAGAACATCAAGGTTCTAGAGGAAAAAGAAAGAAAGTCGATCAATGAAAGAGAAGATCACTCGTGAAGAAATCAATAGAAGAGTGAAGAATCAGAAAATCAAAAAATAGAAGTAAAAGATTTTACCTTGGTGCGCTCGATAGAAGAACAAAGCGGAGGTAGAGCCGGGCTTAGGTCGACTACCTCATTCTCCTGAACTCGAGTGATATGGCGCAGTCACTGCTCGAGAGCTCCTCGCGATGCAATCGGTGGGACGAGTTAGTACTCGAATAGGCCCACATGGGGACTACCCGAGCCTGTAGAGGCTGCACTCGACGCCTGAGGAACACGGCGGCCAAGTGGGTTCCCGTAAGTCTTTCAGCCTTCCGAGTGGCCACTTGAGCCACTAGGTCTTCAGTGCGAGCAACCTCTTTGACTGGAAGTTGATTCTTCCACGAGTTCCTGGGAACCACCATCTTGTCCAGGTCAACCAGAGGGGAATCAGAGTTGGGGGAGTCCTTCGCATAGAACCATTGACTCCTCCAGCCGGTGACGGAGTTGATGAAACCCATCGTGAAGTACCCTGATTTTGGGTTGACTTGTATGTTGCAGCCCCCAACTTTATGCGGGTCACTGCTGCTGGGCTGCGCTTTGACGTTGAAAAAATGTTTGAAGAGGCCCAGTGCGGTGCTACCCCGAGGTAGCACTCCCACAACACGATGAAGCACGCAAGGTGCTGCATCGAGTCTGGCGGGATGTTGTGCAGCTGAACGCCGTACGCCGCCATGAGCGCGAGAAGAAAGGGGCGGAGGGGGGAAGATACGCTCCTGGAGATGCGGTCCACGAAGGCCACCCGTTCGTTGGCCTCCGGGAGCAGGCGTACCTCTAAGCCCGTGCGCCTCCATGATCCAGTCTGAAGGAGCCCCTCGCATTTGGCGGCGGCGAGGAACTTAGCTGTCCCGATGGATTTTTTCCACCTCCCTCCTTTTTGCTGTCGGCCCTCTGCTCCCCTGGCCGCTGAGGAGCCGTCGTGCTTTCGGCTGTGCACCATGGTGTGGATTTGAAGAAGCTCGTTGAGTGCGCTAATGGTTGCAAGCAAGAAGATGGAGCGGATGCGGGCGCGAGGAAGAAGAAGGGAAAAAACTTACCCCCCTCCCTCGCGGTATTTATGAAAGGTAAAATTCGCCCGCACCGTTGGATCTTTTCTAGACTAGATCAGCCCAACACGTGGCGTGAGGAGGCCAACCGCTCCGCCTCCACGCCGCGCACTATGCACAAAATCTAGGTATTAACTGGCAACTCCTAGATTACCGCACACCAAACGGTCAAGAAGTGGTCAAATATCCACCCGAGCAAGCCACCGCCTGACAGGATAAGTCCAGGTAGCAGCAAATATCTCATCCCCTGATAGAAAGATAGAGTATTATGTCACTGCTGACGGATTCTACTCGAATAATAAAGTCCTCGAGTAACCAGGAAGTGTACTCTAGGCATGAGTAGCTTTTCATGAGAGAGAAATTTACTCGAGTGAGCATGAAAGTCGAGGTTTTCTCCTTCATCATTCGTTTGATTGTATCTAGTAAACCGAGCCTAGAGTACCCCAGAGGCGTATAGCTACATCAAAATTCTGGATGCCATGTGCATAAACATGAAGGTAAGACCCGCGGAACATTTCCTACGACCTGGGAGTTGCACCATTGTTGTACTACCTAGTATTTCCCATACCAGCAGGTGTGATGAAAATCCTGATGGATGTGTCAGGTAAAATTAACTGATAACTGGAGTTCAACTCGGTAAGACTTCAGCAGCTCGAGTCGAGTTACCACAGGATTTCCAGGATCGAGTCAAGGTCAATTAATCTCACTTGGTGTATTCTCCCGAGTGAGATTAATTGACCTCGATCCGTCACGCAGTTCAAACCAGTATAATCGTTTGTCCTCCCAGAAAGTTTATTTACAGGAAGAATACCCAAAGGTAAACTGTTTGTTAAGGTTCAGTCCCTGGATCGAGTCTTCAACTCCATCACGCACTCGGGGATACTATTGTGGGGGTGCCCGAGAGATCCTCCCTTAGGAGGGTACCCGGTGTGGCCCATTAAGGGGTACTGTAAAACTCCTCAAGTATGTATACAAAAGCCGACGAAGGTCCAGACCACAACAGAAGGAAGGTCTACGTCGATAAGATTAGGAAAGAGTAAATTACTGACTTAGAGTGAGAATCCAACTCATGTACAACCCCTAAGACCCTTGCCACCTATATAAAGCGAGGGAGGGGGTCACGACGGGGACAGACAACCCTAGATTCAGAGCTAGCCAAGATTTAATCTTCGGAGAGAACCCCCTGTAATCGACACCTTTTTACACCATCGAAATAATTCCGGCGGGCAGCAACCCATCAAATCGAGTAGTCCACCAGCGCCCTCTTACTTTACTAAACCCCGGGTCCCTAACCATGGGGATTGTTGAGTTCACAGCCGTAACACCCCCTTTGGATCAAAACGCCAAAAAGGAAGAAGAGCGATGCTATACGTCCCAACAAAGTCACTCCAAGTCATGCGAGTCCTCCGAAATATCCTCCTCACTCTGGCTCTGCTGCTCCTCCTCCTCATCACCACCACCCTCAGGATTCTCAGCAGGAGGTGCATGGTAGAGAGAGATCTCCAAATCATCCCAAGGATCCCTAGCTGAGTCCAAGTTCCACCGAGTGTAGGAAACATGCTGAGAGATGGCAGGAGGGGTACCGGGGGTACCATGAACATGGTGCAATATGTGCTACTCAGTCCCTGCTGCCAAGTGCTCTCTGCGTTAAGCATTGTACTTCTCCTTGCAAATGTCCTCCTTCATGCAGAGAATGGTACACTGAAACCAGGTGAGCCCTTCACCTCATAGGAAAAGGTAGGAGCAGGGGCCTATGTCCCCTGGATGCTCCCCTAGAAGCACTGCTACTCCTACGAGCACCTGACATGAACGCATAAACAAAAGCAGCTGGAGTGGTCTTCTTCTTGATGTAGAACCTCTTAAACTTGTGATCAACCCGATTCCCACTCAGATCATAATACTTCATCTTATCCTTGATGAGTAGCATTATGTAAGGAGCATAAGGAATGGTCAAGCGGGAAACCATGGCGTCAGGCATCTCATGGTAGATAAAGTCCATCACATCAAGAGTAAGGACTCAACGGGGTCCTTGGAAGTGGTGTCATCATGAGCAAGCAGCAGAAGATCCACCAGTGAACCACAAATAGCATTGTTGTTACTACCACTTGGGTCAATGTTCTCCCTGAAGATCCATACTAGAACATCATAGAACGACAGAAGGCCCACATTCTCACCAATCGCTCCTCTTGTGCCATAGAGATCAACTAGCTCATTCTTGCTAGTCCTCTCAGGAGAGTGGATGCGAATGCCCGAAGGACGAGACGCGCTCCTAAAAGGATAGCCAGGAACCCTCGCGACGTCGTGGAAGGTAGCCTCATAGTATATAGAGCCAGGCATCAGCTTCATAGCCCTCTCATCATCGCCCTTGAGAACCAGAGTAGCAAAGAATTGCTTCACAAGAGTGACATTATAGTGGCATTGGAGCCCCATGAGGTGGTGTAGACCCATCCTCTCAGTAACCTCAACCGCCTCAAGGAATTCCTTCTTCCCACTAAGAAGGCCATGTTGATAGGGTGCATTGGACGCACAGGATGCTCGAAAACCATATAGACATCATCATACACAAACTTCTGCTTCATGCACCAGAAATTTCCATTCTGAATCCCTTCTTCTTTCTGTTCATCAAGGAACTAGACACGTTGTCTCATAGATGTGTAGTCAATGATGTCCATATCCTCCTTGTAGTTCTCCCTCTGACCTTTTTCGTTCTTTTTGGGATCAGGTGGGACTTTGACCTTCCTCGGAGCCTCGCGGTTGCGCTGGCGGATCACTCTTTCGTCAATAGAATTCCCAGATTCATCAGTGCGAAGAGTGTACTTGTGAACATGCTTCAGAGGGGCATTCGTTGGAGAGTCACCTGTGAAAGATAATAAGGTGGATAGCACATGGGATAAGTACACACAAGGTGGAAGTGAAAAACATACACACATTAGAGATGGTAAAGCTACTCGATATGATTTAGTCCTTGGAGAAATCAGATAAAGAAAAGCAACTCATTTTTTGTCCAGGGGGTGGATAATCCGGCCCACGAGGGGAGGGGGCAGATATTCCGCCCCTGTGAAAATTTTCTACATATGATTCCAACCCTAGGTCTAGAAATAGATCGAAGCAATTTTTACCAAAACTAATGTATGTACTCTACAATGTAGTGTATAGGCAACATCTACCTCAAGCAAAAAATTTAACTCCACCCGAAAAAGGCATATGATGAAGATCATCCTAGAGAGTAAAAGCGTGGAGTTACCCTCTTCCATGGAGGAACCGCGTGGGGAGATGATGCCCGGAAAATGAAGGGAATGGATCCGAAGAGCACCCTAGATTCTTCGGTGGTTGGATCTCCTCTGGCGAGGAAGGGGCGGTGGCAGGGAGAAATGGAGAGGAACTCCCCACCTCGGCCTCTTCTAGCAATAAAAAACTAAACCGCTTGGGGCGGATATTCCGGCCCCCGGATAATCTGTCTTATGGGGGCCGGATAATCCCGCCTGCTCTGCCGCTTCCTCAAAATAAAAAACAAAAGGACCCTGTGTGTAGTAAATAGTTGTTTTCAGAGAGGAGATGGGCATAGGATAGATTTCACACACTGGTAATAGTACTCCATACTCTTATTTCCAAGAACCAAATTCAGAAAGGCCAAATTTGAGTATGTTTCCTAAGAGCAACTAAAAACTAGAAGCCACAAAAAGACAAATAAAACCAAACCAACTCTTCAAAAGAAGAGGTCGTTGGCCTAAGCTACCATGTAAGAGATTATGGTATGACACCCCGAAGATATATCTTGGGTGCATTGCCAATTCTCAACATTATAGCTCACAATTCAACATTAGAAATAGAGAGATAACAATGATTTTTTTATTTGGGCATAACGGGGGGAGGGAGAACCCAGTGTGTTAGGATAACACTCCCCTATGTCCATGCCTACACCTAAACCCAAACACATAGTTAATTATAGGTGTGTGTGCAAGATCCTCAAGTAAAACTCCTTGAATAAATGATATTTAGCTCATTCCTCAAAATTATTAATCTTGAATCATATAGAGGCTTCGTGAATATGTTCACGAGATTATCCTTGGTTGGTACATAGGCTATCTCAATATCACCTCTTGCCACATGATCCCGTATGAAATGATGACGAATCTCAATATGCTTCATCCTTGTGTGTTTCACGGGGTTGTAGGAGATCTTGATGGCACTCTCATTGTCACATAAGAGAGGCACTTTCTCCAAGTGAACATCATACTCTTTGAGGGTTTGCCCCATCCATAGTAATTGGGTGCAAGCACTAGCGTCCGCCACATACTCGGCTTTGGTGGTGGAGAGAGATATACAATTTTGCTTCTTAGAAGACCAACTCACCAAGGTCCTACCAAGGAATTGGCAAGCCCCGGAAGTCGATTTCCTATCATCTTGATCATCGTCCCAATCCGAGTCTGTGTACCCTTTGAGAGAAAATTGTTCCCCTTTGGGTACCACAAACCAAACCTTAAGGTATGAACCAGATACCGAAAGATCCTATGGGCCGGCACCAAATGGCTTTCCTTAGGAGCCGCTTGATAACTTGCACACACTCCTACACTCAACAAAATATCGGGCCTACATGCATAAGGGTAAAACAAAGAACCAATAATAGAATGATACAACTTTTGGTCCACATCTTTACCGTCCGGATTGCGCTTGAGATGGCATTTGACTTGCATTGGAGAGACCTTCTCTTTAGCACCTTGGAAGTTAAACCTCTTGAGAATGTCTTGGGTATACTTGGCTTGAGATATGAAAGTTTCATGAGCCAATTGCTTGATCTCAAAGCCAAGGAAGAATTTGAGCTCTCCCATCATAGACATCTCAAACCTGCCAGTCATATGCTTGGATAATTCATCATTGAAAGTTTTGTTAGTTGAGACAAAGATGATATAATCCACGTAGAGTTGGCATACGAATAGCTCTCCTTTTACCCTCTTAGTAAATAGGGTGGGGTCAATTTTCCCCACTTCAAACCCATGGTCTTGCAACAACTCTCTAAGGTGCTCATACCACGCACATGGTGCTTGTCTAAGTCCATAGAGTGCCTTATCGAGCTTGTAGACATGGTTAGGGAAGTTGAGGTTCTCAAACCCGGGAGGTTGCTGATATGTCCATTTTGCATCACTATTTTATATCTTAATTTCCTGTTATTCATCGATGTATTTCATGTTGTGATGCATTACTTATGTTATTTCGTCTTATTTTGCATGTTTGATAATTATTGGAGAATAATCACCGGGACTAGAAATCTGATGGAAAAAAGCATCATCAATATACCCTATTTCAGAAGATCATAAGAAGAAGGGGGGCATCAGAGGAGTATTAGAAGTCCAGAAGAGGGAGCCAACCACGAGGAGAGCCGGAGGGGGGCCACCAGGTTCCCACACCACCAGTTGGCGTGCCCCCCTTTGCCGCGCCTGGGGGTGGTGTGGCCACGGGCCACCGTGGCCCACCACTGGCCGCCTCCTTTCGCGTACTTAATATCGAGGGAACCCTAAGACCTACAAAACCATCGAGGAAATATTCCGCCACCTCCCCTGGGCGGAAAACAACAGAGAGAGAAAAGCTCTCCGGCAGAAATCTGCCAGGGAAATTCCTCCCCGGAGAGGGGAAATCATTGCCATTGTCACCGTCGTCGCTCCGGGCATCATCAAGATCATCATCGTCATCATCATCATAATCACCAGCACCATCACCCTCACCATCTACATCCGTCCCGCTATAACACTTAGGGTTCTATATTGTTGTTTTCCACTAGATCTCTCTCCCGGTGTGGATTACTTGTTAGTAGTTGATGCTTACGAGATTTATCGGTGTTTGCACTTTATGACCAGATTGTTATTCAGCATTATATCACCTCTGGTCATGATCCATATGATGTCTTATGAGTATTTCGTTTAGTTCTTGAGGACATGGGAGAAGTCAAGATGTTAGTGGTGGAATTATGTTGAAGTAATATCTAATGGTTTTATATTTAAGTTGTGGTGTTATTGTTCTAGTGGTGTCATGTGAACGTCAACTACATGACACTTCACCTTTATGGGCCTATAGGGATGCATTGTGTATTTGTCTACTAATTGTGGGGTTTCCGGAGTGACAGAAACCTAAACCCCCGTTAGGAAACCGATGCACGAGGGAGTGTAGGATCCCAGAGTTTAAAGATGTGGATAGATTTATCTTAATTACTTTATTGTAGTTGCGGATATTTCCAAGGGGTATAATCACAAGTATGTATTAGTCCTAGTTGGGCGATGTATTAGCATAGGTTCACCCACATAACACTTATGAAAACAATAAAAATTAATCGACTGTATGAAACGAAAGCGCTTGACGAAGTTCCCATGTGTCCTCGAGAACGTTTGTTAATCATAAGTAGAACAACCGGCTTTTCCTTTGCTCTAAAAAGGATTGGGCCACTCACTGCAATTATTATTACTATCTTTTATTTACTCACACTTTATTTATCTGTTATATCAAAACCACCAAAAACCTGTTTGCTAGTGTTTAAAGTGAAACCTCTATCCAACCTGCTTGTCAACACTGTAACATCCAAGTATGAAAAACCCCTAGTTGTTTTACTTCTTGTTTTATTTAAAGCAATGCATCATGTCATCATCCCCATATTTATTTCTGTTTGCATTGTTTTCTTAATAAAAGGCCAATTCAATCAACTTCTGTTTTCACACTTGTCTGTTACTTTCTTTCAAATAAAGATTTGCAAACCCAAAAACATAACCATTTTTGAATTCATGTTGATACCAAATCAAACTATTTCAACATTGCCTAATTACCTTAGGGGTACCCTATTTAAAATGTTGGGTTTTGTTAATGATCTTTAATATTAAAAATATCACCTAAATTTGGTTCAAATTTCAAAAGCCATCAAACATTTAAAATTTTGAAAATAAAAGTTGCCACATGTTAGTTTTGAACTAAGGAGCTTCTCCAATTTTTTTCAAAATTTTCCCATCAACCAAACCTATTCTTTTCTTACCAATTCGATTTCAGCAGGAAAAAAAAAAAACACAAACCGAAAAAAAAAAAAAACGTTTAGGAGGGGGAGAAGGCCCAGCCCACCAAGGGGCAGCCCGCTCGGTCTCCTCCTACCTCCGTACGGAGGGTGACGCCATGGAGGACAGCGACAGGAGCCCCTCCCTCAACCACTCGATGGTCCATCCCCACCTCCTATTTATCTCCTCCTCTCCCCTCCCGAGCCAAACCCTAACCCTAGATCGTATCCTTCCCTCCTATCTCCCCCAGCCGCCGCCACCTCGAGGAGCTTCTCCTCTGTACCTGGTGCCACGGCCGCCGGCCGCCGGAGCACGGCGCCGCCGCCTCCGCCACCCTCCGGCCGCTCCGAGGACGCCCCTGCGAAGAGGTTGATGCCACCTCTCCATTCCCACTCCTACTCCCTCTTTTCACCGATGTTTGGTCATCGTTTTCTTGCCCGAAAGATCGCCATACTGCTCTGTTCGTGACTGAACCTTAGCTGCTCCTGTTCGTGCGCTTGGTGCGCTTGCAGTTACAGATCCCATCTCGTTGGCAAGCCTCAAAACCAACCAGCGCCCTATCCATCAACGAACCCAGCAGCAGCCCTTCTGGTTTGGAGCGCGCGCGGAGAACCCGCAGATCCTAGGTTCGAACCCCCAGCCCCACCTTTTTCTCGTTTTATTTCAGTACTGCAACCGCACCAACACCTCAACCTATTCCGAGATCCAGTCCCACCAACACAGCGCAGATAGTCTAGTGGTTCTGTTCCTTTGCTGCAACCAGGAGGTGGAGGGATCGAGTCCCCTCTCTCCCAAAATAAAACAAGTTTTATTTTTGCAATGGTTTGGTACTGGAACGTTTAGAAAATCACACATAGGCCCCTGGCCCTTATTTCTAGCCCCTGGAAATTTTTTCCTAAGTCCCTAGATGCATTAAAATGGCAGATTCACCCCAAATTTTGTAAATTGCATAAATAAATCATCCTAACCCCAAATCCAACATTTTTGATATGTTTTCAATACCAAATTAAATGCTCTATCCAAATATAAAATTTGTTTACTGTTTTGAATATTTTAAATTGGTGCAAAATTTGAAAACTTGTCAAATTCCCTTAAATTTGCAAAATTCATAACTTGTTCATAAAAATTCCAAATTCCACAAACTAAATATGTTTTCCAATCAACTTTTCATGTACTTTCCAAATATAAATTTTGTTTTCTGGTTTGAATAATTTAAATTGCCTAAACAATTTAAATCTTGTTTAATGCAATTAAAAATTGTTTAATATTGTTTAATTCCTAATTAATTAATCCAAAGTCCAATTTCAAAATGTGAAACATGTAATCCAACTAAAATTTGATAACATTTTCAAATATCAAATTTGTTATTTGTTTTTCACACTTTAACTTGTTGGTAACAACCACTACTTGTTTAACACCATTAAGTACCAATAATTTCCAAACTTATTAATGTTCCTAAAATGGTTAACTATCATTCCAATTGCAATTAACTTGTTATCTTATTGTTCCTCATCATGCATGCATCATGCTAACTCACCAACACCTGATGCTTAGTGTTAGAACAATTAATTCAACTCTAAGGCATGGGTTTGCCATATGCAATCTTTGCATATGGAATCCATTTAAACTTGTGTATCATATCCACTAGTTTATTTCGGTGCATCTATTAAACATGACATGCATCATCCCAATGTTTGTGCACATATGCCATGTATTGATTGCCGTCTTCCTTCGTTGTTGTTTTTGCTTCTTCTCGCTTAGACGACGACGTTGGTACCGACGAGCCTTACGACACCACTACCCAGGACCTAGCCCAGTACCCGGCTGCTGAGCTTCCAGGCAAGTTATCACTCACATGAATCATCGAGTTCTCTTCCACACTTGTTTTCGATACTATCCTTTTGCCTACTATTGCTAGCCCTATGTATCGTTGCTATTCTCCGAACCCATCACATGATTCCCTGAACCAATGATATTGCCTCACCTCCATACCCACAGCCTTTGCTTGTGCCTGTTCTTATCTAGCATGCTTAGGGTTGCTTTTGCTCGAGCCTGTTGTCGGTTACTTCTTTTACTATCGTGCTATTATTATTTGTTACCGTCCCGGGGGCTCGAATGTTAATCAATCAATCCTGTTAATGCTGCTGTTAATAATAATTTGATGATAAGGCACCGGCAGGAGGCCCTTTGTGGTTTTGAGGCCTGCTAGTGTCGACCCTAATAGGAAAAGGGTCTTGTCTACTGATCCATGATGAGCGCACTACCCGCATGTGGGAAGCGAGTATGGGCGCCCCCCTCAACTTGACTCGATTCGCATCTCGTCCAAATCTCCGTACTAGTTCGGGCTTTCCATTTGCTGCATCATATGCAGGTACGAACCCGAGGCCAGGGTGGAACTTTTGTAGTCGGCATTTAGGGCGGCGTGGTCTTCCAGTGCTATGAGGGTCCTCCTTTTCTTCGGGGGGCTCGATTAGCCGCGCACGCACAGCACGCGGTGCTTTGGGCTTGATGCGAAGAACAGTTGGTTGTGTTGAGTGTCTCGCTTGGTGGGTTTGATTCCCATCTGGCGGGATATTCTTACGTGTACGGTTACTATGGTGCACCCCTGCAGGGATAAATCTTCTCGAGAAGCCGTGTTTTCCGCGGTTATGGATTACTTGGTGAAATTACTGGCTAACAAGTACTCATGACAACTTAAACATAATAACCATCATGTTTCACCCAATGAATAGTAACTTGACTAGTAATAGGTTATTCACACAACAACTTGATTCACCTTATTACAACTGTGTGAGTTATCCTCGGATTGCTTCTTCGGATAAGGGGCGAGATCTAGGATGGGTTTGCTTGAGGTTATCTTTCAGTTGGTTACAATTCCTCGATCTTATCTTTTCTATTAGCCGGAACTATTAGTATCTTCTGTAGTTGGTTAGAGCAGCCGCTGCAGCTTTTATAATACCTATCTTCTTCCGTTGATCCCAAGCATCCCGGCTTGTGTTGACGGGTAACTCCTTGATGAAATGTGAGTCTTGCTTGCCAGTACTTGGATGTACTGACCCCGTTGGGGATGTGGTTTACGCAGAGTACGACTACGGCTACGATGATCACCAGGATGGCTACTTTGTGGAGTTCGACGACGCTGCAGACGAGTAGTTGGCTGGACCCCGGGCAGGATCCAGGACCTACGTGGATGGGCTTCGTTTTCTTTATTTTTCTCCGGCTTCTTAAGCCTTGGATTTGTCTGTACTCAGACCCATTTGATTGCTTCCGCTGATGTAATGAATGATATGTTGGGACATGTGTCCTCTGGATGAGTGTTTTGCTATCTCTGCCTTAGTGAAGGCTATTTGCAAACTTATTTCATTCTTTTGTGTCTTAGAGACAGTTTGTGCTATCATTTCGTTCAAAGCTGTTGACGTACAGTGCGTGCTTGAATATGAAGTACGTCGACAGTAGTGCCTTAGGTTCCTAGCGGATAGTTTACCTCGACGGTGGGAGCAGGGCTTGTGTTGTCGCGCATAAGCGCAGGCCTACCAGGAAGCTGGGACGTGGGAGCAGGTATGCCCCATAATCCAAGCACCTGACTTCCAGTTCGTGCGGGGAGTATCCTCTAGAAACCGGGGTGCGACAAATGGTATCAGAGCCTGTCTGCCTGTAGGATCCCTTTTTACTGGTCGCAGTTGAGTCTAGAAACTATTTTGTAGCTATATAGGAAAAAATGAAACGTGAGAGTAGGAATTCTGTCATTTTTCTTCTTTCCCCACCCACCCACCCTTTTCTGGTAAGGAAGTGCAATGTTGTTTTCTGTTCTCACCTAAACTTTCAATTTAGGATTTCACGTGTTTTGGGTTCTCCTTAGTACCTCAGGTTTTTGGTCTCGTTTTCCCGATGTTGCTTCAATATCATGCTTTCTCTCAAGAACCTATCGTCCATTCAAACTTGTTGTTGTTTCCACTTCCATTGTTTCTACCGGAGTCTAATCAAATTCCCAAAATAATCTGCAGATGGGTCTCAGCTACTACCCGCAGGTGGTGCGGATGACCCGTTGTGAGGACACTGCCGGTTTTCCGGAGACGCTGAGGGACATGGTTACCTATCTGGGGTTCCGTTGGGCACCAGAGTACCTGGTCTACGAGCACCAGCGCGAGTTCGACCAGACTTTCTACCGAGCCATCGTCTACATTGTGTCGGATGATGGCAGGAGCATAGTCCACCGCTACGAGGCAGTAGGTACCACTGTGGACATGGCAGTGCAGCAGGTCGCGTATGTGGGTCTCACTGTACTACGTGCTGACTACTGGGGGTTTGATAAGTCCAGTTTTCGTCACATTCCCCGTGGTTACATCACGGCAGCGGGAGTTCACTTCACTGTCCACCGCGACATGGATACCTACGAGACTGATAGCTCCAGGCTGCAGACCACTGCTCAGTTCGTCAGGCACAGTGACGCCGTTGCTTCCACACTTGCTCAGGAGTTGGCCTCAGTCAGGGAGCAGCTCCACCTTGCTCTCACTCGTCTGGCTACGTACACCACAGACTTCGTTGGAGACGAGCGCTTCGCGCGTTTCACTCAGCCAGCGGGTTTTCCTCTGCCAGATGCTGGAGGTTACGAGCCGATCAGAGGTCCACTTCTCGACCTTGGAGCTGGTTACACGGGGATTCCACGCTTTGGAGCACAGGGAGAGGATGCTTTCTACTTCACCACACCGAAGGTCCCTCTCCGAGCAGTTCCTATCTACATGGATCGTCGTGATACTTACTTCCGTGAGCGGACTCCTCCTCGCCGTACCACTCGCCGTACTCGCCGCCGTCCTGCGTGATGAGCATGGGAGTACCGATGTATCCGTTACTAGCTGTGTCTAGTTTATCCTTTCGTTTTCGAACCATGTATTGGTCTGTTGGATATTCTGATGTATTTGAACATGTGAGATTCTGATGTACTCGAATCTATGATGTACCTGTTGGTTATCTATTCATGCGTCGGAATAATCTCGCTTTCGGTTGCTAAAGTTTATTCCTTCCTATTGTTGTGCTAAAATGAATTTCAATTCAGGATGCCTCCAACAAGGAACACGCCTGAGCCACCGCCGATCGCTGAGCTCTTGACTCAGATGACTCAGGTCATGGCTCAGATGGTCCAGGTTCAGAACCACCAGAACCACCACCACCAGACTGCTCCGAGGGTCACCATCAAGGACTTCCTCAGTGTGGGCCCTAAGGCTTTCGTGGCAACACGCGAGCCTCTGGATGCTGATGACTGGATCCGTGACGTAGCAAGAGCTCTGGAGATTGCTCATGTTGCGGAAGAGGACAAGGTCAACTATGCTGCTTACCTACTGAAGGGTCAGGCAGCCTCGTGGTGGGAGAACTACCAGGCCATGAGAGCTGGATATCCTATCACTTGGGGTTGCTTCAAGGATGCCTTCCTGAAGTACCACATCCCCGATGGTCTCATGGAGAGGATGCGTGAAGAGTTCTGCTCTCTGAAGCAGGGCAAGCTCGACGTCATCGGCTACCAGAACGAGTTCAATCGCCTCGCTCGGTATGCTGGAGACGAGGTGTCTACTGAGACCAAGAAGATGGCAAGGTTCCGCCGAGGTTTTAACCCGGAACTGAAGTACGCTCTCACAAACATCAAGTGCAAGGACTTCGTCGAGCTCGTGAACACCGCGCTCAATGAGGAGAATGGGCGCAAGGCGTTCGAAGAGTCGCGCAAGCACTCGCGTGAGGGTGGTTCCTCCTCCAACATGACCACCCCTCCGCAGAAGCGCCGCATCTGGGTGCCAAACAGTGCTGTCACTAGGGCTCCAAATGCCCAAACTTCTCCAGGCTTTGGTCCCCGCCCACCCAACCCAGCTCAGATGCATGGGCAGAGGTTTGCAATGGCGCAGCCAAGGCCAGATCCTCCGCGTGTCGTCACTTGCTTCAAGTGCAAGGAGACTGGGCACTACGCAGATAAGTGCACTCAGAGGATGCTTCCTTCTCCACCACCTCGCCCCAACACCAACCAGGCGATGGTCCGCGCTCCTCCGCATAAGGCCTTCAACACCAACAACAGGCCTGTTGGGAGGACCGCAAGGGTGAACGACGTCAAGGTTGACACAGCTGAGGAATCTGCCGACGTTGTTCTCGGTACATTACCCGTAAACTCTAACCCAGCTAAAGTGTTGTTTGATACCGGAGCATCGCATTCGTTCGTGTCAAAGATCTTTGCTACAGCAGTTAAACTACCTTTTGTTGGTTTGGGTTCCCCGCTAGTAGTAAACTCTCCTGGTGCAACTATGCAAACTTCCAAGACCAGTCATGAGAATCAGATCTTAATTGGAGGTCACATATTCCTTGCTTCCCTCAATCTGCTTGGCAATTCTGACATTGATGTCATCCTTGGCATGGATTGGTTGAAGGCCAATGAAGCTAAAATTGACTGTGCTCAAAAGTCAATAACTCTGTTCCACCCTTCCGGCCAGATAGTCTATTCTCCGAAGGAATCAAGTTCTGTTCAGCTGTACACCCTGGATGCTAAACCTCTACCTCTGCTTGAGAATGTTCCGGTGGTTTGTGAATTCCCTGACGTCTTTCCAGAAGAGTTGCCAGGGATGCCTCCGGACAGAGCAGTTGAGTTCGTGATCGAGCTTGAACCAGGTACTGCTCCAATCTCTAAGCATCCATACAAGATAGCTCCTCCTGAACTGAAATTGTTGAAGGAGCAAATCGATATGTACATGGAGAAAGGTTACATTCAGCCTAGTTCCTCCGCTTGGGGTTGCCCAACTCTGTTTGTTGCCAAGAAGGACCAAACTAAAAGACTCGTGGTGGACTATCGTCCTCTCAACGAGAAAACTATCAAGAACAAGTATCCACTTCCTCGTATCGATGATATTTTTGATCAACTTGCTGGAGCCTCAATATTCTCAAAGTTGGACTTGAGGATGGGTTACCATCAGATAAAGATCAGAAAGGAGGATATTCCAAAAACAGCCTTCACCACTCGCTACGGTCTATATGAATACACCGTAATGTCCTTTGGTCTCACCAATGCACCGGCGACCTTCTCTCGACTGATGAATTCTGTCATCCATGAATACCTCGACAAGTTCGTTGTGGTATATCTTGATGACATCCTAGTCTACTCAAAATCCGAGGAAGAGCATGGAGAACACCTTCGTCTCACTCTCATGAAACTTCGCGAGCATCGTCTATATGCCAAGTATTCCAAATGTGAGTTCTGGATTCCAGAAGTTGCATATCTTGGTCATATCATCTCTGCCAAGGGCATTGCCATTGATCCTGAAAAGGTTAAGGCAATTGTTGATTGGAGACCCCCTAAGACGGTGAAGCAAGTCAGAAGTTTTCTTGGCTTGGCTAGCTATTGCCGTCGTTTCGTCCAAAACTTCTCCAAGATTGCCAAACCTCTCACTGATCTCACAAAGAAGGACAAGAAGTTCGTTTGGTCTCCAAAGTGTGAGGAAAGTTTCAATCTCCTCAAAACTAAACTCACTTCTACTCCAGTTCTAGTTGGTCCAGATACCACCAAACCTTTCCAGATATTCTGTGATGCTTCCCTCCAAGGCCTAGGTGCAGTTCTTATGCAAGAACGCCAAGTTGTGGCTTATGCTTCACGTCAGTTGAACCCACATGAGCAAAACTATCCCACTCATGATCTTGAACTTGCAGCAGTTGTGTTTGCCCTCAAGAAATGGAGACAATACTTGTTGGGTAACAAAACTGAAATCTTTTCCGATCACAAGAGTCTGAAATACATCTTCACTCAACCAGATCTAAACCTCAGGCAAAGGAGATGGATTGAAAAGATCAAAGACTTCGATCTCACCATTTCTTACACTCCAGGCAAGGCTAATGTTATGGCCGATGCTCTCAGTCGCAAATCTTATTGCAACAATCTCATGATCATGGACAGCCAACCTCCACTTCATGAAGAATTCCAGAAGCTGAACCTTGGTCTTGTTCCGGAAGGTTACCTTGCTAGCTTGACAGCCAGTCCAACTCTCGAGGACAAGATTCGTTCTGAACAACTTCGTGATAATGAAATCAAGAAGATTGTAGAGCACATCAAGGAGGGCAATGATAAGTTCAAGTCCTTCTCTATTGATGACAAAGGAGCTGTGTTCTTCGAAGGACGCATTGCAGTTCCTCAGATTCAAAGTCTCAAGGATATCATTCTCAAGGAGGCTCATGAAACTCCTCTCTCCATTCACCCTGGAAGTACAAAGATGTACCAGGACCTCAAGACTCTGTATTGGTGGCCTGGCATGAAACGTGAAATTGCTCAATACGTTTCTGAATGCGACGTTTGTCAACGTGTTAAGGCAGTTCATCAAAAAACAGCAGGTCTACTCCAACCTCTGAAAATTCCTGAGTGGAAGTGGGACATGATTGAAATGGACTTCGTTACTGGGTTTCCAAAGTCCAAAAAGGGCAACGATGCAATCTTCGTTGTTATTGATCGTCTCACTAAGGTTGCTCACTTCTTCGCTGTCAAGGAAACTATCTCAGCTAGCCAGTTAGCAGAGCTCTATACAGCAAAGATTGTTCCCCTTCATGGTGTTCCATTGGAAATAAGCTCAGACCGTGGAAGTATCTTCACTTCTCATTTCTGGAAAAGCTTTCAAGAAGCATTGGGCACTAAACTTCTGTTCAGCACAGCTTATCACCCTCAGTCTCAGGGGCAAGTCGAAAGAGTCAATCAGATTCTCGAGGATATGCTCAGAGCATGTGGTCTCTCCTTTGGCATGAAATGGGAGGATTGCCTTCCATATGCTGAATTCTCCTACAACAACAGCTACCAGGCAAGCCTAGGCATGGCACCGTTTGAGGCACTGTATGGTCGCAGATGCAGGAGTCCAATCAATTGGTCTGGAGCTGGTGAACGTTCACTCTTAGGCCCTGACATTGTTAAGGAAGCCGAGGAGAAAGTTCGTATCATTCGTGACAATCTCAGGATTGCTCAGTCTCGTCAGAAGAGCTATTATGATAGCAAGCACAGGGATATGATCTATGCACCTGGTGACAAGGCATATCTCCGTGTAACTCCCCTCAGAGGTACTCATCGTTTCGGTGTGAAAGGAAAGCTTGCACCAAGATACATTGGTCCTTTCAACATTCTTTCGAGGCGTGCATAAAATGCTTATCGTCTTGAACTTCCAGAAAAACTATCCAAGGTGCACGATGTGTTCCACGTGTCACAACTCAAGAAGTGCTTCAAGGATCCAGATCGTGCAGTTGATCATGATTCTATCGAACTGCAAGATGATCTATCTTATGAGGAGCACCCTGTTCGTATTCTCGATGAGACCGAGCGTAAGACTCGCAACAAGAGCACCAAGTTCTTGAAAGTCCAATGGTCGCATCATTCCGATAAAGAGGCAACGTGGGAGACCGAAGAGGATCTTCGCAAGAAGTATCCGGACCTTTTCATTTCTCAGTAGGGAATCTCGGGGCGCGATTCCTTCAAGGGGGGGCGTTTTGTAACATCCAAGTATGAAAAACCCCTAGTTGTTTTACTTCTTGTTTTATTTAAAGCAATGCATCATGTCATCATCCCCATATTTATTTCTGTTTGCATTGTTTTCTTAATAAAAGGCCAATTCAATCAACTTCTGTTTTCACACTTGTCTGTTACTTTCTTTCAAATAAAGATTTGCAAACCCAAAAACATAACCATTTTTGAATTCATGTTGATACCAAATCAAACTATTTCAACATTGCCTAATTACCTTAGGGGTACCCTATTTAAAATGTTGGGTTTTGTTAATGATCTTTAATATTAAAAATATCACCTAAATTTGGTTCAAATTTCAAAAGCCATCAAACATTTAAAATTTTGAAAATAAAAGTTGCCACATGTTAGTTTTGAACTAAGGAGCTTCTCCAATTTTTTTCAAAATTTTCCCATCAACCAAACCTATTCTTTTCTTACCAATTCGATTTCAGCAGGAAAAAAAAAAAAACACAAACCGAAAAAAAAAAAAAAACGTTTAGGAGGGGGAGAAGGCCCAGCCCACCAAGGGGCAGCCCGCTCGGTCTCCTCCTACCTCCGTACGGAGGGTGACGCCATGGAGGACAGCGACAGGAGCCCCTCCCTCAACCACTCGATGGTCCATCCCCACCTCCTATTTATCTCCTCCTCTCCCCTCCCGAGCCAAACCCTAACCCTAGATCGTATCCTTCCCTCCTATCTCCCCCAGCCGCCGCCACCTCGAGGAGCTTCTCCTCTGTACCTGGTGCCACGGCCGCCGGCCGCCGGAGCACGGCGCCGCCGCCTCCGCCACCCTCCGGCCGCTCCGAGGACGCCCCTGCGAAGAGGTTGATGCCACCTCTCCATTCCCACTCCTACTCCCTCTTTTCACCGATGTTTGGTCATCGTTTTCTTGCCCGAAAGATCGCCATACTGCTCTGTTCGTGACTGAACCTTAGCTGCTCCTGTTCGTGCGCTTGGTGCGCTTGCAGTTACAGATCCCATCTCGTTGGCAAGCCTCAAAACCAACCAGCGCCCTATCCATCAACGAACCCAGCAGCAGCCCTTCTGGTTTGGAGCGCGCGCGGAGAACCCGCAGATCCTAGGTTCGAACCCCCAGCCCCACCTTTTTCTCGTTTTATTTCAGTACTGCAACCGCACCAACACCTCAACCTATTCCGAGATCCAGTCCCACCAACACAGCGCAGATAGTCTAGTGGTTCTGTTCCTTTGCTGCAACCAGGAGGTGGAGGGATCGAGTCCCCTCTCTCCCAAAATAAAACAAGTTTTATTTTTGCAATGGTTTGGTACTGGAACGTTTAGAAAATCACACATAGGCCCCTGGCCCTTATTTCTAGCCCCTGGAAATTTTTTCCTAAGTCCCTAGATGCATTAAAATGGCAGATTCACCCCAAATTTTGTAAATTGCATAAATAAATCATCCTAACCCCAAATCCAACATTTTTGATATGTTTTCAATACCAAATTAAATGCTCTATCCAAATATAAAATTTGTTTACTGTTTTGAATATTTTAAATTGGTGCAAAATTTGAAAACTTGTCAAATTCCCTTAAATTTGCAAAATTCATAACTTGTTCATAAAAATTCCAAATTCCACAAACTAAATATGTTTTCCAATCAACTTTTCATGTACTTTCCAAATATAAATTTTGTTTTCTGGTTTGAATAATTTAAATTGCCTAAACAATTTAAATCTTGTTTAATGCAATTAAAAATTGTTTAATATTGTTTAATTCCTAATTAATTAATCCAAAGTCCAATTTCAAAATGTGAAACATGTAATCCAACTAAAATTTGATAACCTTTTCAAATATCAAATTTGTTATTTGTTTTGCACACTTTAACTTGTTGGTAACAACCACTACTTGTTTAACACCATTAAGTACCAATAATTTCCAAACTTATTAATGTTCCTAAAATGGTTAACTATCATTCCAATTGCAATTAACTTGTTATCTTATTGTTCCTCATCATGCATGCATCATGATAACTCACCAACACCTGATGCTTAGTGTTAGAACAATTAATTCAACTCTAAGGCATGGGTTTGCCATATGCAATCTTTGCATATGGAATCCATTTAAACTTGTGTATCATATCCACTAGTTTATTTCGGTGCATCTATTAAACATGACATGCATCATCCCAATGTTTGTGCACATATGCCATGTATTGATTGCCGTCTTCCTTCGTTGTTGTTTTTGCTTCTTCTCGCTTAGACGACGACGTTGGTACCGACGAGCCTTACGACACCACTACCCAGGACCTAGCCCAGTACCCGGCTGCTGAGCTTCCAGGCAAGTTATCACTCACATGAATCATCGAGTTCTCTTCCACACTTGTTGTCGATACTATCCTTTTGTCTACTATTGCTAGCCCTATGTATCGTTGCTATTCTCCGAACCCATCACATGATTCCCTGAACCAATGATATTGCCTCACCTCCATACCCACAGCCTTTGCTTGTGCCTGTTCTTATCTAGCATGCTTAGGGTTGCTTTTGCTCGAGCCTGTTGTCGGTTACTTCTTTTACTATCGTGCTATTATTATTTGTTACCGTCCCGGGGGCTCGAATGTTAATCAATCAATCCTGTTAATGCTGTTGTTAATAATAATTTGATGATAAGGCACCGGAGGAGGCCCTTTGTGGTTTTGAGGCCTGCTAGTGTCGACCCTAATAGGAAAAGGGTCTTGTCTACTGATCCATGATGAGCGCACTACCCGCATGTGGGAAGCGAGTATGGGCGCCCCCCTCAACTTGACTCGATTCGCATCTCGTCCAAATCTCCGTACTAGTTCGGGCTTTCCATTTGCTGCATCATATGCAGGTACGAACCCGAGGCCAGGGTGGAACTTTTGTAGTCGGCATTTAGGGCGGCGTGGTCTTCCAGTGCTATGAGGGTCCTCCTTTTCTTCGGGGGGCTCGATTAGCCGCGCACGCACAGCACGCGGTGCTTTGGGCTTGATGCGAAGAACAGTTGGTTGTGTTGAGTGTCTCGCTTGGTGGGTTTGATTCCCATCTGGCGGGATATTCTTACGTGTACGGTTACTATGGTGCACCCCTGCAGGGATAAATCTTCTCGAGAAGCCGTGTTTTCCGCGGTTATGGATTACTTGGTGAAAGTACTGGCTAACAAGTACTCAGGACAACTTAAACATAATAACCATCATGTTTCACCCAATGAATAATAACTTGACTAGTAATAGGTTATTCACACAACAACTTGATTCACCTTATTACAACTGTGTGAGTTATCCTCGGATTGCTTCTTCGGATAAGGGGCGAGATCCAGGATGGGTTTGCTTGAGGTTATCTTTCAGTTGGTTACAATTCCTCGATCTTATCTTTTCTATTAGCCGGAACTATTAGTATCTTCTGTAGTTGGTTAGAGCAGCCGCTGCAGCTTTTATAATACCTATCTTCTTCCGTTGATCCCAAGCATCCCGGCTTGTGTTGACGGGTAACTCCTTGATGAAATGTGAGTCTTGCTTGCCAGTACTTGGATGTACTGACCCCGTTGGGGATGTGGTTTACGCAGAGTACGACTACGGCTACGATGATCACCAGGATGGCTACTTTGTGGAGTTCGACGACGCTGCAGACGAGTAGTTGGCTGGACCCCGGGCAGGATCCAGGACCTACGTGGATGGGCTTCGTTTTCTTTATTTTTCTCCGGCTTCTTAAGCCTTGGATTTGTCTGTACTCAGACCCATTTGATTGCTTCCGCTGATGTAATGAATGATATGTTGGGACATGTGTCCTCTGGATGAGTGTTTTGCTATCTCTGCCTTAGTGAAGGCTATTTGCAAACTTATTTCATTCTTTTGTGTCTTAGAGACAGTTTGTGCTATCATTTCGTTCAAAGCTGTTGACGTACAGTGCGTGCTTGAATATGAAGTACGTCGACAGTAGTGCCTTAGGTTCCTAGCGGATAGTTTACCTCGACGGTGGGAGCAGGGCTTGTGTTGTCGCGCATAAGCGCAGGCCTACCAGGAAGCTGGGACGTGGGAGCAGGTATGCCCCATAATCCAAGCACCTGACTTCCAGTTCGTGCGGGGAGTATCCTCTAGAAACCGGGGTGCGACAAACACCTTCTTCTCCTCGTGGGGTTCGACAGTCTTATTTATCGAAAGTACTACGATACACCCCCTATACTTGTGGGTCATCAAGACCATTATCTGGGGCCGTGGTCGGGGTGTAAAGCGCTATTGGTAAGAGAAACTTTTACTGTGAGTGATGTTTTTATTTTTGTCTACTGCTTTATTTTGTTACGGAGAATACTTTTGGTTCTCTGTTTAAGAGTACTGCTACTACTGCTAATGTAGTAGATGACCAGCTCTCTGCTCAATTGGATCATTTTAAAATACCTATGAAAATTGTTGAACGTGTTATGAATAAATGCTATTTTGGAGATGGAACTGTCCATCCCGGTGATCATTTACTCTTTATACATGAATTATGTGAGTTATTCAGGTGTGCACGTATTACAATGGACCAAGTTAAAAGGAAATTATTCTCTTTATCACTGAAGGGTAGAGCTTCGGAATGGTTTAAAATGCTGAAGAATGGTCAATCCATTGGATGGGAGGAAATTGTACCTCTCTTTTATTCTAAATTTTATCCTCCCAGTGAGATACATAAATATCGGAATCAAATATATAATTTCTGGCCTCATGATGGAGAGAGAGTATTGCCCAATCTTGGTGGAGATTGAAGTTATTAGTGCTCAACCATTCATGAGCTCCCCAGTAATATTGTTATCAATAATTTTTATGCAAGGCTTTCTCTTCATGATAAGGATTTATTGGATGCTTCTTGTTCTGGATCATTCACATGTATGAACGAAGAAGCTAAATGGGATCTTCTTGACCGTATTCAAGAAAACACCGAAGGATGGGAGAATGAAAAAGTTAGAAAGTCGGGTATAAATTACGATTATGAATGCATTAAAGCTTTTATGGGAATTTATGATTTCTATAATGTTAGTGCTGTTTGTGGTCTTGACTCTCAAATCTTTACAAATTATTTAAAGGCCTTTGCCTCCTATCTTGATATTCCCAAAAAGGAGTTGAGCAAGTACCATGCACCTTATAAAGATATTGTTCCTGCTAGAAATATAGAAGTGCATGCTGTTAATCCTGCTGTGCCTGAACCTTATATTGAGAAAATGCCTTTCCCTGCTAAGGTAAAGGAACATTCTATCATAGCTACTGTGATTAACAAAAGTATAAAGAAATCTATTGAACCTACAGTAGCTATAGTAAAATACCTTGTCTCTGGAAATGTAGAGGATGAACACATTGTCTTATGTGAGGATGCTTCTAATATTGTTTCACATCCTAGTAGATCTAAGAAAACTAGTGTTCATGTGCTCTCTGTTAGAACAGGTGATCATTGCTACTATGGTTTGTGTGACATTGGTGCAAGTTCAAGTGTTATTCCTTATGAGATTTATAAATAAATTATACATGAAATTGGTTCTTGTGAACTTGAAGATGTTGATGTGGCTATTCAATTTGCTAATAGAGAAACTATCTTTCCGATTGGTATTGTTAGAGATGTGGAAGTTTTATGTGGTAAAACTAAATATCCTGCTGATTTTCTAGTACTGGGTACGCTAGTAAAACTTGTCCTATCATTTTTGGTACACCTTTCTTGAACACTTGTGGTGCTATTATAGATTGTAAGAAGGATGTAACATCCCAAGTCTGAAAAATAGCCATTAGAATGTTTGCTAGCTGTTATTTTATGTTTTGCATCATGGCATCATGTTGATTGCATTTGTTTTGTTTGTTTTCCATTTGTTTTCCTCTGTTTTCATTTGTTTTCCTTTGTTTTCTATTTGAATTTCAACTCAAATTTCAAACCTTTGGTTTCATCCTTGTGATGTTACAATTTCTAGAAAGATATTTCAAAATAAAACAATTATTTGTTTCCATTAAAGTGTGATTCCAAACTATTGTTTTGTTTCTATAAAAATGCATCCAATAACCAAACCCTTTCAAATTCAATTAAGTTCCAAATCAACAACCCTTTTGAAAGTTATGAAAAATTGCAAAACAAATCAATCATTTGTTTCCAATTATTCCATAATGATCAACTTCTAAAATAGTGGTTTAAATCAATTCATTATTTCCAAATTGCATACTAAGTCAAATCAAAAACATCAAACAGCACCCATTTTTTTTTCAACTTGTGAAAATCAACAAAACATTGTAATCCTTTTTGTTCTAATTAAATAATAGGGCTCACCCTATTAAACTTGTTGTTTTCAATCATTCACCAATTAATTTGCAAATATTCCAGTTCAAACCAATTTACAAAACATCAAATAAAGTTTGCACTTTTCAAAAACCAAGTTGACATTTTGGTAGATGTTGACTTAATTAACCCACATGAATTTTCCCTAAATTTTTTTAAAAACTCAAAAACCTATCAATTCCTTCCAATATCTTTTGCTACAAAAAAAAGAAGAAGAAAAACAATAGAAAGGGAGAGAGGAGGCAGCAGCTACCCCCATCCCACTATTCAACCAGCCCAACCCCTTTTCCCTTCTCTCCCCCAGGCCCACTCTCTTTTTCCTTCTGGCCCAACCCCTCCTCCACTGCTTGTCGTCTTCTACCTTTGGTACGAACACGTTCAGTACCACACGATCTCTCCCTCCTCCGCTTGATTCTATGCCGTACCACTCTCCTCTCCCCATAAAAACAGCCGAGTTCCCCTGCCCTAGCCAAACCCTAGGCCCTAGCTCTCTCCTTCCTCCTCTAGCCGCCATCTTCTCTCACTGCTCCCTCTCTGATTTTTTTTCCTGCACACCATATCCACCACCACCGACGCCTTCCTCCCCGGCTCGCCGCCGTCGGCCTGTTCACCTCGAGAGGCAACCTTCCCCGGGAATGGAACCGGCGGCGCACCGGCTCCAACTTCGATGTAGGCGTCCACGCTCGAGGAGGCCTGGGTCGCCGGCGCCGTGGCCTCCATCGCCGGCGTTGCCACTGCCTGCATCGACCCAACCGCACCGCTGCTCCCTCCGATCCTCAAGGTGAGGATCGATCTCCTCCTGTCCCCTGCCTTCCCTCGCCCTCTCCTCCCTCCGCCGCACCACCAGCACCGCCCTACCCCACGGCCACCCGGCGCCCTCCGGCGAGCAGGTACCTGCCCTCGCTGCCATGTCGATCTCTGTTCTGTTCGAGGTGCAGTACCGGTTGGGTTCAGTTACGATCAGAGAAAAATCCCCGCGGAACATCACCTCATACCCCCCCCCCCGAGTCCCCTTCCATCACAACGCGAGTTCAGTCCCACTGGTTGGTTCCTCAGCGCAGGAATCAGGAGGTGGGGGGATCAAATCCCACCCCCTGCACATTAACAAACTTTTTTTATTTTTGTATTGTTTGGTCACAGCACTTTCAGAGAATCACACCTAGGCCCCCTGGTATTTAATCTAGATCCCTGAAAAATATTTCCTAAGTCCCTAGATCATAAAAAATGGCAGATTTACACTAGATTTTGTAAATTGCATAAATAATTCATTTTAGCTCCAAATCCAACAATTTTGATATGTTTTCAATACCAAATTAAATGCTCTACCCAAATATAAAATTTGTTTACTGTTTTGAATATTTTAAATTGGTGCAAAATTTGAAAACTTGTCAAATTCACTTAAATTTGCAAAATTCATAACTTGTTCATAAAAATTCCAAATTTCACAACCCAAATATGTTTTCCAATCAATTTTTCATGTACTTTCCAAATATAAATTTTGTTTGCTGTTTGGAATAATTTAAATTGCTGAAAACAACTGTTTCTTGTTTATTGCAATTAAAATTGCCAAAATAATAACTTGCTCATTTTAAATCCAATTTCCACAAATGAAATATGTTTTCCATGCAAAATTAAACCACCTTTACAAATATAAAATTTGTTTCATGTTTTGAATAATTAAAATTGGTTAAATGATTTAAACCTTGTTTAAATCATTTAATATTGTTAAATTTATAACTTGATCAAAACAAATTCTTTTGGGGCATATAAAATATGTTTTCAAACCATAAAAGCATAACATTTTCAAATATGGATCTCACTTAATGTTTTGCACAAATAAAAATTCAAATAAGTTCATGTTTGAATTAAATTCATTTAATTCTTGCTTAAACTTGTTTAATTCATAAATAATTCATTTGAAATCCTTTTGCAACAAGTGAAACATGTAATCCACCCAAAATCTTGTGTTCTTTCCAAATATAAACCTTGTGATCTGTTTTGAACAATTAAACTTGATGAAAACAACAAATGCTTGTGTGACACCTTTAAGTAACCAAAATTCCAACACTTAATAAATGAATTTCTAAACTTGTTAAACCTTATTCCCATTTGGTTCTATTGTTGTTGTTTTTCTGTTTTCCTCATCCATGCATCATGCTAATCCACTTCCACATGATGATTAGTTGTAAAACAATTAATTCAACCATAATTCATGGGCTTTCCATATGCAATCCAATTGCATATGGGTCCATTTAATCCTGTTTCTATCTTGTCAACTAGTTTACTTTGATGCAACCATTAATTTGTCATGCATCATCTTGATTGTGCACAATGCCATGGCAATGATTGTTTACATTCCTGTTTTGTCTGTTTGCTTCTTCTCGGATACACGACGACGTTGAGACCGACGATACTTACGACATCCCTTCTAAGGAGTTAGCTCAGTACCAGGCTACTGGGTTTTGCAGGCAAGTTATCACTCACATGAACCATCGTGTTCCTTTCAACATTGGTTACCGATACTTTCCGTTGTCTATTTCTGCTAGCCTTAGTAGTAGTTGTTTCTGTTGCGAACCTATCACATGATACCCTGAACCCTGATATTGCCTCACCTCCATACCTATAACCATTGCTTGTTGCCCGTGTCTTACTAGCATGCTTAGGTTGTTTTGCTCGAGTCTGTTACCCGTTACTTTCTGTTACTATTTCATTATGTTCTGGGGGCTCGATGTTAATCAATCAATCATGCTAATTATATTGTTAAATAATAATTTGATGATAAGGCACCGGCAGGAGGCCCTTTGTGGTTTTGAGGCCTGCTAGTGTCGACCCTAATAGGAAAAGGGTCTTGTCTACTGATCCATGATGAGCGCACTACCCGCATGTGGGAAGCGAGTATGGGCGCCCCCCTCAACTGAATCGATTCGCATCTCGTCCAAATCGCCGTACTAGTTCGGGTGTTCCATTTGCTGCATCATATGCAGGTACGAACCCTTGGCGCCAGGGTGGAACTTTCGTAGTCGGCATTTAGGGCGGCGTGGTCTTCCAGTGCTATGAGGGTCCTCCTTTTCTTCGGGGGGCTCGATTAGCCGCGCACGCACAGCACGCGGTGCTTTGGGCTTGATGCGAAGAAGGGTTGGTTGTGTAGAGTACCCCGCTTGGTGGAAGTGCATTTCCATCTGGCGGGATATTCTTGCGTGTACGGCCAAATTGGTGCAACCCTGCAGGGATAATCTTCTCGAGAAGCCGTGTTTTCCGCGGTTATGGATTACTTGGTGAAAGTACTGGCTAACAAGTACTCAGGACAACTTAAACATAATGATCAACATGTTACACCCAATGGTTAATAACTTGACTAGTAATAGGTGGATGACACAATAACTTGATTCACCTTTAATACAACTGTGTGAGTTATCCTCGGATTGCTTCTTTGGATAAGGGGCGAGATCCAGGATGGGTTTGTTTGAAGTTATCTTTCAGTTGGGTACAACCCTCGATCTTATCCCCTTTCTGATAGTTGGACATGATAGAACCTCTGTAGTTGGTTAGCGCAGCCAGTTGCAGCATCTTTTATATCCCTTTCCTTCTGTTGAACCCAAAGCATCTGTGCTTGGTGTTGACGGGTTACACTTTGGTGAACTGTGAGTCTTGCTTGCCAGTACGTTGGTGTACTGACCCCTTTGGGGCTGTGGTTTACGCAGACGACGTTTCCGAGGATCTACATGGTGGCTACTACGTGGAGTATGACGAGACTGCTGACGAGTAGATAGCGGACCCGGGCAGGATCCGAGACTTCGTGGATGGGCTCCGTCTTTTCGTTTCCGGCCTCTTAGGCCTATTTGGTTCTTGTCTGTACTCAGACATGTTGAATGCTTCCGCTGTGATGTAATGATGTATTGTTGGGGCATGTGCCCTCTGAATGATTGTATTTGCTATTCTCTGCCCTAGTGAGGGCCAGTTGCAACTTATTTCAATCTTTTGTGTCGTAGAGATCTGTTGTGATATCAATTGTTCCAATGCCGTTGGCGTACCATGTGTGTATGTTTGAAGTACGTCAATGGAAGTATCCTGATTTCTACGGGATAGTTTACATCGACGGTGAACAGTAACGGTTGGTTGTCGCATATAAGTGCTGGCCTACCCGTAAGGGGACGCGGGAGCCGTTAAGCCCCGTAATCCAACCAAAATACTGTTCAGTTCGTATGGTGAGTATCCTCTAGAAGTCCGGGTGCGACAAATGGTATCAGAGCCTGTCTTCCTGTAGGATCCCTTTTACTGGTCGCAGTTGAGTCTAGAAACTATTTTGTAGCTATACAGGAAAAATGAAACGTGAGAGTAGGAATTCTGTTCTTTTTCTCCTTTCCCCACCCACCCTCCCTTTTTCTGGTAAGGAAGTGCAACGTTGTTTTCCTTTCTCATCTAAACTTTCAAGTTAGGATTTCACGTATTCTGGTTTCTCTAGGATGGTTATATCTACTAGACCATAGGAATGGAGGTGGTTGTGACATGATTTATCATGTTGCCTACTCATGATTGAGAACGGAGGCGTGTAAGCCCCGGAAGCAGATCCTCTATTCCTTAAGCAGTAGATATTGATCCTTTAGAAGCCCGGATGGGTTTTCCGTAGTACCTCAGGAGTTTTGTTCACGTTTTCCCCGATGTTGATATCCTGTTCTTCTCAACATCCTTTTCGTCCGTTGAAATCTTGTTGTTGTTTTCCACTTCAAATCTTCTACCGGCGTCTAATCAAAACTTCCTCGTAAACTCTAGTCCAACTAAAGTGTTATTTCATACCGGAGAATCACATTCCTTTGTGTCAAAGATCTTTTCCACAACATACAACCCAAGTCTGGTTCCACTAAGCAATCAAATCTCTGTTCACTCCCCGGGATCTCAAATGTAGACTTCCAAGATAAGTAAGAACAATCAAATTATAATGGGAGGCCACATATTCCTCGCTTCTCTCATGTTGCTGATTCTGACATTGATGATTATTCCTGGTGTTGCATTGATGTCAATAACTCTGTTCCACCATTCTAGCCAGATAATCTATTCTCCAAATGAATCAAGTTCCATTCAGCTATACACCCTTGGTGCAAAATCTCTCCCCTTTACTTGAAAGTGTTCCGGTGGTTTGCAAATTCCCTGACGTCTATCCACTGTGCACGATGTGTTTCACGTGTCACAGCTCAAGAGGACCTTCCCAAGAAGTTTCCGGACCTTTTCTTTTCTCCGTAGGAATCTCGGGGCGCGATTCCTTCAAGGGGGGCGTTTTGTAACATCCCAAGTCTGAAAAATAGCCATTAGAATGTTTGCTAGCTGTTATTTTATGTTTTGCATCATGGCATCATGTTGATTGCATTTGTTTTGTTTGTTTTCCATTTGTTTTCCTCTGTTTTCATTTGTTTTCCTTTGTTTTCTATTTGAATTTCAACTCAAATTTCAAACCTTTTGTTTCATCCTTGTGATGTTACAATTTCTAGAAAGATATTTCAAAATAAAACAATTATTTGTTTCCATTAAAGTGTGATTCCAAACTATTGTTTTGTTTCTATAAAAATGCATCCAATAACCAAACCCTTTCAAATTCAATTAAGTTCCAAATCAACAACCCTTTTGAAAGTTATGAAAAATTGCAAAACAAATCAATCATTTGTTTCCAATTATTCCATAATGATCAACTTCTAAAATAGTGGTTTAAATCAATTCATTATTTCCAAATTGCATACTAAGTCAAATCAAAAACATCAAACAGCACCCATTTTTTTTTTCAACTTGTGAAAATCAACAAAACATTGTAATCCTTTTTGTTCTAATTAAATAATAGGGCTCACCCTATTAAACTTGTTGTTTTCAATCATTCACCAATTAATTTGCAAATATTCCAGTTCAAACCAATTTACAAAACATCAAATAAAGTTTGCACTTTTCAAAAACCAAGTTGACATTTTGGTAGATGTTGACTTAATTAACCCACATGAATTTTCCCTAATTTTTTTTAAAAACTCAAAAACCTATCAATTCCTTCCAATATCTTTTGCTACAAAAAAAAGAAGAAGAAAAACAATAGAAAGGGAGAGAGGAGGCAGCAGCTACCCCCAGCCCACTATTCAACCAGCCGAACCCCTTTTCCCTTCTCTCCCCGAGGCCCACTCTCTTTTTCCTTCTGGCCCAACCCCTCCTCCACTGCTTGTCGTCCTCTACCTTTGGTACGAACACGTTCAGTACCACACGATCTCTCCCTCCTCCGCTTGATTCTATGCCGTACCACTCTCCTCTCCCCATAAAAACAGCCGAGTTCCCCTGCCCTAGCCAAACCCTAGGCCCTAGCTCTCTCCTTCCTCCTCTAGCCGCCATCTTCTCTCACTGCTCCCTCTCTGATTTTTTTTCCTGCACACCATATCCACCACCACCGACGCCTTCCTCCCCGGCTCGCCGCCGTCGGCCTGTTCACCTCGAGAGGCAACCTTCCCCGGGAATGGAACCGGCGGCGCACCGGCTCCAACTTCGATGTAGGCGTCCACGCTCGAGGAGGCCTGGGTCGCCGGCGCCGTGGCCTCCATCGCCGGCGTTGCCACTGCCTGCATCGACCCAACCGCACCGCTGCTCCCTCCGATCCTCAAGGTGAGGATCGATCTCCTCCTGTCCCCTGCCTTCCCTCGCCCTCTCCTCCCTCCGCCGCACCACCAGCACCGCCCTACCCCACGGCCACCCGGCGCCCTCCGGCGAGCAGGTCCCTGCCCTCGCTGCCATGTCGATCTCTGTTCTGTTCGAGGTGCAGTACCGGTTGGGTTCAGTTACGATCAGAGAAAAATCCCCGCGGAACATCACCTCATACCCCCCGAGTCCCCTTCCATCACAACCCGAGTTCAGTCCCACTGGTTGGTTCCTCAGCGCAGGAATCAGGAGGTGGGGGGATCAAATCCCACCCCCTGCACATTAACAAACTTTTTTTTATTTTTGTATTGTTTGGTCACAGCACTTTCAGAGAATCACACCTAGGCCCCCTGGTATTTAATCTAGATCCCTGAAAAATATTTCCTAAGTCCCTAGATCATAAAAAATGGCAGATTTACACTAGATTTTGTAAATTGCATAAATAATTCATTTTAGCTCCAAATCCAACAATTTTGATATGTTTTCAATACCAAATTAAATGCTCTACCCAAATATAAAATTTGTTTACTGTTTTGAATATTTTAAATTGGTGCAAAATTTGAAAACTTGTCAAATTCACTTAAATTTGCAAAATTCATAACTTGTTCATAAAAATTCCAAATTTCACAACCCAAATATGTTTTCCAATAAATTTTTCATGTACTTTCCAAATATAAATTTTGTTTGCTGTTTGGAATAATTTAAATTGCTGGAAACAACTGTTTCTTGTTTATTGCAATTAAAATTGCCAAAATAATAACTTGCTCATTTTAAATCCAATTTCCACAAATGAAATATGTTTTCCATGCAAAATTAAACCACCTTTACAAATATAAAATTTGTTTCATGTTTTGAATAATTAAAATTGGTTAAATGATTTAAACCTTGTTTAAATCATTTAATATTGTTAAATTTATAACTTGATCAAAACAAATTCTTTTGGGGCATATAAAATATGTTTTCAAACCATAAAAGCATAACATTTTCAAATATGGATCTCACTTAATGTTTTGCACAAATAAAAATTCAAATAAGTTCATGTTTGAATTAAATTCATTTAATTCTTGCTTAAACTTGTTTAATTCATAAATAATTCATTTGAAATCCTTTTGCAACAAGTGAAACATGTAATCCACCCAAAATCTTGTGTTCTTTCCAAATATAAACCTTGTGATCTGTTTTGAACAATTAAACTTGATGAAAACAACAAATGCTTGTGTGACACCTTTAAGTAACCAAAATTCCAACACTTAATAAATGAATTTCTAAACTTGTTAAACCTTATTCCCATTTGGTTCTATTGTTGTTGTTTTTCTGTTTTCCTCATCCATGCATCATGCTAATCCACTTCCACATGATGATTAGTTGTAAAACAATTAATTCAACCATAATTCATGGGCTTTCCATATGCAATCCAATTGCATATGGGTCCATTTAATCCTGTTTCTATCTTGTCAACTAGTTTACTTTGATGCAACCATTAATTTGTCATGCATCATCTTGATTGTGCACAATGCCATGGCAATGATTGTTTACATTCCTGTTTTGTCTGTTTGCTTCTTCTCGGATACACGACGACGTTGAGACCGACGATACTTACGACATCCCTTCTAAGGAGTTAGCTCAGTACCAGGCTACTGGGTTTTGCAGGCAAGTTATCACTCACATGAACCATCGTGTTCCTTTCAACATTGGTTACCGATACTTTCCGTTGTCTATTTCTGCTAGCCTTAGTAGTAGTTGTTTCTGTTGCGAACCTATCACATGATACCCTGAACCCTGATATTGCCTCACCTCCATACCTATAACCATTGCTTGTTGCCCGTGTCTTACTAGCATGCTTAGGTTGTTTTGCTCGAGTCTGTTACCCGTTACTTTCTGTTACTATTTCATTATGTTCTGGGGGCTCGATGTTAATCAATCAATCATGCTAATTATATTGTTAAATAATAATTTGATGATAAGGCACCGGCAGGAGGCCCTTTGTGGTTTTGAGGCCTGCTAGTGTCGACCCTAATAGGAAAAGGGTCTTGTCTACTGATCCATGATGAGCGCACTACCCGCATGTGGGAAGCGAGTATGGGCGCCCCCCTCAACTGACTCGATTCGCATCTCGTCCAAATCGCCGTACTAGTTCGGGTGTTCCATTTGCTGCATCATATGCAGGTACGAACCCTTGGCGCCAGGGTGGAACTTTCATAGTCGGCATTTAGGGCGGCGTGGTCTTCCAGTGCTATGAGGGTCCTCCTTTTCTTCGGGGGGCTCGATTAGCCGCGCACGCACAGCACGCGGTGCTTTGGGCTTGATGCGAAGAAGGGTTGGTTGTGTAGAGTACCCCGCTTGGTGGAAGTGCATTTCCATCTGGCGGGATATTCTTGCGTGTACGGCCAAATTGGTGCAACCCTGCAGGGATAATCTTCTCGAGAAGCCGTGTTTTCCGCGGTTATGGATTACTTGGTGAAAGTACTGGCTAACAAGTACTCAGGACAACTTAAACATAATGATCAACATGTTACACCCAATGGTTAATAACTTGACTAGTAATAGGTGGATGACACAATAACTTGATTCACCTTTAATACAACTGTGTGAGTTATCCTCGGATTGCTTCTTTGGATAAGGGGCGAGATCCAGGATGGGTTTGTTTGAAGTTATCTTTCAGTTGGGTACAACCCTCGATCTTATCCCCTTTCTGATAGTTGGACATGATAGAACCTCTGTAGTTGGTTAGCGCAACCAGTTGCAGCATCTTTTATATCCCTTTCCTTCCGTTGAACCCAAAGCATCTGTGCTTGGTGTTGACGGGTTACACTTTGGTGAACTGTGAGTCTTGCTTGCCAGTACGTTGGTGTACTGACCCCTTTGGGGCTGTGGTTTACGCAGACGACGTTTCCGAGGATCTACATGGTGGCTACTACGTGGAGTATGACGAGACTGCTGACGAGTAGATAGCGGACCCGGGCAGGATCCGAGACTTCGTGGATGGGCTCCGTCTTTTCGTTTCCGGCCTCTTAGGCCTATTTGGTTCTTGTCTGTACTCAGACATGTTGAATGCTTCCGCTGTGATGTAATGATGTATTGTTGGGGCATGTGCCCTCTGAATGATTGTATTTGCTATTCTCTGCCCTAGTGAGGGCCAGTTGCAACTTATTTCAATCTTTTGTGTCGTAGAGATCTGTTGTGATATCAATTGTTCCAATGCCGTTGGCGTACCATGTGTGTATGTTTGAAGTACGTCAATGGAAGTATCCTGATTTCTACGGGATAGTTTACATCGACGGTGAACAGTAACGGTTGGTTGTCGCATATAAGTGCTGGCCTACCCGTAAGGGGACGCGGGAGCCGTTAAGCCCCGTAATCCAACCAAAATACTGTTCAGTTCGTATGGTGAGTATCCTCTAGAAGTCCGGGTGCGACAAAGGATAAGATATTGACTAAATTTGATGGAAAATCTTATGAGTTTATTTTTTCCAAATCTGCTAGGGCTCATTATGAATCTAAATTGCCTAATGAGGATTTTAGAGTTGAACAACTTGCCTCTATTGCTCTTGCTCCTAACAATGCTTTGCAGCAATACATGGAGGACCACGAAAGTGAGGTCTTTATGGAAGAGAGAAATGAGATTGACGATATTCTTCTTCGTCAACCGGTGATATTGAAACACAATTTACCTGTGGAAGACTTGGGTACCACATTACCACCCAAGGAGGATTCTGTTTTTGATTTAAAACCTTTACCTGATGATCTTAAATATGCTTATATTGATGATAAGAAAACATATCATGTTATTATTAGTTCTAAACTTTTAGGTCAAGAATAGGAAAGGTTATTGGAAATATTGAAGAAACACCGTGGAGCTATTGGATATATTCTTGATGATTTGAAAGGGATTCCCCTACTATATGTCAACATGTTATTAATAGAGAACCTGATGCAAAGCCAGTAGTTGAACATCAACGCCGTTTAATTCCTAAGAAGGAGGAAGTGGTAAGAAATGAGGTATTAAAACTCCTTGATGCTGGTATTATTTTTCTTATTGCTGATAGTAGATGGGTAAGCCCTGTGCATTGTGTCCCTAAGAAGGGAGGAATGACTGTTGTGCCTAATGAAAATAATGAGCTTATTCCTCAAAGAGTAGTAGTTGGTTATAGAATTTTCATTGATTTTAGGAAGGTTAATAAGGTCACTAAGAAAGATCATTACCCTTAACTTTTTATTGATCAAATGCTAGAAGGGTTGTCTAAGAAAACTCATTTTTGCTTTCTTGATGGTTATTCTGGGTTTTCTCAAATTTGTTGTTAGGAAGCAAGATCAAGAATAAACAACTTTTACTTGCCCTTATGGAACTTATGCTTATAGAAGTATGCCTTTTTTGGTTTGTGTAATGCTCATGCTATGTTTCAAAGATGCATGTCTGCTATTTTTCATGGTTTTTGTGAAGAAATTGTGGAAGTATTCATGGACGATTTCTCTGTCTATGGAACTTATTTTGATATATGCTTACACAATCTTGATAAAGTTTTGTAGAGAGGTGAGGAAACTGATCTTGTTCTTAGTTAGGAGAAATGCCACTTTATGGTAAATGAAGGAATTGTTCTTGTGCATAAAATTTCTAAAAGAGGTATTGAAGTTGACAGAGATAAAGTGGAAGCAATAAGGAAAATACCCTGTCCCAGGGATGTTAAAGGTATTTGTAGTGTTCTTGGTCATGCTGGTTTTTATAGGAGGTTTATTAAGGATTTCTCTAAAATATCAAAATCTCTTACTAATCTTCTTCAAAAAGACGTACCTTTTGTTTTTGATGATGAGTGCAAGGAAGCTTTTGAAACTTTAAAGAAGGTTTTAACTACTGCCCCTATTGTTCAACCACCTGATTGGAATTTCCTTTTGAAATTATGTGTGATGCTAGTGATTTTGCTGTAGGCATTGTTCTTGGACAGCGAGTAGATAAGAAATTGTATGTTATTCATTATGCTAGTAAGATGAAGGGTACGTTGCATAGAAAACAAAAAAATTCCTACGCGCGATAAACCCAAATGGCCAAGATCTAATCTATGAGATGAAAGGCAACAGGGAGAAAGACAGTCTTGAGATAACATACCCTCGAAGACTCAAAGTGGTACGAGATAAAATCTTGTTGTTGGCGTAGTCGTACTCACGCCGATCCCGAGCGAGAAGAAGTGCACCGCAATCCGGCGGTGCCTCCGTAATCGATCACACGTTCAGCTCGATGAAGACTTCCGTTCCCTCGATCCAGCGGGTAGGGGAAGTAGAGGATCCCCGCGGAAATCCAGCAGCACGGCGGCGTGGTGGTGGTGAAGAATCCCACGGTCAGGGCTTCGCCAAGCCGGAGACCATGGAATGGAGCAGAGGGTGGAGGGAAAAGGGAGTGGGCAAGTGTGTGGAGAAGAGGGAGCTCTCATCCTCCTTTTATAGGGGAGGGGGAGGCAGCCCAAGGGGGGGGGGTGCGGCCAGCCATGGGTGCCCCCACCCCTTCCTCTCTTCATGTGAGTGGAAGCCCCACTCACACCCACTCATACTCCCTTAATTTTCCACTTAGAAAATTCAAAGGTTTTTCTTCAATAAATAAATAAAACATTTTTATTTATTTATTTATATTTGTTAATTCCATTAACAAACATTTGCATGCAACACCTCGAATCATTTGTTAATTCTATTAACAACCATTCGATGAAAAACCCCTTGAACCATTTCAATTTTTCCCCGAAACAATTTTTCGGAGCTGCCCAAAATATTCTTCGGTATTCCGTATCCTCTCTAACGCTTCATCGAACCTTAAGTGTGTCACCCTACGGTTCGCGAATAATATAGACATGACCGAGACTCCTCTCCTATCAATAATCAACAGCAGGATCTGGAGATCCGTGATGACTCCTATATATTCAACAATGACTCTCGTGAGTGTGAGAACCTTTCAACGTCGTAACGATTTCCCTTTGTCTCACGATGTTTTACTTGTCTGAGATCCGATCATCGGTATCCACCATACCTTGTTCGATCTCGTTATCCGACAAGTACTCTTTTCTCGTTCCCGTGATATAACATCCTTGTGATCATATCACGTGCTTGCAAGCGGTGTCGATGTGATATCACCGAGAGGGCCCCGAGTATATCTCTCCGTCATATTGGATGGAAAAATCCCATTCTTGATCCATGAGCTTCAACTAACACTTTCTGAATACCTAATGCCACCTTTATAGTCACCCTGTTACGGTGTGACGTTTGATGTCATCAAAGTATTCTTTCGGTATTAGTGATTAACATGATCTCATGGTCTAAGGAACAATGTTACTCCGAATGTAAGACATAACAACAAAACTAAATGACTTGATCGTATTGTTATACTTAGTTAGGGTCTATGTTCATCATGTCATTCTCCTAATGACATGATCCCGCTATTAACAACATCCAATGTCTATGATCAGGAAACCTTGAATATCTGTTAATCAACGAGCTGGTTAAAAGAGAGGCTTCACTAGGAACGTTGGGTTGTTTATTAATCACACATATATCAACGTTTCCGGTTAATACAATTCTAGCATGAGAAATAAACATCTATCATAAACAAGGAATAACTTAATAAATACTTTATTATTGCCTCTCGGGCATATTCCCTTCAGTCTCCCACTTGCACTAGGGGCAATAATCTATATTACATAGTGATGAATCTAACACCCATTGAGTTCCGGTGTTGATCATGTTTTGCCCTTGAGAGAGTTTTAGTCAACGGATCTGCCACATTCAGATCCGTATGTACTTTGCAAATCTTCACATCCCCATCTGCGACATGCTCACGAATGGAGTGAAAACGACGCTTGATATGCTTGGAATTCTTATGAGATCTTGGCTCCTTAGCATTGGCTATGGCACCATTGTTGACACAATAGATAACCATTGGATCCAACGCACTCAGAACCACGCCTAGTTTGGATATGAACTCCTTCATCCAAACTGCTTCATGTGTTGCCTTTGAGGCAGCAACATATTCTGCTTCTGTTGATGATCTCGCCACCACAGATTGCTTGGAACTCCTCCAGCTTACAGCTCCTCCATACATAACAAATACGTACCCAGACTGAGACTTAGAGTCATCCGGATCAGTGTCAAAGCTAGCATCGACGTAACATCTTGCGACGAGCTCTTCTTCACCGCCATGTATGAGAAACATATCCTTAGTTCTTCTCAAGTACTTAAAGATATTCTTGAGCGCCGTCCAGTGTTCCAAACCTGGATCGGATTGGTACCTACTAGTCAAACTAATAGCATGTGCCACATCCGGTCTTGTACATAGCATAACATACATGATAGAACCTATGGCTGAAGCATAGGGAATCTTATTCATTCTCTCTCTATCTTCTGCTGTAGCTGGGCATTGAGTCTTACTCAACGTTTTGCCTTGCAACATAGGTAAGAACCCCTTCCTACTCTCTTCCATTATGAACTTCTTCAGAATCTTGTCAAAGTCCAATTAAGCGCCTTGATCTATCCCTGTAGATTTTGATGCCTAATATATAAGCTGCTTCACCGAGGTCTTTCATCGAAAAATTACTGTTCAAATAACCTTTTACGCTTTTTAAAAGTTCTATATCATTTCCAATCAACAATATGCCATCCACATATAGTACTAGAAATGCTACAGAGCTCCCACTCACTTTCTTGTAAACACAAGCTTCTCCGTATGTTTGGACAAATCCAGACCCTTTGATCACCTTATCAAAACGGAGGTTCCAACTCCGGGATGCTTGCTTCAGTCCATAAATGGAACGTTGAAGCTTGCACACCTTGTCAGCATCCTTAGGATCAACAAAACCTTTGGGTTGCATCATATACAACTCTTCCTCAATGTCACCATTAAGGAACACCGTTTTGACATCCATCTGCCAGATTTCATAATCGAAAAATGCAGCAACTGCTAACATAATCCTAACTGACTTAAGCATCACTACTGGTGAGAAAGTCTCATCATAGTCAACTCCTTGAATTTGTCGGAAACCTTTTGCAACAAGTCGAGCTTTATAGACGGTCACATTACCATCAACGTTAGTTTTCTTTTTAAAGATCCATTTGTTCTCAACGGCCTTGCGGTCATCGGGTAAGTCCACCAAAGTCCAAACTTGGTTTTCCGTACATGGATCCTATTTCGGATTTCATGGCTTCAAGCCATTTGCTGGAATCTTGGCTCGTCATCGCTTCATCATATGACGCAGGGTCATCACCTCCATCTACCATGAAGTTTAATACGGGATGTCTGTACAGTTCAGGAGCTGTACGTTCCCTAGTTGACCTGCGAGGTGCGGTAGTTTCCTCTACTGGAGTTTCATGATCTTGATCATTAGCTCTCTCTTCAACTGACGGGGTCGGAACCGGAACAACTTCTGGCGCTGCGCTACTCGCCATTCTAAGAAGAGAAAGATTATAACCTCGTTGAGTTCTACCTTCCTACTATTCACACCTTTCGAGAGAAACTCCTTCTCCAAAAAGGATGCATTCTTGGCAACGAAAATCTTGCCTTCAGATCTGTGATAGAAGGTGTACCCTATTGTTTCTTTAGGGTATCCTATGAAGACGCATTTTTCCGCTTTAGGTTTGAGTTTATCAGGTTGAAGCTTCTTCACATAAACATCGCATCCCCAAACTTTTAGAAATGACAGCTTAGGTTTGTTTCCAAACCATAATTCATACGGTGTCGTTTCAACGGATTTAGATGGTGCCCTATTTAAAGTGAATGCAGCGGTCTCTAGTGCATAACCCCAAAACAATAGTGGAAAATCTGTAAGAGACGTCATAGATCGAACCATATCCAATAAAGTACGATTACGACGTTCGGAAACACCATTACGCTGTGGTGTTCCGGCAGGTGTGAGTTGTGAAACTATTCCACATTGTTTCATATGCATGCCAAACTCGTAACTTAGATATTCACCTCCACGATCAGATCGTAGAAATTTAATCTTTCTGTTACGATGATTTTCAACTTCACACTGAAATTCTTTGAACTTTTCAAATGTCTCAGATTTGTGTTTCATTAAGTAAATATACCCATATCTACTCAAATCATGTGTGAAAGTGAAAAAATAACGATATCCACTGCGCGCCGATACACTCATTGGTCCACACACATCAGTATGTATGATTTTCAGTAAGCCTGTCGCCCGTTCCATGGTTCCAGAGAACGGGGTTCTAGTCATCTTGCCCATAAGGCATGGTTCACATGTTTCAAATGATTCATAATCAAGTGATTCTAAGAGTCCATCAGAATGGAGCTTCTTCATGCGTTTAACACCAATATGACCTAAGCGGCAATGACACATGTAAGTAGCAATATCATCATTTAACTTAATTCTTTTGGCATTCACATTATGAATATGTGTATCAATACTATCAAGATTCAAAAGAAATAAACCATTCTTCTCAGGTGCATGACCATAAAAGATATTATTCATATAAATCGAACAACCATTGTTCTCAGACTTAAAGGAATAACCATTCCGCATTAAGCAAGATCCATAAACGATATTCATGCTTAATGCAGGCACCAAATAACAATTATTGAGGTTTATAACTAATCCCGATGGTAGACGTAGAGGCAGTGTCCCGACGGCGATCACATCAACTCTTGATCCAATGCCGACGCGCATCGTCACCTCATCCTTTGCTAGTGGTCGCTTATTCTTTAGCTCATGTTTCGAGTTACATATGTGAGCAACCGAACCAGTATCAAATACCCAGGTGCTACTGCGAGTACTAGTAAGATACACATCAATAACAAGTATATCATATATACCTTTGTTCACTTTGCCGGCCTTCTTATCTGCCAGGTATTTGGGGCAATTGCGCTTCCAGTGGCCAGTACCCTTGCAATAAAAGTACTCAGTCTCAGGCTTAGGGCCATACTTGGTTTTCTTCTCAGGAGCAGTAACAGATTTGCCACCCTTCTTAAATTTTACCCTTGGCTTGCCTTTCTTGCCTTTCTTGAAACTAGTGGTCTTATTGATCATCAACACTTGATGTTCTTTCTTGATCTCCACTTCAGCAGTTTTAAGCATCGAGAGAAGCTCAGGAAGAGACTTCTTCATGCCTTGCATATTATAGTTCATCACGAAGTTCTTGTAACTAGGTGGAAGATATTGGAGAACACGATGTATCCCTAGATCATTGGGAATCGTTATTCCCAAGGCTATGAGCTTATCAGTGTACGCAGACATCTTGAGTACGTGCTCACTAACGGAGCTGTTCTCTTCCATCATGCAGCTAAAGAACTTTTCTGAAGCGTCATAACTCTCAACTGCGGCATGGGTATCGAAAATCATTTTCAATTCTCCCATTGTAGCAAAAGCAGTGCTGTTCTCGAAACGTTTTCGCAGCTTTGGCTCTAATCCATAGAGGATGCCGCAATGAACTATACTATGGTCTTCTTGTTGAGTCAGATAAACATTTTTATCTTCATCAGAAGCATCATCAGCGGGCTGGTCACCTAGCGGTGCGTCAAGCACATAGAGCTTCTTGCAAGCGGTGAGGAGAATCCTCAGGTTAAGTGCCCAGTTGGTAAAGTTGCTCCCATTGTTCGCTAGTTTTTCTCTCTCCATGAACATATTGAAATTGAAGGTAGGTGGTGCCATGATCTACAACATATTTGAAAAGACTATTTAGACTATGTTTATGATAAATTAAGTTCAAGTTAATTCTAAAATTATCCCATGCAGTCCCACTCAAAAACAACATCCCTCTTAGTCGTCTTTAGTGATTACACGAACCAAATTCACTACACCGAAACCGATCATCACGTGAGACAGTGTAGTTGCAAAGGCGAACATCAACATGTTCATCATATCATCCATATGACTCATGCTTTACCTTTCGGTTACGTGTTCCGAGGCCATGTCTGTACATGCTAGGCTCGCCAAGTAGAACCGTAGTATTGCATGTATTTCAAGGCCATGTCTGTACATGCTAGTCTTGAAAACACCCGTTGTATGCGAACGTTGAGTCTATCACACCCGATCATCACGTGGTGTCTCGAAACGACGAACTTTCTTAACGGTGCATACTTAAGGAAGAACACATTATTATCTTGATATTAAGTGAGAGGGATCATCTTATAATGCTACCGTCGCGATCTAAGCAAAATAAGATGCATAAAAGGATAAACATCACATGCATGGATAATGTGATATGATATGGTCCTTCTTGCACTTGATCTCCATCTTGTGCATCATGGTATCATCTCCATCATTCCACCGGCGTGGCACCAAGGTTCGTGGCACCTCCATCTTCATTGTCGATTACAACATATCACATGGATATGATATACAACACGCATGCCATAAAAATAAGACAACCATATGGCTCCAGCCGGTATGTCAATAATTTACAAAAGATATCATCTCATACATAATGTTTGTACCATTGACCATATCACATCACATGCCCTGCAAAAACAAGTTAGATGCCTCTAATTTATGTTTGCATATTTTATGTGGCTTGGGCTTACGAGGATAGAACCGTTCATACCTACGTACAAGAGCCACAACGTTGATAAAATATATTTTTAACAACCCTTCGTAGATTAGATCTTAACTATAGTAGGAGAAACCGACACCCGCAAGCCACTTATGCAATACAAGTTGCATGTCAGTTGTGGAACAAGTCTCATGTACGTGGACATGTAAAGTTAGTCCGGGCCGCTTCATCCCACTATGCCACTAAGATCATAAAATACTAAAGGAGGCAATAACATGATCATCAACGCCCACATACACCTATGTGTTCTACCCGTACAAATCATCTACGCATAGATCTGGCTCTGATACCACTGAAGGGTACGTTGCATAGAAAACAAAAAAATTCGTACACGCGATAAACCCGAATGGCCAAGATCTAATCTATGAGATGAAAGGCAACATGGAGAAAGAGAGTCTTGAGATAACATACCCTCGAAGACTCAAAGTGGTACGAGATAAAATCTTTTTGTTGGCGTAGTCGTACTCACGCCGATCCCGTGCGAGAAGAAGTGCACCGCAATCCGGCTGTGCCTCCGTAATCGGTCACACGTTCAGCTCGATGAAGACTTCCGTTCCCTCGATCCAGCGGGTAGCGGAAGTAGAGGATGCCCGCGGAACTCCAGCAGCACGACAGTGTGGTGGTGGTAAAGAATCCCACGATCAGGGCTTCGCCAAGACGTATACCATGGAATGGAGCAGCGTGAGGAGGGAAAAGGGAGTGGGCAAGTGTGTGGAGAAGAGGGAGCTCTCATCCTCCTTTTATAGGGGAGGGGGAGGCAGCCCAAGGGGGGTGCGGCCAGCCATGGGTGCCCCCTTCCTCTCTTCATGTGAGTGGAAGCCCCACTCACACCCACTCATACTCCCTTAATTTTCCACTTAGAAAATCCAAAGGTTTTTCTTTAATAAATAGATAAAACATTTTTATTTCTTTATTTATATTTATTAATTCCATTAACAAACATTTGCATGCAACACCTCGAATCATTTCTTAATTCTACTAACAACCATTCGATGAAAACCCCCTTGAACTATTTCAATTTTCCCCGAAACAATTTTTTGGAGCTGCCCAAAATATTCTTCGGTATTCTGTATCCTCTCTAACGCTTCATCGAATCTTAAGTGTGTCACCCTACGGTTTGCGAATATTGTAGACATGACCGAGACTCCTCTCCGATCAATAATCAACAACGGGGTCTGGAGATCCGTGATTACTCCTATATATTCAGCGATGACTCTCGTGATCGTGTGAACCTTTCAACGTCGTAACGATTTCCCTTTGTCTCGTGATGTTTTACTTGTCCGAGATCCGATCATCGGTATCCACCATACCTTGTTCGATCTCGTTATCTGACAAGTACTCTTTTCTCGTTCCCGTGATATAACATCCTTGTGATCATATCACGTGCTTGCAAGCGGTGTCGATGTGATATCACCGAGAGGGCCTTGAGTATATCTCTCCGTCATATTGGATGGAAAAATCCCATTCTTGATCCATGAGCTTCAACTAACACTTTCCGAATACCTAATGCCACCTTTATAGTCACACTATTACAATGTGAGTTTTTATGTCATCAAAGTATTCTTTCGGTATTAGTGATTAACATGATCTCATGGTCTAAGGAACAATGTTACTCCGAATGTAAGACATAACAACAAAACTAAATGACTTGATCGTATTGTTATACTTAGTTAGGGTCTAAGTTCATCATGTCATTCTCCTAATGATATGATCCCGTTATTAACAACATCCAATGTCTATGATCAGGAAATCTTGATCATCTGTTAATCAACGAGCTAGTTAAAAGAGAGGCTTCACTAGGAACGTTGGTTTGTTTATTAATCACACATGTATCAACGTTTCCGGTTAATACAATTCTAGCATGAGAAATAAACATCTATCATAAACAAGGAATAACTTAATAAACACTTTATTATTGCCTCTCGGGCATATTCCCTTCATAAGACTCTTGATGCTGCTCAAAATAATTATGCTACCACTGAAAAAGGGTTCCTAGATGTAGTTTTTTCCTGTGATAAATTTAGACCTTATATTGTTGATTCAAAGGTTACTATTCACACTGATCATGCTACTATTAGATACCTTATGGAAAAGAAATATGCTAAGCCTAGGCTTATTAGATGGGTGCTGATTTTACAAGAGTTTGATTTGCATATTATGGATAGGAAGGGTGCTGAAAATCCTATTGCTGGTAACTTGTTTAGACTGAAAATATTGCTTATGACCCTATTCCTATTGATGATAGTTTTCCATATGAACAGTTGGCTGCAATAAAAATTAAACTCCCAAGACAGTCCTTGGTATGCTGACTATGCTAACTTTATTGTTTCCAAGTATTTGACTCCAACATTTACAACTCAACAAAGAAGAAAGTTCTTTTATGATGTGAGGCATTATTTTTGGGATGACCAACACTTATATAAAGAAGGAGTAGATGGAATTATGCGAAGATGTGTTCTGATGCTCGTGATACACACGTTTGTTGGGAGACCCTAAGAGGAGGGTGTGATGAGCACAGCGGTAGGTATTTCCCCTTAGTTAGGAACCAAGGTTATCAATCCAGTAGGAGAAAGAGGACCTTCGGAAGGTTGATGCCACTGACGGCGGTGCTGGCGCTTTACCGGTGTCAGCAACAACGTGGAACCTGCACACAACACAACCAAAATACTTTGCCCCAACGGTACAGTGAGGTTGTCAATCTCACCGATCTTGCTGAAAACAAAGATTAGACGTATAGTGTGGAAAACAATGTATGCTTGCAGTAAGTAAAGAAAGCAGGAAATAGTTGTGGCTTGTTTTAACAGTGCAAGAAAATGGACCGGGGTTCATAGTTTCACTAGTGGTGTCTCTCCATAAAAGATAGCATGCTGGGTGAACAAATTACAGCTGAGCAATTGATAAATAGAGGTTGCACCGTAGTGCACAATATGACATGAAGATTACTATGGTATTTAGTGCGGGCCTTACAACAAGATACATAGACCGACATCCATCTGCATCTATGACTAATAATCCACCCTCAGGTTATCATCCGAACCCCCTTAGGTATTAAGTTGCAAGCAACAGATAATTGTATTAAACAAAGTGTGTAATGTAAGCAATGATTATGCACGCGGGCACTCTCACCGCTGTTTTCTCCCTAATGGCAACATCACATCCTCCCCCTTCACGTTTCTGTCACTCGAGCAAGGCGAAAAGGAGGCATGAACCCACTATCGAGCATAAATACTCCCTCTTGGAGTCACTAGCAACTACTTGGCCAGAGTAACCACTAGCAACAGAAAGAATGCAAGATCACAAATAGCATATGCAAATAAAGACTATAATCAACTTGGCATAAGTTCAATATTCATCGGATCCCAGCAAACACAGCATAGAGAATTACATAAGATCAATCTCGATCATGATAGGCAGCTCATGAGATCTAAACATGGAGGCATATGAGGAGAAGACAACCATCTAGCTATATCTACGAACCCGTAGTCCAAGGATGAACTACTCACGCATCACTCCGGAGGCAGGCATGGTGATGTAGAAGCCTCCGGTGATGATCTCCTCTCCGGCAGGGTGCCGGAAACAGCTTCAGAACCCCCCTGATCTAGGGTTGACGGTGACAGCGGCTGCGAAACTTTTCGGGGATTTTTTATCAGGTGTTTAGGGTTTTCCATCCGGGGGGCTCAAATAGGTGAAACGGCAAAGGCGGTGGAGGCCAGGGGGCCCCACACCCATAGCTGGCGCGGCCAAGGGGGGCGCCACCCTATGGTGTGGCCCCCCTGTTGCCCCTCTTCGACTCCTCTTCGGTGTTCTGGATGCTTCCGGGGAAAATAGGAAGTTTGGGCTTTTTGGGGTCCAATTCCGAGAATGTTTGCAGAACAACTTTTCTGAAACCAAAAACAGCAGAAAACAGGAAACTGACACTTGGCATCTTGTTAATAGGTTAGTCCCGGAAAACGTATAAAAATGCTATAAATAAGGGAGAAAACAAGTATCAATTGGCAAAATATGATCATGGAGCATCAGAAATTATAGATACATTGGAGACGTATCATGTTCCAGAACATGAACAACGAGAGATATTGAAAAAGTGCAATGGTAGTGTTTATGGAGGACATCACGCTGGAGATAGAACCGCACATAAGGTTCTACCATCAGGTTTCTATTGGCCTACTCTCTTTAAACATCCATGAAAGTTTGTTTTATCTTGTGATGAATGCCAAAGAGTAGGTAATATTTCTAGACGTAATGAAATGCCTATTAGTTATTCTGTTGTTATTGAACCTTTTGGTTGTCGGGGATTTGACTTTATGGGTTCGTTTCCTCCTTCAAATTGTTATACTCATATTCTTGTTGTTGTTGATTATGTTACTTAGTGGGTAAAATCTATACCTACAAAGAGTGCTAATGGTGAGACCTCTTTAAAAATGCTTAAAGATGTTATTTTCCATAGGTTTGGTGTGTCTAGATATCTTATGACTGATGGACGTTCTCATTTTATTCATGGTGGTTTTAGAAAAACCCTAGCTAAATATGATGTTAATCATATAATTGCCGCAACTTATCATCCTCAAACCAGTTGGCAAGTAGAATTATCAAATAGACAAATTAAATCTATCTTGCAAAAGACTCTTAATAAATCTAGGAAAAATTGGTAAGTCAAGTTGAATGATGCTTTATGGGCTTATAGAAGTGCTTATAAAAATCTATGGGCATGTCCCCTTATAAAATGGTTTATGGAAAAGCTTTTCACTTTCCTTTAGAACTAGAACACAAAGCTTATTGGGAAGTGAGAGAACTAAATAGAGATTTTAAACTTGCTGGTAAGAAAAGAATGCTTAACTTGAGTTCTTTAGATGAGTGAAGAATTGAAGCTTGTGAAAATGCTAGACTCTGTAAGGAGAAATTAAACAATGGCATGATAGGATAATTCTTAAAAGAGAGTTTCATGTTGGTGAGAAAGTTCTATTGTATAGGTCTCGTCTCAGATTTTTTGCAGGAAAATTACTCTCCAGATGGGAAGGACCTTATGTTATCGAAGAAGTGTATCGTTCGGGTGCAATCAAAATTGCTTCCCTTAAAGATAACACTAAACAAGTGGTGAATGGGCAAAGACTCAAAAATTATATTTCCGGAGATTCTTATGATGAAGATGTTGATATTATTCAAGTGGTGATTCCGAAGAAGTTTATTAGAGGGAAGATTCCAGAAACTGCAAGAGTCCGTTTTCGAATAGGTAACAATTCTGTTAAGAAAAGGTTCGCGTATTACTTTCCAACTTATAATTTTGTCATCTATGGAAAATATGAAAAATATTGAGCCGAAGAAGGGTAGGATTCGGTGCCCAAGGGCACCACACCACCTGGGGGCGCGGGCCCACCCCTGGCCGCGCCACCCTATGGTGTGGAGGCCCTGGAGCCCCTCCCCGACCCAATTTTGCACTGCACCTTCCTTTTGTTACATATATTTTTGCTATATAATCCCCCGGAGGTCCGTATATCGTTTTTTCATCGTGTTTTCATTTTGATCTGTTTCTGCCAGATTTCATCTTCAGATTTAGAGCCACGATGTCCTCTTCCGGGCCTCCTAAGGACAATATCTTTGTGAACGTCGTCAATCCGTACATGAACGAGTTGAAGATGCATACCAAGGAGTTGGTTCTCAAGGATGGGGAGGTGCAGAAAAAAGATGTTAGGGTTCCTAAAGGGGAAGGCAACCTGGAAGCCAGGATGGAAGAGCTGGAGCAAGAAGTTTTTAGGTACAAGAAGATGGCGGAGCGTGAAGTGGACATCATCCATAGAATAAATTCAAAACTCATAGCTGAGCACAACAAAGAGACTACCAAGCTTTGGGAGGAAATATTTTCGCTCCACAAGGCCACCAACAAATGGCAAGCACAACTCTACGATGTGCAGAGTCAAAACTATGAGTATGAGATCAAGTTTAAATGTATACATTCTGCCGCCAGTTTCAGGATATTGGAGACCAAGTCATCGTTTGTTGATGGGAAGCCTTTACCTTGTAAGTCTGATGATGAAAAGAGTTCACCACCACCAGCAAAGAAGTAATTCATCATTGGTATTGGCATCCCTTGGCTTGTTCCAAGCTTGGGGGAGTGTCGTGGTATCACACCTTTATCTTTCACCCTTTTACCTTTTAGTAGAGCCATATCATGAGTACAGAAGTTATCATATAGGATGGTTTTCAGTATGGAAGTATCTCTCTTTTAGTTGGTTATCTATGTATCCCTTGGTGTGAGTTGCCGTTATGGATTATTAATGAGAAGTTTCATCATTTGCTGTTACACTCTATTTTTAGTTTGCAATTTTGGTTTGTGATTGATCTCGTTGTTAGCATTGGTATCAATATGGGAGCATCGAGTTAATCCATTTGGTTTTGGGAAACTTAGCTTGGTCAGTAGTAATAATACCTTGAGACTTAAGTATAGGAAAAAGAGGAAAATTGCATGATTGTTTCTATCATATGTATATTTGCTTGTTTTCCCTCAACTCTTGTGCTTTCTACTTAGCCTTGCTAACCAAAAACCTGTACTGAGAGGGAATGCTTCTCGTGCATCCAAACCTTGAACCAAAAACCATGCCATTTGTGTCCACCATATGTACCTATATGTGGTATTTAACCGCTACTCCAAGTAAATTGCTTGTGTACTACCTTTATGATCTTCAAAATTATTATAATTGTTTTTTGCTCCTGTTTTAGCTCATGAAGATGTAGTTAGATGGTCTTATTTTACTCGTTGATTGGACTTTACACACCTGGACTAGTGGCACATCCGCTTATCCAACTGCTAGAAGAGCTGGCAACGGGGTTCCTAGCCCCAAACTTAATCACTATAAATTATCTTTGCTCTTTTTGCCCCTAATTTATCAGTGAAAGCACGATTGTGTAAATAAAAGAGAAGAGGGATGATCTACTATCCCAGTAGCGTCCTTCAATGGGAGCCTCTCTTGTAAGGTCTGGTTGGCTTGTGACTTAATGTGCTGTTTTCTTGCTGGTTCGTTGACATATACATACACACCTATCCCTAAAAATCTAGACACTTCTCCATGGCATGTAATTGTTGGCAGGCACCCGAGGATTCGGCTAGCCATGGTTTGCGTAACAAAGGTTGGGAGGAGTGTCAAATATTTTATGCTCTATGTATGTTTATCAAATGAAAAGCTCTAGCACATGATTTAATCCCTGCTTCCCTCCGTGAAGGGCCTATCTTCTACTTTTATGTTGAGTCAATAAACCTACTTCTTTCTGTCTAAAGAAAGCATTTGAGTTGTTGTGATCCGACATTTATATGTTGATTCCTTCAATCATGTCTTCTATCCTTCCTTGTTTAGTATAATGATGTTATCTGAATGAATGTCACTTTGAAAATATAAGCTCTAATATAAAGACTATGATCAAAAGATAAGTATAATCTGTTAAGTGTTCTCTAACCAAGAACAAAGTTTGCCTCAACCAATTATGATTTCCTTATGCACCTTTATTGTAACTCCCTCTAATAGTTTCAAGTTGAGTTTTATGAGAGGGAGCTGTTGTCTAGAATGACTTGTGTTTTGGTAGATGTGATGCTTCTTGTCCGTACTTTATTTATCGACACTTCACTCCATAAACCTGTGGTCTTGTTTACTAAGTCAGTTTCGCTTGGGGACAAGCGAAGTCTAAGCTTGGAGGGGTTGATACGTCCATTTTGCATCACTATTCTATATCTTAATTTCTTGTTATTCATCGATATATTTCATGTTATGATTCATTACTTATGTTATTTCATCTTATTTTGCATGTTTGATAATTATTGGAGAATAATTGCCGGGACTAGAAATCTGATGGAAAAAGCACCGTCAAGATACCCTATTACAGAAGATCAGAACAAGAAGGGGCATCGGAGGAGTCTTAGAAGTCTAGAAGAGGGAGCCAGCCACGAGGAGAGCTGGAGGGAGCCACCAGGGGCCCAAACCACCAGGTGGCGCGCCCCCCTTGGCCGCGCCTGGGGGTGGTGTGGCCACCCTGGCCCACCTTTGGCCGCCTCCTTTCACGTACTTCATCCCGAGGTAACCCTAAGACCTACAGAACCATCGAGGAAATATTCCGTCGCATCCTCAGGGCGGAAACCAACAGAGAGAGAGAAAAGCTCTCCGGTAGGGAGAAATATGCAGGGAAAATTCCTCCCCGAGAAAGGAAATCATCGCCATCGTCACCGTCATTGCTCCGGGCATCATCAAGATCATCATCGTCATCATCATCATCATCACCACCACCATCACCCTCACCATCCACCTTCGTCCTGCTATAACAATTAGGGTTCTATATTGTTGTTTTCCACTAGATCTCTCTCCCGACGTGGATTACTTGTTAGTAGTTATAACATCCCAGTGTTTGGAAAGTTATAAGGATATAAATTTAATATGTGCATTTGCAAAGCATGCATCTAAAAGTACGAAAAATTTTGGCGCGAAAGTTTAAACGAATCAAAGTGACCAAAGTTTCACTTGACATGAAGAAATAGGTCTAGTTCATCTAGTCAAGAGTACATTTGGAGTGATCTTAATAACAAGTATCTTTAGAAACCAAATCAGTTGATAAGACAAACCATAATTGGTTATGATCAACCACAAACCCTCAACAACCTTAACCACAAGTCTATAAGTGACTTGGGATAATTCACTAGGTATCTAGAACTCAAAGAGGGGAGAGTATCCAAATCACATAGCAACGGTCATTCTTTCACAATTGAGTAACGCACAATTGAACCATCTCATCGACAGAGATGATATCTCCTCTCAAACAATAACTCTTTGAAGTTATCAACCATTCACACCACATCTTTTCAAATTATTTAGTAACTACTAAGTTAATCTTCACATGTAAATAACAATGGTTCAATAGAACATAAGTGATACAAACAAGTGAGGGGTGGAATCAGGCGTTCAACCTGCTGGCAGAAATGGGTGGGCATGCGTTGTGCGGAGAAGCACGGTTTGGCTTGGACCAACAACCAGGCCCCACACCTGAGTGGGAGTGGACAGGAATGTACACCTGGTTGTGCAACATGGTCTTGGTCGTCCATGGGCAAAGTAACGCACCTCTGCAGAGTGTAAAAGGATGTGGCATGTTACCCCCTATTCCGGGAAGGAGCTGCGAACGCTGCAGGAAAGGCAAATCCATGAAGTTCTAGTCCTATGAAGATCTGGCGGGCATAGTTTTCAGAAGTAAAAGCAACCTCTTGAAGAAATATTTACAAACTTTGCATTAGCTTATGACTCTTTCGAGTCTAAAGCTGTAGTTAGTGCATCAAACTACCCTCTGTATATCATGAACTTGCTGAGTAACGCGCGTGACTCATTCGTTCCCGTTTGACCCCTGCTTAGAGTTGAAGCCTGATGGAAGTCATCATCGTGAAGAATCCAAACAAGAGGCTACACATGCCAAGGTCAACACAAGAAAACAGCTGTGAAGATTCAGCGGTCTACAGAAGTTTTCTCTACCTATCTTTACGTGAAAGAATTGAACTTCGGGACGAAGTTCTTGTTAAGGGGGAGATACTGTAAGATCCCAGTGTTTGGGAAGTTATAAGGATCTAAATTTAATATGTGCATTTGCAAAGCATGCATCTAAAAGTACGGGAAATTTTGGCGCGAAAGTTTAAACGAATCAAAGTGACCAAAGTTTCACTTGACATGATGAAATAGGTCTAGTTCATCTAGTCAAGAGTACATTTGGAGTGATCTTTATAACAAGTATATTTAGAAACCAAATCAGTTGATAAGACAAACCATAATTGGTTATGATCAACCACAAACCTTCAACAACCTTAACTACAAGTCTATAAGTGACTTGGGATAATTCACTAGGTATCTAGAACTCAAAGAGGGGAGAGTATCCAAATCACATAGCTGATGGTCATTCTTTCACATTGAGTAATGCACAATTGAACCATCTCATCGACAGAGATGATATCTCCTCTCAAACAATAACTCTTTGAAGTTATCAACCATTCACACCACATCTTTTCAAATTATTTAGTAACTACTAAGTTAATCTTCACATGTAAATAACAATGGTTCAATAGAACATAAGTGATACAAACAAGTCATAACTTAAAATCCACAAGTGGGAAATGATATAATAATTGTATTAACATATTTATCGAATATGTACATATCTCATCAACTATAAAAGAAGTACTTAAAAGAATAAATAAATCTTCTTAACCTACTGTTAAAACCTTGATCATCACATAGGATATTTCCAAACCTCTATATCTGAATTATGAATGACAAAGTTAATAAAGAGAAGAATATAAAGTAAAATCATGACACTAGAGAAAACAAATGACAACTATGACATAAGTCATTAAAACCCAATAAGATTTACATGCTCATTGCCTCATTCATCTTATACAAGTGAGTATCTGAAATCTCAACACATCAATGAACCAATTGATCAACTCATTATTAAGTCATCATTCCATAAGCATTCCACATTTCTATCCAAATCATCATTCAACAACTAAAATATCTCTGAATACAACTAAGGAATAACAACAAGTTATAACCTCTATTAGAGGAATTGAATTGATAACTAAGTAAACAAATCCTATATGATATAATTACATATCTTCTGGGAAATAAAATAAGAAGTATATGTGAGGATAATAAAAGCATAAACTAATTCTTAATCTAGATCTTCTTATGTTGTCAAGACCATTCTATCTTGTTTCACAATCTTCTCTGAATCATTCTGCAAGAGAAGCAATCCACAAGAAAGGAGGAACTACCACAAGAAGATCTACAGAAGGATTCTTTAGGTTGTCTTAGAAGTGCTAACTCAATCTATCCTGGAGAATTTGGAAAATCATACACCAAGATCAATTCTTATTAAACTATCCAGAAACAATGTGGTATTCTAATGTTGGTGTTATATAGAAGTAGTTTGGTAACAAGTTTGCAACCTTGTTAACAAATCACTTTTGTAGGCTCTAACAATTGAGTGTCATATACAAATAAACATAAGGTTTGATAACCTTGTATCTATTAGCCATTTGTATATGAAAAGTAATTTGAGGGCAAGCCTTGCAAACTTGTCAACAAATTCTTCTTATATGCATAGGGAAAATTGATGTTATAAAATACACCTACATTCTATTATATATAAAACCATGATCCATAGAAGGAAAAGTATAACAAGGAGAAAATAATAAACCACATTATAACTTGAACCACTTACAAGTAAGGAAGAAAAACAAGCAACATGTTGAAATACAAGTGTTTGATGTTATATAAGAATAATTTGATCACAAGGTCAGATCAACCTTGTGAACATAATATTCATGTAAACAATAGAACAACTGAGTTTCAATAAGTTAATCTTCATCATAATTGAATACAACACAATAATGAAATGGTTATGGAATCAAATGAATTCATTTCATCAGGAGCTACAAATTACTACTGAAGTTAGTACCTGGGAACCACTCCATATATTCTATCAGCTCTAGTGGTGAATTTCTTAAGTCAAGAGACCATCAAGGGATGATATTACTTGCAGAGGATCAAGGAAATGTCTTAAGACTAGTGGCAACTAGAGAGAAGAACATCAAGCAACAGAAGACCACAGGAAGCAAGACTGCTTCAGTAAGGGATCATAAGAAATTATCCAATCATTAGGTATTATTAGAGAACCTATAATCTATATTCCTTGTCAAGACTTATCATAGATGAGGAACAAATAAAAATCACTTTAATGGAAACAATTGGCAAGAGAGAAAATAATAACCAGCCCATCCATATGTCTTTGATATGAGGAGGTCAATGGTAACATGCTTAATACCTTGTTTTCCATATCCTTTTCATATGTAAGACTAACAGGTGATAACAAAAATTCATCTACATATAAACATACAAATGATCACTTGTTTCTAAAACAAGCATGGGATAATATTTATACTTGGAACCTGGTGGAAAACAAACAAATAAGCTTTCAAAGTCACTCAAGTTTCCATTTAATCAAGTACTAAAAACAACAACCTTTCTTACACACACCTAAGTAAGATGCCATCCAAAAATGCTAAGAGTTGCAACTATGAAAATAACATAGTATTATAAAGAGAAAACAAGTCCATTCATTAACCAACATCATTTGGTCTGACATGGAATACAATTCACTATTAAGTGATTTTCATAACAGAGCATAGAAACATTACCTAGTAGTTTTACCAAAATACCTTCTATAAGAAATTGTAGCTAAAATTGTCCAATTATGATTACACCACTTTGTTAACCACATGATTATTGTGTTTGATCATAATAATCATGCCTAAAATAATTTCAAAGCCATTAAATAAATAAAATGAAGAGAAAACAACAAAACCACTTAATCTAGCACCTAAATAAAAAAATACAAATATTCTCCAAATTCACCAAAACAAAACATGGTGAGATGTAAAATTTGATGAGGAATTCAAATATATTTTTTATTAATTTTTCTGTTTACAAGAAGACCCTGAAAACAAGGTTTTTCTCTCAGTTTTAAGGACAAAAGGACCTCTTGGTCAAACTTAAATCATTCCAGGGGGTTATGGGAAAAATTCGTTTTGTTGTCCTCAAGGCCGGAAGAGTCGTGGCCGAGTCGCCGCCGATGCATGGCCACCTCCTGCTCGCCGCCCTCGACAAGAGAAAGTCATCACGGCGTAGTCCTTCCTCTCGTCTACCCCGTGGAGCCATTTGCCCTCTCTCTCGTTTCCTCTGTGCGAAGAACACCGAAACCCTAGTTCGCACTACCGTCGGTCACCGCCATCGATTCCGGCCACCTCCTGAGGAACCGTGGGCACCAGAGGATGCGCCATGATCTCCTCTATCTCCTTGTGGATCCCCGCTTGCTGGGAAGCTCGGAGGCCGAGGAATTCCAACGTTCCTTTTCTCTCTGCCGTCGGGCGCCGTGGAGGCTCTCCGGCGAGTTCGACCACGCCGTGCTTCACCAACATCTCCAACGTACTCCTCGTGAGCTCCCGCTCCTCTTGGTACCATTTGATTTCATTATGATCGACAAATTCGTTTCCGCCGGTACACACCATGACACGCCGCCGCCGATGTGCTCACTGCCGGTGACTCCTTGACACTTTGGTCATACCACCAGTGCCCCCGCACTCGTCGTGATCCCCTCTAGAGATAGGAATCGTCGATTCGACCAAATTCATTCGAAATCACTGAGATTGAACTCATCTGTGGAGGATTCCTCCGTGGCTGAGGTAGACATGACGTCATCATGACGTCATGGACATTTTCTATTACTTTTATTTTATTTTTCTGATTTAAATTCTAAATGACAGGTGGGACCCACCTGTCAATTTGAGTATTGGCAGAAAATTAATAAACCCTATTAATTCAATAACTTTTAATCTAATAATCAGAAAATATAAATAAAATATGGAATTGTTTATTAAAAATATAATCTAAATGATTATCAAATTTTTAAAAATATTTGATAAAGTTTAAAAATTAATATTTTCTTTAATTAAATTAAATCATTTAAAATTGAGAAAAATAAGAAATAATTCATAAAATCATAAAAATACAAGTTATATAACAAAATGCTCCAAATGAAAAACGCAACTCATCTATGATATTTTCAAAGTCATTTGACCAAGTTTTCAGGTGTGCAATATTTTGCCTAGTCATTTAAATCATTTATAATTAATAAATTAATATCTTATTCAAATATTTTCAGAATACTTCAAATGAGATACCAAATTAAAGAGAAAACATTTTCAACTCAAATATGTCAAACAAAAACATTTTGTTTAACTTATAAACTTGTTTCTAAAGGTATAATGGAATTCTATAATATTCCATTATAACCAAAAAATGACTACCACATCATTATCTTCCTTACTAATAACCCTCAAATGTTTTCACACATATTAAACCTATCATCACCAATCATTAGAAAGTTAGGTGATGATAGATTAATTGTAATCGTTCATCGTTTTAATTAAACTCCTTGTCACTAGCTCTACACTTTTTGAATATAAAACAAAATGTGACTGTTATCTTTTCAATAGTTGTTTTCCATGTGTCATTATCTTATTGCCTAACCAAGTAATAACCACTTCTAACTAAACATGATAACAATTGTGTTTTAAGTAAAAGTGAAACATATGTAAGTCTAAAAGAACTAAAATCCACATCACCACAAGTAATAAAACATTTCACCTAAAAACCTGTGTGAGTAGGTTATCGTGTCAAACGTGGCTTACTCTTGTAAGCTAGGGTACTTTCCAGGGTAATTCACGATGCATCTCATTAGTATGCATGTATCATCCTTGCTAGTGTTTTCTGTAGTCCTTACTGGGACTACTTTGCTATCTTTCAGATGTCGGGATTTCCTACGTGACCCTCAAACCCCGAAGACATGGATTATTATTGTTATTTCAATCTCAGGCAAGTTCATTACTTGCTCATATCCTTTGAAGTACTTCATAACAAACTAATTTTCAAAAACTCTACCGTATTACCACCTAGTCTCAAAAGAATGCATGAGCCTATAATAATATGACTAATTGAATGACTACCCGAGTGGTAGTGTTCTGTTTGGTGGGCAGATGGGACCATGGTAAGATGAATAGGTCAAAGGAAGGTTCCATCTACATGGGAAATTATTACCTAGGATTAATCACAACTTCCGTCACGATTCTTGCGTCGTAAATTCGTGTTAACCATGGGTCTTCTATGGGGGGTGTAAGTCAACTGTGATCTTTTCTCGTTCGCATGTCAGCGGGCTTCCAAAGATGTACGCTGTAGGTCTTGCGAGACTACATGCACATGGGTGGGATCCCTTAATTCCCACGGACTCTGCGGGTCTATGATGGTCTGCCAGGGGTGTGTAGATATCCATCGTGAGGGGTGGAATCAGGCGTTCAACCTGCTGGCAGAAATGGGTGGGCATGCGTTGTGCGGAGAAGCACGGTTTGGCTTGGACCAACAACCAGGCCCCACACCTGAGTGGGAGTGGACAGGAATGTACACCTGGTTGTGCAACATGGTCTTGGTCGTCCATGGGCAAAGTAACGCACCTCTGCAGAGTGTAAAAGGATGTGGCATGTTACCCCCTATTCCGGGAAGGAGCTGCGAACGCTGCAGGAAAGGCAACTCCATGAAGTTCTAGTCCTATGAAGATCTGGCGGGCATAGTTTTCAGAAGTAAAAGAAACCTCTTGAAGAAATATTTACAAACTTTGCATTAGCTTATGACTCTTTCGAGTCTAAAGCTGTAGTTAGTGCATCAAACTACCCTCTGTATATCATGAACTTGCTGAGTAACGCTCGTGACTCATTCGTTCCCGTTTGACCCCTGCTTAGAGTTGAAGCCTGATGGAAGTCATCATCGTGAAGAATCCAAACAAGAGGCTACACATGCCAAGGTCAACACAAGAAAACAGCTGTGAAGATTCAGCGGTCTACAGAAGTTTTCTCTACCTATCTTTACGTGAAAGAATTGAACTTCGGGACGAAGTTCTTGTTAAGGGGGAGATACTGTAAGATCCCAGTGTTTGGGAAGTTATAAGGATCTAAATTTAATATGTGCATTTGCAAAGCATGCATCTAAAAGTACGGGAAATTTTGGCGCGAAAGTTTAAACGAATCAAAGTGACCAAAGTTTCACTTGACATGATGAAATAGGTCTAGTTCATCTAGTCAAGAGTACATTTGGAGTGATCTTAATAACAAGTATATTTAGAAACCAAATCAGTTGATAAGACAAACCATAATTGGTTATGATCAACCACAAACCTTCAACAACCTTAACTACAAGTCTATAAGTGACTTGGGATAATTCACTAGGTATCTAGAACTCAAAGAGGGGAGAGTATCCAAATCACATAGCTGATGGTCATTCTTTCACATTGAGTAATGCACAATTGAACCATCTCATCGACAGAGATGATATCTCCTCTCAAACAATAACTCTTTGAAGTTATCAACCATTCACACCACATCTTTTCAAATTATTTAGTAACTACTAAGTTAATCTTCACATGTAAATAACAATGGTTCAATAGAACATAAGTGATACAAACAAGTCATAACTTAAAATCCACAAGTGGGAAATGATATAATAATTGTATTAACATATTTATCGAATATGTACATATCTCATCAACTATAAAAGAAGTACTTAAAAGAATAAATAAATCTTCTTAACCTACTGTTAAAACCTTGATCATCACATAGGATATTTCCAAACCTCTATATCTGAATTATGAATGACAAAGTTAATAAAGAGAAGAATATAAAGTAAAATCATGACACTAGAGAAAACAAATGACAACTATGACATAAGTCATTAAAACCCAATAAGATTTACATGCTCATTGCCTCATTCATCTTATACAAGTGAGTATCTGAAATCTCAACACATCAATGAACCAATTGATAAACTCATTATTAAGTCATCATTCCATAAGCATTCCACATTTCTATCCAAATCATCATTCAACAACTAAAATATCTCTGAATACAACTAAGGAATAACAACAAGTTATAACCTCTATTAGAGGAATTGAATTGATAACTAAGTAAACAAATCCTATATGATATAATTACATATCTTCTGGGAAATAAAATAAGAAGTATATGTGAGGATAATAAAAGCATAAACTAATTCTTAATCTAGATCTTCTTATGTTGTCAAGACCATTCTATCTTGTTTCACAATCTTCTCTGAATCATTCTGCAAGAGAAGCAATCCACAAGAAAGGAGGAACTACCACAAGAAGATCTACAGAAGGATTCTTTAGGTTGTCTTAGAAGTGCTAACTTAATCTATCCTGGAGAATTTGGAAAATCATACACCAAGATAAATTCTTATTAAACTATCCAGAAACAATGTGGTATTCTAATGTTGGTGTTATATAGAAGTAGTTTGGTAACAAGTTTGCAACCTTGTTAACAAATCACTTTTGTAGGCTCTAACAATTGAGTGTCATATACAAATAAACATAAGGTTTGATAACCTTGTATCTATTAGCCATTTGTATATGAAAAGTAATTTGAGGGCAAGCCTTGCAAACTTGTCAACAAATTCTTCTTATATGCATAGGGAAAATTGATGTTATAAAATACACCTACATTCTATTATATATAAAACCATGATCCATAGAAGGAAAAGTATAACAAGGAGAAAATAATAAACCACATTATAACTTGAACCACTTACAAGTAAGGAAGAAAAACAAGCAACATGTTGAAATACAAGTGTTTGATGTTATATAAGAATAATTTGATCACAAGGTCAGATCAACCTTGTGAACATAATATTCATGTAAACAATAGAACAACTGAGTTTCAATAAGTTAATCTTCATCATAATTGAATACAACACAATAATGAAATGGTTATGGAATCAAATGAATTCATTTCATCAGGAGCTACAAATTACTACTGAAGTTAGTACCTGGGAACCACTCCATATATTCTATCAGCTCTAGTGGTGAATTTCTTAAGTCAAGAGACCATCAAGGGATGATATTACTTGCAGAGGATCAAGGAAATGTCTTAAGACTAGTGGCAACTAGAGAGAAGAACATCACGCAACAGAAGACCACATGAAGCAAGACTGCTTCAGTAAGGGATCATAAGAAATTATCCAATCATTAGGTATTATTAGAGAACCTATAATCTATATTCCTTGTCAATACTTATCATAGATGAGGAACAAATAAAAATCACTTTAATGGAAACAATTGGCAAGAGAGAAAATAATAACCAGCCATTGCATCCATATGTATTTGATATGAGGAGGTTAATGGTAACAGGCTTAATACCTTGTTTTCCATATCCTTTTCATATGTAAGACTAACAGATGATAACAAAAATTCATATACATATAAACATACAAATGATCACTTGTTTCTAAAACAAGCATGGGATAATATTTATACTTGGAACCTGGTGGAAAACAAAAAAAATAAGCTTTCAAAGTCACTCAAGTTTCCATTTAATCAAGTACTAAAAACAGCAACCTTTCTTACACACACCTAAGTAAGATGCCAACCAAAAATGCTAAGAGTTGCAACTATGAAAATAACATAGTATTATAAAGAGAAAACAAGTCCATTCATTAACCAACATCATTTGGTCTGACATGGAATACAATTCACTATTAAGTGATTTTCATAACAGAGCATAGAAACATTACCTAGTAGTTTTACCAAAATACCTTCTATAAGAAATTGTAGCTAAAATTGTCCAATTATGATTACACCACTTTGTTAACCACATGATTATTGTGTTTGATCATAATAATCATGCCTAAAATAATTTTAAAGCCATTAAATAAATAAAATGAAGAGAAAACAACAAAACCACTTAATCTAGCACCTAAATAAAAAAAATATACAAATATTCTTTAAATTCACCAAAACAAAACATGGTGAGATGTAAAATTTGATGAGGAATTCAAATATATTTTTTATTAATTTTTCTGTTTACAAGAAGACCCTAAAAACAAGGTTTTTCTCTCATTTTTAAGGACAAAAGGACCTCTTGGTAAAACTTAAATCATTCCAGAGGGTTATGGGGAAAAAATCGTTTTGTCGTCGTCCAGGCTGGCAGAGTCGTGGTCGAGTCGCCACCGATGCATGGCCACCTCCTGCTCGCCGCCCTCGACCATCACGGCGTAGTCCTTCCTCTCCTCTACCCCGTGGAGCCATTTGCCCTCTCTCTCTCGTTTCCTCTTTGCGAGGAACACCGAAACCCTAGTTCGCACTACCGCCGGTCACCGCCATCGATTCCGACTACCTCCTGAGGAACCGTGGGCACTAGAGGATGCACCATGATCTCCTCTATCTCCTTGTGGATCCCCGCTTGCTGGGAAGCTCGGAGGCCGAGGAATTCCACCGCTCCTTTTGTCTCTGCCGCTGGCCACCGTGGAGGTTCTCCGGCGAGTTTGACCACGCTGTGCTTCACCAACAGCTCCAACGTACTCCTCGTGAGCTCCCGCTCCTCTTGGTACCATTTGATTTCATTTTGATCGACGAATTCGTTTCCGCCGGTACACACCATGACACGCCTCCTCCGATGTGCTCACTGCCGGCGACTCCTTGACACTTTGGTCACACCACCGGTGCCCCCGCACTCGCCGTGATCCCCTCTAGCGATAGGACTCATCGAATCGACCAAATTCATCCAAATCACTCAGATTGAACTCATCTGTGGAGGATTCCTCCGTGGATGAGGTAGACATGACATCATCATGACGTCATGGACATTTTCTATTTCTTTTATTTTATTTTTATGATTTAAAATTTTAAATGACAGGTGGGACCCACTTGTCAATTTGAATATTGGTAGAAAATTAATAAACCCTATTAATTCAATAAATTTTAATCTAATATTCAGAAAATATAAATAAAATATGGAATTGTTTAGAAAAAATATAATATAAATGATTATAAACTTTTTAAAAATATTTGATAAAGTTTAAAAATTAATATTTTCTTTAATTAAATTAAATCATTTAAAATTGAGAAAAATAAGAAATAATTCATAAAATAAGAAAAATACAAGTTATATACCAAAATGCTCCAAATGACAAATGCAACTCATCTATGATGTTTTCAAAGTCATTGACCAAGGTTTCAGGTGTGCAATATTTTTCCTAGTCATTTAAATCATTTATAATTAATAAATTAATATCTTATTCAAATATTTTCAGAATACTTAAAATGAGATACCAAATTAAAGAGAAAAACATTTTCAACTCAAATATGTCAAACACAAAACATTTTTTTAACTTATAAACTTGTTTCTAAAGGTATAATGGAATTCTATAATATTCCACTGTAACCAAAAAATAACTACCACATCATTATCTTCCTTACTAATAACCCTCAAATGTTTTCACACATATTAAACCTATCATCACAACTCATTAGCAAGTTAGGTGATGATATATTAATTGTAATCGTTCATCGTTTTAATTAAACTCCTTGTCACTAGCTCTACACTTTTTGAATATAAAACAAAATGTGATTGTTATCTTTTCATAGTTGTTTTCCATGTGTCATTATCTTATTGCCTAACCAAGTAATAACCACTTCTAACTAAAAATGATAACAATTGTTTGCTAAGTAAAAGTGAAACATATGTAAGTCTAAAAGAACTAAGAACCACATCACCACAAGTAATGAAACATTTCACCTAAAAACCTGTGTGAGTAGGTTATCGTGTCCAACGTGGCTTACTCTTGTAAGCTAGGGTATTTTCTAGGGTAATTCGTGATGCATCTCATTACTATGCATGTATCATCCTTGTCAGTGTTTTCGGTAGTCCTTACTGGGACTACTTTGCTATCTTTTAGATGTCGGGATTTCCTACATGACCCTCAAACCCCGAAGACATGGATTATTATTGTTATTTCAATCTCAGGCAAGTTCATCACTTGCTCATATCCTTTGAAGTACTTCATAACAAACTAATTTTCAAAAACTCTATCGTATTACCACCTAGTCTCAAAAGAATGCATGAGCCTATTTTTTATAATAATATGACTAATTGAATGACTACCCGAGTGGTAGTGTTCTGTTTGGTGTGCGGATGGGACCATGGTAAGATGAATAGGTCAAAAGAAGGTTCCATCTGCATGGGAAAGTATTACCTAGGATTAATCACAACTGCCGTCAGGATTCTTGCATCGTAAATTCGCGTTAACCATGCGTCTTCTATGGGGGGAGTAAGTCAGCTGTGATCTTTTCTCGTTCGCATGTCAACGGACTGCCAGAGACGTACGCTGGAGGTCTTGCGAGACTACATGCACATGGGTGGGATCCCTTAACTCCCACGGACTCTGCGGGTCTATGATGGTCTGCCAGGGGCGCATAGATATCCATCGTGAGGGGTGGAATCAGGCGTTCAACCTGCTGGCAGAAATGGGTGGGCATGCGTTGTGCGGAGAAGCACGATTTGGCTTGGACAAACAACCGGGCCCCACACCTGAGTGGGAGTGGACATGAATGTACACCTGGTTGTGCAACATGGTCTTGGTCGTCCATGGGTAAAGTAACACACCTCTGCAGAGTGTAAAAGGATGTGGCATGTTACCCCCTGTTCCGGGAAGGAGCTGCGAACGCTGCAGGAAAGGCAACTTTTCTAGTCTTGTGAAGATCTGGCGGGCATAGTTTTCAGAAGTAAAAGCAACCTTTTGAAGAAAGTTTTACAAAAACTTTGCATTAGCTTATGACTCTTTCGAGTCTAAGGCTGTAGTTAGTGCATCAAACTACCCTCTGTATATCATGAACTTGCTGAGTAATGCTCGTTACTCATTCGTTCCCGTTTGACCCCTGCTTAGAGTTGAAGCCTGATGGAAGTCATCATCGTGAAGCATCGTCATCAACAACGCTGATGGAGGAGAAGCTATCAAGGCGTAGATGGAGTCCATTCTTGGAGTTAGTTGTTTCAAGCCGTAGATTAGGGCTGACATCATCCATAGTAGATTAAGTTCTGAGCTAGAGTTATTCTCCAGCTTGGAGCTTTGCATTGCTTCTTCTGATGTTTCATTTGTATGAGATCTTCTTGATACATCAAAGAGATTCTCAAGATTTAGTAATGAAGTTTGTATCCTGTAGTTTTGCCTGGACCCGCTGTGTTTCTGTTGTACTACTCTAAGGGACGTAATATTCACAGGCAAGTCCTTCTGTGAGTATTATGTCATCGATTTGCGCACTACACATGAAGTGGTGTGCTAGGTCTCCACAGTAGTGGATGCTTACGCGATTTATCGGTGTTTGCACTTTATGAACAGATTTTTATTAATCATTATATCACCTCTGATCATGATCCATATGATGTCTTGTGATTAGTTCGTTTAGTTCTTGAGGACATGGGACAAGTCAAGATTTTAGTAGTGGAATTATGTTGAAGTAATATCTAATGGTTTGATATTTAAGTTGTGGTGTTATTCTTCTAGTGGTGTCATGTGAACGTCGACTACATGACACTTCACCTTTATGGGCATAGAGGGATGCATTGTCTATCTGGCTAATAATTGTGGGGTTGCCGGAGTAACAGAAACCTAAACACCCGTTAGGAAACCGATGCACGAGGGAGTGTAGGATCCCAAAGTTTAAAGTTGTGGTTATATTTATCTTAATTACTTTCTTGTAGTTTAGGATGCTTACAAGGGGTGCAATCACAAGTATGTATTAGTCCTAGTTGGGCGGTGCATTAGCATAGGTTCACCCACACAACACTTATCAAAACAATAAATATTAATCGACTGTATGAAACGAAAGCGCTTGATGAAGTTCCCATGTCCTAAAGAATGTTTGGTAATCATAAGTAGAACAACCGACCTGTCCTTTGCTCTAAAAAGGATTAGGCCACTCGCTGCAATTATTATTACTGTCTTTATGTACTCGCATTTTATTTATCTGTTATATCAAAAACCACCAAAAACCTGTTTGCTAGTGTTTATAGTGAATCCTCTACCCAACCTACTTGTCAACACCTTCTGTTCCTTGTTGGGATCGACACTCTTATTTATCGAAAGTACTACGATACACCCCTATACTTGTGGGTCATCAATTGCTTAATATACGTTCTCTTTCAATGGACCATTTAGAAAAGCACTTTTGACATCCATTTGTTGCAATTTGAAGTTATGCGAAGATGCATATGCAAGGAGGATACAGATGGACTCAAGGCGCGCCACGTGAGAATAGGTTTAATAAAAGTCAATGACTTCCACTTGAGTGTAGCCTTGAGCCACCAATCTTGCTTTGTTCCTTCTGACAATGCCATGCTCATCTTGATTGTTCTTGAATATCCACTTGGTGCCAATAACATTGTGGAAATCTTTAGGCTTCTCAACTAGCTTCCAAAATTTATTGTGCTCAAAGTTATTGAGCTCATCATGCATAGCTTCTAACCAATCCGAGTCTTCAAGAGCCTTAAACACTTTCTTTGGTTCCACCATGGATATGTGAGCTTGATGCTCACTAAAGCTTGCCAATTTGAGCTCTTGTGGATCTTCTCACTTGAACATCACTCAACACCTCATCATTGAGGCATCAATTTGCTTCAAGGCTCTAGCAATACTATTGGCATGACGGGCTTAGATCTCCTCATTATTGCATGGAGGATTCACTTGATCATTGTAACATCCCAGATTTTTAAATTAAAAATCACAAAAAATTAAAACTATGTTTTCTTGATTAAAGCAAGCCACCAAAAACAAATAAAAATCAAACACAAAGGAAATATTATTGTTATTCCATTTTTGTTGGAACTAAAAATCCATTATGCCTATGTTTTCCTAAACCCTAAAGCATATTCAAAATAAATATTGTTTATTCAGAGTAATTGTTTTCTCTTGGCAAACAAAAACTGTTTTCAATTCAACTATTACCTTGAAAATGGTTTATATCTTTCAAAACCATTGGATTTTTTTAATGCTTAATACTTTTACAAGCCTCAAAATATTTTAAGAGAAACAAAGACATTTATATAAATTATTTTATGATGTTCCAAGCTTTAAATATAAAGTGGTATTCATAAAATCTTGGAAATAATATAAAGTGGCTTATTACAAATTATATGTTTCTAATGATTAATGCAACTTCTATTTATGAATAATAATTCAATTGATAATTATTGGACTATCAAAATTAATTTAAAATCCCAAAACTCATTATTTTGGTTTTAAATGATTTATTACCGTCTTAAGCAGTAAAATGAATTTCCAACATTTTAATTGGGCACCAAAATAGGTTTAATATATTTTAAACTAAAAGATTGGACTGTAGAACTTTTATGAATTTTTATTCCAATTAATTATTTTTCTCCCTTAAATGGCATTAATTTCGATTTATGCAAGTATGCATAATTTCGAAAATTTTGATTTTCAAACGTGTTGAAAACATTCTAATAATGCTCTTTGTTGAAAGAAAATATTTTTACAAAATTTTGCAATTGGTTTGAGGTTATTTGGACTTGTAAATTAAAAGTTATTAAAAACATAAAATAAAATAAAAAGAAAAAGAAATGCGGATGTCATCGATGACGTGGTCATCTTCAACCCTGAGAGGAAATTGCTGGACGTTTCGGCCTTAATTTTCGTCGAGTGATTTCTTGCGATTATGGCCATTATTTCTTTGTCCCCTTTCCCTCTACTTAACGCATGTTGCCTCCTCTCTCTTCTCCCTTTCTTCCCTCTCCCAATCGTGCCCCGAGGCTCCCAGTTTTGCTCGCCGAAGCTCTGCGTCTCTGTCGTCGTCATTCATCGATTCCGACCGAACCAGCGAGTCCCCGCCGCTCTCTCTTGTCCTTATCTCCTCCCCATGTGTCGACGCATCTTCTCATGTAATCCTTCAACTTTATTGCATAGGGAATCAAGCACACTGTGCGCATCTGCGCGTCACCAGAGCCCGCGCCGCCTTCGTCCGTGGATTGCCGCCGTTCTAGGAAGCGTGCACCGTCTCTCTGGCCTCCACCGAGCTCGTCGTGTCGCGACGCGCCTAGTCGTGACGTCCCCGAGCCCAGGAGACAACCGGAGAGCCACCACCGTCAAGTTTCTCCTCGCAGAGCACTGGAGCGCCGCCGTCCCTGCCATCTCCGGCCACACGAGCGACGCCACGGTAAACCCTAGCCCCTCCACCGTCCGATCTAATCGAACGACAAGGGATAAATAACTTAACTGAATCTGTATCAGCCAACCACAGTGCGTCATATAAGCCTGCTACAACGAGCCAATCATATTATGCTACGTGACCCTTCCATTTATCTATTTATCCGGAATAGAAATTTAATTGGTAATTTTGCAGAAAAGACCCTAGAACTTGCAACCATCATAACTTTGTAACCACTTGGCCAAATTTGACAAACTTGGACTTTCTGAAATCCTCTGGATGTGTAGAATCTTTAGGCACAGACCAAATTTAAATTTTACTATATAAAAATTGTTCAAATTCAAATGTGTTTCTTTGATGAATTTTGGCATAATTCAAAATCTATAAATCCAATTTTTACAAACAAAATATTTTTGGTATCCTTATAATGTGTACTAACAGTAACCACTGCCCAAAATCATGGTTTTATTATTTTATGATTGATTTAGAATTTAGATTGCCATTTGGGTATTTAGACATAATTTAAATTCTATAAATAATTAGAAAAAAGTTTTCCTAGGCAAAGTTGCTACATTTTGTAACTTTAGACCATAGAGACCAGTATCCCAACCACTTGACCATACTAGAATCATTTCGATGAATACTTCGCCAATTTTTTACACATATGTTTCACATCATGTTGCCCTTGTCTTAGAAAATATTTTACATATATTTTCTATGTGATGTGGCTATATTGGACCAATGCTAACTCCTTAGTGAGGTTCAAACTTATACATTGCCAACTAGTGAACCCAAAAAAACTAGTACCATTATTTTCTATCTACTTCACAACTCCCTGATTCTTGCTTCAAGAATTCATCAAGTTAGCAAAATGGAAATCAAGAATCAAGCACAAGAAGGAACTTCATTATCAAATGGTGGCAACATGAAGAGCTACAAGGAAGATCATTGAAGAAATTGAAGTAAGGAATTAGACTCCACAACAACTAGAAGCAACTCAAGGCAGTACAAGAGTATGGAGGAATTAAGGAGAAAACATCTACATCTGTCTTTCTATCTTTCTTCTTATTTCCTTTCTTTTCTATGTTACTTAGTGGTATTTTGTGCCCATCCCACTTTGGACCAACTAGTAATAAATACATGAAGAATCTATCAAGACGAAGAGAAGCACCACCCCAGGGAACAAGACTACGATGGAATCAAAAGATGAACTTCAAGAAAACAAGCATGTGAAGACTTGGAGAAAATCTATACAACTTAAAGAATAAAAAGTTGTTTTTGTCCAACCATTGACCCAAATGGAAAATCCCAAGACTTTATCTTATTTTCTCTATTGTTATGAAGTTAGTGAAATCTAGACCTACCCTAACCAAAATGGAAAGGCTAACTTAGACCAATCAAATTTCTTAATGAAAATAACTAAGAGTTAGACTTTGTTATGTGCTACTTTAGTTGAAATAGTGAGATGACCTTGGTGAACTCTTGGAACTTCCTCGAAAAATATGGTAATAATAAAGTTAGATCACATCAAAATCAACCTAGTTCAACCCAAGTGTTTTCCTGGAATTTTCTTATGGATCCATCATAGCATGAATCTTTCAAACTCAAGGTTTTACCAACCCAAGCCCTAGTAGCTAGACTAAAAATCCCTTTTCCATATTTCCTTTTCACTTGAATTGTTTGTAATGTTCTCTTCAATTGTTTGATGAATGTTAGAATGCTTGTTTATTTTTTGTGTGTTTTCAATGTACGGATTGTATAGAGAGCAACGTTCTTTTGTGAAGAGATTAGATTTCTTCACCAACTTCAAAGTCAAGTGGCACATCATAAACTACGTATGTATATTCTATATGCATTAGAGCTTTTTGAGTAGTTTGCAAGATATGAAATATCTTTTACATAAATGTTATGCTATGCTAATATCCTAACTAATGTGTAGACACCCTGTGTTATCCTGATCGGTTGGAAAACCTTGAAATTAATAGAATTTCTTAGCTATGATCATCAAATTTTTTATTTAGATGTTAAGGATGAAACTACCAAGTTGAATTAACCACCTGAATGGATTGATTGTTTTGGTGGTTGAATAAGGGACGAAATATGAAGAAGTGGTGATGTCAACCAGGTAGCACAGGAAACCCACATTAGTGGTGATGCTTACCATCAAGGTGACACGGGAAATCCACATTTCCATGTTTTTAAGTGGTGATGATAACCAGGTAGCACAGGAAACCCACACTAGTGGTGATGCTTACCAGCAAGGTGACACAGGAAATCTACATGTCTATTTGTTTAAGTGGTGATGAAATCTAACAAGGTTGCTTAGGAACACCACAACTTTTGTGGTGATGCTTACCAATAAGGTAGAACATGAAATCCACATTGTTCTTATCTAAATGATAAATTTGTTTATGAAAAATATTAGGATAAAACTTGCTTTCTGCAATTAGCCAAGCTCCACCAAGCCAAATATTCATGTAGCTATAGTCTTGCCGCCTATATCCACCATAGTGTTACTTGCCATTACATTTAACTGTACTGACCCCTTGTGGCTGCATATTCCATCTTGCAGATGGATTTGATGACAAGTGAATATTTCATAGAGGATCTCGAGTCTAAAACCAACATGTTTTGCCTGTGGTATATGAAGAAGATGAGGCTCAATGTTGTACTATGTTTTCCTCTATAATACTATGTTTCCTGCTAGTCTTCTTAGATTATGCAAGTTGTGATCTTAATTCATGCTAGCCTTCATAGCCTATGCAGGTTGTATTATGTTTATGTTGTAAAGACTAGATTATGTGATGTAATAGAATCTGACGCATTTTAATGATATTTCATCTTGTACTGTGGTGCTAGCAATTGATCTAGGCACTAGCACAATAACACAGATGTTCTTGCATTGTTTAAAAATGTGGGAACGCTAATAAATGGTATCCGAGCATTGTGTTGCCTGTAGGATTCGAGACCCTAAGTTTGGAAAAGACCCTATGACTGAAAATCTACTTTGTTCAAACTTTCTAGAAAAAAAAGATCTCATTTTAATCTTTCTCATATCCTCTCATCTAGTATTCACCTTCAAAATTTTCTTGGCTTGTTTTAGATGACCTACCTCTTGAATACCATCAAGGCATGATTTTTGATGACCATACCCTGCAGTGCAAGAAGTATTGCCACCACATGAAGACCTACACTCAAGATTAGGAAGAACTTGGAGAAAGACTCAGATTTCACAACAAGCATTGAGAGAAGAACTTCAAGAAATACGAGAAGATATAAATGAGACCACCAATCAAGTTGCCTTTAGAATAACGTTAACGTGTTAGTGTATTGATCATACAATTGAGTGTGGTATGCCAATAATAGATTGATTGTTAAACCTTGATGTTTGGTGTGAATGATGCTTGTTAGTTGTTGTTTGTTAGATGTTTTTCCTGGCTCTGCTGTGTTGGGTAGGAACCTTCTCTAGATATTTTAAATCTCTACTCATCCCAACTGAACCCACATATGCCTCCTCGTCGTGACCCCAACAACAAAAATTACAATGATGTGGTGTAGTAGATGATGGCCACTTAAGCTCAACTCATGCAGATGATGGCTCAGTTTATTGCAGTAGCAACCAACAACAACAACAACAATCCACCACCACCTCCACCGCCACCACCATCCCTAGTAGATAGACTTGCTAGATTCCCGAGGCTTAAACCTGCCAAGTTCTCCTTTTCCTCAGAACCAATAGTGGCATATGACTGGCTGCGCTCTATTAACAAGGACTTAGTGACCTGTGAGTGCACTGAAACTGAGAAGGTGAGGTTCACTGCTAACCTGCTTGAAGGACCCGTTGCAATGTGGTGGGAGACTGATACGTCTCCAACGTATCTATAATTTCTGATGTTTGATACTTCATAAACATATCCTTAATTTCTGATGTTCCATGTTGTTTTCTTATTGTTTCCCACATGTTTTCTATACACTTTATGTCATTTTTATCGATTATTCCGGACTAACCTATTGACAAGATGCCATAGAGCCAGTTCCATGTTTTCTGCTGTTTTTAGTTCTAGAAAAGTTGTTCTGGAAATATTCTCGGAATACAAAAATTTGAAGCCCGGAAGTCTTAGAATTCCCGACGGTTCCACGAAGTCCCGAAGAGATCCGAAGAGGGGCCTCAGGGGGCCCACACCATAGGGCGGCGCGCCCCTGGCCGCGCCATGGGGGTGGTGTGGCCCCCTGGCCTCCACCGCCTTTGCTCTTTTGCCTATTTATACCCCCCGAGACGTAAACCCTAAAGATATACCACTTCGTCCCGAAAAACACCCGAGACCGCCGTCATCGTTATCCCGAGATCGGGAGGGTTTTAGAGCTCTCCCCGGCACCCTGTCGGGAGGGAAATTCATCACCGGAGGGGTCTACACCACCATGCCCTCCTTCGAAGTGATGCGTGAGTAGTTCATCCCTGGACTACGGGTCGATAGCAGTAGCGAGATGGTTGTTGTAGCATCCCAAATTTTAATAAAGGTGGAATACCTGTGTTATTGTGCTAGTCCCTGGATCAATTGCTAGCACCACAGTACAAAAAGAAATATCATGCAAATGCATCAAATTCTATTACATCGCATGATCCAGTCTTTACAAAATAGTATTACAACTTGCATAGTCTTAGAAGACTAGCAGAAAACAAAGATATACAGCGGAAAACATAATACAACATTGAGCCCATCTTCCGTCCTTCCTTGTCCAGCTGCCCATCTCCCAACACTGAAATCCAAGCACCACAAATACTGTTCACTTGGTCAAAATTTTAATTATTGAAAATGGTGATGTGATTCTTCCGTCCTTCCTTGTCCAGCTGCTCATAGTTTTCCATAATCGGGGACACGGCTAAGATCTTAGTTTGTTGACTCTGCAGAGTTTGTGCACTTTCACCTTCAGACTCAAATCAGCCCAAACATCCTATACACCCTGAGTGCATTAAGGAAAGGAGAAGATTGAGACGAGATCTTTCAGAAGCAAGAATTCAACCTAATGGCAAGACCCGTTCCACCTATAATTATGCTACATCTGCTTGTCAAGCCTAGGCTGAAACCTCGCAACTTAATTAATCAAGACAGAGCCCATATGACTAAAGGCTGCACTGGAAGCAATCTAAACTTGGGGAACATCATAATCACTTTGTTCCTGGGTGGCATTCCTTCAAGTGAACTCCCCTCAGGGAGACACTCAACTATCAACAGCCCCGCAATACCAATCCACCCAGGTGGTTCATTGAAGTTGTTATTTAGAATTTTCCCACAACATCAAGTAAAAACAATTTGTAACCTTGCATAGCATCTATCAAGTTCTAAGGATATAATGATAAGGTAAATGGATGTCTACACACTACTAGGATAATAGCATAACATAATATAACTTAGTAAAATTTCCTATCATGCATACTACTCGAAAATCAACTAATCCATATAGAAAATAATGGGTAGTTGAATGATGTGTTACTTGCCTTGTTGAAGTTGGTGAAAGAATCACACTCTCTTCATAAAAGATCGTTGCTCTCCGTACAATCTATTGATTGAAAACACAATAACAAAATAAACAAGCATACTAGCAATCAAACACATAAGTGAAGAAAACAAACAGAGAAATTAACCAAGTTGGCTAGGACAAGGTCAAGATTTGATTTTTGAAAAGATTTATTCTCTAATGGTCCAATACATTCTAAGGAGTTTTCAAGGTTTTACTTGGGATGGACTAGGTTGAGTTTTGTAGAAAACTAACTTTATTTTAACCATACTTGTCGAGGAAGTTCCAAGAGTTCACTAAGGATGTTTAGGTTGAGTTGGTAGTAACCAAACTTTATTGAAAACATATTTATCTAAGAATTTCCAAGACTTCACCAGGGTGATCTCACTATTTCAACTAAAGTATCACATCATAAAGTGTAACACTTAGTTGTTTTCATTCAAAACATTTGAGTACTCTAAGTTAGTCTTTCCATTTTGGTTTAGGGTAGGTCTAGGTTCAACTAACTTCTTAACAATAGAGAAAACAAGATAAAGTCTTGGGATTTTCCATTTGGTTCAATGGTTGGGAAAAATAACTTGTTATTCTTCAACTTGTATGGATTGCTTCTAGTTCTCATGTGATTGCCTTCTTGAAGATCATCTTCATGCCATCTAAGTTGTTTCCTTCCTTGGTGTGGTGCTTATCTTGGTCCTGATAGTCTTCATGGTTTTCTCACTAGTTGTTTTCCCAAGTGGTGTGGTCACAACTAAGTGTTTTATTTAAAAAATGTGAAAATATCACTAAGTCAAAATAGAGGAGAAATGAGACAAGAGGATATAATGGGAGAGGTGAGTCTTCTTCTTCATTTCTTCATGTACTTGCACTTGATGGGGTATGCTTCAGATTGTTGTGGAGCCTAATTCATTTCTTCAATGATCTTCCTTGTTGCTCTTCATGTTGCCATCAAGTTGAAAGGAGAAGAATAGAAAAGGGAAGGAAAAGACTTAGAGAGAAAGGGGGTTAGTCTTCTAGAAGTTTCTCTGGTTTTATTCTAAGTACTTTCACTCCTTGGAGATGCTTATGAAGTTTGTTTTATTATCTAAGTACTTCATTGGTCTTCTATCTTCATGTTGAAAAATCTCTAGATGGTTAAGTCCTCCATTGCACTTCATGGTTCTCACAAATCCCAACTTGGTGAAATCTTGAAGCAAGCATGGGGAGACAAGAAGTTGATGGAAACATTTGTACTAGTGTTTTTAGGTTCATTTGTTGGATAAGTATAAGTTGAAACTTCACTAAGGACTTAGCCTTGGTTTCATATAGCCATACACACATAGAACCACTTAAGCAAAATATTTCCTAAGTCATTTTTAATATGGTGTGAAACATGTGTGTGATAACTTGGCCTAAAATACATGGGTATGGATCATATGTGTCCAAAATTCTATGGCACTGGTTTCTATGGATTAAGGTTGCCATATGGAGCAACATTGCTTAAGAAAACATATTAAAATTATTTATAGAATTTAAACTAAGTCAAATTTGCTCAAATGGCCATATAATTCTAAATCCATTCTAAACTTGTTCAAATAAAATTTTGGGATTATGGATATGTTATTACACATTCTAAGGAACCCGAAACAGATTAGTTTGCAAAAATTGGATTTGCAGAATTTGAATTATGTCAAATTTCATCAAACAAGCATATTTGAAAATGATCATATTTTAAATTGTCAAATTTTAATTTGGTTAACGCCAAAAGATTCTACATGTTCTGGTGATTTCAAAAAGTCCAAGTTCATCAAATTTGGCCAAGTGATTTAAAAGTTATGAGGTTTTGAATTTGCAGGAACTAATTTGTAAAACTGCTAATTGATTCCAGCGGGAGAAATAATTTGAATTAAGGGCTGGCCACATGGCATGCTGTGATTGGCTAGGGGTGCTGACTGTGTGTCTACGTGGCTAGCTGACTGGGTCTGATGACGTGGATAAGTCAACAGATCTGGGCCGTCCGATCCAAATCTGAGGGTGGCATACCCCTTCGGTGAGGATCTAATCCTAGCCGTTGCCTAGATCTAACAGTTGAGGGAAGGGGAGGAGCTCACCACTGTGGATCCCGCCGGAGATGGTGTCGCGGTGGTGCGTGGCGCCGAAGTTTCGAAGGGATGCCTTTCCGGTGGTCCTCGATCTCAGCGGCTACGTCGACGAGATGCGGTGCGAAGCGGTGAGCACTGTGGTGACGACGGCGCGAACTCCCGCTTCCTGAGACGGTGGCAACGAGCGGCCGGATCCGTGCACGCAACAGCGAGCCTCGGTGGTGTATGGTTTCGTCGATGCGCTGCGAAGGAAAAATGATGGAGGGGTCAGGAGGATGCGCGCGGCTGAGGGGAAGAAGGAGGACCAGAAACTAGGGGCAGAGACTCACCAGGTTGGCCGGAATCGGAGGAACACGACGACGGTATCGGAGAACTCCGGCGAGATATTTCTCCAGCCTTGGGGTAGGGTTTGGGGGGAGGTTGGAGGGGAAATGGAGAGGGAGCCCGTGGATATTTAAGGAGACAGATAAGGGAGGAAATAATGGCCTTGATGGCCGGAATCGGTGCGGAAAAAATCGTGGCCGTGACTGCCGGTGTTTCCTTCCGGGAGGAAGACGAAGCTGACATCATCAGTGACGTCCATGTGGGCCCGAGTCGTCAGGGAGAGAAAGAGTGGGACGGGCTGGGCTGCTGCGGCTCGGCCTGCTGCGCGCGTGCGATGGATAAGAAGGAGGGAGAGGGAAATGGGCTGGGCTGCTCTGGCCTGCTTCTCTTTCTCTCTTTTTTTTTTGTGTTGTATTCCTTTTTTTTTTGTTTAATTCAAATGTTAATAACTTCTGTTATAAATATTCAATTGATACCAAATAAATTTCTAAAACCTTGAAATATTAATATCTTTCAACCCAAGTCATTTTTATAAAATTTTAAACTTATTTATATTTTTGAAATCGGAGTTTTGAATAATTCGTTAATAGTAACTTTATGTTATTTCTAATTTAGAAAAAATATAAATGTTTGTCAAATTAAACTTCAGTGACATGCTACATGTTGTAAACTTATTTGTGAAAGTTATTACAACTTATTTTCCAAGATTTTACATTTAAAAATAGTGGTAACCCTAGTAGCAACTCATGCCATTTTTAAAATAGAAAGCAATCAAAGTGAATAATTTGATACTTAATTATTTGAAAACATGTTTCTTGTAAGTCCTTTTATGAAAGGAAAAATTGTGAAAACCGTTTTGGTACTGGATCATTAGTTGAAAAGTGATATAGTTGATTTTTTTTGTCTCCAATTTTTATTGGGTAGAAGTTGAAAACAACCCTTTGGAAAACATGTGTGTAGTGAAACTATCTTATACTATTAGGGTTTGATAAGACATTAATGTGGTCACAAAACTATTTTCAAATTTAATCAAATTATTAAAGATGGTGAAAACAATTCTTAGGGCTCTGAATATAGAGGCAAAATTGGATTAATCATTGTAAAACAATTAATATGACCTTTGTGTTTTGAGTTTTATTTGTTTTTGGTGCCTTGCTTTAATAGAAAACAAAAAGTTTCAAATTTTTGTGATTTTTGCATTTTCCAAAAATCAGGGATGTTACAGTTATTCTCTCCACTTTGTACCTCATGTTTAGATCTTGTGAGCTTCCTAATATGATCAAGATCATCTTTATTTAATACTAAATGTTGTGTTTGCTGAGATATGATGAATGTTGAATGCTATGTCTTCTGATTATCAATCTATAATGTTATCTTCATGCATATGCTATTTATGATCTTGCATGCTCTCCGTTATTAGTAGATGCTCTGGCCAAATAGATGCTAGTAACTCCAAGAGGGAGTATTTATGCTCGATAGTGGGTTCATGCCTCCTTTGCATCTGTGCTCGAGTGACAAAAACGTGACGGATGGAGGATGTGCTGTTGCCATTAGGGAGAAAACAACGATGTTTACCTCGATAATCTGTTGCTAGCAACTTAATACCCAACGTTTGTTCAAATGATATTCGAAGGGTGGATTATTAGACATAGATGCAGTTGTCTGACGGTCTATGTATTTTGTTGTAATGCCCGCATGAATCACATAGTAATCTTTATGTCTTGCATATGCACTACGGTGCAGTCTTCATTTCTGTCAATTACCCAACTGTAATTTGTTCACCACACATATTATTTATCTTTCACGGAGAGACACCACTAGTGAACTGTGGACCCCGGTCCATTTTCCTCATAGTGATAAAACACCTACTACTTTCATATTGTTCCTACTGTTTTCCACACCATACATTTAACCTCTTTGTGTTCAGCAAAATCGGTGAGATTGACAACCTCACTGCTTCGTTGGGGCAAAGTGATTTGATTGTGTTGTGTAGGTTCCACGTTGCCGTTGAACCGGCAGTGCGCCCTGCCATCTCAGCTGCATCAACCTTCTGAAGTTACTCCTTCCTCCTACTGGTCCATTCAACCTTGGTTTCTTTCTTAGGGAAACTTGCTGCTACACCCTTCATACCTTCCTCTTGGGGTCTCCCAACGAACGTGTGTTCACACGCATCAAGGCATTTTCTGGCGCTGTTGCCGGGGAGAAAGAGAATTTCTGCAAGGGGAGTCTCTCACTTCCAATCTCTTTACTTTTTTTTGTCTTGCTTAATTTATTTTATTTTGTCTTGTTTGCTTCTCTTTATCAAAAAACACAAAAAATTGGTTCTTACTCTAGTTGTTATTTTTTGCTTTATCATGCTTGCTAGCAATGCTTGATGCCTTTGAAACTAGATCTTATAGGAAAGGTGGGTTCATAGATGAACAACAAAAATATTATAAGGAACACCGCTTGTCACAAAAGGGAATACACTTATGGGAGCAAATTAATAAATTGCATGACTATGCAAAAAACTTGTGCTCTACTTATAATGTTACTTATTGCTTTGATAAATCTTGCTGCTGTAGGAGGCATAAACACCTGCCTTTTCAATGTGAGTATAATGATGATGTTACCATATCTTCTTATGTTAAGAGAAATTATGCATTATATGATGTAGAACAAATTGAAGAATTTATTGCTTGGAAGGGTGCATTCGGAATTGCTTATTTACTTAAAAGTATTGATGATGCACGTGATAAATATGAGATTTATGCTATACTTGAATATTTCTTTGATAATTACAAGGATTTTAATTACTACATAATGGAATATCTTAATAAATGCTCTCAACCTAAGGAAGAGACTAATGCCTTGCAGGAACCTATGGAAGAAGAAACTGCTGAATCTGTAAGCTCATTGGATGAAAAAGAGGAGGAGAGTGATGATCAAGAGGAGGAAGAATGGAGCTACCCATGTCTACCTCCCAATGATAGTAACTCTTTAACTCATACATTATTTGATTAAATTGATACTTGCTATACTTTTGACCTTGATACTAATATGAATGAAACTTGTGAGAATGATATTGCTACTGTTATTTATGATAATCCATGCTACTTGGATAAATCTTATGATAATACTCTTGATGATGGTCCTATGTTACTTGATGTTATAAATTATAATGCTACTGAAAATAGGATTGCTATAATGTTTCATATACCTTTTATGTGTGCTCAATCATCTTGTTTTGCTATTACTAAAAGTGGGAAGAAAGATGAGCAGATTTTAAATTTTGATCCCACTATTTTTGAGCTTGATATGAATTGTCTGCCTTTAGACCATGACAAACATTCTTTATGTGATAATTATGTTGTTGAGTTTGTTCATGATTCTACTGAAAATTATTACGAGAGAGGAAAATAAGGTTGTAGGAATTTTCATGTTACTAAAACACCTCTCTTTTTGTTGAAAGTTTTGAAGTTGCTCTTGTTCTATCTTTCCATGATTTCTAGTTTGAGCTTCTTAAATTTATTTCTTTACAAGATTCCTATGTATAGGAAGTGGGTTAGACTTAAATTTTATTATACTTGCTTCTTTATGCTCCCTTTTTCTTAATTCATATTGCTTATGTGAGCATCTTCTTCACTTGAAAACACTTGATTCCACTTTTCTGGGCCTAGCTAAAAGGCGTTAAAGAAAATCACTTCTTGGGAGATAACCCATGGTTTTATTTTTTCTTTGTTTTTGTATGTTTTCTTTGATTCAATAGGTTGTATACTTCTGTATCAACTCCTTTGTATCTTTCTTCTCATGTTTTAGAAGTGCCAAGTAAGGTTTCTGACGAGAGTTGGAGTTGGTTTTTGGATTTCTGCGCAGGAAATAGATTTCTGCTGTCCACCGTAAACAATTGTATAAATCATAGAAAAATCAGAATGACCTGAAATTTCTTGTGCTTATTCCTCGGCTAATTCCGAAATTTTTTTGTTCTTTAATTTGTTCGATCTGAGCAACATAACTGCCTCGAAAAAAAGTCGTCTTTACAGACAGTTCTGGTTTTGACAGATTCTGACATTTTTCTTGCATTTGCTCTTTTGTGATGTCAAGTAGATTTATTTGCTTCACAAAACATCAGTGGCTGTAGCTTATGTTTAAAAGTATCAATAGCACTTGCACCATACAGAACCGATGGGTTTTTAATTGTTGCACTAACCCTCTAATGTGAATTACTGTTTGAGTGTGGTGTGAAGGAAGTTTTCAAGGGTCAAGAGAAGAGGTGATATATGTGATCAAGAAGAGTGCAAGGTCAAAGCTTGGGGATGCACCCGTGGTTCATCCAAGAATATTTTTAGAAGACTCAAGCATCTAATCTTGTGGATGCCCAAGGCATCCCCTTCTTCATCAACTATCCATCACGTCACTTCTCGTGAAACTATATTTTTATTCGGTCACATCATATGAAGTTTACTTGGAGCGTCTATTTGTTTTTATTTTTTTACTTTGTTTTCTTTTGTTTTCCTTGCTTCAATACTATAGTTGGACCCTAGAATTCCTTTTTTGGGAGAGAGACACGCTCCGTTTTTTCGTTTGAATACTCGTTATGATCGTATTCTTAGTTTTTCTTCTAGTTGCTGCAAAATTTCTTGTTTAGCTCTTATTTTCATTGCATCTCTTATTCAGAGATGTTAGTTTTAGTAGTTTTATGTGAGTACTCTCATGTTTTCTTGCTGTAGCATTTAGAGAGATTTTGTTAAAGCATGTTTTATATGGTGCTTGTTGGGAAAAGAAATTGCTGCTTGAGGTAGAATTTATAACGGTGCAAGTAGTAGCTTGTATAGACTGTGGATAGACTTTTTCACATCATGCTAGATGTTATTTTAGTTATAAAGCCTTTTGGTTATTTAGTAGAATGATTAGCCTCAAATATCTGAGAGTGTTTAATGTGTCTTTGAAAGAATCATGAGTTGTTCTTATCATATTGAAGCATAAATTTGTGTTGTTCTCTTTTGATTGTTTTATTTGGTTAACTTGGCGCATGCTCACACCATGTTTATGAATATGAACCAGTCACTAATATCCTCCATGATCATTTAGTTTTTGAACTTGTGGTACCACTTATGCTTTGATTAATGATGTTTATGTAGCTATGCATGATTATGGCTCCTATGCTCTCTTGATTTGTCGCTCCCAGTCTTTTGCTAGCCTTCACCTGTACTGAGTATGAGCTCTACTCGTGCATCCAACCCCCCAAAACCAAAGTTTTCCCATTGTTTCCACCATACCTACCTACATGTGGTAATTAACCGCCACTCCAAAGTAAATTTCTCATGTGTTACCTTTAAAACTTTCAAAATTACCCCGTTTTAGCTCACGAGGACGTAAATAGAGAATCTTTATCTCACTTGTTGATTGGACTTTCACACCCTGGACTAGTGGCTTCATCCGCGTATCTACTGATAGAAGAGCTGGTAGCGGGGTGCCCAGCACCAAATTAATAACACAAATTTTCTTCACTATTCCCCCCCCCCCCCCGATTTATCATTCAAAGCATAATTGTGTAAACAAAAGAGAAAGAGGGATGACCTTCTACCCAGTTGTGTCCTTCTATGGGAGCCTCTCTTGTGAAGTACTATATTTTTTGTTTACCATTCGTTGACATAAGCATACACCTCTCTTAAAATATAGATACTCCTCCACGGTCTGTGATTGTTGGCAGGCACCCGAGGATTCGGTTAGCCATGGTTGGGAGGAGTATCAAATTTGTATACCTCTGTTTAATAAAATAAAAGCTCTAGCAAATGAGTGATCCATTCTTCCCTCTGCGAAAGGCCTTTCTTTTACTTTTATGTTGAGTCTCCATCTTCTAACTTTATGCACGGTTGAGAGAGCATAGTTTCCATTCTGATTTTTATGTGCATTTGTCCCAGAAACATTATTAATTGATTCATCATATGTTATTGCTTGTTCTCTAATTATTTGTTCTAGTCTTCCTCATGAACTTTGAAGGTGTCCTAGCATTTATGTTTTGCCCCACTCTTAAGGACTAGCGAAATATCACTTTGACATGTTTTCTCTATACTTGAAACAAACGTATATCTTTCTTTGCATTGTTATTCATGATCTTTTATTTGTGTTACTTCTCATGATGCAAGGTGATTGCTATGCTTTATTATTACAATTATATTTATCATGCTTGTGTTGAAGTTCTATGATCTAAGCTTAATTATGCTTTTACATTATTGCTGATCAAGTTTATGTTGGTAGCATGTCACCTTAGAAATTATGTGTTTTTATCGTTTACCTACTCGAGGACGAGTAGGAACTGAGATTGGGGATGTTGATACGTCATAAACGTATCCTTAATTTCTGATGTTCCATGTTGTTTTATTATTGTTTCCCACATGTTTGCTATACACTTTATGTAATTTTTATCGATTTTTTGGACTAACCTATTGACAAGATGCCAAAGAGCCAGTTCCCTGTTTTCTGCTGTTTTTAGTTTCAGAAAAGTTGTTTTGGAAATATTCTCGGAATTGTAAAATTCGAAGCCCGGAAGTCTTAGAATTCCCGAAGATTCCATGGAGTCCCAAAGAGACCCGGAGGGGGGCCTCAGGGGGACCACAGCATAGGGCGGCGCGCACCCCTAGCCGCGCCATGGGGCGGTATGGGGCCCCCAGGCCTCCACCGCCTTTGCTCTTTCGCCTATTTATACCCCCCGAGACGTAAACCCTAAAGATATACCACTTCGTGCCGAAAAACACCCGAGGCCACCGTCATCGTCATCCTAAGACCGGGAGGGTTCTGGAGCTCTCCCCGGCACCCTGTGGCGGTGGGTGGGGGGGCAATTCATCACTGGAGGGGTCTACACCACCATGCCCTTCTCCAAAGTGATGCGTGAGTAGTTCATCCCTCGACTACGGGTCCATAGCAGTAGCTAGATGGTTGTTCTATCCACTTTGTACCTCATGTTTAGATCTTGTGAGCTGCCTAACATTATAACGATCATCTTTATGTAATGCTACATGTTGTGTTTATTGGGATATGATGAATGTTGAATGCTATGTCTTCTGATTATCAATCAATCATGTTATCTTCATGCATATGTTATTTATGATCTTGTATGCTCTCTGTTATTAGAAGATGCTCTGGCCAAGTAGATTCTAGTAATACCGCACGACCAAAAAGCCTCAGAACTCGAGATCTACTCTCGATTCGAGCAACCTGTAACCGATCTAATCATCCAATACAGATCGACACGAGGCAGGAGTAAGGGTTTTACCTCTACGAGGGCCCCGAACCTGGGTAAATCTTGCCTTCTGTCTAGCCGACGATCTCACCAGCGCCCATGACTTCTCCTAATCGAAACCCGATAGGGTCACCTAAGGGACTTGTCGAGTCAGGGATTCGACATCTCCTCTTTATGCCACCATGTTTAGATCTTGTGAGCTGCCTAACATGATCAAGATCATCTATCTGTAATGCTACATGTTGTGTTTGCTGGGATCTGATGAATATTGAATGCTATGTCAAGTTGATTATCAATCTATCATGTTTATGTTATTTATGATCTTGCATGGTCTCTGTTACTAGTGGATGCTCTGGCTAAGTTGATGCTTGTAACTCCAAGAGGGAGTATTTATGCTCGATAGTGGGTTCATGCCTCCTTTGCATCTGTGCTCGAGTGACAGAAACGTGACGGATGGAGGATGTGTTGTTGCCATTAGGGAGAAAACAACGGTGTTTACCTAGTTTACATTGTTTACATTACACACTTTTCTTACTGCGATAATCTGTTGCTAGCAACTTAATACCCAACGTTTGTTCGGATGATATTCGGAGGGTGGATTATTAGACATAGATACAGTTGGATGACGGTCTATGTATTTTGTTGTAATGACCGCATGAATCACATAGTAATCTTTATGTCTTGCATATGCACTACGGTGCAGCCTTCATTTCTGTCAATTGCCCGGCTATAATTTGTTCACCACCCATGTTATTTATCTTTCACGGAGAGACACCACTAGTGAACTGTGGACCCTGGTTCATTTTCCTCATATTAATAAAACACCTACTGCTTTCATACTGTTTTCCTACTTTTTTCCACACCATACGTTTAACCTATTTGTGTTCATTAATACCGGTGAGATTGACAACCTCACTACTTCGTTGGGGCAAAGTGATTTGATTGTGTTGTGTAGGTTCCACGTTGCTGTTGAACCGGTAGTGCGCCCTTCCATCTCAGCTGCATCAACCTTCTGAAGTTACTCCTTCCTCGTACTGGTCGATTCAACCTTGGTTTCTTTCTGAGGGAAACTTGCTGCTGCACTCTTCATACCTTCCTCTTGGGGTCTCCCAACGAACGTGTGTTCACACGCATCAATGTTCCATGTTGATATTATGCCAATTGCTACATGTTTTCTATACACTTCATAGCATTTTTATGCATTTTCTGGGACTAACCTATTGACAAGATGTCACAATGCGAGTTCCTGTTTTCTGCTGTTTTTGTATTTCAGAAAAGTCGTTCTGGAAATATTCTCGGAATTGGACGAAACAAAATCCAAAGTCCCTATTTTTTTTGTCACGTATATGGAGTCCGGAGGGGACTCGAAGGGGGCCAGGGAGGCGGCCACACCATATGGCGGCGCGCCCCCTAGTCGCGGCACCACGTGGTGTGCCCCCTGGGAGCCCACCGACATCGCCCTTCCGCCTATATAATTCCTTCCTCGGGAAAACCCTAAGTACCCGAGCCTCCATCCACGAAAAGTTTCGTAGTCGCCGCCGCCGTCAACCCTAGTTCGGGAGGGTTCTGAAGCTCTTTCCGGCACCCTGCCGGAGAGGGGAATCATCACCGGAGGGCTCTTCATCACCATGCCTGTCTCCGGAGTGATGCGTGAGTAGTTCATCCTTGGACTACGGGTCCATAGCAGTAGCTACATGGTTGGCCTCTCCTATTTTGTGCCATCATGTTTAGATCTTGTGAGCTGCCTAACATGATCAAGATCATCTTATTGTAATGCTACATGTTGTGTTTGTTGGCATCTGATGAATATTGAATACTATGTCAAGTTGACTATAGATCTATCATATATGTTATTTATGATCTTGCATGATCTCCGTTGCTAGTAGATGCTCTGCCAAGTAGATGCTTGTGCCTCCAAGAGGGAGTATTTATGCTACGTAGTGGGTTCATGCGTTCGGTAATCTGGAAGAGTGACAATAACTTCTAAGATTGTGGATGTGCTGTTGCCACTAGGGGTAAAACAACAATGCTTTGTCTAAGGATAATTGTTTTTTTTTACATTACGTACTTTAATTAAGGCAATAATATGTTGCTTGCAATTTAATACCCAAAGTTTGCTCGGATGACGTCCTGAGGGTGGATTATTAGTCATAGATGCAGTTGAATAATGATCTATGTATCATTTTGTAATGCCCAAATGAATATCATAGTAGTCATCATGTCATGTATATGCATTGTTATGCATTCTCTATTTGTGAATTTCCCATCTGTAATTTGTTCACCTAGCATGTTATTTATCTGTCATGGAGAGACACCACTAGTGAACTGTGGACCCCAGTCCATTCTTTTACAATTATAATAGAACCTATTGCAAACACAGTCCTCATTTCATTCACTGCAAACAAACATCATTTTCCATACTATACGTCTAATCCTTTGTTTTCATCAAGACCGATGAGATTGACAACCTCACTATTTCGTTGGGGGCAAGGTATCTTGGTTGTGTTGTGTGCAGATTCTACGTTGCTGCTGAGCCTAGTAGTGCGCCCTGCCAAATCAGGTGTCAACAACCTTCAGAAGTGATTTCTTTCTTCTACTGGTCCGATTAAACCTTGGTTTCATTCCGAGGGAAAATATTGCTGCTGTACTCATCATACCTTCCTCTTGGGGTCTCCCAACGAACATGTGTCCACACGCCATCAGAGACTTATCAAGTCACTCATCCTATAGAAGGAATGACCTAGGATGCTTTCAAGGAGGGATTCCGCAACGCTCATATTTCCTCTGGCATAATGAACCCGAAGAGGGATGAATTCTGTAGTCTGAAATAGGGATGTAGGACTCTAAAAGAGTACATGGATGACTTCTACACATTATCAAGGTATGCGCTAGAGGATATTGATACTAATGCTAAGAGGAAGGATAAATTCCTTAGTGGACTCAAGGGAGATCTGAAGATACCTCTGTTTGTATCTTATGGTCCAAACTATCAAACTTTGCTAGACTAAGCCATCACTCTGGACAACAATATGAGGAAGGAAAAAACAGGAAGAGGAAATTCACTACTAGTAAGACTCACTCTGGAGCAATACACAAGAGGCACCATTTCTCTCAAGACAATGGTGGTCATGTCTTTCACAAACATGGAAACCATCATCATGGTGGAAATGGCCACAACCATCATGACCGTAACCACAATGGATACATGAAGGGAAACAATGGACAACCCAATAATAGTGATAATGGTAATGGTCAACATCGTCGCCAAAACAAGAAGGATTTTAGCAATATAAATTGCTATAAGTGCAAGAACATGGGGCATTATTCAAGCAACTGCCTAGAAAGGAAGAACAAGCTACCAAACCCAAAGAAACAATAATAGTCTGAGAAGCATGAAGTATAAGAATGCAAACACTGCAGGAAGACATGTTGATCAACAAGAATGAGTTTTAGGCGAAGTTTATTTTAGAAATAAAATTTCCCTTAGAAGATGCTCCCATTGTAATAAAACACAATGAATGTTTGAGAAAGGTGTGCCCTTTTTAATAAAATGAGATGATGTTGTGAAATCCTCCGAATTTGGTATTTTGATTGACCCAAAGAGTGACACCTCAATGTCCACAAGAGGAATGTGTTGGTTTGCAACTCTATAGTGAAGGAAAGTTCTACTTAAGTCAATCTGGAATCCAACTACACTCCTAAGCTAATGGAATTAGAATAACCACAAAAGTTTCTTTTAAGGGTGGTAGCCACCTAGTTGCTTTGGAACCCAAGTTACCCAAACCTATCTTTCTTTCTAGCCTTCCCAAATATCGGGACGAGATTTCTTTTAAGGGTGGTAGTTTGTAACATCCCTGATTTTTTTAATTAAAAAATCACTAACAATTAAAACTTTATTTCTTGACTGAAGCAAGCCACCAAAAACAAATAAAAATCAAACACAAAGGATATTATTGTTATTCCAATTTTGTTGGAATTAAAAATCCATTATGCCTCTGTTTTCCTAAACCCTAAAGCCTATTCAAAATAAATATTCTTTATACAAAGTAATTTTTTTCTCTGAGCAAACCTATAAATTATTTTATTTTGTTCGAAGCTTTAAATATAAAGTGGTATTCATAAAATCTTGGAAATAATATAAATTGGACTATCAAATGATTAATTCAACTTCTATTTATGAATAACAATTCAATTGGACTATCAAAATTAATTTAAAAGCCAAATATTTATTATTATGGTTTTAAATGATTTATTACTGCCTTAAGCAATAAAATGATTTTCCAACATTTTAATTGGGCACCAAATAGGTTTAATATATTTCAAACTAAATGATTGGAATGTAGAATTTTATAAATGTTTATTCCAATTAATTATTTTTCCCTTAAATGGCATTAAGTTCTATTTATGGAATTATGCATAATTTTGAAAATTTTGATTTTCAAATGTGTTGAAAACATTCTAATTATGCTCTATGTTGAAACAAAATATTTTTTTCTAATTGCAATTGGTTTGAGGTCATTGGGACTTGTAAATCAAAAGTTACTAAAAATAGAAAATAAAATAAAAAGAAAAAGAAATGCCGACGTCAGCGATGACGTGGTCATCTTCAACCCTCAGAAGAAACTGTCGGCCGTTTCGGCCTTAATTTTTGTCGAGTGATTTCTGGCTATTATGGCCATTATTTATTTATCCCCTTACACTCTACTTAACGCTTGTCGCCTCCTCTCTATTTCCCCTCTCTCCCCTCTCCCCATCGTGCCCCGAGGCTCCCAATTTTGCTCGCCGGAGCTCTGCATCTCCGCCGTCGTCATTCGTCGATTCCGCCAAACCAGCGAGTCCCCGGTGCCCTCTCTTGTCCTGGTTTCCTCCCCATGTATTGGCGCATCTTCTAATGGGATCCTTCAATTTTATTGCGCAGGGAATCGAGCATGCCGTGCGCATCTGCGCGTCGCCGGAGCCCACACCGCCTCCGTCTGTGGATTGTCGTCGTTCCAGGAAGCGTGCATCGTCGCCGTGGCCTCCACCGAGCTCGTCATGCCGTGCTGCTCCTAGTTGTGACTTCCCCGAGCCCATGAGACCACCAGAGAGTCACCGCCGTTGAGTTTCTCCTTGCAGAACACCGAAGCGCCGCCATCCCCGCCATATCTGGCCACCCGAGCGCTGCCACGGTAAACCCTAGCCCCTCCACCGTCCGATCTAATCCAACGGCCAGGAATAGATCACTTAACCAAATCCGTATCAGCCAACCACATCGCGCCATATCAGCCTGCCCAAGCGAGCCAATCAGAGTGCACCACGTGGCCTGACCATTTTTCTATTTATCCGGAATAGAAATTTAATTGGTAATTTTGCAGAAAGGATCCTAGAATTTACAACCACCATAATTTTTTAACCAGTTGGCCAAATTTGACAAACTTGGACTTTTTGAAATCTTCTGGATGTGTAGAATCTTTTGGCACTAGCCAAATTTAAATTTGACCATTTCAAAATTGTTCAAATTCAAATGTGTTTTTTGATAAATTTTGGCATAATTCAAATTCTATAAATCCATTTTTTGCAAACAAAATATTTTTGGGATCATTATAATGTGTACTAATAGTACCCACTTACCAAAATCATGTTTGGATTATTTTATGATTGAATTAGAATTTAGATGACCATTTGGGTATTTAGACATAATTTAAATTCTATACATAATTAGAAAACGGTTTTCCAAGAAAAGTTGCTCCATTTGATAATTTTAGACCATGGATACCAGTATCCTAACCACTTGACAATCCTAGAATCATTTCCATGAATACTTGGACAAATTTTCACACATATGTTTCACAGCATGTTACCCTTGTCTTAGAAAATATTTTGCATATATGGTTCTATGTGATGTGGCTATATTGGACCAAGGCTAAGTCCTTAGTGAGGTTCAAACTTATACATTGCCAACTAGTGAACCCAAAAACACTAGTACCATCATTTTCTATCTATTTCTCAACTCCCCTATTCTTGCTTCAAGAATTCATCAAGGTAGCAAAATGGAAATCAAGACTCAAGCACAAGAAGGAACTTCATTATCAATTTGGTGGAAACATGAAGAGCTACAAGGAAGATCATTGAAGAAATTTAAGGAAGGACTTATACTACACAACAACTAGAAGCAACACAAGGAAGTACAAGTGTATGAAGAAATCAAGGAGAAAACATCTACCTCTCTCTTTCTATCTTTCTTCTTATTTCCTTTCTTTTCTATGTGACTTAGTGGTATTTTCTGACCATCCCACTTTGGACCAACTAGTGAGAAATCCATGAAAAGTCTATCAAGACCAAGAGAAGCATCACCCCAAGGAACAAGACTACAATGGAATCATGAAGATGAACTTCAAGAAAACAAGCATGTGAAGACTTGGAGAAAATCTGCACAAGTTGAAGAATAACAAGTTGTTTTTGTCCAACCATTGACCCAAATGGAAAATCCCAAGACTTTATCTTATTTCCTCTATTGTTACGAAGTTAGTGAAATCTAGACCTACCCTAACCAAAATGGAAAGGCTAGCTCAGATCACTCAAATGTCTTGATGAAAATAACTAAGAGTTACACTTTGTTATATGTTACTTTAGTTGAAATAGTGAGATCACCTTGGTGAACTCTTGGAACTTCCTTAACAAATATGGTTATAATAAAGTTAGATCACATCAAATTCAACCTAGTTCAACCCAAGTGTTTCTTGAAATTTTCTTATGGATCCATCACAACATGAATCTTTCAAACTCAAGCTTTGACCAACCCATGCCCTAGTAGCTAGACCAAAACCCATTTTCCATAATTCGTTTGCACTTGAATTGTTTGTTATTTTCTCTTCAGTTGTTTGATGAATGTTAGAATGCTTGTTTATTTTGCGTTTGTTTTTTCAATGTATAGATCGTACGTAGAGCAATGTTCTTTTGTAAAGATATTGAGATTTCTTCACCAACTTCAAAGGCAAGTGGCACATCATAAACTACCTATGTATTTTCTATATGCATTAGAGCTTTTCGGGTAGTTTGCAGCATAGGAAATATATTTTACATAAGTGTTATGCTATGCTAATATCCCTGTGTTATCTTGATAGGGTGGAAAACCTTGAACTTAGTAGAATTGCTTAGCTATGCTCATAAAATGTTTTATTTAAATGTTAAGGATGAAACTACTAAGTTTAATGAACCACCTGAATGTATTGATTGTTTTGGTGGTTGAATACGGGACTAAATATGAAGAAGTGGTGATGTCAACCAGGTAGCACAAGAAACCCACACTACCGGTGATGCTTACCATCAAGGAGACACAGGAAATCCACATGTCCATGTTTTAAGTGGTGATGTTAAACAGGTAGTTGATACGTCTCAAACGTATCTATAATTTTTGACGCTCCATGCTTGTTTTATACCAATTACTACATGTTTTCTTTACACTGCGTAACATTTTGATGCATTTTCTGGGACTAACCTATTAGCAAGATGCCATGGTGTCGATCCTATTTTCTGCTATTTTTCTATTCCGGATAATTACTTAAGGAAATATTCTCGAAATCGGACGAAACAAGGACTCAACCTCCTATTTTTCCGGACACATCAATGGAGTCCAAAGCAGAGACGAAAGAGGGCACCGAGGTGGCCACACCCTCGGGCGCCCACCGACATTGCCCTCTCGCCCTATATTGCTGCCAACGCAAAAAAACCCTAAAAGGATCAGCCTCCATCCACGAAAAGTTCCGTAGCTCCGCCGCCATCGAAGACAAGTTGCATGGGACAGAAATCTCTATCCTGGCACCTTGCCGGGACGGGGAATTGCCCCTGGAGCCATTTCCATCGACTCCACCGCTATCTTCATCGCCGTTGATGACTTCCATGAGGAGGAGGGAGTAATTCTCCCTCGAGGATGAGGTCTCTACCGGTAGCTATGTGGTTTATCTCTCTCTCCCATGGTTTGATCTTTATGTGATCATGAGCTTTGTAATCTAGTTGAATAAGTAGATGTTACTCTTCATCTATTATGCTACTCAAGTGGTTTTCTTAATGTGAACTCCGGAGTCACCTTGTCCCACGGTGTGAAGGTGACAGTGTGCACACCGTGTGCAACTTTTAGGCTAAAGTTTATAGAAATACTTATCATGAGTTATAATTTTTGTTGGATGTCTCCATGAAATTGTGGTGTTTTTCTGGAACCATCTAGGGTGCTCAAGGTTATAGTGTGGGGTTACCTAGATGGGGAATGTGACTTTAAGGTGTGCTTTTGTAGCCCTACGCGGTGAGTTGGTGTTTGTTATCCAACCGGAGAGTAGTTCAGTGTAGCATAGTGAAGAGAAAATATTTATGTATTAAATTATGATATAATTGTTGAGAGTGTCCACTAGTGAAAGTACGATCCCTAGGCCTAAGCATTGAAACACCGTTTACAACCAGTTCTGCTACATGTTTTCTTGCTGCCATTTTTATTTCAGGTTGCAATTACCACTAATAATCATCCATATTACTTGTATTTCACTATCTCTTCGCCAAACTAGTGCACCTATACCCCTGAAAAGTCTATTGGGGTGTGTTGGGGACACAAGAGACTTCTTGTATCTTAATTGCAGGGTTTCTTGAGAGGAATATATTTGACCTCTACCTCTTTGAGTTCGATAAACCTTGGGTGATCCACTTCAGGGAAACTTGATGCTGTTCTACAAACCTCTGTACTTGAAGGCCCAACACTGTCTACAAGAATAGAAGCATGTGTATGAAATCTGTGCTCATCTTAATATTTTCGAGAGATGGTGCCAAATAATATGAATTTAAATAATGAATAATAGGCACTTCCCCATGGATTAATGATTGTTTTGGTTGGCACCCGAGGATTCGGTTAGCCATGGATTGTGTAAACAAAGGTGGGGGTAAGTGCCAACCATAAGGGAAAACAGGAAAGTGCTAATGGAAACCACTCTCAAAAGTCTAAAAACCTTGCTTGACATGAGTTATGATAAGTTTTTCATTACCATTCATTGACATAGACATACACCTCTCTCAAAATTATATTTTCAATACCTCTACTTTATTCAAATAAAAAGATCTAGCACATGAGTAATCCCTACTTCCCTCTGCGAAGGGCCTTTCTTTTACTTTTATGTTGAGTCTTCATCTTCTCACTTTATGCACCAACTAAGAGAGCATAGTTTTCATTCTGAGTATAATGTGCATAGTCCCAAAATTTATTATTGATTGATTCATGAATGTTATTGCTTGTTCTCAAATTATTTGTATCTAGTCACCATTTAAATTTTCAAGGTGTCCGGGCATTTATGTTTTATTATTCCATGAAGGACAAGCTGAATACCACTTTGCTATGTTCTCTCTATGCTCAAAACAAACGTATAACTTTCAATGCATCATTATTCATGATCCTTTGTTTGTGTTACTTTTCATGTTGAAACATAGTTGCTAAGTTAAATTGTTGGAATTATATCTATCATGCCTATGTTTAGAGTACTTTAATCTCAGCTTGCAATGCTTTTACATAACGTTGATCAAGATTGTGTTCGCTGCATGTCACCTCAAAAATTATTTTGTTATCACTTACCTACTCGAGGACGAGCAGGAGGGGATGCTTGATATGTATCAAACGTATCTATAATTTTTGATGCTCCATGCTTGTTTTATACCAATTGCTACATGTTTTCTTTACACTTCGTAGCATTTTTATGCATTTTCTGGGACTAACCTATTAACAAGATGCCACAGTGCCAGTTCCTATTTTCTGCTGTTTTTCTATTCCAGATAATTACTTAAGGAAATATTCTCGAAATCGGACAAAACAAGGACGCAACCTCCTAGTTTTTCCGACACGTTAACAAAGTCCAAAGTAAAGACGGAGGAGGGCACCAAGGTGGCCACACCATAGGGTGGTGTAGGTCCCTTAGCCACGCCACCACATGTTGTGGGCCCCTCGGGCGCCCACTGACATCGCCCTTTCACCTATATATTGCCCCCGACGCAAAAACCCTAAAAGGATCAACCTCCATCCACGGAAAGTTATGTAGCTCCGCTGCCATCGAAGAGAAGTTTCAGGGGACATAAATCTCTGTTCTGGCACCCTTCCGGGACGGGGAATTGCCCCCAGAGCCATCTCCAACGACTCCACCGCCATCTTCATCACCGTTGCTAACTCCCATGATGAGGAGTGAGTAATTCTCCCTCAAGGCTGAGGGCTCTACCGGTAGCTATGTGGTTTATCTCTATCTCCCATGGTGTGATCTTTATGTGATCATGAGCTTTGTAATCTAGTTGAACAAGTAGATGTTACTCTTCATATATTATGCTACTCAAGTGGTTTTATTAATTTGAACTCTGGAGTCACCTTGTCCCACGGTGTGAAGGTGACAAATGTGCGCACCGTGTGTAACTTTTAGGCTAAATTTTATATAAATACTTATCATGAGTTAAAATTTGTGTTGGATGTCTCTATGAAATTGTGGTGTTTGTTTCGAACCATCTAGGGCGCTCAAGGTGACAGTGTGGTGTTACCTAGATGGGAAATGTGACGTTAAGGTGTGCTTTTGCAGCCCTGCGCGGTGAACAGGTGTTCGTTATCCAACTGGAGAGTAGTTCCGTGTAGCATAGTGAAGAGAAGATATTTATGTATTCAATTACTATATCATTATTGAGAGTGTCCACTAGTGAAAGTATGATCCCTAGTCCTTGTTTCTAAGCATTGAAACACAGTTTACAACCAGTTCTGCTACATGTTTGCTTGCTTCCATTTATATTTCAGATTGCAATTATCACTTATAATCATCCATATTACTTGTATTTCACTATCTCTTCGCTGAACTAGTGCACCTATACACCTGACAAGTGTATTGAGTGTGTTTGGGACACAAGAGACTTCTTGTATCTTAATTGCAGGGTTGGTTGAGAGGGATATCTTTGACCTCTACCTCCCTGAGTTCGATAAACCTTGGGTGATCCACTTAAGGCAAACTTGCTGCTGTTCTACAAACCTCTGGACTTGGAGCTCCAACATTGTCTACAAGAATAGAAGCGTGCGCAGACATCAGTAGTACATGAAACCCACACTAGTGGTGATGCTTACCAGCAAGGTGACACAGGAAATCCACATGTCTATTTGTTTAAGTTGTGATGCAATCTAACAAGGTTGCACAGGAACTCCACAATTTTTATTGTGATGCTTACCAATAAGGTAGCACATGAAATCCACATTGTTCTTGTCTAAAGGATAAAGTTTTTTATGATAAATATTAGGACAAAACTTGCTTTATGCAATTATCCAAACTCCATCAAGACAAATATTCGTGTAGCTATAGCCTTGCCACCTATATCCACCATAGTGTTACTTGCCAGTACATTTACTTGTACATGCCCCTTGTGGCTGCATATTCCATCCTACAGATGGATTTGATAACGAGTGAAGATTTCATATAGGATCTCGATCCTAGAACCAACATGTTTTGCCTGTGGCACATGAAGAAGATGAGGCTTAGTGTTGTACTATGTTTTCCTCCTGCTAGTCTTCTAGGACTATGCAAGTTGTATCTTAATTCATGCTTGCCTTCATAGGCTATGCAAGTTGTATTATGTTTATGTTGTAAAGACTGGATTATGTGATGTAACAGAATTTGATGTGTTTGCATGATATTTCATCTTGTACTGTGGTGCTAGCAATTGATCAAGTGACTAGCGCAATAACATAGATGTTCTTGCATTTTTTTAAATGTGGGAACGCTACAATCATCTTGATCATTTGGGTCTCCGTGTTGACCGGAATGTTGGCCTTTATCATCATCATTATGGCTTGCTCCAACTTGAGATGAAGAGGGATGATCTTAGCCTTGATCTTGGCTAGCTTGAATGATAGGAGTGGTTGGTTCTTGCATATCAACTTGGTCAACAAGAGGAGGGTCTTGAAATTTTTCTTGGGTTGGTGCATCACTTGCTCCCTTGGCATGATCTTCTAATGTAGATGAGGTCACCACTTGAGTAGAGCATAGTTCTTCTCGAGTTTCCACAAGGTGTCCCTCAATTTGGCAAAAAAAATCCCACGCCCATTCTTCCTATGGATTCTTGAGGCATTTCAACATCTACATTAGAAACATGAAATTGCGCCACTTGGGATCCATCATTTTCCTCGAACACCATACTACAAGATTCTATGATAAACCGTGAGGCCTTATCAAAGACTCTATAAGTGTGGGGTTCGGCACCGTAACCAACAAATGTACCCTCAATAGATTTAGATTGGAATTTAGACAAACGCACACATTTTACCAAATAGAAACACTTAGAACCGAAGACACGGAAGTAGGAGATATTTGGTTTATTTCCAGTGAGAATTTCATATGGAGTCTTCATTAAGCACTTGTGAATGTAGAGCTGGTTAGAGGAGTGGCAAGCCGTAGAGATGGATTTGGCCCATAGATATTGGGGAGAAGTATACTCCGCCAACATGGTCCTAGGCATATCCAAGAGAGTCTGATTCTTCCTTTCGGCTACACAATTTTGTTGAGGGGGTATATGTAGTGGAATATGGATGACGAATACCCTCTTCACTAAGAAATTCATTAAGTGTGTAGTTCTTGAACTCGGACCCGTTGTCACTCCTAATAGCCATGATGGGAACATTGTGTTGACGTTGCACTTCGTTGGAGAAGTCCATGATGGCTTGTTGGGTCTCACTCTTCAACTTGAAGAAATAAACCCAAGTATATCTTGAATAATCATCAACAATAACCAAGCAATACTTCTTGCCTCCAAGACTTGACTCGGGCACGACACAAAAGAGATCAACATGGAGAAGCTCCAAGATCCTATTTGATGAGATAATGGTATTGCTTTTATGGGAGGCATCATTCATGTTTCCTTCAACACAAGCCCTAAAAACACGATCTTTGGCAACAAAAAAACTGTCTTTTAGTCCGAGGATGAGTCCACCTTTGTGAAGACTTTGCAAAGTTCTCATGTTGACATGGGATAGGCGGTGATGCCACAACCATCCCACATCCGCCTTTCTGGAAAGACACATCACTTGAGAGTTGGTAGACTTCGAAAAGTATACCACATACAACTCATTTTCGACATGTCCCACGTATGTGACGTCTAGAGTCTTTCTCCACAAATAGACCAGGATTTCAGGTTCAAAGAAGACAAAGAAACCCATCTTCCCTAAAGCACGAACTGAAAGTAAATTGAAACCAAGGGATTCGACAAGCATGACATAAAAAATAGTGATGTCAGGAGCAACAACCACCTTGCCAAACCCCGTTACCTTATACTTGGACTTATCTTCATATGTGATGGTTGCTTGAGATATATTTGGTCGCAACCCCGTCATAAGCTCCTTGCTTCGGGTCATGTAACTTGTACATCCACTATAGGGTAACCATTTTGTCCCAACCGAAGCACAGTCCTACAAGAGATCATTGACTAGAGTTAGGACTTGAGGAGGTTCCTCTCATGTTAGCAACAAGGGTCTTTGGAACCCAAATAGTGTTGTGAATGTAACCTTCAATAGGACCAACATATTTAGCTTGCACAACACCATAAAAATAAATATATAAGAAATTGTGAGGATTGTTAGTTCCCGCGGGGTTGCTATGAGTAGTGTCATCCCTAATGACAATACTACTCGCACCAACATTCTTCTTTGCTTGTGCGGGCTTGGTCTTTCTCTTGTTCTTATTCTTCTTCTTGTTCTTGCTCCTGGCAACATAGCCAAGACCTTGCTTGCCAACTTATGTCTTAGGAGCCACAATCTTCTCAACTCTAGGGCACTTGCCCTTGATTCTTGCTAGCTCTTCCTTTAACCTAGCATTCTCCTCAATAATATTTACATGATCACAAGAAGAAGTAGAGGTACTAGGCACATTTAATTGATCGAGTTGAGTTTGAAGTTGTTCACGAGACTAATTGAGGGTATAGTATTCACTCTCCAAGGCCTTGCAAGACTTGGTGAGATTCTCTAGATCCTCGGTTAGTTTTTCATGACCAACCCCAAACTCAACCTTCTTCCTTTTAGCCCTTTTATATTTAGCAATAGCATGGTCATGTTCTTTAGCGAGTTTAGAGATTAATTCATTATGCGACTCTTCAACAGTTTTAAGTTCCTCCTCAAGAGAAACTCGAACCTCATGCTCTTCCTCAAGAGACATAGTGAGAGATACCTTTTCAATAGCGTCACTCTTTCGATCTCACCTTTCTTCTCAAGATCCTCTTGGGCCTCTCCCAATTGACTCATGAGGAGATCAAAGTATTTCTTGGTCTCACCTTGCACGTTAGACATAAAACGACCCAAGGAGGAAATTTCATCTTCTACAAGAAGACTAGAAAGGTTATTCTTTTCATTTGGAGTCTTAGAGATGATACCTCCGAGGCCTTAGCCATGAAGCACCTTGTGGAGGATTGAGGAATATTCTCATTGGGGGATTCAAAGAGTGATGGAGATGATTATGGTGATGCAATAGCAATAGCGGCCACTTCATTTGTGGTTTCTTCTTCTTCATTATCACCGGAATCATACTCTTATTGAGTCACTAGCACAAACCTTGAAGGAGTTTCTTTTTGAAAGGTTTTGATGGAGGGATGATAACCCGGTAGGCCAACTCCAAGGTGTAATTCGGCCCAAAGGACGCTGCGCAAGATCCGGCTAAGGATAAAAGAACTTCTAGAAGGCCCAGGATTATAGGCCTCGTAACCCGGGTTGTGGGTTACGGTAAGGAAAGTTAGGGTTTTATACGCAGTGTCCGGGTAGGATTCAGGGTGCGCCTTGGAAGGCAAGCCAAGGGGTTCGGGTGCTTTATAAACCGGCCCCTAAGATAGGTTAAGAGAGATCCAAGAGTTCCAACAACATCGCTTGATATCGAACATCCAGTGTAACCCGTGAGTTGAGTTAATATATCGAGATCGGAGACTCGGCGACTTGATTGCCGGCTACCAGATCACGACAGTTGGCGCCCACCGTGGGGCCTGCGTCCAAAGGTGTTTACATCACGGGAGAAGCTCGGAAGAACATGGAGAATCTAGTCATCGGCGAGATCTACATAGACCACGAAGGAGAGAAGATGGTGGACGATTCCGGCTGGGGACCAGAGTCGGATCACCTCGAATCCGGATCTATTGTGACAATCGGCCAAATCAGCATCTTCATCTGTATGGTACGTACATCTGGTTTAAAAGGACAATATCATGTGCATACTACAGGAACTTCTAATAAGGACAAGAAGATACTGAAGCAAGCGGTAAACTCGGTTTCCTCGGCCGTTCCGAGATATCTGAGGTGGTCAGAACAAGATGTAACATGGAGCAGAAGAGATCACCCGGAAAGGATAGAACACCCGGGAGTCTTAGCATTGGTAGTCGCACCGCAGGTCAATGGTTATGAGTTGAAGAAGGTCCTGATGGACGGTGGAAGCAGTATCAATATCTTATATTGGGAAACTTTTTTACGCATGGATCTCAAGGAATCTCAGCTACAGAAAAGCTCGACAATTTTTCATGGGATAGTGCCGGGTCACTCAGCATGCCCCGAGGGAAAAATCGCATTGGAGGTAGCTTTTGGAGAATCGTAGGATAATTATCGAGTCGAGTGGCTCACTTTCGAGGTGGTCAAATTGCGCAGCCCTTATCACGCGCTGTTCGGAAGGCCGTCTTATGCTAAATTCATGGCTAGGCCGTGTCATGTATATTTACAGCTAAAAATCTCGGGTCCTAAACAAACCATCACCATACATGGAAGCCGGGATATAGCAGCTGAGTGCGATGAAGGAGATTCGGTAATGGCCAAGCAGGCTTGCAGAAAAGAGGAACTCAAGTATTATCGGTCTCAAGTAGACCCGGATGACAGGACAGCATTGAAAAGGCCGAATACTGAAGACGAGAGAGCAAAATTCAAGGCGGCGCAGGATACCAAGATGATAGCTTTTGTCGAAGGTGATCCCTCTAAGCAATTTACTATAGGGTCTAACTTGGACAGCGAGCAGGAGAAAGCACTTGTGGAGTTTATTCGTTCTAATGCGGACGTATTCGCCTGGACGCCTAGCGATATGCCGGGTATCCCCACAGAATTGGCAGAACACAGTTTGCACGTAGACCCTAAGTCCAGGCCTGTAAAGCAGGGCATGCGGAAGATGAATGAGGAAAGAAGGAAAGCTATAGGAGAAGAAATCGCGCGGCTGCTGACAGCCGGCTTCATTATGGAAGTATTTCACCCCGATTGGTTAGCAAATCCGGTTCTCGTGATGAAAAAGACCAATGAGTGGAGGATGTGCATCGATTTTACGAGTCTCAACAAGCATTGCCCAAAGGATCCGTTTGCACTACCAAGGATAGACCAAATCATACACGCAGTAGCTGGAAGTGACCTATTATGTTTTCTGGACGCATATTCCGGGTATCATTAGATTAAGCTCAAGAGGGAGGATTGGGAGAAAACATCATTTATAACCCCTTTTGGGGCTTTTTGTTACAAAACCATGACGTTTGGATTGAAGAACGCTGGCGCAACTTATCAACGGTGTATACAGAAGTGCTTTGAGGACCAAATTGGACGCAACGTCCATGCTTACGTGGTTGATGTGGTTATCAAGACCAGGAAGGCAGAGACATTTATCGACGATCTGAAGGAGACGTTCAAAAACTTGAGGAGGTATCAGATGAAGCTTAACCCGACGAAGTGTGTATTTGGAGTTCCAGCTGGGAAATTACTCGGCTTTATCGTTTCCGAGAGAGGAATTTAGGCAAACCCAGATAAAATAAAAGCTATCCAGAATCTGAAAAAGCCGGAAAATTTGAAGCATGTTCAAAAGCTCACGGGCTGCGTAGCAGCCTTGAGCCGATTTATATCCAGACTCAGAGAAAAAGCAATACCCTTGTACCGGCTCTTGAGGAAATCCGATAAATTCGTGTGGGATCAAGAAGCGGATGAGGCGTTCGAGGCACTAAAGAAGCAGTTATCTGAAGCACCAGTCCTAGCGGCCCCGGGTCCTAAAGAGCCCATGCTGCTATATGTAGCAGCGGGCCCCCGAGCCGTTAGTGCAGTAGTGGTTGTGGAGCGTAAAGAGGATGGGAAAGGTTACCCGGTCCAGATACCGGTTTATTACGTCAGCGAGGTATTATCAGAGGCAAAGCAACGCTATCCGCATTGGCAAAAGCTGGTTTTTGGGGTCTTTATGGCCAGCCGGAAACTGAAGCCGTATTTCCAGGAACACCCCATAACAGTGGTAAGTTCGATACCAATGTCGGATATCATCAGAAACTCGGATGCGACAGGAAGAATAGCCAAATGGGCGATAGAGATGGGGGATTATCACATCAACTACGAGCCCAGGTCAGCAATCAAGTCTCAGGCTTTGGTCGATTTCGTTAATGACTGGACACACACAGGCATGACCACCTTTGCTCCAAACTCCGAATCTTGGATCATGCACTTCGATGGATCCAAGCAATATGAGGGATCAAGAGCTGGAGTAGTGCTAACATCACCCAAAGGAGACAAATTGAGTTACGTGCTACAGATTCACTTTGATTGTTCCAACAACGTGGCCGAGTATGAGGCCCTATTGCACGGCTTAAAGGTAGCCAAGGAGATGAACATTAAGAGGATACGATGCTTTGGGGATTCGGACCTTGTGGTACAGCAGGTATCAGGAACTTGGGATAGAAAGGACGCAACTATGGCAGCATACCGCAGAGAGGTTGATAGGGTTGCAGGATGTTTCTCCGGGTATGAGGTAGAACACATAGACAGAAGAAAGAACGAGGCAGCAGACGCCCTTGCTAGACTCGGCTCGCGCAGAGAGCCGGTTCCACCTAACGTCTTCCTGGATGAATTATGACGACCATCAGTTAAAACCGAGTCTGAGGAAGAACTGTGTCGCACCCTGGCTTCTAAGGGATACTCATCTTACGAACTGAATAGCAGGTGCTTGGATTATGGGGCATAACTGATCCCACGTCCCAGCTTCCTGGTAGGCCTGCGCTTATGCGCGACAACACAAGCCCTACTATTCCACCGTCGATGTAAACTATCCACTAGAAGTCATAGGCACTACTGTCGACGTACTTCATATCAATCACGCACTGTACGTCAACAGCTTTGAACGAATGATGATCACAACTTATCTCTAAGACACAAAAGATTGAAATAAGGTTGCAAATGGCCTTCATTAAGGCAGAGATAGCAAATACAATCATCCAGAGGACACATGTCCCAACATAACATTCATTACATCAGCGGAAGCAATCAAAGGTGTCTGAGTACAGACAAATCCAACAGGCTTAAGAAGCCGGAGAAAATAAAGAAGACGAAGCCCATCCACGTAGGTTCTGGATCCAGCCCTGGTCCAGCTATCTACTCGTCTGCAGTCTCGTCAAACTCCACGAAGTAGCCATCCTGGTGGTCGTCGTAGCCGTAGTCGTAGTCTGCGTAAACCACAGCCCCAACGGGGTCAGTACATCCAAGTACTGGCAAGCAAGACTCATAGTTCACCAAAGTATAGCCCGTCAACACAAGCACAGATGACTTGGGTTCAACGGAAAGAGGGGGTACATAAGATGCTGCAACTGGCTGCGCTAACCAACTACAGAGATTCTATCACTTCTAACTATCAGAAAGGGGATAAGATCGAGGGTTGTAACCAACTGAAAGATAACTTCAAACAAACCCATCCTGGACCTCGCCCCTTATCCAAAGAAGCAATCCGAGGATAACTCACACAGTTGTATTAGAGGTGAATCAAGTTATTTGTGTAAATAAACCTATTACTAGTCAAATTGTTAATCATGGGGTGTGAGATAGTGAATCATTAGGTTTAAGTTGTCCTGGGTACTTGTTAGCCAATACTTTCACCAAGTAATCCATAACCGCGGAAAACACGGCTTCTCGAGAAGATTATCCCTGCAGGGTTGCACCAATTTGGCCGTACACGTATGAATAACCCGCCAGATGGGATGCCTCCCACCAAGCGGGGCACTCAACACAATTCAACTCTTCTCCGCATCAAGCCCAAAGCACCTTGGGCGCACGGCTAATCGAGCCCAGAAGAAAATGGACCCTCATAGCACTCTAAGAACGTGTCCCCCTATATGCCGACTACAAAAGTTCCACCCTGCGCTGGGCTCGCAAAAACATGCATGCGGCAAATAGAAAGCACGAACTAAATGAGATGATTTGGACGAGATGCGAATCGAATCAAATTGAGGGGGGCGCCCATACTCGCTTCCCACATGCGGGTAGTGCGCTCATCATGGATCAGTAGACAAGACCCTTTTCCTATTAGGGTCGACACTAGCAGGCCTCAAAACCACACAGGGCCTCCTGCCGGTGCCTTATCATCAAATTATTATTAACAGTAATAACATTAGCATGATTTATTGATTGATTAAACATCGAGCCCCCAGAACATAATGAAATATAGTAACTGAAAGTAACGGGTAACAGACTCGAGCAAAACAACCTAAGCATACTAGTAAGACATCTGGCTCAATCAATAGGGTTGTAGGAGGGGTGGTGAGGCAATATCAGGGTTCAAGGATTCATGTGATAGGTTCGTAACAGAAACAACTACCATTAAGGCTAGCAAGAATAGACAACGGAAAGTATCGGTAACCAGGGTTGAAAGGAACACAATGGTTCATGTGAGTGATAACTTGCCTGCAAACTCAACAGCCGGGTACTGAGCTAGATCCTCAGAAGGGGTGCTGTAAAGGTCGTCTGCCTCAACGTCGTCGTCTATTCGAGAAGAAGCAAACAAACAAAACAGGAATGTAAACAATCATGTTCATGGCATTGTGCACAGTCAATATGATGCATGACAATTTAATGGGTGCATCAAAATAAATTGACTAACAAGATAGCACAAATTAAATGGACCCATATGCAAGGGTTGCATATGGAAAAGGATCCATTGAAATAAGTGGAACAAATGATCTACAATTATTTATTATGTGATAGTTGTTATCATGATGCATGCATGATGATGATGACAATATAACAACAGATAACAATAAATAACAATGATAGATGCAAAGGAAAAGGAATAAAACAAGTTTAGAAATTATTTATTAAGTTTGGAAAATTTTGGTTACTTAAACATGCCACACATACAATTATTGTTTTCATCAATTCAAAGTGTGCAAAACAATTAACAAAATTTATATTTGAAAAGAACATCAAATTTTAGTTGGATTACATGTTTCACATTTTGAAATTTGAATTAGGCTGAATTTATTATGAATTAAACAATATTAAACAAGTTTTAATTGAATTTAAAACAAGTTTGAATATTAATTGAATTTTATTAGTTCAAACCATAAATTCAAATTCACATTTGAAAAGTTCACACTTTGATGGTTTGAAAACATATTTGGCATGTTCAAAAATATTTTATATTAATCAAGTTATGATTTTAGCAATTTTAATTGAATTAAACAAGTATTAAATTATTTAGGCAATTTAAATTATTCAAACAATGAAACAAATTTTATATTTGAATAGGATATTCAAAAAGGTGTGAAAAACATATTTTATTTGACTTATTTGGAAATAGTATGAATTACTTATGAATTTTTGCAAATTACATTGGAATTATTCAAATTTGAAATTTAAATGTATTTTGAAAACTCAAAACAGAACACAAATAGGTTAGTTGGAAAGATTATGAAATTTTGAACAGAAAACATATACAACTTTTATTTATTAGAATTACAGATTAAAAGTTATTGAATTTTGAAGTTTAATGTTTATTCTGCCAATTAAAATAATTAGAAAACAAAACAGAAAAAGGTTTTTAATTCTTTTGTTACAGCCACGGGGTCTAACCCCAGTCGCTGAACCGTGGGACCGTGGCCAACGTGGCGAAATCGCGCACGCGTGGCAACCAGGCCCGCTGACGGGTGGGCCACCGCGCGGGGGAGAAATTCTCCAAAAAGATTTGCGGCCGCGGGGGATCGATCCCGCGAGCTCGCGATGCAAACGAGCGCACTGAACCACTGCGCTGTGGCGCGTCTGTTGTCAGTAACGGGGGCGCAGACAAGGTAAAGCGTCAACGTGCTAACTGAAACTCGAAACTGCGCGCGTTGTCTAAACCTATCTGACGGATACTTGGTCGCTGTCGACGATCTGACGCCGGTGATGTGCCCGTGGTCGCTGCTAGGATGCAGATGTGCTCTGGACGCGGGCGTGCTTGCGTGCAAGACATAGAGGGAGGGAGGAGAGGCACGACGAGCTCACCGGCGGCTGTCGTCGTCGCAGAGATTCGTGGCAGCGCGGCGGCCGTCGACGATGGCGTGGATGGCGGCGGTGTTCTACGTCGTCTACGGACCAGCGGTGGTGTCCAACAGAGAGGTGGAGAGGTGGCGGTTTCGTTCCCGGGCTCAGATAGGAGAGGGAAACGGCATGGCGACGGCGGCGAGGGTGTATTCAGGCGGTGGTCGCCGGTGGTTGGATTCAGAGAGTGGTGGAGGGTGGAAACGACGGCGGAAACGAGGGGGAGGAGAAACCCTAGGCGCTAGGGCACTACGCCAGTGCCTAGGTGGTACTTATAGGGCCTCGGGATCGTTGCTGGCCGTCGGAGGCTTGCGGTGCCGCCGTGGCACCGCTACGATGCCTGCCGTACGGGGAGACGACGGCGACGGCCGTCTAATCGAAACGGTACGCCCGCAGCTGGGCTGGGCCGCGCGCTAGAGTAGGTTAGGTGGGCTTAGGGTAGATAGCTGCTGTGCGCGCGGCTGGTTAGCTCGTTTTTTTTTTGTTTTTTTTTTTTGCTGAAACAGTTTTTGGAAGAAAATGATAAGGTTTTGGATTTTAAAAATTTTGAGAAAATTCATGGGACCATGTTAGCTCAAAAGCTAACAGTTGGCAAAAGGATTTTTGAAAATTCAAACCTTTACATTGCTGTTTGGATTTGAATCCAAATTAATGAAATTTTCAATATTAATTAATATTAGAAAACAAAGTATTTTCAATAGGGTTTCCCCTAGGGTTTAAAATGATTTAAAGGATACAAATGTGTGGTGAACTTTAAGGTTTCAAAAGGTACTGGTTTTGAGACTTGGTTTGAATTTGAAAAATGATTTAGAAATATTTGATTGGATTAATGGTTTGATTAAACCAACAATTTAATAAGTGAAAAACAAGGAATAAAATGGTTGTTTTTATTTGTTACTTTTATTCCAAAAGTTGTAACAGAGCAAGTATGAAAATAACCATTTGAATTTGTTTGAGTTTGAATTATGAAAACAAGATAAAACAGATGCAAAACAAATATTAACAATGCAAACAATAATAAAACAATGCAATGAAATGATGACATGATGCATTGCTTGAAATAAAACAATAAATCAAACATTCTAAGGGATGTTTCATACTTGGGATGTTACAAAACGCTCCCCCTTGAAGGAATCGCGCCCCGAGATTCCTTACTAAGATGTGAAAAGGTCCGGATACTTCTTGCGAAGATCCTCTTCGGTCTCCCACGTTGCCTCTTTATCGGAATGATGCGACCATTGCACTTTCAAGAACTTTGTGCTCTTGTTGCGAGTCTTACGCTCGGTCTCATCGAGAATACGAATAGGATGCTCCTCATAAGATAGATCATCTTGCAGTTCAATGGAATCATGATCAACTGCACGATCTGGATCTTTGAAACACTTCTTGAGTTGTGACACGTGGAACACATCGTGCACTTTGGATAGTTTTTCTGGAAGTTCAAGACGATAAGCATTTTCTGCACGTCTTGAGAGGATGTTGAAAGGGCCAATGTATCTTGGTGCAAGCTTTCCTTTCACACCAAAACGATGAGTGCCTCTGAGGGGAGTTACACGGAGATATGCCTTATCACCAGGTGCATAGATCATATCCCTGTGCTTGCTATCATAATAGCTCTTCTGACGAGACTGAGCAATCCTGAGATTGTCACGAATGATACGAACTTTCTCCTCGGCTTCCTTAACAATGTCAGGGCCTAAGAGTGAACGTTCACCAGCTCCAGGCCAATTGATTGGACTCCTGCATCTGCGACCATACAGTGCCTCAAACGGTGCCATGCCTAGGCTTGCCTGGTAGCTGTTGTTGTAGGAGAATTCAGCATATGGAAGGCAATCCTCCCATTTCATGCCAAAGGAGAGACCACATGCTCTGAGCATATCCTCGAGAATCTGATTGACTCTTTCGACTTGCCCCTGAGATTGACTCTTTCGACTTGCCCCTGAGACTGAGGGTGATAAGCTGTGCTGAACAGAAGTTTAGTGCCCAATGCTTCTTGAAAGCTTTTCCAGAAATGAGAAGTGAAGATGCTTCCACGGTCTGAGCTTATTTCCAATGGAACACCATGAAGAGGAACAATCTTTGCTGTGTAGAGCTCTGCTAACTGGCTAGCTGAGATAGTTTCCTTTACAGCATAGAAGTGAGCAACCTTAGTGAGACGATCAATAACAACGAAGATTGCATCGTTGCCCTTCTTGGACTTTGGAAACCCAGTAACGAAGTCCATTTCAATCATGTCCCACTTCCACTCAGGAATTTTCAGAGGTTGTAGTAGACCTGCTGTCTTCTGATGGACTGCCTTAACACGTTGACAAACGTCGCATTCAGAAACGTATTGAGCAATTTCACGTTTCATGCCAGGCCACCAATACAGAGTCTTGAGATCCTGGTACATCTTTGTACTTCCAGGGTGGATAGAGAGAGGAGTTTCATGAGCCTCCTTGAGAATGATATCCTTGAGACTTTGAATCTGAGGAACTGCAATGCGTCCTTCGAAGAACACAGTTCCCTTGTCATCAATTGAGAAGGACTTGAATTTATCATTGCCCTCCTTGATGTGCTCTACAATCTTCTTGATTTCATTATCACGAAGTTGTTCAGAATGAATCTTGTCCTCGAGAGTTGGACTGGCTGTCAAGCTAGCAAGGTATCCTTCAGGGACAAGACCAAGGTTCAGCTTCTGGAATTCTTCATGAAGTGGAGGTTGGCTTTCCATGATCATGAGATTATTGCAATAGGATTTGCGACTGAGAGCATCGGCCATAACATTAGCCTTGCCTGGAGTGTAAGAAATGGTGAGATCAAAGTCTTTAATCTTCTCAATCCATCTCCTTTGCCTGAGGTTCAGATCTGGCTGAGTGAAGATGTATTTCAGACTCTTATGATCGGAAAAGATTTCAGTTTTGTTACCCAACAAGTATTGTCTCCATTTCTTGAGGGCAAACACAACTGCTGCAAGTTCAAGATCATGAGTGGGATAGTTTTGCTCATGTGGGTTCAACTGACGTGAAGCATAAGCCACAACTTGACGTTCTTGCATAAGAACTGCTCCTAGGCCTTGGAGAGATGCATCACAGAATATCTGGAAAGGTTTGGTGGTATCTGGGCCAACTAGAACAGGGGTGGAAGTGAGTTTAGTCTTCAGGAGGTTGAAACTCTCATCACATTGTGGAGTCCAAACGAACTTTTTGTCCTTCTTTGTGAGATCAGTGAGAGGTTTAGCAATCTTGGAAAAGTTTTGGACGAAACGACGGCAATAGCTAGCCAAGCCAAGAAAACTTCTGACTTGCTTCACCGTCTTAGGGGGTTTCCAGTCAACAATTGCCTTAACCTTTTCAGGATCAATGGCAATGCCCTTGGCAGAGATGATATGACCAAGATATGCAACTTCTGGAATCCAGAACTCACATTTAGAGAACTTGGCATACAGACGATGCTCGCGAAGTTTCATGAGAGTGAGACGAAGGTGTTCTCCATGCTCTTCCTCGGATTTTGAGTAGACTAGGATGTCATCAAGATATACCACAACGAACTTGTCGAGGTATTCATGGAAGACAGAATTCATGAGTCTTGAGAATGTTGCCGGTGCATTGGTGAGACCAAAGGACATGAAGGTGTATTCATATAGACCGTAATGAGTGGTGAAGGCTGTTTTTGGAATATCTTCCTTTCTGATCTTTATCTGATGGTAACCCATCCTCAAGTCCAACTTTGAGAATATTGAGGCTCCAGCAAGTTGATCAAAAAGATCATCGATACGAGGAATTGGATACTTGTTCTTGATGGTTTTCTCGTTGAGAGGACGATAGTCAACCACGAGTCTTTTTGTTTGATCCTTCTTGGCAACAAACAGAGTTGGGCAACCCCAAGCGGAGGAACTAGGCTGAATGTAACCTTTTTCCATGTACATATCGATTTGCTCCTTCAACAATTTAAGTTCAGGAGGAGCTATCTTGTATGGATGCTTAGAGATTGGAGCAGTACCTGGCTCAAGCTCGATCACGAACTCAACTGCTCTGTCCGGAGGCATCCCTGGCAACTCTTCTGGAAAGACGTCAGGGAATTCACAAACCACCGGAACATTCTCAATTGCAGGAAGGGGTTTGGCATCGAGGTTGAACAGCTGAACAGAACTTGATCCATATGGAGAATAGACTATCTGGCCTGAAGTGTGAGAGAGAGTTATTGACTTTTGAGCACAGTCAATTTTTGCTTTGTGGGTCTTCAACCAATCCATACCCAGGATGACATCAATGTCAGAATTTCCCAGCAACATGAGTGAAGCAAGGAATATGCGACCTCCAATTAGGATCTCATTGTCCATGCTTATCTTGGATGTCAACATTTGCGGTCCCGGAGAGTGAACAGTCATTTGATTGCTTAGCGGAACCAGAACTAGGTTGTATGCTTTTGCAAAAATCTTTGACACAAAGGAATGCGATGCTCCAGTATCAAACAACACTTTAGCTGGAATAGAGTTTACGGGTAATATACCGAGAACGACGTCAGCAGCTTCCTCAGCTTTGTCGGCCTTGATATGGTTCACCCTCGCGGTCCTCCCGACAGGCCTGTTGTTGGAGTTGAAGTCTTTAGCCGGGGAGCACGAACCATTGCCTGGTTGTTGTTGGGGCGAGGAGGTAGAGGTAGCTGCTTCTGAGTGCACTTATCAGCGTAGTGTCCAGTCTCCTTGCACTTGTAGCAAGTGACGACACGAGGAGGACCTGGCCTTGGCTGCCCCATTGGAATCCTCTGACCCTGCATCTGAGATGGGTTGGGTGGGCGGGGACCAAAGCCTGGAGAAGCTTGGGCATTTGGAGCCCGAGTGACAGCACCATTTGGCACCCAGATGCGGCGCTTCTGCGGAGGGGTGGTCATGTTGGAGGAGGAACCACCCTCACGCGAGTGCTTGCGGGACTCTTCGAACGCCTTGCACCCATTCTCCTCATTGAGCGCGGTGTTTACGAGCTCCACGAAGTCCTTGCACTTGATGTTGGTGAGAGCGTACTTCAGTTCCGGGTCAAAGCCTCGGCGGAACCTTGCCATCTTCTTGGCTTCAGTGGACACTTCGTCACCAGCGTACCGAGCGAGACGATTGAACTCGTTCTGGTAGCCGAGGACGTCCAGCTTGCCCTGTCTGAGAGAGCAGAATTCCTCACGCATCCTTTCCATGAGATCATCCGGGATGTGGTGCTTCAGGAAGGCATCCTTGAAACATCCCCAGGTGATAGGATAGCCAGCTCTCATGGTCTGGTAATTCTCCCACCAAGTAGCTGCCTGACCCTTTAGTAGGTAGGTGGCATACTTGACCTTATCTTCCTCAGCAACATGAGCAATCTCCAGAGCCATGTTGATCTCCCTGATCCAGTCATCAGCATCCAGAGGCTCACGTGTTGCCACGAAAGCCCTCGGCCCCACGCTCAGAAACTCCTTGATGCTGACTCGTGGAGCATTCTGGTTGTTGTGCTGGTTAGCCTGGATCTGGGCCATCTGAGTCACCACTTGGGTCATCTGAGCTAACAGTTCCCCCATTGGTGGTGGCGGAGGCGGGGTGTTCCTGGTTGGAGGCATCCTGAACAGAAATGCATTTTAGCACAACAATAGCACATGATAGACTTGGTAACCGAAAGATAGATTATTCCGACGCATGAATAGATAACCAACAGGTACATCATCACATGTCCAAATACATCAGAATATCCAACAGACCAAATACATGGTTCGAATGCCAAAGGATAACTAAACATAGCTAGGAACGGATACATCGGTACTCCCATGCTCATCACGCAGGACGGCGGCGAGTAGTACGACGAGAGATACGGCGAGGAGGAGTCTGCTCACGGAAGTAGGTATCACGACGATCCCTGTAGATAGGAACTGCTATGAGAGGGACCCTCGGAGTGGTGAAGTAGAAAGCGTCCTCTCCCTGTGCTCCAAAGAGAGGAATACCACTGTAACCAGCTCCAAGGTTGAGAAGTGGACCTCTGATCGGCTCGTAACCTCCAGCATCTGGCAGCGGTAACCCAGTTGTCTGAACGCAACGTGCAAAGCACTCATCTCCAACAAAGTCTGTGGTGTACGTCGCCAGACGAGTGAGAGCAAGGTGGAGCTGCTCCCTGACTGAGGCTAACTCCTGAGAAAGTGTGGAAGCAACTGCGTCACTGTGCCTCACGAACTGGGCAGTGGTGTGCAGCCTGGAGCTATCAGACTCGTAGGTATCCAGGTTGCTGTGGAGAGTGAAGTGAACTCCCGCTGCCGTGATGTAACCACGGGGGATGTGACGATAGATGGAATCATCAAACCCCCAGTAGTCAGCACGGAGAACGGTGAGACTCACGTACGCTGCCTGCTGCACGGCCATATCCACTGTGGAACCTACTGCCTCGTAGCGGTGGACAAAGCTCCTGCCATCATCCGACAGAATGTAGACGATGGCTCGGTAGAAAGTCTGCTCGAACTCGCGCTGGTGCTCGTAGACCTGGTACTCTGGTGCCCAACGGAACCCCAGATAGGTAACCATGTCTCTCAGCATCTCCGGATAACCGTCGGTGCTCTCACAGCGAGTCATCCGAACCACCTGCGGGTAGAACCTGAGATCCATCTGCAGATGATCGGGGAAAGTTTTGATTAGACTCCGGTAGAAGAAAAAGTATGTGGAAAACAACAAGGTTTGAACGGACGAAAGGTTCTTCAGAAGAACATGATATCGAAGCAACATCGGGAAAACGAGACCAAAAGTCCTGAGGTACTAAGGAGAACCCAAAACACGTGAAATCCTAACTTGAAAGTTTAGGTGAGAAGGGAAAACAACGTTGCACTTCCTTACCAGAAAAGGGTGGGTGGGTGGGGAAAGAAGAAAAATGGCAGAATTCCTACTCTCACGTTTCATTTTTCCTGTATAGCTACAAAATAGTTTCTAGACTCAACTGCGACCAGTAAAAAGGGATCCTACAGGCAGACAGGCTCTGATACCATTTGTCGCACCCTGGCTTCTAAGGGATACTCATCGTACGAACTGGATAGCAGGTGCTTGGATTATGGGGCATAACTGCTCCCACGTCCCAGCTTCCTGGTAGGCCTGCGCTTATGCGCGACAACACATGCCCTACTATTCCACCGTCGATGTAAACTATCCACTAGAAGTCATAGGCACTACTGTCGACGTACTTCATATCAATCACGCACTGTACGTCAACAGCTTTGAACGAATGATGATCACAACTTATCTCTAAGACACAAAAGATTGAAATAAGGTTGCAAATGGCCTTCACTAAGGCAGAGATAGCAAATACAATCATCCAGAGGACACATGTCCCAACATAACATTCATTACATCAGCGGAAGCAATCAAAGGTGTCTGAGTACAGACAAATCCAACAGGCTTAAGAAGCCGGAGAAAATAAAGAAGACGAAGCCCATCCACGTAGGTTCTGGATCCAGCCCTGGTCCAGCTATCTACTCGTCTGCAGTCTCGTCAAACTCCACGAAGTAGCCATCCTGGTGGTCGTCGTAGCCGTAGTCGTAGTCTGCGTAAACCACAGCCCCAACGGGGTCAGTACATCCAAGTACTGGCAAGCAAGACTCACAGTTCACCAAAGTATAGCCCGTCAACACAAGCACAGATGACTTGGGTTCAACGGAAAGAGGGGGTACATAAGATGCTGCAACTGGCTGCGCTAACCAACTACATAGATTCTATCACTTCTAACTATCAGAAAGGGGATAAGATCGAGGGTTGTAACCAACTGAAAGATAACTTCAAACAAACCCATCCTGGACCTCGCCCCTTATCCAAAGAAGCAATCCGAGGATAACTCACACAGTTGTATTAGAGGTGAATCAAGTTATTTGTGTAAATAAACCTATTACTAGTCAAATTGTTAATCATGGGGTGTGAGATAGTGAATCATTAGGTTTAAGTTGTCCTGAGTACTTGTTAGCCAGTACTTTCACCAAGTAATCCATAACCGCGGAAAACACGGCTTCTCGAGAAGATTATCCCTGCAGGGTTGCACCAATTTGGCCGTACACGTATGAATAACCCGCCAGATGGGATGCCTCCCACCAAGCGGGGCACTCAACACAATTCAACTCTTCTCCGCATCAAGCCCAAAGCACCTTGGGCGCACGGCTAATCGAGCCCAGAAGAAAATGGACCCTCATAGCACTCTAAGAACGTGTCCCCCTATATGCCGACTACAAAAGTTCCACCCTGCGCTGGGCTCGCAAAAACATGGATGCGGCAAATAGAAAGCACGAACTAAATGAGATGATTTGGACGAGATGCGAATCGAATCAAATTGAGGAGGGCGCCCATACTCGCTTCCCACATGCGGGTAGTGCGCTCATCATGGATCAGTAGACAAGACCCTTTTCCTATTAGGGTCGACACTAGCAGGCCTCAAAACCACACAGGGCCTCCTGCCGGTGCCTTATCATCAAATTATTATTAACAGTAATAACATTAGCATGATTTATTGATTGATTAAACATCGATCCCCCAGAACATAATGAAATATAGTAACTGAAAGTAACGGGTAACAGACTCGAGCAAAACAACCTAAGCATACTAGTAAGACATCTGGCTCAATCAATAGGGTTGTAGGAGGGGTGGTGAGGCAATATCAGGGTTCAAGGATTCATGTGATAGGTTCGTAACAGAAACAACTACCACTAAGGCTAGCAAGAATAGACAACGGAAAGTATCGGTAACCAGGGTTGAAAGGAACACAATGGTTCATGTGAGTGATAACTTGCCTGCAAACTCAACAGCCGGGTACTGAGCTAGATCCTCAGAAGGGGTGCTGTAAAGGTCGTCTGCCTCAACGTCGTCGTCTATTCGAGAAGAAGCAAACAAACAAAACAGGAATGTAAACAATCATGTTCATGGCATTGTGCACAGTCAATATGATGCATGACAATTTAATGGGTGCATCAAAATAAATTGACTAACAAGATAGCACAAATTAAATGGACCCATATGCAAGGGTTGCATATGGAAAAGGATCCATTGAAATAAGTGGAACAAATGATCTACAATTATTTATTATGTGATAGTTGTTATCATGATGCAGGCATGATGATGATGACAAGATAACAACAGATAACAATAAATAACAATGATAGATGCAAAGGAAAAGGAATAAAACAAGTTTAGAAATTATTTATTAAGTTTGGAAAATTTTGGTTACTTAAACATGCCACACATACAATTATTGTTTTCATCAATTCAAAGTGTGCAAAACAATTAACAAAATTTATATTTGAAAAGAACATCAAATTTTAGTTGGATTACATGTTTCACATTTTGAAATTTGAATTAGGATGAATTTATTATGAATTAAACAATATTAAACAAGTTTTAATTGAATTTAAAACAAGTTTGAATATTAATTGAATTTTATTAGTTCAAACCATAAATTCAAATTCACATTTGTAAAGTTCACACTTTGATGGTTTGAAAACATATTTGGCATGTTCAAAAATATTTTATATTAATCAAGTTATGATTTTAGCAATTTTAATTGAATTAAACTAGTATTAAATTATTTAGGCAATTTAAATTATTCAAACAATGAAACAAATTTTATATTTGAATAGGATATTCAAAAAGGTGTGAAAAACATATTTTATTTAACTTATTGGGAAATAGTATGAATTACTTATGAATTTTTGCAAATTACATTGGAATTATTCAAATTTGAAATTTAAATGTATTTTGAAAACTCAAAACAGAACACAAATAGGTTAGTTGGAAAGATTATGAAATTTTGAACAGAAAACATATACAACTTTTATTTATTAGAATTACAGATTAAAAGTTATTGAATTTTGAAGTTTAATGTTTATTCTGCCAATTAAAATAATTAGAAAACAAAACAGGAAAAGGTTTTTAATTCTTTTGTTACAGCCACGGGGTCTAACCCCAGTCGCTGAACCGTGGGACCGTGGCCAACGTGGCGAAATCGCGCACGCGTGGCAACCAGGCCCGCTGACGGGTGGGCCACCGCGCGGGGGAGAAATTCTCCAAAAAGATTTGCGGCCGCGGGGGATCGATCCCGCGAGCTCGCGATGCAAACGAGCGCACTGAACCACTGAGCTGTGGCGCGTCTGTTGTCAGTAACGGGGGCGCAGACAAGGTAAAGCGTCAACGTGCTAACTGAAACTCGAAACTGCGCGCGTTGTCTGAACCTATCTGACGGATACTTGGTCGCCGTCGACGATCTGACGCCGGTGATGTGCCTGTGGTCGCTGCTAGGATGTAGATGTGCTCTGGACGCGGGCGTGCTTGCGTGCAAGACATAGAGGGAGGGAGGAGAGGCACGACGAGCTCACCGGCGGCTGTCGTCGTCGCAGAGATTCGTGGCAGCGCGGCGGCCGTCGACGATGGCGTGGATGGCGGCGGTGTTCTACGTCGTCCACGGACCAGCGGCGGTGTCCAACAGAGAGGTGGAGAGGTGGCGGTTTCGTTCCCGGGCTCAGATAGGAGAGGGAAACGGCATGGCGACGGCGGCGAGGGTGTATTCAGGCGGTGGTCGCCGGTGGTTGGATTCAGAGAGTGGTGGAGGGTGGAAACGACGGCGGAAACGAGGGGGAGGAGAAACCCTAGGCGCTAGGGCACTGCGCCAGTGCCTAGGTGGTACTTATAGGGCCTCGGGATCGTTGCTGGCCGTCGGAGGCTTGCGGTGCCGCCGTGGCACCGCTACGATGCCTGCCGTACGGGGAGACGACGGCGGCGGCCGTCTAATCGAAACGGTACGCCCGCAGCTGGGCTGGGCCGCGCGCTAGAGTAGGTTAGGTGGGCTTAGGGTAGATAGCTGCTGCGCGCGCGGCTGGTTAGCTCGTTTTTTTTCTGTTTTTTTTTTTTTGCTGAAACAGTTTTTGGAAGAAAATGATAAGGTTTTGGACTTTAAAATTTTTGAGAAAATTCATGGGGCCATGTTAGCTCAAAAGCTAACAGTTGGCAAAAGGATTTTTGAAAATTCAAACCTTTACATTGCTGTTTGGATTTGAATCCAAATTAATGAAATTTTCAATATTAATTAATATTAGAAAACAAAGTATTTTCAATAGGGTTTCCCCTAGGGTTTAAAATGATTTAAAGGATACAAATGTGTGGTGAACTTTAAGGTTTCAAAAGGTACTGGTTTTGAGACTTGGTTTGAATTTGAAAAATGATTTAGAAATATTTGATTGGATTAATGGTTTGATTAAACCAACAATTTAATAAGTGAAAAACAAGGAATAAAATGGTTGTTTTTATTTGTTACTTTTATTCCAAAAGTTGTAACAGAGCAAGTATGAAAATAACCATTTGAATTTGTTTGAGTTTGAATTATGAAAACAAGATAAAACAGATGCAAAACAAATATTAACAATGCAAACAATAATAAAACAATGCAATGAAATGATGCATTGCTTGAAATAAAACAATAAATCAAACATTCTAAGGGATGTTTCATACTTGGGATGTTACAAAATGGCAAATCAAGACCCGGATTTGGAGCTCGTGGCCACCGTACGCGCTGTTCCCGAGTGGACAGAACCGTTTCTGGCCTACCTATTACGAGGCGAGTTACCACAGCACGAGGTGTTAGCAAGGCAAATTTCGAGGCGAGCAAAGGGATATTCTATCATCAATGGGGAGTTATACAAGAGAAGTGCAGCAGGAGTCTTTTTGCGCTGTGTAGCACCAGAAGAAGGCCGACAGATTCTTAAGGAAATCCATAAAGGTGATTGTGGGCATCATGCATCCACAAGATCCCTTGTGGCCAAAGCTTATCGACACGGATTTTTCTGGCTCACGGCTCTAGCAGATGCGGAGCGCTTAGTGGCAAGGTGTGACGGATGTCAAAGGTACGCTCGCCAAACCCACGTGCCGGCTATGGAATTGCGGACTATTCCGTTAACTTGGCCGTTCGCTGTTTGGGGTATGGACATGGTTAGTCCCTTCCACATGTCACCTTGCAAGAAGACACATCTTTTGGTGGCCATTGATAAGTTTACCAAATGGGTTGAGGTTATGCCAGTCACCAATTGTGAAGCAGTTACAGCAGTCAAATTCCTGAAAAGAATTATCTATCGGTTCGGGTATCCCCACAGCATAATTACCGACAATGGAACCAACATGTCCCTTGGCGCGATGGAGAAGTTTTGTGGCAACAATGGAATCCGGCTTGACGTAGCATCAGTGGCTCATCCGCAGGCCAGTGGACAAGTGGAGAGGGCAAACCAAGAGTTACTTCGTGGACTAAAACCACGACTGCGAGTCCCTTGCATTAGGGCTGCGGGTGCATGGGTCGAAGAACTACCTTCCGTGGTTTGGGGTATCAACACTACACCTAACAGATCTACTCAAATGACACCATTCTTCATGGTTTATGGTGCGGAAGCGGTGCTGCCGAGTGATATTATTCATGATTCACCTCGAGTATCAGCTTACGTCGAGGTAGAGAACGAGAAGACCCGGCATGATGCCATAGATATGTTAGAAGAACAAAGGGAACAAGCCCTGGAAAGATCAGCCATATATCAGCAAGATTTACGGAGGTATCATAGCCGGCGCGTGAAAACCCGGGTCTTCCAGGAAGGAGACTTGGTCCTGCGTCTGGTACAGTCAAACGAAGGGAAACACAAGTTATCACCACCATGGGAAGGGACGTTTATCATAAGCCGGAATTTGCCCAACGGATCGTATTACTTGATAGATGCAAGGGAAGAGTCGGCTACAGTTAATGACACCGCTCATACCACTTCGTCCATGCAGGAAAGAGACAGACCATGGAACGTGGCTCAGCTACGTCCCTACTATACTTAGTATAGACTATATTGGCAAGTGGAGTTGCACGATGTAACAGGCAGCAGGTTTTCAGACGCACTCTTTTCCTATCCAGGGCACCCTTGGGGACTGGATGGGTTTTTAATGAGGCGGCCTGCTGACCTAACTTTCACATATCAAGTAAAGAGGTGGTTATTCTTACGTTCTTCACTCTCCGTATGTTGTGCATATCTAGGTCTTGGGGGCTGATTGCTTGAATAGCACAGTTACAAACTCAAAGACCCGGCCTTGATGCCTATGAGTTATAAGGGCCGATTACTCGCAAACGCGTACGGCTGCAATCATATAACCGGACAAAGGAGCCAAATTTTCTTGACTTTTCTTACTTAAGCTCGATGTGACTCGCACTAAAGTGGCATGATTTGCTCGCTTACGATTACAATCAGCCATGAAGCCCAATGGGACTTGCCTGACCCTGTTTTCGTATAGATGTAACAACATGGTATCCACGCGAAAGCCGGCTTACAGTACAAGATAGTCAAAAGGGTCATCTAAACCACAAGTTATGCAGAGTACATGGCTAATAGCCGGAAACTCAACGTTTATCAAGCATAACTTCAATACCTATGTGAAACAGCTCTGGGCTTGGGCTTAGCAACAAACAACTTGTTCCCTTGGAAAAAACATACATCCCAGACTCGGCATTTTGGGTCTTGGGGACTGGGGGTTTTGAAAAAAGGAAAAGTTTCTTAGTTGCTAAAACTCAAAAAACCCAAACATCCGAGTCTTGGGGACTTGGGGACTTGAAGAAAAGTCCGCTTGTCAAAATCCATGAAACTCGGAAACCGAGTCTCACAAAAGGAACCATAAAGAAAGTCGGATATCAAGAATAAACTCAAAAACCAGATAAATATCAAGTTCATCCAGAGGCCAGAAGAGGCACAAGGCGTATCAAGAACTTAAAGTACATTACAAATTTTGGTACCAGCATCAATGGTTCACAGGCGCATCATCAAGTAATAATTGTTTAAACGGCCTATTGACCGACTGACGCATATGGCATAGCATTAGGTAGCAGGTATCACTCGGTATTCTGGGCTGCAGCGCCCATCTTCTCCTTGCCCTTACTATTGGTGGCAGCAGCACCCGGATCAGCAGCATTGCCGGCTCGCGCAGGAGGAGGGACGATTGGTGTGGAAGTAGCAGGCGCAGAGTCGGCTTCAGCCTTCCTTTTTGCAGCTTCCTCCCTCAACTTGGCGGCTTCCTCCTTCCATCGGGCTAGCATATCGTACGGCTTGGGAAGATCTGACTTAATCGCTTCACCATCAGCACCATAGGAAGGGACAATGGAATTGAGCTCCAAGCTGTCAGCAATCACGCTTGCCGAGTAACGGACTTCTTTCTGGATGGCCTTGAAATCCTTCGGGGAAAATTTGGACCCATCTCGGTTAAATTCCGGAAACCCGACCATCAGCTTGGCCAGCTCTAGCTTAGGAAAGTAAGCTTTCGCCAGGGCTAGCCCCCGGGTTACCCCAACCTGGCAGGACGAGCGTTTCCAATGCCAAATCCACTCGGGAATAGTGGAGCAGGCATCCAGCATCCTCTTCAGGTCGACGTGCCCAACACCCGGCCACCGTAGTTCTTCAAGGATCCATTTGGTTCCGGCACATAGTTGCCGGATGACGCTCTTGACGGTCTTCAGCTTGGCAATATCATCTTCTTTCGGCATTACTTCATCCGGACCTGCAGAAAGAAATGAAAACACGAGTAAGGAAACCCGACTATGTGTCAGACGGATGACCCGGGTTATGAATATTATGCTAAGAGTCATACCAAGCAAAGCGCGATACGTATCAGCAATCTGGACAGAAAGGTTCACTAGGCTATCTTCAGCTGCATGAGCCCTCCTCCTATACTTTCTCATGATCTTCCCACTCCTCCTGGCCTCAGCCTCGGCCTCCTCACGCAGAGCCACCTCCTTTTCAATACGCTTGGTGGCCTTAGCCAATTTTTTCTCAGATTGGGTCACGAAGTCCTGAGTGGAGATACAAGGGTAAGTCAGTCGAAAATACTGTGAAGTTCCAGGCACATTATCAAGAAATTCACCTGGAACTTGGGGACTAGATAACGATACAAGCAATGTTATTCGGATTTACCTCATGTTTTGCTATCAAAGCTTCCAGGATGTCCTCTTCCTTGGCCCTTAAGGTGTGAAGGGCACTAAGCATCTGGGGGAATGTCATGTCTTCAGGCTTGGTGCCAGAAGAACCGGCAGCTTGAGCCTCTGGATGAAGAGTTTTTCCTGATTTTGGGGTCGAGACCCGGACCGTCTGGTTCTCTGGGTTTGGGGAACCCGTCCTCGTCTCTTGGATCTCAATCTCTTCATCCACGTCTTCAGACGATTTTGGAGACCCGGCTTCTTGTCGGGCTGGGTCATTAAAAGGATCTTGTTCTTGGGCGTCTTCAGCCTCATCACCAGCCGCGGCGTCCGCATTATCAGCCGGTTCCTCCGTCTTCTAGTTATCTGTTTCCATGTTCTCCGGGTCACTAACGGTGACTTGAGCGCTAAAGTAAAGGGAGAGAGGTAGTTAGCAACAGTGATTGAAAGTTTTCAGGTATGAAAGGATGTCAAATAGAAAAGACCTACCCGGTATTTACAGCGTAATCCGGTGGGAGCTCGCTGCTGGAAGCAGATGAAGTCGACAAAGGGACCGATAGCGGAACCCGGAATTGCCCGGCACGTGGATGGTTGGGAGATGGGTGACGCTGAGGGGATTTGGAGGATTGAGGTGGAGGAGTACCGACCCGGTGGACTGGTGAGGTGGTGATACCGGGATTAAGGGGATCTTCACCCGGAGAACTCCGGGTCACCCTACGTTTGGCTGGGAGAGGATCCTTCAAGTGTGACGAGTGTGACAACTGTTGGTTAAGTCTACGCATGATATCGAAGGAGTAAGGTTCAGAGGATATAGAAGAGAAAGGAACCTTGGAAACCACTCCTCTGGCCTTCCTCTTGGCCCCGACTGTTACTTCCTGATCAGATTCGGTGGCCTCCGGGTCGCCCTCGTCCTTCTCTTCTTCGTCCTCCAGCCCTGCGAGTCGAGTATGTATTGATGGAAAAAGTTAAAATGGGAGGAAAATGATACAAGTGAAGATGATACAAGATCCGGATAAGAACCTTCATCATCATTAGCTGGCTCGTCTTCCTCTTCCGGGTCTCTGGAGGGGGGGGGGAGGTTTCAACTTTCCAGAAAGGGTCATCAGCCTGAGACAAAAAGATGAAAGTAAGAATTAAAAGCAGTATCTAGTCAAAGTATGGAAATAAGCATATGAGTATCGGGTCTTACCGCTGGAGCCGGATTTTCCCGAGTAAATGGAGGTAACCCGGCGATGTTCTTTATGGCTTCCAATCTTTCCGTCAGGAAACCTTTGATGGTTTTGTTGGTGTCGCCGGCTGCAAAGCTCTTGGTGGAATATCGGAGTGCGTCCGTGGCATGCCCCGAGTACTCGCACATCAGTTTGGTGCGGATAGAATTGGGTTGGATCCGGAAATCAACCCAAGTTTTCACTAGATTGAGCCCAAGAAGACCTTGGGCGGAAAGGACGGCTATTCTAGCCAGTAAAGGCAGGATTGCTTCCCTGTCCGAGTCAGGGGCGAAAGCATTGAATTTCTCGGAGATATCAAGGAGGCCCTCTGAGTAACCCGGCAACCTCTTTTCGCCGGGTGGGGAGGTGTCCCGGCAATAAAAGTATGAGAGTTGCCAGTGTTTGACGTGGGAGTTAAGAGTAAGAGGTGGCATTAGAGAATTCTTGCGGCGCTGGATAGAGACTCCGCCGCAAGCAAGAAGTGCTCCGTCACCGCTTTCGCGGCACGGCTTGCACTGGAAAAGTTCGATGAAGAGAGCCAAACTTGGCGGGGTGCACAAGTATGACTCGGACAGAACAATGAAGTGGGTAATATTCAACATAGAGTTAGGCCCTATGTCAAATGTCCTGAGGCCATAATGGTTCAGGACCTCACGAAAGAAAGGGTGACCCGGAGGACGGAATCCCCGGGTCACGTGCTCTATAAAACAGATTACCTCATTCTCGGTAGGTGTGGGCCGGGTCTCGTCACCCGGCGCCCTCCAATGAATGTCCTTCTGAGAGGGGAGAACCCCCAACTCGGCCAGCTCTTCCAGCTTGGCCTTTGTGACTGTGGATCGCCCCCAATTAGCGGATATGGATTGGGTTGTCTTCGCCTGGGCCGGCTGTTTCCCTTGCCTTTTGGGAGCCATGGGGTCAACCTGCAAAACACAAGGAAAAAAGATACGAGAAGTGAGACTCGGAAATACCGGGTTATTCGGGTATATGCACGGAGTATCAAGAAGATATGAAAACTAAGCATTATCCGGGTATCATGCCGCAGAGCGAAGATTACAAGAATTATCCGGGTATCAAGTGTAATTGTGGAAGCCATTGGTTACTTACGTATTGAAAGGTGTTTGAGGAAGACGGATGATTGCCCATGTATCTACTGCAAGCAAAAGAACCGGAAGAGAAGGATTTTCCGGGTGTCAATGACATACGCGGAAAATTGGGATGAAATGGATCTAGATTGGAAAACTTCCGGGCGGTTCTACGAAGAGATTGATGATTAATAATGGTAGGAGGGTGGTGTGTGATCATCAAATCAGGCTATTGGACGAGCTAGCAAGCATCTAAGTAATCTAAATCCGGCGCCACGAGAAAAGCGGCCCGCGGATCGACCTAGATCCAATCTAGAGTAAATCGAAAAATTGCAAGATTGAATTAATGGATACGAGGAACTTACTGGAAGGAATTGGAGTCTAGTGCGGCGGCGGCAGACGGCGTGATCTGAATACCCCTTTGCAACCTCCGATGGGCGGGATGAAGGCGCGGCGGCGGAGCTTGGCGGCGGCACGGAGTGGTTCGAGGACGAACGTAACCGGCGGCGGTTTGCTCCGGTGGTGAGCTCGGGATTCCTGTGGCGGTGTTGCGCGGGCTCGAGCAGTGAGAAAGGAGAAAGAGTTGGAATGAAGCGTTGAGGTCTAGGTTATCTTCTGGGCATCTATTTATAAGGTGCGGGCGGATAAACTTATCCTAACGGGTGGAAGCCGGAAATTTTGGGATAACAGTTGTTTGCGCGGATTTTGTGAGATATGCTTTAAGTGCTAGCCGGGATATCCGGACAAAAGTGACAAGGAGATCTTCTCCGCAACATCAGGGTTAATTATCGAGTAAAGCAAGCCGGATCTTTGACATTTTTGTCAAGGTGTTGGCCCGGAAAGTTAGGCAAGGGATCAGGAAAAAGCCGGGTTACTCGATGGCCGCCGTGGAGTTAGGCCTAGCTGTTTATCAAAGCAATGTAACCCGGCCTCCATTGAACTTGTAAGTTTGATAATTTTGCAGGGAATAGCGTGCGCTTCAAAGAGGATCCTGTGAAGCCCAAGCTATTCTGGGGACTACTGATGGAGGGATGATAACCCGGTAGGCCAACTCCAAGGTGTAATTCGGCCCAAAGGACGCTGCGCAAGATCCGGCTAAGGATAAAAGAACTTCTAGAAGGCCCAGGATTATAGGCCTCGTAACCCGGGTTGTGGGTTACGGTAAGGAAAGTTAGGGTTTTATACGCAGTGTCCGGGTAGGATTCAGGGTGCGCCTTGGAGGGCAAGCCAAGGGGTTCGGGTGCTTTATAAACCGGCCCCTAAGATAGGTTAAGAGAGATCCAAGAGTTCCAACAACATCGCTTGATATCGAACATCCGGTGTAACCCGTGAGTTGAGTTAATATATCGAGATCGGAGACTCGACGACTTGATTGCCGGCTACCAGATCGAGTTCCATCATGTTTTCCTCTGAGCTAAACCCTCTCCCAAACGCCTGTGTCGTCTTGCCCCAAGATCAGTTACCCCCGGTAACGCCTGCCGTGATTATCCCACGACAGGTTTCTTCTTGTAGAGAGGTTTTTTGTTAGTGATCTTTGACCTATCCTTGGGGATAAGTCCCCCTCCTTGACTTTCTCTATTCTCAAACGGGCACTCGAGAACAAAATGATGCTTGTCTTGACAATTGTAACAAGCCCTCACTTTTTGAGTCCCTTCCTTTCCATAACTTGACTTGTTCTTCTCCTAAACATATGCCTTGGCTTTGGGAGGATTCTTGCAGAACCTTTGCATGGCAAGAGCAACAAAGTCCTTAAGCACTAGGTCATACTCTTGATCTTTCAATGGGGCCAAGTTTTCAATAGATTCCAACTCTTCATGATGGTCCACCATCTTGGTCACGACCTTGGCCTTCAAAGTAACGAAGGCTCCTTTATGCATTCCAATAGCACAAGCACGAGTGTCAAGAGCATTCTTTGTTTGAACTTGGAAAGAGCACATCTATTGCATCACTTGGGTTGAGTACACGAGGTCAAGTCCGCAAGCTCAAATGGCATGAGGGAACACACGTACTTTCTCTTGATCCAAGCATCATCAATATGAGGGGCACCAACACCATTAAAAGCGGTCGCAAGGTTCTTGAGTCTCCGGTACATGTCCTCGTGATTCTCACCATCATGCATATAGAAACCTTCGGCCTCATTGCTCAAGGTATCATACCTATTCCTCTTCATGCTTTCATTGCCCACAAACATGGGGATAAGAGCATCCCATGTTTCCTTTGCGGTGGAGTATTGTTGAAGATGAGGCATGTGGTTTGGACCCACATCTTGTTGAATCATCGACAAGGCGGTGTAGTTGAGTTGGCAATATACTACTTCTCTTCATGTCAAGTTCTTGGGGTCATGAGGCTTGTATCCATCTTGTGTTACCCTCCAAAGCTCAATAAAAGAAGAGTTCAAGTGAGTTTTCATATAATATTGCCATTGATCAAAATTATGTGCATCAATTTTAGGAGGTTCGCCTCTAGGGTTAATATGAGGATGTGGGATCGAGGATCGGGAGAGTATCGTCCTTCGACATTCTGGTACGCGGCCTTCTCATCCGTTCCCTTAGAAGTTTTGTTCTTAGGGTGAGGAGATTCACTTTCAGTTCCTCCACCATCCTCCTCCTCATCTTCCTTATTGTTTGGAATTTCTTCCGAAGGAGTAGAGGATGAGAAGTCCGAGCCCTTAGCTTTCAAGAGTTGCAACATTAGATCTCGCAACACTGCCATTTTGACATCCATGGACGAGGAAGGAATCTTTCAATTCCTTGAGATCATCCAGAGTGACTTGTGTCGCGGACTCTATGGCTTCTCCTCCGTTGGCCATAGTATAACTCTTAGGCGGTTAATCTCAAAATAAGAGCTGAGGCTCTGATACCAATTGAACAGATAGTATGGGCACCTAGAGGGGGGGTGAATAGGTGCTACGACCAATTTTAAGTCTTTTTCAATTTAGGCTTGATACAAAGGTAAATTATCTAGATATGCAACTATGGTGAATTTACCTATATGACAAGAACAACAATAAGTAAGATACAAACACAAAGTAAAGGAGATGGAACGAGATGACCGACAACGGAAGCACACAGAGGCAAGGATGTAATCACGGGTTCCTCCTTTTGAGGAGTACGTCTCGTTGGAGGGGTGTGAGTTTCGCCACGAAGGCCTACTCAACGCCACAAAGGCATCACCCTATTCTCCGATGAACCTCGCCACAAAGGCCTAGTTCACCTTCCATTATTGATTTCCTTTGAGGCGGAAATCGAGTCTTTTACAATAAGCTCGAGGCGCACACCCACAACCGAATAGAGCGCTCGCAAGAATCACCAATAATCAACACGAGTAGCAAGGAGGTCTAGGTTTTCCACAAGGAAATCCTAGACTAGGTTCGCTCAAGTGAATGAGGGGGGAATGAAGAATGAGTAGGTGAAGATGTAGATGGGGGCCTTCTAAGATCAAGTCTTCTTCATTTTAGCATTTGTGTCCTCTGGGTTACTATAACCCCAAAATAGAAGGCTATGCTTAATGCCCTATTTGGTTGGGCTTATTATCTTTTTTTTATAGTACTTAATTGAATTATTTTGGGGGGAGAATTTCACTTCCCGGCGTCTGCACCAACTAGGGATACACACAACCATATACGCATGAGTACCAGGATTTTTATCTTGGTTACAGACCAAGCCTGGTCCTCAGGATAAAGTGCATGAGTACCAGGAAGGTCTGCACCAACTAGGGATACACACAACCATATACGCATGAGTACCAGGATTTTTATCTTGGTTACAGACCAAGCCTGGTCCTCAGGATAAAGTGCATGAGTATCAGGAAGGTCTAGTCCTCAAGTATAAATAGGAACCTAAATTTGTGCCCGTGAGAATTTGAACTTGGGTGTTGGGTTCGTACATCCACTTTCCCAATCAGTTGAGCTACGCTAAAAAAAAAAGGCCAAAAGCTAGATAATAAGCCCAATCAAACAGGCTGCGCAGATCTAAAGAAAAACATGGCCTACATCAAATGTGACAAACCGGACCAGTTATCATGATTAGTTGTTAGCGTGCTAGAATCCCACGGCTGGATGTTTGGCCGGACGAAATAGCTCCTCGAAAATATTGGTCTTTACCGGAAAGGAAAAAAAAGGAACAAATTATGATCAAACCTGGACCTTGCGACCAAGTTTTCACCAAAACGCGAAGCAGAAAAACCAGAGTTGTGCATGAGATGGATATGCCACGGGCCTTGAACGCGACATGGTGCCCGCTGTTGTTCTCCACCTTGAGATCGCAACACTATGGCTTATCCAGCTCGACTATGTATGAGGATTAAACACACAGGAAAACCACGAAAGTTCATTTGACCATTTTATCTAGGAAAATGCGAAGAAAATCAAACTAATCGGGAGAGTTGTTTTGTCTTTTATGTGCACGTGCATTTTAAAAGCATTTTGAAATGTTTAAGAAGTTGCAAAGAAAAGTTCGCGTATAGATCTTAACAACCTATGCGTTCACAATGCCGTTTTCATGACACTCACAAAAAAAAGTCGTTTTTCATGAAAAAAAGGGTTCATATATTTCGTAGCTTGTGTAAAAAAAATCAACATTTATATAGTGCTAAACTAAGGGTTTTCGAGAAATATTTTCTATCTTTTGTACACGTGCCACAAAAAATATCGGTTTTCCGCATAAAAAAAAGTGAGCACAGAGAACGTGAATATATATCCGCGAAATTTCGACATTTTGAAATATGTTTTTTAAATACCCAAAGTGGATTTCGCAAACTAATCAATAGACTGTAAGTTAACCTAACAAATTTTCAATATGCAAGAGAAATTATTTCAGATTACAAAATCCGGAACTCATGTATTAAGACTAAAACTCATTAAGATCCGGTTGCTATCTGGCATTTTCAAACTTTGAACACTAACTAAAAAGAAATGTGAACACTAACTCCTGTTCTGCTTGCCGTATGAAAAAACAAGGGGCCAAAGATGCATGTACCTCGTCTCTGAATTATCCCTACAAAACACAGCGAATGTGTTCTTGGTCGAGCACGCGCACGTCCTTTCCTCAACTTAAATCTGCCGTTGTGCTGTCAACTAACGCCGGCAACCCGGCAGAAACTCGCTGGCGCACTCCTGGACGCTGTTGTCTTTGTCGCGCTCGTTGCTGGCGTCCTCTCCAAGGTCTATTCGGCAGCGGCAGAGAAGTAGATGGCAAGCCCGGAAAGGTATTCGTGGCGGACTGGACTAATCTAGATGGCCACCCCGACCCGGTCTCTACTCGTATATACCCAACCTAATCTAGGGTTCGTCTCTGGATTTATATACTCCTAGATCGAGACGACATCGCCACCGCCGCCGCATCCTTGCCTCATCAATCACAAATCGCTTCACGGCAATCGTTCCACGGCGAGCAATCTTCAGGCGTTGGATATGTTGTCGGGACAGCAGCTTCCTGTGGGACATTGGGCGGATCCACTCTATAAGCCCGTTGACGCAACCGGGAAGGACATGGTGCCCGAGCCCGTTGATGATCTTTCCTCAGAAGACGAGCTGCGCAAGAGAGTCAAGTCAGTGCTGCTGAACTTCCCGGAGTCTCATGCTCTGGGCGGAGAGGAGGAACTGGAGGAGGCGATTGACAGGATCGTCAATGAGTCCAAGCCCGAGACCGCTTCCGTGGCCTCCCCAGGCATGGTTCGTTTACCCGACGAGGACATCCCAGTCTTGCTGGTCATGGTCGACACCCCCATCGTCGAGGAACTACCTGGCGTCGGACCTGGCAGAGTCTTCCCTCCAGGGTGGTTAGATGATAGAAGGAAGGAACTGGAAGAGGAATGCCAGCCAGGGAAGAAGAAGATTGGCCAGAGATCAGTGTTGGTCGACAAGGTCCGTGTCGATTTGATCACCAAGGGGTACGTCGAGGTCCATGAGGATTACATGGAGGAAGACCCTGATTTTGATCCGTATGAAGGGAGAGTCCTCAAGGACTATAGCCATGTGGAGTTTGCTCCCGACGACTTCGAGGGGGAGGTGATGATTATGCCACCCCCGGACGGCTACGAGGAGGAGGACGAGGAGGTGATGGCATGAGAAGCTTCGTCGAAATTAACTATGTTTGTTGAACTATCTATCTAGGTTTACTGGTACTGTCTATCTATCGATGCTGCACCTGCCGCCTGGCCTATGTTTACAATGCATCTATATATTCATTGTAATGGACACTCTGTTGCTATAATTGCAATTTGATAAGTTGTCGTGTTATGCTACATTTTATCGTGTGTATATATCGTGTCTGGGTCCAAGGAATCTTTGGAAACCAGTTATATGGTGTCTTTTGCAATGAAGAACAATCTACAAATCACCACCAAACCCGCCTGCCCTAAAAAGTCGATCGTGGGAGGCGCCGCATCAGGCCCCAACTGCACCAGCCGCCGCCGGTCCCTGCCTCCTCCGTTGCCCACTCCGGCGACGCGAGGAGGTGGGGACCATGGCGCTTTGGCGCCGATCTGTAGTTAGGGTTTGCCTACTGTTTTTTGGGGGCGTCGTTGGGGTGGTGGGAGCGGCGTCCGGACAAATAAATCTGCCTCAACTCCACTCCCATATCGGCTGCGATCTTCATGGCGGCGTCTCGGAGTTGGTGGCAAAGTGTGCTGCTTGGTCCTTCAGATCGGCAGTTTGGCCTTCTCGTCGTTCTTCAGATCTGGCGAGAGCAGTTTCTTGGCGTGTCGCCGGCGTTCGTGGGTGTTGGCGGTCAGGGCGAGGTGGTTCTTCTGGAGCGAGTATGCTGGTTCGAAGGTGGTGGATCTGCCGTTCCTCTCCGACTTCGTCGATGGGAGGCAACATATCTTGGTCCAAGACAGCACGGGGACGTCCCCCGGTCGACGTGCCACAGCGACATGTGCCTTGTTGCATGCAGCGGGCCTGTTCATCGACTCACAAAGCCTCATTGACGATGGTGCTTTCTCAGATTTTGAAATGGTGGAGGCTCGGCGTTTCTTCCGGCGTTTGTCTCGACGGCACTGGAGTAGAACGGTGGCCGCTCGCTATGGTGGTTGCAGTAAACCCTAGGGGTCGTTTTGTATTTCTCGATCTTTTAGGGTTTTATCTGCAAATTCGGGATAATCAAGTTATCACGGTTTGTCTTTTAGTTTTCACATGTGGTTGCTCTAAAAAAAACAATCTACAAATCACCTCTTTCTTTGGTGTGAAGTGGCTAGCGTTTTGGTTACCGGTCGGCTATCCCAAGCACCCTCGGGGAATGTTCACACCGGGCAAAAAATTCTGAATTTTTTTAACAAAAACTCTCGGTGAATAGTCATACTGGGAACCAAAAATTTTGATTTTTCCAAATTTGGTTTTCAAATTCATCTGGTGTCTGCTAAAGGATTTTCCTCCCTCGAGAATTTTTTTCTACCGGTGGCCAAAACTTTGGTGGTGGCTACTAAGAGAGAATTATCTCTGATTTCTTCACAATCAGCCTTGGATCTGGTTTTATTTCATTAGCCAAATACTGGTTTGCAAATAGAAAGCATCTTGTTCTTAATACATTTTTGCTTCTGCATTGTGGTGCATTTGGAAATTTAGAAATGGTTTCGCAGGTGGACAAATCCCTAGGGGTGCCTGCGCTGCACAAGAAAGACTAAAGACCAAACAACTAGTTGTTCTGCTTTTGGCTGATGCCATCTTAATTTCTATAATGTTAGTTTGGTTCTCGGTCTTTAGTTTCTCTTAGACCTTTCGCTTGGTGCATTCAAAGAACATGTTGTTGACCTGTACTGAAATCTTTGGTTTTATTGTTGAAATGGACCGACCCCTCATGGGGCCCTTTTCGATCTAAAAAAGAGACCCTAAGGTGCTAATTATGTCTTACAAGCATCTTTCTTAGGTGCGCATTTGTATTTAGCATCGTTCTCGTGCATAGAAACACATCTAAGTATATAAATAAAGCCTTGGAGAATGACTTTTGGGTCACCCAAGGAGGTCTCTCTCTCTCTCTCTCGACCATATTGCTCAATTTGTCAAGCTATGGGAGATGCTTAGTGAGGTTCTGATGGAAACATGCCACGGAGGCAATAATAAAAGTGTTATTAATTATATTTATGTTTCATGATTAAGTTTATGTTCTATGTTATAATTGTATTAGTCCCAGATAGCGAGTATTCGTAGAAAAACCCTAATACATGTGTGAAATATAAACACTAAAGATATCTGTGGTTATGCCTCTTTGACTGGCTCGTATATTCTTATGGTCATAGTTTCCTAACTATGTGGCAAGGAACACGGTGTTTTGAGGTTGCCAATAATATATGGGACTGGAGTTGTTTGGGGAATCAACGATGATAGATAAGACCCAACAATCTACCGTTGAAACACGTTATCAGTTTTGTTAATGGTAGTTTTATTATTACCGTCACTATGATCGTTTGACCGTAAGACACATATAGGAATGGGTAAGGTATGTACGCGATGGGGACCTCCAAACGTTATATCATAACAGGGTAATTATAAAGTTGGTCTTTCGTTCTTATCAGATAGTACGCCAGATTTCTAATTGGTGTAGTTACGAGAATTGCTACTCCTGACGATGGATCATCTGGCCAGACAATTGATCATGATGATGACCATAAAGGAACTCCGGGTATTGTAAAGTATCGAGAAGCATTATGTGACGCCCCGAGATCGGGCACTATGCAGATTTCAGCATTTCCGCCAAAATCCACATAATAACCGATTCCAGGTTGCCACTTGTGATAACATTACAACAGTTCACGAATATTCCGCAACAACAACAGAAAAGATATATACAAGAGGACTCAAACGAGCCAAGGATACGACTGATACAATACAAAGATCCAAATGACAGCGGAAGAAACAACATAGCGTCCGGCTACGGACAAGATACAAATGGGACTAAGAGTCCTCAAGATAACCGAGAGCGTCCAATCCCTGCCCAGGTCAAGCCGGAGGGATTCCCAAGCTAACGTCGTCAGACTTCAAACCTGTTGACTGCAATGTTGAATATGCAGCCACGAAAAAGGTTCGTGGGTCAGTACGGTTAAGTACTGGCAAGTGGATAAACCATACTCACAAGATACCGGCGTAGCCAGTCATCACAAGATACAAATAATTTGGGGTTCAACGGAAAGGAAAGGATTATTGCAAATAAGCGGCAGCGGGCTGCACTAACCAACTACAGAGACTCGATACAACATCCGGCTAAAAGAGGGGGGATAAGATAGCGTATCGTAACCAACTAGTACTACTCACCAACCAAAACCCATCCAATGTTACCCCCTACTAAGGAAGCAACCCAAGGATAACTCACACTGTTGTATTAAGGATGGATCAAGTTATTGTGTCAATAAGACTATTACTAGTCAAGTTATCATTAGTTAGGTGTAAGTTGTTCTGAGTACTTGTTAGCCAGTACTTTCACCAAGTCAACCATAACCGCGGAAAACACGGCTTCTCGAGAAGATTTAACCCTGCAGGGATGCACCAATTTGGCCGTACACGTAAGAATAACCCGCCAGACGGGGGATCAACCCACCAAGCGAGGTACTCAACACAACCCAACTCTTCTTCCCATCAAGCCCAAAGCACCACGTGCTGTGCGTGCGCGGCTAATCGAGCCCCCACGAAGAAAAGGGGGACCCTCATAGCACTGGAAGACCACGCCGCCCTAAATGCCGACTACAAAAGTTCCACCCTAGCGCCAAGGGTTCGTACCTGCATATGCGTGCATCAAATGGAAAGCCCGAACTAAGTGTGGCGATTTGGACGAGATGCGAATCGAATCAAGTTGAGGGGGGCGCCCATACTCGCTTCCCACATGCGGTTAGTGCGCTCATCATGGATCAGTAGACAAGACCCTTTTCCTACTTAGGGTCGACACTAGCAGGCTTCAAAACCACGCCGGGCCTCCTGCCGGTGCCTTATCATCAAATTATTATTACCCAAAACATTAACATGTTGTTGATTGAATTGAAACCCAACTATCAAACTAAACAGGTGATACGAAAGGAACAACAAGACTTGAGCGCAAACAACACTAAGCATGCAACTACGACACGAGGGCCAACAAGGTAAACAAACAACAGTTAATAGGAAGTGGAAGGAAAGGGCTATATCATGGCTGCAAGGTAAACATATAATAGGATCGAGACACAAGCATCGAATCAACAGGCTAGAATAAGAACAACGGAAAGAATCGGTAACAAGTGATGAAAGGCAGCCATTTGGCAGCAAGTGAGTATACTTTCCTGGAATCCAGCAAGTAGAGGTACATCCACAGAACTTGTCGTTGCTCACATCATCTCAACGTCCTATCCGCGAAGAAGCAACGAACCTCGAACAACATCGGATGCAGCAATTACTACTACGGCAAAATATCCAGCATGATCAAGATATGGATGCATGACAAGTTTAAAGATGCATCAAGATAAACTAGTTAACATGATAACATAACATAATTAAATGGACCCATATGCAATTTGGATTACACATGGAAAGCCCATGAATTTTGATTGAAACAATTGTTGTACAACTAACCAACAGGTGGAAGTGGTTTAGTATGATGCATGGATGAGGAAAACAACAAAATAACAACAATAGAACCAATTGGAAATAAGGTTTACCCATTTTGAAATTCACTTATTAAGTTTTGGAATTTTGGTTACTTAAAGGGGTCACACAAGCATTTGTTGTTTTCATCAAGTTTAATTGTTCAAAACAGATAACAAAGTTCATATTTGATTAGAACACAAAATTTTGGGTGGATTACATGTTTCAATTATTGAAAAAGGAATTACAATGATTTAATTATGAATTAAACAAGATTAAACAAGTTTTAATTGAATTTAATTCAAGTTTGAATATTATTTGGATTTTATTTGTTCAAAACATAAATTCAAATTCATATTTGAAAAGGTTATGTTTTTCTGGTTTGAAAACATATTTTATAAGTTCAAAAATAATTTAATTTGAGCAAGTTATGAATTTAGCCAATTTAAATGATTTAAACAAGGTTTAAATTATTTAAGCTATTTTAATTATTCAAAACATGAAACAAATTTATATTTGGAAAGGTGGTTCAAAATAGCATGGAAAACATATTTTATTTCTTAGTAAACAATTTTAAATGACTTGGTTAAGCATATTACCAATTTAAATGCATTAATCAAGAGGTGAAGCAAATATTCAATTTAAATGTGGCAAACCAGAAAACAAAGTTGATATTCAAGTGTGGCATGTGATTTTGGATGAAATTCATGTTTTGAGTATTTAATTTGGAGCAACCATTTGAAAGTTATTAATTATGCCATTTTAGTTTGTCATTTTTAAGGATTATTAAATAACATTAATTTTAATTGCCCAAAATGCAAAACCAAGTTGATAAACAGAAAGTACATTAAATTTGGACTGAAAAACATGTTTTACATTGTCAATTTGGAGGTTATTTGCAATTTTTATAGCTGTTTGAAGTTAAAGGGATCATAGTGCAAAAACCAGGGACTAATCTGCTATTACAAGGACCCTTTTGTGGAAGAAAAAGATTTCAGATGGTCCTTGGATTTTTTTTCTACTCACCGCGGGTCCACACCGTGACGCTGACCGTGGGGCAGCGCCAGGCTGGTGCCAGCGTGGCGCGTGTAGAGGCAGCACTGGCCACCACGGTCGATGACCAGTGGGGCCAGGGCGAGCGCGTGGAGAAGAGCAAAAAAATTGGGGCTTTTTGCCTCACCCGGATTCGAACCCACGATCTGCAGTGGTGCGCGCAAGGGACTGCACCACTGGGTTGTAGCTGAGTTTGTGATGGAAGCGGTGCTTGTCTGAATAAGAGGGGAACAACGCGTGTACTGAATTTTTTTGACAGAAACAAGGTGCAGGTTTTTCATATACAGGAAGCGACAGAGCAGAGAAAAAGATCTTCGCTTCGGAGGGGAGTTGGGCCATGGATCCTCCAGGGTACAGATCGGAGGTAGAACCACCGTGTTAGCTAGCTGGTCTTGGTCTAACCGAGATCTGAAACCCTAACAAGCATGTCCTCGATACTGAACATTGCAACACCAGCAGATGCGTTCTTTCTTTCCCGTTCAGAAACAGACGTCGAAGATGAACCTGTCGCAGCGCCGGGGGGGGGGAACTCGTGTGCGACCTCGAGACAACGTGCAGATGGTCGTCGTACGTTGCTGCGTGTGTGCGGGTGGGAATCAGTGCAGTGCGGCTGGGCGTGTGCACAAGGCACCGAAGGAAGATGATACCCGAGCATCGTACTGCCCCGCCATGGTGATATAGACATGGATAGCGAGAGGTACGTAGAGGGGAATCGAGTGTAGTAAGAGGGAAAACGGAACCGGGAACTAACCAGGGTGGTGCTGGAGTAGGCGATCGGGTCGAGGAGGACCGAGGGAGGCCGGCGTCGTCGAGCATGCCGATGGGGTTTCTGTTTGTGCAGGACAAGGAGCAGAACATTGGTGGAGAGAGCTTGCGGCGGCGGCGATGGCTGGAGAGGAGGAGTAGGGAGCAGCTAGGGTTCCAGGAGGGAGGGGATTTATGGAGGGGGAAAGTGTGGCCGTGGTGGAGGGGAAAAGGAGCTGCCCATGTGCTCTGTTTCGTGTCGTTTTCAGAACGAGAGGGAGGGGGCAGGTGAGAAGAAGACGACAGAAGAAGGGGGTGGAACGGGCTGGACGATTTGGTGGGCTGGGGAAAAACAACTGTGGGTGTGGGGCTGGCCTGCCTCAGCTCACCTCTCCCTTTTCCTATTTTTTTTCCTTCTCCCTTTTTTTTTTGCTTGTAAGAAAAGAAAGGAAAGAGAGAAAGAATAGGTTGGGGTTTTGGGGTGTTTTTATTTTATAAAATATTTTTATTGATTAACAAAACAGCAAATAACAAGGTAGTTTAAATTATTTTCAACAATTTGAAAGATGACAAATAGTTTGAATTTTGGTGTTTGAAATTCATATAGGGTTTCAGTTGATTTTTAAAATAGACAAATTTTATTTACTAAGCCCAAACACTAAGAAACTTAGTGAGCTTAAAAGTTTGCAAGTTGTTAATTGTTAAACCACAATTTGAATCATGTCAATTATGATTTGATTTGAAATTTTATTTGCCATTAGGGTGTTTGATAAAAAGGAATTTTTAGTGAGTAAGCAATTTAAATAACTTCAAGCTATTGGAAACAATTGGAGTTGTTTGGTTGCAATTTTTTAAATTGGAAATTTAGACAATGTTTGAAAGTTTAATTTGGTTTGAAATTTGAGTTGTTTTTGTGATCAGGATGCAATGCTCATGTGATGCAAAAAGGAAAAAGATGCAACCAATTCTACTAAGGGGGAACACCCCAGGTGTTACAGACGACACCACTAACAAGGGATTGCGCCCTCGCAATCCACCTGCCAACCCGGGAGGGGAAAGAAGTTCGACTATCGATTCTTCATGCTTCCAGTTGATTTTCCTCGACACCACTAACAAGGGATTATTGCTCGGAGTGATGACGATGTTCTCCCACCAGGAATCTTCCGATGATCGAACCTATTAGGTTAAAGGCTCAGAAAACGTCCACCCACGTAGGATCCTAACACCTTGAAATATAGACAAGAGGGGAAGACTCCAAAACAAATAAGATGGGAGGGGAAATTGAATAGGGATAAGGAGAAAAAAAGAATCCTATTGAGATGTTTTTCCAAAATAGTTTAGCAGAAATAGTTTTTGACACTCTAGAAACAACGACCGTTAGCGAGGTTATCCTACAGGCTTTGCGGACCCGTTGCTTCGATAACCATTCGTATCGAAACAATATCGGGAATCGGAACCAAGGCTCTGATACCATTTGTGACGCCCCGAGATCGAGCACTATGCAGATTTCAGCATTTCTGCCAAAATCCACATAATAACCGATTCCAGGTTGCCACTTGTGATAACATTACAAGAGTTCACGAATATTCCGCAACAACAACAGAAAAGATATATACAAGAGGACTCAAACGAGCCAAGGATACGACTAATACAATACAAAGATCCAAATGACAGCGGAAGAAACAACATAGCGTCCGGCTACGGACAAGATACAAATGGGACTAAGAGTCCTCAAGATAACCGAGAGCGTCCAATCCCTTCCCAGGTCAAGCCGGAGGGATTCCCAAGCTAACGTCGTCAGACTTCAAACCTGTTGACTGCAATGTTGAATATGCAGCCACGAAAAAGGTTCGTGGGTCAGTACGGTTAAGTACTGGCAAGTGGATAAACCATACTCACAAGATACCGGCGTAGCCAGTCATCACAAGATACAAATAATTTGGGGTTCAACGGAAAGGAAAGGATTATTGCAAATAAGCGGCAGCGGGCTGCACTAACCAACTACAGAGACTCGATACAACATCCGGCTAAAAGAGGGGGGATAAGATAGCGTATCGTAACCAACTAGTACTACTCACCAACCAAAACCCATCCAATGTTACCCCCTACTAAGGAAGCAACCCAAGGATAACTCACACTGTTGTATTAAGGATGGATCAAGTTATTGTGTCAATAAGACTATTACTAGTCAAGTTATCATTAGTTAGGTGTAAGTTGTTCTGAGTACTTGTTAGCCAGTACTTTCACCAAGTCAACCATAACCGCGGAAAACACGGCTTCTCGAGAAGATTTAACCCTACAGGGATGCACCAATTTGGCCGTACACGTAAGAATAACCCGCCAGACGGGGGATCAACCCACCAAGCGAGGTACTCAACACAACCCAACTCTTCTTCGCATCAAGCCCAAAGCACCACGTGCTGTGCGTGCGCGGCTAATCATGCCGCCCTAAATGCCGACTACAAAAGTTCCACCCTGGCGCCAAGGGTTCGTACCTGCATATGCGTGCATCAAATGGAAAGCCCGAACTAAGTGTGGCGATTTGGACGAGATGCGAATCGAATCAAGTTGAGGGGGGCGCCCATACTCGCTTCCCACATGCGGTTAGTGCGCTCATCATGGATCAGTAGACAAGACCCTTTTCCTACTTAGGGTCGACACTAGCAGGCTTCAAAACCACGCCGGGCCTCCTGCCGGTGCCTTATCATCAAATTATTATTACCCAAAACATTAACATGTTGTTGATTGAATTGAAACCCAACTATCAAACTAAACAGGTGATACGAAAGGAACAACAAGACTTGAGCGCAAACAACACTAAGCATGCAACTACGACACGAGGGCCAACAAGGTAAACAAACAACAGTTAATAGGAAGTGGAAGGAAAGGGATATATCATGGCTGCAAGGTAAACATATAATAGGATCGAGACACAAGCATCGAATCAACAGGCTAGAATAAGAACAACGGAAAGAATCGGTAACAAGTGGTGAAAGGCAGCCATTTGGCAGCAAGTGAGTATACTTGCCTGGAATCCAGCAAGTAGAGGTACATCCACAGAACTTGTCGTTGCTCACATCATCTCAACGTCCTATCCGCGAAGAAGCAACGAACCTCGAACAACATCGGATGCAACAATTACTACTACGGCAAAAGATCCAGCATGATCAAGATATGGATGCATGACAAGTTTAAAGATGCATCAAGATAAACTAGTTAACATGATAACATAACATAATTAAATGGACCCATATGCAATTTGGATTACACATGGAAAGCCCATGAATTTTGGTTGAAACAATTGTTTTACAACTAACCAACAGGTGGAAGTGGTTTAGTATGATGCATGGATGAGGAAAACAACAAAATAACAACAATAGAACCAATTGGAAATAAGGTTTACCCATTTTGAAATTCACTTATTAAGTTTTGGAATTTTGGTTACTTAAAGGGGTCACACAAGCATTTGTTGTTTTCATCAAGTTTAATTGTTCAAAACAGATAACAAAGTTCATATTTGATTAGAACACAAAATTTTGGGTGGATTACATGTTTCAATTATTGAAAAAGGAATTACAATGATTTAATTATGAATTAAACAAGATTAAACAAGTTTTAATTGAATTTAATTCAAGTTTGAATATTATTTGGATTTTATTTGTTCAAAACATAAATTCAAATTCATATTTGAAAAGGTTATGTTTTTCTGGTTTGAAAACATATTTTATAAGTTCAAAAATAATTTAATTTGAGCAAGTTATGAATTTAGCCAATTTAAATGATTTAAACAAGGTTTAAACTATTTAAGCAATTTTAATTATTCAAAACATGAAACAAATATTATATTTGGAAAGGTGGTTCAAAATAGCATGGAAAACATATTTTATTTCTTAGTAAACAATTTTAAATGACTTGGTTAAGCATATTACCAATTTAAATGCATTAAACAAGAGGTGAAGCAAATATTCAATTTAAATGTGGCAAACCAGAAAACAAAGTTGATATTCAAGTGTGGCATGTGATTTTGGATGAAATTCATGTTTTGAGTATTTAATTTGGAGCAACCATTTGAAAGTTATTAATTATGCCATTTTAGTTTGTCATTTTTAAGGATTATTAAATAACATTAATTTTAATTGCCCAAAATGCAAAACCAAGTTGATAAACAGAAAGTACATTAAATTTGGACTGAAAAACATGTTTTACATTGTCAATTTGGAGGTTATTTGCAATTTTTATAGCTGTTTGAAGTTACAGGGATCATAGTGCAAAAACCAGGGACTAATCTGCGATTACAGGGACCCTTGTGTGGAAGAAAAAGATTTCAGATGGTCCTTGGATTTTTTTTCTACTCACCGCGGGTCCACACCGTGACGCTGACTGTGGGGCAGCGCCAGGCTGGTGCCAGCGTGGCGCGTGTAGAAGCAGCACTGGCCACCACGGTCGATGACCAGTGGGGCCAGGGCGAGCGCGTGGAGAAGAGCAAAAAAATTGGGGCTTTTTGCCTCACCCGGATTCGAACCCACGATCTGAAGTGGTGCGCGCAAGGGACTGCACCACTGGGCTGTAGCTTAGTTTGTGATGGAAGCGGTGCTTGTCTGAATAAGAGGGGAACAACGCGTGTACTGAATTTTTTTGACAGAAACAAGGTGCAGGTTTTTCATCTACAGGAAGCGACAGAGCAGAGAAAAAGATCTTCGCTTCGGAGGGGAGTTGGGCCATGGATCCTCCAGGGTACAGATCGGAGGTAGAACCACCGTGTTAGCTAGCTGGTCTTGGTCTAACCGAGATCTGAAACCCTAACAAGCATGTCCTCGTTACTGAACATTGCAACACCAGCAGATGCGTTCTTTATTTCCCGTTCAGAAACAGACGTCGAAGATGAACATGTCGCAGCGTCGGGGGGGGGGGGGGAACTCGTGTGCGACCTCGAGACAACGTGCAGATGGTCGTCGTACGTTGCTGCGTGCGTGCGGGTGGGAATCGGTGCAGTGCGGCTGGGCGTGTACACAAGGCACCGAAGGGAGATGATACCCGAGCATCGTACTGCCACGCCATGGTGATACAGACATGGATAGCGAGAGGTACGTAGAGGGGAATCGAGTGTAGTAAGAGGGAAAACGGAACCGGGAACTAACCAGGGTGGTGCTGGAGTAGGCGATCGGGTCGAGGAGAACCGAGGGAGGCCGGCGTCGTCGAGCATGCCGATGGGGTTTCTGTTTGTGCAGGACAAGGAGCAGAACATTGGTGGAGAGAGTTTGCGGCGGCGGCAATGGCTGGAGAGGAGGAGTAGGGAGCAGCTAGGGTTCAAGGAGGGAGGGGATTTATGGAGGGGGAAAGTGTGGCCGTGGTGGAGGGGAAAAGGAGCTGCCCATGTGCTCTGTTTCCTGTCGTTTTCAGAACGAGAGGGAGGGGGCAGGTGAGAAGAAGACGACAGAAGGAGGGGGTGGAACGGGCTGGACGATTTGGTGGGCTGGGGAAAAACAACTGTGGGTGTGGGGCTGGCCTGCCTCAGCTCACCTCTCCCTTTTCCTATTTTTTTTTCTTCTCCCTTTTTTTTGCTTGTAAGAAAAGAAAGGAAAGAGAGAAAGAATAGGTTGGGGTTTTGGGGTGTTTTTATTTTATAAAATATTTTTATTGATTAACAAAACAGCAAATAACAAGGTAGTTTAAATTATTTTCAACAATTTGAAAGATGACAAATAGTTTGAATTTTGGTGTTTGAAATTCATATAGGGTTTCAGTTGATTTTTAAAATAGACAAATTTTATTTACTAAGCCCAAACACTAAGAAACTTAGTGAGCTTAAAAGTTTGCAAGTTGTTAATTGTTAAACCACAATTTGAATCATGTCAATTATGATTTGATTTGAAATTTAATTTGCCATTAGGGTGTTTGATAAAAAGGAATTTTTAGTGAGTAAGCAATTTAAATAACTTCAAGCTATTGGAAACAATTGGAGTTGTTTGGTTGCAATTTTTTAAATTGGAAATTTGGACAATGTTTGAAAGTTTAATTTGGTTTGAAATTTGAGTTGTTTTTGTGATCAGGATGCAATGCTCATGTGATGCATGTGATGCAAAAAGGAAAAAGATGCAACCAATTCTACTAAGGGGGAACACCCCAGGTGTTACACATTACGATAAGTTAATGTTAGTAATACTGGTGGTTCTCACAATAAATATCTACGCTATATGTGCAGGGGTCATTATGTGCATCAAGTACCGTTAATGATCATTATAGAGGAATGAGTTCCAGACATGTCTCCATGTATTCGAACCCATAGGGTCACACACTTAGGATTCAACGACATATAGGAGTTGTGTTCCGATGGAAGATATAGATGAAAGTAACACCAAAGGATTGTTTGTAGGATCTCAGGATATGATAGAGGAGTCCAGAATACCACTAAGAGTGGACGGAATGGTTCCAGACATTTTATGGAAAATGGTGGAATGGTTCAAGTCCCGAAAAGTTTTTGAGCAGTCCGGGATTTTTAGGGAAAGACTCGGAATGACGGAATGGTCAAAATCCTAGTTGGACTACATGTGCTAGTGGGCATATGGGCCCACTATTGGAGGTATGCCCCAAAGACAATAATATTCATTTATTATTCTATCTCCAAGTTCAGAATTAAGTATATGTCATCATGTTACAACCACTATAGCACGTGAAAAGTGAGTTTTCAAAGGGAAATCCTTATGCATGTGTGAAGACATAAACAAACAAGAGTTCCCAATATTATTTCTAAGATTAGCTTATGGTTTGTGAGATGATCATATTTTCCTGATCATGGACTTGGATAAAAATCTAGCAAAACAAAAGAGTTTATTGTTAGAGTAACAATAGTACTGAACCGACCCAAGTGTATGTTGTTGCTAAAAGAGACTAAATAATCATAATGTATTTTGGCGAATACATATAAAGTTGACATTGACTATAATTCCTATACTATGATAATATCTAGTGACCGCATGATTGAAAGTTATACTTTGGATATCATCAGCCATCTTGCCGTAACTGGGGATCATAACGATGATATCTGGGTATGACCTAGAAAGTGTAATGGAACTGAGAACGTTCAAGACTAGTACTTAACTCCTCTAGACGATAGATAGATACACACTCTAGACCCTCTTAGTATCACCAATGTCAAATCTTCTTGTCAGACATAGTGTGATTTATCACAAGGACATCGACGATATGGATGATAAAAGAAAACGATGTCGGTAACGAGTTTTATGTGTTATGATCAAAGATTTTGATTAGACCTGGTCACATAGTCTCACCTCGTGATATCATTGGTATCATGAAGTTAAGATAATAAGTGCAATGAGTAACATATAGGCGCCATCATGGACGTCCACGGTCCCGTCGTTAGTTATTGTTCGGTAAATTCCCGAACATGTATGTGTGTTATAGAGCCTTTAAGAGTCACACGCTTAAGCTGTGCCAACCTTTAATTGAGATAATTAATATATTCTTATTGGTTTTATAAATGTTCGATGTTGTTACGATGTCACAGAAACAAATCTGGTGACAATCAGAGTGGTTTCGAGGAAATTACTATAAGAGAGAAATTATGCATGTGTTAGGAAAAATTTATATAGAAGGTAACGGAGGACATGAGATGTCCCGGGATGTTAGGAGGTAACTAGTTATGCCTGAACGTCAAGACAACCATCTGATACCGCACGTACGGACTGATCCTTGGATACGAGTCATCAATCCATACCCGCCTGCAAACAATAAGAATGTGTTGACCCTTTACAAGTGATGGACGCAAACCCAAGTCTGTTATCACGTTTACTACAAGATGGGAGAACATGAACAACCTTGATATTTTAAGTGAGGAATCACCCTAATAAACGACTATGCGCAATCAAGGTGCAATCAACAAAGGATAAACATCACATGCAATTTATAATTCGTGTGATTCAGTATACCCTTTGATCTTTGGGGATTGACACATCTCCTATGAGGATCCTCCATCTTCGTCTATTCTCACCATAGCAGAACATCCGAGGAAATTCCGTTGTGGTGAAAATTGCTTCAAGTATTTCCATGATGGAGAAATGACCACTTTCTCCTATCATGTACTTCCTCCGAGCTCCGTGATGTATGCCTTATTGTCGATGTCCAACAGTGATAGTCCTTTTGCATTGGCCATCATGTCAAAACACAGTAACAAAATAGCTATAAAAAACCACACGCACACCCTGCAAAACTAAGTTAGATGCCTCTAATATTTTGTTTGCAAGTTTTAGCGTGGCTGTAGGTTCTACAATCAAATATCGTCATCACCTACGCAATTCGAGGTATGTTTAATCTCATTGCTAGATTAGCTTTGCGGGGTAATTGAAACACAGACATTACGAAAATGTCCTGAGCCTCAATCTAAGTTTATTCATAACCATGACCCCCATATGGATCCAATCCACATGCCCCTTACACCATATCGTTATATGAGTCCAACTATGATGTGAACCAAAGCTACTGAAGCACTTCTTCGGATCAAGCGAGATATGCCAGGGGCAACTCGAGCGTCCTAAGATTGCCAGAAGTTTGTAAAAAGTCATATCATGCCGTTGGAAACAAAACAAACATGGCTTATTAGGAAGCAACAAAAAGAAACTGAATATTAGAGAGTTTTCTAATATACTTTCACGAGGTTATACAACACCCACACAATTTTTTTCTCTAGATCCAATCGTATCTACGCATAGTACACTCTAATACCACTTCTGGTCTACGCTGCAGAATTTAATTTTTTTGCCCTTCGTTGTCCTCCAATATCACTATGCAGATAACAATACATACTCATACATGCGAGGATAAGAAACATGACTCACCGGGTAGCGGATTCGATGTAGTCGTTGATGAAATCTAAACAATTGTAGATCCTCACAACTAGGTCTAGTTTCAAGGATGTCGCTAAGTCTTCCCTCGTCAAGGATCACACGTGTAATCCCTATCATGGTGTGCACGTGTATGCTCGTGTCAAACCGTCAGCGCTTCGCCATCCAGGACTCGGCACCGACGAAGAGAGGCAGCCTTCCGGCGTCGCTAATTGGTATCCCTAATCAACTGTGATTAGAGCTATTATGAATCTGAAAGTTCTCAACATATGAAAGAGAAAAGCTAATTAGATCTAGGTCTAATAAGGAGATTATAACTCAAAACTCAATTAGAAGAGGCTCTAATTCAACTAGAGAGACTCTAATTAGACCTTCTAATTCTAGTAGAGAGAGAGAGAGAGAGAGTGGCTTGCGAGCCAATTGTGTGTTTTTCTTTGGGCCTTAGGGTGATTTATATAATGGGAGGAAGGAGGAGACTTGCCAAAGGGAGAGGGAGGAGTCTTGGTTGTGCTAGGAGGAGCTGGCCGCACGATGATGGTGGCTGTACCACCCTCCCCTAGTCCAACTCAGATTGGGTGGTGGAGTCCAACTCCACCTCCCTCTCCCTTCCTTATTTTGTTTATCCTTTTTATTTTCTCTTTCTCTCTCCAATAATTTCAGGAAAAATACTAGGACGACGAGTACCAACTTGTGAAGCCACTAGGGCCCACTTGGCAGCCCCCCTAAAATAGAAATAGGGTGCGGCCATGAGGGGGAAATCTACCCCCCCCCCCCCCCCCGCCCCTCGAGTACTTCCCCCTTATATGGGAAGTCCCCGAAACTCCTCTAGAACCACATAACCCCAATAGATGAAATAATAGATATTATCTACTGATTTGAGAAACACATTTCTAACATCCCCGGAACATCTCATGTCCTCCATTACCTCTCATATAAATTCTGCCTGACACCGGCATAATTTCTCTCTAATAGCAAATTTCCCGAAACCACTCCGATTGACACCGGACTTGTTTCTGTGACATCGTAATGACATCGAACATTCATAAAACCAATAACAACATATTAATTCTATCAATTAAAGGTTGACATGGCTTAAGTGTGTGATCCGTAAAGGCTCAATAACATACAGATATGTTCAGGAACTTACCGAACAATAATCAACAGTGGGACCGTGGACGTCCATGATGGATCATGTGTGTTCCCGAAGAACGATGGAACCTTCTAAGTTATTCATTGTACTTATTCCCTTAACTCCACAATATCAATGATATCACGAGGTGAGACTATGTGATCTAATATGATCAAACTCTTTCCGGCTCTCTTTGGACTGGCATTTGGTGCCCCTCTGGACTCCGTCTTTGTTCTGAGAAAAAGTTTCCCCTCGAATTTTCTTGGAATTGTTCGCTGAATTTTCTTTAACAATTTTTCTATAACTTAAAAATAGCAAAAGAACAGGAACCGACACTTGACATTTTGTTAATAGGTTAGTCCAAAAATACCCTAAAATGATATGAAAAGGTAGTAAAACATGTAGCAATGATATAAAACAAGCATAAAATAATAAAAAGTTATGATACGTTTGACACGTATCAATAACCCCGTCTCTAAGAAAGACACAACCTTCAAATCCACGGAAAACACAACTATTTAAGATGACGCCTCCAAGACGTCTGGAATTGGCTCTCTGGCGTGGATCCGAAATAGAAAGGCGCGCTCATCACGTTACTCCGTGAGAATTGAGATGTCTTTGCATGGTCGTCATCCAACATGCTGGGTGTCCCGAGTGAACTTGTTGAGCACTCTCTCAACGTCTTCAAGAATGCCAAGCCAATCAAGCAAAGCTTACATCGCTTCGGAACGGGAAAAAAAAGGCGAGCGATTGATTAGCAAGGAGATAGCACGGCTTACGGTAGCCAAGTTCATCCGTGAAGTCAAGCACACCGACTGGATGTCGAACCCGGTCCTTGTCCCAAAGAAGGATACAACACACTTGCGCATGTATATCGATTACACCGGGTTAAACAAAACTTGCCCAAAAGATATGTTCGCATTGCCAAGAACCGATCTAGTCACTGGTGCCATGGCAGGCTTAGAGTTGCTCGGCTTCCTTGATGCCTATTCGGGATACCACCGGATCAAGATGCGGGAGTCGAATCAGATAAATGTGTTGTTTGTTACGCCGTATGAAACCGATTGCTACATCACAATGCGCTTTGGCTAAAGAACACTGGCGCGACATATCAGCCTTGCATCCATTGTTTCCTTCACAAGCAGATTGGCCGCAATGTGCATGCAAATTTCTTGTTCATTCCGAGTACAAAATCATAGGATGACGTCACAGCAACTAAAAAAGGCTTCTGATATGTGCACGGTGCACCGTGCCAATAGGCTTCTGATAACGTGGATATCTTGTCTTGGTGATTGCTCCCTTAAACTAGGGTTTGAGTGAGCATCAAGTCCTCCAAACTTTTCGCTGCCCCAAGACCAGCAAGATAGGAGGAGCGTGGACTCATCGCCTCCACCGAGCAGCACGGATCGAGCAAGCATCAGGAAACGTATTTTACAGACATGTGTTGAACGCATTGCGTCTCCCAGAAATTCCGTGAGAAACAGACCAATCGTCCAATGGACAGGTTTATTAGGGAGATGCGCGCCTTAAGTCTCCAACGCTGCCTCAGAACACGGAGCTCCAAATCAAGAAATATTATGCATCGACCAGCTCATCTGAACGTTTAGTAAAGTTGTTGGAACACTAGCGCAAAAGTTAATGTCGATGGAGAAAAAAAACGAACCATTTCCGTTCACAATCCCATGATTGATTTCGACGGGTCTTAACTTTTACTTCCAGGAACCAAGAATCAAGCCAGAGAATCGCTTGCCGCCGTATGTAAGCCGGCATGGATAGAGACGGAGCTGCCGGCCGCGGTATGTATAACCCGACATGGATAGAGCATTCGTTCTCGTCAGGGAAAGGAGAGCCGGCCAGCCACCGGAGCCGTACGTAATTCACACTGGACACTGAGCTGACCGGCGAAAAGGAAGCACAAAAGAGAGACCCAGCCACCGAAGCTGATGGGGCCGTTTAACCGTGGCACATTCACTCTGACAGCGAACTGACTGGCCAAAAGGAGGCAGCAAAGAAAACGACCTTCCATCTGAGCTTATCTGCTCTGGCCCAACCAAAGCATCTCTGAAACTGAAAGATTGAACAGCCCCCCGGGTCTTCGTTCTTCAGCACAACAATGATTGCTTCAACACAACAGTTCTACTTTTGCTGTAGTACCTTGAAAAAACAGTTACTACTACTCATTTCAACTCAAAAAGCAGTCAATGCCACATGGTCCACCGGCTTAGCTAGCTGACAGGTCAAGGCATGAGCCAGCTTTGAATGCACATTCCATTTGGCAATGGCAGGCGAGTACAAAAGTTCAGATATGCATCATGATGGCAAACCAAAGTTGAACCTCGACGGCCAGCGACAAAAAAAAAGGTGCTCACAGAACCATGAACTTCTAACAAAACCATCACCTTACAGTTTGACATAAATAAGACTTACTCATCAAGAGACATCAAGAGACAAACTGTAGGTGTATATTCCAAGCTTCCAGTACTTCCACGATCTATATATACATAGAGAACTACGGCCAAGTAATGAAACTAACAACTTTCCACGACTCGAAACCATTGCGAAACCGAAAGTAGTAGTAGTAAGCGACAGCTGTACAGACTCCTATCTCACATGAAGAACCTCGGCAGACAGAGCAAAGCTTCCTCCTCCTTTCAGACAGCCCCGCTCATAAGGGCCGCGCGGCATGCTTCATCGGGCAGCTCTTGGTGCTGGGAGCAACAGAAACAGATTCAGAAAATCAGGATGGTTGATAGTGCGGGTACGGCGTGAGGTGACAGCTGCCAGACATGAACATGGTGTTGAAAATGAGCATGTACCTAAGTTGACGGCCTCGGAGTTCTTCATCAGACGAAGGCGTCGGCAGGCTTCCACAAACATCCTGCAAAAGCATGTGGAGGTTAGGAAGTTAGGAACGTGTCGATGTAAGTATGGCGAGGATCACGTGGCCATTGCGGTTTTCAGTAAAACGCAGTTCGTTACGATGCATCAACAAAGCAAAAAAGATAACAAAGAACTTGACAAAAACCAAACAACCGAACTATCTAGAACCTACGCAAAGCAGTAATCACACTTGCTAGAAGGTTCAGGAAACCACTAGGCCTCCGAACATAGCGCATCCAGGCACGGTCAAGTGTAGTGGAGAGCAAGGCAACCTTATCCAAAGTGGCCTATCTTAACAAAGCAGATTATTTTCAATTATACATAGGCTGATAAGCATCATGGTTAGGTTGCCCTGTACTGGAAAAAAATGGACATCAAAATTTGCTTAAACCTGCTAAGTTAGAATATAGTAACATACTATAAGGTGCAACAACCAATAAGAACGAAACATCAGATTCTTAAAAATGACCCACATGGTAAATATCTCCTGGGCTCAAAGACAGAAATGTAAATCATGGAGAATATATTCATTTCCTTCAACTATCATGCTCCACTAGGTGAATTCAGATAAACTTCAGAAACAAAGGTAATCCTATGTGATAGTTCAGTTCACTTTTGAAATGGTATTCAGTTGTAAATGTGATAACCCCAGGCAGAGCAACCTAATTGTTTCCTAATCAAATCGTATTGCATCAATTCATCACAACAAAGTTCATTGCAGATCTCAATCCATGTAATCTAATCGCAACAAAAACCCCTGTAAAAGGTATTACTGTATCGTATTATGTCAATTCGCCCAAATCAAGGACATCCAATTCGATCGGTCCAAGAGTCTAACAAATAAATCACCAAATTCTAACAATATCCAAGCACATATATCAATTGTACGAGAACTACATAGCTGAAGATAACAAATCAAGGGGAAAGAAAGGAGGAGGACGGCGCAAGAGGCTCACTTCCAGGGGACGTCGCCGACGAGCATCCAGTCGCCGTCCTTGTCCTCGTACGTGGGCACGTACTCCGTCCCGTTCACGGCGTCCACCAGCTTGGTCTCGTCGTTGCCGAACCTCCCTGCGCCGAGGTACACACACCTCGTCAGTTCAGTTCAGAGCATCGAGCAAGCAGGCACCGAGCAGCGGAAGGGGGTTCAGGCAGGTACTTACTGATGGTGAAGTGGGAGCAGAACTTGTCCTGGAGCGCGCGGAGGAGCTGGTCGTACCCTGCGTAGTCCTGCAGGTTCACCTTGCGCAGGTAGGGCGCGCCGTCCACGGCCACCTTGACGAACTTGGCCGCCTCCCTGGTCGACCCGGCCGCGACTTCCGCGAGCGCGTTCTTGCGGAACGACCTCACCGGCGGCCACCCCACCACCTGCGCCCTGACAAGCCAGACAGACAGCGAAAACCCCCGGTCAATCCCAACTAGCTCCCGGATAATTCCTCGCAACAGAAATCCCGTAGGGGAGGGAGAGAAAGAGATATGAAACGTACTTGGGGGCCGGCGGAGCTCCGGAGGCGGTGGCGGCGAGGGAGGACGATTGGCCGGCGTCGGAGGCGCTTCGCTTGCGGTCGGCGTCGGCGGAGCCGGGGAGGCGGAGGGTGAGGGTGAGGGCGGTGTCCTCGAAGTCGAGGCCGGACGCCCCGGAGGACTCCGTGGAGCTCCGCTCCGTCTCCACCGACATGGACCTGGGCGGTCTGTCGATCACGATCAGCCTCCTTGGAATCTCTCGGGCTCTGCGCGCGGGCGGCGGAGGCGGAGGCGGAGGCGGTGGCGGAGTTGGCGTCTTCGTCTGCTCTGCTGCTGTTGCGGTTGCTTTGTGCGGTCGGGGAAGGAGGAGGAGGCGGCAGGTTCGTTATAGCAGGCAGACGGGCTCTGCAGTCACCGGTCATCGGCGGTCAAAGAACATGATGACTGATTTTACAAATCAGCGCAACTTTGTTTTCCTATTTCTGCTTACACCCCCTATGCTTCGAACCTGCACCTCGGTCGCCCGGGAACGTGATAGAAGAGGAAAGCGAGGTTGTCAGAGTAAAATGGGCAGGCGGACTGGTGGTTCGGATTTCCCGAAACAGAATGGACAGGAGTGGCACGGCGTTTCTTTCGCGCGGGTCGCGCGAGCGGTGGACCCGCGCTGCCGGTTGGAGGCCCTGCAGCGGCCCGGGAAGCGGCGAGCGGCGGGCCCCACAACCGCTGCCTTGTCCAGCAAGCACGGGCTTTGCTGTGCCGCGCGCGATCACGGGCGGACGGACGGCGTCAAGCATGGAGCCCGGCGCCGCTCACATCTGTACGGGTGCAAGATCGGGCTCGGCGACTGCGAGCATGGAAATTTTGTTACAACTTACACGTTGATGTTCACCTGCTACTTGATTCTATTCTAGTACTCCCAGTCTCCCATCCGTTCTGTAACGTAAGACTTATACTGTACATTATGAAACAGAGATAGTACCGTTTTGATTGGTTTTGCTATGGGGCGCAAACTAGTTTGAATACATTGTATCTCATCAAAAGATTAAGATACAAGTGTCCCATCACACGTTTGTTTATGCGCAAGATAGATTTATGTTGGTTTGCAATTTCTTTTCTTAAGAAACCAACCTGGTGGAAGGCTAAAATGTTGCTATGGTGCTTTCCCTTTCGCTTGCTCTTTGAGATCCGTCGTAACCAGTATACACATGAAACATGGAAGTATGGAGCATCGCGCCTTACCACTATTAGGCATCTCTAAGGGCAGCCCCAAACCTCTTATAAATCTATCCCATGGTGCCAATAATTTCCAGGACCAAAAAGAAACCAACAAACTAACAAATTATTCTAACATCTCGAGTTTTTTTTCAGATAAAAGGGATCGCTCCTCGGCCCCATTGCTTCTAACATCCCGGTTGGAAATTAGGGACCCAACATGTATAAACACAGTTGTCAAATAGACAAGCCATCAAGCAGGCCCAACTATCCCCCATCACCCTCCCATCCAGACACACTCTCTCTTATATCCCACATTCTCACCGCCACTCATTCCCTACACCGCTGATATGTCTAAAATGGATATGTATCTTTTGAGGTCTATTATATTAGTTTTCTCCATCATTTTCTATTGTTATATATTTTCTTTAATGCCACGTCACATGTTCATTTATTTGAAAAATAGATTTATGTTGATTAAATATTTGCGTTTTTCTAAAAAAATTCATAAAAACCCCGTAATTGGTTGCAACTTTTCTTAAAAAATAAACGAAGGAGGTGGGGTAAGGCTGAATGTTACTCTTCTCTCGTTTTCAAATTGAGACGTGTGGTAACCACTATTGTGTGCACTATGCAGGCATGTACACATGACACTTAGAAATATGGCACCCCCAACCAATCCATGTATATTCATGGTCCGGACAATATCAGCATCCTAAATTGATAAATTGTTCGAATTTTGTCTGCACACATCTAATTATTTCGCCTAAATTTGGAGGGGGTTGTGTAGACATGTTCGAACATAGCCCCCACGTAGGCGAGTCGGCAAGTAGGCCCGACTACCCTATATCTCCCACCGTTATATCTTTATCCTATCCCAATTCCTCTCCCTTACCGAATTGTCAAGCCACCATGTCCCCGCCACCATTTATACGAATTTCATGAATACTATGCATAATCCGCCTTTTTGTATTTTTCACATTTTATAAACCTTATGGAATCCAATTAAATACAGAAAACGTATCGTGGAATTTTAATCTGAAACGAAGAGAACCGGGATAAAAACTATCCGAGAGACCAAAGCGGAGGACCGTGCAGCAAAGTTTTTATCTGATACGGAGAAAACGGGAAGAATACAAGACAAAACACAGTATATAATTCACCACTAGGAAAATCTTTGTGTATCAAATTAGGGCGTGTTTGGTAGCCCGTATCCACCCAGAGATTCTCAGTCCAACTGAGGTTTCGCTGTTTGGTAGACCGGCCCAGCACTCTCATCCCTGCCCACCTCACCCAGAAAAGGCTCCTCAGCCAGGCTGAGGAGAGAAGCTCAAATCGAGCTTCGCACCTCGGCCAGGCTGAGTCCACCGCGAAAAAATCGTCCCGCACGCCTCAGCCCGCTAGGGGTCACTCCCTGCACGCCTTCCTTCTCTTCATTCCTCCCATGCTCAACTGCCCCCGTCTTTGCACGCCTCCTTCTCCCCTCTCTCATAGGAGCATCTCACCGACTCCTGACAGCAGCGCATGGCGACGGCGGCTCCTCACGGGCTCCTGGCGCCGGCAGCAGCGGCAGCGGGTAGAGGAGCTCGGCCCCATGGCGCGGCGCTTGGAAGAGCTCGTCCCCCATCGCAGAGCGCGTGGAGGAGCTCGGCCAATTGGCAGACGCGCGCGGCAGTGTCTCCTTTCGCCGGCGGCGGCACGTGGACGAGGAGGAGCTCAACCTCATGGCGGACGCACGCGGCGACGGCTACTCTCGCCTGCGAGGACACATGGAGGTGGAAGAGCTCGGGCTCACCGTGCGCGGAGCAAAGGGGCTCGACCTCCTAGTGGTGGTGGCGCGCGTCGGCGGATCCTCTCAGCTCGCTGCGACAGCTGCTCTCGCCGGCGGTAGCCTGCTGCAAGGAGGCATGGCCACAGATCTAACAGAAGGCCCGTGCTGAGGTGAGCAGGCAACATCGATCTTAATCCGTGCTTAGTAGTAATAAATCATAGCGTTGGTTACGCCTTGTTCTATTTCTATCCAGCAACAGGCTGCGTATGAACCAAATAAGTTTTATGTTCTATTTCAATCGACTTTGTTTCTTCGAGAACCCATGAATCACGCGCATGTACGAGTCCGTTCGATCGATCGTCTGACCGACTTGTCGGCTTCTTATCAATAAAAAATTATGTTAATTAGATCTCTGTGTTCTATTTCAATTGGCTTTGTTTTTTTGTTCAATTGTATGGCTCACTCTGTTGGAGCGGTAGAGACCCTCCAACATATGTATTGTTGCTTGCTGGTTGGGGTCCAGGTTGTCTGTGCATTATTGGGATTCGTGCATCTTGCTAAGACCATATGCACTGGTGGTGACGGATTGGAGACATTGACTCGATGTAGATATATATGTGCCATATTCGGGTCGGGCTTTGACGCTGCCGCGTGAGCTAGCCGATGAACCAGAGGTGCTGTCTACTGGTGTCCGCCGCTGTATGTCTGTAGATCACGCTGCTTGTCGTGGATGATGAACTGATGCACGTACCCTGCATAGCTGCATTCTGGCCTTGTCGTCGCGTTGCGTGTGTGTGCCACCGCCCACCAGGAAGATCGACGTGCGCTGCTGCTGGACCTCCGCCTGTGAAGCGCGCGGTTGTGTCCTTCGCTTTATGGTGATCACGTTGCTGCTGTCACCTCTTGCGTGTCGTCGGACCTGGACGGCAGATCGCGCGGGCGCAGCTGGACAAACCTCATGGACGAGTGCGGAGTGCTAGCCGATCGATGTTGGCGCGACGCTTTGATGCAGATTGGATGCCGCCATGCTTCACTGCAAGCACACAACGGGAGGGTGTAGGTCGCACGTGGATTTGGCCTGTGAGGACAGTTTCGTCTCGATCGCTGGCTCTATGTCCGCGTCGTGCGCCCCCGATTGCACCGATTGTTCTTGCGATGCTTTCCACCGGATGAGGACAGTAGATATTTAGGAATTTATTTTGTGTCTAATTAGATCTAATCTATAAACTACAAAACTGAATCTAAAGAACCGACTAGATCGTTGACCTAGACCGGGTGCCGCGCCCCGAGGAGTAGAGAATAGATATTGATCTCCCCGGGGGCGTCTCGCGATGCCTCATTTTGTTATCGTTGCATCCGAGCGCGCACATACACAAAACTGGTGTGAATCTTAGACAGAAAGGGTTAGTGACCCGACGCTCCTGCTCGCCTCCCGCGGGCGACAGGGGCGGAACCTACCAGCGCCTCCCGCGCCTATCCTCTCACCTCCCCCGCCGCCGCTGGCGGGAGCCGCCAGAAAACGCCCGCGCGGTACCTGTGGCGGCGGGATCTCCTTCACCCGCGCTGGAGCGGCCTCGCGGGGGGAGGGGGGCTGTTGGCGACGGTGCGGTCTTGGCGACTCGGCCGACGGTGCGCCTTGGCTCCTCGGGCCTAGTCTCGGCGGCGGCAAGGACCCTCCTTGTGCTCGGCGAACCGGTGGTGGCCGGTCTCCTTGGGCGATGGTGGGATGGAGCGGCAATGGCTAGCTCCTGGCTGGCGGCGGCGGGGGTGGCGTTCGGCTCGTTGCTCCGGCGGTGAAGACGGGAGCGCTCGGCAGGTTATGCAGCCACGAGTGTGGTCCCCTGGCTGCCTGCTAGGGGTCACTCCCCGCACGCCTTCTTGCTCTTCATTCCCCTTGTGCTCAACTTCCAATGTCTCTGCATGCCTCCTTCTCCCCTCCCACACCGGAGCATCTCACCGACTTCTGACAGCAGCGCACGGCGGTGGCGGCTCCTCACCGGCTCCTAGCGCCGGCAGCAGGCGGCAGCGCGTGGAGGAGCTCGGGCCCCATCGCATAGCGCGTGGAGAAGCTCGGCCACTTGGAGGACGCGCGTTGTAGCGTCTCCTTTCGCCGGCGGCGGCACGTGGACGAGAGGAGCTCAACCTCATGGCGGACGCACGCAGCGACGACTACTCTTGCCGGCGACGACACGTGGAGGTGGAAGAGCTCGGGATCACCGTGCGGGGAGCAGAGGGGCTCAACCTGCTAGTGGTGGTTGCGCGCGGCGGCGGATCCTCTCAGCTCGCTGCGACACCTCCTCTCGCCGGCGGTAGCCTGCTGCAAGGAGGCATGGCCACATATCGAACAGAAGGCCCGTGCTGAGGTGAGCACACAGCCGTGATCTTAATCAATGCTCAGTAGTAATAAATCATAGCGTTGGCTACGTCTTCTTCTATTTCTATCCAGCAACAACCTGCGTATAAACTAAATAAGTTTTAAGTTCTATTTCAATCGACTTTGTTTCTTCGAGAACCCATGCGTCACGCGCATTTACGAGTCCGTTCGATGGATCGTCTGACCGACTTGTCGGCTTCTTATCAATAAAAAAATTATGTTAGTTAGATCTCTGTGCTCTATTTCAATCGACTTTGTATTTTTTGTTCAGTTGCATGGCTCACTCTGTTGGAGCGGTAGAGACCCTCCAACATATATATTGCTGCTTTGCTGGTTGGGGTCCAGGTTGTCTGTGCATTATTGGGAGTCGTGCATCTTGCTAAGACCATATGTACTGGTGTTGACGGATTGGAGACATTGACTCGATGTAGATATATATGTGCCGTATTCGGGTCGGACTTTAACGCTGCCGCGTGAGCTAGCCGATGAACCAGAGGTGCTGTCTACCGGTGTTCGCCGCTGTATGTCTATAGATCACCGCTGCTTGCCGTGGATGATGAACTGCTGCACGTACCCTGCATGGCTGCATGCTGGCCTTGTCGTTGCGTTGCGTGTGTGTGCCACCGCCCACCAGGAAGATCGACGTGCGCTGCTGCTGGACCCCCGCTTGTGACGCGCGCGGTCGTTTCCTTCGCTTTACGGTGATCACGTTGCTGTTGTCACCTCTTGCGTGTCGTCGGACCTGGGCGACAGATCGCGCGAGCGCAGCTGGACAAACCTCATGGACGAGTGCGAAGTGCTAGCCGGTCGATATTGGCGCCACGCTTTGATGCAGATTGGATGCCGCCATGCTTCACTGCAAGCACACAGCGGGAGGGTGTAGGTCACACGTGGATTTGGCATGTGAGGACGGGTGCGTCTTGATCGCTGGCTCTATGTCCGCGTCGTGCGCCCCCGTTTGCACCGATTGTTCTTGCGATGCTTTCCACCGGATGAGGACGGTAGATATTTAGGAATTTATTTTGTGTCTAATTAGATCTAATCTACAAACTACAAAACTGAATCTAAAGAACCGACTAGATTGTTGACCTAGACCGGGTGCCGCGCCCCGAGGAGTAGAGAATAGAGATTGATCTCCCCGGGGGCGGCGCGCGATGCCTCATTTTGTTATCGTTGCATCCGAGCGCGCACGTACACAAAACTGGTGTGAATCTTAGACAGAAAGGGTTAGTGACCCGACGCTCCTGCTCGCCTCCCGCGCGCGACAGGGGCGGAACCTAGCAGCGCCTCCCGCGCCTCTCCCCTCCTCTCCCCCCGCCGCCGGCCGGAGCCGCCAGAAAACGCCCGCGCGCTACCCGTGGCGGCGGGATCTCCTTCACCCGCGCGCTGGAGCGGCCTCGCGGGGGGGGGGGGGCTGGCGGCGGTGCGATCTGGGCGACTCGGCCGGCGGTGCGCCTTGGCTCTCCTCGGGCTGGTCTGGCGGCGGCAAGGACCCTCCTTGTGCTCGGCGAACTGGTGGTGGCCGGTCCCCTTGGGCGATGGTGGGCTGGAGCGGCAATGGCCAGCTCCTGGCTGGCGGCGGCGGCGGTAGCGTTCGGCTCGCTGCTCCGGCGGTGAAGACGGGAGCGCTCGGCGGGTTATGCAGCCACGGGTGAGGTCCCATGGCTGCCTTGCGTGCTCGGGCCGGGGCAAGGGCCTCTGGCCCTCGCGAGCCCTGTAGCGCCCCCCAGATCTGACGGCGCTAGCAGTCATGGGGGCTGATGGCCCTCGATCTCGCTGGTGGCAGTCTCGATCGAGCTCGTGCTTCCTTTCAGTTTCGCCGGCGCGAGGAGTTGGGATGCCGGGGTGGCGGCCCTGGAAGGTGGGAACTTCGTTGGTTGGCGGGCGAGCCGGTGGTTCTGGTGTTGGCCGATGGTCACGGTCGTGTGGACGGCGTGGTGGTTGGCGTGCGACAGTTTGTGGTAGCGGTGGTCACCGTCTTGACGGTGTTTCCTCCCCTATGGGAGGTAGTGAGAGCGTGCCGAGGGGAAACTCTCGCTCGGGGCTTCTCGGGCCGCGGCGGCGGCGTCCACGGACGTCGTTCCCTTCCTAAAAGCGTCAGTGTGGATGCTCTCTGTCCTCCTATGTACTCCAGGTGAAAACCCAAGACCCTCAGGTGGGGCGGTGGCGGCGCTCCGGCGTCGTGCTCTTCTTGAAGACACTGTCTTGGAGTTCATGGCTTGTGGCTCTCCGGAGGGTGTACGGATTTTCTGCGTCGCGTTCTCTTCGGAAAAACTTGCAGCTTTGTTTTGCATTCTCGCATCCGGATGGATCCTCCAAGTTGCGTTCTTCAGCGGTGGTGCGTGTCTGGTGGCGGTGATTCCTTGTGGTTCGGCCAGCAGCGGTGTCGTGTCTTGCGGCGGTGTGCATGGTGTGTTGGTGCCCGATCTCTGGGTGAGCTCTGGCCCGACAACTTTGCCCGTCTTGCAAGCGTCCAACCTCTTTGGCTCTCCCCTTTGGTGGTCTCATCCTCGATGTTGCGCCTACGTTTGTAGTCCCCTTGGTTGTCCATGTTGCGTGTGTGTGTGTGCAGTCCGAAGTTGTAAGTTGGGTTCAACACCTTGTATCTTTGTCATTGTTCGGGGTGTTATTAATTTAACCCTGGGCTTTCAACCTGTTATCTAAAAAAGTACACAAAACTCACCAATGTCGCTGTTCGGGGTGTCATTAATTTAACCTCCGGTGTATTTCCTGGGTTAGAAAGTTTGGAGTTGGGAAGGGATTTGGTGAAACCCTCCCTTTCACCCAATCCCCTCAAATCCCCTCATTCCCCCTTTAATCCTAATTCCTCTGTTTACTTAAATTCTTGGGATGGCAGGGAATTGTATTTATTGGATTTGATATTAAAAACTTAATCTTTATCTATGCATGGACATATTTAGTCAAATAAAAATCAAATATTTTGTCTAATAAATGATTGTCTATGAAACAGTCAGTTCACAATTAAGGGCCTCTTGGGATTGCACCGAGTAGGACTGCTTCCGTCGAGTTTGACAGTCTAGACATGTTCGAACACAGCCCCCACATAGGCAAGTTGACAAGTAGGCCCGACTACCCTATATCTCTCACCGTTATATCTCTATCCTGTCCCAATTCATCTCCCCCATCGAATCGTCAAGCCGCCCTGTCCTCGCCACCATTTATACGAGTTCCATGAATATTATGGTAATCCGCCTTTTTGTATATTTCACATTTTATAAAGCTTCTGGAATCCAATTAAATACAAAAAAGGTATCATGGATTTTAATCTGAAACGAAGAGGACCGGGATAAAAACTATCCGAGAGAACCAAAGCGGATGACCGTGCCGCAAAGTTTTTATCTGATATACAGATAGAACGAGAAGGATACAAGACAAAACACAATACGCAGCATATAATTCACCACTAGGAAAACGCCGGCTTAGGCTCTGTTCGGATGGTTTCGTGCACAGTCCAGCTGATATGGTTATGCTGCTTTCGTTAGTCTTACGGAACTCCTTCCACAACAATTGTGTTTTATTAGATGCCGTGCTCGCAGAAAGAAAACTTTTTTCACGTTGTTTTGCTGCGGGAAAAAAACCGCAAATTCACAGTAGATAGTGGAATAATGGGTTATTTTTCCTCGTCCACCTGCGAAGAAGAACGAAAATGCACCCGACCGATACCAACCGGCCGTCAAAGGTTTTCAGGCGTTCAAGAGAAAGAAGAGCAGGTGGAGTGCTAGTGGGCGGCTGGCTGAAGATCTGAACATGCTGCCCAGTTTAAGCCCGACAGATCCCAGAGGCCGGCGCCGCACGAAACATTGTCTAGTTGAACATGCCAAGGCAGGGATCTTTGAGGAGCTGATCCGATTTGCCTGACACACTGTTGTTGGTATTTTAATCGGAAACAGATTTGGCAAACTAAAAAACAGCTTTGTATCTGCCAAGATCGTGCCAACAGTATTGAGAAAATCGTACGTACGAAGAAACACGTATTCTATGTACTTCCGCGAGTGCACCGTCGGTGGCACACCACATCACTGTACCACTCCATGGGGTGGCTGGTACGATTCTTTCGAGGACCAGTACGTGTTCCTTCTTCAAACGAGACTGCGACGCGTACTGTTGCTCTTTTTTTTTCTTCTTTTCTTTGATGATCAAAATCGCAACGAAGACTCAATCAATCCCAGATTGGGGGAGACAAGAATAACGTCAAATCAAGATGCATTACGCAAATGTGCACGTACGGGTACGGCTGGCCTGCCTTTCTTGACGCTTTATTCTCAAGTCATCACCCGGACGTGGACTTCTCTCATCTCTGTCTCTCCATAAGTAGACAACCCTGAATTCTGCTTTTCCACTCAACAAATATTTGAATTCCACACCTAGCCAAATGAACGCGCTCTGCGTAGTCAAAGTGGTTCGCTCCAATTTTCTCACTTTAAAAAGTTGCTCAGATTTTCTCGGTCAATGGCTTGTCCGCGAAGATGGAGCAAATCAGGGTGATGCTTGGCCGGTCAGGACATCTCCAGCGGGGCTGCTCATTTGGCCCGGACTGGCCGGATTTGAGCAGGCCCGGACAAAACCAGGCCCCAGCGGGGCTGCTCAACCCACGGCCTGGTCCCTTTTCCGTCCGTGGGTGCTTAAACCCTGACCAAATTTGGGTTAGATTTGAGCAGCTCGCGGACGCGAAACGGACGCGCGCGCGGCCGCGTCACTTTTCGGTCAAAGGGGGTGGCCCGCCGGCCAGTGACCGTGGCGACGGCTCGCCTCCCCACCGGTCCTATTTAAATGGGACCCGCGGCCACGCGTCCATCCCCACGCGCACCGCCTCCTCAGTCCCCGAGCCCACCCACCGCTTCCTCACTGCCACCCTCTCCCCCTCGGCTCACTCGCTGCCGGCCGCAAAACCATGGGACGCAGCTGGCTGAACTGGGGCCGCGGCAAGAATGACCACGAGGCCGGCAGCTCACGCCGCCGCCGCGCGCCCTCGCCCTCTCCCCCGCTCCCACCTCCACCACCACTCACCCGCGCCGCCTCCACGAGGGCGGAGCAGGTGCAGACGCCTCCCGCCTCTCCCCCTCCTTCTTCTCAGGGCCCGGCAGCCCCATTCCGGCTGGTGCCCGCGCGGGTTCGCGACCGGCCATACCTCAATAAGAGGAGGTGCCAGTGGTACTGGGATCGCGCGATCCCAGTGCCATGGCCAGATGTCCACCTCCTGGCGGGTGGCATCTGAACAGGGACAGGATCCCTGTGCCGCCGGTCCCGCGCTCGGGCCTCGAGCGGGAGGTGGAGATCCACCGCCGCCGCGACGAGCTGCCCCCCGATCTCCGCGGCCACCCGAGCTTCGCGGTGGACAGTCCCCATTGGGACACCTGGTTCACCGACGAGCACGACCTGCGCCGCAGGTCGTACTTCGGGGCGCGCCAGGCCCGCGGGGCGGCGCAGTTCCCGCCGCCATCGCCTCCACACCCGGCGCGGCGTGGCACCGCCCCTCCACCACCCCCCCTCCGCCCCCTCCGCATTGGCGACCGCGCCCCGGTCGTCAAGGAGGAACCACTGGAGGAACCCCCCCAGTGGTACGAGGACGAGGACGACGACGACGTTGCCATGGCCCAGCCCGAGCCCAACGAGGAGCTCCAGCTGGCCATGGCCATCGAGGCCTCCAAGAGGGAGGCGGAGGCGGCGGCCGCGGCGGAGGAGCGCGCGCTGGCGGACGCCCTCGCGGCGGTGGCCGCCCAGCAAGCGGCGGAGGAGGCGGAGGCCCGTGCAGCCGGCGCGCGGGCTGTGGATGAGGCCGTGGCGGCCATCCGCGCCCGGGAGATCGACGTCTACCCCTACGACGAGGAGGTAGACGACGACGGGCGGGACGAGCGCGCGCCGGTCCCGGCGTGGTTCCAGCCCATGGTGGGCATGCAGTGGGAGTGGCATGGGCCACCACCGGAGCTGCCGCCGCCCCAGCCGGCCACCCAGCCTCCCACGCCGCAGGGGGCGAGGACCGCCCCGCTCCCACCCCACCTCTCCCCCGACACCCCGGACTACGTCATTCTAGATGACTAGGAGCTCCGGGGCAACTCCGGCCGCCGCCACGCCACTGGCCAGTGGCCGTCTAGTCCTAGCTAGACTTTTTTTCTGTTTTTTTTAAGTTGTAAATCTATGGGCCCCTGTGGGCCCTACGCAATCTATGGAAGTGTCCCTATTGGTATAAGCAGCCCCGTTGGGGGCACCTGGTCCAGGCCGTGTCCGATGACAGCGGACGGCTGCTCAAACAGACAAAACGCGGACCAAATTGGTCCGCATTTGAGCAGCCCCGCTGGAGATGTCCTCAACCCTGCATCTTGTCCGGTTAATCTGTGAGGACATCTCCTGCGGCCACTATCCGCGCGGATTTGGTCCCTGCACCCTGCGGGGCTGCTCATTTAGTGGGCCGGGACCTATTTTTTCCTTAGTTTTTTCCCAATGTTACTTTGAGCCAAAAAAACAAACATAATACTAAATAAAATACGAGTTATTCATTACAAATTTGACCGTTCAATAAAGAGACAAATAAGTCTTAATAAAAATTATAAAGTTCAAATAAGCAGAACTGGATAAAAAGTCTACTGATTTCCTACGAAGTTCCAGATGTGTTGCACCAAATCATCCCGAAGTGTGCGGTGGGTGTCCTGATCACGCAACTCGTACTAGAAGTCAATGAAATCCTCAAATGTTGCCACTCCTGGCTAGGGCTCCACGTTCTCACCCTGAAACAACCAGTTCTCGTCGTAGACGCTGTCATCGCGCTCATCCTCTATGATCATGTTGTGCATGATCACACAAGCAGTCATCACCGACCACATAATCTCCGGGCTCCATGTTCTAGCAGGGTGGCGAACAATAGCCCATCGAGATTGAAGCGCACCAAAAGCACGCTCCACATCCTTTCGTCCACTCTCCTGCTCTTGGGCAAATCGTTTCCTCATCTCACCTTGAGGATTGGAGATGGTCTTCACAAAGGTAGCCCACTGGGGATAGATACCATCAGCAAGGTAGTATCCCTTTGTGTAGTGGTGGCCATTGATATCATAGCTCACCTCAGGGGAGTTGCCTACGGCAAGTATGCCAAACACCGGAGAGCGCTGGAGCACGTTGATATCATTGTGTGAACCTGCCATGCCGAAGAACGAGTGCCAAATCCACAGATCATGTGAAGCAACTGCCTCGAGAATAACCGTGCACTCACCAACATGGCCCTTGTACTGCCCTTGCCAACCAAATGGGCAGTTCTTCCACTCCCAGTGCATACAATCGATGCTTCCAAGCATCCTAGGCCACCCTCTACTCTCGTTGATCGACAACAGCCGCCGAGTATCGGCAACAGTCGGTTCCCTCAAGTACTCCGGGCCAAAGACCTGAACCACAACTTCACAAAACTTGTACATAGATTTGAGGCATATGGATTCACTCATACGCAAGTATTCATCAACCAGATCACCAACTACTCCATATGCGAGCATCCGAACTGCCGCGGTGCATTTGTGATAAGAAGAGAAGCCAAGCTTACCGGTGGCATCCGGCTTGCACTTGAACCAATCATCATAGTCGAGCACCCCGAGTCGAATGCGGTTGAACAAGTCCCTTTTCATCCGAAAACGGCGCCGAAATAGCTTGGCCGTGTACACCGGATTGGTTGGGTGGACGTAGTCATTGTACAGCTGGGTATGGCCGGCTGCTCTGTCCCTGTCCAAGCCCGGTGCACGGTCGGGAATGGACCCTCTGAACACCGGCCGCATCCTTGCGATGTGGTCATTGACCACGAGAGTGGCAATGAGGATGTCGCTCTCGTCCTCGGAATCGGACTCCGACGAGGATGAGTACATGATCACGTTGTTGAAGAAGAGCTCATCGCCGCTGTCCACCATTTTTCGGGCCGAGGTCGGGCAGGCACACAGCCGAACACCTTGTGTGCGTCCCGCGGAGGTGGGGGAGGTGGACCGGGCAGTAGGCAGGCCGGCGAAACTCCTGCGGGACCGGCGGGACTAGCGGCGTTGTGGGTGAGAGGTGGGGGGCGGTGGTCGTGGCCGGTGGGGGTCGAACGACGGTGGTGGTCGCCAAATCGGCGAGCCAGCGGCGGTGAGGTGGGTCGGGCGCGGCGCGAGCTGGAAGGAGGGGGCGTTCTGCGCGGGCCAGGAGAGCGTGTCCACGGGACACTTTGTTGTCCGCGGGGCTGCTCAAATCTGGACCAAATTTGGTCTGGATTTGAGCATCCGGGGACAAAAAAAGGGATCGTGGTCCGTATGAGCAGCCCCGCAGGGGCCTGGTTTTGGCCCAGGCTGCTCAAAACGGACCGGTCCGGGGCAATTGAGCAGCCCCGCAGGAGATGTCCTGAGAGCATCTCCAGTCGCACCCCATAGGCCGCCCCCAAGAGCCTTCCCGTCCGGACGGGCCCCGAAATTTTCAGTTTGCCATTCGTTGACATAAACATACATCACTCCCAAAATTGTTTTCAATACTCTGTTTATCAAATGAAAAGCTCTAGCACATGAGTTAATCCCTTCTTCCCTCTGTGAAGGGCCTATCTTTTACCTTTATGTTGAGTTAGTAAACCTACTCCTTTCTGTCTTAAGAAAGCATTTGAGTTGTTGTGATCCATTCATCTATATGTTGATTTACTCAATCATGTCCTTAATTCTTCCTTGTTTAGTAAAAATGATTTTATCTGTTTGAATACCACTTTGAAAGTTACCAATGACTGCAAAGAGATTGTTATGATTGAGCATGATAAACTCTGCAATATAGGATCTAGTATAAAGACTCTGATTGAAAGATAAATAGACTGGTAATTGTTCTCTAACCAAGAATGAAGTTTGCCTTTACCAATTATGATTTCTTTTTTGCACCTTTATTGTGATCTTCTCTACTTGTTTAAAGTTTGATTATATGAGAGGAAGTTGTTGTCTAAAATGACTTGTTCTCTGTTAGATGTGATGCTTCTTGTCCGTATTTTATTTATCGACATCTCCCTCCATAAACTTGTGGTCATGTTTACTGAGTTCAGTTTCGCTTGGGGACAAGCGAGGTCTAAGCTTGGGGGGGGGGGAGTTGATACGTCCATTTTTCATCACTATTTTATATTGTTATTTTCTGTTATTCATCAATATATTTAATGTTATGAAGCATTACTTATGTTATTTTGTCTTATTTTGCATGTTTCATAATTTTTGGAGAAGAAACACCGGGACCAAAAAACTGATGGAAAAAAGCACCGTCAAGATACCCTATTTTAGAATATCAGAAGAACAGGGGGGATACCGGAGGAGTCTTAGAAGTCTCGAGGAGGAAGCCAGCCAGAAGGGCACCTGGAGGGGGCCACCTGGGGTCCACACCACCAGGCGGCGTGCCCGCCACCTTGGCCGCGCCTGGGCGTGGTCTGCCCCCTGGCCCACTCCTGGGCGACCCCTTTCACGTACTTGACCCCGAGGGAAGCCTAAGCCCCAGATCATCATCGAAGAAATATTCCGCCGCTGCCTCGGGGCGGAAAACAACAGAGAGAGAAAAGCTCTTCGGTAGGGAGAAATCTGCCGGGGACATTCCTCCCCGGAGAGGGGGAATCATCGCCATCGTCACCGTCATCACTGCGAGCATCATCAAGATCATCATCACCACCAGCACCATCACCCTCATCATCCACCTTCATCCTGATGTAACAATTAGGGGTCTCTATTGTTGTTCTACATTAGATATCTCTCCCGATGTGGATTACTTGTTAGTAGTTGATGCTTGTGAGATTTATCTGTGTTTTACACTTTATGACCAGATTGTTATTATCCATTATATCGCCTCTTATTATGATCGATATGACGTCTTGTGAGTAGTCCGTTTAGTTCTTGAGGACATGGTAGAATTCATGATGTTAGTAGTGGAATTATGTTGAAGTAATATCGAGTGGTTTGGTATTTAAGTTGTGGTTCTATTCTTCTAGTGGTGTCATGTGAACGTCGACTACATGATACTTCACCTTTATGGGCCTAGGAGTATGCATTGTGTATTTGGCTACTTATTATGGGGTCGCCGGAGTGACAGAAACCTAAACCCCCATTAGGAAACCAATGCACGAGGGAGTGTAGGATCCCAGAGTTTTAAGACTGTGGTTAGATTTATCTTAATTAGTTCCTTGTATTTGCGGATGCTTACGAGGGGTATAATCACAAGTATGTATTATTACTAATCGGGCGGTGCATTAGCATAGGTTCACCCACACAACACTTGACGAACCAATAAATATTAATCAACCGTAGTGAAGCGAAAGCACTTGACGAAATTACCATGTGTTCTCGAGAATGTTTGGTAATCATAAGTAGAACAAATGTCTTGTCCTTGCTCTTAAAAGGATTGGGCCACTCACTGCAATTATATTTACTATATTTTATTTACACGCACTTTATTTATCTATTATATCAAAAACCACCAAAACCCCGTTTGCTAGTGTTTACAGTGTATACTCTATCCAACCTGCTTGTCAACACCTTATGCTCCTCGTTGGGTTCGACACTCTTATTAATTGAAAGTACTACGATACACCCCCTATACTTGTGGGTCATCGGTAAACAACTTCTTGGCCGATTTTTCTTGTTTTTGGAGGATGGAGGCTTTTTGTGTGGTTCATCTTCCGTCAGTTCCTGAACATCATGGTAAGACGGGATTTTTTCACCACTTTCTTCATCTCGTCCTTTACTAGCTAGACGAGGTGTCTTAGGATCTTCCTCTTCCTCGGCATCCGATTTTGCGGTTGGCTTTGCCATGAGTACTTCGTGGAAGCTTCCTTGCCTGGATTTGACCTTTCTTTCGAAAGCATCTTCATCTTCATCATCGGAATCTGTGTCTGCAGATCCGGTCTCCGAGTCCAATTTTTCTTCTATGGCTGCCAGTCTAGACTCGGCTTCCGAATTTGTCGCCTGATCGGCGGATGTCGGATCTTCCACTTTTTTTGTGGGATCAATGTTTTCTGCCTTTTCCACGGGATTTTTGTCTTTCGTGTTTTCGGCAGTCTCTGACTACACAATGCCAATAAAGTGCGATATGAATGCAGGTATCTCCTGGGAGGCGGCAAATCTAGTCATGCTTTGGCGATATGCAGCTATTGAGGCTGGATCCGCGCCTATGTATGAATACGGCAAATCTGAGCAGAATCCGGCATTGAAGCCTTTCTCTATTGGGCATAGGGCGGGTGGCATAAAGTTACCTCCGCCATGGAATCCCATTGCTTGTGACGTTAATCCAATAAAAACGTTAGCAGATCCGATGGGAAGGACACAGGCACTTACCAGGTGATTCCGTGCCGGCATGTAGGATCCATTGTTGAGGAAGCATCCGGCATTTCCGTCGAATTCTAGGCTTCCGACAGTGATCGTGCTGCCGATTCCGCCGACTATCCCCTCTCGAAACGTGACTCCCGACTCTGCTGGCCCCACGGTGGGCGCCAACTGTCGAGTCTTCTTAGTCAGGTTCATGGCCGGGGGTTCCATAAGCCTACTGGTAGAAGCGTGGGTGTAAACGTGGAAGTACTGGAAACGAGAACACGATTTACCCAGGTTTGGTACGTCACAACTATTGCGCCGTTCCTACTCTGCAATATCACTAAATCAGTATTGAAGTCTGAAGTATACAAAGTACAATTGTGAGTATAGTTTCGCTAACTTGGCGAGGATGAACTTCCCGGCGAGTTGGCTTCTACTCCCTCCATTCCAAAATAGATGACTTCCCTTTTTCTATATATGAATGTATCTAGATACTAAAACATGTCTACATACATGCATATATGGACAAATAGAAGTCATCTATTTTGGAACGGAGGGAAGCTATTCGAACCTCTGTTCTGTCTTTTTTTCTCTTGCCCCCGTCCGGTTTTATATAGATAGCCGGATTAGGGCTTACAGGAAGGAAACCTAGAAGACTACGAAAAGTTATCCTATTCTTGGAAAGTAAGTCATCCGGCCTCTCCTCCAAATCGTACCACGTAGTGGGCCGTGGTCCGGGTCTTCTAGGATCCATCTTCCTGCGCGTCATCTTACTGTGCCGCCCAATAAATCTTGTTCTATTGCCTGCGGGCCAATCCGGGCTTCGGCCAATCCCGGACATACCCCTAGTTGGTATATGTCCGACCGTGACATTTTTATCTACGTGTAGGAGAGAAATATGAAAAATGATGGAAATAGTCTTTCATACAAGAGCCGAGGTGCTGCTAGATAAATGCATTAAATGTGAAGAGAATACGATAAACGTAGTGCTCTAAGAGCAAGTACAATAAGATGACATGACGGGCTGTAAGAGTTGCCACATCAGATTTTTGCTTAGGTGGAGGTGAGACTAGTCACAATGGGAAGTAACATATACTAGTAACATCACATTTCCCAAGACTATGTTACTACCTCCACAATGAGTAGTAACTTATATGTGGTGTTATGAAAGTGTTCATTTATTGCATTATAGACTCATATTATCTTGGTATGTGTGATATTACGGTGACTAGCTATGTTACCCCATTTGTCTCTCTCTTCATTAATTAGCCTCCATGTCATGTTTTTTGTTTACGTGGCATTGAAGTTACTACCTATGTTACTCCCATTTGTGACCGTCCTTAGAGAAGAGGAGAGTGAAGAAAAGCGGGCTACAAACTTGTAGCCAGCTCTTGCACGTGCTCTAACACACTTTGTGAGACAATAAGTGGGCCAACATACCAATGATGTAGTAAGCAACCATAGCTAGCTATTGTATGAGTAGGCTATAAAATGACTATATATGACATGTCAAACTGTTATAACCGGCTGTTGGCTATATTATTAACCATGCTCTAATAACTTACCTTGTTATATCAATGATTACAACTGATAGCTACAGATGATATGGCAGGTGTATACAGCCAGCAAGTTGACTGTGCTATTAGGCATACTTTTAGGCTCTGTTCTTATGGTTTTGGTGCATGCACAGCATACTTTGTTATTTGCACAAGCCAGCTGATATATTTAATAAGCTCATTTTTTGACACAAAGAATGTGTTTTATCTGATGCAGTGTTCGCATAAAAAAATTGTTTTCACGATAATGCCGAACAAAGGCCAAAAGTGTTGTTTTGCTGCGCAAAAAAAAAAAAGAACCCGGAAAATGACAGTGGATTGCGGAAAATAATTATATGAGACCTGGTGTACAAATTTAGACCCGTGGATCAACTCCATCAATTGACACGTGGCTAGAAAATAGAGAAAAAACAAAATCCAGTTATCTATTTTCAGATCTAAACCGTTTTCTAGCCACGTGTCTGAAGTTGGTCCACGGGCTAAAAATGTAGATCAGGTCGCGAATAATTATTTTCCGTGGATTGCGGCGTACTGGTTATTTTTCTGGGCCACCTTCTGAACGCGAAGAAGAACCAAAGCACTTACAGACACCAACTGAACGTCAAAGGTTTTCAGGCTTTTCAGCCGTTGAATAGAAAAAGGCAGGTGGAGTACTAGTGGCTGGCTAGAGATCTGAACATTCTGCCAAGTTCAAGCCCGACAGATCACAGAGGCCGGCGCCGCACGACACATTGTCTAGTTGAATCTGCCAAGGTAGGGATCTTCGAGGAGCTGATCCGATTCGCCTGACACACAATTATGGGTATTTTGATCTGAAACCGATTTGGCAAACTAAACAACAACTTTGTTGTATGTGCCAAGATCTTTTCTTGAGTGTTGAAATTTTTTGTCTAAGAGACACGTCCGCTGCTCATCTGCTAACGTGGATTTTCAGTTTTATTCCTCAAAGAAAGACTGTAGTGTGCTCTGCTCGGAAAGATGGGTGGCAAATAATCGTGTCCATTTTCTCAACAGTCAACACTATGATGGACCGATGGTTCACCGTCGGTGGCAGCACAGGAGATGATACGTTTTCCACGGGGGGCAGGAAAGATGGGGTGGCTGGTATGATTCTTTCGAGGACCAGTACGTGTTCCTTCCTTCAAATAAGACTGCGACGCGTACTATTGCTCTTTTTTTTTCTTCGAGGAAAAAATCAGTACGAAGACTCTATCAATCCCAGAATGGGGGACAAGAATAACGTCAAATCAAATGCATTATGCAAGTGTGCACGTACGGCTGGCCCGCCTTTCTTGACGCTTTATTCTCAAGTCATCACCCGGACGTGGACTTTTCTCAACCGTGTCTCTCGACAGCAGACACGCTGGATTCTGCTTTTCAACGATAAAAATGAAGTATATTTGAATTCCACACCTAGTCAAATGAATGCGCTCTGCCTAGTCAAACTGGTTTGCTCCAATTTTCTCGCTTTTGAAAAGTTGTGTGTTCAGATTTTCTCGGTCAATGGCTTGTCTGCGACCATGGAGCAAATCAGGGTGATGCTTGGACAGTCAAGTCAACCCCACATCCTACTCCTCTGGTTAATCAGTGTGGGGGCATCTGCACATCCCACGTGTGCTCACTTCGAAGTAACTCGTGGACCTTTCTAGTGCTACTAGATGGACCTATCACGCCTTGCCGCGTCGTTTTTTTAATGTAGGTCAAATACTGCCGAATTTCAAGACCCTTGGTGAATTTGGCCGATACATCATCTAACGACAATTTGTCTTATTCCGTGGCCGGTCCTGCTATACGGCACTTCGGTCAATTTGTTCGGTATCGCCCACATCAGGATAGCCGCAAACACAAATAAACCAAAAATTTGAACATGAATATATAAATAAAATCCGCAAATTTTATTCCAATTTTGAAATAATCTATAGAATTTTGAAAGAAATTGCAAATGGGGCCGTCTAACCCTAACCGTAACCCTAGCCTAGTAATCCTTGTCCTCGTCGACGCTGTCTCGAGAGGTGCGGCTGCTCAAAGTGGCCATGGCCACACTCTTGGAGACACTGCGGCTGTTGGACGCTTGCACCGTCGATGAGTGATGCGTCGTTAGCAGGCCTGTCGGCTCCTCCTCCAACGTGGTGACCAAATCGGTCATCGCTGCGAGGAGGCTGGGGGTGTCCCCGTCTAGCAGGTGGCACAGCGGCCACATGCACTTGGAGACGTCGTCCTCCTGCGGCTCCTCCCTGGCAGCGCAGGGTTGCAGTGGCTCTGCGCGGCGGGGGCGGAGGAACAGACGCCCGAGTGGTGGGGAGTGGCGCGGTGGGGAGTGGCGCAGGGGGAGCGGCGGCGAAGTGGGGAAGGGAGCGATGACATGGAGCGTCGCGAATGACGATGCCGCGACCTCCACCTCGATGCGGTGGCGACTGATGCTGCTTCTCCTTCACCGGGCAGCACGCGATGGAGTGCCGCACTGGAGGCAGCAGCCGGAGTGGCAACATGCTCCCTTGAGCGGCATGCTAGTGAGCGGCTTCGATTACGCTAGCCACGGTGTGGCTAGTCGCACCCACCAGCAACAGCGAGGGGAGAGGGGCCTTTTTATCCTTGGCCGAGGCAGATCGAAGGGCCTCGGCGTAAATGCGACGCGTGGGGAAGGCGCAACGTTGGCCGCGTTGCCGCGTGACCGCCGAAACAACGCGTCGTCGGTGTTAATGCGAGGATGCTACTGCACACACTGTCGTGTCGCCTTGGAAACCGGTGAGTGCACCATTACCAAACGGACCGGCCTCCTGCACGGCGTCATTACTCACGACACCCGGTGATGTGTCTATGATGAGGTGGATCCACCTCTCGGGTGGGCTGTCCAGACAATTTTCCGCGGCCCCCGGCGGACGCCTAAATTTGGCGGGTCTCCTAGGGATGCCGGACATAAAATTGAGAGGTTCGGCCCTTTGGGGGTGCCTCCGTGGACGATTTTGGTATCTAGACTTTCAATGGGCAATTACCGGTGGTAGATGTTAAATTATATGGAGAAGAAATTATGATTTATCAATACAAAGATCCAAAACTAAATTTAGATGATAGTAGAAACAATACAAAATTCATGAGCTAACATAATTTATAGAATGGGCATGACGAAAAGCACTGCTCACTCTTGAATTCTTGTATGCTTAAAAAATCTGTACCAAAAAGTTATCCATGTTACATATAGTTTGATCAATATTTAATTATTTATAGAATCCCTTCTCGACCAAAGACGTTTACTCGGTAGTCGCTTAGCTGAAATTTTTTCTAGTTCCGACTGGGCCCTCGTGGCAGACACGATCGATCAGCTGACCAAGCGCGTATTCCTACATGTTAACTCCTTAGTTGTACGGATGGTGGAGCAAACGAGAGGGCTCAAATAGTCTTGGGCTTAGATCTCTTAGAGATGTTAACCACCTCCGTATCGACTATGTATGCCTAGAGCAACTCTATCAGAGCCACTAAAACTGGTCAAACAGATAAAATAACCGGTTTTCTCAATTTCAATCGAAAAATGTACCATAACTTGTCCGATCCGTAAACGCTTTTAGAATACACTGTAAACACACGCCCCAAACCCGTCTATCTAGGACGTGTTTGGTAGTCTGCAGCTCTTTTGGAGCTGCAGGGGCCTGGCCGGACAGGGCTTGGCCCTGCTTAGATGATACGCGTTCCTATTATGTGAGTTATTTGGTAGTCTGCATCAGAGAATGGGTTCCAAAGTGACAATGCGTTTGGTTGGCTGCAATCTTCATTTGTGGACGCGTAGCAACGAGTGCACGATGTTTGGTTCCGTTCTGTGATGCACTAACAGCAGATCCACTCACCACTTTGAAAATGGGGTAAGGTTACAAGCACACAAGCAAAGAACAAAAACAAGCACATAAGCAAGACAACAACAACAAACACACAACCAGAGCAGAACTAATAGCATACTAAGTAATTAACATGTAGCATAAAGGTATTTACGCCAGGGGTACACACCTCTAGCACAAAAGAAGCGGGTTTAACTTACACCCGAAAGAATTAAGGAGTTTATCAAGTGCAATCCCTGCACCTGGTTAGTACTTAAGCCAGGGGTACACACTCCTGGCACAAAAATCAGTAGGGGCATCTAATATACTGCCCCTACACCCATACGTCAAGTTCACCGGGTCATTGTCGTGGTGGTATCACGACAGATGCCATAGAATGGATTGAGTTGGGGCCGATGGACGCAATTGGTATCCGAGGAGGGATAACACGCTGAGTAGCGCACACAGAAGACACAAAGCACACACTCGGTTTACCCAGGTCCAGGGTCCTCGTGAGGAGGTAAGACCCATACTCCTGATTGTCTGTCTGTATATATGTGGTAATCCGGGTTACAAGCTTGCCCCTCGAGCTCTTCTAGCTAGAGGAAGAAGAAGGAGTTGCTAGCTATCATAATGAATCTTTCTCTGTCTCTTGCTTGGATCGTCTCCCCGTGGTATAAATATGGGAGTGGGAGCACTGTGTTTATTTCCTTCTCGCGTGCACCCCACTCTCCTTCTCCTTCCGTGCACGCAGAGCCCCGAGCACATCGCCACCGCACAGAGCCCCACACCGCAGCGCTGCGTCCACCACCGGAGAGCGGACACCGCCGTAGCTGGAGCACCGCGTAGCACTTCGTCGTCATTGTTTAGCTCGCTGCAGCCGCAATCAGCACCACCACATAACCGTCTTTGTCTCCTTCCCCGGCGCCCACATGGAGCTCTTCGTTCACCTTCGCGGCCGGTTTCTCCGTCTCTACCGCCATGCGCTTCTGCCCATCTCTCCTCTGTCATTGGAGCGCTACAGCTCCGGCGTCGTTCTTCTCCGCGCAACTCTCCCCGCTGCGACGGATCTCCCGGAACTGCCGAGCTCGCCCTTCACCGCCATGGCCTCCAACGAGCTCGTCGCCGTGGAACAGGAGGATGAGGTGTTCGAGGAGTCCACCCGCACCGCGTGGGAGGTCTCGCAGGTGAACGCCTCCGAGATCAAGTGGCTATACGACACACGCCGGATCCCGGCAGATGTTGCATGCCGGCTTCCAGGCGAGGAGATCTTCCCCACGACAGAATCCGGTGAGTATGAAGTTTTCCTCGCTCACTTTGAGCAAGGATTCGGTCTTCCTCTTAGCCCCTTCATGGAGAAGTTCTTCGAGAAATTCGGTTTGCAACCTCACCACCTTGCGATAAACGCCATCACCACACTTTCCGCTTTCATTTCCTTTTCCGAGGGCTATCTCGGTCTCTGGTCCACAATCAACATGTGGAGTAAGTACTTCCAATTCCGGAAGCAGGTCGTCCCGGATCCAGAGAACATGGGAGCCCCCAAGCGAATGACGCAATGCGGCGCCGCCATGGTGATTCCCCGGCGTGGTTCCGCCTTTCCCAGAATTTTGGGTTTGGAGTCATGCCGCAAGTGGCTCCGCTCCTTATTTTATATAAAAAACACCACCAAGACCGATATGATTCGGTTGTCGAGATTCGACGTAAATCCTCCAGTGGCGATGGTGAACTGGAAGTACAACCCTCGTGATTCAATTCCCGAGATCAATTTGATCCATAAAACTCTCCTCACTCTGAAGGAAGACAAAATCATAGCAGAGACCTCCTGTCCACCTTCATCAGCCGCCGGATCTCCCCCCTTTGGCCGGGTTCAGAAGATCTGCCACATGAGCAGATCTCGGGAACCAAACCAGACTTCCACCGTCGAACTCTCTAAGACGCAAGTTCGGAAGCTTGTCAAGGCCTTGGACCGAACCCAATTAACAGACGACTGGGAATGGGGCCTCGAGCTCTACAAGAGGACCCGCCAAGCGCCGACAGTAAGTATCCCAGAACCTACTGACATAACCTTATGCCAATATACTCTGTTACATTTATTTCAATGTTTTTATGTTCTGAATTTCTTTGTAGAGATTCCCGTGCCAGAGGACCGAGGATGACTAATTCCCGTCTGCCACATGGGAGAGGATCTGGCCGTTGCCAACCTTGAAGACTCGGATGGCGAGGACTACATATTAATCCTGGATGCCGGCATTGCGGCAGGTGCGGGTAAGGCTCGCATCACGTGTTCCATCAAAGATTGGTCTGATGACAAAGACAATTATGAAGTTCGTATTTTAGAGGTACTCGATCCCTCCCCGCTCGCTTACACCTTTCCGCTGCCGTCGGCATCAGCTAACCCAGACAAGCAAGTCTTGGACGTGGCGCCGGTTGTAATGGCGGGTCCTTCCGAGACCAGGAAACATGCCTGGACTGAGGCCTTAGGTCCCGTGACCAAGAAGAAGAAGAAATCCGCGGTTAGGCCACCACGCCGCGTAAGGCCAACTTCAGAAGGGTATGGAATTTCTCCGAGACACACTCCTTTGCATTTTCTACTTTCTTCTCCCCCGCCTGAGTTTTATTCAGTTTTGTTTTCTTCCGCAGTGCACATCTGGACATCGCCCAAAGAACTTCCTCCATGTTTGCGTCGTTGCCGACACCGCCAAACTCGGGCCAAGGCGATGTCGGAGGTCAAAGTTCCTCCGGCGCAGCCCTCCGTGATCCTACTACAGGGATCCGCCGCCGATGTTGGAGAAGAGCAAGACACTCCGAACTCCAGCCGGTGGATCTGCCCGAGATGTCGGCTCCCGACATGGATGAAGACCTCGGTGTTGGCAATATTAGCACTGAGCCAGTAAGAGCCAAGACTCCGGAAGTTCTGGAGCAATTGCAGCAGCAGCAGCATCAGCACCAACATCAACAAGCCCCACCAGAACAACAACGAGCAGAGCCGCAACCACCACCACAGCAGCAACCGACACCGCCATCACTAGCACAACAGCCACCACTGGCACAGCCGAAATCAACTACTCCGCCATAGCAGAAGAGGGCCCCACCGCCGAAACAGAAGAAGCATCCGGCACAGAATATCGGGAAGAGGCCGACAGAGCAGTAGCCTAAGTCCGTGCAGAAGAAATCTTCCACCGTCGGGATACAGATCAACCCCGAGAGGCACGTGATTGCGCATCAAGGGCTAGGCACTGCTCATATATCGAACCCGGGGCTGCAAGTGTCGGGTTCATTGCTGTCACTCTGCGTGGGAAAATCCTAGGCTCCCTGGAGCATTATTGCATGGATTGGAACAACACCGATGTTGTCGAAGTGACCAGCATGCCCTCATCTGGCCCAGGCACACTTTCCCAGAAGATGCATGCTCTGAAGACTACTGCCAGAGATGCCGAGATTACAGCCGGTGTAAGCACATTACTTTCTTTAACTTTTCTAAGTTTCTGCACAATACACCGAGTAGATACTTCTGAGACTCCGAGATAAATATATATATCCAGCTAGTCCCCGAGATTCGGGTTGAGTAATTGACACTCAGCCGAGTTAGGATTACTTGGCGTGAATCTTTACAACTTTACCATTATTGCTTCTTTCTAGGTTTGCACTGAGACCCGAGCAAGACTGTTCCAAAGACTCCCCTCCGAGCACCGGGACTTCACTGACCACAACAAGCGCTTGCAATTGGATCTGAAGGGCAAAGGTAAGGATTTTCCCATCGACATATCGAGTATGCTTTAAACTGCCTCAATTCACTAACTTTTTCCTCCTTTTGGCATACACAGCCGTGTTGGAGAAGCAAGTGGTCGAGTTAGTGACCCAGGTCTCTGCACTCGAGAGTAAGTTGCCTTTTTGCACTTATTGTTTTGCATTTGTGTATTTCCTTGCTCACTAATTCTGTTATCTCGACACAGGCGTTCACAAGGCCTTCGCCGAAAGACAATAGGATTGCATCTCATTCTCGTAGTCAGCCCTCCAATTCACTGAGTGTGAAAACGCGCATAAGGCTGAGCTCCAAACGAAGCGAAATGAGGTGTCCCGGCTGAAGGACGAGCTTGTTGCGGCCCAGAAGGAGAAGGCCGAGACGGAGAAGGCCGCTGCTGCCGAGAAAGCTCGCCATGAGGAAGAGATCCAGAAGCTCAAGGATCAATCCAAGATTCACGCCACCTCGGTTCAGACCGAGCTGGATGTGCTAAAATGCGATACCGACAAGTGGTTGTCAGATCTCATAGAGATTAACTCGGATATGAAAAGTGAGTTTTCTCCACCTTCTTTATTTCCGCCAAGATCTAATGCCGATATTGAACTTATTTTGATTTTAATAGCCTTCCTTTCAGAGAACTTCCCTCACTCCGAAAATGCTGCCACTAACTCCGTGCGGAGGGCCCGAGAAAGGAGAGCCAAAGCCGGGGCCATTGTCACACAAGAGTGCACTCACGAAGATCACTTAGCGGCACTGAAGGCACGGATCTCGCCGCTCAAAACCATTGGTCTTGATCTACTTGATGCTGCCATCCGGGTCTACCGAGTCCCCAGGCCGGGTTGTGAATTGCCCAAGGCAGTGAATGAACTGGACCAATGCCTCATGGGGAGCAGAAAGCGGCTTCAAGAGTGGCGCGCATATTCCGCTCGAGCTGGAGCCGACGAGGATTTGACCTTCATAATATGTTGGTATGAGGGTATCAATCTCGATGTCCTCAGGACTATGCGCACCGGGTCCTAGTGGACTACAAATCCGAATCTCGCCTAGCGCCGCAAGGACGCTGCCTATGCATTCTCCGCATACACCAAGACTCGGAAGTTTTTTTATGGAGGGTCCGCCGGAATCCAACGAGGAAGAAGACGAATCCAAGGATGACGAAGACTCGGAAGAGGTCGATGAGGATATCGAGGCCGAAGCTGCTCCGACTACTAACGATGGGCGTTATGCTACCACCGCGACCGAGACAGCTGCCCCGACCGGTGCTCATACTGTGCCCATTCCTCCCGCTGGCACTTCAAGCAGCGTTGTTCCGGTTGATCCGTCTAGCTCCCACACTGCGGCCTAGTTTTACTACAAACACTTTAGATCGTTAAATCCCCGGGATGGGAAGATGTAAGAAATACTTATGTGTTTGCGAACTTTATATTATTTGTAGTTTGAACGAGACTGACTGAATGCTGGATCGTCCTAAGTCGAGTCCCCGAGTTTATTTTCTTGTTTACTAAGTTTTTTCATCTCAGCTCTAGTCTACCAATTTGGTTTTTGACATTCGAGTCACAGGATTTCTAAAACCGAGTTCACAATACTCACAACTTTGAGACAAGGTTTAGAATCATCCGACACTTAGCAAAAACGAGTAACAGACATATGCTGTAGTGTTCCCACATTTAAACAATGTAAGAACATCTGTGTTATTATGCTAGTCCCTGGATCAATTGCTAGCACCACAGTACAGATGAAATATCATGCAAATGCATCAAATTCTATTACATCGCATGATCCAGTGTTTACAAAATAGTATTACAACTTGCATAGTCTTAGAAGACTAGCAGAAAACAAAGAAATACAGCGGAAAACATAGTACAACATTGAGCCCATCTTCTTCATGTGCCACATGCAAAACATATTGGCGATAGTCTCGAGATCCTAAACGAAATCCTCACTCGTCTTCAGAATCATCTGCGGGATGGAATATGCAGCCACAAGGGAGTCAATACAATTTAATCTATTGGGAAGTAACACTATGGTGGATATAAATGGCAAGACTAATACTACATGCTTATTTGGCTGAGTGGAGTTTTGGCTAAGTTTGCATAAAGCCAGTTTTCTCCCATCACTTTTGTAAAACAAAATTTTCTTTTCAAAGGGTGGAAATATTTGATTAAGATCCAAGCACCACAATACTGTTCACTTGGTCAAAAAAATTTACTTATTGAAATTGGTGATGAGATTCTTCCGTCATTCCTTGTCCATCTGCTCATAGTTGTCCATAACCGGGGACACGACTAAGATCTTAGTTTGTTGACTCTGCAGAGTTTGTGCACTTTCACCTTCAGACTCAAATCAGCCGAAACATCCTATACACGCTGAGTGCATTAAGGAAAGGAGAACATTGAGACGAGATCTTTCAGAAGCAAGAATTCAACCCAATGGCAAGACCCGTTCCACCTATAATTATGCTACATCTGCTTGTCAAGCCCGGGCTAAACCCTCACAACTTAGTTGATCAAGAGAGAGCCCATATGACTAAAGGCTGCACTGGAAGCAATCTAAACTTGGGGAACATCATAATCACTTTTTTCCTGGGTGGCATTCCTTCAAGTGAACTCCCCTCGGGGAGACACTCAACTTTCAGCAGCCCCGCACTACCAATCCTCCTAGGTGGTTCATTGAAGTTGTTACTTAGAATTTTTCCACAACATCAAGTAAAACAATTTCTGTAGCAAGGCTAAGCATCAACTAAGTACCAAGGCTTCAAAATAACAAGGTCTAAGGATGGCTACACACTACTAGGATATAGCATAGCATAATATAACTTAGTAAAATTTCCTATCATGCATACTACTCAAAATCTACTAATGCATATAGAAAATAATGGGTAGTTGAATGATGTGTTACTTGCCTGGGTGAAGTAATCTCACTCTCTTTAGAAAAGATCGTTGCTCTTCGTACAATCTATACATTGAAAACACAATAACAAAATAAACAAACATACTATCAAACAAACATGCAAATGAAGAAAACATACAAAGCAACAATCATGGAAAAAGGTATGTAACCAAGTTGTCTAGGACAAGGTCAAGGTTTGAGTTTGAAAGATTCATTCCCTAATGGTTCAATACTTGTTAAGGGGTTTCAAAGAGTTTACTAAGAATGATCTAGATTGAGTTTGTAGAAATCTAACTTTATTATAACCATACTTGTCTAGGAAGTTCCAAGTGTTCACCAAGGTGATCTCACTATTTCAACTAAAGTAACACATAACAATGTGTAACACTTAGTTGTTTTCATCAAGGCATTTGAGTACTCTAAGTTAGTCTTTCCATTTTGGGTTAAGGTAGGTCTAGGTTCAACTAACTTCATAACCATAGAGATAACAAGATATAGTCTTTGGATTTTCCATTTGGGTCAATGGTTGGACAAAACAACTAGTTATTCTTCAACTTGTGTGGATTCTCTAAGTCTTCACATGATTGTCTTCTTGAAGATCATCTTCATGAATCATTTGTAGACTTGTTCCTTGGATTGATTATTCTCTTGGTCTTGATAAATTCTTCATGACTTTATCACTAGTTGGTCCAAGGTAGGAGGGGCACAATACTACTAAGTCAATTTAAAAGGAAAAAAATAGAAAGTATAGAAAGAAAGAGGAAGATGTCTTCTCCTTGATTTTCTCCATAAACTTGTACTTCATTGAGTTGTTTCTAGTTTCTGTGAAGTCTAAGTACTTCCTTAAATATCTTCAATGATATTCCTCATAGCTATTCATGTTGCCACCAAGTTGAAAATGAAGTTTCTTCTTGTTCTTGAGTCTTGATCTCCATTTTGCTAAGTTGATGAATTCTTGAAGCAAGAATGGGGAGTGGAGGGGTAGATGGAAAACTGTGGTACTAGTGTTTGAGGTTCACTACTTGGTCTTTTATATGGTTTACATATACTAGGGACTTGTTCTTGGATCCAATAGCCATAACAACAAAGAATAACAGTTGAAAACAAATTCTAAGACATTGTAAAAAATGGATGAATCACTATGTTGGATTTTTGGTCAAAAACACATGGTCATGGTCCAAGGGAGTCCAAAAATGGTTAGGCACTAATGTCCATGGTTCAAGGTTACCAAATGGAGCAATTTTGGTTAGGAAACCATAATCAAACTATTTATAGAATTAAATCTATGTCAAAAATACTCAAATATACCAATTAATTCTAAATTCAAATTTAACTTCATCAAAAATTATTTTGGGACAGAGCATATGAAAGTACACATCTAAAGGTTTCCAAAAATATTTATTTGCAATTTTTGGATTTGTAGAATTTGAATTATGCCAAGATTCATCAAACAAACATATTTGAATTTGAACTAATTTAAGTTTGTCAAATTTGAATTTGAATAGTGTTAAAAGATTCTACAGATCCAGAGGATTTCAAAAAGTCCAAATTTTCTAAATTTGGATAAGTGGATCAAAAGTTATGATGTTTCTAATAACTAGGGCTAAACTCCAAAATTACAATTCTATTTTATTCGGAAATTAATTCGAGAGGCAGGCTGGGCCGAAAACAGCTTCTCTGTCGCGCAGGACGATGGACAGGAATTGGGGTTGGGCCATTTACACGCTGCACTGAGCGATGGATAAGAACATAACGCGCGGGCTGACTTGGCGAGCTCTGATTGGCTGATACCCCTACGATAAGTGATCTAATCGTGGCCCTCCGTTGTAGATCTAACGGACAGAAAGAGAGAGGGAATTACCACGACGGTTAGGTCACCGGAAAATGGCGAGCGCGGCGGCGGGGTGCTCGGATCTTCACCGTGGCAACGCGACAAGGGGTCCCCTGGCTCGGGAAGACCACCGGGAGACTCAGCGTTGCACGGCGGGGCGAATGGCGGTGACGGTGAGCATTCCCGCGCCGTGGTTCGCCCACGCGATGCAGAGGGAGCTCGTCGGGATCCGGTGAGCTTCGGAATGGACGGCGCGGCGGATTTCTGCGAGGAAAAAAAATCAAAACAAGGCCTTAGAGGATGCGCCCGAATGAGGGGAGGAAGGGAAAGGGAAAATCGGGGCGGGGTGCCTTCCGTACCGGCCAGAAACAAGAGAATACGGCGGCGGGCCGAGGTAACTCTGGTGAGGGATTGCAGCAGCCTCGGGGCTCGTCTGGGAGAGAGAGAATAGGGGAAATGGAGAGGGGCTTAAAGGGGGTGGAAACGGGGCATCAATTGATGCCTTGAATTGCGAGTAATCGCGAGTTTTGAATCGGTGTAGAAACGGAAGAGAGAGGTATCGACCTGAGCTTGATGATGATGACGTCATTATGACGTCATCATTTTTTTTTTCTTTTTTTCCTGTTTCTAATATCTTTAGTTTTAATAATCCAATTGACCTCAAAACAATTTCTAAATATTTGTAAAATTAATATCTTTCTGTAACATTTTTATAAACTTTTGAACACATTTCACTTTTTATATTTTTGAAAATATAATTAATTACTAATAGTACTTAATGTATATTTTTAAATTAGAAAAATAATAAAATGGGGTTTTGATTAAATAAAATTTCAGAGACAATAAGCATGTCAAATACTATTTTTGAAAGTCATTTTACCTCACTTTCATATTTTATAAATTTAAGATTTCAGTGATTTACTAATAGTAACTTAAATCCATTTTTAAAATAGTAAATTAAATAAATATAAAAGTGGATTAATAAAATTTGGAAAAATCCCACAAATCATAATGTAGTTTTCTAAATCTTATTTTATGTTATTTTCAAAGCAAAGCATTTTATATTCACTCCTTTATGTTTAAAACTTGGAGTATCATTTGTATATCAATATAAATAGTTGTTATTTCCATAAAATAATTTTGAGGCATATAAATTGTTAAGAGGTAATAATTCTCTGGTTTCAAAGGCTATAAAACATTTTCCAAGTAATAGTTGATTTGAAAACATGTTATAAAATAAGGTTTTCTAAGAGAAATCAATTTCTTTGAATAATGAATATTTATTTTGAATGGGCTTTTAGGGTTTATGGAATAGAGGTATAATGGATTCTTAATTTCAATTTTCATTGAGCTATGTATTGTTTCCTTTTATTTCTTGCATCTCGTTGGTTTTTGGTGACTTGCATAACATGAAAACAAAAAGTTTCAATTTTAGTGATTTTTGGACTTTCCAAAAATCAGGGATGTTACATATGCCGACTCACCAGTTTTTCTTTCCTTAGACGTTTTTCATGTGTATACCTTTAGCTTGTTCTCTTGCTAGCCATGAAGCCGGGTTTTGGACAACAGCTGAGCCAAAGAGTTGGCTTTTAGGTTCCTACACAATACTAGGCCATCATAGGAAATTCCAACATAGCCAACGACATACATAACAAAAAGTAAACATAGATATACACAAAGAAAAGGTTAGGCAAAGGCAGTCCCCGGGTTTCTCCTCGGCGTGCCGGCAATTTAAAACTCGGTACAGAGATACATACATTGCGCCCTTAAGAGTGAAAGGGGCGAAGGAGAGCTACATTCCAGGGGAGTTTGGTTTCCTCTACGGATCTGTCCGTTTTTTTCTTCTCCTGTTTTCGAGCATCTATAAGATAATAAGCATCATTGTGAAGAGCCTTGCTCATAATGAATGACCCTTTCCAAGGAGGAGATAACTTGTGCATGTCGGATCAGCGCTGCACAAGCCTAAGCACCATGTCTCCCTCGCGGAATACTCGCGAGCTCACCTTCCGGCTATGATAGCGTCGGAGGTTCTGCTGACACACTTCTGATCTGGACAGTGCCAATTCTCATGCTTCTTCAAGCAAATCGACACCATTTTCTCGAGATTCTTTCATCTCGGCCTCTGTATACAGAGTAACCCTCGGCGAGTCATTCTCTATGTCGGTTTGCAGAACCACTTCTACTCCAGACACAAGGAAGAATGACGTATAGCCAGTGGAGCGATTCAGGGTAGTCCTTAGACTCCACAACACTACCGGTAGCTCATCCAGCCAACAGCCCGGAGTGCGCTGTAGTGGCTCAATCAACCGAGGTTTTATGCCAGATAAAACCATCCCATTAGCTCTTTCAACTTGCCCATTGGATTCCGGATGTGCGACTTAAGCTATGCCGAGTCTGATCCTCTTCTCCTTACAGAACCTAGCAAAATCTCCTTCGGCGAAATTGGTTCCATTATCTGAGATGATTCTATGTGGATAGTCATATCTCAGGATTATATCCTTCAAGAATGACACAACTGTGTGTCCATCACACTTCCTGATTGGCTTCACCTCTATCCACTTGGTGAATTTGTCCACCATGACCGGCATGTGAGTCATGTTACCTCGGACTGGTTTGAGTGGCCCCACCATATCGAAGCACCAGACAACAAACGACCAGGTAATAGGAATTATCTTGAGTTCTAAAGCCAGCATGTGAATCCTGCTGGCATATCTCTGGCATCTGTTGCACTTCCGGGACAATATCTTCTACTAGCTGCAAAGTATTGAGCCAATAAAATCCATGCGGAATGCCTTGTTAACTAGGGCTATAGAAGATGCATCGTTTCCACATTCTTCTTGATGAATATCTCGGAGGATTTCTTGTCCCTCTTCTGGCTCAACACATCGCTGGAGCACGCATGTGACACTTCTGTTGTACAACTCATTGTTGATGATGGTATATCTCTTGGATCTTCTGTGTATCTACCTGGCCAAGACCTCATTACTCGGGAGTGTACCATCCACCATCACTAGTGCAGAACAGGGCATTAGCCCCGGTTGGGAAGGGCCTTATTCCCCGGCTTCCCAACCGGGTTTGCAAAACCCGGGCTAAAGGCCCCCTTATGCCCCGGTGGGCTTACAAACCGGGGTAAAAGGCGTGCACACGTGGGCTCTGCTCAGCGAGCAGGCCGGCGCCCTTTTACCCCGGTTGGTAACACCAACCGGGGCAAAAGGTTCTCTGTTTTTTTTAGCTGTTTTCCTGTTCTCTGCAGTAGATTAGAAAATCTATTTTCTTTTCTGTTTTCCTGTTCTCTGCACTAAACATTGATAGTAAGAAAGATGAAAAATTATCGAACAAAAACACAGATGAAAACGAACAATAACATAAACATATAGTCTGCCACGAATACAAATATTGTTCGACAGGATGACATAATTAAATATAGTTCGACCCAAACATAGTACGACATATACATAGAGCGACATAAGCATACTACGCCTTGGCGTCGGAGGCAGCCTTGCCCGAGCTAGACTCGCCGGAGTCAGACTTCTTAGCCTCGGAGGCGGAGGTGCTGTCAGACGAGCTATCCTGGCAGCAAGGGGGCGGACTAAGGTGCCGTCGAAGATCTTCACCTCCAGCATGTCCACCTCCTCGTCGTTGATGTACCTGAATGTGAGCATGTTGCCCGCATTTAGGTTGTGCATGCGCGCGAACTGCCCCCACCCATGTCGCCGGTAGAGGTCATCGTCACGTCGCTGCAGGACCACGTGCAAGGGCCCGTTGTCGTAGCCCTCCAACCGGAGGCTGAAACTAAAGGGCCCCTTGCGCTCGAGGAGTATCGCCGATAACTTCCGTGGAAGACGAAGCCTGTTCCGCAGTGGGTGGAACCGGTTGACGTAGAACTCCGGTAGCCGGAGACCGTCATCCTCCTCCTCCTCCTTCTCCGCCGTAGCCTCCTCCGCCGCAGCAACAGCGCCGCGCCGTTTACCACGTGTTGACCCCTTTGCATCGTGTGTTGCCCCTTGTGCAGCGCTTGCTGCCCCCCCGTGCTCCGCGTCCACGTCCACGAGTATGAGGCGTCGCTTCCTCCTCCTTGATGGATACGGCGCCACCACCACATGCATTCGATGCACGCGATCCACGTGGACGTCCACGTCGATGTCCACCACGTTGTACGGGAGTGATTTCTTCGACGGGGACGGCTCCGCGCCCACCGGTTGCACGCGAACTGCGTCGGGGAGGTCTCGTCATGGCTACAAAAATGTATAACATCATAAGTAATTGTCATAGTCGCACAAACTAATAGCATCAATTTCATCAGTTCGTAACAATTGCATATAATCTAATAAAAATATAGCTAATAGCATCCATTTCATCAAAATTGCTGGAAATTTCATCAATTTCCTCCAAACCTCTAACTAATTTTTTGTGAAGTTGGACCTCCACATTTTGTGCTTGTTACGAGGTAGTACACGTGATGACGATGCGGGGGAAGAAATGGTGTCTGGACATCTTTAAAATAAAAAAAATCATATATGTAATATAGTGAGATCCGGAAAAAATTGGACCCTTTTGTGCACATCCATAACGGCGACATTCTTCATAACCCCGGACGGAATTTCTGGGGAATATCACCATTACGAATGTGCACCAAAGGGTTCAACTTCGTTCGGATCTCACCAACCATATAATATTACATATGTGACGTTATTTAGTTTCAAAGAAGTCCAGAAACCCTCACATTCCTTTCCCCGGACCACTACCGCTTGTAGTACCTCCACTTAACAGGAACAATATGGTCATCGGTCTGTGTTCTAATGTACTAATAAAATAGCTAATGGTACTAAAATGTGCCTCTAGCTAATACATCACGATCGAATAATATCACTTATACACAGCTCGGGTTCATTTTATTTAACCCTAATACATCACGGTCGAATAATATCACTTATACATATTCATGAAACATCTCTCAAACTAATTAACTCCGACCGGGTACTAAGCCGCGGGGTGCTGAGTCGCGGGTGCTACGCATCCATAGATAAGGAACCCTCACAGGGTCATAGCTCACGTGGTAAGGAACAATCCGAATAATCGACCAACCGTTGCTATAGTCCCTATTGAGCAAGTACATGTAGCAACGGACGTGCTCGTCCTCCTCCCTGATACGCTGATGTACCACCTCCTCAGGGGCCGGCTCTCTCCGTACCGACCATGACCTACGCGATCGCCACCAAAGAATATCCGGGTCGACCACGTCACCCGGATTTCTCACCAAGCCGCGTGTCCCGGTAGTAAGGACCTCACAGTGCCAGCCCGGCGGGGCCAGTCCCAGACATCGCCCGTCGGGTCCAACAGAGACATCGTCGTCAAGAAAAATAAACTAAAAACACATGCATGATATATGGACTAAGTAAATATTCCTAATTAAGTAAAAATTCACTAAGTAAAAATTCTACAAATTATAAACATTCACTAAGTAAATTTCTAAACTAAAATTGCTATATTATAAAATTTATCTAATGGTATCTTTACCTTACCTAATAATAAAGGCACTAAGTCTTCTAGCCAAATTTTCGTCCGTCTTATTATTGCCCTTGTTTTTCCGTCCTAATTACATTCAATACCACTGCTTTAAGTTAAAAGATAACATATCACGTTCGTTCAAGACCGGTGTTCTCTTCTGGTACGTCCAAGAAAAAAAAAAGCAAAGCGCGATGAGCGGGCTGGCGACCGACATGGAGGATGATGTACGCGATGCGCATGTAAAAGAAAAAAAGCGAGCGGAGACGAAGCAGAGCAAACTGTGGCGTTACGAGCCGACGCCAACGAGTCGTTGCGCGGCCGAGCCTGAGATATAGCGCTTCAACTCACGGCAACAGCGATGGATGCGACTGCTGGAGGACAATGGTTGCCCAAGATTTGATACAGCCTTGGACTTCACATTCGTTGTTTCATGCCTTGCAGATGCACTGAAATGAATGATCTAACTGTATCTACTCGAATAAGCGACAAATCATCAGGTGATGCAGCTCGTCGAGGATGCCCGCGTGATGGCCACCGTGTCCTGAAGCTCGTCGCCCTGTGATGCTGCCGCCATGGCCACGTGTTGCAGCTTGTCAAGGACACCCGCACAAAGGTCGTGTGTGCTGACTGCTGACATCGCCATGGCCCATTTCCGGCAGCAAGTCAAGCCCGTGCGGCCGGCCCTGTTCTGCCGCCGCCATGGCCACATGCCGCAGCTTGTCAAACACCACGCCCGGCACTCGTAAAGCCAGCGGCGGCCGGCCCTGTTGTGCCACCGCCATGGCTACGTGATGTAGCTTGTCAAGGATGCCCACGCGATGGCCGCCGCGTCCTGAAGGTCCTCGCCCTGTTATGCTGCCGCCAAGGCCACGTGTTGCAGCTCACCAAGGATGCCCGCGCGACGGCCGTGTGTTGTCGTCTCCATGGCCCATGTCCGGCGGCAGCTCGTCAAGCCAGTGCAGCTGGCCCTGTTCTGCGGAATTTCGGATCCAGTCTACCGATTTGTTAGCGTAGATCGTGTCCTACTGGAATAGTACATGGTACAACAACTCGACTTGGGTCGATTCAGCATCACCTATAAACATGCAGACGGCCAGACACGGTGTTCCCGCAGAAACAACACGCACACTTTGTTCTTGATAGCGCCGCCTCCCCGTTCTGCCAACTTCACCGAAAATTAGCACAACTTTGCAGCCCGTGCTCTAACTCGCCGATCAGCCGATTTTGCGGAAATTCCGGCCGCCCGTGATCCATAAAATGTACATTCTGTCCTCTGTTCAATTTCTTTTCTGAGACTGCGTACGCAATTATTAAGCATGGTAGATAAAAGGTGGGTGTTGCGGTAGGATGTTATGTAGGAGGAGGATGATAGGAGTGCTTCGATGGGGACAGATTTGCTTGTTTGTAAATGGTGTTAGTGGATGATAGGGTTGGGTTATCAGCAGTGAAATGGCCAACGGAGGAATGTAACTTTTCAAAATATCGGATTCACTTGGAATCTGTAAGGGAGTAAAGGAACAATATCAGATTCAATTGGAACATACACCAGGTTCACTCTTAAGGAGAACATAAGGTTCAGTTTAATTCCTCTCGTGTTTTCTAAACCTGAAAATTATTTCAATGTACATATATGGTAACTATATCCACCATATACTGTCTTACATCCTTTCGCTCACGACTGCACGTGCCGAATTAGCTTATCACTCGTGTATGCTGTGTTTGAATTTTGTTGGAAGTGGACTAGCTAGCCAACCACACTGCTTGTGATGTGAGTTTGGAGCAATCTAAATTTCAACCGCACATGCACAGTTATTTAACTTAACTAATAGGATTAGGTGATAAATAATGAAATAGAGTTCCTTTTATGATTAAAAGTTAAGACCTTATCAGACCAACTTTGTAAGAATTGGTGGCGATATTACGGATTGTTAGTTCTAATATGCTAGCACTGACACATTTTATGGACTTGTTTCCAAATTATTATCACTAGTAGAAAACAGGGCATTGAGCCAAGCCCAATGGAACCGGATGTGATACAAACCGGTTCAGAAGGGTCTGCCCCTGGGCCCCACCCATGCAGCAAAATGCCCGCAAGGCCTTTAGGACCGGTTTGTAACACAAACCGGTCCTAAAGGACTTGCGGGCCATTTGCTGCGGGGAGGGGGGCCCAGGGGCAGACCCTTTAGAACCGGGTTGTATCACAAACCGGTTCTACAGGTTTTCTCATTTTTTGCAGCCACTGCGGGTCCCGCTGTCATAACCTTTAGAACCGGTTTGTAACACAAACCGGTCCTAAATCCCTCCCCTAAACCCTACATACCACCCCGAGCTCAGCTCATTTTTTCCAGCTCGAGCTCAACTCCATTTTTGCTCTCTTCTTCCTCTTGTGAGGTCTAATCCATCCCCATTTTCTCCACCATTTGTCAAGATTGTTGGTACCCATCGGTTCTACGGTTAGCATCAACGTTCCCTCTTCCGGCATTGCAGGTTTTGCTCGTTTTCTTGCTCATTTCATTTTTGTTGTGCTAGCTAGGTGTTTGATGAAATGCCTAGCTAAGCTAGAATTTGTTATTCATTTTGTTATGTATACAAATTGATGCAATTTGAGCTCAAAATTAATTATGATTTGTGCTTTTTTTAGTGTCGCGCGCCTTGTCCCCTTACTCACTACCGTCAATCGCCCCATCACCGACACAACCTTGGTGAGCCTATTGTTTTTATTTACCAAAACAAATTTTGATTTGTATGATTTACGTATTTACTTGTATATAATTTTCTAGAGCCATGGTTTTGATATCCGTCCCCGTTGGCCCTCGTCCAGTCTATGATTCGGATGTGGTATATTATCTTTTTTCACTACATATTTTCATTTCCTGATTATACGACAATTACTTACGCCGACCAACTTGACATAGATATTTTTATATAGGAGGTAGTGGAACCGGAAATGCCAGTCGACCCTATTGTTGAGAAGTTATACTTAGTTGAACAAGAAAATATTGGCTTGAAAGAAAGATTGAAAAAAACTGAAGAAAGGTTGGAAAAAACTGAAAGAGAGAAGATGACCTTGGAAAAGGTTCTTGCCGGTGTCATCGATAGTCACAAGAGCGAGATGGACGCAATGCGCCTGAAGATTAGAAAGATTAGGAAATATGCAATTAGTAAAGAGGCTTGGTATCATTATGTCGTCGGGTCAATTGTTACCTTTGTTGCGATTTTGATCGCATTTGTTGTTGTTTTTAAATGCATTAATTAGAGAGAATTTTTATGGATGGTTTCAGTGTGTATTTTTCTGAGAACTATATATGTATATATGGTCACTATACGCTAGTTTGGTATTAACGTGTGATGAACTTTTTGTATTAATTAACTAATTTAGTCATGATGATTTAGCATATATAATGGTTGTTGATAAATTTATATAATGCAGATGAACCGGCAATGGATGTACAGTGATCGACGTCGTCCCGAATTCCTTAATGGCATGCATAGTTTTCTCAATGTGGCTGAGAAAAACAGGCAGAATGGATTTATTTTTTGTCCATGTAAAAAATGCCAGAATAAGAGGAATTTCCCTAGCTCAAGAACCATACACACCCACCTGTTGCAAGAAGGCTTCATGCCCAGTTATTTTTGTTGGACCAAGCACGGAGAAAGAGGGGTTATAATGGAAGACAATGAAGAAGAAGAGGATAATGATGAGTATCCTATGTTCGATGAACACGGTGATACTGAAATGGGGGAAGATGAGCCTGAACTTGAGGACATTGTTGATGAGTCTGATGATGATCTTCGTCAGGTCATTCGTGAAGAACAGATAAACTGCGCAAGTGAAAACGAGAGGTTGAAGTTGGAGCGCATGTTAGAAGACCACAAAAAATTGTTGTACCCAACTTGCGAAGATGGCCAGAAAAAACTGGGCACCACCCTTGAATTGCTGCAATGGAAGGCAGAGAATGGATTATCTGACAAGGGATTTGAAAACCTGCTGAAAATAATGAAGAAGATGCTTCCAAGAAATAACGTGCTGCCCTGCAGTACATACGAAGCAAAGAAGGTTGTCTGCCCTCTAGGATTGGAAGTGCATAAGATACATGCATGCATCAATGACTGCATCCTCTACCGCGGCCAGCACGAGAATTTAAATGCCTGCCCGGTATGCGGTGCATTTCGGTATAAGATCAGGCGAGATGACCCTGGTGATGTTGAGGGCGACGATCGCCCCAGGAAGAGGGTTCCTGCCAAGGTGATGTGGCATGCTCCTATAATACCACGGTTGAAACGTTTGTTCCGAAACAAAGAGCATGCCAAGTTGTTGCGATGGCACAAAGAAGACCGTAAGGAAGACGATATGCTGAGACACCCCGCTGATGGGTCGCAGTGGAGAAACATCGACGATAAGTACGAGGACTTTGCACGTGACGCAAGAAACTTAAGGTTTGGTCTGAGTACAGATGGCCTGAATCCATTTGGGGAGCAGAGTAGCAGTCATAGCACCTGGCCCGTGACTCTATGTATCTATAACCTTCCTCCTTGGTTATGCATGAAGCGTAAGTTCATTATGATGCCAGTGCTTATCCCAGGCCCGTCGCAACCCGGCAACAACATTGATGTGTACCTGAGGCCACTGGTTGATGAACTTTTAGAGTTGTGGGCTGACGAAGGTGTACGTGTGTGGGACGAGTACAAACAAGAGGAATTTGACCTACGAGGGTTGCTGTTTGTTACCATCAATGATTGGCCCGCTCTTAGTAACATCTCAGGACAGTCAAACAAGGGATACAGCGCATGCACACACTGTTTAGGCGAGACAGAAAGTATACATATAGGCAAGAATGTGTACCCGGGGCATCGTCGATTTCTTCCAGACAGGCATCCCGTAAGAAAGAAAGGAAAGCATTTCAAAGGCGAGGCAGATACACGGAGGAAGCCAACCCTCCCTAAAGGTACTGATATATATGACATGGTCAAAGATATAAAAGTAATCTTTGGAAAGGGTCCTGGCGCACAATCTGTTCCAAATGACGCCGACAACCACGTAGCCATGTGGAAGAAGAAATCTATATTCTGGGAACTACCCTATTGGAAATTCCTAGAGGTTCGCTCTGCGATCGACGTGATGCACGTGACGAAAAATATTTGCGTGAACCTGCTAAACTTATTGGGCGTGCATGGGAAGAAGTCAAGAGATACACCAAAAGCACGGCTGCACCACCAACGTATGCACGAACGAGACGACCTGATGAATCCAGAGAATTTCAAAGGTCCTGCCAGCTACGCTCTTACCAAGGAAGAGAAGGAGATCTTTTTCCAAGTCCTGAGTAGTATCAAGGTCCCGTCTGGCTACTCGTCGAACATAAAAGGAATACTAAACCTGGAAGAGAAAAAGTTCCAAAACCTTAAGTCTCATGACTGCCACGTGATCATGACCCAGTTACTTCCGATTGCATTGAGGGGGCTTCTACCAGAAAACGTGCGAGTACCCATTGTGAAGCTATGTGCATTCCTCAACGCAATTTCTCAGAAGGCAATCGATCCAGCAACTCTACCAAGTTTACAGAAGGACGTGGTCCAATGTCTTGTCAGCTTCGAGTTGGTGTTCCCACCAACCTTTTTCAATATTATGACGCACCTCATAGTTCACCTAGTCCAAGAGATTTCCGTTCTCGGTCCTGTATTCTTACACAATATGTTCCCCTTTGAGAGGTTCATGGGAGTCTTGAAGAATTATGTTAGAAACCGTGCTAGACCAGAAGGAAGCATGGTCAAGGGCTATGGAACAGAGGAGGTCATTGAGTTTTGTGTTGACTTTATTCCTGACCTGAACCCGATCGGGGTTCCTCAGTCGCGCCATGAGGGGAGACTGCGTGGAAAAGGCACGCTAGGAAAGAAATCAACAACATGTATGGACGAGCAATCTTTCAGTCAAGCACACTACACAGTTCTAGTTAATTCCAGCTTGGCGGCTCCATATATCCAGGAACACACGGATATTTTACGCTCGGAATATCCGGAGCAACCTGAAGATTTCATTGCTAAAGAACACGCGAAGACTTTCGGAGGTTGGTTGCAAAGACGTCTGATTAATGACAACATTGTTGAAGATGAGCTATACTTGTTGGCCAAGCAACCATCTTCGACTGTATTGACCTTTAAAGGGTACGAGATAAATGGTAACATATTTTACACGGCAGAACAAGATAAAAAGAGCACCAACCAAAACAGTGGCGTCCGGTTTGATGCAAAAGACGACAACGGGCAAAGGGTCACATACTATGGTTACATAGAGCAGATATGGGAACTTGACTACGGACCTTCCTTTAAGGTCCCTTTGTTCTGGTGCAAATGGTTCAACCTGTCAGGCGTGAAGGTAGACCCGAAGTACGGAATGACAACAGTGGATCAGAAGAATCTTGGGTAGGACAATGATCAATTCGTCCTAGCCAATGATGTGGCTCAGGTTTTCTATGTGAAGGACATGTCTAGCAGACCGAGAAAAACAAAAGATAAAGAAACGAATACATCAGACGATGAGCCAAGGCGCCACATAGTTCTTTCAGGGAAAAGAAACATCGTGGGAGTCGAGGACAAGACAGACATGTCAGAAGATTACATTAAATTTGATGAAATTCCTCCCTTCAAAGTCAAAGATGATCCTAGCATTCAGTTAAATGATGAAGATGTTCCATGGTTACGGCGCAATCAGAAGAAAGGCAAGAAGAAAAATAGAAACGGATCGTCCCTTTAGTACCGGTTGGGGACACCAACCGGGACTAAATGGGTTAGGGTTTCGTTTGGACCAATCAGATAGAATCACACGGATCGTGTGTTTGTTTCAACCGCTTGTGAGTCGTTGGATCCGGGGTGTGTTTCTTTCCAGCTGTTGTGAGCCGTTCGATCAGGGCTACGGTGTGTTTCTTTCGAGCTGTTGGATGAGATGTTTCTTAACCGTTGGATCAAAACCCTAGCTCAACACTTTGTGAGCCAGAGGACCCTATATATAGCCCAGCTTCATACACCGTTCAGTTCATCTCCCAAATACAAAACATCCGGATTCGCCAGCATACGCCCCGCGGTGCATTTGGTATGCATATATGCACTCAGTAGCCACTGCGGGGTTGTATACTGGCGATACCGTTTGTTTTGTTCTACACCCTCCTTTAAGGTTTGATACATCATATACTCAGTTCATCGAGCAAATACAAAACATCCGGATTCGCCATCATACGTCCGGCCGTGCATTTGGTATGCATATATGCACCCAGTAGCCACGGTCGGGCTGTATGATGGCGATACCGTCTGTTTTGTTCCACACCCCCCTTAAGGTTTGATACATCATATACTAAGTTCATCGAGCAAATACAAAACATCCGGATTCGTCGTCATACGTCCAGCCGTGCATTTGGTATGCATATATATATGCACCCAGTAGCCACGGTTGGGCTGTATGATGGCGATACCGTTTGTTTTGTTCTACACCCCCCTTTGGAAACAGAAAGAAGAAGAAAAAGAAATGTGCGCCCCCCTGTACAGGCCTTTAGGACCGGTTGCCGTTAACAACCGGTGCTAAAGACCCTTTCGCAACGGTTGCCGTTAACAACCGGTTTGCCGTTAACAACCGGTGCTAAAGACCCTTTAGCACCGGTTGTTAACCGCAACCGGTACCAAGAAAGGCAAGAGTAAGATTGTGACGACCGGTTGTCACAGAGGCAGACAGAAGAAGTCACGGTATGGCAGTCACGTATTCAACATCAACCAAGAAAGGCAAGCGTAAGATTGTGATGAAAGGTTGACAGAGGAAAATACTCGCAATATATGTATGTACTTTTTAAAAGTGAGAAACAAAGTACCAGCGGGCTAGTATACCAATCGCGCTAAATCAATCTACATGTATGGTATCTCGCTAAATCAATCTATATATATGTATCCACGATATATATGCTCGATGTATCACTTGCGCTCTCACTTCTCGTTGCCTTACTCATTACCCACCCTAACTTACCACAGGCGCATAGACTACAATATGCGCCTGGGGTAACATTACCGCAGGCGCATAGACAGAATATGCGCCTGGGCTAAGAGCTATACCACAGGCGCATGGTGTGCAATGTGCGCCTGGGGTAATTGATCAGATTACATTAAATTTGATGAAATTCCTCCCTTCAAAGTCAAAGATGATCCTAGCATTCAGTTAAATGATGAAGATGTTCCATAGTTACGGCGCAATCAGAAGAAAGACAAGAAGACAAATAGAAACGGATCGTCCCTTTAGTACCGGTTGGGGACACCAACCGGGACTAAATGGGTTAGGGTTTTGTTTGGACCAATCAGATAGAATCACACGGATCGTGTGTTTGTTTCAACCGCTTGTGAGTCGTTGGATCCGGGGTGTGTTTCTTTCCAGCTGTTGTGAGCCGTTCGATCAGGGCTACGGTGTGTTTCTTTCGAGCTGTTGTGAGCCGTTGGGATGTTTCTTAACCGTTGGATCAAAACCCTAGCTCAACACTTTGTGAGCCAGAGGACCCTATATATGCACCCAGTAGCCACTGTCGCTCCTCGAGCGCTTCTTCTCCATCCCTCTGCACCGTCGCGCTTCCACCATGCCTCCGAGGAGGAACAGCACCACCGGTTTCCGCGGCGTCCGAGCACGGCAGAACGGAATGTTCAGCGCAGATATCCGCTGGGGGGACGACCGCATCCCCCTCGGCACCTTTGCGACGGCGGCAGAGGCAGCCCGCGCCTGGGACGCGGCGGCCTGGCGCCTCAACCGCCCGCGGTCGCTGATGAACTTCAACGACTGCCACACAGTCTGGGAAGCGGAGGCCAGGGCGACGAAGCCACAGATCATCACTGCCGCCGACCACCTCCACCTCCGCCACCGCGCGTTTCAGGGCCTAGTCGACGCCAGGGAAGACCGCGTCGTCCGCGATTATTACCGGAACAACCCGGGGGAGGAGAGCGCCGACGAGGAGCTCTGGCAGACACGCGCGGGTCAGCGGGCGGAGCGCCGCCTCGAGCGCCACCTCGCGTTAGATGCGGCTCGGGAGGTGAGGACGAGGGCGCTGCAAGAGCTTCGTCGGGCCGACCGCGCCGGCGAAGTCTGGGCCTCCGACGATCCGAGGTGGGGGCCTATCTCGGACATACCATCATGCACCTCCGATGATGACGAGGAGGTCACCGACGAGTTCGGCGACGATGATGACCCGGAGGAGGTCACCGACGAGTTCCCCGACGACGATGGCGAGGAGTAGTGTTCGTCTGTTTTCTCTTTTTAATAAAAGAATTTGTATTCCGGCGACACTGCGACAATCGCTAAATCAATCTGTATGGTATCTCGCTAAATCAATCTATATATATGTATCCACGATATATATGCTCGATGTATCACTTGCGCTCTCACTTCTCGTTGCCTTACTCATTACCCACCCTAACTTACCACAGGCGCATAAACAGCAAAATGCGCCTAGGGTAACTTTACCGCAGGCGCACAGTAAGGAAATGCGCCTGGGATAAGAGATTTACCGCAGGCGCATTTTGTGTAAAGTGCGCCTGGGGTAAGTGATCACATATACAGAAACAGTAGTTTTTCTGTTTTGTTTTCTTGATGTGTTTTTGTTTGTCTGTTTTGAAATGTGTGTTTGACATAATATAGAAATAGTTTAGCTAGGAATTAATATAGAAATAATATCCATTACATAATAATATATACATTACATGATAATATATCCATTACAGACTAATATATCCATTACATGCATATATCGAACACAAGAGGCGGTACACAAACAACATCTATGGATCCGTCGAGTAGAAGCGGAACAACTCGTAGGAGACGTATGCATCTATGGCTGCATACGTGATGTTGGTCCAGTCCAGTGGGTTCTTCTCCCACAACCAGTGATTCTTCGAGGGGAAATCAGTCTTCATGGTTCCGTAGCCCTCGTGGATGAAGGCACTTGCCATGCGAGCCATACCGGTCTTTGGCCCGTTCAAATGGATAAGACCCTGAATATCAATGTAGTGATCTTCAGGTATCACAATACCCAAGCGCATCAACTTCGGACGGTCTTGCGTGTTGTCAACGCTGCAAAAGTCATACCCCTTGTTGACAAGAAAATCAACAAGTGCCGGAGAATGCTTTGAACTACTGCAACAACAAAAATTTGATACGTGTACGTGTTAGATATATGGCAACACATGTATTCTTCACATGCAACAAACAAATCAAAGATGCAAGATTGTACGTGTGCGTTACCTTGACCATTGGAAGACCAAAACGGCCTCCTTGAACGCAATCTGGATGACTGCAACATTCCGTTTATCCGCCGTATACTCTAAATCAAGCCCGAAAAACCGGTGTTCTTCGGGAGAGGAGAAATACAGATTGGTCAAATACCCAATAGCACCGGGGAGCTCCTCGCAGTTGTTGGTGTAGAACACGTCGAGACTTTTGCCGCATGGTGTGGGCACATCATATCTCTTAGAAACTTCAGCCATGGTGCTTAGTGGAGGAAGATCAAGAGAGGAAGAAGAAGAGACAGAGGAAGAAGAGAAGAAACAGAGACTCGCGATCGGGCCGGTGCGCACTGTAGCAATAAAACCGCCGCGCGCGGGAGGCGAGCAGTTTGTATTAAGACCTTTAGCACCGGTTGCTAACACAAACCGGTGCTAAAGGCCTGTAGTGGGCGCGCAGTCTGGGTGTGGCCCCAACTACAGGCCTTTAGCACCGGTTTGTGTTAGCAACCGGTGCTAAAGACCCTTTCGCACCGGTTGCTAACACAAACCGGTGCTAAAGGCCTGTAGTGGGGCGATATCTCCAGGACTTGTGAAATTTTGGCCTCATTTCGTTCGCGCGTCTTCTCCTCTACCTAGCTACGGCGAAGCCCTGCGCGGTCCGCCTCGTCGCCGTCCGTCCGCCTCGTCGCCGTCGCCGTCTGCCTCCGCGTCCTCGGTCCGCCGCGCCTCCGTCGCCGTCTGCCTCCGCGCGACCCCGCGTCCATCGCCGTCGCCGTCGATCCCCCGCGCGGCCCCGTCCGTCCGCCTCTCCGTCGCGCCGTCGCGCCGTCCGCCTCCGTCGCGCGTCGTCCGCCTCTCCGTCGCGCCGTCGCGCCGTCCGCCTCCGTCGCGCGTCTGTCTCGCCTCCGCCTCCGCCGCCCCGCCTCTCGCCCCTCGATCGCCGTCGCCCCGTCGCCGACCACGTACGGTAATTAAGTTTTAATTTCTTTTTTTTCAATTTTGTTTTAGTGTTAGAGTTTTTTTAGAGTTATTAGTTAGATTGTTTAGTGTTAGATTGTTTTTAGAGTTAGTGTTAGTGTTAGAAATTTTTAGATTTAATTAGTGTTAGATTTTTTTAGAGTTATTAGTGTTAGTGTTAGAATTTAGTGTTAGAAATTTTTAGAGTTAGTGTTAGATTTTTTTTAGTGCTTTATTTTGTTTTTACAATTTTGTTTAGTGTTAGAATTTTTCTGTTAGAATGTTGTGTTAGAAAATTTCACTAAGTTAGTGTTAGAAAATTTCAGAAAGTTAGAATAACTATATAATTTCAGTAAGTTAAAAATTTTCACTAAGTTACCATATTGTTCCTGTTTAACTTTCATCTTATTTCTGTTATATTTCTCAATTTACTATTTTTTACTAAGTTATGGAATATTTACTTAGTCCGGGCAGGTTTTTAGTTCATGTCTTTGTTGGACCCGCCGGGGGATGTCCGGGACTGGGCCCCGCCAGGCTGGCATTGGGAGCTCCTTAGTACCGGGGCACGCGGCTTGGTGAGAAATCCGGGTGACGTGGTCGACCCGGATATTCTTTGGTGGCCATCGCGTGGGCCACGCTCGGTGCGGAGAGAGCCGGCCCCTGAGGAGGTGGTACAACAGCGTATCAGGGAGGAGGACGAGCACGTCCGTCGCTACATGTACTTGCTCGATAGGCAGTATAGGCAGTATAGCAGCAGTTGGTCGATTATTAGGAGGGTTCCTTACCACGTGAGCTATGACCCTAGGAGGGTTCCTTATCTATGGATGCGTAGCACCCGTGACTCAGCACCCCGCGGCTTAGGACCCGGTCGGAGTTAATTATTTTGAGAGATGTCACGAGACTATGTATAAGTGATATTATTCGATCGTGATGTATTAGGGTTAAAAAAATCAACCCGAGCTATGTATAACTCTTGGTGTGTCCAGAACTATTATTTCATTAATATGTCCAGAACTATTATTTTATTACTGTCCGATAAAATAATTTCGCCAAGTGCCCGATGAAAATTTCGCTAAGTGTTCTTCATTTTATAAATTTTACTAGCAGGTGTTGAGCTATGGATTCCCAAGAACCTGTACATGATCAGCACGCCGATCAGCTCGCCGGAATGGGTGAGGCGGAGAAGGAAAGATACGTGTGCCAGATGATTTTTGATAATGCAACGGCCATATATCGTGATGACGACGATGGACAGGCGTTTAGCAATCAATTTTTGAACGACTCCGGCGACGGAGATCAGAATATAGAAGATGTAGTAGATGATGACGACGACAACGTCGAGGATGAAGAAGTGCCCTCCAGAACAAACTCTGCCAATGTATATCTCAAGTCACTGTTCACGCAACAATTAATTTGTTTTGCACTTACTAACGAATCATTATTTTCCCGTTTAGGCGCCCTCCGGAACAGCTAGCGCAAGTACTGAGACAAAGTCCAAACGAGGCCCGGCCGCAAGGTTGAAAGATACCGTAAGGTTCTCGATTGATACAGTTGCTGCTGATGGCAAACCACTGCAGCCCCCAGAAACTTATCGCAAATTCGTAAATTAGTGCGGAGTTGTTGTAAGAGACCTGGTCCCGATCAACTTAATAGAATGGAATAAGCCGAAGACCGGGGCCAACGTTGGAGCTAGTTATGTCGATGAAAGATTGAAAAAAATTCTTTGCGAAACGCTATGGCAAAATTTCAGCGTAGCGGAAGATAAGAAGAAGAAAGTCGAGAAGTGGGCTTTGAAGAAGATGGCCACACAATTCCAGAGGTGGAAGAAAGAACTGTGGAAGAAATATCAGAAAGAAGATCCAGTTTTCACTGGGAACCTAGTGAAGATAAGAGACGCTTGGGATGATTTTAAGGCGTACAAGAAATCGGGTGTCTTTGCATCCCGATCGGCCAAAAATTCGGAGAATGCGAAGAAGAAGAAATATCACCATATTTTGGGGTCAGGTGGCTACATGACTGCCCTGCCTAGGTGGCGAAGCTATGAAAATGCGCTTGTGAAAAGAGGTATCATTCCACAGACACATGACTGGCCCGATAGGTCCAAGTTCTGGTTGTTCGCGCATGGGGCAACGTTGGACGCTGAGACTGGGATGATTGTTGCTCAGGGACCATGGTCGGAAAAAATAACAACAGTCGTAGCAGAACTAGAGAAGGCAATAGAAGCTGTTCGAAAAGGAACTTTTGTTCCCGATAGAGAGAACGACGAGCTGACGAGGGCACTCGGGAACCCCGAAAAGTGGGGACGAACACGAGGCTTTGGAGCGGATACCCCGTGGAGCCAAGGGTTTGCAGCGGACATTGCCACTTACAGAAGCCGTGATAGAAGCAAGAAAAAGACGAGTGAACGGATATCGACATTAGAAGAAAAGGTGGATTTTCTCTTGAAGAAAGGGGGACACCCTCTACCTGACACTGAAGAGGAGGTAGAACATCGTCCTGCACCTGATCTGCAAATAGAAGACGATCATGCCGTTCCATCTCAGCATAGAAGCAGCGTGGGTTCCACGCACCTGCAGCTAGAAGACGGTCGTGCAGTCGAACCGTCGGCGCCTCACTACCCCGTGGATGATATCACGGAGAAGACAAACTGTGAGATACATATGCCAATGGGGAACATATCCTTCAGGGTGGCGTCAGGCTATGCTTTACCGAATCAACCTGGAGCAACCTACCATGGTGGTCAGATTCCAGCATCCCATGCCCGTGTCGGGTTGTCAACAATTACGCCGGGATGCCATTCAATTGAGCTCAGTATTCCTGGAGGTGAGGGCGAGAAGACACTGGGAGAAATGGAGCTTGGTATCATCTTGTGGAATAAGAAACACATCGTGTTCCCTAACTCGGCGCCAAGGCCACCGACTCCTCCAGGTACGAATGCACCATACCTCCATCCATTACTGAATGTTGCACCACATGTTATCTTATTTTTAATAGTTTTTTCACATTCGTACAGAGAATGCACGACCTCCAAGTCCACCCCCCAACGAACCTCCAAGTCCACCCCACAACGAAGATTGGCCGGAGCCCGAGGCCGAGGGTCCATCGCCCGTGCACTCCCGTGAGCCGACGGATGCGCCCACTACGGGTACGACAAAGCGGAAGCTGCAGTTCAGAAGAAACGGGACTCCTCCCAAGAAGAGACCAAGGAAATCCAAGAAAGTCAAGAGTCCCCCGAAGTTACCAGGCTTGATGACTGAGGAGGAACTAACCAATGCAGTGGCATCCAAAACCAAGGCATGGTTCGCACAGTTTCCCCAGAAGCCCCCTCCAGACGTCTGGAAGGAAACTCTGAAGGACATCCCAAAGTGGAAAATTGAGCGGACCATCGACAACTTATATTATCCTGCACCGCCGCCACCGCCGCCCCTTTCAGACTATGAACGGTATATTGAAAAGAAGCACGCTGCACAGATGAAGCAGGCGGAGCAGACGAAATGCGGGAAACAAGTTCCCCAGCTCGGACAACAAGAAGCACAGTCAGTTGGCCCGCTCAAGGTCTTATCTGACGCGGCTTCAGTGTCCTGTCCACGCATGGGCGACGTGGGTTACGCTATTGCTGATGTGGTATATAAATACAAGCCCGGGCACCCTCTGGTCGAAGATCCTACTGCTCTAACAACCCAATTACGGAGTTTACATGATTGGTACTTGGAGGCCGCAAGGCAGGAGAGAGACTGTATCATGGCTCAAATTCAGGATCAACACTACTTCGGAGATTACGGTGTCGAGCTTGGGTTCGATGATTTCTTCCAGATGTACAATCAACGTGCCCTCGACAAGTCTATCCTCAGCTGCTACTGTTTGTAAGTGATTTATTTGTGTAATTTAATTATTTAGTTAAGCTCGCGTTCGTTGCCCGTATAATTATCACTGACGACATTCTTTTTGTACGCTACTATGCAGAATGAAGATTCGTGAATGCAGACTGGCAGGAATCTGGGACTTTGGGTTCATTGACCCGTATTCGTATCATCAAACCACAGTAGAAACGTTCAACAAGACTACACCGGATGATTTGCTAAGGTTTTTGAAGCGACAAAATACCAAAAAAGAAATACTTTGGCCCTACGCATTCAGGTGAGTGTTACTGTCTTGTAGACATTCCATTTTGCTTACCTGATGTTAAGTGTAATTGATGAGTATGCATGACTGCGTGTGTACACGTGCGCAGCGGCCACTTCATATTGTTCATCATTAGAATCGATAGAGGACAAGTTGAAGTCTGGGACTCGTTAAACTGGGGCGCTGACAGATGGAAGAGCGCGCGTCAGATGCTTCAAAAGTATATATATATCAGCCTCTTTCGTTCATCGGCCTCTTTTTCGTTCATTCCCTGATATCAAGTAAGTAATAATTAACTCTTCTATTCATTTTTCTTTTGTCGCCCAGGGTTTGGCAAATGTTCATCAAGGAAGAACCCGGTACATGGGCAGACAAGCTCAACTTTCAGATTAACACAGTAAGTAGTACTACGTACCCTGATTTAAATACCATTACCATTCTCTTGATTATTATTAATTTGACTGAATTATGTTTCTCGTATATAGAAAGTCCCGCAACAACCACAGGGAACTGATTATTGTGGATACTACGTCTGCGAGTTCATTCACAGGAGGATCAATGAGAAATCCCGTACTACCAGAACTCTAGAGGTACGTAACCGGATCTTCACAACTTTATTTATGTTGCCATTAATTATGTTTAGTTTTGTTCATAACTTAATTGTTTTCATCTACTTCTTTTCAAGATGGCACGAAAGCGGGCGCAGCTCAAACCAATCGACCGTTGCAAGGCTATTGCAGAGGAATTGGCAGGATTTCTTCTCACGCAAGTCATAGCAGAAGACGGAGAATTTTTCCATCCTATGAACCAATTATAGCCAGCTCCCTTCTCTATGCAAGTATACAACTATTCAAAACGAACCTCAGATTATGTAATTATCGGTCGATTACTTCGTGTTACATGTATATATATATGTACTACTATTTGGTGCATCAACATTTAACCGCAAACAGAAACGGAAACACGTAAACGGAAACCCTGAAGATACGGAACACGCCCTAAACCCTAAACCCTAAATACGGAATTGGAAACCCTGAAAAGAAAAAAGAAAAAAAAAAGAGACAAAAAACTTTAGGACCGGTTGGTACTACCAACCGGTTCTAAAGGTCCTCCGCCTGCGCGCTCTCTTCGGCGCCCACGTGGAGGCCTTTAGAACCGGTTGGTGACTGACCGGTTCTAAAGGGGGGGGGCTTTAGTCCCGGATACGTAGAACCGGTTTTGTATCCGAGTCCAAAGGCCCTTACAAACCGGTGCTACTGGCCTGTTCTCCACCAGTGTATTGGAACAATCTGAGTATGGGATGTTTAACTTTCATGATTGTTTGTAATTTGCAAAACATGGATCGCAACAAACAACCACTGTTGAGAATTTCGATAACTATGGTAAGAAAAAACAATTCAAGAAAGTTGAGGATCGGTGTCAGCGAGCATGAAAAGAAGGGAAAACGCTGGGCGGAGACATGAGACGCTGAAGGTGGATGCCGGGGAGACGGCCCGCATGTGGAAAAGGTGGTACTGCGGAAGTGCTCGCGTTGGTAGGTCGGAAGGAAGAAGCAAATATTTAAACATTTTTTTCTTTGGGAGAGTGAGATGGTTTGGCCAGGTCGGATGCCAAGATTATTGGGTTTCTATATAGGGTATCTATTAGATATATTCAATAAAAATCGATCCGTAGCAACGCACGGGCACATTTGCTAGTAACATCATAAGTCGCAACAATTGCATAAAATCTCTAATCAAAATATACCTAATAGCTAACTAACTAAATCTCTAAGTCTAAATCTCTAACTAACTAAATCTCTAAGTCTAGAAAAATAAAAAGAAAAATCTCTAAGTCTAAAACCTAAATCTCTAACTAACTAAATCTCTAAGTCTAAAAACTAAATCTCTAAGTGAACTAATTAACTGACACTAATTAATACTAAACTAACAATAGAATTAAACTAATTAAAAAAATAAGTACTATGAGGATTGAGGCGACGGCGGCGAGGTGGGGCGACCTCACCTCGAGGAGGAGGGCACGGCGACGAGGAGGAGGCCGGGCGCGGGAGGAGGCGCGAGGAGGCTGGCGGCGAGAGGAGGAGGGCGCGGGCGGAGGCGTCCGTGCGCGCGGAAGGAGGGCGCGGGCGCGGGCACAGTCGTAGAGGAGGCGGGGAGCGGCGGCGAGAATCCTGGCGGCGAAATCCGGAAGCCTGACGGCGTCGTTCTGGATTTCGTCGTCGGGGGACTTAGCAGTTTCTGCGCCTTTGCCCCGGGCGGAACCACAGCCCGGGGTTATATAGGTGCGGGCCTTTTGCCCCGGTTGGTAACACGAACCGGGGCCTCCACTTCCACGTTTCAAATACTATTTAAAATACTTTTTCAAATACATTTCAAATGGTTTTGATTTTGGAGAAACTTTCAATATGAAAAGTGTTTAAAATTGCGTAAACATTTCAAATACATTTTCTGTTTTATAAAATAATTATTCTAACTATTTAAAGTAGTAACAATTTTTGAATTTTCAAACATTTTAAAAAACCTAGTTTATGAATGGTTTAGAATTTGGAGAAACTTTCTATATGAAAAGTGTTTAAAATTGCGTAAAAATTTCAAATATATTTTCTTTTTTTATAAAATAATTATTCTAACTATTTAAACTAGTAACAATTTTTGAATTTTCAAACTTTTTTAAAACCTAGTTTATGAATGGTTTAGATTTTGGAGAAACTTTCTATATGAAAAGTGTTTAAAATTGCGTAAACATTTCAAATACATTTTCTGTTTTATAAAATCATTATTCTAACTATTTAAACTAGTAACAATTGTTGAATTTTCAAACATTAAAAAAAAACCTAGTTTATGAATGGTTTAAGAAGAGGTAGAGATCTGCAATGTTTTCACACATGATATGGATAATCTGCAATGTTTGATACATTATTACAAAATAGTCTAGCAATATTACATGAAGCATGAAGGTTTAATACGTTATCACCAAATAGTGCCGCCATTGTTTACTTTTCTGTCGTATCCATGGAGCATCTTCATTATTTAACGCGATGGTTGGGTCAGTTTTCACTCTGAAGGGCGGAATTTCTTCAAAGTTATTATAATCTTCTGACATGTCTGTCCTGTCCTCCACTCCCACAATGTTTCTTTTCCCTGAACGAACTATGTGCTGCTTCGGCTTACCGCATGATGTACTAGAATTCTTTTTATTTCCTGGGTTGGGTAAACATGTCCTTCACATAGAAAACTTGAGCCACATCTTTGGCTAGGACGAATGGTTCGTTTCTGTACCCAAGATTATTGAGATCCACTATTGTCATTCCGTACTGCTGGTCTACCTTTACTCCTGTCATCTTGACCCATTGGCACCGAAATAGAGGGACCTTAAAATTAGGTCAATAGTCAAGTTCCCATATATCCTCTATGTAACCATAATATGTGTCCTTTGTCCCATTGTATCCGGTTGCATCGAAACGGACGCCACTATTCTGGTTGGTGCTCTCTTTATCTTGTGCGATCGTGTAAAATATATTCCAATCTATATCGTACCCTTGGAAAGTCAGTACATTCGAAGATGGTGACCTGGCCTACAAGTAGAGCTGATCTCCAACAATGTTGTTATTCATGATTTCTGTCTGCAACCAGGCGCTGAAACTATCCATGTGTTCATCATTAATCGAGGATTCAGACAACCCCGGGTTTTTGGACCGTATAATATTCTAGTGTTTATGGATATAAGGAGCCACGAAGGTGGACATTTGTAGAACTGTGTAGTATGCTTTAGTGAAAGAATGTCCGTCCATAAATATCTCTGCTTTCCTTCCTAGCGTGCCTTTTCCACTCATTCTTCCCTCATGCCGCGATTCGGGAACACCAATCGACTTAAGGTCTGGAAGAAAGTCAACACAAAACTCAATTACCTCCTCTGTTCCATAACCCTTGGAGATGGTTCCTTCTGGTCTAGCACGGTTGTGAACATATTTGTTTAAGACTCCCATGAACCTCTCAAAGGGGAACATATTGTGTACAAACAGAGGATCGAGAATGGTAATCTCTTTGACTAGGTGGACTAGGAGGTGTGTCATAATTTTGAAGAAGGATGGTGGGTACACCAACTCGAAGCTGACAAGACATTGGACCACATATGTCTGTAACGCTGTTAGACTTTCTGGATTGATTACCTTCTAAGAAATTGCATTGAGGAATGCGCATAACTTCACAATGGGTAGTCGAACAATTTCTTGTAGAATCCCCCTCAACGCAATCGGAAGCAATTGTGTCATCAGCACGTGGCAGTCATGAGACTTCAGGTTTTCGATTTTTTCCTCAGCCACATTTATTATTCCCTTCATATTCGATGAGAAGTCAGACGGGACCTGGATACTATTTAGTGCTTCAAAAAAGATTTCCTTCTCTTCCTTGGTAAGAGCGTAGCTGGCAGGACCACCTTGAAACCGGTCAGGATTCTTGCCGTCTCGTCCTTTCGTGTGTTGCTGGTCCTGCCGTGCTTCAGATGTATGTTTTGACTTCCCATACAAGCCAAAGAAGCGTAGAAGATTCACGCAGAGATTCTTCGTTAGGTGCATCACGTCGATCGCAAAGCGGACATCTAGGATTTTCCAATAGGGTAGTTCCCAAAATATAGATTTCTTCATCCACATGGGTGCGTGTCCGTCAGCGTCATTGGGAACAACTTGTCTCCCCGGACCCTTTCCAAACATTACTTTCAAATCCTTCACTATATCAAATACATCATCACCAGGTCGGAGGATAGACATCTCTCGGGTATCTGCCTCACAATTGAAATGCTTGCCAGCTTTTCTTAAGGGGTGCTTGCGCGGAAGAAAACGACGATACCCGAGGTACACAACCTTCTTACATTTATCCATATATACACTTTCGGTGTCATCTAAATAGTGTGTGCATGCATTGTATCCCTTGTTTGTATATCCAGAAATGTTACTAAGAGCAGGCCAATCGTTGATGGTTACGAACAACAGCGCTTGTAGGTTAAATTATTTTTGTTCGTGCTCGTCCCACACAGGTACACCTTCTTCACGCCACAACAGTAAAAGTTCATCGACTAATGGCCTTAGGTACACATCAATGTTCTTGCGCGGTTGTCTCGGGCCTTGGATCAGCACTGGCATCATAATGAACTTCCTCTTCATGCACAACCAAGGAGGAAGGTTATAGATACATAGAGTTACAGGCCAGGTGCTATGGTTGCAACTCTGCTCACTAAATGGATTCATGCCATCTGTACTTAGACCAAACCATAAGTTCCTTGCGTCACCTGCAAAGCGCGGGAACTTTCTCTCGAATTTTCTCCACTGCGACCCATCAGCGGTGTGTCTCAACACCTCATCTTTCTTACGATTTTCCATGTCCCATCGCAAAAGTTTGGCATGCTCTTTGTTTCTGAACAAACGTTTCAACCGTGGTATTATAGGAGCATACCACATCACCTTTGCAGGAACCCTCTTCCTGGGGCGCTCACCCTCAACATCGCCAGGGTCATCTGGTCTGATCTTATACCGCAATGCAGTGCATACCGGACATTGTTCCAAATTTTCGTACTTCACACCGCGGTAGAGGATGAAGTCATTAATGCAGACATGTATCTTCTCCACGTCTAATCCTAGGGGGCATACAAGCTTCTTTGCTTGGTATGTACTGTCAGGCAATTCGTTGTTTCTAGGAAGCTGCTTCTTCACTATTTGCAGCAACTTTGTAAATCCGCTGTCAGTCACACCGTTCTGCCCGTCTTCGCAAGTTGGATACAACAATGTTTTGTGATCCTTTAACATCTGGTCGAACTTCACCCTCACCTTTTCAATATCGTTTTCTGTCTTTGCATCCGTAATAGCCTGGCGAAGATCATCGATGGGCTCATCTGGTGCCCGGACCTCTGCTTCCACTTCATTGTTATCTTCGATTCCAGTACCGGCACCGTATTCAGGGAACATTTCATGGTAGTTGTCATTATTCTCTTCTTCTTCGTTGTTTTCCATCATAACCCTCTTTATCCGTGCTTGGTCCAACAATTATAGCCAGGCATGAAACCGGATTGAAACAGGTGGAAGTGGATGACTCTGTGAGAAGAGTGTTTCTTCTGATTCCGACATACAACACATGGACAACAGATAAAATTATTCCGCTTGTTTGCCTAGGAAACCTCGAGAAAATAACCCACGCCTTTCATGAACGCGGCAGAGCATCGGTCAGCGTACATCCATTGCCGGTTCATCTTCATTATATGATTATTAATTAAGAACTGTTACAGAACACCGTGAATAGAGAAATGAACAATGTTACATCGACAGATGAAAGGTTAAAGTTGGTACCTCGACCGAGGAGGAAAGAAGGACGAGGTAGCTTATTTAATTAAGTGTGGCTCGGAAAAATTAAATCTTGTTTGTTTTCTGCGAGCTGAGATGGCATTATTCTCCTGGGCATTTCATCGAACACCTCTTGTGCATAGGAGGGAAAAACAAGTGAGCACACACCACACAACTACAATATGTCCTCCAAAGTGATGGCATGAGGAATGGAGATGGCTGGCAGGGTTGATATAGTGGGGGATCATTTCCTCCGGTTGGTGGCCCCAACCGGCGCAAAAGACCCCCCCCCCCCACGCGCTTGCACGGGCCGTGCTCGTCGAGGGCCTTTAGCCCCGGTTGGAGCCACCAACCGGAGCAAATGACCCCCACACCACACGCCCTGCTCGCCACGGCCCCACCGCTGCAGCCTTTTGCACCGGTTGGTGGCCGAGCCGGGGTGAAAGGGGTGCTCGCCACCGAGCAAAAGCCCCATTCTCCACTAGTGCATATATGCCTTTATTGGTTGGGCACATGATGGTACTAGACGAGGAGTAAAGATAGGCTCATAAATTTCCATAGCTTCTACCGACATTGCCGCATCCGGCATAGAGAGATAAGCTAGATAATTCCCGAGTATTGCAGAGCATTCCCCGGGTTTTCCAGGGCAGTCCCCGGGGTCTCCCAAGAAGTCCCCGAGTTGTCCAAGATGCACCCCACATCTACATCTATTGGGACAACTTCTGATTCCGGATTGACCGTGACAAAAATTGACTCGGATTCAGGTGAAGGCTTGATGGATGGCTTCCTGAGATGCTCCGGCGAGATGCCAGCCGGAATAGCCTGCCGGGATGAACCCAATTTGGACAGTATATCGGCAGCCTGATTCTCCGATCGGTGCACATGGTGAAACTCGCACCCATTGATGACCCACAAGTATAGGGGATCGCATCAGTATTCGAGGGAAATAAAACCCAAATTTATTGATTAGACACAAGGGGAGCCAAAGAATATTTATTAGCCATAACAACTGAGTTGTCAATTCAGCTGCACCTAAAAGTAGACTTGCTCGCAACAATTTATCAGTGTTAACAGTTTTATAGAAGCAGTAGAAATAAAATAACAACAGTAGTAAAATAGTAACAGCAGTAGCAATCGCGGAAAACAACAGGATGGGAGTACCGTAGGCATGGAGGGAATGGATGAACATGTGTTGCATGGATAACAAGGGTCGTGTAATAATAATAACATGGGCATTGCAGATAATAATAATAAAGCATCAAACATTTAGGCAAACCATAGGCATGTGTTCCAATACAGTCATACGTGCTCGCAATGAGAAACTTGCACAACATCTTTTGTCCTACCAGCCCGTGGCAGCGGGGCCTCTAGGGAAACTACTGGTAATTAAGGTGCTCCTTTTAATAAAGCACCGGAGCAAAGCATTAACACTCCATGAACACATGTGATCCTCACATCACAACCATCCCCCCGGTTGTCCCAATTTGTCACTTTCGGGCCTCGGGTTCCAGACAATGACATGTGTAAACAACTTGCATATATGATAAAAAATATAATTATACTCATGAAACATTAACATGTTCAGATCTGAAATCTTGGCACTCGGGCCCTAGTGAAAAGCATTAAGCATAACAAGTTGCAACAACGGTAGAAAACACTAACAATGGATACTAGGCACTATGCCCTAACAATATGGCATTATTACATGATCAATCTCATCCAATCCCTTCCATCCCTCTCAGCCTACAACGGGGTTTACTCACTCATGGACGGGGGAAACATGGATGGTTGGTGGAGAAGGAGTGGCGGTGTCGATGGCGATGATCTCCTTCGAATCCCCGTCCCGACAGGGTGCTAGAACAGGAACTTCTGATCCCCGAATTGAGTTTCAGGGTGGCGGCGGCGCTCTGTTGTGTTTATGTGCAATATGACGAACCCCCTCACGTTTTAGGTTTTCGGGCAATAAGTAGTCAAAAGGGGAGCCCGAGGGGGTGCCTGGGTGGCCCACACCACCTGGCGGCGCGGCCAAGGGGGGCGACTGGGGTGGTGTGGCCCCCTCCTGGCCCCTCTTTTGGCCCCCTTCTGGATCTCGGGGTATTCTAGTGTTTTAAGACCAATGGGGTCTTTTCTGGGCAATTTCCCGAAAGTTGATTTTTCTGCACAAAAACGAGACACCATGGTTATTCTGCTGAAAACAGCGTTAGTCCGTGTTAGTGGTGTCCAAAACTCACAGATTTAGAAGAAAACAATACGAAAAGTGTCCGAAAAAGGAGATACGTTTTGGACGTATCAACTCCCCCAAGCTTAGCTTATTGCTTGTCCTCAAGCAATTCAGTGACAACTGAGTGCGATAAAAGACTTCTATGAACACATTTGTTTCATATGATGTAAATATACTCACTACACGATCAAGTGCTGAGGCAATTCATAATAAGATGTATGCAAGATAAAAGTTACCCAGAAGTTGTGCAAGCCATGAAAAGATGTCAACAAACTGATAATATACAACATGAAGTATATCAATGTGCAGGATTGCAATGCTCATAATAGGGTATGATAAAGTGTACTCTCTTTCCATTAAGAGTGGAGCAAAACATAAATGCCATGGCACCTCTGAAGTTCAAATGAAGATTAGAAAAATAGATATCAAACATACAAGCATCAAAGTTATACCACAATTAACCGTGTTCTTGGACAGGCACATTACACTAAGAGTAACAACCATTTCTCTAAAAAAAGGTGCATAAAGTGAGTAGGTGAAGACTCAACATAAAAGTAAAAGAAAGGCCCTTCGCAGAGGGATGCATGGATCACTCATGTGCTAGAGCTTTTATTTTATTAAACAGAGGTATTGTAAACATTTTTTTTTAGAGAGGGTGTATGCTTATGTCAACGAATGGTAAACATAAATAAAGTATGTCACAAGCCAACTAGATTTCACAAGAGCGTCTCCCATTTGAAGGACGCAACTGGTGTAGAAGATCATACCTCTTTCTATTTTGTTTACACAATTATGCTTTGACTGATAAATCAGGGGCAAAAATAGTGAAGAGAATTTGTATTATTATTTGGGGCTGGGCACCCCGCTGCTAGCTCTTCTATCAATTGGATAAGCGGATGAAACCACTAGTCCGGGGTGTGAAATCCAATCAACAAGTGAGATAAAGATTCTCTATTTACGTCCTCATGAGCTAAAACAGGGGCACAAAACAAGAATAATTTTTAGAAGGGTTTAAAGGTAGCACATGAGCAATTTACTTGGAGTGGCGGTTAAATACCACATATAGGTAGGTATGGTGGACACATTTGGCAAACTTCGGTTTTTGGGAGTTGGATGCACGATTAGAGCTCATACTCAGTACAGGTGAAGGCTAGCAATAGACAGGGAGCGACAATCAAGAGAGCAACAAATATCATAATAATGCTTGCGACAAAACAAAATTAACGGAGGCATGAAAGTGATACAAAGAATCTTGAGTCAAAATAAATCATCGAGGCTTAAGTGACATTTTATTTTCATTCTTATGCATGCGTGAGCATGTGCCAATCCGATTCAAGCGAAACAATCAGAGGGAGATACCACAATGGCATACCCTTCTATGAATAGAACAATGCAAGCAAACATTCATACGGCATGCTATCTTATATTAATAAGTTGGAACTAAACATGAGAGATCATGAATTACTAAGCATTAATTAAATAACATACACCTTACATGAACGAACTAAACATGTTCACATAGATGAGTATATGTACAAAAATAAAACAAATATAGTTCATACCAGCCTCTCACCACACCTCGGATTATCGTAAATCGTCATTACTGCTCTTCATTTGTGGATTGAATAATATAGAATGATAATAAAGCTCCAACGGAGACACGGAAGTCCAGTGAAATTTGCAACAAACTTTACAAAACCAAAGAAGAACAACAAATAATTTTGGATTTTTGAATTAAAACAAGAACAGAAAGATCAAGCAAACAAAGCAAAATATTTTTGGATTTTGGAATACTAAACCGAAATGAGAAAACAAAGCAAACCAGCAAAACAAACTATAGAAACAAACAAAGAGAAACAACATAAATATTTTTGGTCTTTTTGTGTTTTGGAAAGCAAGAACAAAGCGATAAGAACAAAAAGAAGAGAAAGAAGCGAAAGAAAACAAAACGAACGAAAGAAACGAAAACATGGATATACAATGAACCGACCGAACATGATATATAAATGAGTGTGATGTCGGTATACATCCCCCCATGCTTAGGATTTTGGCCTAAGTGGAGACCAATCATGGCGCGAGAAGTATCCCCACTGTGGTGGGTCGTCCCTCGCATGGTCGTACTCGGGCGCCCAAGAAGAAGATGAAGCAGCAGGTACATAGTCATATCCAGAATGCTGGTACGGGATCCCCGTGGTGTCGGAGTACTGGACGAAATCACTATCGTCGCCCTCTCCGGCATCCTCCCTTGCTGGGGGTGGTGCTCAATGTGTGCGTCCAACTCACTCTCATAAAGCATCGATCCTTGCCATTCTCCCCCGTGAAGCTTCTGCCTTGGAAAATCTCTTCATATAATTCCAGAAGTGGTTTAGGTTGCCCTCTTATCTTCTCACATGAACCCCATTGTGGTACCTTGATAGCTGCACAAAAATCATTGAAAGGCAAACCTACAGCTTTGTTATAAATTTTGTAATGGACCGTAGGGTTAGTTGAGGACCATTTAAAGTGAAAATCCTGCACCACAGCCATGGTTAGTTTAATGTGTTGGGTAGGTTCATCCTCAAGGAAATTACCCAACCATGTATTATGCACAAGAGTGTAAAAATCCTGCAGAATTCCCGTAATACGCATGAATTCCTCGCATGGATAGATTGATGGGGACACTTTTTCTTCTCGGTGCACATGCATGACCTCATCCAACTCCAACTCATGCTGGTTTAGTTGATGTACATTGTACTCCATCTCTGAAGTTTTTCAACAATCATCACAAAAATTGATTTCAAGCAACTATAAGGTGGAAACTACTATAGAGACTTATAGGTGAGCTAAATATGCATCAAAACTAAATTATTTCTACTCAAATCAAGCATGCAAACTCACATAAGCTGTCACCTACAGTACCAAAGTACTCAAGAAATACTCCACCATACAAAATTCTACTTGGATCATCGGAGGACTCACATACCGGAGATCAAACACACTAGACTTTAGTACAAATAATGGGCTGAAGAAGGAGATCAAAAATCCAGAGGAAGAACAACAACAACACGGGTTCTAGGAAATGTTTTCAGTTTGGGAGGTGAGAGAGAGCACTTTGGCAGTGGAAAGAATAAGTGGAGGGCCAGGGGCCCCACACCATGTGCTGGCGCCACCAGGGGGTAGGCTGCGCCACCCCATGGTGTGCCTGACTGGTGTGTCCCCTGGGGTCTCCCAGGGGGCTCTCTGCCTCATTTTTGATGTAAAAAATTATTATAATTTTTTGTAATTTTTCGAGAATTTTATTTTTTAGGTATTTCCACTTTTTTTATAATTAATAAAGACCAGAAAAACAAAAGTGAAAAGGTGGGAAACAAAACCAAAACCAGAATTACTGAGGTTCTATGACACTCCAATGGAAAAATAACCAACAAAAACAAAGGTGGACATGGTGAAAACAAAATTATGGTTGGTGAAAACAAACATAACAAGGAGAAAACAAGAGAAATCACAGTGAAAACAAAAGTATGGATGATGGAAACATGATTGTACTAAAGTAGCAAGGTGATAACAGAAGTAAGTATGGTGAAAACATAATGGGGAAGTTGAAAACATAGTGAAAACATTGTCCTCTTCATTCAAAATCATTTTGTTAACAAGGGTGATCAAGTCTTGTTACCGGACCAATTTTAATATGAAGCAAAACTTTGCTAATCACTAAATAATTATGTTACCTCAACCTTGATAGACATAGTCCCAATCATAATAATTTCATATTCTTTTGGTGGTACTGGATTGGGACAATAAAATTCTCCAATCTTGATGGTCTCAATATTTTCAATTGAATTTAAACCATATCTTCTATCAATCTTCTTGAGAAAATAAACAGTATCCTCTTTATCATTAACATTAAAACTTAAATTTCCTTGATTGCAATAAATAACAGCCCCTGCAGTGTTAAGAAAAGGTCTCGCAAAAATAATAGACATATTATCATCTTCAGGCATTTCCAACACAATAAAGTCAGTTAATATCAAACAATTAGAAGCAACTTGAACATGAACATTCTCACATATACCAACATGTATAGCAGTAGATTTATCAGCCATTTGCAATTATATATCAGTGTGTATCAATTTTTCAAGAGAGAGTCTCTTATAAAGATAGAAAGGCATAACACTAACTCCAGCTCCCAAATCACATAAAGCAGTTCTAACATAACTGTTTTTAATGGAACAAGGAATAGTTGGAATACCAGGGTCTCCAAGCTTCTTTGGAACCTTACCATTAAAAGAGTAATTATCAAGCATAGTGGAAATTTCGTCATTAGGAATTTTCCTTTTGTTAGAGACAATATCTTTCATATATTTAAAACAAGGAGGCAGTTTAATAGCGCCAGTCAAAGGAATTTGCAAAAACAGAGGTTTCATCCACTCACAAAACTTATTATAATGTTATTCTTCCTTAGACTTGTGTTTCTTATTAGGAAAAGGCATTGCTTTTTGTACCCCAGGCTCTCTTTCTTTACCATGTTTATTAGCAATGAAATCTTCCTTAGTATACTTTGCAGTCTTAGTTTGTTTTTCAGGTTCAGCTACAGTTTCCTCTTTATCAGAAGCATCACTTTTATCATTACCACTTTCAGTTTCAGCATCAGAAATAGATATACTATTAGGATCTTTAGCAAGTTCAGGAGATTCTACAATAGTTTTATGTCTCTTCTTCTTTTTCTCAGAAGGAGAACTATTGTTTTTACGTTGCTGAGAATCTTGTTCAATTCTTTTAGGATGTCCTTCAGGATACAAGGGGTCCTGAGTAGAAACACCACTTGAAGTAATTATTTCACAAACATGTTTATCTCTAGAAGCATTAGCTAGCATGTATTTTGCACTTTAGTAAGTTGATCAATTTGAGTTTGAACTATTTGAAAATGTTTAACAAGCATTTTAACATCATTAGAGGTTCTTTCAATAATACCATGCAAATTATTAATAGCTCTAGAGTTTTTCATAAGATGATTTTGCACTCTCATATTAAAATTATCTTTCTTAACAACATAATTATCAAATTCATCTAAGCATTGATCAGGTGGTTTAGAGTAGGGAATATCTCTATTATCAAAGTATTGGAGAGAGTGTACCTGAACTGCTGATGGATGAGGAATAGGCTTACATAATTCTTCTATAAGAGATAAATTCTTCACATCTTCAGATTTAATACCCCTCTCTTTAAGAGATTTCTTGGCTTCCTTCATCACTTCATCATTTAATTCAATCATCCCTATCTTCTTGGGTGTTGGCATTGGTGTTGGCTCTGGTGTAGGTGTAGGCTCAGGTATATTCCAATCACCATTATTTTTGGCTATTTTAGCCATTAATTCCTCAGCTTCTTGTGGAGTTTTTTTTCCTGAAAACACACCCAACACAACTATCCAGGTATGTCCTAGATTCAAAAGTTAAAGAGCTCATTTTTAGGTAGTGGATAACCAGGGCAATCTCTTATTAAAGAACATAACCTTGTCCAAAATTCAGGTATTTTTTCTCCTTTAATTTGCGAAAAGTTAAAGATCTCTTGCACAACAGCATGTTGAGCACTCGCAGGAAAATATTTTTGAAAGAAAACATTAATCAAATCCATAGGACTAGTAATAGATCCAGGTGTCAGATTGTTAAACCAAGTTTTAGCTTCATCTTTTAATGAGAAAGGAAAAATCTTGGTAACAAAATAAGTACGCAGCTTAGTATCATCAGAAAATAAACTACTCATAGATGAAAGCTCATTTATGTGTTCCATAGCACTTTTACTTTCACTTCCACAAAAAGGTTCCTTCTCAACAAAAATATATATAAGATAAATTTAAAGAGAAACCATAATCCTTGTCTATAATGTGTATGGGAGATGTGGCAAACTTAGCATCAAGAGAAGATTTATATTTCACAGCATGTCTTGCAAGAAGACTCTTAAGAGCACTTGCACCACTAGTAGAACGAGCTTCTTCAATAAAATCATCATTAAGTTCAATATAGGTTTCATCAAGATCATCAATAAACTCAGTTGAATTAACAGGTGTACCAATATTCTCATTAGAAATTTCAGCATTTTTAATTTGTTTGGATTTGGCAATAGTAGCATCTAGAAAAGGACCTAGAGAACCAGTATCATCAAGCACAGTATAAGCATCATCAAAAGTATTAGAAGCATTCTCAGAATCAGCAGAAGTAATAGTAGCATGTGGTGGAGTAAGAAGCTTACTCATAACAGACGGTGAATCAAGAGCAACAAAGGTGTTCAGTGTTGTACCTCTCCTTGTAGTGGGTAATATAGGAAATTTTCCATCACGAGTCTTTACCATGATGAATGGCTTGCGGCAAACAATATCACGTTCAAGTGAGCAAATAAATAAATCTATGCTCCCCGGCAATGACGCCAGAAAATAGCCCTAATGACCCACAAGTATAGGGGATCGCAACAGTCTTCGAGGGAAGTAAAACCCAAATTTATTGATTCGACACAAGGGGAGCCAAAGAATATTTACTAGCCTTAACAACTGAGTTGTCAATTCAGCTGCACCTAAAAGTAGACTTGCTCGCAATAATTTATCAGTGGTAACCATTTTATAGCAGCAGTAGAAATAAAATAACAGTAGTAGTAAATTAGTAACAACAGTAGAAATTGCGAAAACAGCAGGATGAGAGTACCGTAGGCATAGAGGGAATGGATGAACGGGTGTTGCATGGATAACAAGGGTCATGTAATAATAATAACGTGGGCATTGCAGATAATAATAATAAAGCATCAAACATTTAGGAAAACCATAGGCATGTGTTCTAATATAGTCATACGTGCTCGCAATGAGAAACTTGCACACCATCTTTTGTTCTACCAGCCCGTGGCATCGGGGCCTCTAGGGAAACTACTGGTAATTAAGGTGCTCCTTTTAATAAAGCACCGGAGCAAAGCATTAACACTCCGTGAACATATGTGATCCTCACATCATAACCATCCCCTCTGGTTGTCCCAATTTTTGTCACTTTGGGGCCTCGGGTTCCAGACAATGACATGTGTAAACAACTTGCAGATATGATCAACAACATAATTATACTCATGAAACAATAACATGTTCAGATCTGAAATATTGGCACTCGGGCCCTAGTGACAAGCATTAAGCATAACAAGTTGCAATAATGGTAGAAAACACTAACAATGGATACTAGGCACTATTCCCTAACAATCTGGCATTATTACATGATCAATCTCATCCAATCCCTTCCATCCCTCTCAGCCTACAACGGGGTTTACTCACTCCTGGATGGGGAAACATGGATGGTTGATGGAGAAGGAGTGGCGGTGTCGATAGCGATGATCTCCTTCGAATCCCCGTCCCGGCAGGGTGCCAGAATAGGAACTTCTGGCCCCCGAATTGAGTTTTGGGGGTGGCGGCGGCGCTCTTGTGTTTCTGTGTAATATGACGACCCCCTCCAGTTTTAGGTTTTCGGTGAAGAAGTAGTCGAAAGGGGAGCCCGAGGGGGTGCCTGGGTGGCCCCCACCACCTGGCGGCGCGGCCAAGGGGGGGCGCCAGGGGGTGGTGTGGCCCCCTCCTGGCCCCTCTCCTGGCCTCGTTCTGGCTCCCGGGGTCTTCTGGTGTTTTAAGACCAATGAGGTCTTTTCTGGGCAATTTCCCAAAAGTTGATTTTTCTGCACAAAAACGAGACACAAGGTAATTCTGCTGAAAACAACGTTAGTCCGTGTTAGTGGTATCCAAAACTCACAAGTTTAGAAGAAAACAATAAGAGAAGTTTTCGGAAAAGGAGATACGTTTTGGACGTATCACCCATCAAAGTATACGGATATATTCTGCACATGGAACCGATATGAGGCCATGTTGGCATCCAGAGCATCCCAATTGCCTAAAGCTTTCTCAATCACCAGGTCCGAATCACCATAGTATACGATTCGGCGAATGCCAATATCCTTGGCCACTTTGAGCCCGTGGACCAGAGCCTCATATTCGGCCAAAATGTTGGACGCGGGAAAGTGGATTTGCAATACATACTTTTGATGGAATGCCGAGTCAGCCTGCGGTGTCCAGAAAATTTTGTATGTTTTCTTCATTATCTGATATAAAGGTAGTGCCTTTTCTCCCATTCTTCCAAAGAAGCGGCTTTGAGATGCGAGGCAGCCAGTGAATCTCTGCACACCGAGACATCTAGGAAATTTCATGCTCTCTATAGCACTAATCTTGGGAGGGTTTGCTTCAATACCTCAGCTAGACACGAGAAATCCGAGTAACCTGCTTGTCGGCACATCAAATGTACATTTTGCCGGGTTCAGCTTCAACCAGAATATCCTCAGGTTAGGGAATGTTTCTCTGAGATCATCTAGGAGAGTGTTTTTCTCCTTGGTATTGATGACAATGTCATCGACATATACCTGCACATTTTTACCAATTTGATCATGCAAACATTTCTGTAAGCATTTCAGGTATGTGGAACCGGCATTTATCAAGCCAAAAGTCATGACACGGTAGCTATAAGCCCCGTACAGGGTAATAAAACTAGGCTTTATTTGATCAGTTGGGTTCAAAGGTATCTGGCAGAAACCAGAATATGCATCTCAAAAAGATAACAACTCACACCCGACTATGGAATCAATCAATTGATCAATCCGAGGCAGCGGGAATGGATATTTAGGACATGCCTTGTTTAGGTTGGTGTAGTCGATACACATGCGCCACACAATGGCTACATTCGGGTCATCCTTCTTCTTCTTGTTACACGCAATAGCAAAACAACGATGAAATTAAGCAAGATTTAACCAACGGGGACACGAGATTTTAACGTGGAAAACCCTTCCAATGAGGAAGAGAAAAAACCACGGCACGCACAAAGGCGTATCACTATAATTGGGAGGAGTATTACAATACACGAGAGGACAAACCCTCTACGTGCTAATCTGGTGGATCTCTCTTGATCTCACATGTTTCTCTCTCTCACTCTATTCTATGACTACCTCGTACTATATATTGGGGCAAACAACTCTCTTTCTTGGCGGACACGAAATAGAGTTGTAGTTGTGCACGTCTAGCACGGTTGGCATGCCTTAGTCTCGTAGGACTCCATATGTAGTACAACACTTGTATGGGATTCGGAACACAATAAAATAACACTCCACCTTGAGACGATCCCGTACAATAATCATAGATAGCATCAACCCCTCAATTAAAGTCATCACAAGTAAACCTTGTGCCTTGAAACGTCCATAGGACAAATAAACTTCTCACGAAGTCATACTGAGCAAATCAATCGGTAGGTCGTCCATAACATAACACAGCTGTCAACAAAGTAGACATACGAAACTTGGGAAACTCCCAATAAAAGTCTGAGTCTGTGTCACTGACCTCAAAATACCAAAACTGCCCAATCATCAAATGACATAAGTCATCTTATCTCCTGTGGTGCATAAACGAGTGCATAGCTCATAGTGCAACATCTTGATGCACATCGCATTGTGAAGAACTCATCTCATGGAATCTGAACATGCTACAAAACACATAGCACAAATCTCGGCAAACAATACTCATGCAAGAGCATCCGGTACGGAGCGTATCACGTACACCCAAAAACTGTCGTCTGAAAAATCCATGACATGGTCTAAAACTGTCCGTGTAAAACAACTGTCGGATGAAGGAACCTTCTAAACATGCATTGGATCTTAAACTCTGCAATAGACCTCTCTTGAAAGAGCAAAGACAACTAAATTGTACTTGAACCTGAACAATACTAATGTTGTAGTATCTAGCAGACACATATCTCCTTGCATCACAACTGGTCCTCATCACGAACATGAACAAAACCTTCACATGCATAACAGCAAATATCTCTGGAGAGTGTAGAGTATATATGCTGGCTACCAACAGGCTTAATAATTACCTCCTCCATAATTTCTTCTTCTGATAACTAAATTGTGTTCTTCAAATAACTGCAGCAATATATTTGCATCCATTATATCTGACGGGCTATAATCCCGAAAACTCCACCTTAAACAAAAACCATCCAGTGCATCCTCATAATCGGCTTTCGCCAACAACGCTCGCATCTTGACTTGCCATATGAAAATCCTTGTGTCACACTCCAGGAAAAAGCTGGTACTTCATGATACCCATGAGCATATATTTGTGCACAAAGCAGTACAAGCCAAAAGAAACAGAAAATATCCCGATATAAATTAGTTATGCGGAGAGATGAGTTTAATCGGATAGCACCTGGTAGTTGTTCCCGTGGACATAGCAATTTGAGATTGAAAATCAAAGACTTGACATGGCCTTCACGTGATGTATACTAGCATCGGCAGCATCACACCCTTTTAATTTTTCTTGGGACTTGATCCATGCATGCTTGAGCTAATCAATCTGCACTTCACGTGACAGAAGTAGGCTGGTCGCTTTTGGTGCCTTGTGCGCCTCGCGACTTGATCAATCCAGTACATGAGTTTATCTAGATCTTCACGTACCACGGCGTAGCTCCTCGGACGAAATTGAGACGAGGACAAGATTCGGCAGTGGATAGCGAGTTGTACTTGACTCAAAGACCCTTGAAACGGACGGATCGGCAAAGGCGGCGCACGGACGTCGACATGATCCGGGATCCAATCTTAAACAATGCTTGAACTTGATGCAGCTGCATCATGCCACAAAATTGCGGCGGTTTGATCCAATCAACTCATTGCGCGATGCTGCCCGGGAGCGTAGCGGAAAGTCTCCCGGACAGCGAATCGATCTCCAAACCTGGAGCTCTGATACCACTTGTTACACGCAATAGCAAAACAACGATGAAGTTAAACAAGATCGAACCAACGGGGACACGAGATTTTAACGTGGAAAACCCTTCCAACAAGGAAGAGAAAAAACCACGGCACGCACAAACGCGTATCACTATAATTGGGAGGAGTATTACAGGCTCCACTACGTCTGAAGTTCGGCCTTTATTAGTATATACGAATATGAATTTGGATCACCATAAAATAACACTTCTCTACCTGGACCGGGTTAGCCAACCAGTCCGGGTGCAATACTTCCATCCTGAAGCCATGATACGTCATAAACGTATCCTTAATTTCTGATGTTCCATGTTGTTTCCATGTTATTTCCCACATGTTTACTATACACTTTATGTCATTTTTATCGATTTTCCGGACTAACCTATTGACAAGATGCCACAGACCCAGTTCCCTTTTTTCTGATGTTTTTAGTTTCAGAAAAGTTGTTCTAGAAATATTCTCGGAGCTGGAAAATTCGAAGCCCGAAAGTCTTAGAAATCCCAGAGGTTCCACGCAGTCTCGAAGAGACCCGGAGGGGGGCCTCAGGGGGCCCACACCATCGGGCGGCGCCCCCCCTTGGATGCGTCGGGGGGTGGTGTGGGCCCCCCAGGCCTCCACCGCCTTTGCCCTTTTGCCTATTTATTCCCCACTAGGAAAAAACCCTAAAAATATATTGCTTTTACCCAAGAAACACCCAAGGCCGTCGTCACCGTCAACCCGAGATCGGGAGGGTTCTAGAGCTCTCCCCGGCACCCTGCCGGAGGGGGAAATCATCATAGGAGGGGTCTACACCACCATGCCCTCCTCCGAAGTGATGCGTGAGTAGTTGATCCCTGGACTACGGGTCCATATGAGTAGCTAGATGGTTGTTCTATCCACTTTGTACCTCATGTTTAGATCTTGTGAGCTGTCTAACATGATCAAGATCATCTTTATGTAATGCTACATGTTGTGTTTGTTGGGATCTGATGAATGTTGAATGCTATGTCTTTTTATTATCAATCTATCATGTTATCTTCATGCTTATGTTATTTATGATCTTGCATGCTCTCCGTTATTAGTAGATGCTCTAGCCAAGTAGATGCTAGTAACTCCAAGAGGGAGTATTTGTGCTCGATAGTGGGTTCATGCCTCCTTTGCATCTGTGCTCGAGTGACAGAAACATGACGGATGGAGGATGTGCTGTGGCCATTAGGGAGAGAACAACAATGCTTTGTCTAAGGATGATGTTATTGTTAACATTACACACTTTTATTACTGTGGTTATCTATTGCTTGCAACTTAATACTCAACGTTTGTTCGAATGATATTCGGAGGGTGGATTATTAGTCATAGATGCAGTTGGATAACGGTCTATGTATCTTGTTGTAATGCCCGCATGAATCACATAGTAATATTTGTGTCTTGCATATGCACTACAGTGCAGCCTTCATTTCTGTCAATTGCCCAACTGTAATTTGTTCACCACATATGTCAATTATCTTTCACGGAGAGACACCACTAGTGAACTATGGACCCCGATCCTTTTTCCTCATACTGATAAATTACCTACTGCTTTCATACTGCTGCTACTGTTTTCCGACCGTTTTCCACACCATACGTTTAACCTCTTTGTGTTCAGCAAAACCGGTGAGATTGACAACCTCACTGCTTCGTTGGGGCAAAGTGATTTGATTGTGTTGTGGAGGTTCCACGTTGCTTATGAACCGGTAGTGCGCCCTGCCATCTCAGATGTTTCACCTTCTGAAGTTACTCCTTCCTCCTACTGGTCGATTAAAACTTGGTTTCTTTCAGAGGGAAAACTTGCTGCTGCACTCTTCATACCTTCCTCTTGGGGTCTCCCAACAAACATGTATTCACACGCATCAAGCAATATTTTCTGGCGCCGTTGCCAGGGAATCTCAAACTCATCAAGAAGCAACCACTCCCTCGTCAACTCTAGCACCAGAATATTTTCTGGCGTCGTTGCCGGGGAGGAAGAGAATTTCTGCAAGGGGAGTCTCTCACTTCCAATCTCAAAAAAATTAGTTCTTATTCTAGCTGTAGTTTTATTCCTGTTTTTAATCTTGTTGAAATGACCACTCCTGAGAACACTAAGTTGTGTGACTTTACTAGTAAGAACAACAATGATTTCATTAGCACATCTATTGCTCCACCTGCTGATTTTTATGAGATTAAGCCTGGCCTGTTAAACCTTGTTATGAGAGAGCAATTTTCTGGTGTTAGTACTGATGATGCTGCTGCCCATCTGAATAATTTTGTTGAACTATGGGAGATGCAAAAATATAAGGATGTAGATGGAGATATTATTAAACTGAAATTGTTTCCTTTCTCTTTGAGAGGAAGAGCTAAAGAATGGTTGCTATCTTTTCCTAGAAATATTATTGATTCTTGGACTAAGTGTAAAGATGCTTTCATTGGAAAATATTATCCTCCTGCTAAGATTATTTCTTTGAGAAGTAGCATTATGAATTTTAAGCAACTTGATAATGATCATGTTGCTAAATATTGGGAAATAATGAAATCTTTAGTAAAGAATTGTCCCACTCATGGACTGACTACTTGGATGATCATCCAAACCTTTTATGCAGGTCTGAATTTTTCTTCAAGAAACCTTCTGGATTCAGCTGATGGAGGAACCTTTATGTCCATGACCTTGGGGGCAGCAACAAAGCTTCTTGACGATATGATGGTAAATTATTCTGAATGGCATACTGAGAGAGCTACAACTAGTAAGAAGGTAAATTCTGTTGAAGAAACCTCCTCTTTGGGTGATAGACTTGATGCTATTATGTCTATGCTTGTTAATGGCCATGCTCCTGTTGATCCAAACAATGTTCCGTTAGCCTCTTTGGTTGCTCAAGAAGAGCATGTTGATGTGAACTTCATTTAAATTAATAATTTCAACACAAATGCTTATAGGAATAATTTTGGTAGCAACAATTATAGGCCATATCCTTTTATTAGTGGTAATAATGATAGAACTGGAATGTCTAATGAAAGAATTTCAGAAGTTGAAAGAGCCACTAAAGACTTTATGCAGAAACAATTTGAGCAAAATAAATTATTTACTAAAACCATGGAAGAACAATCTACTATGCTAAGAAATATCACCTATCAGTTTGAGAGTTTAAATAGAGAAATATTTGGGTTGCAAGTTAAAATTGCTCATGTTGAAACTTCAATTTCTTCCATGTCTAAAGCTCAATCTTCTTTTATTAATAGAATGACTGCTAAAACTGAAACCATATATGAGAATCCTTTTGCTGCTACAAATGTCATCCAAATTAGAATTGATGACAATGTTAGAATGTTAGCTGAATTGCATGCTAGATGAGAAAGAGAAGATGAAATAGCTAGAAAGAATAATATAGCTAATGTTTGCACCATTACCACCAATAGTAAAACTGAATCTTCTCATGCTAGAAAACCTTCTACTATCAATGTTAAAGTAATTGGTGTTGGAAACACTCCCACTTCTGCTAGTAAAATTGCAAAACTGCCTGAAACTGCTAAAAATGGTCCTGATAAAAGTGCTGAATTTTTTAGAAACATGGGACACAATAGTCCCATTACCTTTGCTAAAAATTATCTTAACTTTGATGATTGCATCAAAACTTAAGTTATTAAGTTCCTACAAAATCTTGCTAGTTGTCTTAATGCTAGTGCTATGAATATGGCTTTCACAAAACATATTACAAATGCTCTCATGCAAATTAGAGAGGATGAATTAAGATGTGAAGACTCTATACCTAGGAAGCTAGATGATGGTTGGGAACCCATTATTAAAATGAAAGTGAATGATTTTGATTGTAATGCTCTATGTGGTCTTGGTTCTAGTATCTCTGTTATGCCCAAGAAACTCTATGATATTCTTGATTTGCCATCATTGGAACCTTGTTATTTGGATATTCGTCTTATTGATAATGTTAGAAAGAAACCTTTGGGGAGAGTTGGTGATGTTCTTATCATGGTTAATAATACTCTTGTCACTGTTGATTTTGTTGTCTTGAATATTGAATGCAATGCTTCTTGTCCAATTGTTTTGGGAAGACCTTTTCTTAGAACTGTTGGTTCTGTTATTGATATGAAACAGGGGCATATTAAATTTCAGTACCCACTCAAGAAAGGTATGGAACACTTTCCTAGAAAGAGAATGAAGTTCCCTTTTGATTCTGTTATTCTAAAAATTTACAATTTGGATGCTTCTTCACTTGAAAATACTTGAATCCACTTTTCTAGGCGTAGCTAAAAGGCGTTAAAGAAAAACACTTCTTGGCAGATAACTCATGGTTTTATTTTTGCTTTGTTTTCTCTGTTTTCTTTGAGTCAAGGGGTTGTATAATTCTGTAGTAACTCCTTTGTATCTTTCTTTTCATGTTTTAGTAGTGCCAAGTAAAGTTTCTAATGAGAGTTGGAGTTGGTTTTCGAATTTCTGCGCAGAAAATAGATTTCTGCTGTCCACCGTAAAAAACCGTATAAAATCCTAGAAGATCAGAATGATCTAAAAAAATTATGCTTATTACTCAGATAATTCCGCAACTTTTTTTTTGTTTAGGTTTTTCTATTTGAGCAACGTAAGTGCCCTGAAAAAATTCGTCTTTACAGACTGTTCTGGTTTTGACAGATTCTGCCATTTTTCTTGCATTTGCTCTTTTACGATGTCAAGTGGATTTCTTTGCTTCACGAAACATCAGTGGATGCAGATAATGTTTAAAAGTATCAATATAACTTGTGCCATACATAACCCATGGATTTTTATTTGTTGCACTAACCCTCTAATGCGGATTACTGTTTGAGTATGATGTGAAGGAAGTTTTCAAGTGTCAAGAGAAGAGGTGATATATGTGATCAAGAAGAGTGCAAGGTCAAAGCTTGGGGATGCCCCCGTGGTTCATCCAAGAATATTTTTAGAAGACTCAAGCATCTAAGCTTGGGGATGCCCAAGGCATCCCCTTCTTCATCAACTATCTATCAGGTCATTTCTCGTGAGGCTATATTTTTATTCGGTCACATCATATGAATCTTACTTGGAGCGTCTGTTTGTTTTTATTTTGTTTTCTTTTCTTTTTATTTGTTTTCTTTGTTTTCCTTTCTGCAATAATATCATTGTACCTAGCATCCTTTTTTGGGAGAGAGACATGCTCCGCTTTATCGTTTGAATACTTGCTATGCTAGTATTCTTAGTTTTTCTTCTAGTTACTGCAGAAATTCCTGTTTAGCTCGTGTTTTCTTTGAATCTCTTATTCAGAGCTGTTATTTTTAGTACTATTATGTGAGTACTCTCATGTTTGCTTTCTGTAGCATCTAGAGGATTTTTGTCAAAGCATGTTTCGTATGGTGTTTGATGGAAATAGAAAATGCTACATGTGGTAGATGGTCATATTCTTGTAGATCACTAAACCGTTTCACTTGATTATTTGTTGTTGTTTTGAGATAATATGCTTAATGGTAAACTTGCTGGTTTAGTAAAGTAAAAATAATTAATGGTTGGTCTAGAAGCTTGAAACTGTGCCACACTCAAATAACCAGTTGATAGGATAATGGTATATGACTTCCTTTGCTGATAGCAATCGTGATAGCTTTTTGTTACGCGCTACGGCCGGGGTAGCTAACAGTGACTTGTCACTGCCACGGACCCTGTTGGAGTGATTTTCATTATGCCTTGTGATATCATGATTTTATTTGGAATATTTTAACTTGTGAGTTCAACTTTGCGGTTTTCTGGCACTTCCACCATCCATATTTGCTAGCCTCTTCGGTATTGTGCATTGCTCATTCTCACATTGAGAGTTGGTGCAAACTTTGCGAGTACATCAAACCCCATGGGAGAACTTTTTTCTTCTATACATAAGACAAAACTTATCTTCCTCAAAACATCCACCATACCTACCTACCATGGCATTTCCATAGCAATTCCGAGATATATTGCCATACAACATCCATCATCATTATGTTACTTGTCATGCTTCATTGTTATTTTGCATACTGCTACACTGGCAGGAGCATTTAGTTCTATTGACATCAGAGATATTTCAGTTTTGAGTTATGAGTACTAAAAGTGTGATGATTCATTGTAAAATAGAGTGTTGCCCCTACTAGTGAGGTTATAAATAAAAAATAAATAAAGAGAAAAGGCCAAAAAGAAAAAAAGGAAAAAGAGAAATAATAAAGAGAGTGGGGGCAACACTACTATAATTTATTTCATACTCGTGCTTTGTTAGCATCATTACTTCAGTTTGGAGAGAGTTTTCATATTATGACTTGCATAACTATGTGAGGAACTTACATTATAGAACTTGGCTTGTATATTCCAATGATGAGCCTCCTCAAAAGAACTCTAGGTCTTCGTGAGCAAGCAGGTTGGATGCACCCCCACTAGTTCCATTGGAGAGCTTTCATACACTTATAGCTCTATATGCATCCGTTGTGTGGCAATCACTACTCCTTGCATAACTTCGATTATAAGACTTCCTCCTGTCTAATGATCACTTTCAGTTGTGTGAGACTTTCTTCCATTGACCATCCAAACCCCCCATAATGTTCCTTTAGCCATAAAATCCTAGTGCCAGGAATACAGAATGCTTCCTTGTTTCAAGTGCACAATTATTTGAATGATTTTCCTACGTGCATATTGTTGTCACATGAGTTGATCCTAACAGCAGTTGTTGTGAGAGTTTGATGCCTTGGATGATTATATTATTGTTCTTGAAGCTTAAATCATCTTTAATATACTTTGCACAGTGGATTGTCTTTTAGTATTCATTCGTTGAAAGAATTTACTTTGTTATTCTTAATGGTTATACATTACTCTTTGATATCAACTATGAACCATAGCCTTTATTCATTTGATCCCAGTTTACATGCTTTACATTACTATGATGATCAAGTTTATGTTGGTAGCATGTCACCTTAGAAATTATTGTGTTTTTTATCGTTTACCTACTCGAGGACGAGTAGGAACTAAGCTTGGGGATGTTGATACGTCATAAACGTATCCTTAATTTCTGATGTTCCATGTTGTTTTAATGTTATTTCCCACATGTTTACTATACACATTATGTCATTTTTATCGATTTTCCGGACTAACCTATTGACAAGATGCCATAGAGCCAGTTCCCTGTTATCTGCTGTTTTTATTTTCAGAAAAGTTGTTCTGGAAATATTCTCGGAATTAGAAAATTTGAAGCCCGGAAGTCTTAGAAATCCCGGAGGTTCCACGCAGTCCCGAAAAGACCCGGAGGGGGGACTCAGGGGGACCACACCATAGGGTGGCGCGCCCCCCTTGGCCGCGCTGAGGATTGGTGTGGGCCCCCAGGCCTCCACCGCCTTTCCCTTTCTCTTATTTATTCCCCCCGAGGCAAAAACCCTAAACATATATCGCTTTTACCCGAGAAAGACCCGAGGCTGCCGTCACTGTCATCCAAAGAACGGGAGGGTTCTGGAGCTCTCCCCGGCACCCCGCTGGAGGGGGAAATCATCACCGGAGGGATCTACACCACCATGCCCTCCTCCGAAGTGATGCGTGAGTAGTTCATCCCTGGACTACGGGTCCATAGCAGTATCTAGATGGTTGTTCTCTCCACTTTGTACCTCATGTTTATATCTTGTGAGCTGCCTAACATGATCAAGATCATCTTTATGTAATGCTACATGTTGTGTTTGCTGGGATCTGATGAATGTTGAATGCTATGTCTTTTGATTATCAATCTATCATGTTATCTTCATGCTTATGTTATTTATGATCTTGCATGCTCTCCGTTATTAGTAGATGCTCTGGCCAAGTAGATGCTAGTAACTCCAAGAGGGAGTATTTATACTCGATAGTGGGTTCATGCCTCCTATGCATCTGTGCTCGAGTGACAGAAACATGACGGATGGAGGATGTGTTGTTACCATTAAAGGGAAAACAACAATGCTTTGTCTAAGGATGATGTTATTGTTTATATTACACATTTTGCTTACTGCGATTATCTGTTGCTTGCAACTTAATACCCAACGTTTGTTCAGATGATATTCGGAGGGTGGATTATTAGTCATAGATGCAGTTGGATAACGGTCTATGTATCTTGTTGTAATGCCCGCATGAATCACGTAGTAATCTTTATGTCTTGCATATGCACTATGTTGCAGCCTTCATTTCTGTCAATTGCCCAGCTGTAATTTGTTCACCACACATGTTATTTATCTTTCACAGGGAGACACCACTAGTGAACTGTGGACCCCGGTCCTTTTTCCTCATACTGATAAATCACCTACTGCTTTCATACTGCTCTCATACTGCTGCTACTGTTTTCCTACCGTTTTCCACATCATACATTTAACCTCTTTGTGTTTAGAAAAACCGGTGAGATTGACAACCTCACTACTTCGTTGGGGCAAAGTGATTTGATTGTGTTGTGGAGGTTTCACGTTGCTTCTGAACCGGTAGTGCGCCCTGCCATCTCAGCTGTTTCACATTCTGAAGTTACTCCTTCCTTCTACTGGTCGATTAAACCTTGGTTTCTTTCTGCTGACCGCGGTGGAGTGCGCATGGCCTTCGGGCTTATGAAAATGCACTATACTACCGCCAAGTCCTGGCGCATCACCATCGGCATTCCTCACGGATACACCAAAGTGCAGAGGGAAGAAACATTGATTCCATCAAAGGGCATGCTTCCAAGATGGCCCGGATGGTCTCTACCTCGACATTCTACCCAATGGAAGAAATTCCGTCTACTCCGGAGAATTCGAGTGAGAGAGACGAAGATGACGATGAGGACTTCCTGGATGCCTCCTGAGTCCTGCGAAGCCAGTGCCAGTTTAATGCATTACTTACTCTTATGATGTAAAACTCGTGTTGTAATGCATTCTGTATTTTGTATAAACAATGATATCCTTTTGCAGTAAAAGATTCAATGTTGCAAGTTTAAATTTTTTAACTCCTCTTCTTCTAAGTTCTCTGGTTTGTATGCTTTGACTTTCATTAGTGTTTAAGCGATTCCAAAAGTATGCAATCTTCACGCCAAGTGACCAGGCTAAGTAACCAATCAGTCGAAACTCGGAATCATGGATTATACTTTAACACTTTACTTTCAAGTGACCTAACAAAACAAATAATCAGATAATACTTAGGAATAATAAGGAATTTAAGAATATGAACTCCAGGCACGCAGGCACAATCTGGTGTTCACTAGCCTTCTCAAGCCAAAAGCATTCAGTTTTATAACTCCGAGAATGCAATAGAAAAGACGTAATATGCTTTGAACAATAAAGACATAAAAAACAATTTGCATGCATTTCCGACAACTTTATTTCATGATCTTAATAATGATTACATAGAATTGAACTGAATATAGAAGGGACGTAACTGCTGGATGCTCCCGAGCCTGTTTTTCCCTCCTAGTTCTACATCTATGCTTCTTTTCCTCTTACGATTCGACTTTTTTGGGTCATCTTCTGTGTCCCGAATATCTACAAGGTAATATGACCCATTTTCATAGCTTTGCTAATGACGAACGGTCCTTCCCAGATTGGGGCTAGCTTGTGCTTTCTGTCCTGTACCAATCTTAGATCTAAATGACCTTCTTTTAAGGAACGGTGCCTAATTTTCTGGCTATAATATCGCCGTAAACCCTGCTGATAAATGGAGGATCTTTGCAACACGAGTTCTCGCTTTTCTTCTAAAAGATCAACGACATCCTGTCGCGCACCTTCGACATCCGAATCAACGTATACATGCACTCTTGGGCTATCATGGATCATGTCCGTTGGATGCACTGCTTCTGCACCGTAGACCAAGAAAAAAGGTGTCTGCCCTGTTGATATATTCGGTGTTGTTCGAATACTCCAAAGCACGGAAGGAAATTCTTCTACCCATACTCGAGCTGCTCTGTGAAGAGTAGTTTCGAGTCTTGGGCGTATTCCTTGCAGGATTGAACTATTTCATTCGTTGAACCTGACCATTGGATTGTGGGTGCGCAACAGATGCAAGATCTAGGTGAATTCCCGTTTGCCGGCAATATTTTGCCAGCTCTCCAATAGAAAAAAGTTTGTCCCGTTATCCGTGATTATACTATGTGGGACGCCGTATGTCATGACGATGTCAATGAAGAAATTTCTGGCAGTCACACCATCAAGTTATTTGATGGGTTTAGCCTCCACCCAATTGGTATACTTATCAACTTCAACGAGTATATGCGTGAGTCCGCCGCTTACAGTTTTGAATGGCCCCATCATATCTAGCCCCCTGAATGCAAATGGCCATGTTATGGGTATAGTCTTGAGTGCTTGAGCCGACAAATTTGTCTGCTTGGCGTAGTACTAACATCTGGCACACATGTTAACTATGTGCTTTGCGTCTGACTTGGCTGTAAGCCAGAAAAATTATGCCTGAAATGCTTTCTTAACTATGCTTTTTTTATTGAGCATGATGTCCGCAATCCCCGGCATGAATTTCCTGCAGTATTTGACGTCCTTCTTCCAGCGAAATGCAACGCTGGAAAATTCTGATAGTATCGCGTTTATACAGGCAACCATTGATTACCGTATATCCTTTGCATCAGCGCTTTATCTACCTTTGCAAGACTTTGTCTGCCCCGTCCGGGAACTTTTGATCGACTAAGAAGTTTAAATATGGAATTGTCCAATCCGGGTTAACAAGCAAGACGTCTATTGAATCGGAAACTAGGGGATAATCAACATCTCCGCCTTTTATTGATGGTTCATACAGATGCTGGATGAATACACCAGGTGCCAATGTTTTCATCCTTTCTGAGCCCATTCGGGATAGAGCATCCGTGTTCCAGTTTTCTTCGTTTTTGACGTGATGTACCTCAAATCCTAGGAAGCATATGGCGAACTCGTCGACTGTTCTCCGATATTCGGCCATTATGGGGCTTTTAGCATCCCATGTCTGATTCAGCTGGTGTTGTACTAGATTCGAGTCTCCATAGCAAAGTATGTGTTTGATGCCTATTTCTTTTGCAATATGCAAGCCATGAAGCAATGCTTCGTATTCTGCCACATTATTGCTGGAGTTGAAGTGAATTTATGATACATACTCCATTGTGTCGCCTTTTGGAGATTTGAGCACAACACTTGCGCTAGTGACTTCTTTCATTTTAGATCCATCAAAATGCATGATCCAATATTCCGACTCTGGCATTGGTGTGTTTTCCATGGCTTCTGTCCAATCAGCTACAAAATCTGCCAACACCTGGGATTTAATAGCCGTCCGGGGTTGGTAGTTAATGTCGAACGCAGCAAGCTCAATGCCCCACTTGGCTACTCTACCAGTTGCGTCCGCATTGTTGATAATATCCCCTAGTGGTGTTTTGCTTACCACTGTTATGGAATGTCCTTGGAAATAATGACGTAGTTTGCGAGATGCAAAAAAATACGCCATATGCCAGCTTTTTATAATCTGGATACCTTTGTTTTGACTCCGAGAATACTTTGCTGACATAGTACACTGGGTGTTGATCTGGAATACTTTGCTTGTTTTTCCGTCTTTCCACGATTATCACTACGCTTATAACCCTATTTCTTGTTGTAAGATACAGTAACATGGGTTCTTCGTATTTTGGAGATGCCAAAATTGGAGCTTTCATCAAAGATTCTTTTAACTGTGTTAATGCTTTGTCCGCCTCTTTCGTCCATTCAAATTTTTCGGATTTCTTCAAAAAATTGTATAATAGAAGAGCCTTGTCACCAAGCCGGCTTATAAACCTGCTCACGACGTCTGCAGAAGCCGTCAGTCTTTGGACTTCTTTAAGAAATGTAGGCCTTTTGATATCCGAGATTGCTTTGATCTTTTCCGGGTTTACTTTTATTCCTCTGTGAGAAACGATAAAACTTAGAAGTTTTCCTGAGGGAACCCCGAATACACACTTTAATGGATTTAACTTCATTTTGTAAGTTCAGAGATTGTCGAAGGTTTCTCGTAGATCTTTGTCGCACCCGGACTTCTAGGGGATACTCACAGTCCGTTAAACAGTAGATAAATGGCTTACGGGGCATACCGGCACCCGCATCTCAATATGAGCAGGCCAACACGTAAACGTGTGACAACCATTAGCTACTATTCATCGTCTGCGCAAACCATCCCATAGAAATCCAGATACTTCCATTGACGTACTTCAAAACATACACACATGGTACGTCAACGGCATTGGAACAAGTGATATCACAACAGATCTCTAAGACACAAAAGATTGAAATAAGTTGCAAATAGCTCTCCTTAGAGCAGAGATAGCAAATACAATCATCCAGAGGACACATGTCCCAACAATTCATCATTACAACACAGTGGAAGCATCCAAAGTGTCTGAGTACAGACAAGATCCAAAAAGGCCTAAGAGGCCGGAAACGAAAAGGCGGAGCCCATCCACGAAGTCTCGGATCCTGCCCGGGGTCCGCTATCTACTCGTCAGCAGTCTCGTCATACTCCACGTAGTAGCCACCATGGGGATCCTCGGAAACGTAGTCTGCGGAAACCACAGCCCCAAAGGGGTCAGTACATAAACGTACTGGCAAGCAAGACTCACAGTTCACCAAAGTGTACCCAACAACATCAAGCACAAATGCTTTGGGTTCAAGGGAAGAAAGGGTGATACAAAAGATGCGGCAGCGGGCTGCACTAACCAACTACAGAAACATGCTACAACTTCCGGTTAACAGAAAGGAGATAAGATAGCGTATCGTAACCAACTATAACTAACCACCAAACAAACCCATCCTGGATCTCGCCCCTTATCCAAAGAAGCAATCCGAGGATAACTCACACAGTTGGGTTAATGATGGATCAAGTTATTGTGGCAATAAGGCTATTACTAGTCAAGTTATCATTAGTTAGGTGTAAGTTGTTCTGGGTACTTGTTAGCCAGTACTTTCACCAAGTCAACCATAACCGCGGAAAACACGGCTTCTCGAGAAGATTTATCCCTGCAGGGGTGCACCAATTTGGCCGTACACGTAAGAATAACCCGCCAGATGGAATGGCCTTTCCACCAAGCGGGGCACTCAACACAACTCAACTCTTCTTCACATCAAGCCCAAAGAACCCCGTGCAATTGAGCGCACGGCTAATCAAGCCCCACGAAGAAAAGGGGACCCTCATAGCACTCTAAGAACGTGTCTCCCTAAATGCCGACTACAAAAGTTCCACCCTGGCGCCAAGGGTTCGCACCTGCATATGCATGCGGCAAATGGAAAACCCGAACTAAATGAGGCGATTTGGACGAGATGCGAATCGAATCAAATTGAGGGGGGCGCCCATACACGCTTCCCACATGCGGTTAGTGCGCTCATCAGGGATCAGTAGACAAGACCCTTTTCCTAATTAGGGTCGACACTAGTAGGCCTCAAAACCACGCCGGGCCTCCTGCCGGTGCCTTATCATCAAATTATTATTACCTCAAACATTAACAGGTTGATTGTTTAAACATCGAGCCCCAGAACATAATAGAATATAGTAACAGAAAGTAACGGACAATAGACTCGAGCAAAACAACCCTAAGCATGCTAGTAAGACACGGGCCACAAGCAACGGGGTGATAGGTATGGAGGTGAGGCTATATCAGGGTTAAAGGATAACATGTGATAGGATCGAACAGAAGCAACGATTCATAGGGCTAGTAGAATAGACAACGGAAATTATCGGTATCCAATGTTGAAAGGAACACAATGGTTCATGTGAGTGAATACTTACCTGCAAACTCAGCAGCGTGGTACCGAGCTAGATCCTCAGAAGGGGTGTCGTAAGTATCGTCGGTCTCAACATCGTCGTTTATCCGAGAAGAAGCAAAGAAACAACGCAGAGAGACAAACAATCAATAACATGGCATAATGCACAATCATGGGATGATGCATGTCAATTTAATTGAGGCATCAAAATAAACTAGTTGACATGGTAACATAACATGATTAAATGGACCCATATGCAATTAGAGTTGCATATAAAAGCCCATGAATTATGGGTGAAATAATTGTTTTACAACTAACCAACAGGTTTAAGTGGATTAGCATGATGCATGGATGAGGAAAACAGAAAGAAAACAACAATAAAAACAAGTTGAAATAAGGTTTATCAAGTTTGGAATTTTATTTATTAAGTTATGGAATTTTGGTTCCTTAAAGGTGTTACACAAGCATATGTTGTTTTCACCAATTTAAATTGTTCAAAACAGATAACCAAGTTCATATTTGAAAAGAACACACAATTTTGGGTGGATTACATGTTTCAATTATTGAAAAAGGAATTAGAATGAATTACTTATGAATTAAACAATTTTAAACAAGATTTAAATGAATTTAATTCAAGTTTGAATTTAATTGAATTTTTATTTATGCAAAACATTAACTGAAATTCATATTTGAAAAGCTTATACTTTTATGGTTTGAAAACATATTTTATAAGTCCAAAAGGAATTAATTTGACCAAGGTTTGAATTTAACAATATTAAATGATTTAAACAAGGTTTAAATTATTTAACCAATTTTAATTATCCAAAATATGAAACAAAGTTTATATTTGGAAAGAGGGTTTAATTTAGCATGGAAAACATATTTTATTTGTTGAAAATGGATTTAAAATGAGCAAGTTATTATTTTGGCAATTTTAAATGCATTAATTCAGAAACAGTTGTTTTCAGCAATTTAAATTATTCAAAACAGCAAACAAAGTTGATATTTGGAAAGTTCATGAAAAATTGAATGGAAAACATATTTAGTTTGTTGAATTTGTAATTTTTATGCCCAAGTTATGAATTTTGCAAAATTAAGTGAATTAAACAAGGATTCAAATATTTCACCAATTTAAAATATTCAAAACAGTAAACAAAATTCATATTTGGGTAGAGAATTCAATTTGGTACAGAAAACATATTTAAAAAGTTGAATTTGGAGTTAAAATGAATTATTTATGCATTTGTGAAGTTTAAGTATTATTCTGCCATTTTATTTATTAGCTAGGGACTTAGGAAAAATTAACAGGGACTAGAAAAGAACTGACAGGGACCTGTCTGTGATAAAAGGATTGGTGCGGGGCCTAGAAAATGAAATGGCAAAAGGGGTTTAATCCGCAGGGGGTGGGATTCGAACCCACCACCCCCTGGGTGCGCAAGTGTGCTGCTAACCACTGCGGTGAGTGCGGCTTTGTTGTCAGATACCCAGCGTGTTTGGTTATGAGGTGCAGTTAGCGGATGTTAACTGAACTTTCAGGTTCAGTTAACTGAAGATCGACGGGGCAGGGTCTGTGGCCGGCGGCGATCGTTTGCTCGCGGTGGCCGTGGTGATCTGCTGCGTGTGGGCTTGTGCTGTGGTGCTTGCGCAAGGAAAAGGAGAGGGAGTAGCGATGGGGAGGCTCACCGCGAGGGGCAGAGGAGAGGCAGGGCGGCTCGGGCAGAGGTGGTCGGCGGCCGGCGACAAGAGGAGGACGGCGGCGGCGAATCGAGCCTTCCCGGTGCCCACTGAGTGGTCGAGGAGGAAGCCGGCGGTGGGGGGATTCCATTCCCGCACTCGCCCTGGCCGGTGGGTGGCCCTCCCGGCGGCGATCACCGGAGAAAGAAGAGAGGTGGGGTTTGGTTCAAGTTCAGAGAGAGAGAGAGTTGCAGAGAGAAGAGAGCAGAGGGAGAGGAAGAGAGAATGGAGGCGAGGGAGAGGGAGAAGGAGGGAGAAGAGAGGTAGAGGGAAACCCTAGGGCAGCTAGGGCTTAAAAAGGGGGGAGAGCGAGCAGTGGCCGTTCCTCCATCTTTCTGTCAACGTGGACACCCTGGATGCGCCTCCGTACAGAGGTTGAAGAAGGGATCGAAGGGGTACGGGCCTGAGGGGGGTTTGGTGGGCTGGGCCTGCCCCTCTCTCTCTCTGCTGGGTTTATTTTTGTTTTTGTTTCTGTTTTTTTTTTTTGCTAAAAGGAAAAGAGAGAAAAGGAGTGGGTTTGAGGGTTAGAAAATTAGGAAAATTGTGTATCAATTATTTATATTGTGACAGCAACAAAATTCCACTTTTGTTTTCCAAACATTTTGAATTATGGTGATGTTTGTATTTTAAATGAATGTGAGCAAAATTGACATTAAATAACTTATTGAAAGAAACATGTTAAACTAGTTTGAAGTTCCCATGTTTATTTGAAACAAATTGATTAGAATTGTTTGTAATTTTCATAAGTTTCAACATGGTTGCTGTTTGAAAAGTGTAATTGAATTTTGAATGAAATTTGAGTTAAGTGAGTTATTGAAAGACATAATTTTAAATAGGTTGAACCTCATGGTTTAATGGAAACAAATGATGGAAGTGTTTTTTCATTTTCATAATTTTCAAAAGGGTTGTTGTTTTGGAAATTAATTGAATTTGAAAATGGTTTGGGATTAAATGAATTTTTGATAGAAACAAAACAATAGTTTGGAATCACAACTTTAATGGAAACAAATGATTGTTTTGATTTGAAATATTCATTTGGAAATTGTAACATCACAAGTATGAAACAAAAGGTTTGAAATTTGATTTGAAATTCAAATAGAAAACAAAGGAAAACAAAGAAAAACAGAGGAAAACAAATGGAAAACAAAGCAAAACAAATGCAATGAACATGATGTCATGATGAAGAACATAAAATAACAGAGAGCAAACATTCTAATGGCTGTTTTTCATACTTTGGGATGTTACAATCTTCAAGGAGCGTATGCTTTTCCTTGGATATGACGGCAATGTCATCCACGTAAACATGGACATTTTTACCTATTTGATCATGCAAGCATCTTTGCATGCAACGCTGGTATGTGGCTCAAGCATTCTTTAGGCCAAAAGGCATGGTTATATATTAATATGTTCCGTAGGGTGTTGTGAAGGAGGTTTTTATTTGGTCTTCTTATTTCATGCGTATTTGATGACTAGTAGGCTTTGGCGCGGCCGCACGCCGCGCCCGTACAATGATTAGGAGACGAAGCAGAAAAAGATAATATAGTTGTTCCGTTATGAACTCTTATTCTTGAAAAATAATAGGCTTACATGTTGCCTTATTTGATGCTAAACTGCGCCTATGTGTGCTCGTTATATTTTTGTTTTTCTACAATTTGTACATGTAGGGTAGGGTGAAAGGCTATCTTTTGTTAAGTGGAAGAGTTAGTGGTTTATGTCTCTCATCTATATCAATTAAGTGAAGACATTCACGTAAAAATACGATACTCCATCCGTCCTGATTTATAGGTCACATATAGCAATTCTCTGTGCCCTAAGTATTCATTTCATGTGCCTCAAATATTGCATGCATTGGTGAAGAGGGTGGAGAGAGACAGCCATCCACTAATTAGAAGGAAATTAATGCAAATGTTTCTAAGAGGTGGGACTGTATGTTTTTGGAATTGTGCCCTATAAATCAAGACGGAGGGAGTAATAATTTCTACGACCCCTATTAGTAGTTATTATAGATTTAATAAAAAATTGTATTAATTTAGTGGCAATTAATACAGATCAAATAAAGCAATGTACGGAGTATTTACATATTTTTTCAGAAAATGGTTGACCCGTATTTTTAGGTGCTAGACATGAAGGAAAAGAATCAAGGTTTTTTTCTTAACAATATAGCTTTTGTCCTCCGTTTGTTCTATTAGTGTTCTTGGTTGGTTTTCAAGTTCTACGGTAGACGGAATCCAAAAAAGTTAAAGATGGCGAGCCTAAAGAGGGGTATATGTGAATTAATTGTTTATATCTGGTCGTTTATTTACTAAAACTAAAAGAAGTAGGAAAAACGTGCATCCAAAATATACACCATGTGTTACCAGAACACCCATTCAGATGGGCACATTGCATGCACGGCCTAAGAAACAGTCATATCACGCACGCACACACTCGTATAAGGTGACACGGAGATGGCTGGGTCTTCTCCACCACATCTGGGCACAACACACTGACCAGCCTCCCGATTCCCAATTTTGTCTGTGATAGGCTATAAATCTCGATGAATCCGCGGCTAGATCATGGTCACCGACCTATTGCAGCTAATAATTGTTCGATCACACCCTTGTGCTTTCCTCTACATTTGCCTCCGACGGCATCTCTCGATGCCACATGTTCCCGTCTTCCTTTATATACTACTACGATGCATAGATCGCTGCTGCTGCCATCGCCCATTGACACAGTAGTTGGTGGTAATCAGCAAGTACAATGTTCGCTCTGGCAACGACATCACACTCCCGGGAACACCAATCTCGCCCATGCCAGCTAGCCCAGAGTGTTGTATTTATGACCTCGGAGATGGGAGGCATGGTCGTCTTACGTCGCCACAGTGTCGACGGCTCCACATCTCCTCTCCCTCTATGGCCTCAACCTCTCTGATGTCGACAAAAAATGTCGCCTCAGCTGTGCTACCGCCGTTTGCCGCCTTGACCGAAGCCACCTTATGTGCACGGATGCCGCAAGCCCGCTCGACCAGCACAAACACCACTTATGTCCCTGACCGGCGGGCTACCCAGATGAGGTCTTGGTGTCAGAAAGGCAGACGACGGCGCAGCCAAGTGTGCACGCCGGGTAGGACTTGAAGATGGCGACATGGTTGGCTAATGGCGCCGCCCTAGGCAGTCCCCTTCCCTACATCCCCGTGTGCGTCATACCATAGACTCTGATGGCATTTTTCTCATCAACCAGTGATGCCGCGACATGGATCCCCTTCCGGCGCAAGTGTCAAAGAGGGCGTCGTCACTGAGACACTGACCACATCTTTCGCATGTACTCTAGACGAGGCAATACTCCACAACTACATCTTCTCCGATAGAGCTCTACGCGACATCAAGATAAGATGTGCCAGGTACAACTCACGGTGCACACCCTCTATTCGACAGAAAACACACATAGGATATGTGACTGTGTTCTATCTTTGTTGCATGAATGGCTACTTTTCTAGTTGGTCTCCACTACATTTAACAATCTCGGTAGTATGTTTAATATATCGGGGGTGACGTTTTGGCTCCCGGATGCATATGCACCGGTTTTAAAATACCTATTGAACAAAATTCCAAATCTAAAAAAAAATGATTTTTTTTACGCATAGTTCTCTGCATTCAATATGTTCATGAAGTTGTTTCACGGGAATCTGACATTATGCTTGACCTATGTAAAAGATACAAAATTTGGTGCCAACACATATTTTTTGTCTTTTTTACAAAAGGTACAAAAAATATATTCTTAGTGAAACGACTTTGCAAACACATAGAATGTGAAAATGTATCGATACAAGTTTGTTTCGGATTTTTTCAATGTTTCAAAGTTTGGTTTCTAAATATTGGGCCAGGTGCGAAAATGAATTTTTTCAATTTATCGTTAATGAAAATAAACTTTTAATCTATTCAGTTACCTAATATTACAACCATCAGAATAGTATATTGTATTTAGAAATGAAAACGACTTTAAGAACACAAAAGCGGTGACCGAATTTAATCCACAACAATATACTGCTAACTTCAGTTCTTTTCTACGAGTCAATAGTAAAATTATTTAAGTGAAGATAAAAAATTCTATTAATGGTGAATAAGCTATTCTTAAATATTAGGAACATTTAGTTGAGCTGAAATCTTAAGTACATTGGTTCAACCAGGAACAGATACTTTGTAAGAAATCTTATGTACATTGGTTCAACCTCATATAATTAATACACATACAATCTGCTAATAGTTATGTATATGTCGCCTAACTTTTCAATACAAGCGGGTTTCCTGTACCTCGGGAAAGAAGCTGCATATATAGCAGCAACCACATCCTGCCCTTAAAAGATAGGCTTGCTTTAACACGTTGACAATTTCCTTATATACAATACTTATTTGCTTCATCGGTAGCTAAAACATTACCATTCTCGATGAGTAATCTAAATCTGGACACGTTTTTACGCTTCCAACTTTGCCGAGAGTCTGACCTTAAATTTGTTGATGCATATGGGAAAATGCTAAAACATCTTATATTTGGGAACGGAGGGAGTACATCGGATCTCCAGTGCTGTTGGCAACACTACACCTTGGTCTCTAGAGCCCATTCTAGCATACGCCTATAGGATAATCCATAAGCTGCAATGCAAAGGCCATTTTGAATCGGAAGCAATCAATGGTTCACAAATACAACAGGTCTCCAGAATTGTCGGAAACACCCGTATCTTGTCTTCTAGAGCCCATTCTCCTAACCTTCTAAAAATGAGGCATGTCCATTTCAGAGGCTATGGATTGTTTCATATTTTAGAACAACATGAAGGGCACACCAATATCAACTGAATTTTCCGTCCAATATTGATGAGCACAATAGAGTGCAAGAACTTAGGGGTATAGATAAGATAAACATCAGAAACGTAATCTATGGACTTTAAGATAGTATCTCAACTACTATATTATGCAAATCTGACCTGGAAGATGAGCAAAGACATCATTATTAAGATCATCTAATGCAGTATTAATAAGAGAAACGGAATGTAATCATTTTTGCATGATGCGCACTCATCATCTCGATGCTGGAGAATTTCTAGTCCCTCAACAAATGTGTCATCGCTAAAAGACGCAAGGAAACGTTTAGAAACACACTATGTTTCATACCTAGACATGTAGAATTGCAGGTGATAAATAGTAAGAACTGCAGACGAACTGCTAGCGTGGGACCAGAAGAAGAAACACCTATACATCTAAAAAAACAAACGTAATAATCATGTACTACTATAAGCAGTAGAAAAAAGTAAAAAAAACACGCACAAACCTCGCTCCATAAACAGACGTTTGCCGAGACGAATATCTAAACGGCGGCGATCGGCAGGGTAATTAGGAAGAACTGAATGAGAAAATGGGCCAGCCATCATGAAAGAAGAAAAAGGAAAAAAAATACTCGGTTGACAAACATATATAGAAAATAAAAGAAAAGTAGTGGCCAAGCTTCAAGGAGGGAAAAAACTCATGAAAAAATGCAAAGAGGAACCGTAGGAGCCAAGCTTACTAAAGCATGATAAGAATAGGAGAGCCCCATACGAACAAAAAAAGTAAGAACTAATGTAGGAAAGGAAAATAACAAATATGATAGAAATATGAGTAATAAAATAAAAGAAACAAGGCAACTCATGACAGGCTAAAAAAGGGGCAAATAGGAAAACCACCGGAGAGTCAACTATAACCAGCTCAAAAGAAAATGCATGTGGCTTCTGCGACAGGCGGAGGAACGAGCGGAAGAGGCTGCCGAAGCAGGGAAACCAACGTGTAAAACTGCCGCGACAGGGAAACCATCAAAAGAAATTGTCGATACAGAGAGACCAACGGGTAAAGTTGTTGCGGCAGGGAAACCTACAATCGAAGACGTGGCAATAATGATCCCGCATGAGATGATATAAGCTTCCCATCGCACTGCCAAATCCTTCTAGGTACACCACCAAAGTAGAAGAAGCCTAGGGCACCGAAGACAAACCATATAACGATGCTAAACAAAAAACAGGTAGAATCAATCATACAATTCATGCCAAGAACGAAAACTAAAGCTCAAAACGGCATCAAAACCATAATTCCAAAAAACACACCTCCTGATGCGCTAGTAGGAATGCATGAAGAGCAGGCCCAAACCATCGTAAATCATAGACGACACAGTAGGCATGCATAAAGAGCTGATCCATAATTTCCGTCGGTCATAGGCGGCGTAAACGAACTAATTAACATATGTTAGACTTGAAGAAAAGGAACCTATGAACCAAAAAGAAAACATGTATCCATTTCAATTATGTGCGCTCATGCAGAGAGAACATACGAGCAAAAAAAGACAAAACCTCCCTCCATAACCACGAACTTGCCTAAACGGCAAGACGACACCGTCAAGAATATAAGAATGGAGGAACTGGATAGGCATGGAAAGGACAACACGGAGAAAACGCGGGAGAAACAGAAAAATTGTAGATGGCAAACATATATAAGTAGAAGAAGAAAATAAGCAAACTTAACGACCAAGAGAACAGGAAACGCACATTCACCATTTTTCATACATGGACATGTCAGGTTTGAACTGCCGCAAGGACACTGAATCATAAACTCTTCCACGAGAGCATATCCAAGAGGGTCAACCAAAGCATCTGGTATCTCCGCAAAAATGAAAAAATCAACCATGCTACCAGTAGCATCTTTAGTCTCTTGTTTCAACCACACAAGAATATGCGCATGAGGCAACCCTCTTTTCTGAAATTCGACTGACATATAAATCTACAAAAATCAAATATATAGCACATTAGGTCTGCAAAAAAATAAAAATGAAGGCAAAGTAACTAAATTTAAACCAATAAAATAAAATATACCAAGAGTAAAAAGGCACAACTCACATGCACAAACAGAACCAAAAGCACGCCCACGCTTAATATCATCCATAAGTTCATTCAATTTCATTTGGTACACACGAGTAACAACACCATGCCGATCTGTATAAGTCTGCCCTGCCTCCATTGAAAAAGCATCACTAACTTCCTTGCCACCTTGGATTGCATGTAAATGTACAGAAAAGATCAGGTGCACCAAACTGACGACAAACTTCCATACCATCTTGGTAATTAAGAACCATATATCGACGTCCACCTATAAAGCTAGAATGAAGAAGATACTGAACACCCAAATTTTTCCCGGTAGAGTTGCCTTCCCCGAAAGCATCTGCAATACCTTGATAGGTTTCAGACCGCAATGTCTCTTGGTTAAAAAAATGATAAGTAAGACGGTTTGACTCAACACAAGAATATGAATCCACCATAATCTGCTGAATAAGGCGACCGCAACATGTAAATGGATTGGCTTCACCGTGGCGATAATGAAATTCATAGCAATAATATTCCAACATGGACACCTCACCTCTCACACTGCAAGGAACACCTTCTTGCTGCACATATTTAGTACCCACATGGAAACCCTTATTTCCATATGGAAAAAGTAGAGAGTACTGAAGTGCCATAAGCGAGGGATTCAGAGGCGATACCTGCTGCAAATAACCAGGCTTACTCTGAACTATAACATCAAATCTGCATGCATAAACTGTCAAATCCCCAACAATAAGAGCTGCCAACTCAGAAACAGTAGGGAGAGAATACCGCCTGTCATGTCCGCTGCCTTCTTGACCAAACAACCTTATAACAACATCAGGCATATCAGGAGAAAACAACCTCTCACTCGCCATTCTAAAACGCTCAACCAAAGGATTATGACATGCATTGAGCATCTACATTAGAGACTCTACAATTTTCTGATCAGGCTCTGCGGCACGACGGCACAAACGTACAAAAGAGCTGCAATTTGAATTGGTAGACCCCTGTTCCTCATTAACCTCCTTACGGAACAAATTTACTCTATGATCCAACTCATTAGCCGTGTCGTAAATATAGAGCTAAGCATATTCTGGACGGTGGCCATCAACAGGAATCAAAGAGCCAATACGATGATGTACCATACCATTGACCTTAAAAACATAAGGCCCACTACCCATATTCACACATCTATCAACATGAACCCCAAGAGAAGTAAAAGCAAACATTGAGTTGTACTCACGGATAGACCGCATAAATTTCTTTGAATTTGAACCACCATCAAAACGCAACAATTCACATAAAGGCATAGGCCATGCCGGATGAATAGGCAAAGATACCCGACCTGCACGGCAGCATCCGTTGTAAGCAACCATGTACTTACTACTACGTCGCTTGCATCTCTCTTGAAACCAAAAGCAAGCATCACAATAAGCACAAACATGGTGCGGAGGACCATAATAAGAACGACCAGGCCAAGCAGCTGCATAGAGAAAATTAAAGTCAAAAACCCCAAATGCAAAATTTGAATAGCAGTAACAAGTAGAATGTATAGGGAAACAAGAAACCAACCTTTAAGAACATCAATAAATTGTAAAGAAAGTGGCAACTCAACAGGAGCAGTCCGACCTGCCGAGTTCGTCAATAGCTAGTAAAAACATATCCGTAACAGAAAATATATTTGCACCTAATATTGATAAATGGGAGTAAAGCATTGAGCTCTAACCTCTCTTGACTGAAAGACGGTAAGCCTCTATCAGACGACGTTTGCGTCGGTTAACAGCAGCACACAGAGAAGAAACAACCGGCACATGAGAAACTACAAACAACGTAAACAAAATATATGCTTAAATCAATTGGACCAAAACCATGGGAACATAAAAACAGAAACTACACATACCCAAAGGAGTAGCAACCCGAGGCACCGAAGAGGGCGCCGCAGCACGCGAACCACCGCGCACGGCTGCCCCGGCACGCGCTCGACCCCGAGAGGGCGCGGGAGCACGCGAACCACCGCGCACGGCTGCCCCGGCACGCGCTCGACCCCGAGAGGGCACGGGAGCACGCGAACCACCGCGCACGGCTGCCCCGGCACGTGCTCGACCCTGACGAGCTGCCGCAGCATGCAAACCACCACAAGAGGCTGTCGGAGCGGAGGAAGAAGCCGAAAAGTCTGTCGTAGTAGAGGGGCCAAGAGAAGAGACACACGCAGCTAAGCGAGCACCGTGCGAGGATGGCACGGCAGAAGAACTATTTGAATAACTTGTCGCCGCAAAGGAACCTACACCTCCAGACACCGCAACGGGATGATCGTGTACTAATGGCGACGAAGGACAAGATAATCCTACAATCTCATCACCAAACCCCGCCACACACACCCCCAGAGAAGCAGGATTCCGATCGAGGTAACAACGATGGACCATAAGGTGGACCTAAACAAGCAGCATACAGAACAATCACACCATGTTACATCGAAATCAAAAAACCAACATGACTTGGAAAATTTAAATGAACGTACCAGCTGCTAGCAAACATGTATAAATAGAAGATTCAGAATCGCCCCCAGGTATAGACGGTACAGATGAACTAACGGCCGCTGAACCGGAAGAAGATGAACCTGCGTATATGCACCAAAGAAAATACACTAGACATCAACTCCAAACAATAGTGCAAGTAACATGCATGAATAACACGACAAGTAAGAAAAACGAACCTCGCTCGGTAACAGGACGCTTTCGAAGACGGATATCTAAACGGCGACGATGAACGGAACCGTCGGCGAGATCGGAACGAGTAACCTGGTCAGCCATGATGAGATGGAGGGAAAAATAAAAAGATAGGAGGGAAACCCATATATATAGGTAGGCATATCAAGCAGCAAACCAGCCTACGTAACTGGCAAGCAAACATGCCTTAGCAGAGAAGCAAACCCAAACGCAGGGGCCAAGTTTCGTCAAAAAAAAAAAACTTAGGTGCACAAGACGTGAGGCCCAAGTTTAGACAGACCACATATGCACGTACAGTTGCCAAAAAAAAATAGTGTATAAGTAGAAGCAAAATGTGATAAGCAACCAAAGAGGAAACGTAAGGGCCAAGGTTCACATGAAAGAGACGTGAGGGGGATAGAGAAAGGGATAAGGTTGCTTTGATATTTTTGAGTCTATTATTATTCAGCCCCAGAGTCTATCCGTCAATTAGAAAACAAGAAACGTGGGTGCAAGCATATGGAGAAGCAAAACTGGACTTTACCAACAAGAGAGCCAACCTGTAACGAGCAAGCAAATAGTCAAGTTTCACAAAAAAAAGGAAACAAACAACCATGGGCATGCAAACAAAAACACTAAACGTAGGGACCAAGGTTGCCCAAAATCCCAAAGTGTATGCACAGACGCTAGAAATAAATAAGTAAAAACACCGGAAGACAAGCAACGACCGGCTAGAAGGAAGCACACCACCAGATACCACCTAGCTAATGACCGGCTAGAAGAAAGCAAGACTGTCTATCCAATTCAGGAAAAAAAAACAAACAAAGAATAACAAGCTCAGGACACCGGCTAGCCAACCGGGAAGGAAAAGAAGGGCAAACGAAGAAGAAGTCAAACATGAAATCTCTAGAGTTTCCATCCAATAGAACGAGGCCACGTAAGCATACCTCCTACACGTGTCAGCATACAAGAGGGTGGAAAGAGGCAAAAAAATTGACAAAATTGGAAACCTTCCTCCCTTATTATAGTAGTGTATACCCCGAATAAGCGTCCTAAAAGCATAAAATCTCGGAGCCAGAAGTTGCATCTATTATTGATTGATTCGATGTAATGCGAACCTATGTTTTGGGCACAACTTGTTCAGACCGGTATAATCTATACACATCCTAAGAATAATACTATCCTTCTTCGGGACTAACACTGGGTTCGCAGACCAATTAGTGTGTATAACTTCCTCGATAAAATCAGCTGCTAAAAGTCGGATAATTTCCTTGCCAATAGCCTTCTGCCTTCTTCCATCGAAACGACAGAGACCTTGTTTGACAGGTTTTGATCCTGGATAACCTTCAATTGGTGCTCAGCAAGTTCCCTGGGTACACGTGACATATCGGCGGGACACCGGGCAAAAATATCCCACTTCTCACGGAGGAACTTGATGAGCGCACTTTCCTATTCGTCAGTCATTCCTGTTCCCACAACGATGAATTTTGTCGGGTCTTTGGGATCTAGTATGATGTGCTTTGTATTCTCAGATGCTTTGAAGCTGTCAGCCGGCTTTCGGCTTTCTTTTCCTGCCGGCATTTCTGCCGGCGAAACCTCTTTAGCCAGCTCCTTCAGCTCTTCCTTTGCTATAACCTGTTCTGCGCAAAGGGCGTTTCCCCGCTCCTGCTCGTTTGCCAGCTTGAAATCTCCTTCAATGGTGACCACTCCGCCTTTTGGCCCTGGCATCTTAAGTTTGTTGTAGATGTAGCACGATCTTTTCATGAATTTGGTGAAAGCCGGACGTCCGAGTATTGCATGTATACACTTCCGAATGGTACTACTTCAAAGGCAATCGTCTCCTGGCGAAAGTGCTCCGCCTTTTGGAAGGTTACTTCTATTGAAATTTCTCCCAGGGACTGTGCTTGCCTTCCAGGAACTGATGGAGGAAAAGTTGCACTCGTTGTAAACCCCAAGAGAGGTCGTGAAGAGTGCAGCGGCAAGTTTTCCCTCAGAAAAGAAACCAAGGTTGAATCGACCAGTAAGAGGACAAGCAATCTCTGAAGGTTGATGTAGCTGATGTGGTAGGGCGCACTACCGGTTCAGCAGCAACGTGGAACCTACACAACACAATCAATTCACTTTGCCCCAACGAAGAAGTGAGGTTGTCAATATCACCGGTTTTTTTGATAACAAAGAGGTTAAATGTATGGTGTGGAAAACAATAGTAAAGCAATATGAAAACAGTAGTAGCAGTTTGAAAACTGTAGAAACAGTAATTGCAGTGGTTGTATTATCAGTATGAGAAAATGGAACGGGGTCCACAGTTCACTAGTGGTGTCTCTCCATAGAAGATAAATAACATGTGTGGTGAACAAATTACTGTTGGGCAATTGATAGAAATGAAGGATGCACCGTAGTGCATATGCATTTCATGATGATTACTATGTGATTCATGCGGGTATTACAACAAAATACTCCCGCCATCTCATATTAATTATCTCAAAGTTGGACACAAGTGGATGTATCTAGACATATTTTAGTGGATGATACATCCACTTTTGTCCAAGTTTGGGACAATTAATATGAGACGGAGGGAGTACATAGACCGTCATCCAACTGCATCTATGACTAATAATCCACCCTCCAAATATCATCCGAACAAACGTTGGGTATTAAGTTGCAAGCAACAGATAATCGCAGTAAGCAAAGTGTGTAATTAAACAATGTAAAAAAAAGTAAACACTGTTGTTTTCTCCCTAATGGCAACAACGCATCCTCCATCCGTCACGTTTCTGTCACTCGAGCACAGATGCAAAGGAGGCATGAACCCACTATCGAGCATAAATACTCCCTCTTGGGGTCACAAGCATCTACTTGGCCAAAGCATCTACTAACAATGGATAGCATGCAAGATCACAAATAACATATACATGAAGATAACATGATAGATTGATAATCAAAAGACATAGCATTCAACATTCATTGGATCCCAACAAACACCACATGTAGCATTACAATAAGATGATCTCGATCATGTAGGGTGCCGGGGAGAACTCCAGAACCCTCCCGATCTCGGGTTGACGATGACGGCGGCCTCAGGTGTTTTTCATGGAAAAGTGGTTTCTTTTTAGGGTTAACGTATCGGGGGGGCAAAAGGGCGATGGCGGTGGACACCCGAGGGGCCCACACCACCCCAAGGCGCGGCCAGTGGGGGGCGCGCCGCCCTATGGTGTGGACCCTCTCCAGGCCTCTTCACGACTTCGTGGAACCTTCGGGAATTCTAAGACTTCCGGGCTTCGAATTTTCCAATTCCGAGAATATTTCCAGAACAACTTTTCTGAAACTAAAAACATCAGAAAACAGGGAACTGGCTCTGTGGCATCTTGTCAATACGTTAGTCCCAGGAAATCGATAAAAATGACATAAAGTGTATAGAAAACATGTAGCAAATAGCATGAAAACAACATGGAACATCGGAAATTAAGGATACATTTATGACGTGTCAGGAACAATGCCGTGAAAACACACATTGCTATGCCTGAGCTAGGCTTGCGCGAGATGCAATTTTTCCAAAGTACTAAAGTACATGATATTGATGCTTGATCCTCCGTCCATCAATACCCTTTTGAGCCTAGTGTTTTCAACAATAGGGCTTACGACCAAGGCATGTGTGCTGGGTTCCGGGATATTACCGGGATGATTAGACTGATCCCATGTAATTGGCGTCTTGGAATACTTCAAATACTTTGGAGTTGAAGGCATGACCGCATTGATTTCTCGCAATGTTTGTTTTGCTGATGGGGTCGCAAGGAAAGTTAGGTTACATTCTTCTTCGATTCTCGGGAACTTGGGTTCGCCTTTCTGTTGTTGTTCCTACATTTTAATATAGCTACCGGTAGATCCCTCAGAACCGAGGGATAACTTCTCCCTCCTAATCGTAGGATAAAACAACGACGATGAAGATGGCGGTGGAGTCGATGGAGATGGCTCCACGGACACTTCCCCGTCTCGGCAGGGTGCCAGAATAGAGATGTCTATACCCCGAAACTTGTCGGTGATGGCGACGGAGCTACAGAACTTTTCGTGGATGGAGTCTTGATGATTTAGGGTTTATGCACCAGGGGGGATAAATAGGAGAAAAGGCGATGCCAGTGGGCGTCCGAGGAGCCCACACCACCTGGTGGCGCGGCCGGGGGGCCTGCGCCACCCTATGGTGTGGATGCTCCTCTGCCCCCTCCGGGCCTCCTTTTGACTCCGTTGACGTGTCGGAAAAAATAAGACTCTGGGATTTGTTTCGTCCAATTTCGAGAGTATTTCGAGAATAAATTTTCTGAAACAAAAAATAGCTGAAAACAGGAACTCACGCTGTGGAATCTTATCAATAGGTTAGTCCAGAAAATATCCGGAAAACGAAGGAAAACATGTGAAAACATAAAGGTATTGGATAGAAACAAATATGGAGCATCGAAAATTATAGATAAGTTTGAGACTAATCAGGGATCCGACGAACCATGAAATTATGATTATTTTGTTCATGTCTTTATGGTAACTTCACCTACATTTTTAGAGTGTTTTAATGTGTTTTTGCAATGCTCTCCGATGTGCATGGTTACTTTGATCGAGTGACAGATACGTGTAAAGGGGAGGATGTACTGTTTCCACTAAGGATAAAACAACGGTGTTCTTATTTGGTAAAACAACAGTGTTCTTATTTACGGATGAGAATTACGTTTTGATCTATATGAAATTGTCGGTTGCACCAAGGAAATCATTTTGGTGATGCAACTTAATACCAATGAATTTGCTGGATAGCTTTCTTGAGGTGGACTATTAGATATGGATGCATGCTAGATAGCGGTCCATATGCTTTGATGTAATTCCTACATGATTAAAACCCTTGAATTATATATCGTATAATATCATTGTTATGTGCTCATGATTTGTCAGTTGCGTAGCTGTAATTTCTTAACCCAACACTTGTTCTTTTGTTCAGAGAGTTGCCTCTAGTGAACCTATGAACCCTGGCCCATTTGTTACTATTATTGCTACTGTTTTCACATGATTTTGACACTATGATCTTGCTGCCACTATTATTTTAGAAAACAAAAATCACCCTTTCCACTCCATATTATATCACTTTCATTGCCTCTTCGCCGAACCAGTGCATCTATACAATTACCATTGTATTAGGTGTGCTGAGGACGCAAGAGAATCATCGTATCACCACTCCATTCACTATTTCTGCTGCCTTTTGTAACTAATATATTTTGTCAAGTGCTTTTCAGGTGTGGCTGAATTGACAACTCAGCTGCCAAGGATTATAGGTATTATTGGTTCCCCTTGTGTCGAATTAATAATTTTTTTTACACTTACCCTCGAAGACTATTTCTATTCCCTTTACTTGTGGGTCATCACCACTCTTTTCTCGCGCCGTTTCTATGGATGTGAGATCTTGAAGTTACGTATTTAGATCTTGAAGTTACGTGTTTTATCAGTATGAGGAAAATGGACCGGGGTCCACAGTTCACTAGTGGTGTCTCTCCGTGAAATATAAATAACATGTGTGGTGAACAAATTACAGCTGGTCAATTGACAGAAATGAAGGTTGCACCTAGTGCATATGCAAGACATAAACATTACTATGTGATTCATGCGAGAATTACAACAAAATACATAGACCGTCATCCAAATGCATCTATGACTAATAATCCACCCTCCGAATATCATCCAAACAAATGTTGGGTATTAAGTTGCAAGCAACAGATAATCATAGTAAGCAAAGTTTGTAATGTAAACAATAACATCATCATTAGACAAAGCATTGTTGTTTTCCCCATAATGGCAACATCACATCCTCCATCTGCCACATTTATGTCACTCGGGCACAGATGTAAAGGAGGCATGAACCCACTATTGAGCATAAATACTTCCTCTTGGAGTTACTAGCATCTACTTGGCCAGAGCATCTACTAATAACAGAGAGCATGCAAGATCATAAATAACATAAGCATGACGATAACATGATAGATTGATAATCAAAAGACATAGCATTCAACATTCATCAGATCCCAGCAAACACAACATGTAGCATTACATAAAGATGATCTCGATGATGTGAGGCATCTCGCAAGATCTAAACATGAGGCACAAAGTGGAGAGAAAAACCATCTAGCTACTGCTATGGACCCGTAGTCTAGGGATGAACTACTCACGCATCACTTCGGAGGAGGGCATGGTGGGGTAGACCCATCCGGTGTTTAATTCCCCTCCTAGCAGGGTGCCGGGGAGAGCTGCAGAACCCTCCCGATCTCGGGATGACGATGACGGCGGCCTCGGGTGTTTTTCGGGAAGAAGTGGAATATATTTAGGGTTTACGCATTGGGAGGTATAAATAGGCGAAAGGCAAAGGCCGGTGGAGGCTGGGGGGCCACACCACCCTTGGCGCGGCCAGGGGGCACCGCCCTATGGTGTGGGCCCCCCTGTGGCCCCCCTACGGGTCTCTTCAGGACTCCGTGGAACCTTCGGGAATTCTAAGACTTCTGGGCTTCGAATTTTCTAATTCCGAGAATATTTCCAAAACAACTTTTCTGAAACTAAAAAACAGCAGAAAACAGGGAACTGGCTCTATGGCATCTTGTCAATAGGTTAGTCCGGAAAATCGATAAAAATGACATAAAGTGTATAGAAAACATGTGGGAAACAATAAGAAAACAACATGGAACATCAGATATTAAGGATACGTTTATGACGTATCAACATCCCCGAGCTTAGTTCCTACTCGTCCTCGAGTAGGTAAACGATAAAAACACATAATTTCTTAGGTGACATGCTACCAACATAAACTTGATCATCAATAATGTAAAAGTATATGTAAGCTGGGATCATAGAACTTGAACACAAGCATGATAAATAGAATTTTAATAATAAAGCATAGCAATCACCTTGCATCATGAGAAGGAACACAAATAAAAGATCATCAATAACAATATAACGAAAGATATACGTTTGTTTCAAGTATAGATAAACCATGACAAAGTGATAATTTGCTAGTCCTTAATAGTGGGGCAAAACATAAATGCCAGGCCACCTTCAAAGTTCATGAGGAAGACTAGAACAAATAATTAGTAAACAACCAATAACACATCATGAATCAATTAATAATGTTTCTGGGACAAATGCATATAAAACTCAGAATGGCAACTATGCTCTCAACTGTGCATAAAGTTAGAAGATGGAGACTCAACATAAAAGTAAAAGAAAGGTCCTTCGCAGAGGGAAGCATGGATCAGTCCATGTCCTAGAGCTTTTATTTTATTAATCATAGGTATTGATTTTTTTTAGAAAGGTGTATGCTAATGTCAACGAATGGTAAACAGAAAATACAGTACATCACAAGCCAATTAGACTTCACAAGAGCGGCTCCCATTTGAAGGACGCATCTGGGTAGAAGGTCATCCCTCTTTCTCTTTTGTTTACACAATTATGCTTTGACAGATAAATCAGGGGCGAACATAGTGAAGAGAATTTGTTTGTATTAATTTGGGGCTGGGCACCACGCTGCCAGCTCTTCTATCAATTGGATAAGCGGATGAATCCACTAGTCCAGGGTGTGAAATCGAACCAACAAGTGAGATAAATATTCTCTATTTACGGCCTCATGAGCAAAAACAGGAACACAAAACATGAGTAATTTTGAAAGTTGTAAAGGTAGCACATGAGCAATTTAGAAACTGTTGAGACATCATAGTAGAGTTCATAGACAGGGGTGCCATGAGACTACTGGTAGATACGTGGGGGGACGTGGTAGTACAACAACTAGGAACACCAAAATTACCCAGGTTCGGTACATCGCAACTAGGAGGCGTTCCTACTCCTGCAATCTCACTAAATCAGGGCTGAAGCCTGAAGTATACAAAGTACAACATGAGTAGGGTTTCGCTAACTCGCCGAGGATCAACTTCTCGGCGAGTTGGCTTCTAGCTAAATTGATTGTCCCTTTCTTCTCTCCCGTCCGGCTTTATATAGATAGCCGGGTTAGGGGTTACAGAAAAGAAACATAGAAGACTACGGTAAGTATCTAACTTGGAAAGCAGGAATCTGCCTTCTACTCCAAGCCGCACCACTTGGGCCATGGTCCAGGTTCTTCTAGAATCTGGCTTCTGCGCGTCAGCTTACTAGGCCGCCTTATGGATTGTGATCCATTACCAATCAGGCCACCCGAGTAATCCGGCTCTTTTGGACAATGCCGGATATACCCCTAATTGGTATATATCTGACAGTAGCCCCCAAGAAGGATTGAGACTTCATTCTGCCACCTTTCGTCAATTTGCATTCCTTTCCGAGAAATGTTGGCGCTTCGTCTCGATTATTCTTATTCCCAAATCATCTTTAACGCGAAACTCGGATTTCGTCAGAACCCGGCTTTTTTCTTCCACGAGCCTTCATGGAGAAGGAACTTCATGACGTCACCGATGAAATCGTGCTGACATCACGGACGTTTGGGTTCAGTGTGAAACCCTAAAACATATCTCTGACAGATTCTCGCGGGAAACGAGGACATATTCATTATCACCCCGTCCCCTCATTTTCCGTATTTTCCGGGCGTGACACGCGTCAAGGATCCAACGGCTAAAATAGCCGTTGTAGCCCATCTCAATGCATTTCCGGCTATAAATACCGCCTCGGACCCTCCGGATTAATCTTCTTCTCTCTCATCTCCCTCAAGCCTCCTGCGCCATTGCCACAGAGCTCGAGTTCGTGAAAGTGAGCAAAGACCGTGCGACTGCACCTTCCCCGGAAAACTCCATCGGAAGATCCGGATCCTCGTCGCGCCGCCCAAACATGACCACCGGAGAATCGCCCCGCGCTACAGAGGAGAGCTCCCTCGCCCACGACATCGATAATATCATCAATGATATAGACCCGCAGCTGGACTCCCCCGGATACGCCACCGTGAGCGCGCCGGAGGGAAATGCCGGCAACTTGGCCCGCGGGGATCTTCCTCCCATGACCGACAACGCGCCGTCGTCATCTGCCGCGCCAACTCCACCTCTCGCCACCGAGCCAGTGGAATAAAAACTCGCTTGCGGTGGTGAGGAGCTCGCCACCGCGGGCACCGCCGGAGCGGAAAAATACACGGAGGAAATCTCCGGGAACTGGAGCCACTGCAACGTGGTTCCGTCCCTTCTTCCGACAATGGATAAGGAAGGGCTCATCCAGAAGGGCAAATGGCGGTACGAGGAGGACGACTCTGAGCCATCGCAGAAAGCCGGAGAAAGGGTTCTTCTCACCTCCCACATTAGTAGAGGTATGGGATTTCCGCCTTTTGCCTTCTTCCTCCAAGTCCTGAACCACTACAACATCCAACCTCATAACCTTCCTCCCAACTCCATTCTTTATCTAGCCGGGTTCCAGGCCCTCTTTGAAGGGTATCTAGGAATAGAACCTAGGTTAGATTTCTGGCAGTATTGCTTCGGGATGAAGCGCAACCCCTCTGAGGGCGCTCTCCCCACCTGCGGGACCATCTCCTTTACACTCCGTAGGTTAAGGGAGGCTTGGTTTCCGAAAATCAAAACCTCGGAATCCATCAAATTTTGGACGGGTTCCTTCTTCTATCACGAAGATGTCCCGTTTCTTGGAAAGGAAACGGGAATTCCACCTTTCGTCAACTCTGCTGCCACTCCCCAAGATAACTGGGCAGTGGACGCAGTCCAAACCCTATCGTCGGATCTGCTAAGGATCAAATGGTGCATAGCCAAGCTCGTTTCCGCGTCACCTCCACTTATCGACATGGAAACGGTCCTATGATGGCTAGAAAGGCGGATCCATCCTCTGGCCCATCGTGGTCCCCGACTCATGTGTGAATACACGGGACCCGAAGATGCGATGAGGGTAACGAACAAATCTTTGACGGCAAAAGACTTGAGGAAACGCGTCAACTAGTTGGTCGCAACGCGTGACCAATATGAGGAAAGCCGGCCGATGTATATGGCAACAAACCCGGCTCCAAAGGTATGGTTCTTTGTTTTGGACTTTGGTTCTGCATTTCTCCTTTCTCGGATATTTCTTCTAACCCGGACTTTGTCTTTTTTGACAGCTTGTCGATCTTCCTAAGGAGGATCTGGCCACGAACGCCGAGTTGGACGAAATGCGTGCCAACTTTGCAGGCCGACGGAAGTGCAAGAAGCCTTCCGCTACTCAGGAAATAATCGAACTTGACGGAATTCCCGTCGCTACTTCCAGGTAAATCATCCGGGTTTCTTTTTTCTCTGCTTTCTGTCGCAGGAATTTCTTTTCTTTCTCGGAATTCTAACTTCTCGGATTTTCTCTTTCTAGCTTGGCTCCGACAACATTGAATCCAAAAAGCCGGAAGAAACTTAAGTCTGTTGCTCGGAGAGGTGCACAGCCTTCTCCTGCTGCTGCTCCCGACACTCCGGTCGCAGTTGCGGAGGAAAACGTGGCTGCCAGGGAGGAGGAACCTCTGCAGACCAGCCAACCCATTGCGTTCGAATCGGACGCGAGGGAAAGGGAGGTGGAGCCGGAAGCTGGGGGGTCCTTCCAAAGTTCCATTGGAAGAGGCAATCCCCAACTATGATCCGCAATTCAAGGTAAAACAAGAACACTTTGACGAACATGGATATATTCATCCATGGGCGACAAATTATTTTGCTCCAGCTCCACTAATCCGTCCTTGAACGCAAGGCGGACTTATTGTTAGGAATAACTTCGTATTTTCGCCTCGGCAGATTATCCAAGATGGACTTTGCCACGTTGGAATTATTTTTGCCAAGTATGCAAAATAATTCAACGAGAATTTGTCGAGTCTTCAACGGATGAGCCAGGGAATATCTCTAGCCCCCAAGCAATTTGCCAAAAGTCAATTTTTTTGACTTAATGCTTTCATCATTTCCTTGCTTGATTTTTTACTTAAGCGCTTTGTTTCTTTTCCGTGTTTCAGCAAACCGCTGAAAACATTAACATGGAAGTTTTTAGCAAGCTTACCATCAAGAATAAGGAGGTGAAAACCCTTCTTAGTATTCTTGAAGATAAGGACTCGGAGCTGGCCTCCGTTTAGCAAAAACCCTTCTTAGTATTCTTAGAATAAGGAGCTTGAATCAGCAGGTAAGTTTTATCACTACTTTTGTTTGGAATTTTTCCTAAGTAATTTTCCAAGTTTTTAACTCTTCATTTTACTTGCTTTTCAGCTTCTTTGGCGAAAGCCAAGCATATTGCTGAAGATGCCGGCAATGCCGAGAACCTCCGGAAGGAAAACCTGGATCTTCAAAAGCTCACTGTGAAGCTCCAGAAGGACCTGGAGGCCAGCCAACTGGCTGTCGGCATTGCCGAGTCCAAGGCCTCCAACCAGGCCAAGAAGGACAAGGCCACCATCAGGGACCTAGAGAATGCCCTAAACCAACGCCTTGAGGAAGGCACGGAGATGGACCGGATTATCGGTAAGTTTTTTTTTAACTTTTACCAGATTTTTCCTTTTTGCCTTCTTCTGTTTTTGTAACTTTGTTTTGTTGATTGAAACAGAAGGTAGGCCCCAACTTATCCGGATCGAAAGAATCCGGGCTTTCGAGAAGGTCTTCATCGCGCTTAAAGCTACGGGGATGTTACTTATTAATAAATACATTCCTGACAAAGCAGGAGAGTTCTCGGAAGTCAATAAGCTTCCGGAGGCGATCGAGGGGGTGGCAAACCGCAAAGAATCGTGGTTCCGCTCCGCGGCACGCGGTGGTGCGCGCAAGGCCCTTGGGCTCATGTGTATGCATTATACCACCGCCAAGTCTTGGCGAGTGGCATCATGTATCCCTCAAGGATACACAGACGCTCAACGGGCCAGCATCTTTGATGCTATCAAAGGCCACGCCACCAGGATTGCCAACATGGTGAACATCTCCACCTTCTACCCTGAGGAGGCAATTCCGACAACTCCAGAGGATTCCAGCAGCGAAGATGAAGAATCGGATCCTGAAGAAGCTGCTTGAGTCCTGGGTAGAAGATAGGAAAATAGAAGCATTACTATTCTTACGATGTAATACCCATTGTAATGCTATCTATTCTTTTGTATAAACAAGTACTCCGCCTTTTCGGTTTAATTTATAAGTCTTTGCAAGTTTTCTGGGTTTTAATTCCTTTATCTTCTGAGTTCTCTGATTTATATGTCTTAACTGTCCTTAGTGTTTGAAATGGCTCGATAGTACATAATCTTCACGCCAAGTGACTGGGTGTAACCGATCAGTCGTCAGAAACATGGATCGTACTAAAGGAATTTTTACTTACTAATTTCAGTGACCCAACATAAAAACAATCAGATAATACTTAGAGAAAAAGTAAGGAATTTTGAAATTTGTATGAAACTCAGGCACGCAGGCACAATCTGGGTTTCCTTAAGCCTCCTTAGGCCGAAAATCATTCAGTTTTTAACTCCGAGCAAGCAGGCAAAATTCGGGTTAACATTGAGTAGTTTGAAAGATCATTGGGAAATAGATAAGGCGGATTTATGCTTTGTACTATAATAAACATGTCAAAACATAATGCATGAATTCTAACAACTTTATTTCATGATCTCAAAGATGTTTACATAGAAATTGAACTAAGTGTAGAAGGGACTTAACTGCTGGATGCTCCCGGGTCTCTTTGTATGTCCCAGTTCGACATCTATCTTTCTCTTTCTTTTGCGATTCGGTATTTTGGGATCATCATCCGTATCCCGAATATCTACAAGATACTAATATCCATTTTTCATAGCTTTGCTAATGACGAATGGTCCCTCCCAAACTGGGGCTAACTTGTGCTTCCTTTCTTGCACCAATCTTAGCACTAAGTCACCTTCTTTGAAAGAACGGTGTCTGATTTTCCGACTATAGTAGCATCGTAATCTCTGCTGATAAATGGCAGATCTTTGGAGCACAAGGTCTCGTTCTTCTTCTAAAAGATCGACGACATCCTGTCGTGCGGTTTCGGCATCTGAGTCATCGTAAGCCTGCACTCTTGGGCTATCATGGAGCATGTCCGTTGGAAGCACTGCTTCTGCACCATAGACCAGGAAAAACGGTGTTTGCCCTCTTGATCTATTTGGCGTCGTTCGAATAGTCCAAAGCACGGAAGGTAATTCCTCTACCCATGCTCCAGCTGCTCTATGAAGAGGAGATTTGAGTCTTGGAAGTATTCCCTGCAGGATTGAGCTATTCATTCTTTCAACCTTCCCATTGGATTGTGGGTGTCGTGGTGGTATCACGGCAGATGCCATGGGATGGCTAATGTTTGGGGCCGATGGACGCTGGAGGTGCTCGGGGAGGGATCACACGGCGAGTAGCCGCGTGTGGGAAGTCACAAGCACTGCAAACAACAAGATCTTACCCAGGTTCAGGGCCCTCGTGTGGAGGCAACACCCCTACTCCTGCCTCTCTCTTTATATGGGTGTTTACCGAGTAGCCACAGTACAATACATGCCTTCAGCCGAGTAGCCACTCTTCTCTCAAGTTCTCTCTAAGTGTTGCCTCTGGAAAGAATAGCGAGTGCGGTGACGTCTAGGTTCCGAACCTCTCACAGGAGGAGGCAGGGCACCTTATATACTGGTTCCCAGCCGAATAGAGTAAGACTAAAAGGTACAACTTGATAGGACACGAGCACTGCAGAACAGAGCACGCCTCCGGGTTCTCGCTAACGCTGGCGCCGTAAGTCGTCGCGCCGTTCGGAGATGGGACCTTCCCACCCTTGTCAGTGAGATAGGGTAGGCCCCTAGCCCTGTCCTGTCCCCTCTGTCAGTGACAGGACTTGACATGCGCCTACCACACTGTAGCCACGCCGTAGCGCGGATAATCACGCACTCCGTAAATTGAACCGCACGTCGTACGGACGCAGGATATGCGGGATCCTTTGTCAGAACGGCTTCATTGACTTCTGGCCCGAGTAGGAAGCCACTTCCTCTACTCGGACCAACTCCTCTACTCGGAGGAACATAACTTCCTTGATTCTTCCTTCTGGCCATTCGTGGGTACGACCGGATAGCAACCTACCGGGTAGCAAGTACCGGGTAGCCAACTTACTCAGTCAAACAGCTATCTTGACCTTGCCTTCAGCACCTGCCTTAACCCTACTCGGGGGTAACCCCCTGACATTAGTCCCCGAAGCTGGTAGAGTTTTGCGAACTTGTTCACTGGGCCCTCCCAGCTTAAAAACAAATCTTGTCTTCGTACTGTAAAAAGCCGAGTAGCCCCTCCGTGTAGCCCTTAACTCTTGCTTGAATCTCTACTTCTCCGAGTAGCACCGTCTTTCTTCTCTGATGCCGAGTAAAATGACTTATAGAAATTTCGAACTCACTCCCGCTGAATCAGAGCGAATCACCTTCTCCGTGTCGCTACAGGGCACGCGTCACACCCCCTGTACCCCCGTCGCCTCGATGCCTGGGATACTGCAGGCCACGCGCCAATAACTGCACCTCGGGCCCACTAGCCTGTCGAGTCACTTCAACCGCACTAAAGCGCCCACGATCTCGACATGGGATTAACTGCGCCCGTTACGTGCGTGATATGCGCTGTGTGCGTTTCTAACCGGCGCGCAGCCCATGCCGCACGATCTCTGTGCACGATCGATCCCGATTAATCCGCTGGTAACGGCAACTCGAGGGGAAAGATAAATACCCCCTCGACGCCCCCTTCTTCTCTTTCTTGCTCATTCCAATCTCCTCCCCTTCGTCTCTCCGCCGTCGTCGAGCACACCGCCACCGCAACCGTTTGCCGCACCGCTGCTCCACGCGCCGCCGAAGAGACAGAGAGAGATTTCTTCCGCCTCCAAACTCCGATTCGCATCTCCCACTAGCGCCTCCGCCTCCAATCTCCCCCGCGCATCTCTATCGCAATGGCCGCCCACGGAGATGATGATGCCGCCGCCCGCGCCGGCTGGGAAGGCTCCGAGGTCACCGCAGAGGATTGTCAATGGCTCGTGAACATGCGCCGCGTGCCTCCCGGCGTGACGTGCCGCCATCCAGGTACGGAGATCGTTCCTAAGTCTGAGAAGGATGAGTATGTCGTTTTCCTTGCGCACTTCAAGCGCGGTTTCGGCCTTCCGATTTCCGACTTCTTCTCCAAATTTCTCAACCATTTTGGCCTTCAGCCACACCATCTTCCACCCAACTCTCTCATCATGCTCTCCACCCACGCCGTGGTGTGCGAGGCCTTTCTGGGCGTGTACCCAACTATCCACACCTGGGCGCGGTACTTCTTTCTCCTCAAACAGAGTATCCCCAACTCGGGAAAGACCGATGGCGCCCGCGCCATGATCCAGACGGGATGCGCTATGATGCTGCAGCGCTCCACTGGCAGCCATCCACGAGCTAAGGGATTGGAATCTGTGCGCAAGTGGCAGCGCAGCTTCCTCTACGTGAAGAACGTAGCCACTGAAGAAGGGAAGCCGATCCAGGACCGGATAGGCCTTCCCAAGTTCAAGAACGCCCTTCCAACTCAGCAGAACTGGGGCTACCACCCGAAGACCACCATCGAGGACGTCATCCAGGTTGAGCGACGCCTGGCCGAGTTGCGCGAGGAGGGGCTTCGCCAGGATTATCCAATTGCATGCTGGATCTCACGCCGGGTACTCCCGCTCCAGCGCCGCTCGCACAAGATGTGCTACATGGGAGGAGCCCGTGACTGCACAAGGACCACAACCTTTGAGCTCACCAAGTCCGAGGTAGCTGTCTGGGTCAGGTGCATCATGCACACCACGCTGAATGACAATTGGCTGTATGGCTTCGAGCCGTATAGCCGCACCAAGCGTATTGGAAAGGTTAGTACTCTGTGCTTTACTTCTGCACTTTGATACCGAGTAGATGGTTTCTCAGCTTTGTACGCTTAGTGTTTGCACGCTGCACCAAGTAGAACATCATAAGTAACTTGTTGGCTTTATATGCTTTGTGTTTGCATGCCATGCCGAATAGAAATCCTTAGCTGAATATGCTTTGTGTTTGCATGTTATTCCGAGTAGGACATCACAAAATACCCCTTTGGCTTTATATGCTTTATGTTTGCATGCCTTGCCGGGTAGGATTATTTAGCCAAATATGCTTTGTGTTTGCATGTTGCTCCGAGTAGGACCCCACAGCCGAGAACTCAACTCACTGTGTCATTTGTTTGCCTTTCCAGCACATCGATCGCCAGGGAGAAGAAGACGTTGAAGTCTTCGAGGGCAACTGGCACGATGACCGAGAAGAGGATGATGAGAAGGCCTACGTCACCCAGGACACTCTCTACATCCCACATGCCACTCAGCCTGGTAAGCATCGAGTTGATGCGTCTATCCTGGATTGGTCCGAGGCTGACGAAGGTGACCAAGTTCACCTTTCTGATCACGAGTAGCGCTTTCTGATTTCCTTTTCTGTTTCTGAATTCCTTTTCTCTTCTCCGTAGAGGATCCCGAGCATGAGGATGACGAGGAGCCCATCGATGTCCAGCCTCTATCTGTGGATGCTCCCACAACCCGGAAGAGGGCGGGAAGTGGTGCCCAAGAACCTGCTGCCAAGAAGACGAAGAAGGCGGGTGGCAAGAAGGTCACCACCAACAGAAGGCAACCCCCCTCCCGCAAAGGGTAAGTTATTCCATCCGAACACCAACTCGCTACTGCTTCTCGTTGTTCTGCTTTATGTCCCTTTTCCTGAATCGTTCCCTCTTCCAGCGCCCCTTTGGACGCTGACGATGCAGCAACTCCCTCTAGCTCCAAGAGAAAAGCTGTTATGGACCTCGAGAAGCTCGTTGAGCTCTCCGAGGATGAAGACGAGCCAGCACCGCAGGGTAGGACGCGTGCGCCCTCTCCGGTGAAGCTGGAAGAAGAAGACACCGGCGCCGAGAACACGGGCGCTGGTGACCAAGATGATGAGAACTTGGAGCAGCAGACCTACGCGTACCAGAGTGCGCAGGATACTGCTCACAACGAGACGCCTCCCTCTCCCCCAGCTACCTCAGCTGGGGAGAATGTTGAACAAGATGCCGAGAACCAAGACCGTGCCGCCTTTGAGCGGCCAGATGACAACACCGAGTAGCAGGAAGAGCAAGCTGCAGCTCAAGATGACCCCGCGGCCAGGCCGCGGGTAGAAGAACATGTTGACACAAGACCTGATCCCGCCGCCGAGCAGCGGGTTGAGAAGACCGTGGTGTAGCCCGTGCTCCAGAGCCTGCGCAGGGTAGCCGGCCCCCTGTGCCGCCTACCCAGCAGGCTACTCCACCAATTGCACCAAGCCCTCCACCAAAACAGAACACATCCAAGACTGCTTCTCAACTTATGCCTCCACCCAATTCACGCCAAGCGCCTCCGTCCGCTTCTCGGGCGGACACTGCTCCCAAGAAAGCCGCCAAGCCTGAAGCTACAGTTGTTCGGAAGAATCCACCGCGCAAGGTTGCGCAGTACGGGGATCTGATGCCACCACCCAAGGCACCAAAGAGCACGCAACTCACCATTGGCGCTGCTGCTGGATCTCCTGGCCCAGGCGAAGGGTCGAGTGCTGGAGGTGCTGCCCGCGTACAAGGCAGCTGGCCGTCATACCTACTGGAGGTGTCCCAGAAACACAGCATCTCTCTGGCTAAGGGCGAGAAGCGGCTTTCCGCCCTGAAGGAAGGCCAGGCCAAGGCTGTGGCTGCCCAGTCCAAGGCCAAGCAACCTCTGAAGTTCCACTCGCGCGAAGCCGGTGAGGACGAGATTGAATCAGAAGGGCTAACCGCGGTGCTGGACCGGGTAGGCTTTGTGGACAAGGTTTGGGAGAGCGACGCTCACGGCATCGAGAAGTGGAACGGCAGCACCTTGGGCGCTGTTGACCACTACCGTGTCGACTGGAACAAGGCCGACATCGGCTCTGTTCCAATGACCATCGCCTCCGACACCTGCACACTAGCCGGGAAGTTGTTCTGCCTCCGCAAAGCCGCCGAGGACGTCGAGCAGACATATGCTGTAAGTTTTTCTTGCTTTCCTTGCTTTTCTTGCTTTTCCGAGTTGCAGTTTTTCTTTTCTTCTTCTCTTCTTTTCCTCTTAGCTACTCCCCAGTCCCCGAGATTCGGGCCGAGTAGACGGGTACTCAACTGAGTTGTCGTCTTCTGGGGCCAAATCTTCAAAAAAAAATCTAACTCTTTTTCTTCTCTTCCACATAATAGCCTCCTGAAGAGGACCAATGTGTTCCGCCGGCTGCTGTGGAACCACAGCGTAGCCAAGAACCGCATCGCGGCTCTCGAAGCCGAAAGAAAAGATGATGCAGCAATGGAGCAGGCGGCACTAGATCACGCTCTTCAACTTTATGAGTTAGAAAGTAATCTTTTAGCTATTCGGTTTGTGCGTTTTGTGTTTACGCCCGTGTTTGCTTTTTTCTCTAACTCTGTTTACTCTGCAGGCAAATTCAACAAACTGAAGGAGCAACATGAACACTGCCACGTATTCTCTACCTCTGCCGAAAGCAAAATCAAGCAACTGGAGGGTGAGTTGTCAGCTACTCTGCCACTTGCCTCCTTTACTTGGTTACTCTGCTAACCCTGTTGTTCTCTTTGCAGAAGAATATAAGAAATTCCGGGAGCAGCATCTCAATTGCTTGCTGCCTGCCGAGGTGCAGCAGCAGCTGGCCACCCGAGACGCGGAGCTCCAGAAGGAACGCGACACAGAGCGTGCCGAGTTCGAGCAGTTGCAGGTCCAGCTTAAGACTGCCCTCCAGGATGCCTTGGATCAAGCTACCGAGAAGGAGGAGATCAAGACAGCAGCCACAGCCAAAGAGAAGGCGCTTCAGATGGAGATCTCTGTGCTGAAGGATCACAACGCGCAACTCGTCCTCCAAATTTCTAATGCACTCCGCATTGAAGACAAGCACATTGCTGATGAGGAGGACTGGAAGATAAAGCTTGATGCGCTGCTGGTTGATCTTCGACGTAAGTTCCCTCTTCTCTGCATCTGGTTGTTTCTCTTCTCTGCCACTTTTCTACCTGGTTTCATCTCTTCTCTGCCTCCCTTTCCAATTCTTATTGGTTTCTCTTTCAGATATCTTCCCTGATCTCCGTGCCGCTAGCACGCCTGCTTTGGCTAAGGCCCAAGAACTCCGAGCTGCATCCGGGCTGCCCATTGACACCAAGTCCAATGTCAATGACAATCTTCTTAGCATCAAGACCCAGCTCCGCCAACTCAAGGGCTTGGGCACCACTATGGTGTCCACCGCGTATAAACTTCATGATCTGTTCTGGCCGGATCAATCTGCGCCAGACAGCTTCACCGCGCTTGCCGAGAAGCTGGATGGCGTGAAGGACGAGTTGAAGAAGTGGCGCGCCTCGGCAGCTCGGGCAGGAGCGGATGAGTTGCTCCATTTTATTTGCAGCTGGTATGAGAACCTTAACCTCGACAGGATCCTTGAGATGCGCCAAGATTCCAAATGGTCCAAGGATCCCGATTGCATTGCTCGCTGGAAGGCAGCAGCCTACGAGGTAGCCTCCTACGCGGACACCGCCACCTACATCGACGGCCTCCCCGAGCCAGACACTAAAGCTGAGGAAGAGGACGACGATGAAGATGAGGACACGGAGTCGGATGACTTGAGCATGTTCGAAGAGGATGCCGCCAAGGGAGGGGTCGGGAAGGGGAAGGCCAAGGTTGACACCAACGCCAAGAAGCCGCAAACCAACGCCGAGGAGACCACCATCACCACCGAGATGGTGTTCCAGCAAGCGGCCCCCGAGTTGGGCGCGACCAGCAGCTTCCCGATGCCCAGCTTCCATTCTGCTGCATCGACCTCCGTCACCACTGATCCCATCTCCGTCGCCACTGCAACCTCCGAGCCAGCCGCCAACGCCAACACTGAAGCGGATGCCGAGAGCGCCAAGGCTGATGCTGATGCCGAGAAGGCCGAAGATGACGACAAAGCTGCGGACAACACCGATGCTGCCAAGGAGTGACTCCTGAAAACACTTATCCTCTAGAACTTTTATCAGATCCCCGGGATGTCGGGTGCAAATGTATTAAACTATTAAGTCTTTGTTTCTACTCAATTGTATCTTTGTTGAGGTTCTTAGCAACTCTGGCTCAATGCCGGGTTGCGTTAATATGCAAGTCCCCGAGTTGCATTTTTTATCCGCTCTTCCTTTTTATCTCAGCTCTTACCTGCAACTTGTTGCTTTTTTGGTAGTCGAGTCACAAGAGTTCAAAGTAGGATTTTCAAATACTTAGCCACTTAGAAAAATCATAGTAACGCTGCCCACCACTTAGCCGAAAAGAAAAAATAGTAAAAAACACTCTATTCGGTTGCCACACGCTTCCTTTCCTTTGCAATTTTTCATGTGTTCATTGACCCTTTGGCTTGTTCTCTGGCTTGCCATGAAGCCGGGTTGCGGACAACAGCAGAGTCGCAGAGTGTCCGGTGAGTTTAAACACACTACTTTGTATGCTTTTGAAATTCTAAGTGGTTCAACCGAATAGACAAAGTAAAACAGAGTAAACACAAGGAACAATTTGGACGAGGGCAGTCCCCGAGTTCAATTTCAGATTTGCCGAATAGGAGTTTAACTCGGATAAGAAGATACATACACAGTTTGCTCATGAGTGAAAACGTCGGAGTAGAGCTACATTCCAAGGGCACTTGGATTCCTCTCCAGCCCTATCCGGACTGTTCTTCTGGGGTGGCTGTGCGTCAATTAGATAATAGGCATCATTGTGCAAGGCCTTGCTCACAATGAAAGGCTCTTCCCACGGAGGGGAAAGCTTGTGCATCCCGGCCGTGCGCTGCACGAGCCTAAGCACCATGTCTCCATCTCGGAAAACCCTTGGGTTCACTTTTCGGCTATGATAACGCCTCAAGTTTTGCTGGTAAACAGCTGAACGTGACAGAGTTAGCTCTCTTGCTTCTTCTAGCAGGTCAACGTCATTTTCTCGAGCTTCTCTAGCCTCTGCCTCAGTGTAGAGCGTTACATGGGGAGAGTCATGCTCTAGGTCAGTGGGCAATACGGCCTCAGCTCCATAAACCAGGAAGAATGGCGTGTAGCCGGTTGACCGGTTAGGGGTAGTCCTTAGACTCCATAACACCGCTGGCAACTCGTCTAGCCAACACCCAGGTGTTTTCAGCAGTGGCTCAATCAGCCTTGGCTTTATACCGGATAGCACCATGCCATTTGCTCTTTCAACTTGCCCATTGGAGGCGGGATGCGCAACAGATGCAGCATCTAGCCGAATATGCTTATCTCTGCAGAACCTTGCAAACACACCCTCAGCAAAGTTTGTATCATTGTCAGTGATAATGTTGTGCGGGTAGCCATATCTCAGGATCACATCCTTCAGAAAACTCACAGCAGTGGCTCCATCACACTTCCGAATAGGCTTCACCTCAATCCACTTTGTGAACTTGTCAACCATGACCAAGATGTGAGTCATGTTGCCTCTAGCCGGCTTGAAAGGACCCACCATATCCAAGCACCAAACAGCAAATGGCCAAGTAATGGGAATGGTCTTCAACTCGGAAGCTGGCATATGAATCTTACTTGCAAATCTTTGGCAGCCGTTGCATTTTCTCACAATATCTTCAGCTTGCTTCAAGGCAGTGAGCCAAAAGAAGCCATGCCGAAAAGCCTTGTTGACCAGAGCCCGAGAAGAGGTGTGATGCCCGCATTCTCCTTGGTGTATCTCCACCATAATTTCTTCTCCTTCTTCTGGCTCTACACAGCGCTGCAGCACACCAGTAGGACTCCTTCTATGCAGCACATCTCTGAAGATTGTATAGCCCTTGGATCTTCTATGAATTTGCCTCGAGGTAACCTCATCGCTCGGCAAGGTGTCGTCCTTTAGAAAGGATAATATGGGCAGAGCCCAACTCGGTGTCTCCCGGATGGGAAACACTGGTTCGTCCAGTTCCATTGGATCAGCCACCACTTCTTCTTCTTCTGAGTTGGGGACGAGTCCCCGAGCACTCGGCAAGGACCCCCTCAATGAATGCGACAGTCCCCGAGTTGGGAGGGGCAGTCCCCGAGTAAGAAGGGACATTCCCCGGGTTGCAGGTGCCAGTCCCCGGGATGGAGACGGCAGTCCCCGAGTTCTCTTTTGCAACCTCCCAGTGAATCTCCATGGGAACAGCTTCCTCACCAGGCAGAGAAGGAACGAATATGGATTCCGAGTTGGGGGATGGCTTCATAGATGGCTTTCTCAAATGCTCCAAGGCAACCCCAGCCGGGATGTACTGCCGAGAAGACCCCAACTTGGACAGCTCATCAGTTGCCTCATTCTATGCTCGGTGTATGTGCTTGAACTCGCACCCTTCAAAGAACCCATTCATGGTTTGCACCAGAAACCGATATGACGCCATGTTGGCATCCAGAGCATCCCAGGTGCCTGATACTTGCTGCACAACCAGATCCGAGTCACCATATTGCGCTGCACACCAACCTCCTTGGCCACCTTCAAGCCGTGTACCACGGCCTCGTACTCTGCTACATTGTTGGATGCCTTGAAGTGGATCTGCAGCACATACTTGAGTTGATCTCTCTTGGGTGACGTGAGCACCACGCCAGCACCAAGGCCCTCCTTCACTTTGGAGCCATCAAAATGCATCTTCCAGTAGTTGGCTACCAGAGTAGGAGGCTCATATTGCACCTCAGCCCAATCCACCAGAAAATCTGCTAGGATCTGAGACTAGATGGATTCTCTTCTCGCATACGCAGGAGCATACGCGGCCAGCTCAATCGCCCACTTGGCTACCCTGCCACTGGCCTCCTTGTTGCCCATGATGTCCGAGATGGGAGCAGAACTCACCACAGTGATGGGATGCTCTTGGAAATAATGCTTCAGCTTCTTGGCGCCCAGGTACACGCCGTAAGTCATCTTCTGGTAATGCGGGTAGTTCTGCTTGGAGCTGGATAGCACCTCACTGAGATAATATACTGGCCGCTGCATAGTTTTGCCTTCCTCTTCTCTCTCCACCACAATCACAACACTGACCACTCTATTCGTCGCAACAATGTATAGCAGCATTGGCTCTTTGGGTAGCGGACTAGCCAAGATGGGAGCGCTACCCAGCATGGCTTTCAACTCCTTGAATGCTACATCCGCTTGTGGTGTCCAGACGAACTTGTCACTCTTCTTCATCAATTGATACAGAGGCAAGGCCTTCTCGCCCATTCTGCCCAGGAAGCGGCTCAGAGAAGCCAAGCAACCAGTGAACTTTTGCACATCCTTCAGTGATCTCGATAAAGACATGCTCTCTATAGCTTTTATCTTTGAAGGATTGGCCTCAATGCCCCGACTGGATACCAAGAAGCCGAGTAGCTTGCCAGCCGGGACGCCAAAGGTGCATTTAGTCGGATTCAACTTCATCTTGTACTTGCGCAAGTTGGCAAATGTTTCCTCAATGTCACTAAGCAGAGTATGTGTTTTATTCGTTTTGATGACAATGTCATCTACGTACACCTGCACATTTTTTCCAATTTGATCATGCAAGCATTTCTGCATGCATCTCTGATAGGTAGCCCCAGCATTCCGCAACCCAAAGCACATGACACGATAGCAATAAGCCCCGTACGGGGTAATAAAGGCAGTCTTTATTTGATCAGTAGGGTTGAGAGCTATCTGATGAATACCAGAGTAGGCATCTATGAAAGACAAAATCTCACAACCAGCAGTGGAATCGATCACCTGATCTATGCGGGGTAGCGGAAAGGGATCCTTGGGGCACGCCTTGTTCAGGTCGGTGTAGTCCACGCACATGCGCCATGCGGTATCCGCCTTGGGGTCCTCCTTCTTCTTCTCAACCATAACCGGGTTGGCTAGCCAGTCCGGATGCAAAACCTCCATGATAAAGTTCCTTATCAGCAACTTGGTGATCTGGTCACCGATAGCTTTCCTCCTCTCATCACCAAAGCGGCGCATCGCCTGCTTCACTCGCTTGGCATCATGCCGCACGTGTAGCGAGTGCTCAACCAACTCCCTCGGGACACCCGGCAAATCCTCATTGGACCAGGCAAAGACGTCCCGATTCTCACGGAGGAAGTGGATGAGCTCGCTTTCCTATTTCTCTCCCAACCCGGCGCCAATGATGGCAAGACGGTCCGGGAACTCATGATCAACCTGGACCTTCTTTGTCTCCTGGGACGCCTGGAACGCAGTCCCGTACTGGGAACTCGGCATGCCAGGCGCACCACCTTGCGCTGCTTGCGCCATAGCCACCACCTCATACATCTTCTTCTTCTCGGCAACAATGACCATGGACTCCACCAGCTGGGAACCAGCAGAGGCACACTCCATAGACCTCTTGTAATCACCCGAGATGGTGATCACTCCATTGGGACCAGGGATCTTCATCTTCAAGTATGCAACATGGGTTGAAGCCATGAACTTGCTGAGAGCATGCCTACCGAGTAGGGCATGGTATGGGCTCTGGTGATCAACCACCTCGAACGTCAAGCTCTCAGTACGGCAGTTCTCCCTGGTGCCGAATAGGACGTCTATCCAGACGCGGCCGATTGGAGAGCAAGACACCCCCGGCACAATGCCATGGAAAGTGGTCCTGCTGGGCAGCAGCATGTTCTCGGCCATCCCGAGCTTCTCAAGTGTGTCTCTGTACACAATGTTGATGCTGCTACCGTTGTCAATCGGGACCTTGCTGAACCTGACATTCTTCTGGGTACCCAAGAAGGTGGGATCCACCACCAAAGCATAGCTACCCGGGTTGGGCATCACCCTAGGATGATCAGCTCTGGACCATGTGATATCTTGGTTGCACCAGTGCAGGTAGTGAGGCACAGCAGGGATCATAGCATTGACCTCCATCGCACGCCTGTGCAGAGACTGCTTGTCGGCGGGCTCGGAGGTGAAGATCATGTAGCTCTCGTGGTGTTCCTAGTACTGGTTGCGGTCTCCACCGCCATTGTTGCCGTTGTTGTTGTTACCTTGGTTGTTGTTGTTGTTGTTCCTGTTGTTGTTGCGGGTGTAGAAGTTGCGGTTGCGGTCGTTGTTGTTGTAGTTGCGGTAGCCGTCGTTGTTGAAGTAGCGGTTGGCTCCTAAAGCCACCTGGTTCACATTCTCTCTTCTCGGGAAAGCTGCAGGCCTGGGAGCAGGTGCCCGAGTAGGCTGCACATTAGCATTCGCAGCTGGCAGAGGAGGAGGAGGGGGCAGGCCCTCATTCTTGATCTGTTCCCACCAGCTGCACTGCCGAGTAGTGTGGTTGGCTGGCCTGGCCGGATGCCGAGTGTGGAAGCTGCACGGCCCATCCCTCATGCTCCCAAAGACAAAGTTCGGAGCGGGGTCCAGGTTGCCGCTACCCTGCTGGGGAGAATTGTACGGCTTCGTGATGCCTTGGCCCTGATTCTGGTTTTGTCCGTACTGGGCTCCAGCAGTTTTTTTTGCCTTTGGCTACTCCCAGCAGCCGTAGTCACAGCATTCACCTCCTCGGGATCATACCGAGTATCAATCCGGTCACCTCTGCGCTTGTTGCGTAAATCATTGCGCTTGTTGCTGTTGTAGTTTCTTCTCGGCTCAGGAGAGTCCATCAGAGGCTGAGTTGGGTCGCCGAGTGCATACATGTCCACGATCTTGATGGTCTCAGCAAGAGTACTCGGCATCTCGCGCTGTAGCTTCTGCCACAACATGTTGCCATGCCTGCAGCCCTGCGCGAACCAAGTAATGGCCTGAGCCTCATTCACACCTTCACAGGTGTTACTCAAGGTGCTCCGCCGAGTAAGATACTCGCGGTCGGTCTCATCTTCCCGCTGCTTGCAAGCGGACAACTGATGCGGCCTATTCGACCTCTTGTAGGTGCTGGTGAAGTTGCTGATGAAGGCCTCCGAGAAGTCCAGCCAGTAATTGATACTGTCCTTGGGCAGGTTGTTGAGCCAAGTCCGAGCTGGACCCTCGAGCATCTGCGGAACATACCGCACGGCCCATCTCCGGTTGCCGCCTGCAATGTGCACGGCTGTGACATAGTCACTCAACCAATCCTCTGGCTTGGTGCTGCCATTGTAGCACTTGGTCCCCCTGGCCAACTGAAAGTGGTTCACGGACTGATCGTTCATGATACGAGGGCCAAAGCATTCTGGGCCAGGCGGCCCCTTGTTCTCGAGTTGCGCGGATAGATTAATTCGGTCCAGCTTGTACCTTGCATCACTGGGCTCCAACATGCGGTCACCCAGACGATCAGCAACATTTCTTGGGTCAGCATAGCCGGCTAGCCCCATTGCCGAGTAGCCATCATCATATCTGTTCTCCTGCACAACAGCAGGTTGCACCACAGGGTTGGCTGCTGGCGCAACCGCACGCGGCTGTGCTGCAGCAGGCTGCTGCGTCCGCTGCCGAGTAGGCTGAGCAGCAGGATGCCGAAAAGGGCCCTCGTTGCCTCCATCTTGCCTCTTACTGTGAGCTTTATGGGCTTGATAGCCTGCTCCTGCAGAGTTGTGTTTCTGACCGGATTCTCGCGGCACAGCGTGCTGTTTTGCAGCGAGAACCGGGTCGTACACCTGCATTTGTCTACTCTTCCCGGAGTGCACACTCTGGTCCCTCTCGCGGTTGGGAAGCGGCGATGACGCCTGGTCATGAGATCCCGCTACACGCGAGTGCACAATCTAAGAAGCACCAACACCCGGATTGGCTTTCCGTAACTCCTCATTCTGCCTAGCAGCTTCTAGCACTAACTCATTGAGCCTCTCCTGCTGCCTAGCGCGCGCGTCGCCGGCAAGGTTTGGCAACTCAGCAGCTACAACCTCTGCAGCTCTAAGTGTTTTGGCGGGGGTGCTGTATCTGGGCCTGGTAGTGGTGTTTACGGTGGCAGACTGGCTAGGAGCCTCACCAACTACTACCATCTCGGCGCCTAAGTTGCGACGAGTAGCGCCTACTTTGCTAGGCTTCCTAACAACAGGAGTAAAGCCATGGGCCTTGTTGTACTCGTTCTGGTCTAGGCTAAGCTCGAGCCTAACCTTCTCCAGCTCCAGGTGCTCAGCGAGCAGCTCCTGACGCTGCCGGTCGAGCTGCGCCCTCATGGTCAAGAGCTCAAGCTCGGTGGGAGGAGGCATGCCCATCCGCACGGCGGATGCCGGTATCGTCGGTGTAGTGGAAAGAGGGATGTTGGAGTCCTTCTCGTAGGGCTTGTGGACCCTCTAGCCAGCACTCGGGACAGCAGGTTCCTCGATGACTCCCGCGGCGGCAGCCGCGCCCTTCTCGGCATCTGTAGCCGGGCCGGTCACCATCACCTCCACGCTGTGTGCAGAGCAGCCAGTCGGCCTTCCGCGGGCAGCGAGCACAGCAGGAGGATCCTCTGCGACCAGCACCTCCTCTGGGAACTCGCGGATGACGGCGGTGGCAACGTAGACGAGGTGCGAGCCGAAGGAGAGCACCGAGCCACCTGCCGGCATGGGCCTCCCGCCGAAATCTCCGGCGTTCTCGGTGACGAAGTCGAAGGAGCCGAATCCGTGGACAAGGCCACAGACCACGCGCTCCCCAGTAGCAGAAATGAGTCCCGTCCGAACATGGACTCGAGCCAGCGCCGCTGTCTGCCCCACGGTGGGTGCCAACTGTCGTGGTGGTATCACGGCAGATGCCATGGGATGGCTAATGTTTGGGGCCGATGGACGCTGGAGGTGCTCGGGGAGGGATCACACGGCGAGTAGCCGCGTGTGGGAAGTCACAAGCACTGCAAACAACAAGATCTTACCCAGGTTCAGGGCCCTCGTGTGGAGGCAACACCCCTACTCCTGCCTCTCTCTTTATATGGGTGTTTACCGAGTAGCCACAGTACAATACAGGCCTTCAGCCGAGTAGCCACTCTTCTCTCAAGTTCTCTCTAAGTGTTGCCTCTGGAAAGTAAAGCGAGTGCGGCGACGTCTAGGTTCCGAACCTCTCACAGGAGGAGGCAGGGCACCTTATATAATGGTGCCCAGCCGAATAGAGTAAGACTAAAAGGTACAGCTTGATAGGACAGGAGCATTGCAGAACAGAGCACGCCTCCGGGTTCTCGCTGACGCTGGCGCCATAAGTCGTCGCGGCATTCGGAGATGGGACTTGTCCACCCTTGTAAGTGAGATAGGGTAGGCCCCTAGCCCTGTCCTGTCCCCTCTGTCAGTGACAGGACTTGACAGGCGCCTACCAAACTGTAGCCACGCCGTAGCGCGGATAATCACGCACTCCGTAAGTTGAACCGCACGTCGTACGGACGCAGGATATGCGGTATCCTTTGTCAGAACGGATCCATTGACTTCTGGCCCGAGTAGGAAACCACTTCCTCTACTCGGACCAACTCCTCTACTCGGAGGAACATGACTTCCTTGATTCTTCCTTCTAGCCATTAGTGGGTACGACCGGATAGCAACCTACCGGGTAGCAAGTACCGGGTAGCCAGCTTACTCAGTCAAACAGCTATCTTGACCTTGCCTTCAGCACCTGCCTTACCCCTACTCGGGGGTAATGTAACATCTCAAGTATGAAAACTTCCATTTAGAATGTTTGATTCTTGTTTAATTAAAGTTTTGCATCATGTCATCATATTCATTGAATTGTTTGCATTTGTTTTACTTTGTTTTCCATTTGTTTGCTTCTGTGTTACTCTGTTTTCACAATTGAAATTCAAACATTTATTTCATACTTGTTATGTTACAACCTTTTAAATAAAAAGTTCAAATAAAATCAACCATTTTGTTCCATTAAAACATAAGGTTCAAACCATTAAAATTATGGCTTTTCATAATTCAATTAATCCAAACTTAATCCAAACTTATTTCAAATTCAAATCAAAACATCAAACAGCACCCAATTTCACATTATGAAAATACCAAACAATTCTAATCATTGTTCTAATTAAACCATAGGGTTCACCCTACTAAAAAGTTTGTTTTCATTAATAATCATTTAATAAGCAATTTCTTTCAAATTTGAGTTAAATCACAAATAGCAAGTTATTTTGAAAATTTTAAAAATCAAAGTTTGCAATTGGTTGCTTTTGACCTATTTAACACAACCAAATTTTTTTCTAAAATTTTTACTAACTCAAAATCTATCTATTTCTTCCATTTCTATTTTCTGAAAAAAAACAGAAGGAGAAAATTTTAAAAAAATAAAAAAAACGAGCGCCAGGGCAGTGGGCAGCCCAGCCCACCACCCCAGCACAACCGCGCCCGCAGGCCTGCTGGCCCTTTCTTCCAGCTCCGTACGGCTGACGTCATCAGACGCCAGCTCGCACGCGCCCGAGCTCCACCTGCTCCCTCCCGAGCCTATATCTACCCCCTATCCCACCAAACCCTAGCCCACGGTCCCTGTTCCTCCCTGCCGCCGCCAACCACCCTCTCCTTCCTTTCTTCCTCGCCAATTTCTACCGGAGTTGTCGGGGGTGGAAGAACCGCGGAGGAGCTCGCCGCCGACTAGCCGCCATGGATCGCCTCCGTCCACGCTAGGGGTACCTACGCCACCGCCTGAACGCCTACGTCCTCTACAGCAACAGCAGCAGGGCCCAGGGGACGTTGATCGTCGACGACGAGCTCGACGCCGCCGCTTCCGTTCTGAACTTCCTCACCGCGCCGTCGCCACCATCTGCTTCCCGTCTCCCTCTCGCTTCCGACAAACTCCCGGTGAGCTACCGCAGCGATCCCGCCCCCTGTAACCCTCGTTCGTTTCCTGTTCGCGCGCGTCCACGTCTAAATCCCCGGCGGCATCCACCACCGTGCCGCCATGGTTGCCGTTGGGCTCGCATCTGTGCGTGCACGAGCACGTCAAGCACACGGTCACGTTCCCCTACCTATTGCACGCACATCCATCTGCTCAGCGCCGCCAGTTAGTGGTCACAACGCCGGTAGCCCCTCGTCCCTCTCCGCCGTTGTCAGTCGCCGACGCAAGACTGGAACTTTGTTTCAGTTTCGTCAGATAACGCTAGCTGAACCTCATCTTTGTTGCGCAGCGTATACTGACAGGAACGTTTCGATACCGCACTGGTTACAGTGCTAGCGAGCGCACGGCAGGGCGTGGGTTCGAGCCCTCGCGCCGCGGAATAAAATCAAACCTTTTGCGCTGGGCCCTGACAGGCAGGCCCCACCTGTCTGTGGCTCTGGTGCCACGCGTGCATCCATGCTGGCCTGGGGCCCTCTGTCAGTGGCATTGGCTGGCCACTGCAGAGTAACAAATGTTTTTCAACCCTTTCTTTTTTTAATTAAATCCTTTTAATTCACAAATTAGTCCCTAGTTTTAAAAAGCTAATAACTTTCATTTTATAAATCCAATTAATAAAAGTAAAATATGCTTGTTGATCCAAATTAAATTATCTATCTAATTAAACCAATTGTTTTCTGTTTTGAATTTTCCAAATGCAATCAAAATTCAAATTCAAACAATACATTTGTAATTTGATAAAATCCATAACTAATTCATACTTAATCCAAATAATGCAAGTAAAATATGTTTTCCATGCTATTTCAAACCACCTATTCAAATATAAATTTTGTTTCATGGTTTGAATAATTAAAATTGCTTAAATAATTTAAACCTTGTTTAAATCATTTAAATTTGCTAAATTCATAACTTGATCAAAATAAATTATTCTTGAAAATGTAAAATATGTTTTCAAACAAGAAAAGTATAAACTTTTCAAATATGAGTTTGAATTTATGTTTGGAACAAATAAAATTCAAATAATATTCAAACTTGTTTTAAATTCATTTAAAACTTGTTTAATCTTGTTTAATTCATAATTAAATTATTGTAATCCCTTTTTCAATAATTGAAACATGTAATCCAACTAAAATTTTGTGTTCTTTTCAAATATGAATTTTTTTATTTATTTGGCACAATTTAAATTGGTGAAAACAACAACTATTTGTGTAATCCCTTTAAGGAACCAAAAAATTCCCTAACTTAATAAATAAATTTCTAAATTGGTAAACCTTATTTCCAATTGGTTCTATTGTTGTTATTTTGTTGTTTTCCTCATCCATGCATCATACTAATCCACTTTCACCTGTTGGTTAATTGGAAAACAATTGTTTCAACCAAAATTCATGGGCTTTTCATATGCAACTCAAAATTGCATATGTGCCCATTTAAATTGTGTTACCATGGCAACTAGTTTATTTTGATGCATCAATTAAATGGTCATGCATCATCCCATGATTGTGCACTATGCCATGTTATTGATTGTTTATCTTCCTGTATTGTTTGTTTGCTTCTTCTCGGATAGACGACGACGTTGAGACAGACGATACTTACGACACCCCTTCTGAGGATCTAGACCAGTACCAGGCTGCTGAGTTTGCAGGCAAGTTATCACTCACATGAACAATTTTGTTCCTTTCAACATTGGTTACCGATACTTTCCGTTGTCTATTTCTGCTAGCCATATGTATCGTTTCTGTTACGAACCTATCACATGATACCCTGAACCCTGATATTGCCTCACCTCCAGTCCTATAACCCCGTTGCTTGGGCCCGTGTCTTACTAGCATGCGTAGGGTTGTTTTTGCTCGAGTCTGTTATCAGTTACTTTCTGGGGCTCGATGTTAAACAACAACCTGTTAATTTGAGGTAATAATAAATTGCTGATAAGGCACCGGCCGGAGGCCCGGCGTGGTTTTGAGGCCTGCTAGTGTCGACCCTAATAGGAAAAGGGTCTTGTCTACTGATCCATGATGAGCGCACTATCCGCATGTGGGAAGCGTGTATGGGCGCCCCCCTCAATTTGATTCGATTCGCATCTCGTCCAAATCACCACACTTAGTTCGGGCTTTCCATTTGATGCACGCATATGCAGGTACGAACCCGAGGCCAGGGTGGAACTTTTGTAGTCGGCATTTAGGGCGGCGTGGTCTTCCAGTGCTATGAGGGTCCCCTTTTCTTCGTGGGGCTCGATTAGCCGCGCACGCACAGCACGTGGTGCTTTGGGCTTGATGCGAAGAAGAGTTGAGTTGTGTTGAGTGCCCCGCTTGGTGGGAAAGGCCTTCCCATCTGGCGGGTTATTCTTACGTGTACGGCCAAATTGGTGCACCCCTGCAGGGATAAATCTTCTCGAGAAGCCGTGTTTTCCGCGGTTATGGTTGACTTGGTGAAAGTACTGGCTAACAAGTACTCAGAACAACTTACACCTAACTAATGATAACTTGACTAGTAATAGGCTTATTGACACGACAATTTGATCCATCATTAATCCAACTGTGTGAGTTATCCTCGGATTGCTTCTTTGGATAAGGGGCGAGATCCAGGATGGGTTTGTGTGGTGGTTAGTTGTAGTTGGTTATGATACGCTACCTTATCCCCTTTCTGATAGCCGGAAGTTGTAGTATGTTCTATAGTTGGTTAGTGCAGCCAGTTGCAGCATCTTTTATATCCCTTTCTTCCGTTGAACCCAAGGCATCTGTGCTTGGTGTTGACGGGCTACACTTTGGTGAACTGTGAGTCTTGCTTGCCAGTACGTTTATGTACTGACCCCTTTGGGGCTGTGGTTTCCGCAGACTACTCTTACGAGGATCCCCGTGACGGCTACTACGTGGAGTTTGACGAGGCTGCTGACGAGTAGGTAGCGGACCCGGGCAGGATCCGAGGCATCGTGGATGGGCTCCGTCTTCTTTTCATTCCCGGCTTCTTAAGCCTATTTGGATTTGTCTGTACTCAGACCCTTTGAATGCTTCCACTGAGATGTAATGATGTTATGTTGGGACATGTGTCCTCTGGATGATTGTATTTGCTATCTCTGCTCTAATGAGAGCTATTTGCAACTTATTTCAATCTTTTGTGTCTTAGAGATCTGTTGTGTTATCATTTTGTTCAACGCCGTTGACGTACCATGTGTGTATGGTATGAAGTACGTCAATGGTAGTATCCTGATTTCTACGGGATAGTTTACATCGACGGTGGATAGTAGAGATTGGTTGTCACACATAAGTGTTGGCCTACTCGTAAGAGATGCGGGTGCCGGTAAGTCCCGTAATCCAATCAACTACTGTTCAGTTCGTACGGTGAGTATCCTCTAGAAGTCCGGGTGCGACAAATGGTATCAGAGCCTGTCTGCCTGTAGGATCCCTTTTACTGGTCGCAGTTGAGTCTAGAAACTATTTTGTAGCTATATAGGAAAAATGAAACATGAGAGTAGGAATTCTGCCATTTTTCTTCTTTCCCCACCCACCCACCCTTTTCTGGTAAGGAAGTGCAACGTTGTTTTCTGTTCTCACCTAAACTTTCAAGTTAGGATTCACGAATCCTGGTTTCTCTAGGATAGTTATATCTACTAGTCTATAGGAATGGAGGTGGTTGTGACATGATTTATCATGTTGCCTACTCACGATTGAGAACGGAGGCGTGTAAGCCCCGGAAGCAAATCCTCTATCCCTTAAGCAGTAGATATTGATCCTTTAGAAGCCCGGATGGGTTTTTCGGTAGTACCTCAGGAGTTTTGGTCTCGTGTTTCCCGTTGTTGCTTCGATATCCTGTTATTCTCAACATCCTTTTCGTTCGTTGAAACCTTGTTGTTGCTTTCCACTACGGTTCCTCTACCGGCGTCTAATCTAAACTTCCCCGATCATCTGCAGATGGATCTCAGGTTCTACCCGTAGGTGGTTCGGATGACTCGTTGCGAGAGAACCGCCGGTTATCCGGAGATGCTGAGAGACATGGTCACCTATCTGGGGTTCCGTTGGGCACCAGAGTACCAGGTCTACGAGCAGCAGCGAGAGTTTGACCAGACCTACTACCAGGCTATCGTCTACATTCTGTCAGATGATGGCATGAGCGTTGTCCACCGCTACAAGGCAGTAGGTTCCACAGTGGATATGGCCGTGCAGCAGGCAGCTTATGTGAGTCTCACCGTCCTTCGTGCTGACTACTTGGGATTTGACGATTCTATCTATCGCCGCATTCCCCGTGGTTACATCACTTCGGAGGGAGCTCACTTCACTCTCTACGACAACCTGGATGTCTACGAGCATGATAACACCAGGCTGCACACCACCGCTCAGTTTGTGAGGCACAGTGACGCAGTTGCCACCACACTCTCTCAGGAGTTGGCTTCAGTCAGAGAGCAGCTCTATCTTGCTTTGACTCGTCTGGCGACGTACACCACAGACTTTGTTGGAGATGAGCGCTTTGCACGTTTCGATCAGCCAGTTGGTCGTCGTATGCCAGATGCTGGAGGTTACGAGCCGATGAGAGGTCCACTCCTCAACCTCGGTGCTGGTTACACTAGGATTCCACGCTTTGGAGCACAGGGAGCCAACGCTATGTACTTCACCACACCTAGAGTCGCTCTCAGACCACGTCAGATCTATGTGGATCGTCGTTCTACCTACTTTCGTGGGTGTGCTCCTCACCGTACCTCTCGCCGTACTACTCACCGCCGTCCTGCGTGATGAGCATGGGAGTACCGATGTATCCATTCTTAGCTATGTTTAGTTATCCTTTGGCTTTCGAACCATTTATGGTGTGTTGGATATTCTGATGTATTTGAACATGTGATGATGTACCTGTTGGTTATCTATTCATGCGTCGGAATAATCTCTCTTTCGTTTCACAAGTCTACCCCTTTTCTGTTGTTGTGCTAAAATGCATGTCTATTCAGGATGCCGCCAACAAGGAACAACCCGCCTGAGCCACCGCCAATCACGGAGCTGTTGACTCAAATGACTCAGGTCGTGACGCAGATGGCCCAGATCCAGGCTAACCAGCACAACAACCAGAATGCTCCACGAGTCAGCGTCAAGGAGTTTCTGAGTCTGGGCCCGAGAGCTTTCGTGGCAACACGCGAGCCTCTTGATGCTGATGACTGGATCCGTGAGATGGCCAGAGCTCTGGACATTGCTCACGTTGCTGAGGAAGACAAAGTCAAGTATGCCACCTACCTACTGAAGGGTCAGGCAGCTACCTGGTGGGAGAACTACCAGACCATGAGAGCTGGATACCAGGGTTGTTTCAAGGATGCCTTCCTGAAGCATCACATCCCAGATGGTCTCATGGAAAGGATGCGTGAGGAGTTTTGCTCTCTCAAGCAGGGCAAGCTGGACGTCATTGGCCATCAGAATGAGTTCAATCGCCTCGCTCGTTACGCTGGTGATGAGGTGTCCACTTAGGCTAAGAAGATGGCAAGGTTCCGCCGAGGTTTTAACCCGGAACTCAAGTACGCCCTCACCAACATCAAGGCCAAAGACTTCGAGGAGCTCGTGAACACCGCGCTCAATGAAGAAAATGGGCGCAAGGCGTTCGAGGAGTCTCGAAAGCACTCGCGTGAGGGTGGTTCCTCCTCCAACATGACCACCCCTCCGCAGAAGCGCCGTATCTGGGTGCCAAATGGTGCTGTCACTCGGGCTCCATATGCCCAAGCTTCTCCAGGATTCGCTTCCCGCCCACCCAACCCATCTCAGATGCAGGCTCAGAGGTTTTCAATGGGGCAGCCAAGGCCAGATGCACCTCGTGTCGTCACTTGCTAGAAATGCAAGCAGACGGGGCACTACGCTGACAAGTGCACTCAGAGGCAGCTACCTCCACCACCGCCTCGCCCCAACACCAACCAGGCAATGGTGCGTGCTCCCCCGGCTAAAGCCTTCAACTCCAACAACAGGCCTGTCGGGAGGACCGCAAGGGTGAATCATATCAAGGCCGACAAAGCTGAGGAAGCTGCTGACGTCGTTCTCGGTACATTACCCGTAAACTCTTTTCTAGCTAAAGTGTTGTTTGATACCGGGGCATCGCATTCTTTCGTGTCAAAGATCTTTGCGACAGCAATTAAGCTCCCCTTTGTTGGTTTGGGTTCCCCGCTAGTAGTAAACTCCCCTGGAGCAACTATGCAAACTTCCAAGATCAGTCATGAAAATCAAATTCTAATTGGAGGCCACATATTCCTTGCTTCTCTCATTCTGCTTGGCAATTCTGACATTGATGTCATTCTTGGCATGGATTGGTTGAAGGCCAATAAAGCTACGATTGATTGTGCTCAGAAGTCAATAACTATGTTCCACCCTTCTGGCCAGATAGTCTATTCTCCAAATGAATCAAGTTCTGTTCAGCTGTACACCCTCGATGCAAAACCTCTACCTCTACTTGAAAATGTTCCGGTGGTTTGTGAATTCCCTGACGTCTTTCCAGAAGAGTTGCCAGGGATGCCTCCGGACAGAGCAGTTGAGTTCGTGATCGAGCTTGAGCCAGGTAATGCTCCAATCTCTAAGCATCCATACAAGATAGCTCCTCCTGAACTGAAATTGTTAAAGGAGCAAATCAATATGTACATGGAGAAAGGTTACATTCAGCCTAGTTCTTCGGCTTGGGGTTGCCCAACTCTGTTCGTTGCGAAGAAGGATCAAACAAAGAGACTCGTTGTTGACTATCGTCCTCTTAACGAGAAAACCATCAAAAACAAGTATCCAATTCCTCGTATCGATGATCTTTTTGATCAACTTGCTGGAGCCTCAATATTCTCAAAGTTGGACTTGAGGATGGGTTACCATCAAATAAAGATCAGAAAGGAAGATATTCCAAAAACAGCTTTCACCACTCGGTACGGTCTATATGAATACACCGTCATGTCCTTCGGTCTCACCAATGCACCGGCGACGTTCTCTAGACTCATGAATTCTGTTTTCCATGAATACCTCGACAAGTTCGTTGTGGTATATCTTGATGACATCCTGGTCTACTCAAAATCTGAGGAAGAGCATGGAGAACATCTTCGTCTCACTCTCATGAAACTTCGCGAGCATCGTCTATATGCCAAGTTTTCCAAATGTGAGTTCTGGATTCCAGAAGTTGCTTACCTTGGTCATGTCATCTCTGCTAAGGGCATAGCCATTGATCCAGAAAAGGTTAAAGCAATTGTTGATTGGAAACCTCCTAAGACGGTAAAGCAAGTAAGAAGTTTTCTTGGCTTGGCTAGCTATTGCCGTCGTTTCGTCCAAAACTTTTCCAAGATTGCCAAACCTCTCACTGATCTAACAAAGAAGGACAAGAAGTTCGTTTGGTCTCCACAATGTGATGAAAGTTTCAATCTCCTGAAGACTAAACTCACTTCTACACCAGTTCTGGTTGGCCCAGATACTACCAAACCTTTCCAGATATTCTGCGATGCATCTCTCCAAGGTCTAGGTGCAGTTCTTATGCAAGAACGTCAAGTTGTGGCTTATGCTTCACGTCAGTTGAATGCACATGAGCAAAACTATCCCACACATGACCTAGAACTTGCAGCAGTTGTGTTTTCCCTCAAGAAATGGAGGCAATACTTGTTGGGTAATCGCACTGAAATCTTTTCCGATCATAAGAGTCTGAAATACATCTTCACTCAACCAGATCTAAACCTCAGGCAAAGGAGATGGATTGAAAAGATTAAAGACTTTGATCTCACCATTTCTTACACTCCAGGCAAGGCTAATGTTATGGCCGATGCTCTCAGTCGCAAGTCATATTGCAACAATCTCATGATCATGGAAAGCCAACCTCCACTTCATGAAGAATTCCAGAAGCTTAACCTTGGTCTTGTTCCTCAAGGCTATCTTGCTAGCTTGACAGCCAGTCCAACTCTCGAGGACAAGATTCGTTCTGAACAACTTCGTGATGCTGAAATCAAGAAGATGGTAGAACACATCAAACAAGGAAAGGAGAAATTTAAGTCCTTCTCAATTGATGACAAAGGAACTGTGTTCTTCGAAGGACGCATTGCAGTTCCTCAAGTTCAAAGTCTCAAAGATATCATTCTCAAGGAGGCTCATGAAACTCCTCTTTCCATTCACCCTGGAAGTACAAAGATGTACCAGGATCTTAAGACACTATATTGGTGGCCTGGCATGAAACATGAAATTGCTCAATACGTTTCTGAATGCGACGTTTGTCAACGTGTTAAGGCAGTCCATCAGAAAACAGCCGGTCTACTCCAACCTCTGAAAATTCCTGAGTGGAAGTGGGACATGATTGAAATGGACTTCGTCACTGGTTTTCCAAAGTCCAAGAAGGGCAACGATGCAATCTTCGTTGTTATTGATTGTCTCACTAAGGTAGCTCACTTCTTTGTTGTCAAAGAAACAATCTCAGCTAGCCAGTTAGCAGAACTCTACACAGCAAAGATTGTTCCTCTTCATGGTGTTCCATTGGAAATAAGCTCAGACTGTGGAAGCATATTCACTTCTCATTTCTGGAAAAGCTTTCAAGAAGCATTGGGCACCAAACTTCTGTTCAGCACAGCTTATCACCCTCAGTCTCAGGGGCAAGTCGAAAGAGTCAATCAGATTCTCGAGGATATGCTCAGAGCATGTGGTCTCTCCTTTGGCATGAAATGGGAGGATTGCCTTCCATATGCTGAATTCTCCTACAACAACAGCTACCAGGCAAGCCTAGGCATGGCACCATTTGAAGCACTATATGGCCGCAGATGCAGGAGTCCAATCAATTGGTCTGGAGCTGGTGAACGTTCACTCTTAGGCCCTGACATTGTTAAGGAAGCCGAGGAGAAAGTTCGCATCATTCGTGACAATCTCAAGATTGCTCAGTCTCGTCAGAAAAGCTACTATGATAGCAAGCACAGGGATATGATCTACGCACCTGGTGACAAGGCATATCTCCGTGTAACTCCCCTCAGAGGCACTCATCGTTTTGGTGTGAAAGGAAAGCTTGCACCAAGATACATTGGTCCTTTCAACATTCTCTCAAGGCGTGCAGAAAATGCTTATCGTCTTGAACTTCCAGAAAAACTATCCAAGGTGCACGATGTGTTCCACGTGTCACAGCTCAAGAAGTGTTTCAAAGATCCAGATCGTGCAGTTGATCATGATTCCATTGAACTGCAAGATGATCTATCTTATGAGGAGCACCATGTTCGTATTCTCGATGAGACCGAGCGTAAGACTCGCAACAAGAGCACCAAGTTCTTGAAAGTGCAGTGGTCGCATCATTCCGATAAAGAGGCAACGTGGGAGACCGAAGAGGATCTTCGCAAGAAGTATCCGGACCTTTTCCTTTCTCAGTAGGAATCTCGGGGCGCGATTCCTTCAAGGGGGGGCGTTTTGTAACATCCCAAATATGAAAACTTCCATTTAGAATGTTTGATTCTTGTTTAATTAAAGTTTTGCATCATGTCATCATATTTATTGAATTGTTTGCATTTGTTTTACTTTGTTTTCCATTTGTTTGCTTCTGTATTACTCTGTTTTCACAATTGAACTTCAAACTTTATTCAAACATTTATTTCATACTTGTTATGTTACAACCTTTTAAATAAAAAGTTCAAATAAAAACAACCATTTTGTTCCATTAAAACATAAGGTTCAAACCATTAAAATTATGGCTTTTCATAATTCAATTAATCCAAACTTAATCCAAACTTATTTCAAATTCAAATCAAAACATCAAACAGCACCCAATTTCACATTATGAAAATACCAAACAATTCTAATCATTGTTCTAATTAAACCATAGGGTTCACCCTACTAAAAAGTTTGTTTTCATTAATAATCACTTAATAAGCAATTTCTTTCAAATTTGAGTTAAATCACAAACAACAAGTTATTTTGAAAATTTTAAAAATCAAAGTTTGCAATTGGTTGCTTTTGACCTATTTAACACAACCAAATTTTTTTCTAAAATTTTTACTAACTCAAAATCTATCTATTTCTTCCATTTCTATTTTCTGCAAAAAAAAACAGAAGGAGAAAATTTAAAAAAAATAAAAATACGAGCGCTAGGGCAGTGGGCAGCCCAGCCCACCACCCCAGCACAACCGCGCCCGCAGGCCTGCTGGCCCTTTCTTCCAGCTCCGTACGGTTGACGTCATCAGACGCCAGCTCGCACGCGCCCGAGCTCCACCTGCTCCCTCCCGAGCCTATATCTACCCCCTATCCCACCAAACCCTAGCCCACGGTCCCTGTTCCTCCCTGCCGCCGCCAACCACCCTCTCCTTCCTTTCTTCCTCGCCAATTTCTGCCGGAGTTGTCGGGGGTGGAAGAACCGCGGAGGAGCTTGCCGTCGACTAGCCGCCATGGATCGCCTCCGTCCACGCTAGGGGTACCTACGCCACCGCCTGAACGCCTACGTCCTCTACAGCAACAGCAGCAGGGCCCAGGGGACGTTGACCGTCGACGACAAGCTCGACGCCGCCGCTTCCGTTCTGAACTTCCTCACCGCGCCGTCGCCACCATCTGCTTCCCGTCTCCCTCTCACCTCCGACAAACTCCCGGTGAGCTACCGCAGCGATCCCGCCCCCTGTAACCCTCGTTCGTTTCCTGTTCGCGCGCGTCCACGTCTGAATCCCCGGCGGCATCCACCACCGTGCCGCCATGGTTGCCGTTGGGCTCGCATCTGTGCGTGCACGAGCACGTCAAGCACACGGTCACGTTCCCCTACCTATTGCACGCACATCCATCTGCTCAGCGCCGCCAGTTAGTGGTCACAACGCCGGTAGCCCCTCGTCCCTCTCCGCCGTTGTCAGTCGCCGTCGCAAGACTGAAACTTTGTTTCAGTTTCGTCAGATAACGTTAGCTGAACCTCATCTTTGTAGCGCAGCGTATACTGACAGGAACGTTTCGATACCGCACTGTTTACAGTGCTAGCGAGCGCACGGCAGGGCGTGGGTTCGAGCCCTCGCGCCGCGGAATAAAATCAAACCTTTTGCGCTGGGCCCTGACAGGCAGGCCCCACCTGTCTGTGGCTCTGGTGCCACGCGTGCATCCATGCTGGCCTGGGGCCCTCTGTCAGTGGCATTGGCTGGCCACTGCAGAGTAACAAATGTTTTTCAACCCTTTCTTTTTTTAATTAAATCCTTTTAATTCACATATTAGTCCCTAGTTTTAAAAAGCTAATAACTTTCATTTTATAAATCCAATTAATAAAAGTAAAATATGCTTGTTGATCCAAATTAAATTATCTATCTAATTAAACCAATTGTTTTCTGTTTTGAATTTTCCAAATGCAATCAAAATTCAAATTCAAACAATACATTTGTAATTTGATAAAATCCATAACTAATTCATACTTAATCCAAATAATGCAAGTAAAATATGTTTTCCATGCTATTTCAAACCACCTATTCAAATATAAATTTTGTTTCATGGTTTGAATAAGCAAAATTGCTTAAATAATTTAAACCTTGTTTAAATCATTTAAATTTGCTAAATTCATAACTTGCTCAAAATAAATTATTCTTGAACATGTAAAATATGTTTTCAAACTAGAAAAGTATAAAATTTTCAAATATGAATTTGAATTTATGTTTGGAACAAATAAAATTCAAATAATATTCAAACTTGTTTTAAATTCATTTAAAACTTGTTTAATCTTGTTTAATTCATAATTAAATTATTGTAATCCCTTTTTCAATAATTGAAACATGTAATCCAACTAAAATTTTGTGTTCTTTTCAAATATGAATTTTGTTATTTATTTGGCACAATTTAAATTGGTGAAAATAACAACTATTTGTGTAATCCCTTTAAGGAACCAAAAAATTCCCTAACTTAATAAATAAATTTCTAAATTGGTAAACCGTATTTCCAATTGGTTCTATTGTTGTTATTTTGTTGTTTTCCTCATCCATGCATCATACTAATCCACTTTCACCTGTTGGTTAATTGGAAAACAATTGTTTCAACCAAAATTCATGGGCTTTTCATATGCAACTCAAAATTGCATATGTGCCCATTTAAATTGTGTTACCATGGCAACTAGTTTATTTTGATGCATCAATTAAATGGTCATGCATCATCCCATGATTGTGCACTATGCCATGTTATTGATTGTTTATCTTCCTGTATTGTTTGTTTGCTTATTCTCGGATAGACGACGACGTTGAGACAGACGATACTTACGACACCCCTTCTGAGGATCTAGCCCAGTACCAGGCTGCTGAGTTTGCAGGCAAGTTATCACTCACATGAACCATTGTGTTCCTTTCAACATTGGTTACCGATACTTTCCGTTGTCTATTTCTGCTAGCCATATGTATCGTTTCTTCTGTTACGAACCTATCACATGATACCCTGAACCCTGATATTGCCTCACCTCCAGTCCTATAACCCCGTTGCTTGGGCCCGTGTCTTACTAGCATTCGTAGGGTTGTTTTTGCTCGAGTCTGTTATCAGTTACTTTTTGTTATCATATTTGATTATATTCTGGGGCTCGATGTTAAACAATAACATGTTAATTTGAGGTAATAATAAATTGCTGATAAGGCACCGGCCGGAGGCCCGGCGTGGTTTTGAGGCCTGCTAGTGTCGACCCTAATAGGAAAAGGGTCTTGTCTACTGATCCATGATGAGCGCACTATCCGCATGTGGGAAGCGTGTATGGGCGCCCCCCTCAATTTGATTCGATTCGCATCTCGTCCAAATCACCACACTTAGTTCGGGCTTTCCATTTGATGCACGCATATGCAGGTACGAACCCGAGGCCAGGGTGGAACTTTTGTAGTCGGCATTTAGGGCGGCGTGGTCTTCCAATGCTATGAGGGTCCCCTTTTCTTCGTGGGGCTCGATTAGCCGCGCACGCACAGCACGTGGTGCTTTGGGCTTGATGCCAAGAAGAGTTGAGTTGTGTTGAGTGCCCCGCTTGGTGGGAAAGGCCTTCCCATCTGGCGGGTTATTCTTACGTGTACGGCCAAATTGGTGCACCCCTGCAGGGATAAATCTTCTCAAGAAGCCGTGTTTTCCGCGGTTATGGTTGACTTGGTGAAAGTACTGGCTAACAAGTACTCAGAACAACTTACACCTAACTAATGATAACTTGACTAGTAATAGGCTTATTGACACGACAATTTGATCCATCATTAATCCAACTGTGTGAGTTATCCTCGGATTGCTTCTTTGGATAAGGGGCGAGATCCAGGATGGGTTTGTGTGGTGGTTAGTTGTAGTTGGTTACGATACGCTACCTTATCCCCTTTCTGATAGCCGGAAGTTGTAGTATGTTCTGTAGTTGGTTAGTGCAGCCAGTTGCAGCATCTTTTATATCCCTTTCTTCCGTTGAACCCAAGGCATCTGTGCTTGGTGTTGACGGGCTACACTTTGGTGAACTGTGAGTCTTGCTTGCCACTACGTTTATGTACTGACCCCTTTGGGGTTGTGGTTTCCGCAGACTACGCTTACGAGGATCCCCGTGACGGCTACTACGTGGAGTTTGACGAGGCTGCTGACGAGTAGGTAGCGGACCCGGGCAGGATCCGAGGCATCGTGGATGGGCTCCGTCTTCTTTTCATTCCCGGCTTCTTAAGCCTATTTGGATTTGTCTGTACTCAGACCCTTTGAATGCTTCCGCTGAGATGTAATGATGTTATGTTGGGACATGTGTCCTCTGGATGATTGTATTTGCTATCTCTGCTCTAATGAGAGCTATTTGCAACTTATTTCAATCTTTTGTGTCTTAGAGATCTGTTGTGTTATCATTTTGTTCAACGCCGTTGACGTACCATGTGTGTATGGTATGAAGTACGTCAATGGTAGTATCCTGATTTCTACGGGATAGTTTACATCGACGGTGGATAGTAGAGATTGGTTGTCACACATAAGTGTTGGCCTACTCGTAAGAGATGCGGGTGTCGGTAAGCCCCGTAATCCAATCAACTACTCTTCAGTTCGTACGGTGAGTATCCTCTAGAAGTCCGGGTGCGACAGGTAACCCGCCGACAGTGGGTGTGCCACAGACGCAAGATCTAGGTGTATTCCCATTTGTCGGCAATATTTTTCCAACTCTCCAATTGAGAAATTTGTCCTGTTGTCTGTGGTTATGCTATGTGGAATGTCGTATCTCGTGACTACGTCAATGATGTTATTTCTGGCAGTCACACCGTCAAGTTTTTTGATGGGTTTCGCCTCCACCCACTTGGTATACTTATCTACCGCAACGAGTAGATGTGTGAGTCCACCTCTTGCACTTTTGAATGGTCCCATCATATCTAGCCCCCAGGCCGTATGTAATAGGGATAGTTTTGAGTGCTTGGGCTGGCATATTCGTCTGCTTAGCGTAATACTGACATCCGGCACATGTATTTACTATATATTCGGCGTCTGTCTTGGCTGTTAGCTAGAAAAACCCTGCACGGAATGCTTTTTTTTACTATGCTTTTTGATTGAGAATGATGTCCGCAATCTCCTGCGTGGATTTCTTGCAGAATTTCTTGGCCTTGTTCTGGCGAAATACATCGCTGAAAAATTCCGACAGTGCTGCGTTTATACAGGCAACCATTAATTACCGTATACCCTTTGCATCGATGTTGTAACTGTCTTTGCAAGACCTCGTCTGCTCCATCCGAGAACTTCTGATCGACTAAGAAGTTTAAATATGGAATTGTCCAGTCCGGGTTAACAAGGAGGACTTCAATTGACTCGGAAACAAGAGGATAATCAACATCTCCACCTTTGATCGATGGTTCATGCAAATGTTGGACAAATACACCTGGTGGTAGGGCTAATGCATCCGCGTTCCAATTTTCTTCCCTTTTGATATGAAGTACTTCAAATCCCAGGAAGCAAATGGCAAAATCGTCCACCGTTCTCCAATATTCGGCCAAGATGGGACTTTTGGCGTCCCATGTTTGGTTTAGCTGATGCTGTACCAAATCTGAGTCACCATAGAATAGTATGCATTTCACACCTATTTCTTTTGCAATGTGCAAGCCATGAAGCAAAGCTTCGTATTCTGCCACGTTATTACTGGCGTTGAAGTGTATTTGTAATACATACTTCATAGTATCACCTTTTGGGGATTTTAGCACTACACCAGCTCCAGCGCCTTCCTTCATCTTGGATCCGTCAAAGTGCATGACCCAGTATTCCGACTGCGGCATTGGTGTGTTTTCCATTGCTTCTGTCCAATCAGCGACAAAATCTACCAACGCTTGGGATTTTATTGCTGTAACATCCCAATTTTTGCTAATTTAGGGTGTGTGGTGTTGTGTCATCTCATACATGCATGAAACAAAATTTTAAATCATGCTTGAAACAATTTAAATTGTGAATTTAAGTGGTTTGAGAAAAATCCCACAAATAGTACTTATTTTGGTTTCCAAAATCTTGTATTGGAAAATAATTCAAATACACCAAATAAAAATATGGTTTGGTTGGAAATTTTGTGAGCTTCCCAAAAATATTTTTTGCCAAATTTTTATATTTACAAAAAGGCCCTCAAAATCTAATGTTATGTTTTTTTTTATAATAGAAAAGGGCTGATTTGTAAAATCCAGGAACTCTAGGGGGTGTTGTAAAAATATGGTCTTCTTCAACCTCTGCCAGTACGAGCACCTGCGTGGCCTCCCGCAGACGTCGCCGTATGCCACCTCCTGCTTGCTCCCGCATAAGGGTAAGAATGCCACGGAGACCCTGCGCCCTCCCTCCTTCACCTTCCCCTCGAATCCCTCTCTCTCTATGGACATCTCACAGAACCAAACCCTAACCCTACTGTACCGACGCCCGCCGGTGAGCGCCGTCGCCTCGAGCCGCCCCGTGACCTTCCGCTTGTTCCGCGAGCTCCACCTGATCCTCCTCTAAGTCCTCGTGGAGCTGCTCTTGCTGGGAGCACTCCAATCGCCGGAATCGACGCCGTCTTCCTCACCTCCGGCCGAGCTCCGCCGTGTCCGATTGCCGCCGTTCTCGACCTCCTCTGCCCTCTCCGCCTGCCCTAACACCTCCACGGTGAGACGGTGAGCCTCCCGGTACTCCCCTCCATCCCCCTCCCCCTCGGTAACTCTCCGTGATCGTGCTCCCGCCGGCCGCTGCCGCGCCATGGTCGCCGGCGAGCTTTTCCGGTGACCATTTGGTCACCCAGCACCACCTACACGTTCCCCTCAAGCTCCTGCACCTTCCCATAGCCTTCAATTTGAGAATCATCGACGAATTTGATCGAATTTGGAGTTCATCTGTGAGGTTCAGAGGAGGGTGATGTCACAGTGACATCATGATGATGTCATAACCCCCTATGTTTAATATTTCCAGGAAATTCCAGAAAATAGTTAATTTTGTAAGGTGAATAACTATTAAAATATTACTCAGAAAAATAAAATAAAAGTATGGTTTTGTTCATAAAAATATTCTCTATCCAAATATGTAATTTTCACACATGTTTGACAAAGTTCAAAAATGACCATTACTTAATGTTGTTTAAATCATTTAAAATAGAAAAATAAGGTTTTATTCAATAAAATTAGAAAATTAAAAGTTATATACCAAATTGCTCCAAATGACAAATGCAACCTGTTTATGATGTTTTCAAACCCATTTGAGCACTTTAACTTCTACTTACTTTCACAATCGCCCGAAACCCCCTCCGGGGTCTATTTCGGGATAAATTCAGTAAAAATGCTTAACTGGCATACGAACCCTAGCAACCCAACAAACATGTTTAGGGCTTTACTTCAGTGCATTAAATTGCTCATGCATACATATTGTGGATTGCATCGATGCCATGTGTTGATTGTTGTTCTTCTTTTCGGTGTTGTTTCCCCCTCGGTAGAATGCGACTTCGAAGAGAAGGCCAGCAATGACAATGGCGAATACTTGATCTTAACCGACAAGTCAAGCACTTATTCCATAAGACTTTATCTGGTTTTCTTATCACCAAGGCAAGCATAACCTCTTATCTGCTCATATATGGTTTTCTAAGTGTTTTGGAATCCCGTATATTGCATGCGATTCAAAGTATTTGTGGTCTTAGATAGAGTTCTCCTATACTTGTTGCATCGCCTATATATGATGATCCACTGCCCCTAGCAGCTATAGGTTTGTTTGTGCGCGCCTCGTTAAAGCCCGTGAGTCTTGCTTAGCCATGCTTAGTTGTGAACTGATCCATCCGGTTGATGAATCTGGTCAATGCGTGAATCTTTTATGTCAGGTTGTTGTGTTTGTTTTACCTTTGATAACTTGACTAAATAATGGCATGGATGTGAGGCCACAATGGGTTGTGGCGTTTTGTCCTGTTCATGCCCCTAGGAGCAAGTTCTCGCCTTCGAAGCCAAGACTGAGCGTGCAACCACACGCGGGGCCTAACAGACCGCGCTCGACTAACTAACTTGTTTTGCCACGTCCATGAGTCACGTAGTTTGATCTTTCCATCTGCGTGTGAGTCAGAAAATGATTTGGAGAAAACTTATGGCGTGACCAGGACAGGTGATGGACGTACACGGATCTTGATCCCGACTCACAGAACAGGTGCCATCAGGAGGTGGCCAACTCCCTGTTGATGGGGTGGCCCTGTTTAGGTTGACTCATGGATAGGGTCGAGCAAGGTAAAGGTCGTGGCCAGCCACCCTCTGCCGCGCTCCATGGACGAGCGTACATGTGGCGTTAAGATTCGTATGGTACGTGTGGGTAAAGTGTACCCCCTGCGGGGATAAATCTCCTCGAGAAGCCGTGTCCACGGTTACGGACGACTTGGCAACGGATTCTGTGATCATAGATAACTTCAACAGAATGACTAAAACTTGTTAAACATGATTGAAGGGTGCCTCCTCGGAGATGCCGAGAGGGGTGATCCTTGTAGCATGAGATAGTGTGGGAATGAGAAGGACTTGGTGGAATACAATAAGATGATGATTACAGTAGTTGACTAGTTTCCTCATCTGTTTTGAAAATACTCTATGAGACGTGCTATTCCTTCCTCAATTTGCAAAACAAAAATTGCTTTACGCAAATCAGCTTTCATAAAACCCTTTTCTGAAGATAGCAGATATATAATAGGTTAACTAAGTCTTGTTGAGTACCTCCTGTACTCAGGTTTGCTTAATTCTGGTTCAGGTGAAGATCTTTCATCGGTGGTGATTCAACGTGGACATCGACGAGTAGTTTGGGGTTCCCAGGTACCAGCCTGGAATCTGTGGGCTGGGACGTCGCCTTATGTTGCGGCCTCTTAGGCCTTTTTGGTTCTTGTTGATTAGCAACATAATTTTCCTTCCGTTGTCTTATGTAATGTTGGGTCATGTGACCTCTGCTTGTACATCTACTCTAGTAACACCTGTTTAATAAAGCTTCATGTCTAGAGTGCTGCTTTGATCGGTTGTTGGTTTTGAGCTCATTGTTATACAGTTTTGGCTATGCATGTATAGTTGTCGCAGTCGAGGGGTTGTGGAGCCGATGATCCATGTCCGAGCCCGCCTGCCGATGTGATTCGGCCTGGGGCGAGGTAACCCCAGTAACCCTCGATTGTTGTTGCACTTTCTGGACACATAGCAGCTTGTATAGCTTTGGTCCTATTTCCTTCAGTTTCATATGATTCGTGGACTCTTTTATATGCATAGTTGGTTATGACTAGCATGGATAAAAGGAGTAGTAGACTGGGGATCCGGACTACGTGCTGATGAATCCAGACTGCCTGTCGTTGTTTGTTGCAGACGGGGCTGGTAACCCCGAAGCCCTTGTGAGTCCATGGCTAGGAGCACATAACAGTATGTATATCTCTGGGTCCGGGGTCGTGACAATTGCCGTCCGGAGTTGGTACTTAATGTCGAACGCAACTAGCTCGATGCCCCATTTGGCTACTCGGCCTGTTGTGTCCGCATTGTTAATATATCCCCTAGTGGTGCTTTACATACCACTGTTATGGAATATCCTTGGAAATAATGGCAAAGTTTTCGAGATGCAAAAAACACGGCATATGCCAGCTTTTGATAGTGTGGATACCTTTGTTTTGACTCGGAAAATACTTCGCTGACATAATACACTGGGCATTGATCTGGTATGCTTTTCCCTTCCTTCCATCTTTCCACAACTATCACCGCGCTAATAACTCTGTTTGTTGTTGTAAGATACAGTAACATGGGCTCTTCATCTTTCGGTGATGCCAAAATCGGAGCTTTCATCAAGGTTTCTTTTAACAGGGTTAATGCTTTGTCCGCCTCTTCTGTCCACTCAAATTTGCCGGATTTCTTCAACAATTTGTATAATGGCAGAGCTTTGTCTCCTAGCCAGCTTATAAACCTGCTAACTGCGGCTGCAGAACTCGTCAATCTTTGTACATCTTTAAAGCACGTAGACTTTGAGATGTCCAAGATTGCCTTGATCTTCTCCGGGTTTACTTCTATTCCTCCGTGAGAAACGATAAAACCCAGAAGTTTTCCTGAGGGAACCCCAAATACGCACTTTAATGGATTCGACTTCATTTTATAAGTGCGCAAATTTTCGAAAGTTTCTCGTAGATCTTCAAGGAGTGTATCCTTTTCCTTGGAAACGACAGCAATATCATCCACGTAAACATGTACGTTTTTGCCAATCTGACTATGCAAACAATGTTGCATGCAACGGTGGTATGTTGCACTTGCGTTCTTCAAGCCAAAAGGCATGGTTATGTATTAGTATGTTCCATACGGGGTTATGAAGGAAGTTTTGATTTGATCTTCCTCCTTCATACGTATTTGATGGTACCCGGAATAAGCATCCAAAAATCATAAAAGCTCAGAGCCAGCAGTGGCATCTATTATTTGATCGATCGCGGTAACGCGAACCTATCTTTTGGACACAATTTGTTCAGGCCGGTGTAATCTATTCACATCCTAAGAACGGTACTATCTTTCTTCGAGACTAATACTGGGTTCGCAGACCAATCAGTATGTATAACTTTCTGGATAAAATCTGCTGCTAAGAGTCGGATAATTTCCTTACCAATAGCCTTCCGTCTTCTTCCGTCAAATCGACGGAGACCTTGTTTGACGGGTTTTGATCCTGGAATCACTTTGAGTTGATGCTCAGCAAGTTCCCTGGGTACACCCCGCATATCCACAGGACACCAGGCAAAAATATCCCAGTTCTCACGGAGGAACTTGATGAGCGCGCTTTCCTATTTGTCGGTCATCCTAGTCCCCACTACGACAAATTTTGTCGGATGTTTGGGATCTAGGATAACCTGTCTTGTATTTCGGAAGCTTTGAAACTATCTGCCGGCTTCCGGCTTTCTTTTTCTGCCGGCATTTCTGTCGGCGATACTTCTTTTGCCAGCTCTTTCAATTCCTCCTTTGCTATCACTTTTTTGTTGCAACGGGCATTTCCTTTTTCTAGCTCGTTTGCCAATTTGAAGTCTCCCGATATGGTGATTACTCCTCCTTTTGGCCCTGGCATCTTCAGCTTGTTATAAATATAACATGATCTTGCCATGAATTTAGCGAAAGCTGGACGCCCGAGTATTGCATGGTATACACTTTCGAACGACACCACCTCGAAAGAGAATTTTTCCTGTCAGAAATGCTCTTTTTCTCCAAAGGTTACATCTAGGGAAATTTCTCCTAGGGAATGTGCTTGTCTGTCAGGAACGATGGCGTATTCGAGTACTTCAAGAATTTGGGGGTTGGTGGAACAACCGTGTTTATTTCTTGAAGTGTTCTCTTTGCCACTTTTGTAGAGGGAGTTGCCTGGAAAGTTAGGTTGCATTCTCCATCAACTCTCGGGAACTTTGGTTCGCCTTTTCGCTGCTGTTCCTGGATTTTTTCATTAGTGTCCGATTCACTGTCTTCTTTTTCAGCTTCTGGCTTTTTCTTGGAGAATTTCCTCTTCGAGCTTTTCCCCTTATTCCCGGATCCTGCAATGCCTTTCATATGCTTATTAAGCCGTCATTGCGCATTGGTATGGGTAGGGTTCCCAAATTGCGAATGGTGGACACAGTTTTCCGACTTAATCTTTTCCCGCTCTTCCTTGGAGTAGGAGATAGGTTCTGTGCTTCTACCTTTCCATTTGCTGCCTGTCGTGGTGGTGTCACGGCAGATGCCATAGGATGGCTAAAGATGTGGGAACGATGGACGCTGGAGGTGTCCGGGGAGGGATCACGCGACGAGTAGCCGCGTGAGGTAAGATCCACACAACACAAACAACACGATGTACCCAGGTTCTGCGTGAAGGGCTGGATGTGTCCTTGCTCTGTGGCGACGAGGAGGAAGTTGGTGGTGTAGGGCCTTGCGCAGTTGGTGGCGTAGGGCCTTGCGCAGTTGGTGGCGCCGCAGATCCATCGCCCGGTGCAGCTCCTGGCTGAACACTACTCGGTGCGCCGCCTGGCAGTGGGCAGGCATCTGCTATGGTAGCATCCGCGGCGGTGTCGTCTTTCACCAGCTGCTCGGCAGTGATGTTCTCTTGTGCAGCAGCCTCGGTGGTGGGCTGCTCCCGTTCTACTTCTGGCCGCTCAAGGGCGGCGGCGTCTTGCATTTCTTGTTCTTGGTTCTCCTCGGCGTTGCTAGCCGGAGGAGAAGGGGGTCTCTCTTCGTGAACGGTGGTATCTTGTGCTGCTGGTTCTGGTTCTGCTCCTCGAGCATCACTAGCTTGTGCGTTGGTGGCAGCAGCATTGGCGGCGTCGTCCTCGTCGTCAACAAGGTCGATCAGGGGTACTGCTGTCTCCCTGTCTTGGTCGGACGCAAAGGCTGCGTTCGCATCCATGGGAGGACTGCAGAGAAGAAAGAAATCAGGGATTGGAAGAAGATTTGGGAGAAAACAGTACTACGCGAGAAGGAGGGCAAACGAGAAGAGAACTCACGCAGTGGTGGATTTAAGCTGTCGTCGGGGTTTCTTTACAGTAACCTTCTTCTTCTTCTCGGCGGCCTCCTCCTTCTCGGCGGGCTTCTTCTTCTTGGCTGGAGGTGCCTGCGCTCCGCTGCCGGTCCGCTTGCGGGTTTCGGGAGGGGCAGTAGACAGAGGTTGGACGACAAGGGGCGCATCGCCCTCGTTCTCGTCCTCATCCTCGTCGTCCTTCTCCGCAGCGGCCTCATCTGAGAAATTCAAAAGAGAAGAAGGAAGAATCAGAAACAGCAATGCAAGGGGTTGGTGTTTCTCAGAAACAAACAAGATGAAAATAACAATACCGTGAGAGCCTTCATCCGACCAAGTGCGGAGAGCATCGCGCTTGTCAGGAACGGGGCTGCTCTGTTCCGCGTCATCAGAAGGCAGCATGTCATCCTCCTCGCGATCGTCGGACCAGTTGTCCTCAAAAACTTCGCGACTCTCAATCAACTGTCGAGTAAGAGTCTGAAAGACAGAGAAGGATCATAAGTCAACCGAGTATCAGGATGGAACTCTACTCGGATAGGCGTGCAAACACAAAGCACACTAAGCCTATGCAGTTTTCTAAGTATTCTACTCGGATAGGCGTGCAGACACAAAGCACACTAAGCCTATGCAGTTTTCTAAGTGTTCCACCCGGATAGGCGTGCAAACACAAAGCATACTAAGCCTAAGCGCGAGTCGACTAAGTGCTCTACTCGGTGCACCAGGTGATTGCTAGTCGGGGCGGAAAGGGAAGTTGTCTACTCGGGAAGCAGAGGCGAAAACAGAGTAGGAACAGCGTACCCGGGCAATCGGTTGCGTGCGGCTGTACGGGACGAAACCATACCGCCACTTCTCGCTAAGGCTTGTCTTCAGAATGTTCTTGGCATGATAGGCAACGTCGACGTCGTCGATTTCGATGGTGGTGGTCCTGGTGCAGTCGCGGGGGCCTCCCATGTAACACATGAGATGGCAGCGCTCCTGTAGAGGGAGCACTCGGCGCTTGATCCAGCACACCACCGGGTCGTCGTTCTTGAGGCCCAGTTTCTTCAGCTCGCCGAGTCTATCTTCTATCTCGATGGCGATTTCGTCGATGGTGGGCTTCTCCTTCTAGTTCGACCCGAGTGGAGCACGATTCCTCCAAGCGGGCAGGTTGATTCGATCATCAACCGCACCCCCTTCCGTGGCGGGGACATTCTTGACATAGAAGAACGTCTGCTGCCACATTCGGCAGGAATCCAGCCCCTGGATGCGGGGATGATTCGTCCCGGTCCGCTGCACCATCATGGCACAGCCCGTGTCGGTGGCGTGGCCGATGCCTGCGGCGTCTTTCTTCCCGACTGTCTGTTGGCGAAGATTAAAATACCTGAGCCATGTATCAGTCGTGGGCCTGATGCCGAGGAAAGCCTCGCAGACCACGGCATGGTAGGCGAGGAAGACGACCGCGTTGGGCGGCAGATGATGCATCTGCAGCCCGAAGTGATCGAGGAACTTGCGCAGGAAGTCGGAGGCGGGCAGTCCAAAGCCGCGCTCGAAGTGCGACATGAAGACCACCCGCTCGCCGTCCCGTGGAGCTGGCACAACCTCGTCGTCGGGTGCCCGGCACTCCACGCCGGGGGGAACCCTTCTGCTGGTCACGAGCCAGGCGAGATTGGCCTTGGTGACGGAGGAACCCGCCCAGCTAGCCTTGGCCATCGTTGCGAGTGGGAGGAGTGGATGATTTCGAATGGAGTTGCTCGGTGGAGTGAGTCCGCGGCGGCGCGGAAGCTTGCGCGGCGGCGGAGGGCTCGGTGGCGAAGAAGAACAAGAGGCAGAAGAGGAAAAGTGCAGGGAAGGGGAAAAGGAAGTTACCGCGGGGGTATTTATATCTCCCTCGCGAGATTACCGTTACCACCGCGGAAGTGGGATCGACTGTGGCGTGTGGTGGGTCCTGTGGCCGGCTAGAAACGCACACAAGCGCGGGCTGCGCGCGTAACGGCCGCATTTGATCCCACCATCAGATCGTGGCCAGTAATTGCGCGTGATGGGACATGACGGCCGGTGGGCCCATAGCGTGAAAACTGGACGCGTGGCGTCGTGTCCTGGGCAACCAAACGACGAGGTCGTGGATGCTTGACACGTGGGCAGTGCCTGCGTGAAGGGCTGGATGTTGCTCTGCGCTGCAGAGGCTCAGTTTGCGAATTTTCGCTAAGTCTTTTTACTCGGAAGCAGAGTAGAAAGCAAGCGCTACTCAGAAGAGAGGAAACTCAAGGTACTCTCCAGATAGCTACTCGGAGGTTCTACTCGGCATCTTGAGGTTCAAGGGCTGAGATGCAAAGGCTGGTTTTAAGCTGGCCGAGCCTAGTGAACAAGTTCGCAAGACTCAACCAGCTTCGGGGACTGCTCTCGGGGGGTTACCCCCGAGTAGGGTAAAGACAGGTGGTAAAGGCCGCTTACAGAAGAGAGGTTTGGTCGAGTAGCCGACTACCAGGTACTCGCTACCCGGTCGACTGCTACTCGGTCTCACCTCAAGATGACCAGAAGGAGATATCAATCAAGTTCTACCCTGACGAGTAGAAGGTTTGGCCCGAGTACAATTGGCGGGAACCATTGGCGGGAACCTACTCGGGCCAGAAAGTCAAAGGAGCCGTTCTGACACAGGATCCCGCGTATCCTGGGTCCGTACTTGGCAGCATTCGAACTACTGTTCACGTGGGGACGGCCTGCCTGACAGTGACAGCATGGAAGCAGGTCGTGGCAGGATAAGGGGGGCCTACTCTGTGCCTAGGTACAGTGATACCAGTCTGTCCCCTAGTTTTGCCCAACGACTTTACGGAAGCAGCCAAGGTTAGGAACCAAAGCTGTCAGCGGGTACTCGGAGAAAGGACAGTGTGCACACTATGTCGACACTTGTCTAAGATTTGGACGTATCCGGCTGGGCACCGTGTATATAAGGTGCCCCGCCGCCTCCTGCGCGAGGCATGCTCTCACACGTACACACAGGCTCATAGCGAACCCTAGAAACCCTAAGTTCTTGACCTAGCTCTACTCGGAGAAGGGGGAGAGGCTACTCGGTAGCGATACCATTTGTACTGTGACTACTCGGAGAGACATCGAAATACATAGAGAAAGGCAGGAGTAGGGGTTTTACCTCCTCACGAGGGCCCTGAACCTGGGTACATCGTGTTGTTTGTGTTGTGTGGATCTTACCTCACGCGGCTACTCGTCGCGTGATCCCTCCCCGGACACCTCCAGCGTCCATCGTTCCCACATCTTTAGCCATCCTATGGCATCTGCCGTGACACCACCACGACACTGCCATTATCCTTTCCAAAGGCTAAATTAACTTCTTTGGGCTTTGGTTGTGCTTCTGGAGTAGCTTTCTTCTCAGAACGAGGTGTCGAATCTGCATCTCAACAAGTCCCTCGGGTGAACCCATAGGGTTTCGATTAGGAGAACGTGTAGGCGCTGGTGACAATCGTCGGCTAGGCAGGGGACACGATTTACCCAGGTTCGGGGCCCTCGTAGAGGTAAAACCCTTACTCCTGCATCTGTCGATCTGTATTAACGAGTACATCGGTTACAATGGGGGGGTTGCTCAAGTCGAGAATATGATCTCGATCTCAAGGCTTGGTGGTGCGGTATTGCTTGGTCCTCTTCCGGTGGTTCTCCTGGCCTTATATAGGCGGCCATGTCTCAAATCATACCCGGGGAGGACTCGAACTCTAACCCTATGTCGGTAACAAGTTTCCTATCTTAACCCGCAAGGTACTGCGGGTGGGCTTCAATTGGGCCTTCTGGGATAGTCCAAAGGTATCCCTTCTTGGGCTTCAGTCTTGGGCCTAGGACCGGGTATCCTTACTCGACAGGTCCAAGGTCCATCCCTTCGTCAGTAGCCCCCGAGCGTTTGCTCGATTGGGATTTCCCAGTCGGGTAGACGCTCAAAGTTTTCGCCTTGTTTCCTTCGGATGATCATTTTAGTCGTTTACCGATCGGAGGGCGTATACCCTGTGTGATGAGTTTTTATGCCCGAGTATCGAGCAACGAGAGCGCCTGTGTTTTTGGCTATTTTCGCAGAAGGATATGGCTCGGTAGCTTGGCTCTCCCGAAAGATCAGGGCTAATTAATTGCAACTAGGGCAAAAACAATTCTGGCCTACACAGATTCGAGACCTCCGACTCGAACCCGATGAGGTGACCATTGCGACTGGGCCGTTGAGTTCTTACCGAGTCGAACTTAACCTATAGGGGTACCCGGCGCGTCCGCTAGGATTTTTCGTCGTGTTGTTGACACGGAATTTACCGGAGGACGCATCTTGAGTGCGATTCTAGGCCCTCAAGAAAGATCTTTTGGGTCTTACCTTCGTATTCGGAAGAAATACGGCATCCAGATGTGCCTAGTCGGCTGAACAATCCAGGAGATTGATGTGTGTACATCGTATAATAGAGTGGCAGGAACTACGCACTCGCAAGTTTTATCCAGGGTTGTTTCGATTAAGGATTTCTCCCTTGATTTTGTGCACAAAGTTTTTTCTGCTTTCAAGTCTTATTTCCATACGAAAGAGTTTTCGTGTTTGGAGCCCTATGCGAAGGAATTTTCGCGTCTTGATTTGCTCATACGAAGTTTATTTCGTGTTTGAGGCTTTATGCAAAGGAATTTTCGCGTTTTGATTTGCCCATACGAAGTTTATTTCGTGTTTTAGGCTTTATGCGAAGGAATTTTCGCGTTTTGATTTGCCCATACAAAGTTTATTTCGTGTTTTGGGGCTTTTATCCGAAGAAATTCTGAGCTTGATGATATGCGCTATGACGTCACAGCGCACTTTATCCTCCCGATGGGACGTGACGGAGCGAGAGCAGAGGCGCTGGCCCACCTTGTCAGCTTTTTGACCGGAAACGAGACGTCATTCCCTGTTTTTACGCGAACCGCGCGCAGTAATTGCGCACGATCTACTGTTAAGATCGTGGCACAAAACAGCGTTCACCGCCGTTTTGTTTCGGCTTCACGCGTGGCTGGCGTGATGAGCGCCACGTCGCTCGATGAGCGGCCACGATTAGATGACACCTTGTATAAATACGGCCCTTGGGTGAAAAGTGAAAATTTCCCGTCATTCGTCTCCAGCTTTCACCTTCCTAGCCTTCGTCTTCCTCGCGCCCCTTCTCTGTCCTCAAGCTTGCACCAGCGCTCATGGCGGGAGGCAAGAAACGAAGCGCCGCTGTTTCCTCCTCGCAAGCGCCCGAGGATGCCCATGTGGCTCCTGCTCCGCGCTCTGGCGACTGGCGCTCCGCCAACACCACGCAGAAGAGCATAAAGGAGATGCAAAGGGAGGGATTGCTGCCTGCCGACGCCGAGAAGCGAGTTCGCCTCGGCAAAAAGGAAGAGGTATCCAACCCCCGCGCGAACGAGCGCGTGATCTTCGCGGATCACGTCTCGCGCGGGCTTTCTCTCCCCCTTCACCCCTTCTTCGTGGCATTGTTGTATGTCTATGGCATACAGCTCCACGACCTGCCTCCGAACGCGGTGCAGCACATCTCGTGCTTCATCGTGCTTTGCGAGTGCTTTCTCGGTATTCCCCGCACTAGGGCCTTTGGAAGGCTCTGTTCAAGGTGCGGTCTTTCCGCGAGAAATCGTAGGTGGAAGCTGAGCTTGGGGAGACGCTGCGCACCGGCGGCTTCGGAATCCAGGCGAAGTCCGACACCCTCTACTTTGACATGCAACTCATCGACTCCGCGCAAGGGTGGAGGAAGAAGTGTTATATGTCGTTGACAACAGCGCGGGTGGAATTAATGAATTCCATCCGTTCGTTGTTCTGAAGCGGCGAAAGTCCTGGGCGCACAAGCTCTCAGTCGAAGAGAGCCGGATCGTCGCCCTGCTACTCGCTAAGGTTGCAGCGCTCCGTGACCAAATTGCAGGGGTTGCGCTGAACGGCTTGCATCTTGCGAGTGTGTTCCTTAAGCGCAGGATCCAACCCCTGCAGGCGAGGCCCTCTACCATGTGGGAGTACCAAGGAACCGAAGACCCCAGCCGAGTGAGCCGCAAAGAACTATCGAATGCGGAGTTCAAGAAGAAGATTGCGACCATCACGAAGCTGAAGGTAGGCGAGTCTTTCGCCGATTGTCCAATCACAGCCTTTGCAGCCTCAAATCCTCCTCCATCCGACGTATGTTAAATGCTCTATCTATCTCCAATTTTTCCTTCGTTTTGCGAATCCTTCGATTGAGATTTTTCTCCTTTCCTTCCTTTTCTCTGCTTGTAGAGTTTGGCAGTAGCAACTTGCTACCCGCCAGTTTCTGGTGAAGAGGTTTCTGATCTGTTGGCGAGTAACCTGGATGTCCCTGCTGACACCAGTGTTGCGGATGCTAGCTCGAGCTCCGACCACGCTTCTTCGGATGATGTGGAGGAATCAAGTAGCGATCTTCGCCACCGTAAGTGCCGCCGGGCGAGAGGAGACGAAGCTACTTCTAAGGACAACTCCCTGGGTGGAGGGTCCGATAAGGAGCCTCTCCACGCGACCCCACTGAGTGTGCGCTCTCCTCCTGCTCCTAAGCCGACAATCCAAACCGCTTGGAACGCGGATATGCTGGACGACGAAGATGATGACGAGTAAGTTTTTGCTTCTTAGTTCCAATCGAATGTTCCCTTTTTGTTTCTTCTGACACTTGTTGTTTTCCTTCATGACAGGCTCCAATCCATCAGCCCCGGCCGGTTCGCCTCTTCCCTTTCTCTCGAGAAAAGGAAAGAAGCTGCTGCTGCGGGTGGGACCCCAACTGTCGGGACCGTCCAGATTTCGCCGAGTCCAGCCCCCGCAGCTGCGGCTACGGAATTTAGGATCCCTAGCTTTGCAGTTGGGACCTCGACTTCAAAAGAAGTGTCGGGTAGCTCAGCTGATCCTCTCTGCATTGCTCAAGGCCAGGTAAATTTTGCTATGCATCTTGTACTCTGTTTGTTCAAGATTTTTATCGGGTGCACGGCAGTGCTCCCGATGGGAGTAGCCCCCGAGGCTGTAGTTAATCATTTGCGATTGCTACAGGCTCAAGAACTTAAGCTCTTTTCTTCTCTTCATTTTATCGGGTGCACGGCAGTGCTCCCGATGGGAGTAGCACCCGAGGCTATACTCGATTGTTTGCAGTCGTGTATAGGCTCAATCTTCTCCTCTCTGACTCTTTCATCTTCGTGTTTTTGCAGTCTCTTCTTGACTCCCTTGCAGCCATTGGCCGTCGCGTTATCTCGGTTGAGACAGATTGCGTGACCCTTCGGGCAGATCACGATCGACTCGTCTCGGAAAATGAGCTTCTTCGAGGTAAGTTTATCTACTCCTTCTATCCAATCTTTTCGCTTGTGCAAATTCCTTTGTGTTTAAATTTTTCACTGTGTAGCTCAAGCCGAAATGCTGAAGGGCGAGAAGATGGACGCTGTCAGTCGGGTAAGCGCCCTAGAGGCTCAGTTGGAAGCTGCTCAAAAGGAACTCGAGTCCTCTCGCCAGTAGTCGAATGATCTCGAGGGAAAGCTTGCGGATGCCCAGGACGCCCTGAAGAAGTTGGAGGAGGTTGTTACCAAGCAGGACAACGATCTCGTTGACTTCCTTCGCCCTCTGGCCCAGCGTTTTGCGGGTAAGTTATACTTATCCTTTGTTGTTTCTCGACTGTCTGGTAAGTCCTTTGGATTTTAACGTTTCTTTCTGCAGATCTTCTTGGCGTTGCGCTGGAGCTGCCCGGGGTTCAACGGGTGGACGCCTTGACTGATTCCTGCGCTCAGCTTCGAAGGCATGCTAGCGGGGTTTGCTCCTTGATTGGTGATGCTACTCGGGTGTTGACACAACTCCATGGGCGTCTTCTGGTCAACGCTGCAGTTCCGCCTACGCTGGATGGTCTCCTGAAGGTTTTCCTGGAGGGCGATCTCCTTCAGGCCTACTCTCTTGCTCAGTCGGAGTCCGGGGCGAAGACTGCCATCCAGTTTGCACTGGCGCACGGAGTCGCAGGTTTGGACGAGGCGTACTCGAATCTCCCCGTCGACGCTACTACGGGCAGAAAGGTAGTGCTTCGTCCTTTCGGCGATCCGGCTGGAATCCTTGCCCGGAAGTTATCTGACTTGATTGCCCGTGCTAGTCGCAGGGGGGCAATCTGCCGCGAGTGGCAGCACTTCTGTAGTTCCTTAGGATAGACGTAGTTTGTGCTTCCGATGTAATGAACCTTGGGATGTATTCTCGTATTCTATCTTTAATCCAAGTGTTCTTTTGATATCTGAGATGCTTCCTGTGATTGATTGTCATGAGTTCATCCCGATGGGAGTAGCCCCCGAGCACCTGCCGAATAGGTGGTTTTATTTCTCGAATGGAGCGTCTTGAATTATTCCTTAACTTTGCTTATCTTCTTCCAGGTATCAGGCGTTGTCGCGGAGTCGTCGAGTGGATCTGCTGCTCAAGGAGATCCTCTTTTTGTTGCTGTCGGTACTTTTGCAGGCCTCCGTGACCGGGTCACGGATGGTGAGCGCAAGCTAAAAGCTTTGCGTGGGGTGGCTGATGTAGCCAAGTCCAAACAGAAACTTGCGATTGAATGTGAGCAGCTTGTGATGGATGAATTGGCGGCTGTTGCCAAGGATTTGCTCTGTAAGTACCTCAGCCCCCTAATACTTCGTGTCTTTTTCCTTCCGTTGACTTTTGTAGCTCTCTTTGCAGTTGTTCGGCCTGACGATCGGTGTGAAAAGCATTGGGTAGAAAACCATATTGTTCACGAAGCCGGTAGTTCAAAACCCCATGCAAATAACTTTTGGTCCGACCGCAGTCGAGGCTTTCTGCTGGCTACTTTGAAGTATCGTGTGAGCCAGGCGAAGATACTCGTTGATCGCTGTCACGAGGCCTTGATAGCTTTGAATGGCGCTTTTTATCCTTTGGAAAGGGGTCCAGAAGATTTGATCCAACTACTCAGAACTTTTGGTCAAGTAGGCGAGATTCGGGAGTGCGTCCGTCAACAGTTGATCTGCGGGTCATTAATAGCACCCTCGTTTGCTCGATTATGGCATCCCGAGGTTAATTTCAACTCCGTTGCCAAGCTCCCAAATGCTCCAGTCGATATGACATCTCATTATACAGTCGTTCGACCTGCTGCAGAAGAGATTATTTGACTGACCTCTGATGAGGTTAATCGGGTCTTGGCCGAAGAAACTGCTCGTCGCCATATGTAATTGTAGGATGTTTGTATCATGTTAATTCTGTATAGTTGTCTTCAAATTTTATAAGGTGCCAACCTTGTTTGTACTCTTTGTATTTGTAAATGATGTTAAGTTAGGCGTAGCCCCCGTGTGTTTGCGGTGTAAACCTGTTTTAGCGTGTAAAAGTCAATGACTTGAGAAACTATGGTTGAGAAACCACGTATATTATTAATATGACTGAGAAGCCATGTATTGTCTTCGAGCTACATGATGGCTAGTATAGCCTTATTTTGTTGAGTAGAATAATCTAAGGATAGAATTTGCGGAGGTGCGCAACATTCCATGGATTGGAGTAGATGCCACCGGTCTCGGGGTTCTTCAGTCGATAGGCGCCACCAGGGATAACTTCGTGTGTTATGAAGGGTTCTTCGCACGGTGGCTCGAGCTTGTGTCCTTCCTTCTGCTTGAGTCGTAGCACCAAATCTCCTATTACGAAGGCTCTGTGGCGTATACGACGGCTGTGGTAGTTGCGCAGCGACTATTGATATACCGCGGATCTTGCGAGTGCAATGTCGCGTATCTTGTCGAGTGCATCCACGTCTTCCGCGAGTGCCTTGTTAGAGGTTTCTTCGCTGTAAGCGACGACTCGTGGGGCGCTGAACTTGACATCTTCGGGAAGGACTGCTTCAGCTCCGTATACCATGAAACATGGTGTGTATTTTGTTGATCGATTCGGGGTCGTGCGGAGGCTCCATAGGACGGAGGGTAACTCCTCTGCCCAGTGTCCTGCCGCTGGGTGCAGTCGATCTAGTAGCCGTTTCTTTATTCCAGCCGAGACCAATCCGTTGGATCGCTCGACTTGACCATTGGTTTGCGGGTGAGCAAAGAGGCGAAACTGAGGGTGATGCCCTTTTCCTCGCAGAACTGCTCTGTTTCCTTTGCTGTAAAATTGCTTCCATTGTCGGTGATGATGTTGTGTGGTATCCCAAATCTGCACACGATGGAGTCGAGGAATTTGACGGCACATTGAGCGCTAGCCGAGGAGACTCGCATGGCCTCAATCCACTTTGTAAATTTGTCGATTGCAACTAGTAAGTGCGTGTAACCTCCTGGTGTTGATTTTTTTAGTGGTCCTACCATGTCGAGCCCCCATTGTGCAAAGGGCCAGGCGATTGGGATCATGTGAAGATCACTGGCAGGGGCGTGCGGCTTGGGCGCAAATCTTTGACATGTGTTGCATTTGTCGACTAGGTCCTTTGCGCCCCTGGCTGCTGTGAGCCAGTAGAACCCTGCGCGAAAAGCTTTACCCACGATTGCCTTCCAGCAAGCATGGTGTCCGCAATCTCCTTGGTGTATATCTCGTAGTAGTTCCTTGCCGCCCTCGGGCGCTATGCATCTTTGTAATATTCCTGATATGCTCTGCTTGAATAGTTCTCCGTTGAGTACTCGAAAAGCTTTGCTGCGTCGCACTATCTGTCTAGCCTCGCAAATATCTGCTGGGAGCTATTTGTTGGACAAATAGTCGAGGTATTTCTGCGTCCAGACTAGTTCGACCATAAAAACTTGTCTTGAGATGTTGTGGGTGAGCTCAATCATAGCAGTTTGCGGGCTGACCTCTGTCTCCAATGTCGCGGGTGCTTCTGCTGATTTTTTTACTTTAACTGAGCGCTTGATCATCCTTTCGAAGTATATTCCAGGCGGTATGGGTGTGTTTGTAGAACCCATGTTCGCTAATTTATCCGCTTCTTCGTTGCTGGATCGCGCAATGTGCTTTAGTTCGCATCCTTGGAAACTTCCTTCGAGTAGATTGTACATATCTCGATAGGCAACCATGTTTTCTGCAATGGCGTCGCACTCTTTCATTGGCTGCTGCACTATGAGGTTTGAATCTCCATAGATCATTAGTCGGGTTGCTCCACAGGCATTTTCCATCTTCATGCCATGGAGGAGGCCCTCGTACTCTGCATCATTATTTGACCCGGGTCGTCGGGTGGAAAGTCCAATCGAAGGACGTATTGTAACTTGTCACCTCTCGGGGATATCAGGACTACCCAGCTCCGGCTCCTTCGTTTCTTTTTGATCCATCGAAATTAATTATCCAGTTGCTTGTATATTCTGGAGGGCCTGGCGTTTGTAGTTCTGTCCACTCACTTAGGAACTCCATGAGCACTTGTGATTTGATAGACTTGCGACCTGCGTATATGATGTCCCAGGCGCCGAGCTCGATACTCCACTTCGCAATTCTTTCTGATGCCATTGGGTTATTCATGATAGTACCCACCGTGACGGTGTGTTCCTGGAAGTAGTGTTTGAGCTTTCGGGCTGTGAGCACCACACTGTACGCGAGCTTCTGGTAATGGGGATATCTCTGTTTGCAGAGCGAAAGCACTTTGCTGATGTAATATATTGGCCTTTGGATACCAAACGCCTTTCCGTCCTCCGGCCGCTCGACCACGATCGCTGTGCTGATGACCTGATTTGTCACGGCTAGGTATAGGAACAGTGGCTCCCGTTCTTGCGGTGTTGCCAGGACGTGCATGCTATGCAATGCTCGCTTGAGGTCTGCGAATGCTTTCTGTTCTTCGGGTGTCCACTCGAACTTATCCGTTTTCTTCAGTAACTTGTAGAAAGGTAACGCTTGCTCGCCTAGCCTCGCAATGAATCTTCTTAGGGCGGCTAGTCGTCCCGCGAGCTGCTGCACACCACGGAGATTGTTGGCTCCTTCATTGTCAGGATTGCTTGGATTTTCTCCGGGTAGCTTCAATCCCTCGAGCGGAGACCAGGTACCCGAGAAGTTGTCCTGCAGGGACGCCAAAGACACACTTGGTCGGGTTGAGCTTGATTCGGTATGCGTTCAGCGCATCGAATGTTTCTCTGATATCATCGAGAAGCGTATCTTCCACTCGAGTCTTGATGACGATGCCGTCAACGTACACCTGTACGTTCTTGCCAATGAGCTTGGCGAGGCATTTTTGCAAGCAGCGCTGATATGTTGCGCCTGCGTTCTTCAGCCCGAAGGGCATTGTCGTGTAGCAGTAAACACCGTGGGGGTTATAAACGACGTCTTCTCCTCGTCCTCTTTCTTCATCCTGATCTGATTATAGCCTGAATAGGCGTCCAAGAAAGAGAGGCGTTGGCAACCTGCTGTAGAGTCCACGATCTGATCGATTCGTGGCAGGGGAAAGTTATCCTTGGGGCAGTGTTTATTCAATGGCGTGCAGTCGATGCACACGCGAAGGATGTTGGTATTTTTCTTCGAACCAGCACCGGGTTTGCTAACCAGGTGGAAATTTTTATCCGCGAATAAATTTTGCTGCGAGTAGTCTGTTTACTTCTTCTCCGAGCGCTTTTTGTTTGGGCTCTGAGAACCTTCAGGTAGTCTGCTTGATAGGCTTGGCGTCTTTGAAGACTTCGAGTGAGTGCTCGGCGAACTCCCTGGGTATCCCTGGCATATCTGAAGGCTGCCAGGCGAAAATTTCCCAGTACTCACGGAGGATCTCGACGAGCGCGCCTTCCTATGCTGGCGAGAGGGTGGTGGACACCATCGCCGTCTTCGCAGAATCCGTCGGGTGTACTTCATGCTTGCGGGTACCGCTATTTGTGTTGAACTCGAGCTCTGGAGCGTTCTTCTTGGTGAGAGGCATCACGGAGTGATCCGTGGTTTTCGCTATCTCCTTTAGTTCTACCTGCATCGTGAAAGATTGGGCGATCTCGTTGAATTCGATGTCGCATTTATTGGATTTTTGGAAACCACCGTCGATGGTGATTGTGCCATATTCTCCAGGCAACTTGAACTTCAAGTATGCGTAGTTGAAACTGCCATGAATCTGGCGAACGCCGTTCGACCAAGAATGGCGTGGTACTGTGAGGGTCAATCTACGACTTCGAAATCAAGAAATTCTCGCCTGTAATTACTTCGGTTGCCTAGCACCACCTCCAGGTTGATTGTTTCTAGTGGACGGACTGCTTTTCCTGGAACTATCCCGTGGAAGGATGTCTCTGATTCCGCGAGTACATCCAAATTCTTGTTCATACGACGGAGCGTGTCTGCGTAGATGATGTTGATGCCGCTGCCCCCGTCCATGAACATGCGAGCCAGCTCATAATTGCCAATTTGCGCATGTATGACTAGTGCGGCGTGTCCTGGTCGATAGACTCGAGGAGGGTGGTCTTCCTTGGAGAAAGTTATTGATTGTTCCGCCATCTTCAGGTACTCGGTTCTCGTAGGTGGGGTTTGGAAAGCCATGCATAACTGTCGTGTATTTGTCTTCTGAGCCCTGCGCGATGGACAGACCTTTTGTATCATGCCTAAGAGTCCTGCTGGGTTCGGGTATCCATTGGCTCCTTGATTTGGGGCGGGTGGCGCTGGTAGCGCATCTAGCACCGTGTTTTGGTTTCCTGCTGGGGGCAGGGCTTGCGGCTGTTGAAATCCTTGAGCTCCTCCTCCAGCAAGCTGCGGGTAACCCTGATTAATTGCTGCTCTATTTTTCTTCAAGAGGGCCTCATGGATATAAATGAAATTTCGGCAGTCCTTGAGAAGGTGTGTTGCCTTAGTTTTGCCGGTGCGCTTATCTGTAAATAGATGTAGCGTGCAGTAACCGTCGAGGTCCTCCTCGGGGGTTTTGTCTTCCTGCTTTGGCTTCCACTCGCGTTTTCCACGATATCCGCTGTCGCGGTCTTTTGTGAACTCCGCTTCCACAAATTATTCTCGATCATTGTGGTCGTAATTCTTTCTTCTTTTCTTTCGACTATGGCGATCGTCATCGCGTGCCGGGGATGAATCTTTCTCGTTGCGTACTGCGTCTTCGCCGTTTGCCCACCTGTCGGCTATGGCCATCAATTCTCCCATGGTTTTGGGCGCGAGTCGTCCCAGTTCTTCCCTGAAAGAGGTTCGCCGTGCTCCCTTTGCAAATGCTTCAACTGCGACTTCTTCTGATATATTTCCCGCTGTGTTCCTGGGTGTGGTCCATCGCTGAATATATTTGATGGGGGGATGCTAACCCGGTATGCCAAGATCCGAGGAATAACCCGGCCCAGAGACAGTGAGCAGGATACGGCTAGGTATAAAGATGTTTGTGGAGGCCCAAGCTCGTGGGCCAGGTGACCCGGATTATGGGTGTTGTAAAGGAAAGTTAGGGTTAGCACGCCGTGTCTGGGTAGGACCCGGGTGTGCCTTGTAAAGTAAGTTAGGGGGGTACGGGTACTATATAAACCGACCCTCGGGTATAGATTGACACAGAGATTTGAGAACCTTAGCAATATCGGGTGGTATCGAGTATCCAGTGTAAACCCTAATCGAGTTATTATATCGAGAATAGAGATCCGGCGACTACGATTGCCGGCTGTCAGATCAAGTTGTATCATGTCTTCCTTTGAGCTAAACCCTCTCCCGAACGCCTGTGTCGACTTGCCCCAAGATCAGTTACCCCTGGTAACATCTGCCGTGATTATCCCACGACAGTTGGCGCCCACCGTGGGGCCTGCGTCCAAAGGTGTCTACATCACGGGAGAAGCTCGGAAGGGCATGGAGGGTCTTGTCATCGGCGAAATCTACATCGACCACGAAGAAGAAAAGTTGGTGGACGATCCCGGCTGGGGGCCAGAATCGGAACACCTCGAGTCCGGATTTATATTGGCGGTCGGACGGATCAATATCTTCGTCGACACGGTACGAACGACTAACTTAAAAGGACAATATCATGTGCATACTACAGGAACTTCTAGCAGGAACAAAGAGACATCAAAGCAAGCGGCAAATTCGGTTTCATCAGCCGCGCCGGGGTATCTTAGATGGGCGGAACAAGAGATAACGTGGAGTAGAAGAGATCATCCGGAAAAGGTGGAGCGTCCAGGAGTCTTGGCGTTGGTGGTTGCTCCACAGGTTAATGGTTACGAGCTGAAGAAGGTCCTGATGGACGGTGGAAGTAGCATCAACATCCTTTATTGGGAGACCTTCTTACGGATGAGTCTCAAAGAGTCCCAGCTGCAGAAAAGTTCAACAATCTTTCACGGGATCGTACCGGGTCACTCGGCGAGCCCCGAGGGAAGGATCACCTTGGAAGTTGCTTTTGGGGAATCGACGGATAATTATCGAGTGGAGTGGCTCACGTTCGAGGTGGTCAAGTTGCGCAGTCCTTACCACGCGCTGTTGGGGAGGCCGGCTTACGCCCAATTCATGGCTAGGCCGTGCTACGTGTATTTGCAGCTGAAAATCCCGGGTCCTAAACGGACCATCACTATACATGGGAACCGGGATATAGCGGCCGAGTGCGACGAAGGAGATTCAGTTATGGCCGAGCAGGCATGCAGGAAGGAAGAGCTCGAATATTACCGATCTCAAGTAAACCCGGACGATAGAACAGCCTTGAAAAAGCCGAATACCGAGGATGAAAGAGCAAAATTCAAGGCAGCGCAAGACACCAAGAAGATAGATTTTGTCGAAGGGGATTCTACTAAGCAGTTTACCATAGGGTCTAACCTGGGAAAAGAGCAGGAGGGAGCGCTCGTGGAGTTCATTCGCTCGAATGCAGATGTGTTTGCCTGGACACCTAGCGACATGCCGGGTATCCCTACAGAATTGGCTGAGCACAGTTTGCATGTGGATCCCAAGTCCAGGCCCGTGAAACAAGGTTTGAGGAAAATGAATGAGGAAAGAAGGAAAGCTATAGGCGAAGAAATCGCTCGGCTACTGGCAGCCGGCTTTATCATGGAAGTATTTCACCCGGATTGGTTGGCTAACCCGGTTCTGGTGATGAAAAAGACCAACGAGTGGAGGATGTGCATTGACTTCACTAGTCTTAACAAGCATTGCCCAAAGGATCCGTTCGTGCTCCCAAGGATAGATCAGATTATAGACGCAGTAGCTGGAAGCGATCTGTTATGCTTCCTGGATGCATATTCCGGGTATCATCAGATTAAGCTCAAAAGGGAGGATTGGGAGAAAACATCATTCATAACCCCGTTTGGGGCCTTTTGTTATAAAACTATGACATTTGGGTTGAAGAACGCTGGCGCAACTTACCAACGGTGTATTCAAAAGTGCTTTGAGGACCAAATCGGACGTAACGTCCATGCTTATGTGGATGACGTGGTCATCAAGACCAGGAAGGCGGAGACATTTATCGATGATCTAAAGGAGACATTCAAAAACCTGAGGAGGTACCAGATGAAGCTTAATCCAACGAAGTGCGTATTCGGAGTTCCGGCTGGGAAATTACTCGGCTTCATAGTTTCCGAGAGAGGAATTGAGGCAAATCCAGATAAAATCAAGGCAATCCAGAGTTTGAAAAAGCCGGAGAACTTGAAGCATGTTCAAAAGCTCACGGGCTGTGTAGCAGCCTTGAGCCGGTTCATATCTAGACTCGGAGAAAAAGCAATACCCTTGTATCGGCTCTTGCGAAAATCGGATAAATTCGTATGGGACGAAGAGGCAGATGAAGCGTTTGAAGCACTAAAGAAGCAATTATCTGAAGCACCAGTACTAGCGGCGCCGGGTCCTAAAGAGCCTATGTTTGCTATACGTGGCAGCTGGCCCCCGAGCCGTTAGCGCAGTGGTGGTCGTGGAACGCAAAGAGGACGGGAAAGGTTACCCGGTTCAGAGGCCGGTTTATTACGTCAGTGAAGTAATAATAAGCAAAGCAGCGCTATCCACATTGGCAAAAGTTGGTGTTCGGAGTCTTCATGGCCAGCAGGAAGCTGAAGCCGTATTTCCAAGAACATCCTATAACGGTGGTCAGCTCAATACCAATGTCGGATATTATCAGAAACTCGGACGCGACGGGAAGAATAGCCAAGTGGGCAATAGAGATGGGAGAGTATCACATAAATTACGAACCCAGGTCAGCAATCAAGTCCCAAGCTTTAATTGATTTCGTTAACGACTGGACACATACAGGTATGGCTACCACAGTTCCAAAATCCGAGTCATGGACCATGCACTTCGATGGGTCAAAGCAATATGAGGGATCAGGAGCTGGAGTAGTGCTGACATCGCCCAAGGGAGACAAATTGAGTTACATACTGCAAATTCACTTTGATTTCTCAAACAACGTGGCCGAGTATGAGGCCCTGTTGCATGGTTTAAAGGTAGCCAAGGAAATGAACATTAAAAGAATACGATGCTTCGGAGATTCGGATCTTGTGGTACAACAGGTATCGGGAACTTGGGACAGAAAGGATGCAACTATGGCAGCATACCGCAGGGAAGTCGACAGGGTTGCCGGGTGCTTTTCCGGGTATGAGGTGGAGCACATAGACAGAAGAAAAAACGAGGCAGCAGACGCACTCGCCAGACTCGGCTCGCGTAGAGAGCCGGTTCCACCTAATGTGTTCCTGGACGAGTTGTGGCGACCATCAGTTAAAACCGAGTTTGAGGAAGAACTGGCAAATCAAGACCCGGATTTGGAGTACGTGGCCACAGTACACGCCATCCCCGAGTGGACAGAGCCATACCTGGCCTACCTATCACGGGGCGAGTTACCAGAACAGGAGGTATTAGCAAGACAAATCATGAGGCGAGCAAAGGGGTATTCTATCATCAATGGAGAATTATACAAGAGAAGCGCAACAGGAGTCTTCTTGCGCTGCGTAGCGCCGGAAGAAGGCCGACAGATTCTCAAAGAAATACACGAAGGCGACTGCGGGCATCATGCATCTACAAGGTCTCTGGTGGCTAAAGCTTATCGACACGGATTTTTCTGGCTTACGGCTCTATCGGATGCCGAACGTTTGGTGGCAAGGTGTGACGGGTGTCAAAGGTACGCTCGCCAAACACACGTACCGGCTATGGAATTACGGACCATCCCATTAACTTGGCCGTTCGCCGTCTGGGGTATGGACATGGTTGGTCCCTTCCATATGTCACCATGCAAGAAGACACACCTTTTGGTGGCCATTGACAAGTTTACCAAGTGGGTTGAGGTTATGCCAGTTACTAATTGCGAAGCGGCTACAGCAGTCAAGTTCCTGAAAAGGATTATCTACCGGTTTGGGTATCCCCACAGCATAATCACCGACAACGGAACTAACATGTCTCTTGGCGAGATGGAGAAATTCTGTGGCAACAATGGCATCCGGCTTGATATTGCATCAGTGGCTCACCCGCAGGTCAATGGGCAAGTGGAGAGAGCAAACCAAGAATTGCTTCGTGGGTTAAAACCACGGTTGCGAGTCCCCTGTGTTAGGGCTGCTGGCGCATGGGTCGAAGAACTTCCGTCTGTGGTTTGGGGCATCAACACTACACCTAACAGATCCACTCAGATGACACCCTTCTTCATGGTCTATGGTGCGGAAGCAGTGTTACCAAGTGATATTATTCACGATTCGCCCAGAGTATCAGCTTACGTCGAAGTAGAGAACGAAAAAACCCGGCAGGACACCGTAGATATGTTAGAAGAACAAAGAGAACAAGCCCTGGAAAGATCAGCCATATATCAGCAAGATCTACGGAGGTATCATAGCCGGCGTGTGAAGACCCGGGTATTCCAGGAAGGAGATTTGGTTCTGCGTCTGGTACAGTCAAACGAAGGAAAACACAAATTATCACCACCATGGGAAGGACCATTTATCGTAAGCCGGAACCTACATAACGGATCATATTATTTGATAGATGCAAGGGAAGAGTCGGCTACAGTCAATGACACCGCGCACACCACTTCATCTATGCAAGAAAGAGATAGACCATGGAACGTGGCTCAGCTGCGTCCGTATTTTACTTCGTAAAGACTATATTGGCAAGTGGAATTGCACGATGTAATAGGCAGCAGGTTTTCTGACGTACTCTTTTCCTATCCATGGCACCTTTTGGGACTGGACGGGTTTTTAATGAGGCGGCTTGCTGACCTACATTTTTCATATCAAGTAAAGAGATGGTTATCAAGAAAAGAGATGGTTGTTATCAGTTTTTCATATCAAGTAAAGAGATGGTTATCAAGAAAAGAGATGGTTGTTATCAGTTTTTCATATCAAGTAAAGAGATGGTTATCAAGAAAAGAGATGGTTGTTATCAGTTTTTCATATCAAGTAAAGAGATGGTTATCAAGAAAAGAGATGGTTGTTATCAGTTTTTCATATCAAGTAAAGAGATGGTTATCAAGAAAAGAGATGGTTGTTATCAGGTTATGTATTCTCAGTACGATGCGTATATCTAGGTCTTGGGGGCTGATCGCTTAAATAGCACAGTTACAAACTCAAAGACCCGGCCATGATGCCTATGAGTTATAACGGCCGATTACTCGCAAACGAGTACGGCTACAATATTATAACCGGACAAAGAAGTCCAAATTTCTTGGCTACTCTTACTTAAGCTCGATGTGACTCGCATTAAAGTGGCATGATTTGTTCGCTTACGATGGCAGTTAGTCATGAAACCCGACGGGGATTGGCTGGCTATGTCTTCGTATTGATGTAACAACATGGTATCCACGCGAAAGCCGGCTTACAGTACAAGACAGTCAAAAGGGTCATCTAAACCACAAGTTATGCAGAGTACAAGGCTGAATAGCTGGAAACTCAATGCCTATTAAGCATAACTTCAAATCCGATGTGAAACAGCTCATGGATCTTTGTGAAAATAGCAATGAGCATTTTGTTGCCTTTTCAAGATCAAGTGTCCTAGGCTCGGCAATCCGGGCCCGGTAGCTTGGAATCTTGAAAAGAACTGGCTTACTTGTATAGTTGCAAAAATCCAAGTATCCGAGTCTTGGGGACTTGGGGACTTCGAAGCAAAATCCGCTTGTCAATACCCATGAGACCCGGAAATTGAGTTTTCACAAAAGGAGCAATAAATAAAACCAGATATCGAGAACAGATGAGCTTAAACTTACAAAGGTCGGAACAGGCATCGAGTATATCAAGACCTTAGTGTGCATTACAAAATACTGGTGAAAAAATATCAAAGGTGCACAGGCGCACCACCTAAAGAATGACTGTTTCAAAAAGTATGTCGACCGACTGACGCTTAAGAAGAGGCATCGGAAACCATATATCACTCGGCGCCCATCTTGGCCTTACCCTTGCCATCATTGGTGGTAGCAGCAACACCCGGATCGGCGGCGCCAGCCCCCGCAGGGGGCGGAACGACTGATGTTGAGGCAGCAGGAGCAGAGCCGGCTTCAGCTTGTTTCTTGGCAGCCTCCGCCCTTATCGCAGCAGCTTCCTCCTTCCACCGAGCCATCATGTCATATGGTTCGGGAAGATCTGACTTAATTGCCACACCAGCAGCATCATAAGCGGGGACAAGAGTATTGACGTCCAGTTCATCAGCGATCACGCTAGCCGGGTAACGGACCTCTTTCTGCACAGCCTGAAAATCCTCCCGCGAGAATTTTGAACCATCAAGCTTGAATTCGGGGAAGCCGCCCATGAGCTTTGCCAGATCGAGCTTGGGGAAGTAAGCCTTGGCGAGTGATAGCCCCTGGGTCATTCCAACCCGGCAGGACGAGCGCTTCCAGTGCCAAATCCACTCAGGAATCGTGGAAAAGGCGTCCAGCATCCTCTTCAGGTCAACATGTCCTCTACCTGGCCACCGTAACTCTTCCAAGATCCATCTGGTTCCGGCACGCAACTGCCGGATAACATTCTTCATGGTCTTCAGCTTGGCAATATCATCCTCATCCGGCATGGTTTCGTCCGGGCCTGGAGTAAAATGAATATATAAGCTAAGCATTTTTTGCTGTTGGTCAAAAGGATAAACCCGGAGAAGGAAGCATACCAAGCAAAGAACGATAGGTATCAGAAATTTCGACAGAAAGGCTTGTCAGGTCGTCTTCGGCTCGGTGAGCCCTTCTTCGGTACTTCTTCATTAATTGCCTATTCCTTCTGGCTTCAGTCTCGGCCGCTTCACGTAAAGATATCTCTTTTTCAATGAGCTTGGCGGCGTCTGCAAGTTTCTCCTCATATTGAGTCACGAAAGACTGCGTGGATGTTACAAAGTGTTAGTCGGATAGAAGAGCACGGTTATCAGTCATTGGTATAATAAAAGTACCGAGCAAGTCATGAATGAACTCCCTCGGAACTTGGGGACTGGGCAAAGGTACAAGCAACATTAATCAAACTTACCTCATGTTTGGTTATCAAAGACCCCAAGATATTTTCCTCGTTAGCCCTTAAGGCGCGCAGGGTCTCTAGCATCTGGGCAAAAGTTAAATCCTCGGAGCGAGTCCCGGAAGAGCCGGCAGCTTGATCATCTGGTAGGGGGGTTCCCCTTGCATTTGGAGTGGAGACCCGGACAGTCTGAGTGTCCGGGTTGGGAGGGCCCATCTTTGTATCTAGAATTTCTATCTCTTCGTCTACTGGTTCCGATAAGGAAGAAAAGGGGGAGTTGTGGCGTGGTGATGGGCTTAGGGTTGCCCTCTAAGCGCTATTTATAAGGCAAGGGTGAACTTATCTCAACGGCCAGAAACCGGGAATCGCGGGGTAATGGTTATCTGCAAAGATTTTGCAAGATATGTGTAGAACATTGGGCAAAGCATTGGGTTAGAAGAAGGAAGGGGCTCGCCCGGGATGACAGGATTGGTTGTCAAGTGTGAGATCTTGGCATTTCTTATTGCGGTCTGGGCCTGGGGATTTGAACTTAAGTGTTTGGAAGAAAGGTCCGGGTTATTACATGGCCTCCATGGAGTAAGGCCTAGCAGAATATCAAAGCATCTTAACTCGGTTTCCATGTGCCCGTGTGATTGATATCTTTTCAGGAATAGCAAGCGCTTCAAGGAGATCCGTGAAGCCCAGGCTATTCTGGGGACTACTGATGGGGGGATGCTAACCCGGTATGCCAAGATCCGAGGAATAACCCGGCCCAGAGACAGTGAGCAGGATACGGCTAGGTATAAAGATGTTTGTGGAGGCCCAAGCTCGTGGGCCAGGTGACCCGGATTATGGGTGTTGTAAAGGAAAGTTAGGGTTAGCACGCCGTGTCTGGGTAGGACCCGGGTGTGCCTTGTAAAGTAAGTTAGGGGGGTACGGGTACTATATAAACCGACCCTCGGGTATAGATTGACACAGAGATTTGAGAACCTTAGCAATATCGGGTGGTATCGAGTATCCAGTGTAAACCCTAATCGAGTTATTATATCGAGAATAGAGATCCGGCGACTACGATTGCCGGCTGTCAGATCAAGTTGTATCATGTCTTCCTTTGAGCTAAACCCTCTCCCGAACGCCTGTGTCGACTTGCCCCAAGATCAGTTACCCCTGGTAACATCTGCCGTGATTATCCCACGACAATATTCGCGAGTAGACTCGCCACTTTTCTCCTTGCAAGCTCGTAGCTCCTCGATGATCGCCGGTCTTTTGTATGTTGCCTAGAAATTTTTGCAGAAATCAAGGTTTAGGTTGTCCCAAGATCTGTAACATGCCCTCGGCCTTCCTTCGAGCCAGCTGCGGGCAGTACCGACTAGGTTTAAGTTGAGGTACTGCAATAGCTGTGTTTTTGTTCCCACGTTGGCATTTACTGCCGTGCGGTAATCTGACAACCAGGCCGAAGGCTCTTGCGAACCATCGTATTTCTGTACTTCCATGGATAGCTTAAATCTTTTGGGTAGCGGCGCGTCGCGGATGCTGCGAGCAAATCATAAGGCTCCGCAGACTTTATCGTCGGAGGATGTAGATGGGGAGCGCGCACGGTTTCTGGCCGCCCGACCTTTATCAACCTTGCGCTGGGCGATGTCGGATTGCGCGTTGTATCCGGGTTCGTCGCGATTGACGTCCCCTCTTGGTTCCTTGCTGCGATGTCGCGAGTGGCTTCTGTCTCGATCTTTTCACGGGCTGCGATCTCTATCCCTCCGCGGGTTGCGGTCTCGACCTCTTCGCGGGCTGCCGCTACGGCCTCGACCCCTCGGGCTGCTATCGCTGCCACTCGGGCTATCTCCTCGTCGTCGAGCTTCTTTTCCTCGTGCCCGACGGGGTGATTTTTCCTTGGCAGGTGATGTGCCCCTATGTCCACGGGGTGCTTCTTAGTCCTTCTGTGCGGCTGCTTTCATGCGATCGTAGGAGGTGAGTTTTGCGGCTGCCATGCCTAGTCCTTTCTGTACTTGCTTGTATTGTTCCGCGCGGGGGTCGTTTTCCCCTGGTTGATTTATTTGCATGTAGGTGGTTGCGGCTAGCATCGCGGCTGCCGGAGTTTGGGGATGGATGTTTCCATCTTCGTCCACGCGCATGAGTGATTTGCTGATTCCGCTCAAGGACTCGCCGTCCATGGTCGTGGTTCTTGAGGCGTGTCCCTTCTTTTGGGGGCGGTTCCCGACAGAAGGCGTTAGGGACAGCTCCGCTCGGCGTTGGCTTGACTCGTCTGCCAATCTTTTTCGTACAGCCAGATCTTCCCGAGCTTCTTTGATAGAAGTGGCCGCTCTCACTAGATGATAGTGGTAGGTGATCATGTCTTCGTGTGGGACTCCGGCCGCAGGTGGTTTGCTTGTGCGGATAGCCTCCTTTGCTCGGAGCCAGGCGTCTCGCGAAACATTGATCTCAGCGCGTTCCCTTGCGCTTTGTTCAGTTTCTGCGGGTGGCTGTTCCGATCCTGCCATGCAGACCTGAGCCAGATGTGGCTTGTAAGTCCTAGGCATAACTTGGAAGGTCTTCCTGACCCGAGAGGGTTCCTCTGTAGAGAGGGTATGGAAATTGCTGGTGTTGAGGCGGATGGACTCTCTACTTTTCGCCAAGTAGGGTCGTGAATCGACAGCTCCTGGGCTGGAAATTGACTCAGATCCCGATTCCTCAGGGAAGTGAAGGATCCCATCTTTGTTGGTGTAGAACTTGAAGCTCCCGAACGTCAAGGTGACGCTTTTCTCCAGGTCGCTGAATTCCGGGCGTGATTCCGGCAAGTGAGGGGTGACTACGACAGATCCGATCCGAATCGGGTTGGCCGGAGTCGAAGTCGAAGGTTTCCAACATGAGTTGGTCGTCGATGAAGCCGAAGATGCCGGAGATCCAGCGCCCGCCATTCCCACCGACGGCGCCAATTGTCGAATCTGCATCTCAACAAGTCCCTCGGGTGAACCCATAGGGTTTCGATTAGGAGAACGTGTAGGCGCTGGTGACAATCGTCGGCTGGGCAGGGGACGAGATTTACCCAGGTTCGGAGCCCTCGTAGAGGTAAAACCCTTACTCCTGCCTCTGTCGATCTGTATTAACGAGTAGATCGGTTACAATGGGGGTTGCTCAAGTCGAGAATATGATCTCGATCTCAAGGCCTGGTGGTGCGGTATTGCTTGGTCCTCTCCCGGTGGTTCTCCTGGCCTTATATAGGCGGCCAGGTCGCAAATCATACCCGGGGAGGACTCGAACTCTAACCCTATGTCGGTTACAAGTTTCCTATCTTAACCCGCAAGGTACTGCGGGTGGGCTTCAATTGGGCCTTCTGGGATAGTCCAAAGGTATCCCTTCTTGGGCTTCAGTCTTGGGCCTAGGACCGGGTATCCTTACTCGACAGGTCCAAGGTCCATCCCTTCGTCACGAGGCGTCTTTTTGGCCTGGGCCAAAGCATCAATATTTCCACCTCTCGCTCTATGTGAACGCCCCGAGATCGGGCACTATGCAGATTTCAGCATTTCCACCAAAATCCACATAATAACCGATTCCAGGTTGCCACTTGTGATAACATTACAACAGTTCACGAATATTCCGCAACAACAACAGAAAAGATATATACAAGACGACTCAAACGAGTCAAGGATACAACTGATACAATACAAAGATCTAAATAACAGCGGAAGAAACAACATAGCGTCCGACTACGGACAAGATACAAATTGGACTAAGAGTCCTGAAGATAACCGATGGCGTCTAATCCCTGCCCAGGCCAAGCCGGAGGGATTCCCAAGCTAACGTCGTCAGACTTCAAACCTGTTGACTGCAATGTGGAATATGCAGCCACGAAATGGATTCGTGGGTCAGTACGGTTAAGTACTGGCAAGTGGATAAACCATACTCACAAGATACCAGCGTAACCAATCATCACAAGATACAAATACTTTGGGTACAACGGAAAGGAAGGGATTATTGCAAAGAAGCGGCAGCGGGCTGCACTAACTAACTACAGAGACGCGCTACAACATCCGGCTAAAAGAAAGGGATAAGATAGCGTATCAGAACCAACTACAACTACTCACCAAACAATACCCATCCAATGTTACCCCCTACTAAGGAAGCAACCCAAGGAAACTCACACGGTTGATTAAGGTGACATTCATTTTTATGGTGGAGGTAATCTATATTACTAGTCAAGTTATCATCGTTAAGTGTAAGTTGTCTGAGTACTTGTTAGCCAGCACTTTCACCAAGTCATCCATAACCGCGGACAACACGGCTTCTCGAGATGCACCAATTTGGCCGTACACGTAAGAATGACCCGCCAGATGGAAAGGCCCTTCCACCAAGCGAGGCACTCAACACAACCCAACTCTTCTTCGCATCAAGCCCAAAGAACCCCGTGCAATTGAGCGCACGGCTAATCAAGCCCCACGAAGAAAAGGGGACCCTCATAGCACTCTAAGAACGTGTCTCCCTAAATGCCGACTACAAAAGTTCCACCCTGGCGCCAAGGGTTCGCACCTGCATATGCATGCGGCAAATGGAAAACCCGAACTAAATGAGGCGATTTGGACGAGATGCGAATCGAATCAAAGTTGCGGGGGGCGCCCATACTCGCTTCCCACATGCGGTTAGTGCGCTCATCATGGATCGGAGGACAAGACCCTTTTCCTAATTAAGGTCGACACTAGCAGGCCTCAAAACCACGCCGGGCCTCCTGCCGGTGCCTTATCATCAAATTAATATTACCCAAAACATTAACATGTTGTTGATTGAATTGAAACCCAACTATCAAACTAAACAGGTGATAAGACGGACAACAAGACTTGAGCGCAAACAACACTAAGCATGCAACTACGACACGAGGGCCAACAAGGTAAACAACCAACAGTTAATAGGAAGTGGGAGGAAGGCTATATCATGGCTGCAAGGTAAACATATGATAGGATCGAGACACAAGCATCGAATCATAAGGCTAGAATAAAGGCAACAGGAAGAATCGGTAACAAGTGATGAAAGGCAGCCATAGGTAGCAAGTGAGTATACTTGCCTGAGATCCACCAAGTAGAGGTACATCCGAAGAACTTGTCGTTGCTCACATCATCTCAACGTCCTATCCGTGAAGAAGCAACGAACTAGAACAAACACCGGATGCAACAATTACTTCTACGGCAAAAAGATCCAGCATGATCAAGATATGGATGCATGACAAGTTTAAGGATGCATCAAAGATAAACTAGTTGACATGGTAAACATATTTAAATGGGCCCATATGCAATTTGGATTGCATATGGAAAAGCCCATGAATTAATGTTGAATTAAATGATCTACAAATAACCATCATGTGAAAGTTGATTAGAATGATGCATGGATGATGAAAACAATAATAAAACAACAATAGCTTCAGTTTGATATGTTGTTTACCAAGTTTGGAATTTTATTTATTAAGTTATGAACTTTGGCAGTTTAAACGATTTAAACAAACATTTGTTGTTTTCACCAATTTTAAATGTTCAAAACAGATAACAAAATTTATATTTGGAAATAACACAAAATTTTAGATGGAATGCATATTTCATTTGTTGAATTTGGATTTTAGATGAGCAAGTTATTAAATTGACAATTTTAAATGCATTAATTAAGAAATAGTTGTTTTCAGCAATTTAAATTATTCAAAACAGAAAACAAAGTTTATATTTGTAAAGTTCTTGAAAAATGGGATGGAAAACATATTTTACATGTTGGAATTGGATTTGAATTGCCCAAGTTATGGATTTTGCAATTTAAAAGGTGTAATTAAAGCATTGAATTATTGCACCAATTTTAATTAGGTAAAACAGTAAACAAATTGTATTGAAAAGGTTGAAAACATGTAGCAAATGTTTCACTGAACATTTTGAGCTATTAAACATAATTTTTGGATCATTATTGAATTTATTATGCAATTTTTCATAGGCATTTTTATTCTGCCCCTTTTAGTAAACAGAAAGAAACATGTTCAAATTTAATTCAATTGTGACCAAATAAAATACCAATGTGTAGAGTTTGTTAAGAAAATTTTTTAGAGCCCAAGTTTGCTCAATTTGGGTGAACAGAACTCAAGTTATGAATTTCCAAAGTTTCAAATTTTTATTGCATTTTCTGTATTTAATTATTTAGTGCAAAATTTATTACAGAAACATGTTGCAACTTTGTGACTAATAGAAAGAGCACAAGATTCTGAAACCATAGAAACTTGAATCATTGAAATTGGAGCAATTTTCAATTTGTTATGGATTTTACAAATAAAGATTCAGATATGTTTTTCTGGATTTCGGGAAATAAAAGAAAAAGGAGGAAAAGGGGGTGGCTTTTGCTTCCAGGGGGCTCGAACCCGCGCCTCGCGGCAGCGTGCAAAGGAACAGCGCCACTGGTCTGTTGTGCTGTTGGTGATAGGGTTCGGATCCATGCGAATATGAGGTGTTGATGTACGGTGGTTTAACTGATGAACTGAAACTGCACACGCACGGTGACACACGAGCAATGGCGGTTTTCTGCAGATGGCGACACTCGACGGCGTGCTTCATAGAGCAGCGGGGGGGAGAGAGGGTAAGAGAGTCGTGCTCACCGAGGGCTCGAGGAGGGCCGATAGAGGAGGGATCGTGGACGTGGAGAAGACGGCGTGGGGGGGTGCGGCCTGACGGAGACGACGGTGGCGGGGACGCCGGCCGGAAATCGGCGATGCTGCCGGTGCTCCAGGGCACCTACTTCCCCAGCAAGGAGTCGAGGATGGAGAGGAACCCACCGGGGTTCCATTCCCGCGGCTAGCACAAGCTGAAGACGACCGAGACAACGACGCCTCGACCACCAAACTCCGGCCATGGAGGCACCTCTGTTGTTCTTCCGAAATTCAGAGGAGGGGGCACAGAGAAGCAAGGAGATCGAGGGGAAGGATGGCTTGAGATCTAGGGTTCGAGAAGGGGTGGAGTGGTTGAGGATGAGGGAGGCGTGGAGGAGGGGAAAGAAGAGGAGGAGCGGGGCAGGTGAGAGGAGGTGGGTGCGGTGCTGCCTGCTTTTCTTCAGAAGAAAACGACAGAGTTCGTACGGAGGTGGGGGAAGGAGGGGGTGCGGGCTGGCTGGGCTGGTTTGGTGGGGTTGTAGGTGGGCTGGCCCATTTGGGCTGGCCTGCCTCCCCCTTTGTTTTCTTTTTTTTTGTAGAAAATGAATAAGAGAGAGATAGAAGGGTTTTGGGGTTCCAAAAATTATGAGGTTAATTTTTTATGGTTTCATTATTGCAAATGCCCAGTTGCACAAGTTTTGGTTTTTCCAAAATTCAAAATTTTCCATTAATGTTTGCATTTGAATTTGAATTTGAAATTTGAATGGGACTAGGGTTTTAATAAAAGTTTATTAACCAGGCAATTAAAATTCAAAACTATTGAAAACAATTTGAGTTGTTTAGTTTGCAATTTTTAATTGGAAACTTTGGACATGTTTGAAAGTTTAAATTGGTTTGAACTTTTTAAGTTGTTTTGAAAACAAGGTGCAAATGATGCATGTGATGCAATGCCATGCAAAAAAAAGAAAAGAAACAACAACCAAAATCTAATTGGGGGAATTCCCCCGGGTGTTACAGACGACACCACTAACAAGGGATTGCGCCCTCGCAATCCACCCACTAACCCGGGAGGGGAAAGAAGTTCGACTATCGATTCTTCATGCTTCCAGTTGATCACCTCGACACCACTAACAAGGGCTTCTCGACACCACTAACAAGAGATTCTTGCTCGGGTTGATGACGATCTTCTTCCACCAGGAATCTTCCGATGATCGAATCTATTGGGTTACAGGCTCAGAAAACGTCCACCCACGTAGGATCCTAAAACTTTGAAAGATAGATAAGGGAAGAGAATCCAAAACAAATAAGGTAGGAGGAGAAATAGAATAGAGATAAGGAGAAAACAAGAATCCTATTGAGATGTTTCCAAAACAGGTTTTGCACACATAGTTTTTGACACTCTAGAAACACGACCATTAGCGAGGTTATCCTACAGGCTTTGCGGACCCGTTGCTTCGATAACCATTCGTATCGAAACAACTTCGGGAATCGGAAACCTGGCTCTGATACCATTTGTGAACGCCCCGAGATCGGGCACTATGCAGATTTCAGCATTTTCGCCAAAATCCACATAATAACCGATTCCAGGTTACCACTTGTGATAACATTACAACAGTTCATGAATATTCCGCAACAACAACAGAAAAGATATATACAAGACGACTCAAACGAGTCAAGGATACAACTGATACAATACAAAGATCCAAATAACAGCGGAAGAAACAACATAGCGTCCGACTACGGACAAGATACAAATTGGACTAAGAGTCCTGAAGATAACCGATGGCGTCCAATCCCTGCCCAGGCCAAGCCAGAGGGATTCCCAAGCTAACGTCGTCAGACTTCAAACCTGTTGACTGCAATGTGGAATATGCAGCCACGAAATGGATTCGTGGGTCAGTACGGTTAAGTACTGGCAAGTGGATAAACCATACTCACAAGATACCAGCGTAACCAATCATCACAAGATACAAATACTTTGGGTACAACGGAAAGGAAGGGATTATTGCAAAGAAGCGGCAGCGGGCTGCACTAACTATCTACAGAGACACGCTACAACATCCGGCTAAACGAAAGGGATAAGATAGCGTATCAGAACCAACTACAACTACTCACCAAACAATACCCATCCAATGTTACCCCCTACTAAGGAAGCAACCCAAGGAAACTCACACGGTTGATTAAGGTGACATTCATTTTTATGGTGGAGGTAATCTATATTACTAGTCAAGTTATCATCGTTAAGTGTAAGTTGTCTGAGTACTTGTTAGCCAGCACTTTCACCAAGTCATCCATAACCGCGGACAACACGGCTTCTCGAGAAGATTTAACCCTGCAGGGATGCACCAATTTGGCCGTACACGTAAGAATGACCCGCCAGATGGAAAGGCCCTTCCACCAAGAGAGGCACTCAACACAACCCAACTCTTCTTCGCATCAAGCCCAAAGAACCCCGTGCAATTGAGCGCACGGCTAATCAAGCCCCACGAAGACAAGGGGACCCTCATAGCACTCTAAGAATGTGTCTCCCTAAATGCCGACTACAAAAGTTCCACCCTGGCGCCAAGGGTTTGCACCTGCATATGCATGCGGCAAATGGAAAACCCGAACTAAATGAGGCGATTTGGACGAGATGCGAATCGAATCAAAGTTGCGGGGGGCGCCCATACTCGCTTCCCACATGCGGTTAGTGCGCTCATCATGGATCGGAGGACAAGACCCTTTTCCTAATTAAGGTCGACACTAGCAGGTCTCAAAACCACGCCGGGCCTCCTGCCGGTGCCTTATCATCAAATTAACATTACCCAAAACATTAACATGTTGTTGATTGAATTGAAACCCAACTATCAAACTAAACAGGTGATAAGACGGACAACAAGACTTGAGCGCAAACAACACTAAGCATGCAACTACGACACGAGGGCCAACAAGGTAAACAACCAACAGTTAATAGGAAGTGGGAGGAAGGCTATATCATGGCTGCAAGGTAAACATATGATAGGATCGAGACACAAGCATCGAATCATAAGGCTAGAATAAAGGCAACGGGAAGAATCGGTAACAAGTGATGAAAGACATCCATAGGTAGCAAGTGAGTATACTTGCCTGAGATCCAGCAAGTAGAGGTACATCCGAAGAACTTGTCGTTGCTCACATCATCTCAACGTCCTATCCGTGAAGAAGCAACGAACTAGAACAAACACCGGATGCAACAATTACTTCTACGGCAAAAAGATCCAACATGATCAAGATATGGATGCATGACAAGTTTAAGGATGCATCAAAGATAAACTAGTTGACATGGTAAACATATTTAAATGGGCCCATATGCAATTTGGATTGCATATGGAAAAGCCCATGAATTAATGTTGAATTAAATGATCTACAAATAACCATCATGTGAAAGTTGATTAGAATGATGCATGGATGATGAAAACAATAAGCAAACAACAATAGCTTCAGTTTGATATGTTGTTTACCAAGTTTGGAATTTTATTTATTAAGTTATGAACTTTGGCATTTTAAACGATTTAAACAAACATTTGTTGTTTTCACCAATTTTAAATGTTCAAAACAGACAAAATTTATATTTGGAAAGAACACAAAATTTTAGATGGAATGCATATTTCATTTGTTGAAATTGGATTTTAGATGAGCAAGTTATGAAATTGACAATTTTAAATGCATTAATTAAGAAATAGTTGTTTTCAGCTATTTAAATTATTCAAAACAGAAAACAAAGTTGATATTTGCAAAGTTCATGAAAAATGGGATGGAAAACATATTTTACATGTTGGAATTAGATTTGAATTGCCCAAGTTATGAATTTTGCAATTTAAAAGGTGTAATTAAAGCATTGAATTATTGCACCAATTTTAATTAGGTAAAACAGTAAACAAATTGTATTGAAAAGGTTGAAAATATGTAGCAAATGTTTCACTGTACATTTTGAGCTATTAAACATAATTTTTGGATCATTATTGAATTTATTATGCAATTTTTCATAGGCATTTTTATTCTGCCCCTTTTAGTAAACAGAAAGAAACATGTTCAAATTTAATTCAATTGTGACCAAATAAAATACCAATGTGTAGAGTTTGTTAAGAAAAAATTTTAGAGCCCAAGTTTGCTCAATTTGGGTGAACAGAACTCAAGTTATGAATTTCCAAAGTTTCAAATTTTCATTGCATTTTCTGTATTTAATTATTTAGTGCAAAATTTATTACAGAAACATGTTGCAACTTTGTGACTAATAGAAAGAGCACAAGATTCTGAAACCATAGAAACTTGAACCATTGAAATTGGAGCAATGTTCAATTTGTTATGGATTTTACAAATAAAGATTCAGATATGTTTTTCTGGATTTCGGGAAATAAAAGAAAAAGGAGGAAAAGGGGGTGGCTTTTGCTTCCAGGGGGGCTCGAACCCGCGCCTCGCGGCAGCGTGCAAAGGAACAGCGCCACTGGGCTGTTGTGCTGTTGGTGATAGGGTTCAGATCCATGCGAATATGAGGTGTTGCTGTACGGTGGTTTAACTGACGAACTGAAACTGCACACGCACGGTGACAGACGAGCAATGGCGGTTTTCTGCAGATGGCGACGCTCGACGGCGTCCTTCATAGAGCAGCGGGGGGGGAGACAGGGGAAGAGAGTCGTGCTCACCGAGGGCTCGAGGAGGGCCGATAGAGGAGGGATCGTGGACGTGGAGAAGACGGCGTGGGGGGGGTGCGGCCTGACGGAGACGCCGGTGGCGGGGACGCCGGCCGGAAATCGGCGATGCCGCCGGTGCTCCAGGGCACCTACTTCCCCAGCAAGGAGTCGAGGACGGAGAGGAACCCACCGGGGTTCCATTCCCGCGGCTAGCACAAGCTGAAGACGACCGAGACGACGACGCCTCGACCACCAAACTCCGGCCATGGAGGCACCTCAGCTGTTCTTCCGAAATTCAGAGGAGGGGGCACAGAGAAGCAAGGAGATCGAGGGGAAGGATGGCTTGAGATCTAGGGTTCGAGAAGGGGTGGAGTGGTTGAGGATGAGGGAGGCGTGGAGGAGGGGAAAGAAGAGGAGGAGCGGGGCAGGTGAGAGGAGGTGGGTGCGGTGCTGCCTGCTTTTCTTCAGAAGAAAACGACAGAGTTCGTACGGAGGTGGGGGAAGGAGGGGGTGCGGGCTGGCTGGGCTGGTTTGGTGGGGTTGTAGGTGGGCTGGCCCATTTGGGCTGGCCTGCCTCCCCCTTTGTTTTCTTTTCTTTCTTTTATTTATTTTTTTGTTGAAAATGAATAAGAGAGAGATAGAAGGGTTTTGGGGTTCCAAAAATTATAGGGTTAATTTTTTATGGTTTCATTATTGCAAATGCCCAGTTGCACAAGTTTTGGTTTTGCCAAAATTCAAAAGTTTCCATTAATGTTTGCATTTGAATTTGAATTTAAAATTTGAATGGGACTAGGGTTTTAATAAAAGGGGTTTTATTAACCAGGCAATTAAAATTCAAAACTATTGAAAACAATTCGAGTTGTTTAGTTTGCAATTTTTAATTGGAAACTTTGGACATGTTTGAAAGTTTAAATTGGTTTGAAATTTTTAAGTTGTTCTGAAAACAAGGTGCAAATGATGCATGTGATGCAATGCCATGCAAGAAAAAGAAAATAAACAACAACCAAAATCTAATTGGGGGAAATCCCCCGGGTATTACACTCTAATGTCGTCTTCAGCCGCTGCATGCTCATTGGCGGTAGTAAGCATAGATCCGAGATCTTTGTGCTGCTTTGAACCAACCATGAATGGTACGAGGCCGGGTTTTAAGCCATTGATGAAAGCATGCATTGCTTGTACATCACTTGCTCCAGAGCAGCTATTTTTCATTGCAGTCCATCTTGAGATAAAGTCGACATACGGCTCATCTTCAAACTGGATGCGGCGGTTTAGCTGGTTGATGCTCTTGGGGCATTTGTATGTTTCCCGAAAATGCTGAGTGAATACTCTAGCCATATCATCCCAACTATCCACGGTTCTTGACGGAAGCCCATTGATCCAATCTCTGGCTCCATCCAACAACATTAGGGGGAGGAATTTTACCGCCTCTAGATCTGTCCCTTTGTTAATCTGGACGGTTGTATAGTAGTCTGAGAGCCAGGTATCCGGGTTTGTACTGCCGGTATATTTTTGATATGTTGGACCAACTTTGGCAAAGCTAGAATGTAGAGTTATTCTCCGGATCCTGTCAGTGAAACACTTAGGTCCAAAGTATAGATCATCTCTTTCCACTTTATCAGCGTGAGCGGAATATCTGCCGGCTGAATGGACAGAAGGGGATCTGCTCCTTTCTTTACCATTGTTGCACGAGTGCGCTTTTCCGGGATTATCCCTATTTCGTCCATTGTCATGTCCTTTGGAATGAGGTGGAGTTCTACTCCTTGGCCTTTCTTTGTTCTTAGGAGGAGTACGGGATCTCTCACGCCTGTGAGGAATGTCGTATCTTCCGGCTTTTTCAGCTAGGCGTCTCGGAGGCGGCATTTCTTTTCCGTCTTTCCGGTTTTGTTCCTCCCGATCTCGGGGATTAATTCCACCTTTCCGAAGATGGGACCCTGTCCTGGATGCTGCATCCTTATGATATGGAATTTTCTTGTCCTTTCTCAGATCTCCTTTCATCTCTTTGGAATTGCCTGAATCTTCAGGTTTGCCACGTCCAGGTGCTCCAGCGGCGCATGTGGCAGTTTTACATAGGGCCGAGTCGTCAGGCAACTTCCCTGATCTTTCCTGCCCCCGCTGTTGCTGTTGCAATGCCATTCCTAAGAAAGCATACATCCCTTGAATCTTTAGTCATTGGAGTGCAGATTATCATTGAGGATGGCGAATGCGGCTTCCGTGTTTTCTGCTGCGGTTTTGTATACACGTTCGCCCTTGGCATCAATGTCGTTTACTTGCTTTTGCCAGGAAGGGTTTTGGAACCTCTCTTTTGGCGGAAATACTTCCCGTCTTGCGATTCCGGGTAACCGTGTAGGTTTTATGCCAGATCTATTCCTTCTTTCGTACTCCTCTCTTTCTTCCTTCTGCAACTTAATGTCAGTCTGGGTTTTTAGGAGGTTTTCCCGAGTTTTGAATAGATGTTGCTGTTGCCGTTGGAGAGCTTGTAGCACTTCTGAGGGTTCATCTCGTCCCACTGGAGTTTGAATTAAATCACGTTCGTCATGTTCTGACATTAGTGGAACAGGGATTTCCTTCGTTTTCTTCTCCGCAGGCTTGACTCCGCTTCCTCCTCCTACTTCCAGGTTTTCATTAGCAGGGTCTGCCAATTTTTTCTTCCGGAGTTTATACTGGAGTTTCTTGGCAGTATTGTTTCTCTTCTTGGAAGAGGTTTTTTTTTACCAGGTTCATCTTCTGTCAATTCCTTGACATCCGGATAAATTGGACTAGTTTCACCGTCCTCTCTTTCCTCATCTGGCGGAGGTGTTTTGGGGTCTTCCTGGTTTTCAGCATCTGTGTTTTCAGCCAGTTTTGCCATAAGCACTTCATGGAAGCCCCCTTGCATAGATTTGACCTTTCTTTCGAAAGCGTCTTCATCTTCGTCCTTCGAATCTAACTCGTCAGATCCGGGTTCCGACACCAATCTCGCCTCAATGGCGGCTAGCACAGAGTCGGCTTCCGAGTTTGTGATCACATTGACGGGTGTCGGATCTTCCACTTTCACTGTGGGATTCTTTTCATCTGCCTCTTCCACATGATTACTTTCATCCATGTTTTCAGCAACCTCGGATTGCACCATACCAATAAAGTGAGATCTAATTGCAGGCATCCCCGAAAAGGCAGCAATTTCCGCGGGTTATTGGCGATCTGAGAAAAATCCGGCATCATAGTTTTCTTCAACTGGGTATAGGGCGGGTGGGATAAATTTGCTTCCAGCACAGAATCCCATTGCCTCTGCAGTTTTCCGATAAAGATGTTTGCAGATCCAATCGGTAAAATGCAGGCACTTACCAGATGATTTCGTGCTGGCATGTACGATCCATTGTCGAGGAAGCGCCCGACGTCGTTGTCGAATTCCAAGCTTCCGGCAGTTATGGTACTACCGATTCCGCCGAGTATCCCCGATCAAAACATAACGCCTGACGTCGCTGGCCCCACGGTGGGCGCCAACTGTCGAGACATCGTAGTAGAGTTCATAGACGGGGTGCCATGAGACTACTGGTAGAGACGTGGGGGACGTGGTAGTACGACAACCAGGAACACCAAAATTACCCATGTTCGGTACGTCGCAACTAGGCGGCGTTCCTACTCCTGCAATCTCACTAAATCAGGGCTCAAGCCTAAAGTATTAAAAGTACAACGTGACTAGGGTTTCGCTAACTCGGCGAGGATCAACTTCTCGGCGAGTTGGCTTCTAGCTAAATTGTATGTCCCTTTCTTCTCTCCCGTCCGTCTTTATATAGATAGCCGGGTTAGGGTTTACAGAAAAGAAACCTAGAAGACTACGGTAAGTATCTAACTTGGAAAGCGGGAATCCACCTTCTACTCCAAGCCGCACCACTTGGGACGTGGCCCGGGTTCTTCTAGAATCCGGCTTCTGCGCGTCAGCTTACTGGGCCGCCTAATGGACTATGATCCATTACCAATAAGGCCACCCGGGTAATCCGGCTCTTTAGGACAATGCCGGATATACCCCTAATCGGTATATATCCGACAGGCGGTTAATTACCACATGTAGGTAAGTATGGTGCACACAATGGGAAAACTTTGGTTTTTGGGAGTTGGATGCACGAGTAGAGATCATACCGAGTACAGGTGGAGGCTAGTAAAAGAGTGGTAGCGACAAATCAAGAGAGCACACGAGCCATAATCATGCATAGCGACATAAACATCATTAATCAAAGCATAAGTGGTACCACAAGTTCAAAAACTACATGATCATGGAGGCCATAAGTGACTGGTTCATAGTGATACACACTGTGTGAGCATGCCCCAAGTCAACCAAATAAAATCTTCAAAGGAGAATACCACAAATTTATGCTTCAATATGACAAGAACAACTCATGATTCTTTCAATGGCACATTAAACACTCTCAACTATTTGAGGCTAATCATGCTATTCAATAACCACAAGTATTTAGAACTAAAATAACATCTAGCATCATATGAAAAAGTATAGCCATAGTCTATACAAGTTTCTACTTGCACCGTTAAAAAAATCTACTTCAAGCAGCAGTTTCTTTTCCCAACAAGCACCATACAAAACATGCTTTACAAAAAACTCTCTAAATGATAAAGCAAGCAAACATGGGAGTACTCACATAACACTACTAAAACTAACAGCTATGAACAAGAGATGCAATGAAAACAAGAGCTAAACAGGAATTTTTGAAGTAACTAGAAGAAAAACTAAGAATACTAGCATATCAAGTATTCAAACAAAAAAGCGGAGGGTGTCTCTCTACCAAACAAGGATGCTCGGTCCAATGATATTATTGAAGCAAGGAATACAAAATAAAACAAAATAAAACAATAAAAAACAAACAAACGCTCCAAGTAAACTTCATATGATGTGACCGAATAAAAATATAGTTTCACTAGAAGTGACCTGATAGATGGTTGATGAAGAAGGGGATGCCTTGGGCATCCCCAAGATTAGATGCTTGATTCTTATAAAAATATGCTTGGATGAACCACGGGGGCATCCCCAAGATTTGACCTTGCACTCTTCTTGATCACATATATCACCTCTTCTTTTGACCCTTGAAAACTTTCTTCACACCACACTGAAAGAGTAATTCACATTAGAGGGTTAGTGCAACAATTAAAAATCCATTGGTTCTGTATGTCACAAGTGCTATTAAAACTTTTAAACAATATCTACAGCCTTTCGTAAAGCAAATAAATCCACTTGACATCGCAAAAGAGCAAATGCAAGAAAATGGCAGAATCTGTCAAAGTCAGAATAGTCTATAAAAACGAATTTTTTCGGGGCACTTATGTTGCTCACATAGAAAAACTTAAAGAACAAAAAAGTTACGGAATTAGCTGAGGAATAAGCACAAAACATTTCAGGTCATTCTGATTTTTCTGTGAATTATACGATTTTTTATGGTGAACAGAAGAAATCTGTTTCCTGCGCAGAAATCCGAAAACCAACTCCAACTCTCGTCAGAAACTTTACTTGGCACTACTAAAACATGAAAATAAAGATACAAAGGAGTTTCTACAGAAGTATAAAACTCCTTGACTCAAAGAAAACATAGAAAAACAAAGCAAAAAAATAAAACCATGGGTTATCTCCCAAGAAGTGCTTTCCTTTAACGCCTTTTAGCTAGGCCTAGAAAAGTGGAATCGAGTAATTTCAAGTGAAGAAGCATCCAAATAAATAATTTCATCCAAAACCCCAGTTTTATAAATGGGTACCTTAGATACCCTTGAATAGGATTCAACATGCAAATCAATTTTAGTTTCACTAAAAGTTTTGTTAATTTTAATCACATTAGGGGATTTTGGTTTAGGTGCCTTGGGGGACATATATAATTTTTCTCTCTTTTCTCACAGAAGGTTTCTCTCTTTTAAACTTAAGAGATGAAAAGGTTGAGCTTAAAGTTTCCATAGCCTCCTCTAATTTACCGATCCTCATATTTTGACTATCATGGATATTGCTAGCTTCTAAAACAGTGATTTTCTTGCTGATACTTACTATTGATTCGTTAACTTTGCTAGCATTATCAAGGAACTTTGGCAAATTTTTCTCCATAGAGTTTAGCTTTTTAATAACATCATCTAAAGTGATCTCAGTTTTAACAACCTTAGAAGGTGGTGTTCCAACTAAAATTTCAATTAAATTACAGGCTTCCAAAGCTGGTGTTCCCAGAAAATTACCGCCTGTAAGAGTGTCTAGAACATACCTATACCAGCTAGTAATACCAACATAAGAATTCCTAAGAAGGATTAAGTTGGAGAATTTCTTAGTGCATCTATGATGAGAATCACTTATCCTATGCCAAGCATCTTTCAAACTTTCTCTCCCTTGTTCCTTAAAGGAACGAACTTCAATCTCAGGAACATTCATTTTAGCAAGACTAAAAATAGGAATAAAACTACAGCTAGAATAAGAACTATTTTTTTTGTGTTTTTCATAAAGAGAAGAAAACAAGACAAAATAAAATAAACTAAGCAAAACAAAAACAAAGTAAAGAGACTGGAAGTGAGAGACTGCCCTTGCAGAAATTCTCTTCATCCTCGAACATTTATAAGGAGCGATAGTATGGTTAGAACTTACAACACATCCAAGATAAAGAAGTTGGGCCTCAAGTTCATAGGAGCAAAGGAGATGTTTGCAGCAACAGCGACATAAGCTAATTGGGAGTTGATCTACATGGTAGCTCAATTGTGGTGAACTCTTAACTATTTGGTTACGGTTGGTCTTCATGGCACTCGAATATAAAGGTATTATTTCTAGAGTTTGAATGTTTACATGTTTTATTTGTGTAGCTATCTTAAATCAGGTCCAACTTTCTGTTTTGTGATCAATTAATTTTCCATATCCAATTATCAATGACTATTAGCTAACTTAAATAAATCTCGAGGTATGTAAAACAGATGCAAATGCATGTATTTATGCAAATTTGCATTATAGTGAAGCGTTGGACTTTATTTACTATCTCTAAGGCATCTTTGTTGCACTAGATTTTGATTACCATCTGTGAAATTGAACTGCAACAAACTCGCCAATGGTTCATGAATTAGTTGTGGCTCAGTTTTCTCTCTTTGTTGGAGAATTTGTGAGTATAGGCCCAATTTTGAGTTCCATTCTCTTGTTTCACTAAATAGTTTTAGGTAAGAAATGTGTAGACAGATATATTCATCTTATTCTTTGCACAACTAGGAGCTAAATTATTTTGCATGGATCCAGAACATCTTGGTGCTTATCATAACTTGAACCTTTTTTGTTTCATTCCTTCAGCGTGCAAAAAGTTGACTTTCTAAAACCAAATATCAATTATCTAGCTGAGAGACCTCGGTTCTAAGAATGCTACTGTCGGGGGGTTACCCCCGAGTAGGGGTAAGGCAAGTGCTAAAGGCAAGGTCAAAGGTGTTGTTTGACCGGGTAGATGGCTACCTGGTACTTGCTACCCGGTAGGTTTCTATCCGGCCGTACCAACCAATGGCCACGAGGAGAAATCAAGCAAGTTATGTTCGTCCGAGTAGAGAAGTTGGTCCGAGTAGAGGGAGTGCTTTCCTACTCGGGCCAGAAGTCAATGGAGCCGTTCTGACAAGGGATCCCGCGTATCCTGCGTCCGTACCGGCGTGCGGTTCAACTTACGGAGCGCGTGATTATCCGCGCTACGGCGTGGCTACAGTGCGGTAGGCGCCTGTCAAGTCCTGTCACTGACAGAGGGGACAGGACAGGGCTAGGGGTCTACCCTATCTCACTGACATGGTGGACAGGTCCCATCTCCGAACGATGCGACGACTTCCCGCACCCGCGTCAGCGAGAAGCTGGAGGCGTGCTCTGTTCTGTAGTGTGCATGTCCCATCAGTCGTACCTTATAGTCTTTTTCTATTCGGCTGGGCACCAGTATATAAGGTGCCCTGCCTCCTCCTGCGTGAGGGACGTTGCCTTATGATCCAGAACGTTGCCTCACTTCACATAGAGAGAACTAGAGAGAGCTAGAGTGGCTACCCGGCTGAAGGCATGATTTGTACTGTGGCTACTCGGTAAACACACATATAGAGAGAAAGGCAGGAGTAGGGGTGTTACCTCCACACGACGGCCCTGGACCTGGGTAAGATCTGGTTGTTTGCAGTGTTTGAGACATCCTACACGCGGCCACTCGTCGTGTGATCCCTCCCCGATCACCTCCAGCGTCCATCGGCCCCAACACATTAGCCATCCCATGACATCTGCCGTGATACCACCACGACAGTTGGCGCCCACCGTGGGGCTACCAGCGGCGCTGGCTGGAGTCCATGTTCGGATGGGACTCATTTCTGCTACTGGGGAGCGCGTGGTCCATGGCCTTGTCCACAGATTCGGCTCCTTCGACTTCGTCACCGACAACGCCGGAGATTTCGGCGGTAAAACCATGCCGGCAGGCGGCTCGGTGCTCTCCTTCAGCTCGCATCTAGTCTACGTCGCCACCACCGTCATCTGCGAGTTCCCGGAGGAGGTGCTCGTCGCGGAAGATCCTCCTGCTGTACTCGCTGCCCGCGGAAAGCCAACTGGCTGCTCTGCGGACAGCGTGGAGGTGATGATGACAGGCCCAGCTACCGATGCCGGGAAGGACGCAGCCGCTACCGTGGGGGTCATCGAGGAGCCTGCTGGCCCAAGTGCTGCCCAAAAGGTTCACAAGCCCTACGAGGCGCCCCAGAACATTCCGGGTTACATGCCTCCTTCCACGACAACGACGAGTTCCCGAAATCCAATCCGGGTGCTGGCGCATCCCATGATTGTTCACTCGCGTGGGATAAAGTCTCAGGACCAGGCCTCATCACCATTTCATGGCAACGAGAGGGACCAAAGTATGAACTCTGGGGAAGAGTAAACAGTTGCAGGTGTACGACCCGGTTGCTGCTGGAAAACAACACCCTGTGGCGCGGTAGCCCGGCCAGAAACACAACTCTGCAGGAGAAGGCTATCAAGCCACTAAAGCTCAACTCGCATTCTATCTTTGGTCCCTTTCTGCCAAGGACGGGAACTATTCCCATGGAGACTGATTGGGAGGCTGCAAAATAGAACCCGGGGACTGCCATCTCCTACCCGGAGACTGGCACCTGCAACCCGGGGACTAACCCTTCTTACTCGGGGACTGCCCCTCCCAACTCGGGGACTGTCGCATTCATCGAGGGGGTCCTTTCCGAGTACTCGGGGGCTCGCCCTCGGCTCGGAAGAGGTCTTGATAGCGGCAAAAACGCAGAGGCAAAAGAGCTAAAGCCTATACGCGTGCCCGGTATGCCAATGAAGGCAAGAAACCGAATAGCGGCAAAAATGCAGAGGCAAAAGAGCTAAAGCCTATACGCGTGCCCGGTATGCCAATGAAGGCAAGAAACCGAATAGCGGCAAAAACGCAGAGGCAAAAGAGCTAAAGCCTATACGCGTGCCCGGTATGCCAATGAGGGCAAGAAACCGAATAGCGGCAAAAACGCAAAGGCAAAAGAGTTAAAGCCTATACGCGTGCCCGAGATGCACAAGCTATCCCCTCCGTGGGAAGGGCCGTTCATTGTGAGCAAGGCTATGCACAATGATGCCTACTATCTAGTTGCCGCACAGGCACCCCAGAAGAACAGGCCGGATAGAGCTGGAGAGGAATCTAAGCGCCCTTGGAATGTAGCTCTACTCCGAAGTTTTCACTCATGAGCAAACTGTGTATGTACTTCCTTATCCGAGTTAAAATTCTATTCGGTAATCTGAAATTGAACTCGGGGACTGCCCTCGTCCAAATTGCTCCTTGTGTTTCTATTCTTGTTCTTACTTTGTCTATTCGGTTGAACCACTTAGAATTTCAAAAAGCATATAAAGTAGTGTGTTTAAACCCACGGGCCAACTCTGCGACTCTGCTGCTGTCCGCAACCCGGCTTCATGGCAAGCCAGAGAACAAGCCAAAGGTCAATGAACACACGAAAAGCTGCTAAGGAAAGGAAACGTGTGGCAACCGAATAGAGTGTTCTTTACTGCTTTCTTTCTTTTCGGCTAAGTGGTGGGCAGCGTTACTATGATTTTTCTAAGTGGCTAAGTATTTGAAACTCCAACTTTGAACTCTTGTGACTCGACTACCAAAAAAGCAACAAGTTGCAGGTAAGAGCTGAGATAAAAAAAGGAAGAGTGGATAAAAAATGCAACTCGGGGACTTGCATAATAACGCAACCCGGCATTGAGCCAGAGTTGCTAAAAACTTCAACTAAAATAAAACTGAGTAGCAACAAAGACTTAATAGTATGGATACATTTGCACCCGGCATCCCGGGGATCTAATCAAAGTTCAAGGTAAAAGTTTTTCAGGCATCACTCTTTGGTAGCGGCGGTGTTGTCCGCCTTGGCGCTATCAGCATCAGCTTCAGAGTTGGCGTTGGCAGCTGGTTCTGAGGTTGCAGTGGCAACCGAGATGGGATCCGTGGCAGAGGTAGATGCAGCAGACTGGAAGCTGGGCATCGGGAAGGTGCTAGTCGCGCCCAGCTCGGGAGCCGCTTGCTGGATCACCATCTCGGTGGTGATGGTGCCCTCCTGGGCGTTGGGTTGCGGCTTCTGCATCAACCTTGGCCTTCCCCTTCTCGACGGCTCCCTTTGCTGCGTCCTGCTCAAACACGCTCAAGTCCTCCGACTCGGTGTCATCTTCATCATCCTCATCCTCGTCTTCAGGCTCAGTGTCTGGCTCGGGGAGGCCGTCGATGTAGGTGGCGGTGTCAGCATAGGAGGCTATCTCATAGGCCACTGCCTTCCGGCGAGTGACGCAGTCGGGATTCTTAGTCCACTTGGAGTCTTCACGCATGAAGAGGATCCTATCAAGATTGATATTCTCATACCAACTGGTGATGAAGTGGAGTAGCTGATCATCTCTAGCCCTAGCTGCAGAGGCGCGCCATTTATTCAACTCGGCCTTCACGCCGTTCAGCTTCTCGGCGATCTCGCGGAAGCTGTCTGGCGCAACTTGGTCCGGCCAGAACAGATCGTGCAGCTTGTATGCGATGGACACCATGGAGGTGCCCAAGCCCTTGAGTTGGCGGAGTTGAGATTTGATGCTCAGAAGATTATCATTGCTAGTAGACTTGGTGTCGATGGGCATTCCGGATTCAGCTCGGAGTTGCCTTGCCTTCGCCAGAGCAGGCGTGCTAGCGGCGCGGAGATCAGGGAAGATATCTAAAAAAGAAACCAATAAGAGTTAGAAAGGGAGGCAGAGAAGAGATGGAACCAGGTAGAAAAGTGGCAGAGAAGAGGGACAGCCAGGTGCAGAGAAGAGGAAACTTACGTTTGAGATCCACCATCAGCGCTTCCAGTTTGATCTTCCAGTCCTCCTCGTCAGCAATGTGCCTGTCTTCAATGCTGCGTGCGTTGGAGATCTGGAGGATGAGTTGCTCGTTGTGCTTCTTTAGCATCGAGATCTCCATCTCAAGCGCCTTCTCTTTGGCCTTGGCAGCTGTCTTGATCTCGTCCTTCTCGGCGACCTGGTCGAGGGCGTCCTAGAGGGCAGATTTCAACTTGACCTGCATTTCTTCAAACTACGCCCTCTCGGCGGTGCGCTCTTTCTCGAGCTCTGCATCTCGGGTCTGCAACTGTTGCCGCACCTCGGCAGGCATGAGGCAGTCTTGGTGTTGCTCCCGGAATTTCTTGTATTCTTCTGCAAAGAGAACAGCAGTGTCAGCAGAGTAACCAGATAGATGAATAGACACAATTGCAGAGAAGAGAGAAAAGGACTCACCCTCCAAAGTAGCAATCTTGCTCTGGGCTGAGGCAGCGAAATCTTCGCAGTCGCGATGCTTCTCCATCAGTTCGTTGAGCTTGCCTACAGAGTAACCAAGTTAAAGCAAATAGCAAACAAACGGGCGTAAACACAAAAGGCACAAACCGAATTGCTGAGAGCTTACCTTCCACTTCAGAAATCTGGAGAGTTTTGTCCAATGCCGCCTGCTCCATCACTGCACTATCCTTCTTCTCGGCTTCAAGAGCCTCGAGGCGGTCCTTGGCAATGCGATGGTTCCAGAGCAGCCGGCGGAACACTTTTGTCCTCTTGAGGAGGCTATTCTGTAGAAGTGAAGAGAAAGAGTTTGAGAATTTTGGAAGATTTGGCCCGAGAAGACGGCAACTCGGTTTAGTGTCCGTCTACTCGGCCCGAATCTCGGGGACTGGGGAGTGGCTAAGAGGAAAAGAAGAACAGGAGAGAAGAGAAGAGGAACAGAGAAATTGCAACTCGGAAAAAGCAAGAAAGGAAAAAACACTTACAGCATATGATTGCTCGACGTCCTCGGCGGCTTTGTGGAGGCAGAACAGCTTCCCGGCCAGAGTGCAGGTGGGGGAGGCCATGGTCATTGGAACAGAGCCAATATCGGCTTTGTTCCAGTCGACGCAGTAGTGATCAACTAGACCAGCGTAAGGCCATTCCACTTTGGGATGCCATGAGCATCGCTTTCCCAAACTTTGTCCACAAATGCTACCCGGTCCAGGACCGCGGTCAGGCCCTCCGATTTTATCTCATCCTCTTCGGCTTCGCGCGATATGAGCGAAGGAACTGGTGCTGGTCCCTTGCCCTTGGACTTGACGTCGACCGCTTTGGCCTGACCTCCCTTCAAGGCAGAAAGCTTCTTCTCGCCTTTGGCCAGTGAGATATCATGTTGCTTGGACACCTCCAGCAGGTATTGTGGCCAGCTATCTTGCGCGCGGACAGCAGATCCAGCAGCAGCCGATTTGCTGCTAGAGGTGGGCCCGCCGATGGTGATTTGTGTGCTCTTTGTTACCGGCTTTCCGTCTGGCGCAATCGGTGGCTTGGGTGGTGGCATCTGGTCTCCAGCCTGCGCAACTTTGCACGGTGGATTCTTCCGTGTAGGCGCAGCTTCAATCTTGGTAGCCTTCTTGGGGCTAGGAGCAGTGTCCGCCCGAGAAGCGAACGGAGGCATTTGGCGTGAAGCAGACGGGAGCGCTTGCTGAGAAGCGGTCGTTGATACAGTCTGTTTTGGTGGAGGGATTGGCGCGTCGGGTCGAGTCGCCTGCTGGGTAGGCGGCACGGGGGGGCGGCTACCCGGCGCAGCATCTGGCTGCACTTTGCTCTGGCCGGCGGGATCCACCACAGTTTCTTCTACCCGCTGCTTGGCAGCGGGATCAGGTCTTGTGTTTGTTACTTCCTCTACCCGTGGCTTGGCCGCGGGATCGTCTTGAGCTGCAGCTTGAGTATCCTGCTGCTCGGTGTTGTCATCGTGCCGCTCCAGGGCGGCACGGTCTTGATTCTCGGCATCTTCTTCTTCAGCATTCTCCCCAGCTGATGCAGCTGGGGGAGAGGGAGACATCTCGGTGTGAGCAGCATCCTGCGCAGTCTGATGCTTGTCAGTCTGCTGCTCCAGGTTCTCATCATCAACATCATCACCAGCGCCAGTGTTCTCGGCGACGGTATCTTCTTCCAACTTAATGGGAGAGGACGCACGCGTCCTATCCTGCTGGGCTGGCTCTTCTTCCTCGTCTGAGAGATCGACGAGCTTCTCAAGGTCCACGACGGCCTTCCTCTTGGTGCGAGTGGGGCCTGCAGCGACATCAGCGTCCAGGGGGCGCTGGAAGAAAGAAATGGTTCAGAAAGGAAGAAGCAGAAGAGCATAGCAAGAAGCAGTGACGAGTTGGTATTCGGATGGAGTAACTTACCCTTTGGTGGTGGGGGGTTGTCTTCTGGCGGTGGTTTTCTTTCTCTCTGTCTTCTTGGCTTTCTTCGGAGGAGGCTCCTGGTCGGCACTGCCCACCCTCTTCCGAGTTGTGGGAGCAGCCACAGATAGAGGATTAACCTCCAGGGGCTCCTCGTCTTCGTCCAACTCAGGATCCTCTGCAGAGTAAAAGAAGAAAGGAATTCAGAAACAGAAAGGGAAATCAGAGTGCGCTACTCGCAAGCAGAAAGGTGAACTTGGTCACCTTCGTCATCCTCGGACCAGTCCCGGATAGACGCGTCAACTCGGTGCTTACCAGGCTGATTGGCGTGAGGGATGCACAGGGTGTCTTGGGTGTCGTAGGCGGTCTCATCGTCCTCTTCTCGGTCATCTGACCAATTGCCCTCGAAGACTTCATTATCTTCTTCTCCCTGGCGATCGATGTGTTGTAGAGGCAAACAGATAGCACAAGTGAGTTGAGTTCTCAGCTAAGGGTTTCTACTCGACATGGCGTGCAAACACAAAGCATATAAAGCCAAAAGGATATTGGTGATATTCTACTCGGATTAGCATGTAAACACAAAGCATATTCAGCTAAGGGTTTTTACTCGACATGGCGTGCAAACACAAAGCATATAAAGCCAAAAGGATATTGGTGATATTCTACTCGGATTAGCATGCAAACACAAAGCATATTCAGCTAAGGTTTTCTACTCGACATGGCGTGCAAACACAAAGCATATAAAGCCAAAAGGATATTGATGATATCCTACTCGGTATCAATGTACAAAAGCAAAGCACCGAAGGCTAACCTTTCCAATGGGCTTGAGGCGGCTATACGGCACGAAGCCATACATCCAGGTGTCGGAGAGCGTTGTCTGCATGATGGACCTAGCCCAGATGGCCACCTCGGCTGTGCTAAGCTCGAATGTCGTCGTCCTTGTGCAATCTCGGGGTCCTCCCATGTGGCACATCTTGTGCGGTCGACGCTGGAGTGGGAGCACTCGGCGTGATATCCATCACGCGATGGGATCGTCGGGCGGAGCTCTTCCGAGACCAACTCGGTCAGGCACCGCTCAACCTGGAGGACATCCTCGATGGTCTTCTTGGGGTCGTAGCCCCATTTCTACTGGGTGGGTCGCGCATTCTTGAACTTTGGAAGCCCGATTCGGTCCTCGATAGGCTTCCCCTTCTCGGGAGCAACATTCTTCACATACAAGAATCTGCACTGCCACTTGCGCACAGTCTCCAACTCCTTAACCCGCGGGTGATGCCCGGTCTTGCGCTGTATCATCATGGCGCATCCGGTCTGGGTCATCGTGCGAGCGCTCTTGGTGTGCCCAGGATTGGGAACACTCTGCTTTCGGAAGAAAAAGTACCTAGCCCAAGTGTGGATGGTTGGGTAGACGCCTAAGAAGGCTTCGCACACTACAGCGTGGATAGAAAGCATGACGAGGGCGTTGGGTATGGTGTGGCTGGAGGCCAAAATGACGGAGGAACTCGGCAAAGAATTCCGAAACCGGAAGGCTGAATCCCCTTTTAAAGTGGGCGAGAAAGACGACGTATTCGTCCTTCTCGGGCTTGGGGATGATTTCAGTACCTGGGGGCCTGCACACGACGCCGGGAGGAACGCGGCGCGTGTTGACGAGCCACTGGCAGTCTTCTGCCGTGACTTCTGATCCTTCCCAGCCGGCGCGAGCGGCGGCATCATCATCTCCGTGAGAAGCCATGGAGGCGGAAGCACTCAGGGGAGATTGGAGGCGGAGGTGAGCGAAGGAGTTTCTCTCTGTCTCTCTCGCGGTGCGTGGAGCAGCGGCGCAGCAAGTATTTGCGGTGGCGGTGTGCTCGACGGCGGCGGAGAGGCGAGGGGGCGCGAGATTGGGAAGAACTGGAAAGAAGGGAAGGGAGCGTCGCGGGGGTATTTATCTCGCCCCCGCGAGTTGCCGTTACTGATGGATTAATCGTGGATTGATCGTGCGCGGAGATCGTGCGGCGTGGGTTGCGCAACCGTTAGAAACGCACACAGCACATATCGCGCGCGTAACGGGCGCAGTTAATCCCACGTCAAGATCGTGGGCACTCGAGTACGGTTGAGGTGACTTAACAGGCTAGTGGGCCAGGGTTGCATTTATTGGCGCGTGTCCTGCCGTATCCCAGGCACCGAGGCGTCGGGGGCACAGGGGTGTAACACGTGCCCCGTAGCGACACGGAGAGGTGGATTCGCTCCGATTCAGCGGGAGCGAGTTCGAAATTTCGCTAAGTCATTCTATTCGGCAGCTCATGAGAGAAATGGCTCTACTCAGCTACCAGGAAGGTGTTCTCGTGAGCACTGTTGAAGAGATTCGAGAAGGAGTTACTGGTTCAAGTTGGAGTGCAACTCGGCATTGCTCGTTCATGAAGACAGTTTCTGTTTTAAGCTGGCAGGACCCAGTGAACAAGTTCGCAGGACTCTACCAGCTTCGGGGACTAATGTCGGGGGGTTACCCCCGAGTAGGGGTAAGGCAAGTGCTAAAGGCAAGGTCAAAGGTGTTCTTTGACCGGGTAGATGGCTACCCGGTACTTGCTACCCGGTAGGTTTCTATCCGGCCGTACTAACCAATGGCCAAGAGGAGAAATCAAGCAAGTTATGTTCGTCCGAGTAGAGAAGTTGGTCCGAGTAGAGGGAGTGCTTTCCTACTCGGGCCAGAAGTCAATGGAGCCGTTCTGACAAGGGATCCCGCGTATCCTGTGTCCGTACCGGCGTGCGGTTCAACTTACGGAGCGCGTGATTATCCGCGCTACGGCGTGGCTACAGTGCGGTAGGCGCCTGTCAAGTCCTGTCACTGACAGAGGGGACAGGACAGGGCTAGGGGCCTACCCTATCTCACTGACATGGTGGACAGGTCCCATCTCCGAACGGCGCGACGACTTCCCGCACCCGCGTCAGCGAGAAGCCGAAGGCGTGCTCTGTTCTGCAGTGTGCATGTCCCATCAGTCGTACCTTATATTCTTTTTCTATTTGGCTGGGCACCAGTATATAAGGTGCCCTGCCTCCTCCTGCGCGAGGGACGTTGCCTTATGATCCAGAACGTTGCCTCACTTCACATAGAGAGAACTAGAGAGAGCTAGAGTAGCTACCCGGCTGAAGGCCTGATTTGTACTGTGGCTACTCGGTAAACACACATATAGAGAGAAAGGCAGGAGTAGGGGTGTTACCTCCACACGAGTGCCCTGAACCTGGGTAAGATCTGGTTGTTTGCAGTGTTTGAGACATCCTACACGCGGCTACTCGCTGTGTGATCCCTCCCCGATCACCTCCAGCGTCCATCGGCCATGCGGACGAGGAGACGCATGAGAATAAGCGGGAGTAGGACGCCATTGCGGCTTCCCAGTTCGTGCAGCAGGCCGCCTCCTCCAGCTGCTCCTCCTCCAACGACCACGACTCCAGCGAGGACTAGAGACGGCGCGGTGGAGGGAAGAAGAGGTCGGGCATTTTGGCCATAATAGGTGTAGGGGTGTGGCGATGATTCCAACTAGGGTTCATCGCCGCTTATGTAAATCAAGTGTTTGTGCTGGATTCCGGTCTGTATTCCGGCGATGAACAATTAATTCCCCGTGTAATCTCGTATGTGCTGAACATTCAGTTTCAGTTTACGTGGTCTGCTACGATCCACTATCACAAGAACTACAAAACTGACGAAAACGCAAACTGAAAACCTAGTTTTTGGTTTACGGGTAGCGCTAGAGATCACTGGTAGAAAAAAGGCCTTCCATACGCCCCCTTTAGTCCTCAAAATATACGAACCGTGATTAAATGGGTCTTTAGTCGCGGTTCACCAGTCGACCCGCGACTAAAGGTCATGAGTGGCAGTTTGGGAAGCGCGCGGAGGGCTTTAATCCCGGTTGGCCTGGCCACCCGCGACTAAAGGTCCGAACTGCTGGCCTCCCGGTCTTTAGTCCCGGTTGGCCTGGCCACCCGCGACTAAAGTTCCAAACTGCTCGGCTCCCGCGCGGTCCTTATTCGCGAGCGAAGGCAGAAGGCCTCATTGCTACAGTGCGCGCTCGGCTCTCTCTTCTTCTTCCTCTCTTTTTCTTCCTCCACACCATGGATTCTCCCGTTTTCAAGATTCTAAAGGTGGCCACACCATGCGGCAAGACTCTCCACGTCGCCTATACCAATATTTGCTAGAAACTCCCGGAAGCTCTTAACCATTTGAGCAAACTCTATGAAGCCGATGAACACCACAAGTTCTTTGGGCTTGATCTCGAGTACACGGCCAATCAAAAGGATGTGGCCGTCATCCATATTGCTTACAGGGAAACCGTTCTGGTCTTCCAATGGGCAAGGTACGCACACGATCTCTCTTGTAGGAAAATTGTGTTGTCATGTTGATAGCAATAGTGATATGTAACATTTGTACTAGAGAGGAAAATTGCATAGGGTAGCAACATTTGTAGAGAGGAAAATTGCATAGGGTAGCAATATGGCATTTTCGATTTGTTGTTACATTGAAAGAATACACTTGTTGCAACAATATGTAACATGTGTTCCATTTTTGTTGTTGCATTGAAAGAATACACTTGTTGCAACAATATGTAACATGTGTTTCATTTTTGTTGTTGCATTGAAAGAATAAACTTGTTGCAACAATATCTATAACATGTGTTCCATTTTTGTTGTTGCATTTGACAGAATACACTTGTGTTGCAACAATATCTAACATGTGTTCCATTTTTGTTGTTGCAGTAGTGCAAAGAAATGTCCAGAACTTATGGATTTTCTTGTCAACAAAGGTTTCGACTTTTGTAGCGTCGATATCACAAATGACCAGCAAAAGATGATGCGCACGTGGAATATTGAGATACCTGAAGACCACTACATTGATCTTCAGGACTTGATCCATTTTGATGAGCCGGGGCCCAAGACCGGGATGGCTCAGATGGCAACTGCCTTCATCCACCACGACTACAGAACGATGAAGAGTAGTTTCCCCTCGAGAAATCACAACAATTGGGGGAAGAACCCACTTGACCTGATCAATCTCAAGTATGCAGCAATAGATGCATATGTTGCGTTCGAGTTGTTCCGCATCTACTCTTCGATGCAGCATTAGATGCTATGTTTGCATTATTCGAGACTTTCTATATGTAGTACTACTATTATGTGCTATGTTTGCATTCGAGACTTTATATATGTAGTACTACTATTATGTATTATATGCCCTATATTATTTCTATTAATTGTGTATGTGTTTAAGTACCGCTGTGTTTAAGACTAACTCCTTTGCAAAATATTTGAGAAAACGAGTGAAAAACATGGAAAACAGAAGGTTACTTAAATGTCTCAAAACCTTTTGAGAGAAGAAGACTAATGAAATGGCTAAAATAAAACCAAGGGTTAAAAAAGACATGATGCATTCATAAGGACTGGAAATAGAAGAGATTTAGAAAAGGGGAAACAAAAGATTTCCTAAGATTAATACATATGACCACTTAATCAAGATGCATTCATAAGGACTGGAAAACAGTGAGATAAAATATTTTTCTGAATTTTTTGATATATTATTTGTATTTTTAAGATTTTAAAATGAAGTAGTTTTATTTTTATGATTTTTTATATATTATTTGTATTTTTAAGATTTTAAAATAAATTAATTTTATTTTTCTGAATTTTTTGATATATTATTTGTTTTTTTAGATTTTAAAATGAATTAGTTTTATTTTTCTGATTTTTTTAGAAATAATACAAATTAAAAAGTTAATGTTTATTTATTTATTCAAAATTATTACTTTTGTTTATTAAAAGATTTATTTGAAATTCAAACAATAAAGAAATGTGGCATCGACCAACATGTTAATAGGATTGATATGATACTAGTATCACATACATGCGTGCGAAACACTTGGATGCGGGACAGGATGGAACTCGGAAGTTAAGCGTACTAGTGCTAGAGTAGTGGGATGATGGGTGACCGAGCGGGAAGTATGACCACGAGTATGTAATTTGACTAGAGATAATTGTAGTTAGACACTAAACAAATAATACAAATTCTGAAAAAAAAAGGAAGTGAAAAATAATTACAAACCCAAATGAATTAAAAAAACAACGAAATAGCTTTTAGTCCCGGTTTGTGTAAAAACCGGGACTAAAGGTCCTCCGCCCACGGCGCACGCCACCCGCCCACGTGGACGGGCCTTTAGCCGCGGTTTCGTCAGAGGCGCGACTAAAGGGGGGCTTTTAGTCGCGCATATTTAGTCCCGGTTGCACGGCCGGGATTAATGGCCTTTGGAAACCGGGACTAAAGGACTATTTTCTACCAATGGATGCTCTTAGCTACAGACGATGGATCACTCTCTATGATTCTTTACTATATTTACTTTTTGCATGTGTGCTCAATTCTATTTTGGGCTATCAAGGATGGCCAAGAAACTTAAGTATGGTATTTGGAAAAAACAAAATTAGGTGCACGTATACTGTACTTGTTATTACATGATTGCACTTGGCTCCCTATACTTACGTTACCCTAGGTTGATGCATGCATGCCTTTATACACTACTAGGAAAATGGCTATAGGAGTGATGATACCCGTGACGCACTTGAACTTTGGCACGTCACGCCTATTACCCGCGGCGCACGCCCGTTTCGTGCGTCGCGCCTAAAGGCATACCCGCGACGCACCAAACATACGGCGCGTCGCGCCTACGTGTGGGGCCGGGGTGGCGAGCCTCCGAGGCATACCCGCGACGCACCTTGGCAGTGGTGCGTCACGGTTATGTTAGATACCCGCGGCGCACCTTCCATTGGTGCGTCACGGCTATCCTTTCGCCTATACTAGGACTGGCCTGTCCTCTCCTTCTTCCTCTTCGATCCACATCCACGCCTCTGCCCTCCCTCTAGTCGCCGCCACCACCTCGCCTCTGCATCGACCTAGGAGGAGGAGGAGCAGGCGCAGGACCAGGTCACTGCCGTCGACCACTGCGCCGTCGTCGTCCCGTCTCCATCGACCTCGAAGCCCGACGAACAAAGGTGCGCCGCCCCCTAGTCCTCTCCCTCCCCTTCTCCTCGATCCCGCCCCCTAGGTGCGCGTGGATCCCGCCCCCTCGATCCTTCTCCTCCTAGGCCGCATTGACTATGGAGAATTTGTTGCCATGATGACCAAGGGCAATATGGGGGTCGGGCGAAGAACAATGAGAAACAGCTTGAATATCAGCATGAGGGACGCACCTGGTGCAGTCTAGGCTTCCACGATGTACAGCTTGTGGCTTTAGTTTCTTCCTACCTTCCTTGCTCTACGAAGCCTTTCTGCAGTTTTTGAATGTTGTCAAAATGTCGGTGTGGATGTGTGTTTCTGGGGATTCTGATTTAGCTCGTCAATTGATTCGACAAAATGCATACTACGCTGGGTTGATATGATCTCACACGTTGTGGATGCTTACTCCCTGCAAATGTTCAGTGAATTACCTCGCACTATATCTACCTGGAATTGTTAACTCTTAAAATGCCCTATCCCAATGCAATGTGCCCAGATTGATGATCTGTCCTGGAGTGATGTTGCTTCTTGTTTGATGTAGATTGATGTAGATTCTTTAGCATGGGAGGAAAAGTGAATCAATTTATTCGAATATGAGTTTGATGTCTAGGTTCAGCCCTGAGTTGTTCCTGGTTACATAAAGGAAAAAAAAATATACTCATTTCAGCTTTTACAAAGCTGCAATCCTTTGTTATAAAAGAGAATTGAATGCCTTTAGCTGTGAACTGAAACATCCTATATGTCTTGTGATTTGGTCATTTTGTACATTGGGAAGGATGTAATTAGGCAGCTTTGATATACAGATAAATAACATGTTTACATTTTTTTTCTTTTTTCCAAGAGGTGATGAAATCCTTGGTCGGTCGCTGGATTGTGCATAATCATCATGCCTACCTATGTTACTAGAAAGCCGGTTTAGGATGTGCAAGAAAGGTGCTACATATATTTCCATGGTTCTGCTAAACATTATCAATTATGTATTTGCTGACTTCCAATAAAGTTTGGAAGAGTCGTGCTTATAAGACCATTATTTGCCAATTATTTAACTTTCTTGTGGTCTATTGGCACCGCAAACTTTCTTGTGGTCTATTTAGGTAGCTAGGAGCAAAGATAGTACGAGGCCAGAGTGTTGAAGCAAATAGCTCTATCCCCACGGAGATGACATGTGATCTGTTGATGAATCCCGGTGTTTAGAGAGTTGTAAGGATGATTTGTGCATTTGCAAAGCAAACATCTAGAACATATTGTAAATTATGACGCGAAAGTTTAAACGAAACAGAGTGACCGGTGTTTCCCTTGACATGACAAAATAGGTTTACATCATTTGATAGCACATAAACCTCGAAGAAGGGTGAGTATCCAAACCACATAGAGACGAGCATACTCCATAAATTAGCAAGGCATAATTGAATAATCTTATCAGCAGAGATGTTATGTCCTTTATAGGATCTCTCACTACTACTGTTAACCTCTCGGTCTTTGATGGCTTGGTGACAAGCAATAAGCACAGGTTATCTACTTCATCTTGCTGCCCCTGGAATTATTATCTGATAGGAAGTGCCCAGGTTTTTGTTGTGTGTGCTTGAGCTGTGTAGCTCGAGCTGTGTGGTGCAGGAGAAGAAATGTACTTTGTAAACATTTCTTGTGTTGGTGATGGTGCTGGTGAATCTTGTTTTGGAAATCTGTCCGGCCATCGAGCCGTTTAAAACTTTGCAGGGAATTCAAATGAGTTGCCCATTTTCGCCGAAATGTTGATTAATTTCCGTTTCGGCGAGAATCGGGCACTCTAGTGTTAGAGAATTAGCAAAGGTCATGCCGAAGTTTTCACGTGAATTTAGGACTTAGCCATTTTCCCGTGATAGGAGCGATGTCGGATGTTATCTGTCACATTTAATTTTCAATAATGCGTATTTCCATGACAAATCAATGGTCTATGTCCCCAAGTGTTGCTTTGTTTTTGGATATTCCATTAAAGTAGATAGCCTTTCTGCATTTGTTTTGTGATAGGTAGGTTCTGCCATTTGTCTTTGTTTTGTGATAGCTATGCTCCTCTAACCTCTATGTGTACTTTCTTAATTTAATAGAACATGGCTTGCGAAGTATGTCGGTCTCGATGTGCCCAAGGACGATTCACGGGGACTTCTTTTATGCTTCAGCTCCACGACGGTGACGTTGATTCGTTGGTAATTAACAATTCTTTTTATGTTAACTTGTTCTTTCGTTTTACTATCTAGCTTGAGACTTGTGTTTATTAACAAAATATTCTTTATATTTCTTTTTTAGATTCTACCATGCAATCTTCGCGAAGAATTCAACGAGTTAGTTGGCAGTAACGTGGATTTCAATGTTCACGGGACCACCTACATTCTTCGAGTGAAAAAAGAAAGAACGAAGACCTACTTCTGCAGGCAAGCATTGCAGGTTCTCATCGCCACGTACAATTTAAGCGGAGGTGATTACATTCACTTCTCTATGGAAGGACCGCAACCTCGCATCAAAATTGTGTATATGGGCGGGATTGCGAGCGAGGATGGCGGGAGTGAGGAGGAAACTGAGAACACCGAGGATATGGACACTGAGGATGATATGGACGAGGATGACCCATGGAAACATGTGGTGGTTGCTCAAAGAGCGAATCTTAGCGAGTTTGAGAAGGACCGTGTCCTTCAGAAACTTGCCCAGATAGATAGCTACATCGGGTCCCCTTTCGTGCATCGCATCACCAACACTAACATCTCCAATGGACATGTCATGGTATGTTTCTTAACACTTTCTTATTCGTATAGTTGCTTATGTTCTTAACACTTTATTATCCGGTATTTGACATTGTGCTTTTATTCTTTCTTGGAATTGTGTGTTGTAGAAAATACCTTTGGCGGTAGCGGACAGTGCTGGCATGGAGCATATGGGTACCATTGGAGTACGCCGTGGAGAATCAGGACCTGTCACCGTAGTTCCGATCACCAGGGATAACGCTGATGGTCGGGTCATCCTCAACTCTCAAGCATGGAGCCAGTTCCATTCCGCAAGAGGTGGTATGGAGGTTGGCCGAGCTATTCTGATCACCATGAGGGATAGTGACATCGCCAACTTGGACATGATGATGGTCATCGACTACATCCGCGCCCGCTAGATAGATTATGTGGTGATGATCGAAAATATGTAATATGGTTGTTTTCGAGACTAACTCCTGGATTTATTAGTAGTATATATGTTTGTTTTCTAGACTATGTAATATTTCTGCTATGAAAATTTATTCTATCAATTGCATACCTGTGTTTGAGCTATTGATATTCTTCTGTATTTTGTGTACTGACATTCTTCTGTATTTGAGCTGTATATACCTGTATAAATACGGTACTGCCTTTTAAAAAAAAATACAGCATAGAATAGCCGTGACGCACCTAAATTACTAGCCGTGGCGCACCTTCGGAGTTAGGCGTGACGCGCCCAGAAATAGCCGCGGCGCACCTAGCCCGTGCGTCACGGGTATTAATAGGCGCGGCGCACCAGCTCGGTGCGTCACGGCTAAACCCATAGGCGCGGCGTGATAGCCGTGACGCGCCCAGGTGCGTCACGGATAAGCAAAATGGTGCGTCACGGGTAACCTTTTCCCTAGTAGTGATAGTAGTATTTCTTTTGGCAACATGTGATATAGATGCACCGCTAATTTCTTATTAATCAATTAGTCCCGCTTTATGCATTGTTGACGTTGCTGGCTTATTCATCAGAGCACTAGCTAGATTGGTGTTGTATGTGTGCTCAACCCTGATAAAATATTCTACAACTAGGTAATGTCTAATTAGACAGTCGCTAGTTTTAAAAATTGGGCTAGAAAGCCCCCCTTTTTTTTTCTGAAAACAGGTGTGAAAAGCTCAAAATTTGCGGGCAAAGAGCAAAAAAAATGAAAATCTAGCGCAAAGAAACCCCATAAATGTGTGCTAAAGCCCTTGAAAATATGGGGTATCCAAAACAATAAGGGCGGAAAAACTGACAAACGACAATATGATACACCACCTGCAAAATATGGCAGGAAACACCATGACGACGTCTTCATAACGTTGTGCCCAGGAGCGAATTTACCAGGTAGTCTTCATTAATCCTACCCTCCAGTCTTGCCAAAGAAATATTAATTATACATCGTACTGCATTTAGGTATGGATAGAAACTACAATTTTTGCTGCAGAGATGAAAAAGATCACGTAAATAAGATCAAGAATATGTGGTTTGCATCTATTTGTAGGACCAACTTCGTTGCATGCGGGAATAAATGTTACGAGCCCAACTAACTACGGCCTAATTTATTGAGAGTAACCAAACTAAGACGTTTCAGAAGTTAATTGGGTGATCTAAAAAGTAGCTAATTGAGTATGTTGGTCGATAAATTAATGAATTGAGCAAGTGACATATGTTCAAAATTACATAGATGCTAATATAAGAGGCTTCAAAGCCATATTATTGTTTCCAAGGGTTTTTGTGTAATCACGATCTTTAACTTACTATTGTATCACTTATTTTCCTGAGGCTCAAGTGACTTAATTTTTGCGTATGATTATATAGTCGCGTGATAATTTTGTTTCTATCTCAATGTTTCATAGTTTTATGTTCTTACTTCTGTGGATCTTAATTATTGTACAAAAGATTGGATCATATTTTATACGTTGATAGTGGTTTAGCTTAGTCCTTTATCAGTCTTAGCCCACCCTCCGATCTCATCCTAGGCTCGCCACTGCTTTTATGTTAATATTTTTAAAAATATATTTTGATGTTAATCACTAACCTTCATAATTTTGTTGTTATATAGTGATCGGTTGGCATTTAATTGATTGATATCGATGCACTACCGAGCCACATCAATTCTTGTTCCATGTCTGTACAATATTTTATGGTTCTCCCCTGATCTTGTTAAAAAATTATATCATTAGAACTTTATTGGAACACAAATTTAATTTCAACGCTACAACTTTCGTTACATATAACCGAATTTCATTGGTCAACTGATGGTCAAACCTAGACCTAGAAATACACATACGCCACCTAATGGGCATGTGGGAGTATCCAATTTTGTGCGATGTGTCTATGCATATATCTTTTCCATCATGTATCTACCCGTCAGTCTTAACCAACTAACTTGGCTAATTAGGATGGATGAATTTTAGACTATGTGTCTACTCATGCACGCATGCTAGTGTAGTTGCTTCGTGGGTAGTTTAGTATTTAGCAACTAGAAATTAACGCGCCTTTTGCATAGATTGCTCGTTAGGCATACATGCATGATAGTAGTATCAAACATGCAAGTTCGAGGGAGGCCATCACTAGCATGATGTCCGCCATGACCGTCGGCTTCATCTCGGCATTCCTCTTGCCCCCACGATGCGGGAGACGACAATGATACCGGTTCACTAGCGTGCAACCCATCACCCCCAAGCTCGGCTTGACTTCCTTCCACTGTTCGTGCCGCCATACGTGGTATGGTCCACATGACCGCAACCATCATCTCATTCACCATATCGTCTCCGGAGGAAGCAGGCTCGACACCAACACTGATTCACCCAAGCTTTCCATGGCCATGGTGTCCAAGAGCTCGACATATCATGAGGCGTGTAGGTATACAGTCCTGGCGATGAGCTCTAAACCTATGTCTCGGCGTAATACAGTGGTAGCATGATCTTGTCTAGGAACACGTTTTTTCGGTGTCTTTCTCTCTCTAGCCATCACTTCTTTTCCATCTCCCGTCTTCTCACCTTGATCTATTCTGGGGAGGACATCGCACCTTTGTCGTTGTCGGGTATGCCGTCCATGGTGAGAACCACTGGTAGAAAATAGGCCTATAGTCCCAGTTCGCAAAGGCCATTAATCCCGGCCGCGCAACCGGGACTAAATAGGCGCGACTAAAGGCCCCACCCCCTTTAGTCGCCCCTCTTACGAACCGCGGCTAAAGGCCCGTCCACGTGGGCGGGTGGCGTGCGCCGGGGGCGGAGGACCTTTAGTCCCGGTTGCCCACATGAATCGGGACTACATGCTATTTCGTTATTTCTTTAATTCATTTGGGTTTCTAATTATTTTTCACTCCAATTTTTCACTCCCTTTTTTTCACTCCTTTTTTTTCAAAAAATTTATTATTTGCTTAGTGTCTAACTACAATTATCTCTAGTCAAATTTCTTACTCGTGGTCAAACTTCCCGCTCGGTCACCCATCCTCCCACTACTCTAGCACTAGCACGCTTAACTTCCGAGTTCCATCCCGTCCTACATCCAAGTGTTTCGCACGCATGTATGTGATACTAGTATCATATCTATCCTATTAACATGTTGGTCGATGCCACATTTCTTTATTGTCTGAATTTCAAATAAATCTTTTAATAAACAAAAGTAATGATGTAATTAATAATTTTGAATAAATAAATAAACATTAACTTTTTAATTTGTATTATTTCTAAAAAATATTCAAAAAAATAAAAATAATTCATTTTAAAATCTTAAAAATACAAATAATATATCAAAATATTCAGAAAAATAAAACTAATTCATTTTAAAATCTTAAAAATACAAATAATATATCAAAATATTCATAAAAATAAAATTAATTCATTTTAAAATCTTAAAAATACAAATAATATATCAAAATATTCAGAAAAATAAAACTAATTCATTTTCCCCTTTCCTAAATGCAAAATAAAATCTGATAAAATTCATGAACCAAACCATATGAAATCTAAACCATATAAAATTTGCAGATCCAAGTTTCGACTATTATTTTGGAGACAAGAACTGTTTTGGCAATGACTATCTGTGAGAATGATTTGAACCTAACTTTTAAAATACATAACCAAAATGGACAAACTAAAATGTTCTGGATAGATATTGAAAAGATCTATCCATAGCACTTAGCCTCACATCAAGGTCAACAACCAAATGAAAATACCATCCTTTTTAATAAAAGACCAGTAGGCTCTTCTATGATTTTTAGAATGAGTTCAAAAATGAATTTTGAAGTAAATCCAACTGGATGAGTTTGGTATTGACTAGATCTATGTTTTCCTGGATTAGATTAATTTTTGGACCTCTAGATTTATTTTTGGTGAACAGATATAGAAACAGTAGTTTTTGGTGAACAGATATAGAAACGGTAGTTTTTCTGTTTTGTTTTTTTTATGTGTTTTTGTTTGTTTTCTTGATGTGTTTTTGTTTGTTTGTTTTGAAATGTGTGTTTGACATAATATAGAAATAATATAGTTAGGAATTAATATAGGAATAATATAGAAATTAATAGAAAGACATATATCCATTACATATATCGAACGCAAGATGCGGTACACAAACAACATCTACTCGAGCTCCGAAGAGTAGATGCGGAACAACTCGAAGGCAACGTATGCATCTATTGCTGCATACTCGAGATTGATCCGGTCTAGTGGGTTCTTCCCCCAATACATGTGATTCCTCGAGGGGAAACGAGTCTTCATGGTTTTGTAGTCGGCGTGGATGAAGGCAGTTGCCATCGGAGCCATCCCGGTCTTGTGCCCGTACAGCTCATCAAAATGGATAAGGTCCTGAAGATCAATGTAGTGATCTTCAGGTATCTCAATACCCAAGCGCATCAACTTCTGCCGGTCTTGAGTGATGTCAACGCTACAGAAGTCGTACCCCTTGTTGACAAGAAAATCAACAAGTTCTGGAGATTGCTTTGAACTACTGCAACAACAAAAATAGAACACGTGTTAGATATGTTGCAACATGTGTATTCTTCCAATGCAACAAACAAATCGAAAATGCAACACTATCCTACAAGAGAGATTGTACGTGTGCGTTACCTTGCCCATTGGAAGACCCAAAACAATCTCCTTGAAGGCAATCTGGATGACGGCAACATCCTTCTGATTCGCCGTATGATGGCTAGGTTGAGACTCCAAGTGCAGAGTGTGTAGCTAGTGGCAAGCCTTCTTCCCCACGAGGGTGACTCGAGGATTTATATCGAACTCTTGGGGAGCCAGTATTTCAGCAGTTGTCTTCCAAGCTTCCTCCAGGATCCTGCAAACAAGTAGAGAATTTTGTGCCCTCAACCTCACCAAGTGGTTGTCAAGCACAAGGTGTGAGACTTCTAAATTGCAATGCAAAACTAAAAGTAAATGTGCAATAATTAAATCTACTACTAAATGCAAATGAGAAAATAAATATGCTATGGATTGTTTTTGTATTTTTGTGATGCAAGTGGTGATGGAGATAATGTAAATTCAAATTGTAGATGCAAGTAAAGTAAATTGCAGCAAAGTAACTAGAGTGTTTTCTTATATTTAAAATAGGACCGGGGTTCATGGTTTCACACTTGCATTCTCTCAAATAAAGTGGTAGACGGTGGACATAAAGAATTACATGTGAGATTACAATAACATGTTTAACATTGAGTACTTTCATATGGGCATCACGTCCTAGCATAGAGATCTATACGGTCATATTGACCCCTCTTATACTCCACCAAGATGCGAAATAAATCATAACACCTCGATAATTAAGGAAAAACCAGAGTATAGCTTAAAGCAATGTGACATGAAGTTGAAGTAAGAACTTGCTAGATCTAGTCATGGAGATTGATTAGTGTCACTTCAAATCCCCGGTAACAAGGTACTCCTTTTTATCCCTAGTGAGGTAACTAAGAAAGGTTTAACAAAACCTAAGTGGATCACTGAACTTCTGTCACTTTCACAGCACTAGCCACCCCCCGTTACTCCAACTAATGCACCCATCACCCCACACACGCTCTCAAGAACTAGATTGATCAAAGCTAGAAAATAAGAACGGGGTACATAAGATACATCTACTCAAATAACTCAAGAGAAACAATTGCAATCTCAGATTCAATAACTCATAGAAAAGATCCACCACATAGGAATTACAACGGTGCCCGTAATCATGCGAGGCAGCTCATACGGATCTAATTAGTGAAGCACATAGAGAGAGAGATACAAGTGCTACTTCCACAAACCCATAGCCCTGGGGTGGACTACTCCCTCTTCATGGAGATGTCGATGGAGACGACGTTGGAGGGGTAGGAGATCACACCGGCGGCGCCCCGCCGGAGTTTTCCCCCTCCAATCTGGAACTCCAGGTCTCTGTTTTGGTGTTTCGGTGTTTCGGCGGCGCTCCTCTCCGTAAGGGTACGGGGGACCCTTTTTATAGTCGGTTTTAGGTCAAGACGGAGTCGGTAAGTCGAAGATGGAAGGAATTGGGGCCACAGGGGCTAAAAGGGGGCCTCTCACACGGCCAAGGAATCTGGCCGCATGGAGGGTCCTCTTTTGGGACTCCTTGCCCAATTCTCGTGGATCCTTCGCCCGCAAGTCTTCTCCTTCCAAAAAAAATGACCCCCGCAGATTTTCAGGTGATTTCGCGGAAGTTTGCCCCCTGAAACGTCAAAAATATAGAAAATGGGGTTTATGACAGGCAGGGTTAATTCCATAAAAGTGGGGTACTTTGTAATTTAACCCCAAAATACTATAAAACATTGAATTATACCCTTATATGATGCAATATGTAATAGAAAACCATGTGAAAATATGCAAAATTCATCTATGCATTTTACATGCATCAACATCCCCAAGCTTAACCCATGCTCGTCCTCGAGTATGAAGGTGATAAAACTAAGATGGGTTTTGCATATTGAAACAATCATGGGATATCAAGGAGGATTATTCATGCTACATATAATCAAATGATTAATACTAGAAATGAGTAGCAATATACAATTCATGTTGTAAGAAATATCAAATATGCAAGCAAAGATGCTTCATGAAAGTTCACAAAGTGTATAATGAAATAAAAGCACTATGGACCACATGCATACAAAAAATGAAAAATAAAATCCTATATTGGTGAAAGAATAGCATAATGGAGAATAGAAAATATAGTGGACACTTTGGAGAAAATTGAGTAGAGGTAAAACATGATCAAGTCTTATTTAGCCTCTAAATTATTCAACTAAAATTACTAATTGAAATGTGGTATCCATTGATCTAGGACTCTCATTGCCCCTTTATCACTAGCATCTTAAAATTGTGAGTATTGAAGTAATGAGAATGACAAGGTGGTTGAAAGCCTCATGCCCCGTGAGTGTGAAACCCTACTCCATGATTACTCAACTTAAGATTCCTAATAAGCTTTGTACAATCATAATAAGTATTAATGACATCATAGAGAACCGCAAAGAGGTACCTCTTGCCCCATGACATGGAAACAAGCCCATGTTACAATGACAAGATGAACAAACGGAGTAGACTCATCATCCTTTTTATTTTCATTCACTATTATGCATAGCTTCTTATTTTATTATAGGATGTGTTGTAGAGTCACTCAAGCTGTAAGTAAATTTCCACCATGATAAAGCATGGCTTGGGTTAGCGGCCCAATGCGTTTCTCTAGTCATATAGATACTTACTCATCAAAACTTACTATTCCTCTATTTCATTTCGGCATGGCAGGAGTCCAAAAACAAAAGTACATGATATCAACCAAATGTAAATTTTTTGTGCAATGTTGAAAGCTTTCCGGTGATACACGTTTATAGCTAGCTCCCAACCACACACTTGTCAAACGCAAAACTTGTGGCTCCCATTATTGGGTCATGTTTATTAGATGCATAAAAAGTAAAGTGTGCCTTCAAAAGTTCGTGAGAGTCCTATTCCAAGTTCAACCCATGACAATTAATAAAGTGAATATCTTAATTTAGAACATAAATAACACAATAACATGGTGAACATACTCGGAATAGCAATGAAGCTAATGGGAATATATGGTGGACTCACTGGAAATACTTGGCTAAGGAGTGTTGGAAACAAGTTTTTACTTGTTGGAATTTTTAAATTTTTGGGCTAGCAAGAGGGAGATAGTTGACCAGCTACTATGCATGCATATGTCCATAGAACTACTCATTTCATGACAAACTAAATAAACCAGCAATTAACATCAAGGACATTAATAAGAGATAGCTCAAGACAACATTATAGCAAATTTCTACACATAAAAAGTCTATAAATCATGCAAACATATGTAGCTCTTCAAATCAACCATGGCATCCCTATTCCAAGTCATAATACTAGCATCCAATAAATTCCAACCCCAAACTACAGTAGCTCAATCTCATATAAAATTATGGTGGTGGTCTTATCAAAACAAAAATAAAAACAAAAACTAGACGCTTCAAGTCTCTACGATAAATGTTTTGCTTAGAAAAACAGAAAGTAGACGTGTGCTAACCAAAAGAGTGTAGATCCAGTGGGGTGTTCATCACATCCCCAAGCTTATGGCTTTTACCATTCTTGGATGTCTTGAGGCGCAACTCCTCTATTCCCTGTGAAAAAACTTCACAAAACATGTTTCTCCCATTCTTTTTCTGTGAGGTGAGATTAGCAAGGACAAACAAATCACATGCTTGTTGTGCAAAATTCCAAATCAAAAGCTCCAGTACATATACAATAAGGTTCATTATGTTGTATGTTCACTCTCTTGCTTGAAATAATCATGGAAATTCGATTCCCAAGCCCAAAGAGTGCATAAAACAAAAGAAGGCAGAATCTGTCCAGAAAAGCAGCAGCAGCAAAACGAATGTTTTTCCCTAAGCTAGACTCGTCAAAAAAATTAAGCCAATTTTTGTGCTTACATAGGACGAAAAGTTGCAGAACATACTAAAAAATTAGCTCCATACGAATTACCAATAAAAAACGTAAAATCATACGGTGAGCAGACTCGTGCTAAAACAGAAATTTCATGCACTAGGATAGCAACTTATAAGTCCAAATGGGTTTGACTTGACTCTTTATTGAAAACTCCAGAATTAAAAAAAAAACTAATATCTTGAGACAACAAGAGGAAACTAGGAAAATCCAAACAAAAACAACCGGGCTGCCTCCCGTAAAGCGCTTTCTTTATAGCTATATAGCTAGGCATTACTTACTTGATAATCAAGAGGGATAAAGCTCATGAGGGAGCTTGTTCTTCAGCGTGCCCCTCTTCCTTGGGAAGTGCTCCATGCTTTTCTTATGAGGGAACTGAAACTTGACATTCCCTTCCTTGGAGTCTATGATTGCACCTGTAGTACGAAGAAAATGTCTACCCAAAATAATAGGACTAGGGGATTTATCCCCCATATCCATAATAATGAAATCAACGGGTACGAAAGTCATGTGCAATTCAATCATAACATCTTTTACTTGTCCTACAACATGTTTAGTAGAGTTATAAGCAAGGACAAATTCACTTGAGCACTTTTCTAAATTTTCTAGTTCTAGCAATTCATATAATTCTTTAGAGAGTACCGATACACTAGAACCTTGATCTAACATAGCATGGTGAATTTCTTTTCCAATTGAAACTAGCACCTTGGGGATCCATGCATCCCCAAGCTTAGGAGGTATCATGGCCTCATTCTTGTACCTAGCAATTTTTTCTTGCAAGACATGATTAGCAATATAAGATCCAAAGCCAGGTTGATTAACGATTATAGTGGGATCACTAGCAAATTTTTGTAGAGTAGCAATAAGTTCTTGCAAGCTACTTTTTTCTAAATCAAGCAATGGATCCTTAATTTCAGTAAGCATCATAATTTCCTCTACTTTACTCTCTAATTTAGCTAGCATGCTTGATTCATGAGGACTAATTTCATCTTTGCTAGCAAGATAAGACATATATGGAAGTAAATATTCAGGGTACTTCACTATTTCATTCAAAGTTTCTTCTAAGCTAGTAGGGACATGCTCACTTGTATTTTCAGCAATATGATCTATATTTTCAATAATAGGAGCAGCAATAGTAATAGAATTCATTCCTACACTAGGTTGTGCTTGTGGCTTTCCTGCTGACATGCTTAATAGAGTTGCTTGATTATCAGCTAATTTTGACAATGCTTTATCTAAATTCGAAGATTGAAGTTGCAATCCTTTAATATCACTAATAATGGATGCAATAGACTTATTTAACTCATGTATCATAGCATTTTGACTAGCAACTTGTTCCATAAGCAATTTATTAAATTCAGAAATTTCACTAGAAGTCTTCCACTTATTTTCATTAGCATTAGGATATGGAACAAAAGGTTTATTTGGCACATAAGGAGGTTTACTATATGAATTGTAAGCATTACCAAAACCATTGCTACCATAATTCCTAACAAAATTAACATCCACACTTTCAGAATTACTACCAACTAGCTCCTGCAAAGTCACATTCTCCATATTTTGTTTATTAATAAAAGCAAGAATAGTGTCCATTTTAGAAGACAAATCATTGGTTTCTTCAATTGAGTTTATTTTCTTAGTGGGATTGGGTGCTCTTTCAGTATTCCATTGACTATAATTTTGCAATATGCTTTCTAATATGCTCTTAGCCTCACCTACAGTTTTACTCATAAAGGCACCTCCAGCAGCAGAATCAAGTATATTTCTAGACATGTAGTTTAGACCATTATAAAAAAGTGTAGTATGGTCCATTCATTTACTCCATGTGATGGGCATGTTCTAAGCACTAATTTAATTGTATCCCATGCCATGGCTACATGTTCATTATCATTTTGCCTAAATGAGAGGATATTATTCCTATTGTGCAAAATTTTAACGGGAGAATAATATTTCTTAATGAAAGCTTCTTTTAAATCATCCCAAGACTTTATACTAGCTGTAGGTAGTGAAAGTAACCATTCTTTAGCCTTTCCTCTAAGTGAAAAAGGAAATAATTTCAGTTTTAAAACACTACTTTCCACATTTTTAAATTTTTGCATATCACATATTTCCATGAAATCATGAAGATGCATAGAGGCATCCTCCATAACACTACCACCAAATTGCTCTCTAGTAATTAAATTCAATAAAATAGGACTTACTTCATAGCTTTCAGCTTGTATTTCATGTGTAGTAATTGGCCTAGCAATGAATTGGTCATTGGGTGTATTTGTGTAGTCACTTAATTTAGTTCTATCACCCATTTTAACAGTTTATATGTAGTTTTTAATTTTTTATACAAAACTGAAAAGTAAAGTAACTAGGCAAATTCGAAATACTAAAATAAACTAGATAACTAAATGCAAAAATAAAATGCAAACTAAAATAAAATATGCAAGACAAAACAAAAACAAGAACAAAAACAAAACAAAAACAAAAACAAGACAAGAAACAAAACAATCTACTTGAAAGAAGGTGGAGATAGAAAGGACGGTACTCACGTAGGTGCAACCTCCCCAAGCTTAGGTGTTTGCACACCTTGTTGGTGATGAAGACTTCTTGTGAGCTCCCTTGGACAACTCCTTCACCTATGGCTCCCCGGCAACGGCGCCAGAAAAACGCTTGATGGCTAGGTTGAGACTCCAAGTGCAGAGTGTGTAGCTAGTGGCAAGCCTTCTTCCCCACGAGGGTGACTCGAGGGTTTATATCGAACTCTTGGGGAGCCAATATTTCAGCAATTGTCTTCCAAGCTTCCTCCAGGATCCTGCAAACAAGTAGAGAATTTTGTGCCCTCAACCTCACCAAGTGGTTGTCAAGCACAAGGTGTGAGACTTATAAATTGCAATGCAAAACTGAAAGTAAATGTGCAATAATTAAATCTACTACTAAATGCAAATGAGAAAATAAATATGCAATGGATTGTTTTTGTATTTTTGTGATGCAAGTGGTGATGGAGATAATGTAAATTCGAATTGGAGATGCAAGTAAAGTAAAGTGCAAGTAAAGTAAATTGCAGCAAAGTAACTAGAGTGTTTTCTTATATTTAAAATAGGACCGGGGTTCATGGTTTCACACTTGCATTCTCTCAAATAAAGTGGTAGACGGTGGACATAAAGAATTACATGTGAGATTACAATAACATGTTTAACATTGAGTACTTTCATATGGGCATCACGTCCTAGCATAGAGATCTCTACTGAAGGGAATATGCCCGAGAGGCAATAATAAAGTGTTTATTATGTTATTCCTTGTTTATGATAGATGTTTATTTCTCATGCTAGAATTGTATTAACCGTAAACGTTGATACATGTGTGATTAATAAACAAACCAACGTTCCTAGTGAAGCCTCTCTTTTAACTAGCCCGTTAATTAAACAGATGATCAAGGTTTCCTGATCATGAACATTGGATGTTGTTGATAACGGGGTCATGTCATTAGGAGAATGACATGATGAACTTAAACCCTAAACTAAGTATAACAATACGATCAAGTCATTTAGTTTTGTTGTTATGTCTTACATTCGGAGTAACATTATTCCTTAGACCATGAGATCATGTTAATCACTAATACCGAAAGAATACTTTTGATGACATCAAACGTCACACCGTAAAAGGGTGACTATAAAGGTGGCATTGGATATTCGGAAAGTATTGGTTGAAGCTCATGGATCGAGAATGGGATTTGTCCATCCAATATGACGGATAGATATACTCAGGGCCCTCTCGGTGATATCACATCAACACCGCTTGCAAGCAAGTGATTTGATCACTAGGATGTTATATCACGGGAACGAGAAAAGAGTACTTGTCGGATAACGAGATCGAACAAAGTATAGTGGATACCGATGATCGGATCTCGGACAAGTAATATATCGCGAGACAAAGGGAAATCGTTACGACGATGAAAGGTTCACACGATCACGAGAGTCATCGTTGAATATATAGGAGTCATCACGGTTTTCCAGACCCCGCTGTTGATTATTGATCGGAGAGGAGTCTCGATCATGTCTATAATATTCACGAACCGTAGGGAGACACACTTAAGGTTCGATGAAGCGTTTAGAGAAGATACGGAATACCGAAGAATATTTTGGGCAGCTCCGGAATAGTTTCGGGAAAATTGAAATAGTTCAAGGGGTTTTTCGTCGAACGGTTGTTAATAGAATTAACAAATGGTTCGAGGTGCTGCATGCAAATGTTTGTTAATGGAATTAACAAATATAAATAAAGAAATAAAAATGTTTTATTTATTTATTAAAGAAAAACCTTTGGATTTTCCAAGTGGGAAATTAAGGGAATTTTGAGTGGTTTTGAGTGGAGCTTCCACTCACATGAAGAGAGGAAGGGGTGGGGGCACCCATGGCTGGCCGCACCCCCCCCTTGGGCTGCCTCCCCCTCCCCTATAAAAGGAGGGTGAGGGCTCTCTCTTCCACACACACTTGCTCACACATTTTCCCTTCCATCCGCTGCTCCATTCCATGGTCTCCGGCTTGGCGAAGCCCTGACCGTGGGATTCTTCACCACCACCACGCCGTCGTGCTGCTGGAATTCCGGAGGGATCTTCTACTTCCGCAACCCGCTGGAACGAGGGAACGGAAGTCTTCATCGAGCCGAACGTGTGACCGATTACGGAGGTGCCGCCGGATTGCGGTGCTCTTCTTCTCGCTCGGGATCGGCGTGAGAACGACTACGCCAACCACGAGATATTTTCTCGTACCACTTTGAGTCTTCGAGGGTATGTTATCTCAAGACTCTCTTTCTCCCCGTTGCCTTTCATCTCATAGATTAGATCTTGGCCATTTGGGTTTATCGCGTGTAGGAAATTTTTTGTTTTCTATGCTACGTTCCCCTTCAGTGGTATCAGAGCCGGATCTATGCGTAGATGAATTGTACGGGTAGAACACATAGGAGTATGTGGGCGTTGATGATCATGTTTTTGTCTCTTTGAGTATTTTATGATCTTAGTGGCATAGTAGGATGAAGCGGCCCGGACTAACTTTACATGTCCACGTACATGAGACTTGTTCCACAACTGACATGCAACTTGAATTGCATAAGTGGCTTGCGGGTGTCGGTTTCTCCTACTATAGTTAAGATCTAATCTACAAAGGGTTGTTAAAAAAATATGTTTTATCAACGTTGTGGTTCTTGTACGTAGATATGAACGGTTCTATCCTCGTAAGCCCAAAGCCACGTAAAATATGCAAAAATAAATTAGAGGCGTCTAACTTGTTTTTGCAGGGCATGTGATGTGATATGGTCAATGTTACAAACGTTATGTATGAGATGATATCTTTTGTAAATTATTGACATACCGGCTGGAGCCATATGGTTGTCTTATTTTATGGCCTGCGTGCTATATGTCATATCCATGTGATATGTTGTAATGGACAATCAAGATGGAGGTGCCACGGACCTTGGTGCCATGCCGGTAGAATGATGGAGATCATACCATGATGCACAAGATGGAGATCAAGTGCAAGAAGGACCATATCATATCACATTATCCATGCATGTGATGTTTATCCTTTTATGCATCTTATTTTGCTTAGATCGCGACGGTAGCATTATAAGATGATCCCTCTCACTTAATATCAAGATAATAATGTGTTCTTCCTTAAGTATGCACCGTTAAGAAAGTTCGTCGTTTCGAGACACCACGTGATGATCGGGTGTGATAGACTCAACGTTCGCATACAACGGGTGTTTTCAAGCCTAGCATGTACAGACATGGCCTTGAAACACATGCAATACAATGGTTCTACTTGGCGAGCCTAGCATGTACAGACATGGCCTCGGAACACGTAACCGAAAGGTAAAGCATGAGTCATATGAATGATATGATGAACATGTTGATGTTCGCCTTTGCAACTACACCGTCTCACGTGATGATCGGTTTCGGTGTAGTGAATTTGGTTCGTGTAATCACTAAAGACAACTAAGAGGGATGTTGTTTTTGAGTGGGAGTTCATGGGATAATTTTAGAATTAACTTGAACTTAATTTATCATAAACATAGTCTAAATAGTCTTTGCAAATATGTTGTAGATCATGGCACCACCTACCTTCAATTTCAATATGTTCATGGAGAAAGAGAAATTAGCGAACAATGGAAGCAACTTTACCAACTGGGCACTTAACCTGAGGATTCTCCTCACCGCTTGCAAGAAGCTCTATGTGCTTGATGCACCTCTAGGTGACCAACCCGCTGATGATGCTTCTGATGAGGATAAAAATGTTTATCTGACTCAACAAGAAGACCACAGTATAGTTCACTGCGGCATCCTCTATGGATTAGAGCCAGAGCTGCGAAAACGTTTCGAGAACAGCACTGCTTATGCCACAATGGGAGAATTGAAAATGATTTTCGATACCCATGCCGCAGTTGAGAGTTATGACGCTTCAGAAAAGTTCTTTAGCTGCATGATGGAAGAGAACAGCTCCGTTAGTGAGCACGTACTCAAAATGTCTGCGTACGCTGATAAGCTCATAGCCTTGGGAATATCGATTCCCATTGAGCTAGGGATACATCGTGTTCTCCAATCTCTGCCACCTAGTTACAAGAACTTCGTGATGAACTATAATATGCAGAGCATGAAGAAGTCTCTTCCTGAGCTTCTCTCGATGCTTAAAACTGCTGAAGTGGAGATCAAGAAAGAACATCAAGTGTTGATGATCAATAAGACCACTAGTTTCAAGAAAGGCAAGAAAGGCAAGCCAAGGGTAAACTTCAAGAAGGGTGGCAAATCTGTTGCTACTGCTGAGAAGAGAAACAGGCATGGCCCTAAGTCTGAGACGGAGTGTTTCTATTGCAAGGGTACTGGCCACTGGAAACGCAATTGCCCCAAGTATCTGGCAGATAAGAAGGCCGGCAAAGTGAACAAAGGTATATATGATATACTTGTTATTGATGTGTACCTTACTAGTACTCGCAGTAGCACCTGGGTATTTGATACTGGTTCGGTTGCTCACATATGTAACTCGAAACAGGAGCTGCAGAACAAGCGACCACTAGCAAAGGATGAGGTGACGATGCGCGTCGGCAATGGATCAAGAGTTGATGTGATCGCCGTCGGGACGCTACCTCTACGTCTACCATCGGGATTAGTTATAAACCTCAATAAATGTTATTTGGTGCCCGCATTAAGCATGAATATCGTTTCTGGATCTTGCTTAATGCGGGACGGTTATTCCTTTAAGTCCGAGAACAATGGTTGTTCGATTTATATGAATAATATCTTTTATGGTCATGCACCTGAGAAGAATGGTTTATTTCTTTTGAATCTTGATAATGTTGATACACATATTCATAATGTGAATGCCAAAAGAATTAAGTTAAATGATGATATTGCTACTTATTTGTGGCATTGCCGCTTAGGTCATATTGGTGTTAAACGCATGAAGAAGCTCCATTCTGATGGACTCTTAGAATCACTTGATTATGAATCATTTGAAACATGTGAACCATGCCTCATGGGCAAGATGACTAGAACCCCGTTTTCTGGATCTATGGAACGGGCGACAGACTTACTGGAAATCATACATACTGATGTATGTGGACCAATGAGTGTATCGGCGCGCGGTGGATATCGTTATTTTGTCACTTTCACAGATGATTTGAGTAGATATGGGTATATTTACTTAATGAAACACAAATCTGAAACGTTTGAAAAGTTCAAAGAATTTCAGTGTGAAGTTGAAAATCATCGTAACAGAAAGATTAAATTTCTACGATCTGATCGTGGAGGTGAATATCTAAGTTACGAGTTTGGCATGCATATGAAACAATGTGGAATAGTTTCACAACTCACACCTGCCGGAACACCACAGCGAAATGGTGTTTCCGAACGTCGTAATCGTACTTTATTAGATATGGTTCGGTCTATGATGTCTCTTACAGATTTGCCACTATCGTTTTGGGGTTATGCACTAGAGACCGCTGCATTCACTTTAAATAGGGCACCATCTAAATCCGTTGAAACGACACCGTATGAATTATGGTTTGGAAACAAACCTAAGCTGTCATTTCTAAAAGTTTGGGGATGCGATGTTTATGTGAAGAAGCTTCAACCTGATAAACTCGAACCCAAAGCGGAAAAATGCGTCTTCATAGGATACCCTAAAGAAACAATAGGGTACACCTTCTATCACAGATCCGAAGGCAAGATTTTTGTTGCCAAGAATGGATCCTTTTTGGAGAAGGAGTTTCTCTCGAAAGGTGTGAATAGTAGGAAGGTAGAACTCGACGAGGTTATTGAACCTTCTCTTCTTGGAATGGCGAGTAGCGCAGCACCGGAAGTTGTTCCGGGGCCGACCCCGTCAGATGAAGAGAGAGTTAATGATCAAGATCATGAAACTCCAATAGAGGAAACTACCGCACCTCGCAGGTCAACTAGGGAGCGTGCAGCTCCTGAACTATACGGAGATCCCGTATTAAACTTCATGGTAGATGGAGGTGATGACCCTGCGACATATGAGGAAGCGATGATGAGCCCAGATTCCAACAAATGGCTTGAAGCCATGAAATCCGAAATAGGATCCATGTACGAAAACCAAGTTTGGACTTTGGTGGATTTACCCAATGACCGCAAGGCCGTTGAGAACAAATGGATCTTTAAAAAGAAAACTGATGCTGATGGTAATGTGACCGTCTATAAAGCTCGACTTGTCGCAAAAGGTTTCCGACAAATTCAAGGAGTTGACTATGATGAGACTTTCTCACCAGTAGCGATGCTTAAGTCAGTTAGGATTATGTTAGCAGTTGCTGCATTTTTCGATTATGAAATATGGCAGATGGATGTCAAAACGGCGTTCCTTAATGGTGACATTGAGGAAGAGTTGTATATGATGCAACCCAAAGGTTTTGTTGATCCTAAGGATGCTGACAAGGTGTGTAAGCTTCAACGTTCCATTTATGGACTGAAGCAAGCATCCCGAAGTTGGAACCTCCGTTTTGATAAGGTGATCAAAGGTTTTGGATTTGTCCAAACATACGGAGAAGCTTGTATTTACAAGAAAGTGAGTGGGAGCTCTGTAGCATTTCTGGTACTATATGTGGATGACATATTGTTGATTGGAAATGATATAGAACTTTTAGAAAGCGTAAAAGGTTATTTGAACAATAGTTTTTCGATGAAAGACCTCGGTGAAGCAGCTTATATATTGGGCATCAAAATCTACAGGGATAGATCAAGACGCTTAATTGGACTTTCGCAAAGTACATACCTTGACAAGATTTTGAAGAATTTCAGAATGGAAGATAGTAGGAAAGGGTTCCTACCTATGTTGCAAGGCAAGACGTTGAGTAAGACTCAATGTCCAGCTACAGCAGAAGATAGAGAAAAGATGGATAAGACTCCCTATGCTTCAGCCATAGGTTCTATCATGTATGCTATGCTATGTACAAGACCGGATGTGGCACATGCTATTAGTTTGACTAGTAGGTACCAATCCAATCCAGGTTTGGAACACTGGACTGCGGTCAAGAATATCCTAAAGTACTTAAGAAGAACTAAGGACATGTTTCTCGTATATGGCGGTGAAGAAGAGCTCGTCGCAAGATGTTACGTCGATGCTAGCTTCGACACTGATCCGGATGACTCTAAGTCTCAGTCCGGGTACGTATTTATTATGAATGGAGGAGCTGTAAGCTGGAGGAGTTCCAAGCAATCCGTGGTGGCGGGATCATCAACAGAAGCGGAATATGTTGCTGCCTCGGAGGCAACACAGGAAGCAGTTTGGATGAAGGAGTTCATATCCGAACTAGGCGTGGTTCCAAGTGCGTTGGATCCAATGGTTGTCTATTGTGACAACAATGGTGCCATAGCCAATGCTAAGGAACCAAGGTCTCAAAAGAATTCCAAGCATATCAAGCGTCGTTTTCACTCCATCCGTGAGCATGTCACAGATGGGGATGTGAAGATTTGCAAAGTACATACGGATCTGAATGTGGCAGATCCATTGACTAAAACTCTCTCAAGGACAAAACATGATCAACACCAGAACTCCATGGGTGTTAGATTCATCACTATGTAATATAGATTATTGCCCCTAGTGCAAGTGGGAGACTGAAGGGAATATGCCCGAGAGGCAATAATAAAGTGTTTATTATGTTATTCCTTGTTTATGATAGATGTTTATTTCTCATGCTAGAATTGTATTAACCGGAAACGTTGATACATGTGTGATTAATAAACAAACCAACGTTCCTAGTGAAGCCTCTCTTTTAACTAGCCCGTTGATTAAACAGATGATCAAGGTTTCCTGATCATGAACATTGGATGTTGTTGATAACGGGGTCATGTCATTAGGAGAATGACATGATGAACTTAAACCCTAAACTAAGTATAACAATACGATCAAGTCATTTAGTTTTGTTGTTATGTCTTACATTCGGAGTAACATTATTCCTTAGACCATGAGATCATGTTAATCACTAATACCGAAAGAATACTTTTGATGACATCAAACGTCACACCGTAAAAGGGTGACTATAAAGGTGGCATTGGATATTCGGAAAGTATTGGTTGAAGCTCATGGATCGAGAATGGGATTTGTCCATCCAATATGACGGATAGATATACTCAGGGCCCTCTCGGTGATATCACATCAACACCGCTTGCAAGCAAGTGATTTGATCACTAGGATGTTATATCACGGGAACGAGAAAAGAGTACTTGTCGGATAACGAGATCGAACAAAGTATAGTGGATACCGATGATCGGATCTCGGACAAGTAATATATCGCGAGACAAAGGGAAATCGTTACGACGATGAAAGGTTCACACGATCACGAGAGTCATCGTTGAATATATAGGAGTCATCACGGTTTTCCAGACCCCGCTGTTGATTATTGATCGGAGAGGAGTCTCGATCATGTCTATAATATTCACGAACCGTAGGGAGACACACTTAAGGTTCGATGAAGCGTTTAGAGAAGATACGGAATACCGAAGAATATTTTGGGCAGCTCCGGAATAGTTTCGGGAAAATTGAAATAGTTCAAGGGGTTTTTCGTCGAACGGTTGTTAATAGAATTAACAAATGGTTCGAGGTGCTGCATGCAAATGTTTGTTAATGGAATTAACAAATATAAATAAAGAAATAAAAATGTTTTATTTATTTATTAAAGAAAAACCTTTGGATTTTCCAAGTGGGAAATTAAGGGAATTTTGAGTGGTTTTGAGTGGAGCTTCCACTCACATGAAGAGAGGAAGGGGTGGGGGCACCCATGGCTGGCCGCACCCCCCCCTTGGGCTGCCTCCCCCTCCCCTATAAAAGGAGGGTGAGGGCTCTCTCTTCCACACACACTTGCTCACACATTTTCCCTTCCATCCGCTGCTCCATTCCATGGTCTCCGGCTTGGCGAAGCCCTGACCGTGGGATTCTTCACCACCACCACGCCGTCGTGCTGCTGGAATTCCGGAGGGATCTTCTACTTCCGCAACCCGCTGGAACGAGGGAACGGAAGTCTTCATCGAGCCGAACGTGTGACCGATTACGGAGGTGCCGCCGGATTGCGGTGCTCTTCTTCTCGCTCGGGATCGGCGTGAGAACGACTACGCCAACCACGAGATATTTTCTCGTACCACTTTGAGTCTTCGAGGGTATGTTATCTCAAGACTCTCTTTCTCCCCGTTGCCTTTCATCTCATAGATTAGATCTTGGCCATTTGGGTTTATCGCGTGTAGGAAAATTTTTGTTTTCTATGCTACGTTCCCCTTCATCTACGGTCATATTGATCCCTCTTATACTCCACCAATATGCAAAATAAATCATAACACCTCGATAATTAAGGAAAAACCAAAGTATAGCTTTAAGCAATGTGACATGAAGTTGAAGTAAGAACTTTCTAGATCTAGTCATGGAGATTGATTAGTGTCACTTCAAATCCCCGGTAACAAGGTACTCCTTTTTATCCCTAGTGAGGTAACTAAGAAAGGCTTAACAAAACCTAAGTGGATCACTGAACTTCTGTCACTCTCACAGCACTAGCCCCCCCCCCCCCCCGTTACACCAACTAATGCACCCATCACCCCACACACGCTCTCAAGAACTAGATTGATCAAAGATAGCAAATAAGAACGGGGTACATAAGATACATCTACTCAAATAACTCAAGAGAAACAATTGCAATCTCAGATTCAATAACTCATAGAAAAGATCCACCACATAGGAATTACAACGGTGCCCGTAATCATGTGAGGCAGCTCATACGGATCTAATTAGTGAAGCACATAGAGAGAGAGATACAAGTGCTACTTCCACAAACCCATAGCCCTGGGGTGGACTACTCCCTCTTCATGGAGATGTCAATGGAGACGACGTTGGAGGGGTAGGAGATCACACCGGCGGCGCCCGCTGGAGTTTTCCCCCTCCAATCTGGAACTCCAGGTCTCTGTTTCAGTGTTTCGGTGTTTCGGCGGTGCTCCTCTCCGTAAGGGTACGGGGGACCCTTTTTATAGTCGTTTTAGGTCAAGACGGAGTCGGTAAGTCGAAGATGGAAGGAATTGGGGCCGCAGGGGCCAAGGGCCTCTCACGCGGCCAAGGAATCTGGCCGCGTGGAGGGTCCTCTTTTGGGCCTCCTTGCCCAATTCTCATGGATCCTTCGTCCGCAAGTCTTCTCCTTCCAAAAAAATGACCCCCGCTGATTTTTAGGTGATTTCGCGGAAGTTTGCCCCCTGAAACATCAAAAATATAGAAAACGGGGTTTCTGACAGGCAGGATTAATTCCATAAAAGTTGGGGTACTTTGTAATTTAACCCCAAAATACTATAATACATTGAATTATACCCTTATATGATGCAATATGTAATAGAAAACCATGTGAAAATATGCAAAATTCATCTATGCATTTTACATGCATCACCGTATACTCTAGATCAAGCCCGAAGAACTTATGGTGTTCATCGGCTTCTTCATAGAGATTGCTCAAATGGTTAAGAGCACCGGGGAGCCTCTCGCACATATTGGTGTAGGACACGTCGAGATTCTTGCGGCATGGTGTGGGCACACGGAGAAGGTTCCAAACGGGAGAATCCATGGGTGCTTGGTGGAGGAAGAAGAGAGGAAGAAGAGAAGAGAGGAAGAAGAAACAGAGAGTCTCGGGTGCGCACTGTAGCAATGGCCTTCTGCCTCTCGCTCGCGAAATAAAACCGCGCGGGAGGCGAACAGTTTGGATCTTTAGTCGCGGGTGGCCAGGCCAACCGGGACTAAAGACAGGGAGGCCAGCAGTTTGGATCATTAGTCGCGGGTGGCCAGGCCAACCGGAATTAAAGCCCTCCGCGCGCTTCCCAAACCGCGACGCATGACCTTCAGTCGCGGGTCGCCATCCGAACCGGGACTAAAACCCCTTTAGTCACGGTGCGCATAATTTGGGGACTGAAGGGGGCGTATGGAAGGCCTTTTTTCTACCAGTGAACGCGTGGAGTCTCGACCATGGCCAACGATATGGTGTTGTCCTCGTCAACCAGATCATGCCTAGTGATATGCCACCCCCCTATACAACATGATGTGCATTTTACGGTGGATAAACTGTTTGATGACGATCATGTCGCCTCACCATGTCCGGGAGCACGTCATGTATATTTACCAAAATGCATGCATTTTAAGACACCGGGACATTGGTCGCCGGTGGCGGAGCTTGGGCCGAAAACCTTGGGGGGGAGGCTGGGCGAAAAATAAAATTTGGTCTAAATTTCAATGCCCAAATGGGCCAAAAACCTATACATATTAGGCTAAACTTACATGGGCTAGGGGGCGACAGCCAAGCCACCGTTGGTCACTATCATGTTTATGCATGTTGGGATGTTGAATGATTTGGACAAGTTAGTCATACAAATTTCGGATGATCGTATGATGCAAACAAAGATATGGATTCATTGGGTGCCAGCCATGCCATCAGGTACGTCTCCCTGCTCCAAAGGATAAAGAGGCTACCTGGATCGTGACACACATGCAGAAAAATAAAACATGCAACTAATTACGACTTTCAAGATCAGCTCCAGCACAAATAAAAAAAGGTAAAATTTGTTGGGACGTTTCCATGACCCAAAAAATACGAGATTTCAACCGTGAAGCTTATCACATTTTCATTATATAGTCAATCGAACATACTCCTAGATGGATTAAGAGTTGCAAGTAGCAAGGTATGACTCGCAAGTAGGTTAAATTTTGGTGGATTAGACTAGCCATAGTGGTGGTATCATAGCTATTATCATGCAACTTAGACCCACTAAAAAGCTGACGTGGCAGGTAATTAATGAGGAGAGAGATGATTAGGCCTTCCGTAACGCGGAACGGCAAGCCGTCTCTAAAGCCATGCCAGCTCATCATGTGAAAGAGACGTTTTTTCTATGCACTGCTTCATTAATTAGCAAGAACAAAACCTGGTTGGTCAAACTAAGGCACAACTGTACTGCGATTGGTGCAGTGCTCTGAAATAGGCTAAGAGCCGTATCCCTAGTTACATACTGCTCATCTCTCTCTCCTCCTTAAATATCTGTACATGTCAGTTTTTGTCCTACGTGGCCAGCTAAGAAACGATCCTACATGGACCATTACGGAAGGCCTTAGAGTAACATAGGTAGATACCGTATCATGACACGTAAAACTAGAAAATTAAGTTGCATGTAAATCTTGTACACATATTTGCATTGAGATTCTACAAAATAATAAATAGAATGATATTATGATACTACTATAAGATACTATGCATTATAGAGGTAGTATCATATACTAGGATCATGTGCATGATACTTATGTACGATACTCCCCGCTAAAACAATCAGTGTTTCCTAGATGGCAATGACCCATTATTAGGGTATCCAATTTACTTCTGTATAATAATGGTTATAAATGTAAACGAGAGACGAGGAGGTTGATGATGAAGTAAAACGAGGCATATTAAATTTAAGCTCAATATCCGGCGGCCAAACCCTTTATCATCTCCGGCCAATGAGGTGGGAAGAACAGGCCTGCCTACGGATGGAACCATTTGAATCGCCCATCTTGACCGTCCGATCTGCGAGGAACGAAAGACCACGAAAGATGCAACTCTTAATCCATCCCTTGCTTTCATTCCGCGCGAAATTTTGGGCACTTGGACCCGACCGCATCCAAACCACTCCCCTCGCAGAATCAGAACACCTCTACTCCCAGTGCCGCCTCCCCTTCCTCTGCCGATCCCCTCCGTCGACGGTCGATTCCGGCGACTCCTTGCGCCCAGACCACCGCCCCGACACACCCTCCTCATGCTCTCCCGATTTTATGGCGTGGAGCCATCGATTTACAGCCCAACCTCAAACCCTAGCCTCCCAAGATCCCATCTGTACAGAGGACAAGGTTCTATCTTGGGCGTCCATGGCGGAGGCTAGGGTTCCATCTCCGGCGTCCATGGCGGTGGCCTCCGCCGTCACGCTCGCGCCCGATTACAGCTGATGCACATACGATTTGTGGAGGGAGAAAGATTGATTGTGCGTCAGGCTTATGCCTCGCCGGCGAGTCGTGGACACGTACAGAGGCGCTCTTGCCGGACGGCGGCCACGCCCTCCTTCTTGGGCCTCGCGGCTGCCCCGACTGAGAGCTGCGATGCGTCCTGCCACCACCTAGCCGAGCCCCCATGGCTTCTGCTGCTGCCTCTCTTCATCGAGGTTGATTGTGCCGTCGTAAGGTATACATCCTCCATTCTCCAAGTGTTCTTCTGTTCTAAACCATGGACAGCAGCATCGGTCAAGCACTTCACCACTAGCTTTACCTGCACCTCTCTATTTTTATTTTTTAAATGACTCATTAGCTTGTGATTCGTTCTGTTGGATGGACCTGGTAGGGATGTGTTCTGTTTGAAGCTTGGTTGGTAGCAGCATATACTCCTGAACCTTTCTGTATGCGATGAAATATGTGAATGAAATGCTACCATTTTTAACCAATTGAAACATGTGGACCTTACTTTGTGTTGAGATGCATCCATTTTCTTGCAAATCACACCTATAAACTGGTCCACACCTTTGTGTGACGTATCTGATCATGTCCCTGTGCAATATTGGTGTTGTTTCCTTTATTAACATGTTCAAATGATAATACAACAGGTACTAAGATAGAAGTTCCGCAACTCGCTTGTGGTCAGCAACCACGTACATCGGCGATCTTGCCGGACGGTGGCCACGGCACGTGCCTCCTCGCCGCTCCGGCCGAGAGCTGAGGCGCCTGCGAGCACTCCTGCCACAACCTAGCCGGAGAGCCAAGCCTGCTGCTGCTGCTGCAGACCATCTTTGTTGAGGTGGTTCTGCGATTATGAGGTACAAATCCTTCATCTCTAAGTATATGTGTCAGACATATCATGGACAACAGAAAATGGAGGTTTTTGATTGTGTATTCACCAGCAGTACCCCTTGTTTTACTTATACCTTGTTACTTCTGCTTTACTTTTAAAACTCTTTTGGCTTATTATTTGTTCCTGATTTGGATGGTTCCTGCAGAGTCATGTTCTGTTTGTATCTTTGCTCGGTAGGCACAAAACTGAAATATCATGTATGATGCGAAATGAGTGTAAGAAATGCCTTATTTTAATTATTTCCTATCTTAACTGGAAGGGCCAATTCAAAATGCATACCTTCTTTTGTTGAGATGCATCTATTTTCTTGCAAAGCACCTATACAGTGGAGCAGATCTTTGTGTTGTAGTCTATCTGATCATGTCACAATGCAATATGGTTGTCGTTTGATCTATTCAACTTGTTCAAATAATACCACAGAAGCCACTAATATAGAAATTTTAGACTGATTTGGTATGGCCACTTGAAGTTTACACCAATACAAAAATATCATTGTGGGTGCCAATTCTGTTTTTGCAGGCGTTGGCTACTCAGACAGTAATTTAATTTTTCTATTTTTCCTCATAGAAAAGAATTTGCAATGCCGTAAAAATTTACAACCATAGGCTTATGTCGGTTTTGCTCTTTCCTCTTTGAGAGTAATCTTACACTTTTATATACTGGTCCACACCTTTGTGTGACGTATCTGATCATGTCCCTGTGCAATATTGGTGTTGTTTCCTTTATTAACACATGTTCAAATGATAATACAGCAGGTACTAAGATAGAAGCTCCGCAACTCGCTGGTGGTCAGCAACCACGTACAGGGACGCTATTGCCGGACGGCGGCTATGGCACGTGCCTCCTGCTTGGAACTCCCCGCCGCTCCAACCGAGAGCTGAGACGCGTGCTAGCACTCCTGCCACGACCTAGCCGGGGAAGCCCGCTGCTGCTGCTGCAGACCATCTTTGTTGAGGTGGTTCTGCGACTGTGAGGTACAAATCCTTCATCTCTAATTATGTGTCGGGTGTTCTTCTGTTGTATATCATCATGGACAGCAGTAGTGGTCATACATTTCACCATGAAAATGGAGGTTGCTGATTGTGTATTCAGCAGCACCAGCCCTTGTTTTACTTGTACCTTAGCTTATAAATGTTCCTGATTTGGATGGTTCTTGTAGAGTAATGTTCTATTTGTATCTTTGCTTGGTAGCTGCGGAATTCAAATATCATGTATGCTATGAAATGAGTGTAATAAATGCCTTATTTTTAATTATTCCTCTCTTAACTGCAAGACCAAATTCAAACATGCATACCTTCTTTTGTTAAGACACATCTATTTTCTTGCAAAACACCTATACAGTGGAATATATCTTTGTGTTGTAGTCAATCTAACCATGTCCCAATACAATCTAGTTGTTGTTTCGTCGATTCAACATGTTCAAATAATACCACAGAATCCACTAAGATAGCAATTTTAAACTGATTTGGTATGGCCACTTTGAAGTTTACACCAATACAAGAAATTTCGGTTGGGCGCCAATTCAATTCTTGCAGGCGTTAGCTACTGAGGCAGTAATTTAGTTCTTCTATTTTTCCTTATAGAAAAGAATTTGCAATGCTGTAAATTTTCTCCATTGGAAAATTTACAACCATAGGCTTGCATTATGTCTGTTTTTCTCTTTGAGAGTAATCTTACACTTGTAATAAAGTTGCTATATATCTACCTTGCACTTATGAAAATCAGTATGTCTCAGTGAATTAGAAAAGCTACCTTGGCTAGTTGTCTGAACTTTTTTTCTTTCCACTTATTAAGCTTTTTGCAATTGTGTCTGTGTGTACATTCTGCAGCCTATGCCGTTGTCTCTCTGCTCCAGCGCCGCAATAAGCAGGTCAAGCTCGTTTGTCTGCCATCGACGAGACCGACGCGCACAACCTCCGACACCGGGATATGCGCCGCATAGTTAGCATTTTCGTGGGGGCGCTGATGACAGGGAGGCCATGGACGTGGATGTGTGGTACTTCCGCTCGCCGAGTCATTGACATGATCACCCAAAGGTAAATAATTTATTTGGTCGCGCTTGAATTGATTGCTGCCTGATGCAGTCGTTGTTTGGTCTTGCTTTGTTCGTCAACATCAGGACCTCCATTATATCACTAAGTTAATTTCGATGTACAACTCTGATTAGTAGCTGTGGTTTAATTTGACGGACAGAAAGATGCATGCATATTTGGTGGTCTGTAATTAAACATAGCGTGAGTGTCATTACACTGCCTATCTTCAGTTACATTTGTTGTGAGTGTCAGTATACCACCTATCTTAAATTACAATTGTTTATTCTGCGGTGTAACTCTTCAGTTAATGAGTGGCTACGATCGGCGTGGCAGGAAATCAGTGTACTGAGCCTTGTACTGTTTTACTATTTACTGTCTGGCTACTGACAACGCTTGCAACTTTCATTCACTGTATCGTTCGCTGCTATATAAGGGCAGCTCGTTCTGGTTGTAAGGTCATGGTGATGAATTGTCCTGAATGACGCCCGAAACATATATACTCATTCGAATATGAATTATAGATAGGATATATTACACCGGACTATAAATCTTTAATGTCACACTAAATTGTGTAGATTTACTTTGGCACTGGGTTGATGGTGCTATGTATTATTTTCATACAGCTGAGCCTGGTTATCTTACCTGCAGATGTTTATCTCCGACGAGAAATTTACGTCTCAGGTCGCCCGCTCCTTTCCTGCTGTTCGGGTTTATGCGGTGGCTGTGACGACACTTGAGGCCGTCCTGCCAGACGGGCCACTCATCAAGCTTGTTTTCCGAGTTCTGTCTGGGTCAAGCAGAGTGGGCTCTTCCATGGCATGTAGCACATGGAGCTGGGCCAATGTTGCTTTTCCTAGCCCTATTCTTTGTGCGAAGGGAGTTGGGCTAGAGCTGGATCTTGAGTTGTTGCTGGTCTGAGGCAGGGAAGGTAATTCTTTCAATCTTCGTCCTCTATCCTTTAACTTAACGTACATCCTATATGGCACCTTAACGAGAGGCGGTGTTTAGACGAAGATGCCCTTAATACAGATATGCAGAAACATGTATGTAACGAGAGGCGGTGATCTTCTTTCTACCAACCAGTTTGCAATTGAAACATAATGGTTGTCCTTGTTTCAAGAACCAAATGTTCTGGCGTTTAAATTAATTAGCTAGAGTATGAGGTATGTCCTGTGTCCATAGAATTTTACCATGACATCTTACTGAGATCGTTAGTCGTTCCTTGCTTTTCCTGTAGGTTGTGATAACTTGCTATAAATCATATCAAAGCATGGTCTTATACACATTAAATGTCCACGTTCAGGCTAGTCGCTTCAATATTTTGTGTGCCTTATCTCACTGCCATGACATTATTAACTTGTGCAATTTTAGGGGATTTCTTTCTTTGCTGATGTACAAGCTTTCCGATTTTACCATGACTCCGGTTTTAGGCACTAGTATCTTTTATCCTGGTCAGGTTTTGGACACTAGCATGAAATAATATAGACCGTTAAATGCGCGAAAATAAACGGTTTATATCTAATTGGGGGTACCGTAGAAGCCCTCTTTGAATTTAATATTGGTCATCTATTCTGTTTAAAGAAACCTGTTGTGAAACTGGAATAAGTTCTCCTCTTGTGCTTGATAGATCTAGAAAGAGCTCGGAGCTATCATTAGTTTTGATATTGGTACAATTAGTTTCTGTTGTTTCATCTTACCACTGCTAGACGAATTTGATATGCTGTGCGATGCTTTGCTGAATGGTTTGAGATCACTCGGAGTGCTTGTCCTGGGATGGTCTATATTTGTTCGTGTCAAGTAACAGTTTTCTTGTAGGTGAACCTTTCTGATTTATTGTCATGCAGGTGATGGATGGACGAGCTGTCCTCGTTAAACTGCTGATAGTTGGATGCGGCGCTGGAGTGATATATGGCAGAGTGTTGTGGGTGCTTTGTGAAGGGTAGCTGGCCATCCTTTTTTGTTTGTTTATTTCTGCAGCTGGTGTTGCTGTCGATTAGGGCAGACAACGGACTGGAGTATCTTGAGTTGATGTTTGCACTATTTTGATCTTATTTTGCCACTGCCAGTAGACCAATTGGTAATTTTGAGCAGTGTTTTGCGGCTGTATCGGCGAACCGTGTTTTGGGGCGCCATGTTTGTTTCCTTGATGCAAGCTCAGATTTTACTTATTGATGTCGTGTAGCTTGGAGCTAGCATTTGGTGCACATGCCATATCATTTTGCATGTGTGGTTTGTTCTTGGACTAGTCGACTAGGGTGCCGGTTGCAGTTCATGACTAGTTGTTGTGGAAGGAATCTGTAGTTTGGTAAAGAGTTTTGGATGATGTTTTCGAATTATCTGTTGCTTGATGCCGGATGGCATTTGATGATTCTTTGCTTCCTTATATATAAAAAAAGAAAAAGAGAAGTGAGCATGGATGAGCCCATCGACAGAAAGAAAGAAGAATTCATATACATTGTCCTGTCGAAACAACAAGTTCGAAAATGTTTTGCATGCGATGTTACACTTACGATTCCTGTACGGCAAAACTCGTTTATCTCCGCTCGAAGGGTGGCGGAGCACATATCTTGTCGTGTCCTTGCCGGACGCCGTTGTTAACCCTTACCTGGCGCATCTGGCGTCGCTCGCAGTCGTCGAACTTGGAGACGGCGCATGCAAAGCCACATTGTTGTTATATGACCCGAACATGCTTTCAGTCGAGGTGCAATGTTATGTGAAATAAATAAATGTTTGAGAGCTATCGGTACCGGTACCTTCAGCTGTGACTTCGCAACACCCCGGGTAGGCAAAATTAGGTGGGATGTTTACTTGGATCGACTCAGTGGCGAAGCTAGAGCACAATACCATCGGGTTCATCTCTACTTTTTACTGTATCATCTTTCACTAAAAGTTCAAGACATCACTAATTCAATGAAGGAATATGTAAATCTATTGGGTTCATTTGAACCCAATCATTGTGTACCAGCTCCGCCACTGGATTGACTAGCGCCTGCATTAACGCTTCGATTCAATCAACGCTAATAACTTGCCTGCCTGCCACCGTCCATGTCAGCAATCCACGGCAGAAGCAATCTTGGCCGTCCAGTATTCTCCCAACAAACAGCAAAGAACAGATCGACGTTTCCTTCCCGCACTGCTTGGCCCTATAAGTACGAGCCGGTCGTCACAAGCCGCGTGCGTGACTTGTGACTTTGGATCTTTGGGCTTTGGTGAGGCGGGGCGGCCGTCACACTATGTGGGGGATCTCTTCTTCCCGTCTGGTGGCGGTGGACAATGGCGAGGCGAGTCAGGCGACATCCTGTGGCGGTGGGGACGTCCATCTCTACTTTCCATCCTGTGGCGTCCGGCGACCTCTTCTTCCCGTCTGGTGGCGGTGGATATTGGCGAGTGTGCGGTCACTCTTTATCTGCGGGCGACGTCCATCTCTTCTTTCTATCCTGTTCTGAGGCACGCAGTATGTATCTATGTTTTTTTTGTTTGGGTCTCGAATCCACTAGCTAGGTAGGGTGTTTTAGACGTACGCACGAAAGGGCTATTACTTTGTGTTTTTGTTTCTTGGTTCGGTGAGTATGCAGGGGTTATCCTCCGGCCGCCTTGATTAGTTTGGATGCTAATTTTACATCCTGGATCTTTCCCCATCCTCCTCTTTCTATATTTTATTTAATTATTACTACTAGCTAGTAATGTATAATAAGGTGTAGCTAGTGAGAGCTGAGAAATCTTATACTACTGCTAGTACAAGGAAGGAAAAAAAAAGTATAGCTATGTATAGTTTGGTACGTACGTGAGGCGAGCAGTTTGGAAAAAAAGAGAGTCGATCGATAGGCACATGTATAGTTGGCTGCTGGATGGATCGATCGGCACGTACGAGCGCATGGACCCGATCAGTTTCCGACTTGGGATCAGTTTCCGTCACCGACTCGAATTCTTCCCTCCACAGCCGTAACTCCTACAGTATATATATAAGACCGGATCGGCAGACGCTTGAATCATCCCAATAGAGCCACCCATCGCGCGCATTGTCTTTTGACTGGATCTACGTAGCTCCTTATTGGTAAAGAAATTTCTTGGGGACCCGATGGGCGGCAGTTTGGATGAGAGGTCCTCGTACTCGTCGTCTAAGCGGCGGCGGAACAATGATCACGCTGGGGGTAGCAGGCGGAAGCAGCACCTTTATGTGGCGCTGGATGACTGGGAGGGCGGGTACAGCATCCACAAGCTTGACGCCGACAGCATCTTGGACGATTTCGAAGCAGAGCACAAGCTTCCCGAGCCCTCTGCCACCCGGATAAAGACGCGGGTGGGTGGCCGTATGGACTTCACCGCTCTGGGCACCAACATCTTGGTGGACACCAACCCGCACAACCGCGGCGGCCGCGCCCCCCCAGCCTTGGTCTACGACACGGAGACCGCAGCCCTCACCCTGGGCCCTCGCCTTCCACATGGGATTGATGACTTCGCGACTACCATAGCCGTCGGCGAAAAGCTATATGTGATCACAACCGCAGAGCTACCTGATCTCCCATGTCTGCACGTCTTATCGTGGGGCAGAGTCACCGTGGAGCACACATGGGATCCAGCCATGGACTGGTCCTGGAACAGACTGCAGTCGCAGCCGCCGTTCAACGGGAACGAGATCGTCGGCTACGCGTTGCACCTGGACGGACGGACCGTCTTCATGTCCACCACCGAGGGAACATACTCCTTGGACACCAGCAACGGCGCGTGGGAGGACCTTGGGGACGACTGGGTGCTGCCCTTCAGTGGCCAAGCCTTCTTCGACGCCGAGCTCAACGCGTGGGTTGGGATGGATCGCAAGGGCACCGGATATGTTTGCTGCTGCCAGGTTGCTTCCCGCTCCGCCACAACCAGACGGCCGCTCCAATGCAGAGTGCTCAAGGAGAGGCTGTTCCGCCGCAACAACGAGGAGCATAACCTCAAGGGTGGCCTGCATATGAATGCCACTCTCGCCTACATGGGCGATACCAGGTTTTGCCTCGTCGAGAGCATTCTACGTAGCAAGTAAACCACCCACGCCACCATTCATGTTACCTTCTTTGGCCTCAAGTATGACCACATGGGAGAGCTGCAAACTAAGGCTCGCCGCGGCACCACGTCCTATGCAGTCTCCAAGAACACTCCCTATTTCTCCCATGCAGCATTTTGGATGTAACTAAATTAAATATTCGTTTGGAGATCGAAGGCTGACAGAGAGATTTTTATGCCACCCCACCTTTGTATTTACGAGTTTTCCATATACTGCCGGGTCTCGTTTCCTTTTTCTTATATATATATACACGGTTGTGTACATCCTAACTATATGCAAATGACAGGTATAACCTCAATGAATTGTACCAGAATGATGTTAACTTTTGAGTTTGATAATAATAAAGCACCCTTCATCTAAAAAGTTTATAGATAAATAATTGCCCATGCTTGCAATGAAAATATTCGACGGAGGCACATTAGTTTTATCAAAACACGTTTAGGTATACTTTATTCAGGCTAAGTACTGTTACAGCACCCAAGTCGCTCATTCTTCCTAAGCTCATATAATCGAGCACATATTACATTTCTAGAAGATCTATTGAACATTAAACCCTTAGTGAGACAAGAAATAAAATGCACACATTAGTATAAAAAAGTGGATCTTTTCTAAAACCCCGATAATGCTATCACCATTTTACACACTTTCTGTATCTGTTTTCCCACATTTTCATTACGGTGCATACAACTATTCTGCGGTTATAAGTGAGTCTATCACTTGGATAGTGTCAGCGTTGTTCCACAGCTGCTCGAGCAGCAGAGTCTTGAGGCGAGAGAGACAACAAACGAGAGAGAGGTTTGTGCAGTGCAAACGTGTTACTGCTTTTCTGATTATCTCTGAACTTATAGAAGGGAAACAAAGTCGTGGCATCGGCCACACCCTCACGAACGTGATCGTGCCATCCCACGATCTGGGGTGCGTCGAGCTACTGGCCTCACACAAAACGTGGGCTCGATCCGGCTAGTCCGGTGCTAACAATCCGCTAACTGAAACTAACAGAAAATAAACCAAATGGCTAACAGCTAGATTATTCAACAATCTCCTCCTAATCTAGGTGTTCCTGATGTCGATGATCCCGATCTTCTCGCGCATAGCCTAGAACTTGACTCGCCCGAGTGATTTGGTCAAAATGTCAGCAAGTTGATCATCGGTGTGCACATACTCCATGGCAATCTTCCCTTTCTCGACGCTTTCCCTAATAAAATGGTAGCGCGTCTCGATATGTTTGCTTCGGCCGTGGAATACTGGATTCTTGCAGAGCTATATCGCAGACTGATTGTCTACGAGGACGGTGGTCGGGGCTGTGTTCTTCCCGAGCAGGTCGCTGAGCAGCTCGCTCAACCAAACACCTTGGCAGGCTGCAGTGGTGCCGGCGATATACTCAGCCTCACATGAAGATAGGGCGACCACTTTTTGCTTCTGCGATTGCCAACTCACCGGGCTTGAGCCGAGGAAGAAAATGAAACCGGAGGTGCTCTTCCGATCATCAACGTCCCCGGCGAGGTCGGTGTCACTGTACCCAAGCAGAGTGCATCCTCCTTTGTTGGTGAAGCGACAGCCGTAGTGGATCGTCCCGGCGATGTATCGGAGCAAATGCTTCACAGTACTCATGTGCTCCGTTGATGGCGACTTGAGGAACCGGCTGACATAGCCCACGGAAAATGAAATATCCGGCCGTGTGTGAACCAGGTAGCGCAAGCTTCCCACCACGCTGCGGTAGAAGTGAGCATCCGCTGGTGGCGCCGTGCTCTCCTTGCTCAGGCGCAGGCGTGGCTCCATGGGGATGTGGACTGCGTTGCAGTATGACATCCCGGCGTGCTCCAGTAGCTTGGTGGCGTATGCCGCCTGGCACACGGTGATCACGCCGGGGCGCTTGTGTACCTCGAGCCCGAGATAGTATGCCAGGAGGCCAAGGTCGCTCATCTGGAAGCGACGTGTCATCTCCTCCTTGAACATGCTGATGGCGGTGGCGCTTGCTCCGGTGATGATGAGGTCGTCGACGTACACTCCGAGCAGCAGCCGAGCGTCACCGGTGACGCGGTGATACACGGCGTGCTCGGACAGTGTGCGTGTGAAACCAAGCTCTGACAGTGTACTGTCTAGCTTAGTGTTCCACGCACGCGGGGCCTGATGGAGCCCGTAGAGAGCTTTGCGAAGCCGCAGTACCTTGTTCTCGTCGCCGGCGGAGGAGAAGCCGGGAGGCTGCGCGACGTAGACCTCCTCCTCCAGATCACCGTTCATAAATGATGTCTTGACGTCGAGGTGATGGACTTGCCAGGATTCGTGTGCCGCGATCGACAACAGGAGCCTGACAGAGTCCAAACGAGCGACAGGGGCGAACACCTCGTCAAAATCAACGCCAACGCGCTGAACAAATCCCCTCGCCACGGGCATGGCCTTGTGCTTGACGATGTCTCCATTGGAATCCTTCTTGAGCTTGAAGACCCATTTCAGATCAATGGGGCGCTTTCCTGCAGGCAGATCAGTTAGGTACCATGTACCATTTTCTTCGATCGACTGCATCTCATCGAGCATGGCCTTCCTCCAACTCTCGTGCAGTTCAGCCTCAACAAACGTGGCGGGTTCTTCATCTGCTCCAAGGTGCATCTCACCCTCCTCCATCGCTAGGACATAATCCTGTAAGCGAGAGTTGGGCTGGACGATGCCGTCCCGCGCGCGTGTCGTCATCTGATGCCGTGGCGGCGCCTGTTGCAGAGGTGCAGCGACGCGCCGTTTTGCTGCGACGGCAACGTTCACGGGCACAGTCGTGTCGTGCGGCTGCATGTGCGGCTGCATGTGCGGCTGCTCGTACGGCTGCTCCTCCCTGGCTTGCTCAGGTGTTTCCGCGCCCGTGTCGCTGACAGGCGCTCCGTTGGTGGCAGGGAGCATGCTGCCTGCGCGCGAAGGAGAGGAGCTGTCTGCTTGATCGTCGTGACGAGCCGGACCTGCAACTTGTGGACATGATGAGGTGAAGGTGTACTCGACAGAGAAGCTGCCGTCGCGGCCGTCTCCATCCCAGTTCCAAGCCGCGAGTTCGTCGAAAACGACGTCTCGCGAGATGATGACGCGCTGGGTCGTCGGGTTGTACAACCTGTAGGCCTTGGACCCTGCTTCGTAGCCGATGAAGACCGCCTTCGTGCTATGATCGTCGAGCTTCGCAGCGTGTGGGCGCGTGTTCTTGGCGTAGGCGACGCAGCCGAAAGTCCTGAAGAAATGCACGGCCGGCTTCGTGCCGTGCCATGCCTCGTATGGCGTCCGTATGGCCACTGCTTGTGTAGGTGAGCAGTTCAGCAGGAGCACAACCGTGGTGACTGCCTCCCCCCAGAACTCGTTCGGCACACGTCGCGCCTTGAGCAGGCATCGTGCCATGGCGACGATCGTCTGGTTCCTCCTTTCCACTACCCCATTTTGCTGCGGTGAGTATGGGGCAGTCAGATAGCGCTGTGTTCCTTGACCTGCACAATAAGCAGCAAATTCCACCGAGGTGAACTCGCCGCCTCTGTCAGTGCGTAGGGTGCGCAGCTTGCGGCCTGTCTCCGTCTAGGTGAGCAGTTCAGCAGGAGCACAACCGTGGTGACTGCCTCCCCCCAGAACTCGTTCGGCACACGTCGCGCCTTGAGCAGGCATCGTGCCATGGCGACGATCGTCTGGTTCCTCCTTTCCACTACCCCATTTTGCTGCGGTGAGTATGGGGCAGTCAGATAGCGCTGTGTTCCTTGACCTGCACAATAAGCAGCAAATTCCACCGAGGTGAACTCGCCGCCTCTGTCAGTGCGTAGGGTGCACAACTTGGGGGGCGCGTGTTCTCGGCGTAGGCGACGCAGCCGAAAGTCCTGAAGAAATGCACGGCCGGCTTCGTGTCGTGCCATGCCTCGTATGGCGTCCGTATGGCCACTGCTTGTGTAGGTGAGCAGTTCAGCAGGAGCACAGCCGTGGTGACTGCCTCCCCCCAGAACTCGTTCGGCACACGTCGCGCCTTGAGCAGGCATCGTGCCATGGCGACGATCATCTTGTTCCTCCTTTCAACTACCCCATTTTGCTGCGGTGAGTATGGGGCAGTCAGATAGCGCTGTGTTCCTTGACCTGCACAATAAGCAGCAAATTCCACCGAGGTGAACTCGCCGCCTCTGTCAGTGCGTAGGGTGCGCAGCTTGCGGCCTGTCTCCGTCTCGACGCCGGCCTGGAAGTGCTTGATCGCCGTGGCCGTCTCGTCCTTGGAGCGTAGCAGCACGATCCACATGTAGCGGCTCATGTCATCCACCAGGAGCAGGAAGTGCCGCTTCCCACCGTGTGTGGCCGGGCTAATTGGCCCGCACAGGTCGCCATGGACAAGGTCCAGGCGTTCACCAGCACGGTGGCCTGCTGCACGCGGGAAGGATGCACAACGCTGCTTGCCAAGGAGGCAGCTGTCGCACACCTTGTCCACCTGATGGATTGAGGGGAGCCCGCGCACCATGTCGGTCGACGCCAACTTGCGGAGCACGTCGAAGTTGAGGTGACCGTACCTCTCGTGCCATGTCCATGCCACCTGATCGACGCGCACGGTAATGCACACTGGCTTAGAGAGCTTGGCGGGAAGCTTGTATAGACGGTTGCCGCTACGGGCAACCCGTGCGATGAGCTTGTCGTGGACGCGAAGGAGACCTCCATGGATCGTCACCTCGCACCCCACCTCGTCGAGCTGCCCGACGGAGATGATGTTGTTCTGCAGCCTAGGGATGAAGTAGACGTTGGTGAGTGCGTGATGTCGCCCGTCCTGTGCGACGAAGAGCACGGTGCTAGCACGTCACCGTCTTCGACAAGTTCATGGACCTTGGATGTTAAAAGGGATCAAACACAACTCATTCTGCACTCATTTTCCTGAAGACAACAAGGAAGATATAGTTGAAGAGAAGTTTGAGTGGAACTCTGACAGTGATGATGTTCTTGACAATGAAGACATGGTTCAAGAGTGTAGCTCAGAAGAGTGTAACTTCAACAACAATAACAGTGATGATGTTCTTGACAGTGAAGTGGTTCAAGATTGTAGCTCCGAACAGTGTTACTCCAGCAATTACAGTGCTGATGTTCTTGACAATGAAGACGTGATCGAAGAGTATAGCTCAGATGACAACAAGAAAGCAATTTTTGAAGAAGATTTTGAATCAAACTCCAAGGCTGAAGAGTGTTACTGCACTGAAGATATATGTGAAATCGACATGCTCGGGCTTCACCCATACAAAGAGGTGCTCTTCTTCTGTGACTCAGCCAAGACAGGGCTTGCCTATCATTTGAATAGCTCGAAGATCGAGTGCTTAGGCGAGATATATCCAACAGATTATGAAAATTACGGTGGGTATGGGTACGGCAAGGATGAAATCGACAGGGTTAAATATGCTTTTTTGTACACCCCATGTTGGATCGAAGAGTTCCCCAGACACAATTAGTTTACAAGTTCATCACCAAAATTAGCATATGTTGGTTGCAAAAAATTGTTGCAACAGAAGTCATATTTGATATCTGTACTGAGAATTGCTTTTCTACTGTAAAAAAATATTTACTATTATGTCTGGTATTTTTACTTCTATTTGAGGGATTTATGCATCAGTAACTAGTATTTGGTAGTTAATCGCTTCAGCTATTTCATTCATTTGGATCATGCATGTGAGTCCTAATATTTATGTCTTGCTCTGTGATTAATCGAATGTATTCATCAGCACCATTATTTTGCTGCGGCCTCTACCTAGTTGGAACTAGTAATGCTATTAGTAATGTTTGTTCTTTTGGCATTGCAGTTTCAGCATTTAAAGAATAGAAGTATGGTTGGACTGTACATAAGTGACCTTTTTTTTACGGAAACTTAAGTGACCTTTTCAGCACAAAAATACTGCATGATGATAGACCGTAGGATTGGGAGGACATGTGGGGATCTTTTACTTCTCACTATGTATAAATTTTAATAAATACTATGCACGTACTGATTAAGCATTTCTTACTCAAAACAAGAAACATAGCTATAATGTCAAGACGATGTCTGCAAACCATTCAATTTTATTTTTATTTTTATTGCCACTTGAAAATCTTGGGTTGCATATCTCCATGTAACTTTTTTGTATGCCTGGTTGTCGATGTAAACTACTTATGCATGAATAGAAATTATATAGCATGTCAAATATATTATACTGCAAGAGTTCAGAAATGCCCTATAGTGGACTGCAATCTCTCTGATTATGGTTCAGAAGCGTGCTGGCGTACGGGCAGGTGATGGTGGTCTGGGAGAGAAGAAACTATGGGTACCGCCAAAAAATTACGTCATGCACACAAAAACTTTGAAAATGCTGCGATTGGTCCATTAACTGAGGACAATATTTGTTCACAGAGGGAGCTTGTTGCAGAAATTGAATTCTTAGTTTTTTTTGAGAATTACTAATTGAATTCTTAGTTTTTTTTTGAGAATTACTAATTGAATTCTTACTTTTTTTTTAGGAAATTGAATTCTTGTGGAGCAGGAGGAGATTTCCAAGGGCATAAAGAAGCAGATCAAATTGGTTGCAAGGCCTAGGCCGAGGGGATTATTTCGTATGCGTGTGGGCCTAGTGTGGGTCTGTCTGCAGTGCGAGCCACAGCAGGGGAAAATGATCAAACAGCTCAGGCCCATCGCCTCCGAGATCCGACCAATCGGGCAGATCGACTCCAAGACTCCAACTATACTGGCGACTGGAAGTACCAATCCCTAGCCCCGATGAGCCGCCGGTGCTCCTCCCCCGGCTTGCCGCAGCCGGCATCGCTGCTGGACAGCGACGACCTCCTCCGGGAGATCCTCGTTCGACTCCCCCCGCGGCCATCTTTCTTCTCCTGCGCCTCCTCCGTCTGCACGCGCTGGCGCCACCTCGTCTCCGACCCCGACTTCCGCCGTCACTTGCGCGCGCGCCACCGGAAGCCCCCGCTCCTCGGCGTCTTCTCCTTACGCGACGGAAAGCACCGCTTCACTCCTACTCTGGATCCGCCTGACCGCATCCCGGGGTCGCGCTTCTCCCTGCCGCACGAGGCCCGCAGCACTTTCCACGGCTGCCGCCACGGCCTCGCCGTCTTCCTCGACCGGCCGCGGGACGAGGCCATTGTATGGAATCCCGTCACAGGCCACCAGCGCCGCGTGGCTTTTCCGCTCGGGCCGGACAACCGCCCAGTGAAGAAGGTCCGAAACGCCTCCGTGCTGTCCGCTTCCGGCGGTGATGGCCACTTCAGACTGGCTGTGGTTTGGATCGACGATGACACCACGCGTGCATTCGCTTGCCTCTACGATTCAGAATCTGGCGTGTGGGGAAACGTCGTCACGACAGAGACCAGAGACCTGGTTCGTTTCATGAGGTCCGCCGTGCTGGTCAGGAACGCACTCTGCTGGCATCTTTACGAGGATAACATCCTCGATTACGATTTGGAGAGGCAGAGCCTTGTTCTCATCAAGAAGCCGCCACTCAACAATGCCTACACTTGCTGCCATATCGTGCGGACGGAGAACGACGGCCTTGGCCTCGCCATTCTCACAAAAGAACTCAACATCCAGATTTGGGAGATGAACTCAAACTGCCCTGGAGTTCACACATGGATCATGTGGAAAACTATTCAACTGAATGAGCAGCCCTCCCCACTGATACCACGCGCCGGTAGAAGACGCATACGTTCTGCATCAATACTGGGTTATGAGGAGGACTCGAACATGATGTTCCTTTCTACAGATGCTGGTTACTTTACGGTCCAGCTTGAGACTTCCCAGTTCAGAAATCTCCCTGGAATAGATCGAGATCCTCGCACCGCCTGCTATCCCTACTCAAATTTCTATAGTCCAGGTAACATCTCATCTCGACTTTTGCACATGTAACATAAATGCGGTTACTTCATTTTCATGACAATAATTCCAACAACTTTTGCACATGTAACATAAATCGGTTATTTGTCAGGTTGGAGACAATAGATATGTGAATATGTTATGCACTAAGCCATAAAAAAGTATAACTATATACTTGTACCACTTGCCCCATCGACTCTTCGCGGGCTGGTACTGCCAGTATTTTTCAAGATGTTGCAGCTGTGTATGCCATATGATCTAACAGTCATAACTGAGCAACTTTTTAGTATAAAGTTTAAACAGAGTTATACATGATATCCTAGTTATTTTATGGAATGCAAACAAGCTCGAATGAAGCTCGTTTCCTCTTTGGTGGTTCGATACAAATATTTCTCTGTTGTTAACCCAGTAACTCATCGATGCACCCTCCTTCTGTTTACAGGAAGATGATCTGGCTGAAAAGAAGTACCCATCTAGGACAGAGATGCTAAATTAAGAGAAACCAAGGCCAAAAATATTATGCGAGGCTTCTCCACAGCTTGGCCCTGCTATTTGTCAATAAAATGTCAGCCATATTCGTAGAGTTTATGAATTGATGAACCAATTTCTCTCTTGCATTCAAATTATATCATCTTGATGTGTGAAGACTATTGAAATTGTTGCTATGCTATAGTGTCTATGACGAGTTTATATCACCATATTCTAGTGAAATTGTCAGGATCCTGAAGGTTTTGAACACTTCAATTAAGAGATTCAGTTAACAAGACCATGTCGTATTTCTTCCCTGACGTTCATCTGTCAGCCAACGCCCCAGATCACTCCATACCGCTTTGCGCCAACTAGGTGAACTGTGAGAAGTTCATCTGCCATCTAACGGTTGTCGAGCTCCTACTCGTCGTTGTTTGAAGTCCGACAACACTACTTTACAGCTGGTGCCTTTAGTGGTTCAACCACTCACTTGTTTGTCTTATTTTCTCTCCTATTTGGCCTGGGATCCTCTAGGGATAGAGCAGCTTTGTAATCTTGGGTTGTAACCCTAGCCGCCTCTGATGAGGTCTGACCTTAAACCTTCATCTCTAATCGCTAGATTCATCCTCAACATATCTCCGAATTCGACGCTATTTGCTGTTTTCTGAAGATCTTCGTCAGATAAACTTATCTGTCAGGCTAGAGCCTGTGAAATCTACATTGACCATTTTCAGTTTACTGATTTTTCTGTCTACTGATTAACCAAGAGTTCTTCAGTTTTTGCCTGATAATGCACATTATGCGATTTTTGTATATGTAGAGTACAAGTTGTTCTGAGCTGTCTATTGCTGGCACTTCCTGTGGAGTTCATCAGAAATGGTGGTAAACTTATTAACCAAACAACGTCATTTCTTTCTTGAGGCGCTTGCATCAGAATTACTCTGTTCCATCCCATCATATCAATTGAGCTGCATTCCAGTGCTTCTTTTTCCTCGATTTCTTCTGATACGTGATGGTGTGATTAGTATTTTACTAGTTTAACCATGCTCATATCCTTGAATCTGATGAGGTCTGACCTTAAACCTTCATCTATAATCGCTAGATTCATCCTCAACATATCTCCGAATTCGACGCGATTTGCTGTTTTCTGAAGATCTTCGTCAGATAAGCTTATCTGTCAGGCTAGAGCCTGTGAAATCTACATTGACCATTTTCAGTTTACTGATTTTTCCGTCTACTGATTAACCAAGAGTTCTTCAGTTTTTGCCTGATAATTCACATTATGCGATTTTTGTATATGTAGAGTACAAATTATTTTGAGCTGTCTATTGCTGGCACTTCCTGTGGAGTTCATCAGAAATGGTGGTAAACTTATTAACCAGACAACGTCATTTCTTTCTTGAGGCGCTTGCATCAGAATTACTCTGTTGCATCCCAGCATATCAATTGAGCTGCATTTCAGTGCTTCTTTTTCCTCGATTTCTCCTGATACGTGATGGTGTGATTAGTATTTTACTAGTTTAACCATGCTCATATCCTTGAATCTGCAATAACAAATACTGTACAATGATGCAGTTAATCAATGTTCATCTGCTCATGTCCTTGGCATGCATTGTGTATTAGCTGAATAATGTCGAGAGATGGATTGCGAAATTCTCCATAACAGGCTTTGGAAATACAAAAAAAAAACAAGTGGAGTCCATAAACAAGAACAGTGTTGCTATGTATTGAGTAAAAATCCAAATGAACAACCTAAATACTTGTTTTTGTGCTCTGTTTGAATGTACATTTGTTTTTGAAATCTCTTGTCTGCGTACTGTTTCCCCCCTTACTATTAAAACCCAGCATTTTGGCCGGCCGTTCAAAAACTGAAGTGAACAACATTATAAGCAGACGATGAAGCAAAGAGTAAAGAGTTAAGCGGCTGTTATACCATTTTTCATGTGAGTCAGATATTGCAAATTCTCAACCATGTTATTGTTTCATGGGTATAATTATGTTTCTTGATCATACCTGCAAGTTGTTTACACACATTGTTGTCCGGAACCCGAGGCCCCAAAGTGACATAAATTGGGACAATCGGAGGGGATGGTTGTGATGTGAGGATCACATGTGTTCACAGAGTGTTAATGCTTTGCTCCGGTGTCGCACCCGGACTTATAGGGGATACTCACAGTCCGCTAAACAGTAGATAGAATGGCTTACGGGGCATACCGGCACCCGCATCTCAATATGAGCAGGCCAACACGTAAACGTGTGACAACCATTCCCTACTATTCATCGTCTGCGCAAACCATCCCATAGAAATCCAGACACTTCCGTTGACGTACTTCAAAACATACACACATGGTACGTCAACGGCGTTTGAACAAGTGATATCACAACAGATCTCTACGACACAAAAGATGGAAATAAGGTGCAAATAGCTCTCATTAGAGCAGAGATAGCCAATACAATCATTCAGAGGACACATGTCCCAACAATTCATCAGTACATCACAGCGGAAGCATTCAAAATGTCTGAGTACAGACAAGAACCAAATAGGCCTAAGAGGACGGAAACGAAAAGACGGAGCCCATCCACGAAGTCTCGGATCCTGCCCGGGTCCGCTATCTACTCGTCAGCAGTCTCGTCATACTCCACGTAGTAGCCACCATGGGGATCCTCGGAAACGTAGTCTGCGGAAACCACAGCCCCAAAGGGGTCACTACATAAACGTACTGGCAAGCAAGACTCACAATTCACCAAAGTGTAACCCGTCAACACCAAGCACAGATGCTTTGGGTTCAACGGAAGAAAGGGGATATAAAAGATGCGGCAACTGGCTGCTCTAACCAACTACAGAGTTACTACCACTTCCGGCTAACAGAAAGGAGATAAGATCGCGTATCGTAACCAACCTACCAACTAACTCCAAACAAACCCATCCTGGATCTCGCCCCTTATCCAAAGAAGCAATCCGAGGATAACTCACACAGTTGGATTAATGATGGTTCAGATTATTGTGTCAATAAGCCTATTACTAGTCAAGTTGTTAATCATTGGGTGTAAGGTTGTTAATCATTAGGTTTAAGTTGTCCTGAGTACTTGTTAGCCAGTACTTTCACCAAGTAGTCCATAACCGCGGAAAACACGGCTTCTCGAGAAGATTTAACCCTGCAGGGATGCACCAATTTAGCCGTACACGTAAGAATACCCCGCCAGATTGGAAATGCACTTCCACCAAGCGAGGCACTCAACACAACCCAACTCTTCTTCGCATCAAGCCCAAAGCACCTTGGGCGCACGGCTAATCGAGCCCCGAAGAAAAGGGACCCTCATAGCACTCTAAGAACGTGTCCCCCTATATGCCGACTACAAAAGTTCCACCCTGGCCTGGGCTCGCAAAAACATGCATGCGACAAATGGAAAACACGAACTAAATGAGGCGATTTGGACGAGATGCGAATCGAATCAAATTGAGGGGGGCGCCCATACACGCTTCCCACATGCGGATAGTGCGCTCATCATGGATCAGTAGACAAGACCCTTTTCCTATTAGGGTCGACACTAGCAGGCCTCAAAACCACACAGGGCCTCCTGCCGGTGCCTTATCAGCATATTATTATTAACAGGTTGATTGATTAACATCGAGCCCCCAGAACATGATAGAAATATAGTAACAGAAAGTAACGGGTAACAGACTCGAGCAAAACAATCTAAGCATGCTAGTAAGACACTGGCTCAAACAATGGGGTTGTAGGAGTGGAGGTGAGGCAATATCAGGGTTAAGGGATTCATGTGATAGGTTCGTAACAGAAACAACTACTACTAAGGCTAGCAGAAATAGACAACGGAAAGTATCGGTAACCAATGTTGAAAGGAACACAATGGTTCATGTGAGTGATAACTTGCCTGCAAACCCAGTAGCCTGGTACCGAGCTAACTCCTTAGAAGGGGTGTCGTAAGTATCGTCGGTCTCAACGTCGCCGTTTATCCGAGAAGAAGCAAACAAACAACACAGAGAGATAAACAATCAATAACATGGCATAGTGCACAAACATGGGATGATGCATGACCATTTAATTGATGCATCAGAAATAAACTAGTTGACAAGATAACAACATGATTAACTGGACCCACATGCAATTTGGATTGCACATGAAAAGCCCATGAATTATGGTTGAATTAATTGTTTTACAACTAAGCAACATGTGAAAGTGGATTAGCATGATGCATGGATGAGGAAAACAGAAAAATAACAACAATAGAACCAATTGGAAATAAGGTTTACCAAGTTTGGAAATTTATTCATTAAGTTAGGAAATTTTGGTTCCTTAAAGGTGTCACACAAGCATTTGTTGTTTTCACCAATTTTAATTGTTCAAAATAGATAACAAAGTTCATACTTGAAAAGAACACAAGATTTTAGTTGGAATACATGTTTCACTTGTTGAAAAAGGATTTCAAATAAATTATTTATGAATTAAACAAGTTTAAGCAAGAATTAAATGAATTTAATTCAAACATGAACTTATTTGAATTTTTATTTGTTCAAAGCATTAAACCAAATTCATATTTGAAAATTTTATACTTTTAGGGTTGGAGAACATATTTTATATGTCCCAAAAGAATTTAATTTGATCAAGTTATGAATTTAGCAATATTAAATGATTTAAACAAGGTTTAAATCATTTAACCAATTTTAATTATTCAAAACATGGAAAAAAATTTATATTTGAAAAGGTGGTTTAATTTTGCATGGAAAACATATTTCATTTGTTGAAATTCGATTTAAAATGAGCAAGTTATTATTTTGGCAATTTTAAATGCATTAAACAAGAAACAGTTGTTTTCAGCAATTTAAATTATTCAAAACAGCAAACAAAATTTATATTTGGAAAGTACACGAAAATTTGATTGGAAAACATATTTAGTTTGTGGAATTTGGAATTTTTATGCCCAAGTTATGATTTTTGCAAAATTAGGTGAATTAGACAAGAATTCAAATGTTGCACCAATTTGAAATATTCAAAACAGTAAACAAATTTTATATTTGGATAGACAATTCAATTTTGCACAGAAAACATATTAAAAATGTTGAATTTGGAGTTGGGATGAATTACTTATGCATTTTACAAGTTAAGGTGCAAATCTGCCATTTTTATCACCTCTAGGGACTTGGAAATAATTTTACAGGGCTAGAAAAGAAACTGCAGGGACCTAATGGTGATTTCTGGTGAATTTCTGTATCAAAACAATTAGAAATAAAACTTTGGTTTTATTGAGGGAGGGGGGATTCGAACCCCCCACCTCCTGCTGCGCGCGCTGGGGACAGCACCACTAGGGTGCTGTTCGGTTTGTTGCTAGAAGGGGTACGGGGGGTGGATAAGCTGTTGGTGCGCTGTGTAACTGAATTTTTCTGCACGTTTACTGAACCTGGGCGGACAGCAACGGGGGATGGTCGCTGGCAGCGATCGCTGCTCGCGGCCGTGGGGCGCCGTGTGCGCGGGGGTGGGGTGCGGTGTGCCGTGGGAGGAGGAGGGAGGCGAGAGGGAAGGAGGGGAAGGGCTCACCTCGAGGGCCCTCGAGCGGATGGAGGCGCGGGGGTCGGAGCAGGTGCAGCAGCAGGGAGCGACGGCCGGCGACTTGGGGACGACGGCGGAGCTGTGGAGCCTCCCGGCCCCTGGCGTGAGGTGGAGGAGGAAGAGGGTGCCGTGGGGGCTCCATTCCCGGCCCTAGCACGGCCGGAGGAGGGCCCGGGCTCCGATGATCGCCGGAGGGAGAGAGGTTTTCGGGTGAGGAGGTTTAGGTTCAGTTAAATACAGAGAATTGGAGCATAGAGAAGAAGGTGGGAGAGGAGAAGGAAGAGGACGGCGGGGAGAGGAAGAAGGAGGGAGAAAGCTAGGGTTGAGGGGAACCCTAGGGCACCGGGGTAGAGTTATAGGGAGGGGGGAGTGAGCTTGGCCGTTCCCTGTTCTCTCTGTATACGTGGGTAGCCTGGATGTTCGCAACGATGCGCGGCCGAGGGAGGATGCAATAGAGAGAGAGGAGGGGGCACGGAGCACCGGTGGCTCACCAGGAGCTCGATGGCGGTATCGGGGAGGCGAGGGAAGGCCGGAGTCCCCGGCGGCGAGGCTCGGGGAGCCGGCGGCCATGGCGGAGGTGGCCGGCGCGATTCCGGCGTTCCGCTGCATCCCGGCAAGCGAGACTTGGTGTGGAGGGGCAGGAGAACATGGTGGAGCTCGTGGTGGACTCGAATCGACGGGGGAGGGATGGAGTCGGCGGCGATTCGCCGGCGGGTATCGGGAGCAGTAGAGTTAGGGTTCAGTTGGTCTGGCCGATACAGAGAGCGAGAGGCAGAGCAGAGCAGCCAACAGGAGGAAGGGAAGGAGGGCACAGCTTCAGGGGGTCATCCGGTGAGCTGTCTGCTTCACTCGGGAGGAATAAGACAAAGGGGTCTTTTTCCCCATAACCCCCTGGAAGATTTAAAAAAAACTGCAACTTAGCCCTTTTTCATTATAAACAGAATAGAAACATAGGTTTTGGGGGCCTTTTTGCAAAGTAAAAATTTGTCAAAAATAACTTTTGGAAAGCTTGTGAAATTTCCAACCTAACCATGTTTTCCTTTGGTGTATTTAAAATATTTTTCAATACAAGATTTTGGAAACCAAATTAAGTACTATTTGTGGGATTTTCTCAAACCATTTAAATTCACAATTTAAATTGGCTCAAACATGATTAAATTTTTGTTTCATGCATGTATGAGATGACACAACACCACACACCCTAAATTAGCAAATTTGGGCTGTTACAATTCGGTTAGCCATGGTTTGTGTAAGAAGGTTGGGAGGAGTGTCAAACATTTTATACGTTTGTTTAATAAAATAAAAAGCTCTAGCACATGAATGATCCATGCTTCCCTATGCGAAGGGTCTTTATTTTAATTTTATGTTGAGTCTCATCTTCTAACTTTATGCACAATTGAGAGAGCATGGTTGCCATTCTGAGTTTTATGTGCATTTGTCCCAGAAACATTATTAATTGATTCATGATGTGTTGTTATTTGCTCTCAAATTATTTGTTCTAGTCTTCCTCTTAAACTTTGAAGGTGTCCTGGCATTTATGTTTTTAACCACTCTTAAGTACAAGCGAAACATCACTTTTCTATGTTATCTCTATGCTTGAAACAAATGTATAACTTTCGAGTGCATTATTATTCATGATCTTTTATTTGTGTTACTTCTCATGATGCAAAGTGATTGCTATGTTTTATTGCTAGAATTATATCTATCATGCTTGTGTTTAAAATACTATGATCTTAGCTTACATATGCTTTTACAATATTAATGATCAAGTTTATGTTGGTAGCATGTCACTTCAGAAATTATGTGTTTTTATCAATTACCTACTCGAGGACGGGTAGGAACTAAGCTTGGGGGTGTTGATACGTCATAAACGTATCCTTAATTTATGATGTTCCATGTTTTTTTCATGTTATTTGCTACATGTTTGCTATACACTTTATGTCATTTTTATCGATTTCTGGGACTAACCTATTCACAAGATGTCACATAGCGAGTTCCCTGTTTTCTGCTGTTTTTAGTTTCAGAAAAGTTGTTCTGGAAATGTTCTCGGAATTGGAAAATTCGAATCCCAGAAATCTTTGAATTCCAGAAGGTTCCAGGGAGTCCCGAAGAGGCCCGGAGAGGGGCCACAGGGGGGCACACCATAGGGCGGCTCCCCTGGCCATCCATCTCCATCGCCCTTTCGCCTATTTATTCCCCCCAATACGTCAACCCTAAAAATATACCACCTTTTACCGAGAAACATCCGAGACCGCCTTCATCATCAACCCAAGATCGGGAGGGTTCTGGAGCTCTCCCCGGCACCCTGCCGGGAGGTAAATTCATCATCGGAGGGGTCTACACCACCATGCCCGCCTCCGGAGTGATGCGTGAGTAGTTCATCCCTGGACTACGGGTCCATAGTAGTAGCTAGATGGTTGTCTTCTCCACTTTATGCCTCATGTTTAGATCTCATGAGCTCCCCTACATGATCGAGATCATGTTATTGTAATGCTACATGTTGTGTTTGCTGGGATCCGATGAATGTTGACTTCTATGTCTTCTGATTATCAATCTGTCATGTTATCGTCATGCATATGTTATTTATGATCTTGCATGCTCTCTGTTATTAGTAGATGCTTTGGCCAACTAGATGTAAAAGTGCATCTCGTTTTTTCCGGTGTTTTGTGTGTTAGTTAACAATACTAAGTACATTATTTATCGAGGTGTTTAGTGTGCAGGTGTTATACTTAACATTGGCATCGATCACCGAAAGATCGTGAAGATTGTCCTAAGAGATTTGGGACAGAAGCCAACCGGATTATTCTGGAGGAGCCGGATATTCCGGTTAGGATAGTTTTGGTCCATATTCGGGACAAAGATGAGCCGGATTTTTGGTACCGGATTATTCATCTCAGACCGGATATTCCGGTTGTGGAGATTTTGCTCGAAAATGGCTAAGGACTGAAGTTAAATCTGATAGAGACATGCTGGATTATTTGTACCGGATTATTCCGGAGGAGCCGGAATATCCGTTCCAGTCGGCTGCGCGGGACAGGGAAGAGCTGGATTATTTGTTCCGTATTATTCAAAGGCAACCGGATATTCCGGTTGAAGTCAAAGGATTCGAGCAGATCTGCAGACCGGATATTCCGGTACCCAATTTCCTGCAAAAGGCTAGTTTTGAGGAGGGGCTATATGTGACGCCCCGAGATCGGGCACTATGCAGATTTCAGCATTCCCGCCAAAATCCACATAATAATCGATTCCAGGTTGCCACTTGTGATAACATTACAACAGTTCACGAATATTCCGCAACAACAACAGAAAAGATATATACAAGACGACTCAAACGAGTCAAGGATACAACTGATACAATTCAAAGATCCAAATAACAGCGGAAGAGACAACATAGTGTCCGGCTACGGACAAGATACAAATTGGACTAAGAGTCCTGAAGATAACCGATGGCGTCCAATCCCTGCCCAGGCCAAGCCGGAGGGATTCCCAAGCTAACATCGTCATACTTCAAACCTGTTGACTGCAATGTGGAATATGCAGCCACGAAATGGATTCGTGGGTCAGTACGGTTAAGTACTGGCAAGTGGATAAACCATACTCACAAGATACCAGCGTATCCAATCATCACAAGATACAAATACTTTGGGTACAACGGAAAGGAAGGGATTATTGCAAAGAAGCGGCGGCGGGCTGCACTAACTAACTACAGAGACATGCTACAACATCCGGCTAAAAGAAAGGGGTAAGATAGCGTATCAGAACCAACTACAACTACTCACCAAACAATACCCATCCAACGTTACCCCCTACTAAGGAAGCAACCCAAGGAAACTCACACTGTTGATTAAGGTGACATTCATTTTTATGGTGGAGGTAATCTATGTTACTAGTCAAGTTATCATCGTTAAGTGTAAGTTGTCTGAGTACTTGTTAGCCAGCACTTTCACCAAGTCATCCATAACCGCGGACAACACGGCTTCTCGAGAAGATTTAACCCTGCAGGGATGCACCAATTTGGCCGTACACGTAAGAATGACCCGCCAGATGGAAATGCACTTCCACCAAGCGAGGCACTCAACACAACCCAACTCTTCTTCGCATCAAGCCCAAAGAACCCCGTGCAATTGAGCGCATGGCTAATCAAGCCCCACGAAGAAAAGGGGACCCTCATAGCACTCTAAGAACGTGTCTCCCTAAATGCCGACTACAAAAGTTCCACCCTGGCGCCAAGGGTTCGCACCTGCATATGCATGCGGCAAATGGAAAACCCGAACTAAATGAGGCGATTTGGACAAGATGCGAATCGAATCAAAGTTGCGGGGGGCGCCCATACTCGCTTCCCACATGCGGTTAGCACGCTCATCATGGATCGGAGGACAAGACCCTTTTCCTAATTAAGGTCGACACTAGCAGGCCTCAAAACCACGCCGGGCCTCCTGCCGGTGCCTTATCATCAAATTAATATTACCCAAAACATTAACATGTTGTTGATTAAGTTGAAACCCAACTATCAAACTAAACAGATGATAAGACAGACAACAAGACTTGAGCGCAAACAACACTAAGCATGCAACTACGACACGAGGGCCAACAAGGTAAACAAGCAACAGGTAATAGGAAGTGGAAGGAAGGCTATATTGTGGCTGCAAGGTAAACATATGATAGGATCGAGACACAAGCATCGAATCATAAGGCTAGCATAAAGATAACGGGAAGAATCGGTAACAAGTGATGAAAGGCAGCCATAGGTAGCAAGTGAGTATACTTGCCTGAGATCCAGCAGGTAGAGGTACATCCGAAGAACTTGTCGTTGCTCACATCATCTCAACGTCCTATCCGTGAAGAAGCAACGAACTAGAACAAACACCGGATGCAACAATTACTACTACGGCAAAAGATCCAGCATGATCAAGATATGGATGCATGACAAGTTTAAGGATGCATCAAAGATAAACTAGTTGACATGGTAAACATATTTAAATGGGCCCATATGCAATTTGGATTGCATATGGAAAAGCCCATGAATTAAGGTTGAATTAAATGATCTACAAATAACCATCATGTGAAAGTTGATTAGAATTATGCATGGATGATGAAAACAATAAGAAAACAACAATAGCATCAGTTTGATATGTTGTTTACCAAGTTTGGAATTTTATTTATTAAGTTATGAACTTTGGCATTTTAAATGATTTAAACAAACATTTGTTGTTTTCACCAATTTTAAATGTTCAAAACAGATAACAAAATTTATATTTGGAAAGAACACAAAATTTTAGATGGAATACATATTTCATTTGTTGAATTTGGATTTTAGATGAGCAAGTTATTAAATTGACAATTTTAAATGCATCAATTAAGAAATATTTGTTTTCAGCAATTTAATTTATTCAAAACAGAAAACAAAGTTTATTTTTGGAAATCTTGTTCAATTTTGCATGGAAACCATATTTTACATGTTGGAATTGGATTTGAATTGCCCAAGTTATGAATTTTGCAATTTAAAAGGTGTAATTAAAGCATTGAAGTATTGCACCACTTTTAATTAGGAAAAAACAGTAAACAAATTGCATTGAAAAGGTTGAAAACATGTATAAAATGTTTCAATGAACATTTTGAGCTATTAAACATAATTTTTGGATCATTATTGAATTTATTATGCAATTTTTCATAAGCATTTTTATTCTGCCCTTTTTAGTAAAGAGAAGGAAACATGTTCAAATTTAATTTAATTGTGACCAAATAAAATACCAATGTGTAGAGTTTGTTAAGAAAAAAATTTAGAGCTCATGTTTGCTCAAATTGGATGAACAGATATCAAGTTATGAAATTCCAAAGTTTCAAATTTTTATTGCATTTTCTGTATTTAATTATTTAGTGCAAAAATTATTACAGAAACATGTTGCAACTTTGACATTAACAGAAAGAGAACAAGATTCTGAATCCATAGCAATTTGAATCGTTGAAATTGGATCAATATTCAATTTGTTATTGATTTTACAATTAAAGCCTCAGATCTGTTTTTCTGGAATTCGAGAAATAAAAAGAAAAAGGGGGGAAAAAGGGGGTGGCTTTGCGCCGGGGGGGATTCGAACTCGGGGCTTCCAGCGCGCGGAAGGGAACGCAAGCCACTAGGCTAGCTGCTCGGTTGGTGATTGGATGGGGGGAGTTGGGCTTTTGAGGTGGATCCCTGCGGAATTAACTAAAACTGCACGAAACGCATCTGTACGTACAGCTACGACGGACCACAAACGACGGCGGCCAAACGGGGCAGCGCTGCTTGATGGCGAGCTTACAGAGCAGGGGGAAGGAAGGGAGGAGGTGCCCGAGGGCGGAGAGCTCACTGTGGGGGCGCTTGGTGGGGCGGACGGGCTCGAGGAAGGCCACGGGCAGGGATGGCGACGCGCAACAGGCAGTGGACGCCGCCGGAGAAGTCGCGACGGCGCCGTCGACACAGCCGCTCTCCGGCCTTGGTGCCTTCAACAAAAACGAAGCCGGCACCTTCCTGGTTCCATTCCCATCCTTCGTTGTTCTTCTCGGCGATCACTGCACCGGCTCCACGAGCTTCCATCTCCGGCCATGGAGGTGTTCTTCTCGGGTTCAGAACATACAGAGAGGAGGAAGAAGAAGGGGGATGGCGGCGGGCAAGGAGGAAGAGGGATAAGGGAGGCTAGGGTTAGGGTTTGGAGGAGGGGAGGAGCTTTAAGGGAGGAGGGGAGCATGTGGAGGTGGGGGATCGGTGGTGGGGTGACGTCCTCCCTGTACGGAGGAGGAAGAAAGGTGGGGGAGGCTTCGAAGGGGTAAGTGGGCTGGAGTTGGGCCTTTGGGGCCTAGTCGGCTGGTTGCCTCTCTCTCTCACTCAAATTTTTTTTTCTTCTTTGGGTTTTTTTATTATTTCCAGAGATTATGTTTGGTATTATTAAGAATTGATTTATGCAAGCAAACAAAACCTAGAAAGATTTAGCAAACAAGATTTGATGAGTTTCAAATAGTTTACCAATTTTAAATGCATGAGGATGCATGATGCCATGCCATGAAAAAGAAAAACAACACACAATTTACTTGGGGGGAAAAAAAGAAAAAACCCCGGGTGTTACACTATAAATACCCCTCCTCTTCCTCCTTGAGATCTAGTTCTTCCCCTTTGCATTCAATATCATTTAAGAGCTCACCAAATCCTCAATAACTCCAATTCCTCCCACCAAACTTGAAGATCTTTGGACGATTGAAGGAGAAGGCCCAGATCTACATATTCACCGAGCCGTTCTTCATTTCCCCCTCTCTAGCTCGAGGGATCTAGCCTAGCGTTTCCTCTTGTGGAGAACCTAGACATCTTGCTACTTGTTGGTGATTCAAGATTGTTGGGAGCCCCCAATTTGGTTGTGGGTGTGTGCCCCAAGTTGTTTCTAAAGGATTCAATTCCCGCCTCAAAGGGGATCAATAGTGGAAGGTGGACTAGGCCTTTGTGGAGGAGTTCATCGGAGAATAGGGTGATGCCTTTGTGGCGTTGAGTAGGCCTTCGTGGCGAGCTCACACCCCTCCAACGAGACGTACTCCCTTAAAAAGGAGGAACTCGGGATTACATCGTGTCTCCGCGTGCTTCACATCAGTTACCTTGTTCCCTTCTCCTTTTACTCCTACTTGTATTGTGATTATGTTATCCTTGTCATAAAGGTAAATTCACTGTAGTTGCATTATCTAGAGAATTTACCTTTGTGTCAAGCCTAATTGTGAAAGAAAAAATAAAATTTGTCGTAGCACCTATTCACCCCCCTAGGTGCCCTTACTTTACTTTCAATTGGTATCAGAGCCTCGGCTCTTCTATCGGGCTTAACGGCCTAAGAGTTTAAGTGTGGGTGATGAATCGGATACCGAAGGTTCCGCGGCGCCGGTGTCCATGAATGATCTCAATGAGTTGAAAAATTCATTGACCTCATCCATAGGAACCAAAATCGATGAGTTGCGTCAAGTCTTGATGGAACTCTTGAAAGCCAAAGGACCGGAGGTCACCGGCTCATTTCCTCCGGAAAAATCTCCGGAGGGCGCCAAGAAAGGTGTAGATGGTGATCCATCTAAAAATGCTTCTGCCGAGAACTCCACGAAGAAGGGTACGGAAGGAGATGGAGAATTTCACTCCGTCCCCGGAAGTTATTCTCCCGATCCTCCCATCCCACATCCTCATATAATCCCTAGGGGAGATCCACCTAAAATTGATGCATATTCTTTACGTGAATGGAAATATTACATGGAGACTCACTTGAACTCTTCTTGTATAGAGCTTTGGAGGGTCACTTGCGATGGATACAAGCCTCATGACCCCAAGAACCTAACAAGAAGAGAAGCCGTAGATTGTTAACTCAACTACACCGCCTTGTCAATTCTTCAACAAGCCTTGGGTCCTAACCACATGCCGCATCTTCAACAATATTCCACCGCCAAGGAAACATGGGACGCTCTTCTTGTCATGTTTGTGGGAAATGAGAGCATGCAAAGGAATAGATATCATGCCTTAACCAATGAGGCCGAAGGGTTCTATATGCATGATGGAGAGAACCACGAAGACATGTACCAAAGACTCAAGACACTTGCCACCGCATTCACTAATGTTGGTGCCAAGTACATTGATGATGCTTGGATCAAAAGGAAGTACATGATTGCCCTCATGCCATTTGAGGGTGCGGACTTGAAGAGCATTCAAGGAAGACATGACTTCCCTTCTATTACCTAAACTCAAGTTATGCAATAAATGTGCTCCTATCAAGTGCAAACCAAGAATGCTCTTGACAACCGTGCTAGGGCCATAGGAATGCACAAAGGGGCATCCGTTTCTTTGAAGGCCAAGGTTGTGTCACAAGAGGTTGAGTATGAAGAAGAAGGCAATGAGGTGTTGGATCCATTGAAGGATCAAGAGTATGATCCCGTGCTCAAGGATATCATTGCTCTCACCGTGCAAAAGTTTTGGAGGAATCCTCCCAAGGCCAAGAAATTTGTTTAGGAGAAGACCAAGTCTCGCTATGGCAATGATGGGGCTCAAAAAGTGAGGTCTACTTCAATTGTCAAGATAAGCACCACTTCATTGCAGAGTGTCCCTATGAAAATACAGAACACCATAGTGGCAAGCTCATTCGCAAGGACAAGTCCAAGGTTGAGTACAAGAAACCTCATTTCAAGAAGAAACCTTTCAACAAGAAATCTCCCACCAAGTTTGTGCTAGTGACTCAAGAGGAATATGATTCCGAGAGTGATGAAGAAGAAGAAACCACTAGTGAAGTGGCCTCTCTAGCTATTGCCTCTACTCCATCATCTTCATGTCTCTTTGAATCTCCCAATGAAAATCGTCCTCACCCAAATACCAAGTGCTTCATGGCTAACGTCTCGGAGGTATCAACTTCTCCCAACTCTAAGACCCCAAGTGAACTATAAAATCTTGTTAGTCTTAGAGTAGAAGATGAAATGCTCTCCTTGGAACGTTTTATGTCTAACATGCAAGGGGAGACCAATAAGTACTTCGAACATCTCATGGGACAATTATGAGATGCCCAAGAATCTCTTGAGAAGAAAGGTGAGGTTGAAAGAAGGGATGCGGGTGAAATTGTATCCCTCACTATGAATCTTGAGGAAGAGCATGATGGTAGAGTTTCTCTTGAGGAGGAACTTGAATCTATTTAAGAAACTCATAATGAACTTGTTTCTAAAATCACTAAGGAACGTGACCTTACAATTGCTAAATATAAAAAAGGCTAAAAAGGATAAGGTTGAGTCTAGTGTTGGTCATGCTAAACTAACTGAGGAGTTTGAAAAACTAACCGAGGCTCACAAAGCTTTGGAGAGCCAACATTCTTCCCTCAAAGAATTGCATGAAAAACTTCAAAATAAACTTAATCAACTTAACAACCCTAGCACCTCTACTTCTTCTTGAGATCATGCAAATATTATTGAGGAAAATGCTAGGTTGAAAGATGAGCTTTCAAGGCTCAAGGGAAAAGGCCCTCAAGTTGAGAAGGTTGTGGTCTCTAACCAACAAGTGGTGGCCCCTAGTACTTATGTGGTTGTTACTAGAACACAATTGAGTGCCCCAAGGCCACAAGTGGGCAAGCAAGATCTTGGCTATGTTGCCAAGAAGAAGAACAAGAAGAAGGCCAACAATGCTGCCTCGGGTAGTAATTTCATTAGGGACAACACTACTCGTAGCACTTCCGCACAAGAAAGCAATGTTGCTTCGAGTAGTAGTGTCATGAGGGACAACACTACTCGTAGCATCTCCGCGGTAACTAACAATCCACACCATTTCTTATATGTTGATTATTATGGTGTTGTGCAAGCTAAATATGTTGGTCCTATTGAGGGTTACATTGACTATACCATTTGGGTTCCAAAGACCCTTGTTGCTAACATAAAGGGACCCTCCTCGGGTCCTAAATCTAGTCAATGATCTCTTGCATGACTATGCTTCCGGTGGGTCTAAATGGATAATTGATAGTGGATGCACTAGTCATAGGACCGGAAGCAAAGAACTTGTGCCGGAGTTGCGACCAAATCACATACAAGCAACCGTCACTTATGGAGACTCGTCCTTGTCTAAGGTATCGGGGTTCGGCAAGGTTGTGATTGCTCCCGATATCACTATCGTGAACGTCATGCTTGTCAAATCCCTTGGTTTCAATTTACTTTCCGTCCGCTCTCTCTAAAAGATGGGTTTCTCCGTCTTTTTTGATGAATATATTGTGGTACTTTTGAGGAGCAAGACTCTTGACGTCGCATACGTCGGACATGTTGAAAATGAGTTGTTCGTGGTGGACTTTTCGAAGTCTACCAACTCTCAATCAATGTGTCTTTTCGGAAAGGCGGACGTGGGATGGTTGTGGCATCGCCGCCTAGCCCATGTCAACATGAGAACTTTGCAAAGTCTTCACAAAGGTGGCCTTATTGTCGGACTAAAAGAATTTTTTTCTTTTTCCAAAGATTGCGTTTGTAGGTCGTGTGTTGAAGGAAAGATGCATGAGATCTCGCACAAGGCCAAGAATATTATTTCATCAAAGAGGATCTTGGAGCTCCTCCATGTTTATCTCTTTGGTGCCGTACCCGAGGCCATATCCACCGCATGCCACTCCTCAACCGCCTCTACATCCGCAAGGGCTTGGACAGGACTCCGTATGAGATCCTCACCGGCAACAAGTCCAATGTATCCTACTTCCGTGTATTCGGTTGTAAGTGCTTTTATTTGATCAAGCGTGTTAGGTTGTCTAAATTTCAATCCAAAACTATTGAGGGTATATTTGTTGGTTACGGTGCCGGATCCCACACTTATAGAGTCTTTGACAAAGCCTCACGGATTGTCATAGAATCTTGAAGTGTGGTTTTCGAGGAAAATGATGGCTCCCAAGTGGCGCAATTTCATGTTTCTAATGTAGACGTTGAAATTCCTCAAGAAGCCATAGGAAGGATGGGTGTGGGATTTTTCCGCCCCATCGAGGGACACCTTATGGCGACTCGAGAAAAAATATGCTCTACTCAAGTGGAGCCCTCCTCTACAATAGAAGAACAAGCCAAGGAGCCAAGTGATGCACCTACCCAAGAACATGTTGAAGACCCTCCTCTTATTGACCAAGTCACTACGCATGATGCTACCACTCCTATTATTCATGCTAGTCAAGGTCAATGCCAAGATCATCCATCCTCTTCATCCTCTCCTCAAGTTGAAGATAGTGTTGTTGATGATGATGATGATCAAGGCCAACTTGGTCAAGAAGGGAACCCAAATGATCAAGATGATCAAGTGAACCCTCCTCGCAATAATGAGGAGATCGAAGCCCATCGTGCTAGAAGGATAAGAAGAGATTTGAAGCATATTGATGCCCAATACAACAAGTTCTTGGAAGATATTCAAGCTAGAAGATCCCCAAGAAGGCAATTGGCACATTTTAGTGAGCATCAAGCTCACATATCTATGGTGGAACCAAAGAAAGTGTTTGAAGCTCTTGAGGAATCCCATTGGGTTGAAGCAATGCATGATGAGCTCAATAACTTTGAGCGCAAAAATGTTTGGAGATTAGTTGAGAAGCCCAAAGATTGCCACAATGTTATTGGCACTAAGTGGATATTCAAGAACAAGCAAGATGAGCATGGCATTGTTATAAGGAACAAGGCAAGATTGGTAGCTCAAGGTTACACTAAAGTTGAAGGCATTGACTTTGATGAAACCTATGCTCCCGTGGCTCGCCTTGAGTCCATTTGTATCCTTCTTGCTTATGCATCTTCGCATAATTTCAAATTGCAACAAATGGATGTTAAAAGTGCTTTATTGAATGGTCCACTAAAAGAGGAGGTATATGTTAAGCAACCTCCGGGGTTCAAGAGTCTCAACTTCCTAACCATGTCTACAAGCTCGATAAGGCGCTCTACGGACTTAAACAAGCACCACGTGCGTGGTATGAGCACCTTAGAGAGTTGTTGGATGACCGTGGTTTTGAAGTTGGGAAGATCGACCCCACTCTCTTCACAAAGAGAGTAAAGGGAGAGCTTTTCATGTGCCAACTCTGTGTGGATGATATTATCTTTGGCTCAAATAACCAAGCTTTGAATAATGAGTTCTCAAAGCTTATGACTGACAGATTCGAGATGTCTATGATGGGGAGCTTAAATTCTTCCTTGGTTTTAAGATCAAGCAATTGGATCGTGGGACTTTCATTTCTCAAGCCAAGTATACCCAAGACATGATCAAGAGGTTTAACTTCCAAAATGCAAAGATCAAGCCATCTCCTATGCAAGTGAAGTGCCACCTATCACGTAACCCGAAGGGTAAAGATGTGGACCAAAAGTTGTATCGTTCTATGATTGGTTCTTTGCTTCACCTTTGTGCATCTAGGCCCGATATCGTTTTGAGTGTAGGTGTGTGTGCAAGATATCAAGCGGCTCCTAAGGAAAGCCATTTAATGGCTTTCCATAGGGTCTTTCGGTATTTGGTCCATACCCCAAGTTTTGGTTTGTGGTACCCAAAGGGGGCACAATTTTCTCTCAAGGGCTACACGGATTCCGATTGGGAGGGTGATCAAGATGATAGGAAGTCCACTTTTGGGGCTTGCCAATTTCTTGGTAGGTCTTTGGTGAGTTGGTCTTCCAAGAAGCAAAATTGCATATCTTTCTCCACCGCCGAAGCCGAGTATGTAGCTGCCGCAAGTGCTTGCACCCAATTGCTTTAGATGAGGCAAACTCTCAAGTAATATGACGTTCATTTGGATAAGGTGCCTCTTTTGTGTGACAATGAAACTGCCATCAAGATCGCCTACAACCCTGTGCAACATACAAGAACGAAGCATATTGAGATTCGTCATAATTTCATCTGAGACCATGTGGCAAGAGGGGATATTGCTCTATCTTATGTGCCCACCAAGGACAATCTTGCGGATATCTTCACGAAGCCACTCGACGATGCAAGATTCATGTTCTTGAGGAATGAACTAAATATCATTAATTCTAGGAGTTTGACTTGAGGATCTTGCGCACACCCTTATAGATGAAACGTGTTTGGGTTTAGGTGTAGGCATGGACATAGGGGGGTGTTATCCTAACATTGGGTTCTCCCTCCCCCCATTATGCCCAAAGAAAAAAAATTCACTGTTATCTCTCTATTTCTAATGTTGAGTTGTGAGCTTCAATGTTGAGAATTGGCAATGCACCCAAGATATATCTTCGCGGTGTCATACCATGATCTCTTACATGGTGGCTTAGGACACCAACCTATTCTTTTAGAAGAGTTGGATCTTAGTTGGGATTTATTTGATATTTCATTGCATTTCTTGGTTTTTCCCTTCTAAGTGTTCTTTCGTAGGAAAATCTCACTCAATTGGTCTTTTGTTTGTTTGATTCTTAATTTTGAGAGGGATAAGTACTACTTTAAGTTTGGTGTTTCTATCATAAGCCATTCTACCTTAAAACCAACTTCATGTAGCACTTGTGTCATTCCATTGAAACGAGGAAATTTTGAATCAGTAGGCAGACGGAATTTCCGGTTCAGTTCTGTACCGGAATATCCGGTCCAAACTTGGACCAGAATATCCGGTTCGGCAAACATCACATATTCTGGGCAGGGACGGGGAAGAGGCAGTTCGTCCCTTTTCTTCCCCAAGTCCTCTCCTCCACCCCATACACCGCCGCACTGATTCTTCGCCTCCTGGGCCGTTTCCTCCGCGGGATCTTGGAGCTCTTGCCGAGATCTTGTTCCCCTCGTCCTCGGGAGCGTTTCCATCCAAGTATCTCCATCAATGGACACCGGTAATGTTCAATCTCGTTGAATCTTGGTGCCATAACCATACCTATCCATGGATTCTTGTTTTGTTGTCAATGCTTTGTAGAAATTGCTCCCTAGGGTACCCTATGCATGCTAGATACAATAGTATATATTCACTTGTCACCGATCTAGTTTTGAGATCTAGATTGGAATCAATCTTGTGCTGTTTTTGTACCACCGGAATATCCGGTCCAGGTTTAAACCGGAATATCCGGGTGTACCGGAATATCCGGTTCGGTTCTGTACCGGAATATACGGCTGAGTGCAGTACCGTTTGAGAACAGCCCATGTTGGATCCTTGCTAGAATTCTTATTAGATCATTACTTGGAATCTTTTCTATTGTTTTTATGTATGTTTCCTCCATTGCTTGACACATGTGCACTTACCCCTATTGCTTTCCATCTATTCTCTCATTCACAGGTAGCTCTCGTCCTGACAAGTTGGGTCCTCGCAAGCGTCCCTCGTACAAGGACACTAGCGATGAGGATCCCGATGATTCTCGCCCTCCCCGGAAAGCCACTCACAAGAAGGTTGTCTCCTCTAGGCCAAAGAAGAAGCAAGATACCCGGCCCAACTATAGGAATGATATCAGTGTTCCCGATTACACTCCGATCAGGCAGAAGGACTGGTACAACACTCCATAGGACGGTACTTGTGATGATGCTCGTTTCTGGTGTCTGGAGCAATCCTATATCTATGCAGACATCTACTCTGACTTCAGGTTCCTTATCCGTGAGATGCATCCATTCGAGTTTCATGATATGAAGGATAAGGAAGAGTTTGCATATGCAACCAGTATTGTTGAGAGATTCGGTCTTGTGAGGCTGATGGAGAACCAGTGCCCGTACAACACCGAGCTCATCAGTCAGTTTATGTCCACTCCGGCGTTCAGCTCTGACTCTGTTTGCATCCTTAAGTGGATGACCCAGACCACTCCATGTGAGATTCCTTTTCACAGACTCGCTCGTCTACTTGGTTACCGTTACAGGACTCATCCTCCTGTTGGTCACCGGGTGCATGAGGTGGAGAGACCTCGGAAGGAGAGGTTCATGGTAGAGCTGTATGCTCCTGGTTTTACTGTTGGGAAGTTGGAGGGACTTATTCCTCTCTATGATCAGCTCGTGCGTATCTTCAGGTCCTTCTTGATGTTGAGTGGAGGTAATAATGATGCTCTCACGAGTCCATTGTGCAATCTTCTTATGCTGGCTAAACAGTGCATGGAGGATGATGATCTTTCAAACTCTTATACTGTGGATGTCATGTACATTATCTACCATGAGTTGTACAATGCTATGATTGGTGGGAACACCATTCCCTATGGACCTTATATCATGATGCTGATCAAGGATGTGATGAAGAAGGATTTCTCGGAGTTACCCATGGAGCCTCACAAGGTCAAGAAGATGTACATCAAGAGGAAGAAGGCCGCACGTGATGCTCCTGTTCCTCAATTTGAGGGTGGTACATCTATGGGGGGTGTGGCCTCCTCTAGTGCTCAGCCTGCTCAGCCTGCTTCCACCATTCTGCGCAACGTCAGGAAGTTATCCTGGTTTCAGCGCAATGTGCTGTGCATGAAGGTGGACATTCATAAGGAGCAGTACAAGGCCTACTACAGAGACACTGCTATGTCCAGTACCCAGAGTCAGATTCTCCACCACGTGGGTGGTGCTACTGGTGATCAGCCTGCTCCACTTGTTCCTCAGTCTTATTCTCAGTGGTCTGCTGGTGATCGCACTCCTTGGGAGCGCATTGAGGAGGCTCTCCGTACCACTTCTGCTTCTTCCAGGGCTCTTGTTGATGAGGATGATGATGAGGATGAGGAGACAGATGATGATCTGGAGACGGCGGCTGAGGGAGCTTCTGACGCGTCAGCAAAAGAGTCCTCTGAGCATTCAGATGCTTAGATCTTCCTTGGGACATTAGCACAGTTGCTTCTTTCCTTTTTGGTGTCTCGATGCCAAAGGGGGAGTAGCTCCTAGACTACGGGATTTGCATGGGTTTCGGGCACAAGAATATGCTTTTACCATTTCGTGAGAGCTTTTGTCCATTTAGTCTTATTTTCGTGAACCTTGTTCATTTTATTGTCTCTTTTAAAACTATGTGTTATTGTGTTGCGAGACTATGTCATCGGTTATCATGGATATCTATGTTGGTGGTTATCTGGATTATCTATCTTATATGTTGAGGATATTATCTATTGTTGTGCTTGGATATTCTTGATTATCATCTCTACGCACAAGGTATATGTGTCTCTCTTGTTCTCAACATGTTTGTGATATTGTTACTTTGGCATGTTTGCTACTTGTTAGAAATTGCTCCCCATATATTATTGCACTTTTTGCATTTGAGGCAAACAAAAGATGTGCATATAAGTAGGGGGAGACATTTCCATTTTTTTTTTCAAACATGTTCTCGTCAAGGTTTTATGCAAATCTTAGTATTGTCATCTAACACCAAAAAGAGGGAGATTGAAAGTGCATTTCGTTTTTCCTGGTGTTTTGTGTGTTAGTTAACAATACTAAGTACATTATTTATCGAGGTGTTTAGTGTGCAGGTGTTATACTTAACATCGGCATCGATCACAGAAAAGATCAGTGAAGATTGGCCTAAGAGATTTGGGACAAAAGCCAACCAGATTATTCTAACCGGATTATTCTGGAGGAGACGGATATTCCGGTTGTGGAGATTTTGCTCGAAAATGGCTAAGGACCAAAGTTAAAACTGACAGAGACAGACCGGATTATTTGTACCGGATTATTCCGGAGGAGCCGGAATATGCGGTCCATTCGGCTGTTCGGGACAGACAAGAGCTGGATTATTTGTTCCGGATTATTCAAAGGCAACCGGATATTCCGGTTGAAGTCAATGGATTCGAGCAGATCTGCAGACCGGATATTCCGGTCCAAACTTGGACCGGATATTCCGGTACCCAATTTCCTGCAAAACGGCTAGTTTTGAGGAGGGGCTATAAATACCCATCCTCTTCCTCCTTGATCTCTATTTCTTCCCCTTTGCATTCAATAGCATTTAAGATCTCACCAAATTCTCAAACTTGAAGATCTTTGGAGGATTGAAGGAGAAGGTCCCGATCTACATCTTCACCTATCCATTCTTCATTTCCCCCTCTAGCTCGAGGGATCTAGCCTAGGGTTTCCTCTTGTGGAGAGCCTAGGCATCTTGATACTTGTTGGTGATTCAAGATTGTTGGGAGCCCCCAATTTGGTTGTGGGTGTGTGCCCCAAGTTATTTCTAAAGGATTCGATTCCCGCCTCAAAGGGGATCAATAGTGGAAGGTGGACTAGGCCTTTGTGGCGTTGAGTAGGCCTTCGTGGCAAGCTCACACCCCTCCAACGAGACGTAGTCCCTTAACAAGGAGGAACTCGGGATTACATCGTGTCTCCGCGTGCTTCACATCGGTTACCTCGTTCCCTTCTACCTTTACTCATACTTGTATTGTGATTGTGTTATCCTTGTCATATAGGTAAATTCATCGTAGTTGCATTATCTAGAGAATTTACCTTTGTGTCAAGCCTAATTGTGAAAGAAAAATTAAAATTGGTCGTAGCATCTATTCACCCCCCTCTGGGTGCCCTTACTTTACTTTCAAGATGCAAGTGACTCCAAGAGGGAGTATTTATGCTTGATAGTGGGTTAATGCCACCTTTGCATCTGTGCTCGAGTGACAGAAACGTGATGGATGGAGGATGTGATGTTTCCATTAGGGAGAAAACAACGATGTTTACTTCGTTTACATTACACACTTTTCTTACTGCAATTATCTGTTGCTTGCAACTTAATACCCAACGTTTGTTTGAATGATATTCGAATGGTGGATTATTATTCATAGATGTTGTTGGATGACGTTCTATGTATTTTGTTGTAATTCCCGCATGAATCACATAGTAATATTTATGTCTTGCATATGCACTACGGTGCATCCTTCATTTCTATCAATTGCCCAGCTGTAATTTGTTCACCACACATGTTATTTGTCTTCTATGGAGAGACACCACTAGTGAACTATGGACCCCGATCCATTTTCTCATACTGATAATACAACAACTGCTTCCAATGTTTTCACACTGCTACTGATGTTTGTTCTCATACTATTTTCGACATCATATGTTTAACCTCTTTGTGTTCAGCAAAACCGGTGAGATTGACAACCTCACTGCTTCGTTGGGGCAAAGTGAATTTATTGTGTTGTGTAGGTTCCACGTTGTTGTTGAAACGGTAGTGCGCCCTACTACATCAGCTGCATCAACCTTCGGAAGATGCTTCTTCCTCCTACTGGTCGATTCAACCTTAGTTTCTTTCTGAGGGAAACTTGCTACTGTGCTCTTCATACCTTCCTCTTGGGGTCTCCCAATGAACATGTGTTACACGACCATCACACCCATCTATATGTTGATTTACTCAATCATGTCCTTTATTCTTCCTTGTTTAGTACAAATGTTTTTATCTGAATGAATACCACTTTGAATGTTATCGATGATTTCAAATAAATTGTTATGATTGAGCATGTTAAAATTTGCAATATAAGCTCTAATATAAAGTCTCTGATCGAAAGATAACTACAATCTGTTAATTCTTCTTTGACAAAGAATGAAGTTTTCCTTCACCAATTTTGATTTACTTTTTGCACCTCTATTGTGACTCCATTTACTTGTTTCAAGTTAAAATTATATGAGAGAGAGTTGCTTGCTAGAATGACTAGTGTATCTATAGTTGTGATGCTTCCTGTATGTATTTTATTTATCAACACCTCACTCTGTAAACATGTGGTCATGTTTACCGAGTTCAGTTTCTCTAGGGGACAAGCGAGGTCTAAGCTTGGGAGGGTTGATACGTCCATTTTGCATCACTATTTTATATCGTTATTTTCTGTTATTCCTCGCTATATTTCATGTTATGCTATTTCATCTTATTTTGAATGTTTAATAATTATTGGAGAATAAACACCGGGACCAGAAATCTGATGGGAAAAGCACCGTCAAGATACCCTATTTCAGAAGATCAGAAGAAGAGGGGGGGATACCGGAGAGTTCTTAGAAGACCCGAGGAGGAAGCCAGCCAGAAGGGCAACCAGAGGGGGCCACCAGGGGCCCACACCATGGGGTGGCACCCCCTGGCCTCGCCGTCAGGTGGTGTGGCCATCCTGGCCCACCTCTGGTCGCCCCCTTTCGCGTACTTGACCCCCCAGGGAACCCTAAGCCCCAGGGGATCATCGAAGAAATATTCCGCCGCCTCCTCAGGGCGGAAAACAGCAGAGAGAGAGAGAGAGAAAAGCTGTTCGGCAGGGAGAAATCTGTCGGGGAAATTCCTCCCCGGAGAGGGGAAATCGTCGCCAGCGTCACCATCATCACTCGAGGCTTCATCAAGATCATCATCCTCAACACCAACACTATCACCCTCACCGTCCACTTTCATCCCGCTGTAACAATTAGGGGTCTTTATCGTTGTTTTCCACTAGATCTCTTTCCCGGTGTGGATTACTTGTTAGTATATGATGCTTTTGAGATTTATCGGTGATTGCACTTTATGAAAAGATTGTTATTTACCATTATATCACCTCTGATTATGATCCATATGATGTCTCGTGAGTAGTTCGTTTAGTTCTTGAGGACATGGGAGAAGTTATGATGTTAGTAGTGGAATTATGTTGAAGTAATATCTATATGGTTTGATATTTAAGTCGTGGTGTTATTCTTCTATTGGTGTCATGTGAACGTCGACTACATGATACTTCAAATTTATGTGCCTAGGAGGATGCATTGTGTATTTGTCTACTAATTGTGGGGTTGCCGGAGAGACAGGAACCTAAACACCCGTTAGGAAACCGATGCACGGGGGGAGGGGGGTGTAGGATCCCAAAGTTTAAGGCTGTTGTAAGATTTTCTTAATTACTTCTTGTATTTGCGGATGCTTGCAGGGGTTTAATCACAAGTATGTATTAGTCCTAGTTGGGCGGTGCATTATCATAGGTTCACCCACACAACACCTATCAAAACAATAAATATTAATAAACTATATGAAGCGAAAGCACTTGATGAGATTCTCATGTGTCATCGAGAATGTTTAGTCACCATAAGTAAAACAACTGGCTTGTCCTTTGCTCTCAAAAGGATTGGGCCACTCGCTGCAATTATGATTACTTTTATTTATTTACTCACACTTTATTTATCTGCTATATCAAAAACCACAAAAAACATGTTTGCTAGTGTTTACAGTGAATTCTCTATCCAACCTGCTTGTGAACACTTTCTGCTCCTCGTTGGGTTCGACACTCTTATTTATCGAAAGTATTACGATAGATCCCCTATAATTGTGGGTCATCAACGGGTTCACTAAAATCCTTCCTGTTAAAAGTCTTGATGAATTCAAGCGTAATATCAACCTTTCTATAGGTTAAAATTAAGGGAGGGTGTTAGACATATTTTATCTATACCGTATAGGTATGGTGTTGTACACCACCCTATACGGTATTCCCCTTTGCACCTGCCACGGTAGAGGCTATTTCTACCTATATAAACACGCACGCAACAGCCCTAAGGGGCAACATTGCTTCCCCAAATATACTCCAATAATGAGATTTTCCACGGGACAGACCAAAGAAAGAAAGGAAAGAAGTGTGCCAGAAAAACACATCTTTCTTGTGTGTCTTGATCCGCCCTCTCCCTCCTGCTAAGGCCCATGGCACCCTGCCCCCTCCTCCTCCGCATACCGCTCCAACGGTGGAAGCAGGTGGGGATCCTAGATCTGCGTTGAGGTGTTGTAGGGTTAGGTTTTGGTCCCTCAACGATGGTGCTATGGTGAGGAATTGTGCCACTGTGCAAAATATAAATAAGGTATCCTGACTCCTTATCCACCTTGTCAGATGCGGTCTCATCTGTGGCATAGAGGAGGGTAGGAAAGCGTCTAGTAGGCCGAGTCACCGAATTCCACTTGGATGGATTTGGGATAGTTTTCTTCGTCATTTTTTCTTGTTCAGGATCGCCGAGTGTCTTCTGGCTCCTACAGACAACTTCTCCCGTGTCAATAACAAATCCAACATTTTTAGAGCATCTCCAGTCATGGCTCCCAATAGGCGTCCTGATGGGCGCCCGGCGAGGCCCTTTGGGGGCTCGTCCGGATGGGAAGGCGTCCACGGGGGGGCGCGGCTGTCCACTTGCAGCCCCACTTGGAGGCCCCCCCCCCAAAAAAATCAAACTTTTTAAACGATGATTTTATTCAAATATTTAGGATATATTACAATATTTGAATGAAATTTAAACTAAAAAACTTAAATTTAAACTAAACTACGACGCGTTCACTAGTTGAATGCGTTGTAGTCGCCGGCGGAGCTGCTGTCGTCGCCGTCCCAGTCCTCCTCGTCGTCGTCGCCGCCGCGGTGGCTCGGCCCCGCCTTATTGTCGTTGGCCGCCGTCGGTGGGTCCTGGACGATCAGCGGTGCGCCTTTTATCACGGTCGCGTCGTTGAAGGACCACGCCGACGCCGACGCGAGGTCCATTGGCTGCGCCATGCTGTACGACGCGAGTAGCGCGTCCCTGATTCCCTCGGGGTCGTCCTCCATCGCCGACGCCGCCTGGAGCGCCTTGAGCTCTTCGGTGAGGGTGTGTGGGCGCTCCAACCCCGGCTCCACCTTGGGAACGTGCAGCCCCGACTCCTCCTTGGGGACGCACACCCCAGGCTCCGTCTTGGGAACGAGGAGAGGCGGCGCAGCACGGCGGCGGGAAGAGGCGCCTCCGCCAAAGCGGATGCCTCCAATGCTAATCCCGCCGGAGTGCGGGCGCAGGTGCGACGGCGTGGAGGTCCCCGGCTCCGTGTTGGGGACGCGCAGCGGTGGGCCCGAGCGCCTGGATGAGCCGCCGGCGGAGGAGGAAGACGATCGGGAGACGGAGGAGGTCGGTGTCGCCGTCGCCCGCCTTGGAGGCGCGGGTTGTTCCCGACCTCGATGTGGGCGAGGACGGCCTTGAGGGTGAATCCTTCCTGCGCCCAGAAGGCGTTGCGCCCCTGCTTGTTCCGCTCCTGAGGGAGCGGCGCCGGGCCGGGACCGTCCAGCGGTTCCAACGCAGCCCGTGGAGGCGCTTGAACTCGCGCTCGTAGCGCGTAGTGTTCTCCGTTGTTCCGACGTGAGTTGCCCGTAGAAGTGGGTGTGCACCTCCCGCTGCCAGGACGCGTGCGCCACCGACGACGCATTGGGGATCGGGACGCCGGCGCACATGTCCGGCGGGCACGGGTACCAGCTTCGAATAGGGCGCGCGCCTCGCGCTTGAGGAGAGAACGACGGGGAAAGCCGTTTGCGGCGAGGGTATCCATGGCGGTGGGGGGCGGCGATGCGAGAGGCAGAGGAGGCGGGGAGAGAGGCAGAGAGCAGCGAGGGAGAGGTGCGCGGCGAGGGCCGGGGGGTGGAATTATATATCCGGCCGGGCAGGCCGAAAGGCCGCCCCCGCATTAACACCCGTGCTCGCGTGGGGAGACGCGCGGCCGCCGTGTGGGCGACGCGACTGGGCGAGGTGATGGCTCGCTGCGCGACTGGGCGAAGCGACGGCTCGCTGCGGCGCCTGCGCTTCTGCGCAGTCTCGGGAGAAGACGAAGACCGCCGCTTTGACTGCACCGTCTCGCTGATGGGGCCGGCCCACGGACGCCACGCAACCGTTTCGACTCGTCCGACACCCCCACGGGAGCACGTGGGGGGAGGGGTTGGGCTGGGTTTGCCGGACGTGAACAAGGGGGCGTCTGGACGGGAAGACCCAATCGGGGGCGGGACTGGGTGCGCTCGGGGCCTGTCCGGACGGGAACAGTCCGTGGGGGCGCATTTGGGGGGCTCGACTGGAGATGCTCTTAGAGGTCCAGTGGAGACACGGATCACTACCACAATACGCGGTCGTCGAGTGCGAGATAAGGCCAAAGACCAACTTTAAGAGAATGACTAGGGCTCACTCGAGTGAGAATTAAGTTACTTCTCACTCAGATGACATCATCGAGTTGCATGTGCAACTCATGTGTAATTCATGTGCAACTGAGAAAATTTTAGTTGCAAGTCATGTGTAATTAGGAAAATCCCAGTTGCAACTCATCTGCAATCATGTGTAACTGAATTTTTTTCATTTGTAACTCATGTGCAAAACATCTGCAAAAAAAATCTCACTTGCAATCGAGTGCAACCCATGTGCAACCGGAAAAAATATGAGTTGCAAATCATGTACAAGTCACAACCTGCCTCGCCGCAGCCGGCATCACCGTTGGATAGCGACGAGCTCCTCCAGGAGATCCTCGTTCGCCTCCCTCCGCTGCCGTCCTCCCTCTGGCGCGCCTCCCTTGTCTGCACGCGCTGGAGCTACCTCGTCTCCGACCCCGGCTTCTGCCGCCACATCCGCGCGCACCACCGGAAGCCCCCGCTCCTCGGCATCTTCTCCTTCTATGGAGGCAAGTACCGTTTCACTCCAACCCTGGATCCGCCTGACCGCATCCCGAAGACGCGCTTCTCCCTGCCGCACGTGCCCTGCCGCACTTTCCAAGGATGCCGCCACGGCCTTGCCGTCCTCCTCGACCTGCGGCGGGACGAGGCCATTATGTGGGATCCCCTCACGGGCCACCAGCAAAGTGTGGCTTTCCCACTCGGGTCTGACAACCGCCCAGTGAAGAACGTCCGGAACGCCGCAGTCCTGCCCGCTGCCGGCAGCAGCCATGTGGGCAGTGGCGGACCCAGAAAATTTTCTTTGTTGGTGCGAACATTCACGGGGAAAACAATTAACAGAAGAATGCATGTACTAGATGAAAATCATTGAATGCATGGCTCTAACAAAATTCAATTCTCGTAATGAACAAAATACAACTACCAAAATACAACTACTAATTGTATGGATGGATAGCCCCCAAGTCCAAACGAGACCTACAAAACATGAATAAAGGAAAAAAAAAAATCTGAATTTGAATCATAGCACGATAGTTAATATAGTAGAAAAGATTGCATCATCATACCATTAAGTTGTATTAGTAGGAGGAGCACAAAATTGTCGAGGTAGATGGCCTCGACGATCCTTCAAGGCATGAAAACGTAGCATAACCTGCTTGTCGCTTATCTTTGCAAATATGTCTCGCTCAACAAAGCATATCATCAGATCATTGAGCCAATCATCACCTATCTTGTTTCGAAGATCTGTCTTTATAATATTCATTGCCGAGAAAACCCTCTCAGCAGATGTCGTTGCCACCGGTAATGTCAATGCACGTTTAATAAGGCGATAAACCAATGGAAATGCCAAATGTTGTCTAGTTTGAACTAATTTGACACTTGGGGCCCTTCAGATTGGCCCTGGTTTGGGTCGACGATGACACCACACGAACATTTTCTTTCCTCTACGAATCAGAATCGGGTGCGTGGGGAAACATTGTCACCACACCCACAAATTCTACAGACTTGGTCTGTTTCTTAAAATCCGCCGTCCTGGTCAGGAACTCACTTTGCTGGCACCTTTCTTTGGATAGCAATAGCATCATCGAGTTCGATTTTGAGAGGCAGAGTCTGGATGTGATCAAGAAGCCGCCACGCAACCAAGAGATGAACTATGCTTGCTGCCATATCGTGCGGACAGAGACCAGGGGCCTTGGCCTGGCCATTTTGTTAAAAGAACTAAACATACAGATTTGGGAGATGAAGTGTAACGGCAGTGGTGTTCGCAGATGGATGCTCCAGAGAACTATTCAACTGGAAGAGCAACTCTCCATTGTGAGGCCATGCACCGATAGAAGTCGCATTCTTTCAGCTACAATACTGGGTTATGATGAGGACACAAACATGATAACTCTATCCACAAGTATTGGTGACTTTATGCTCCAGCTTGAGTTCTCCCAGCTGAAAAATATCCCTCGAATAGGTATAACTACTCACATGGTATGCTATCCCTACTCAAATGGCTATAGTCCAGGTAATATCTCATCTCTACCTTTACAAAAGTAAGGTAAATGCTATTACTTCCTTATTTTGAGAACAATTCCTAAAAAAAAATTAGTGGATGCTTGTTGTAACATATTTTGCTCATGTCCTTATTGGTTGACTAGATACTTAAGAATAAATTGAACTGGTTATTTATTTGTCAGGCTGGTGATGATATACAAATTTATTATCGTCATTGCACAAAGCTAGAATAAAATTATAACTATAGTTGTTGCTTCCCGTTCATCGTTATATACATGGAAATATATTCTGATACCACTTGCCTCTTCGTGGGCTGATACTGCTAGTATTTTTCAAGAAGTTGCAACTATGTATGTCATATGATCTAACAATTATACCTGAGCAATCTTTGAGTTTAAACAGAGGTATGCATGATGTCATAATTCTTGTAGGGAATGCAAACAAGCTCAAAGGGAGCTCTTTTCCTCTTTGGTGGTTCGATGTAACCTTTATTTCTCCGTTGTTAACTCATGTAATTTGTTCACCATACATGTTATCTATCTTTTATAGAGAGACACCACTAGTGAATTGTGGACCCGGTCCATTTTCTCATACTGATAATACATCCACTGCAATTACTGTTTTAATATTGTTTCCACTGTTTTCACAATGGTACTATTGTTTTCACATTGTTCTCCTAATGTTTTTCCACACCATACATTTACCTCTTTGTTATCAGCAAAACCGGTGAGATTGACAACCTCATTGCTTCGTTGGGGCAAAGTGAATTGATTGTGTTGTGTAGGTTCCACGTTGCTGCTGAACCGGTAGTGCGCCCTACTACATCAACTGCATCAACCTTCAGAAATTGCTTGTCCTCCGACTGGTCGATTCAACCTTGGTTTCTTTTCAAGGGAAAACTTGCCGCTGCACTCTTCACAACCTTTCTCTTGGGGTTTACCAACGTCATCCATCAGTGGTGTGGGTCCCCTGGGCGCCTCGACATTGCGCTCTCGCCTATTTATACCTCTCGGTATGTTAACCCTAAATACATAACATTTTCCCACGAAAAACACCCGAGGCCGCCGTCATCGTCAACCCTAGTTCGGGAGGGTTCTGGAGCTCTCCCCGGCATCCTGCCGTGAGGGTAAATCATCACCGGAGGGCTCTACACCACCATGCCCGCCTCCGGAATGATGCGTGAGTTGTTCATCCCTGGATTACGGGTCCATATCAGTAGCTAGATGGTTGTTCTCTCCTCTTTATGCCTCATGTTAGATCTTGTGAGTTTCCATACATGATCAAGATCATCTTATTGTAATGCTACATGTTGTGTTTGCTGGGATCCGATGAATATTGAATGGTATGTCCAATGATTATCAATCTATCATTCATGTGTATGTTATTTATGATCTTGCAGGCTCTGTGTTATTAGTAGATGCTCAGGCCAAGTAGATGCTAGTAACTCCAAGAGGGAGTATTTATGCTCGATAGTGGGTTCATGCCTTATTTTTACTCACAATTCCAACATTTTTAGAGGTTCAGTGGCAACACGGATCTCTACCACAATGCGCGGTCGTGCCGAAATAGGCTTTCGCCCCACTATATTAATATAGCAAACAACCGATACAACCATCACGATGCTGGGGCAGCAGCAAACAAACGTCAAAAAGAAAAAGAACAAAGAAGAGAACAAATGGAGACATAGGCGGTAAGACTAAACGAGAAGAATCCGTGACCGCTGCGCCCACTAGAGAATTACCACAACACTCCTAATGTTGAATCATCAAATGCCAGGCAACCCCTTCAAGAAGGAAACATGCTGCTGCCCGGACCAACGCACTGGTCCTAGGGTTTCCCCTAGCACACAGAGGGAGGTGAATGAAGGTAGCCACGACGCCCTCCAGGAAGGTTTGTTGCCACCCGAAGGCGGCACCGTGTCGGTGCCGGACGACTCGACAAGGATTTCTTCCGGCCATAGCTGGACCACCGCCGCCCTAGGAGCACCACCACCGGGAGGGAAGGCCCCGACACGCCTCCAGCCGCAGGAAGGTCAAACCGCCGGCGCCAAAAAGTCCAAGCCTAGCGGCCACAGCCGACGACATCGACGAGGGAAGGAGGAGAGGGGAGGTCCTGGGCGGGAGAGGAAGGGGCCGCGCGCCACCGCCTCGGGGGGCGACGGGGGCGCATGGAGGGAGGGTTTTTTTTCGCCCGCGCCAGAACAGGAAACCCACAATGCGCAGTCGTCGAGTGCGAGAGAAGCCTAAAGACCAATTTTTAAAGGACCTTTATTGTTTTTTTTTCCTTTAAAGATTGTCCTATAAGGGTTAGTTGACTCTTTATTGAACCGAGGGTTAGTTGACTTTAATACAGAGTACTTTATAAGGTTTTGGGCTCCTTTGAAGGAAAAAAACAAAACCATAGCTAAGTGTGGCACTTAAGCACCAAGCCCTAGCCCCGATGAGCCACCGGTGCTCCCCCCCCCGCCTCGCCGCAGCCGACATCACCGCTGGATAGCGACGACCTCCTCCAGGAGATCCTCGTTCGCCTCCCTCCGCTGCCATCCTCCCTCTGGCACGCCTCCCTCGTCTGCACGCGCTGGAGCTACCTCGTCTCTGATCCCGGCTTCCGCCGCCACATCCGCGCGCACCACCGGAATCCCCCGCTCCTCGGCGTCTTCTCCTTCTATGGAGGGAACTACCGTTTCACTCCAACCCTGGATCCGCCTGACCGCATCCCGAAGACGCGCTTCTCCCTGCCGCACGTGCCCTGCCGCACTTTCCAAGGCTTCCGCCACGGCCTCGCCGTCCTCCTCGACCGGCGGCGGGACGAGGCCATTATGTGGGATCCCCTCACGGGCCACCAGAAAAGTGTGGCTCTCCCACTCGGGTCTGACAACCGCCCAGTGAATAACGTTCGGAACGCCGCAGTCCCGCCCGCTGCCGGCAGCAGCAGCTATGTGGGCGATAGTGGCCACTTGGGGCCTTTCAGATTGGCCCTGGTTTGGGTCGACGATGACACCACACAAACATTTTCTTGCCTCAACGAATCAGAATCGGGTGCGTGGGGAAACATTGTCACCACACCCACAAATTCTACAGACTTGGTCTCTTTCTTAAAGTCCGTCGTCCTGGTCAGGAACTCACTTTGCTAGCACCTTTCTTTGGATAGCAATAGCATCATCGAGTTCGATTTTGAGAGGCGGAGTCTGGTTGTCATCAAGAAGCCGCCACGAAACAGAGAGATGAACTATGCTTGATGCCATATCGTGCGGACAGAGAATGGGGGCCTAGGCCTGGCCATTTTGTCAAAAGAACTAAGCATACAGATTTGGGAGATGAAGTGTAACTGCAGTGGTGTTCGCACATGGATGCTTCAGAGAACTATTCAACTGGAAGAGTAACTCTTTACAGTGAGGCCATGCACCGATAGAAGTCACATTCTTTCAGCTACAATACTGGGCTATGATGAGGACACAAACATGATAACTCTATCCACAAGTATTGGTGACTTTATGCTCCAGCTTGAGTTCTCCCAGCTGAAAAATGTTCCTCGAATAGGTCTAACTACTCACATGGTCTGCTATCCCTACTCATATATCTATAGTCCAGGTAATATCTCATCTCTACCTTTGCAAAATTAAGGTAAATGCTATTACTTCCTTATTTTGAGAACAATTCCTTATAAAAATTAGTGGATGCTTGTTGTAACATATTTTGCTCAGGTGCTTATTGGTTGACTAGATACTTAAAAATAAATTGAACTGGTTATTTATTTGTCAGGCTGGTGATGATATACATTTGAATTTATTATCGTCATTGCACTAAGCTAGAATAAAATTATAACTATAGTTGTTGATTCCTGTTCATCGTTATGTACATGGAAATATATTCTGATACCACTTGCCTCTTCGTGGGCTGATACTGCTAGTATTTTTCAAGAAGTTGCAACTATGTATATCATATGATATAACAATTATATCTGAGCAATCTTTGAGTTTAAACAGAGTTATGCATGATGTCATAATTCTTGTAGGGAATGCAAACAAGCTCAAAGGGAGCTCTTTTCCTCTTTGGTGGTTCGATGTAACCTTTATTTCTCCGTTGTTAACTCATGTAATTTGTTCACCATACATGTTATCTATCTTTTATAGAGAGACACCACTATTGAACTGTGGACCCCGGTCTATTTTCTCATATTGATAATACAACCACTGCAATTATTGTTTTCATACTGTTTTCACAATGGTACTATTGTTTTCACATTGTTCTCCTATTGATTTTCCACACCATACATTTAACATCTTCGTTATCAGCAAAACCGGTGAGATTGACAACCTCACTGCTTCGTTGGGGAAAAGTGAATTGATTGTGTTGTGTAGGCTCCACGTTGCTGCTGAACCGGTAGTGCGCCTTACTACATCAACTGCATCAACCTTCAGAAATTGCTTGTCCTCCGACTGGTCGATTCAACCTTGGTTTCTTTTCGAGGGAAAACTTACCGTTGCACTCTTCACAACCTTTCTCTTGGGGTTTACCAACGTCGTCCATTAGTGGTGTGGGTCCTATGGGCGCCCACCGACATTGCCCTCTCTCCTATTTATACATCTTTGGATGTTAACCCTAAATACATAACCATTTCCCATGGAAAACACCTGAGGCCACCGTCATCGTCAACCCTAGTTTGGGAGGGTTCTGGAGCTCTCCCCGGCACCCTGCCGTGAGGGTAAATCATCACCGGAGGGCTCTACACCACCATGCCCGCTTTTGGAATGATGCGTGAGTTGTTCATCCTTGGACTACGGGTCCATAGCAGTAGCTAGATGGTTGTTCTCTCCTCTTTATGCCTCATGTTAGATCTTGTGAGTTTCCATACATGATCAAGATCATCTTATTGTAATGCTACATGTTGTGTTTGTTGGGATTCGATGAATATTGAATGTTATGTCCAATGATTATCAATCTATCATGTTTTATTCATGTGTATGTTATTTATGATCTTGCATGCTCTCTGTTATTAGTAGATGCTCAGGCCAAGTAGATGCTAGTAACTCCAAGAGGGAGTATTTATGCTCGATAGTGGGTTCATGCCTCCCTTTTACTCACGCTCGAGTGACAGAAACGTAATGGGTGGGGGATGTGATGTTACCATTAGGGAGAAAACAACGACGTTTACATTGTTTACATTACACACTTTGCTTAATGCAATTATGTGTTGCTTGCAACTTAATACCCAAGGTTTGCTCGGATGACATTCTGAGGGTAGATTATTAGTCATAGATGCACTTGGATAACAGTCTATGTATTTTGTTGTAATGCCCACATGAATCACATAATAATCATCATGTCATGCATATGCACTACGGTGCAGCCTTTATATATGTCAATTGTCCAGCTATAATTTGTTTACCACACATGGTATCTATCTGTTTTGGAGAGACACCACTAGTGAACTGCGGACACGGGTCCATTTTCCTTATACTGATAATACAACCACTGCAATCACTGTTTTTACACTGCTACTACTGTTTTCATATTGTTTTCCTACTATTTTCCACACCATATGTTTAACATCTTTGTTTTCAGCAAAACCGGTGAGATTGACAACCTCACTGCTTGGTTGGGGCAAAGTGATTTGATTGTGTTGCATAGGTTCCACGGTGCTTCTTTACCGGTAGTGCGTCCTGCCACATCAGTTGTATCAACCTTCGAAAGTGTTTTCTTTCTCCTACTGGTCGATTCAACCTTGGTTTCCTTCTGAGAGAAACTTGCCGCCGCACTCTTCACAACCTTTCTCTTGGGGTTTACCAACGCGAGCCATCGGTGTTGTAGGGTTAGGTTTTGGTCCCTCAACGACGATGCTATGGTGAGGAATTGCTTCACCGTGCAAAATATAAATAAGGTATCCTGACTCCTTATCCACCTCGTCGGACGCTGTCTCATCTGTAGAATAGAGGAGGGTAGGAAAGCGTCTAGTAGGTCAAGTCACTGAATTCCGCTTGGCTAGATTTGGGATAGTTTTCTTCGTCATTTCTTCTTCTTCAAGATCGCCGAGTGTCTTCTGGCTCCTACAAAAAACTTCTCATTTGCCGAGTCAATAACAATTCCAACATTTTTAGAGGTCCAGTGGCAACACGGATCTCTACCACAATGTGCGGTCGTGCCGAAATAGGCTCTCACCCCACTATATTAATATAGCAAACAACCGATACAACCATCACGATGCTGGGGCAGTAACAAACAAACGTCGAAAAGAAAAAGAACAAAGAAGAGAACAAATGAAGACATAGGCGGTAAGACTAAACGAGGAGAATCCATGACCGCTGCGCCCACCGGAGAATTACCACCACACTCCTAGTGTTGAATCGTCAAGTGCCAAGCAACCCCTTCAAGAAGGAAACATGCTGCTGCCCGGACCAGCGCACTGGTCCTAGGGTTTCCCCCGGCACACAGAGGGAGATGAATGAGGGTAGCCGCGACGCCCTCCAGGAAGGTTTAGTGCCACCCGAAGGCGGCACCGCGTCGGTGCCGGACGACCCAACAAGGATTTCTCCCGGCCATAGCCGGACCACCGCCGCCGGGAGGGAAGGCCCCGCCCCGCCTCCAGCCGCAGGGAAGGTCAGACCGCAGGCGCCGGCGCCCGCAAGGCCAAGCCTAGCGGCCACAGCCGACGGCGTCGACGAGGAAAGGAGGGGAAGGGAGGTCCTAGGCGGGAGAGGAGGGGGCCGCGCGCCGCCGCCTCGGGGAGCGATGGGGGCGCAGGGAGGGAGGGTTTTTTCGCCCACCCCAGAACAGGAAACCACAATGCGCGCTCGTCGAGTGAGAGAAGCCCAAAGACCAATTTTTTAAAGGACCTTTATTGCTTTTTTTTTTTTGCTTCAAAGATTGTCTTATAAGGGCTAGTTGACTCTTTATTGAACCGAGGGTTAGTTGACTTTAATACGGAGTACTTTATATGGCTTTGGGCTCCATTGAAGGGAAAAAAAAACGAAACCATAGCTAAGTGTGGCAGTTAAGCACCAAGCCCTAGCCCCGATGAGCCGCCGGTGCTCCTTCCCCGCCTCGCCGCAGCCGGCATCACCGCTGGATAGCGACGACCTCCTCCAGGAGATCCTCGTTCGCCTCCCTCCGCTGCCATCCTCCCTCTGGCGCGCCTCCCTCGTCTGCAAGCGCTGGAGCTACCTCGTCTCCGACCCCGGCTTCCGCCGCCACATCCGCGCGCACCACCGGAAGCCCCCGCTCCTCGGCGTCTTCGCCTTCTATGGAGGCAAGTACAGTTTCACTCCAACCCTGGATCCGCCTGACCGCATCCCGAAGACACGCTTCTCCCTGCCGCACGTGCCCTGCCGCACTTTCCAAGGCTGCCGCCACGGCCTCGCCGTCCTCCTCGACCGGCGGCGGGACGAGGCCATTATGTGGGATCCCCTCACGGGCCACCAGCAAAGTGTGGCTTTCCCACTCGGGTCTGATAACCGCCCAGTGAAGAACGTCCGGAACGCCGCAGTCCTGCCCGCTGCCGGCAGCAGCAGCCATGTGGGCGATAGTGGCCACTTGGGGCCCTTCAGATTGGCCCTGGTTTGGGTCGACGATGACACCACACGAACATTTGCTTGCCTCTACGAATCAGAATCGGGTGCGTGGGGAAACATTGTCACCACACCCACAAATTCTACAGACTTGGTCTGTTTCTTAAAATCCGCCGTCCTGGTCAGGAACTCACTTTGCTGGCACCTTTCTTTGGATAGCAATAGCATCATCGAGTTCGATTTTGAGAGGTGGAGTCTGGATGTGATCAAGAAGCCGCCACACAACCAAGAGATGAACTATGCTTGCTGCCATATCGTGCGGACAGAGACCGGGGGCCTTGGCCTGGCCATTTTGTCAAAAGAACTAAACATACAGATTTGGGAGATGAAGTGTAACGGCAGTGGTGTTCGCAGATGGATGCTCCAGAGAACTATTCAACTGGAAGAGCAACTCTCCACTGTGAGGCCATGCACCGATAGAAGTCGCATTCTTTCAGCTAAAATACTGGGCTATGATGAGGACACAAACATGATAACTCTATCCACAAGTATTGGTGACTTTATGCTCCAGCTTGAGTCCTCCCGGCTAAAAAATGTCCCTCGAATAGGTCTAACTACTCACATGGTCTGCTATCCCTACTCAAATGTCTATAGTCCAGGTAATATCTCATCTCTGCTTTTGCATAAGTAACGTAATTCCTATTACTTCTTTATTTTGGGAACAAGTCCAAAAAAAAAAATTAGTGGATGCTTGTTGTAACATACTTTGCTCATGTGCTTATTGGTTGACTAGATACTTAAGAATAAATTGAACTGGTTATTTATTTGTCAGGCTGGTGATGATATACATTTGAATTTATTATCGTCATTGCACTAAGCTAGAATAAAATTATAACTATAGTTGTTGCTTCCTGTTCATCGTTATATACATGGAAATATATTCTGATACCACTTGCCTCTTCATGGGCTGATACTGCAAGTATTTTTCAAGAGGTTGCAGCTATGTATGTCATATGATCTAACAATCATATCTGAGCAATCTTTGAGTGTAAACAGAATTATACATGATGTCCTAATTCTTGAAGGGAATGCAAACAAGCTCAAAGGGAGCTCTTTTCCTCTTTGGTGGTTCAATGTAACCTTTATTTCTCTGTTGTTAACTCATCGATGTGCCCTCCTTCTGTTTACAGGAAGATTATTTGGCTGAAAAGAAGTACTCAATTGCTTTGAAGATGCTAAATGAAGAGAAACCAAGGCAAAAAAAATATTATGCGAGCTTCTCCACAGCTTGCTCTGCTATTATAAGTGAAATGTCAACCATATTCGTAGATTTCATGAACTGATGAACCGATTTCTATCTTGCTTTCAAAATAGACCGCCTTCTTCACGTGTGAGGATACTGAAATTCTTGTTGTGTGACATGGTGTCCATGATGAGTTTACATCAGCATATATTCTAGTGAAATCCATATCGACCATTTTCAGTTTACAGATTTTTGTGGCTACTGAATAGTTCATGAGTTGTTGCCTCATAATGCAGCTGATGTGATTTTGTATATTGAGAGTATAATTTATTTTGTGCTGTGTATTTCTGGGATTTCCTGTAGAGTTCATCAGGAACGGTGGTTTAACAGAAGCCAATTTAATTCAGTATCCAATTTAGGAAAATAGTATATACCCATCAACCAAACAACTCACTTAATTACTTCCCGAGGTGCCTGCATCAGTATTACTCTGTTGCATGCCAGCATATCAATTCTGAGATGCATTTATATTCTTCTTTTCCTTCTGATACGTAATGGTTATGGCCTTTTGAGAGTACACATGTCCTGATTTAGAAAAATTGCTTAATAGGCTTTGCATTCATTACTATCCTGATGTATGAATAATACTTGCTAGGAGTACTACCTGACACTGACAACGCATCTTCCTGTGGTTTATGTATTTTCCGTTTTTTAATACCACAACAGAGAGTCCATCGGTTGCTGTTCTGGGCCGATCCTGTGAAGAATGATCATCATCATGTTTTTTGATTTGGTCGAGTTTAGATACGCGTCATCTCTGTCATTTTCTTTCAAGAAATCAGCCCCTGATGTGCAATTTTGTCGAAGAATTTCCATTCCAGTTGAATTTGCAGTTGATTATTTTTCTTATTCTCACCCTTGGCTGGAACTCATACTGGTTTAGTGCATGTTTAGTTGCCATCTTTCCTTATGTCTGGGAGCTTTCTCAAGGATTCTATTACTTGCAGAGTTTTCATTAGTTCCATTGCCGATTTAGGTATTTGTTTGCACTGTTTCATCTTACTCTTGGCACTACTAGACCAAATGAGCACCATGTTGTGCATAGCTTTTTGCTGAATGGTTTGCAATGTTTTGCTGTGCAATGCTTGAAAAATTCTAGCTGGTCACTTGTTTCCTTGTACTGAATAGTGTTAGCTAGACATGTATTGAGGTCATGGACCTGCAAGCTTTCGGGTCCACGGTCTTTTTTCTTGCATATCATATTTCTATTGTTCGCTACGGTCGTGCATTTTTTTCGTGATGATTTGACCTTCTTATATCGCTCTTAAAATTGCCTCTGACATGGACGTTGCACCTTGCCTCTTCTTACAGAAGGAGCTAGAGCAAGCCAGGAGAGCCGTGCCCGCCAGATCCGGCGTGACACGGCCATTCTGGCTGCGTTGGTGCTGGTGTTGTGCTTGCAGCGGCGTTCTGCGCCTCACGTGTGGTTGTAAGCCCTGCCGCCTCTTGGCTTCGACTACCTCGCCTCCTGTCCTTGTCCAACGGTGGTGCCGCAAGGCGGTGATTCTCTGCCTTACTGAAACCTATTCAGGTGAGTTCCAGGTTCTTCTTTATGTCCATTCTCACCCCCACTCCTTGATCTGCGGGCATGGCATTTTTGCCTTGTCGGTTCGGCTCTGTTTAGTTTGGGTTCCTAACTATCTCGCTGATAGAGCATTATTTGTGATAGTTTGAACTGAATATTGGTCATCTATGTTTAGAGAAACCTGTTTAAAGAAACTGGAGTAAGTTCTCATCTTGTGCTTGATAGATCCAGAAAGAGCTCGGAGCTATCATTAGTTTTGATGTTGATTCAATTATTTTTGTGTTGTTTCATCTTACCGCTGCTAGACCAATTGGGTATGCTGTGCGATGCTTTGCTGCCTCGTTCTCAAAATGACTGAGCTCGATCAGTTCACTAGTTATTACGGTCATGTACTTGCAAGCCCAATCTAATGAAGATGGAGCACAAGGACTAATATGTCGTTCATGAGATTTTTTTAAAAAAAGTTGGCTTGCATTTGCACCTGAATCATTTACACCTCAAGTAAAATCAGCATAATGAAAGTAGTAGCAGTTTCAGACAGTTCCTGAGCTACTCTGTCTTGTGGATTTGATCTGCAGGTCGCCGCAGACGGATACACCTCCAAGTAAAATCAGCATAATGTAAGTAGTAGCAGTTTCAGATAGCTAGCATGAATACATTGGAAAATTTGAAAGTAGGAAAAGGCCACACCGATGGTTTGTCGGATAGAGAAAACTAGTGAAACACAACATTTGAATGGGGGAGAACAAGGCAGTCCCTTCTTGTTTATACAAATAGAGAACACCTTCTCCCAGGGGAATAATAACTAAAATATAAGATGAATGATCCAGCATGAGGTGCAGGAGAAGAGTTTTTTGATGATCATAGACCAGGGAATTTGCCCCTGGGAGCGACGGCAGCCAGGTACTTTAGCATATCGCGGCGACATATGGGACACGTGGACGCCGTATGGAACCACTGCGCAAGGCAGCAGGTGTGGAAGGCGTGAGAGCATGGCAGCACCGCCACGGCATCCGCGGTGTTATCCGTAGATGGCAATGCCTCCATACATACACAGCACTCGGGAGCCACTGCCATGAACTGAAATCGAGATGCCACCGTCGCCGCCTGCTTGCACGCGAGGAGGAGCGCCTTGGGTTCGCTATAGACGGCGGTGACCTTGACGCGGAGAGGTATGTTGACGTCGTAGCGCACGCTGGCGCCCATATTATCCTCCACGTCGAGCCTATACTTGGTCACGATTTCCGTAGCCAGTTTATGGGGCAGGAAATCGTCCCAGTTGTCGGCGGCGGCGAGGTCGAACTCGGCGAGCAATGGCGTCTGCGCGATCATCTCGTGGAGGAGCTCACGGCAGGCGACGTAGCTCCGGAAGAAGGTCTCGGCTCCTGGGTCGCGGAGCCGGAACGTTTTGGCGAATGGCTGCGGTGCCTCTGCGTGAATTAACCTTGGTTTCCCCGAATCCCCCAGCTCACGCAGCTTGTAGATCACCACCAAGTCGCCGGACAAACACACGGAGCAGGGCTTATCTTTGGTCGTGTTGAGTTGTAGATTTGCGCTGCCTTCTCCATGGAATCTGCAGGCAGTTGCTGCCGCGGCCAGCGACGACATGTTCCTCAACGCTGAAGGCATCGTGAGCCTCCTCTCTACTTAGCCTATCCAGACACGGCCGGGGGATTCAAATTTTTTCTTCCTTAAAAAGCTGAGCCAGGGTACAATATATGGCCGGAGAAATAATTGTCCCCAGCCCAGATTGAATCAGACCCGGATTCTAAAATACAAACCGTCGCCAGGTAGGATTCGGAAGGTTGCTACGTAATGTCAGACCTGCACCTCAACTCAAATATCAACTCGAACTCACCACACATATGAACACGTACGAAAGGTTTACTGAAAGTCTGAAACTGAAAGCCAGCATGAGCGGAAACATGCTTTCGGCCTCGCGCGGGTGCAAACGAACACCCTACCTCAAACCGAATTTCAAAATATCAAAAAGAAAATCAGGTGTTCATATCAATATTCTATGTTCGTATAAAAAAGTTCGCGGAGAAAAGACATTTTCTGCGACGGATTAAAACAAAAATCCCAGGCATTAAAAATGACTTTGCACGTAACATCTTTTTTCTCTTTTTTTATACTGACCACACAAAATGTCTTTCCGATGTGAAACTTTTTTGCGCCGACATACATTTTCCATATTAACACCGAATTTTTTGTTTAATTTTTTTGGCATTTAAAAATGCCCTAAAAATCCATTTTGCACGACGGGTCTATCTTCCCCCGCGCGCCAAAACATCATGTCACACTCTGTTGGTCGCAGATAAAAGATTTTTTTGATCTTGACTGGATCCACAAAGTGTGAACACCGATGGTGTATGTTCCGGTATCGAGCTCTAAACTACCTGCCACCTACTCTTTGAACTGATTTAGAGACCATGTTTGAGGGGGGTCGACCATGATATCGTTCAAACATGAATAGGAACGTTGAAAAAATGTGAACTCCACACTGGTAGAAAAAAGGCCTTCGGTATGCCAGCATCAGTCCCCAAGCGTTGCGCACCGTGACCAATGAGTATTTAGTCCCGGGTCGGGAGGAGACCCGCGACAGAAGGTCAGACGTCGCGGGTTGGGAAGCGCGTTGCGACGCGTGGAGGGAATTAATTCCGGTTGACATGGCCGCCCGGGACTATTGGTCCTTTATTCCCCGTTCCCGTGGCCAACCGGGACCAATGGCCCTTTATTCCCCGTGCCCGTGGCCAACCGGGACTAAACATCAAGCGTCTCGCCTCCCCCGCGGCGGTTTTTATTTCGCGAGCGAGGCAGAGGGCGCCATTCCACTGCTTTGCTCTCTGTTCTTCCTCTCGCTCTCTGTTCTTCCTCTCTCTCGCTCTCTTTCGATCCAAGCACACGCACGCAAAATGGCTGAATGGACGCAATACAATGGGAAGACACCATGCGGCAAGGATTTGGACGTGCTCTTCACCAACAACTGCGCGAGGCTGCCTGAAGCTCTGGGTCATTTGGCCGATCTCTATTTTGATGCTCCCGAAGAACACCGGTTCTTTGGTCTCGATCTGGAGTACACGGCGAATCAGAAGGATGTTGCCCTCATCCAGATATCGTTCAAGCATTCGGTGTTGGTCTTCCAATGGTCAAGGTAGAAGCTATATATATATAGCACACGTGTACAATCTTGCATTCCATCTTCGAGTTTTTTTGTTGCATGTGAACAATACGTGTGTTGCAACATATCTAACACATATCCTATTTTTGTTGTTACAGTAGTTCGAGGCATTGCCCGTACCTTGTTGATTTTCTTGTCAACTCGGGGTTTGACTTTTGTAGCGTGGACATCACGCAAGACCGTGTGAAGTTGATGCGCATCGGTATTATGATACCTGAAGATCACTACGTTGATCTTCAGACTCTTATCCAGTTGACCGGGCCAAAGACCGGGATGGCTGTCATGGCAAGCACCTTCATCCACCAGGCCTATGAAAGGATGAAGACTGATTTCCCCCGGCAGAATCACAACTATTGGGAGGAGACCCCATTGCGCCTGACGAACCTCAAGTATGCGGCCGTAGATGCATATGTCGCGTACGAGTTGTTCCGCATCTACTCGGCGGGGCCATAGATGATGTATGCATGCGTTCGATATCTATGCATGTGCATGTAATGGGTATCTAATTAGTAGTATATATATGTAATGGATATCTTTTGTGATCGACTCTCTATATATAATATGTTAATTATGAAATGTGATCAACTCTATGTTTGTGTTATGTGTGATCGACTCTATTGTGTTATGTGTGATCGACTCTATGCATGTAATGAATATTGTTTGTATTATTGTTCTTTATTTTTGATATATTTTTTCATTTTAAGATTTTAAAATGAATTAGTATTATTTTTCTTCATTTTTTGATATATTATTTGTATTTTTAAGATTTTAAAATGAATTAGTATTATTGTTCTTAATTTTTGATATATATTTTGTATTTTAAGATTTTAAAATGAATTAGTATTATTGTTCTTCATTTTTGATATATTATTTGTATTTTTAAGATTTTAAAATGAATTAGTTCTATTTTTCTCAATTTTTGGATATATTATTGGTATTTTTAGAAATAATACAAATTAAAAGTTAATGTTTATTTATTTATTCAAAATTATTAATTACATATTTACTTTTGTTTATTAAAAGATTTATTTGAAATTCAAACAATAAAGAAATATGGCTTCGGCCAACATGTTAATAAGATTGATATGATACAACTATCATATACATGCGTGAGAAACACTTGGATTCGGGACGGGATGGAACTCGGAAGTTAAGCGTGCTAGTGCTAGAGCAGTGGGAGGATGGGTGACCGAGCGGGAAGTTTGACCATGAGTAACTAATTGGACTAGAGATAATCTTAGTTAGACAGTAAGCAAATAATACAAATTGTGAGAATAAAAGGGAGTGAAAAAAAGGGAGTGAAAAAAGGAGTGAAAAAAAGGAGTGAAAAAAGGTGAGAAAAATAATTAGAAACCAAATGAATTAAAAAAATTACGAAATGAATCTAGTCCCGGTTCATGTGGCCAACCGGGACTAAATGTCCTCCGACCCCAGGCTCCGCCACCCGCCCACGTGGACAGGCCTTTACTCCCGGTCCGTAAGAGATGGGACTATAGGGGGGGCCTTTAGTCGCGCGTAGCTAGTCCCGGTTGCCCGGACGGGATTAATGGGCCTGGCGAACCGGGACTGTAGCCTGTTTTCTACCAGTGCCACTAAATCTCACATCTCTGCTAACATAAATAAACACTCACCATCATTAACAACATTCAACATAAAATAATTATCTTACCTAATATTTACCCGCGGATATATTGCACCTAAAATTACACCTACAAAATTAACTATTAATATAGTAGATCTAAAAATATATGGTTGCACCTGGCTCCCTATACTTACGTTACCCTAGGTTGATGCATGCATGCATGCCTTTATATTTCTTTTGGCAACATGTGATATAGATGCACCGACTAATTTCCTATTAATCAATTAGTCCCGCTTTATGCATGGTTGACGTTGCTGGCTTAGCCATGAGAGCACTAGCTAGCTAGGAATGTGTTGTACGTGTGCTCAACCAGTCAACCCTGATATATTATTCTACAACTAGGTAATGTCTAATTACACAGTCGCTAGTTTTAACAATTGGGCTAGGAAGCCCAAACTTTTTTTCGTGCTAAAAACAGGTGTGAAAAGCTCAAAATTTGCGGGCAAAGAGCCAAAAATAAAAATCTAGTGCAAAGAAACCCCATAAATGTGTGCTAAAGCCCTTAAAAATATGGGGTATCCAAAACAATAAGGGCGTAAAAACTAACAAAACGACAATATGATACGGCACCTGCATAAAATGGCAGGAAAACACCAGGACGACGTCTTCATAACGTTGTGCCCAGGAGCGAATTTACCAGGTAGCCTTCATTAGGCTGAATCCTACCCTCCAATTTTGCCAAAGAAATATTAATTATACACATCGTACTGCATTTAGGTATGGATAGAAACTATAATTTTGCTGCCGAGATGAAAAGGATCACGTAAATAAGATAAAGAATCTGTGGTTTGCATCTATTTGTAGGACCAACTTTGTTGCATGCGGGAATATATACATGTGACGAGCCCAACTAACTATGGCCTAATTTATTGAGTAACCAAACTAAGACGTTTCAGAAGTTAATTGGGTGATAAAAAAAGTAGCTAATTGAGTATGTTGATCGATAAATTAATGAATTGAGCAAGTGACATATGTTTAAAATTACAGAGATGATAATATAAAAGGCTTCACAAAGCGACATTATTGTTTCCAAGGGTTTCTATGTAATCACCATCTTTAACTTACTATTGTATCACTTATTTTCTTGAGGCTCAAGTGACTTAATTTTTGCGTATGATTATATAGTCGTGTGATAGTTTTGTTTCTATCTCAATGTTTCATAGTTTTCTGTTCTTACTTCCGTGGATCTTAATTATTGTACAAAAGATTGGATCATATTTTATACGTTGATAGTCATTTAGCTTAGTCCTTTATCAGTCTTAGCCCACCCTCCGATTTCATCTTAGACTCCCCACTGCTTTTATGTTAATATTTTTAAAAAAATATTTTGATGTTAATCCCTAACCTTCATAATTTTGTTGTTATATAGTGATCGGTTGACATTTAATTGATTGATATCGATGCACCACCGAGCCACATCAATTCTTTTTCCATGTGTGTACAATATTTTATGGTTCTCCCCCGATCTTGTTAAAAAATTATATCATTAGAACTTTATTTGAATACAAATTTAATTTCAACGCTACAACTTTCATTACATATAACTGAATTTCATTGGTCAACTGATGGTCAAACCTAGACCTAGAAATACACATACGCCACCAAATGGGCATGAGGGAGTATCCAATTTTGTGCAATGTGTCTATGCATATATCTTTTCCATCATTTATCTACCTGGCATTAACCAACTAACTTGGCTAATTAGGATGGATGAATTTTAGACTATGTGTCTACGCATGCACGCATGCTATATAGCTGCTTCGTGGGTAGTTTAGTATCTAGCAACTAGAAATTAACCCGCCTTTTGCATAGATTGCTTGTTAGGCATACATGCATGATAGTAGTATCAAGCATGCAAGTTCGAGGGAGGCCATAACTTGCATGATGTCCTCCATGACCGTCGGCTTCATATCGGCATTCCTCTTGCCCCCCACGACGCGGGAGACGACAATGATATCGGTTCACTAACGTGCAAGCCATCACCCCCGAAGCTCAGCTTGACTGCCCTCCACTGTTCGTGCCGCCATACGTGGTATGGTCCACATGACCGCAACTATCATTTCATTCACCATATCGTCTCCGGAGGAAGCAGGCTCGACACACCCAAGGTTTCCATGGCCATGGTGTCCAAGAGCTCAACATCTCATGAGGCGTGTAGGTATACAGTCCTGGCGGTGAGCTCTAAACCTATGTCTCGGCGTAATACGGTGGTAGCATGATCTTGTCTAGCAACACAATTTTTCGGTGTCTTTCTCTAACTAGCCATCACTTCTTTTCCATCTCCCACCTTCTCACCTTGATCTATTCCGGGGAGAACATCTCGCCTTTGTCGGTGTCGGGGATGCCGTCCATGGTTAGACCGCGTGGAGTCTCCACCATGGCCAATGATATGGTGTTGTCCCCACCACGATATGGCGTTGTCCTCATCAACTATATGGTGTTGTTCTCGGCACGAACCGCGCCATGCCTAGTGATATAGCATCTCCCAAAAATGAAATTCCACACGTATGTTTTCAACGCCGTCAAATTGTTGGAGATTCGTGCTAATTGTTTTTTTTTGCAGAGAATCACTCCCGCCCCATTTTTTTCAGGTTTGCAAAACTCACCTTTCCTTTTTAGTTTTTTCAAGTTCACTTCTCCTTTTTTATATCAGATAAGATATTTCCACATTTCTCTTTTCTGTCTCAACAGATTTCGAATATAGAATAGAACAAAGTATGCCAGAGAGTTTTTGGTAATTTGTTCATGATTCAAAAAAAAAACTCAACTCACATTTCACAATAAAAATCCAGAGACTTTTTGGATGTACATTTGTCCACATATTTATACACAAAAAATAATGCATTCATGTTTCATCCCAAATTTTAGAAAAAACATAGATCAACAATATCATAAATTTCATTCTTGTTTCATCCCAGCTTCATAAGTTTCATACAATTTGGAGAAGTTTTATTGATGTTCTATCCTAGGTACGTACATAATTTGATGGTTCTACTAAAGATCCACAAAATAATGGTCATCTAAATAACTCCACTAGATCACATCATCCAACAAACTCCACGGTTACTTTTTTTATTTCCATTTCTCATATCCGAGTCAACAAAGATCCATACACGATTCGATAAAAATAAAATAGCAAAGAGCAATTAAGATCCATGAACTAGTGAAGTTCAAGTAGAAAATTGAAAAACAAAATCCACAAAAAAAAATTCACAGATTAACTAGAGAAAAAAATGACAGAAATATAAACAAAAGGTAAAGGAAAAAAGGCAGAACCAAGGGAAAACGACACGGTGCACTCTAGGAGGACCAGATCGGTTCTGGTTGCTAATGGATGTTGACAAACATCTAAACAATATCTACATAACTCAAATGGATCCAAAATATTAGGAAAAATGAAGGAGGCGCTTGGAGTGAAACAAGGGGAGGGTCGACCGAGATCCAGTGGCCACAAGTGGGAAAACCCACAAGTGGGAAAACCCACAAGTGGGAAATGATATAATTCTTATTAATAACATATTTATGGAATATGTACATCTCTCACCAAACCTAAAAGAAGTACCTAAAAGAAGAAATAAATCTTCTTAAACTACTGTTAAACCTTGATCATTACATATGACATTTCCAAATCTCTATGTCTACATTATGCATGACAAAGATTACAAAGGAAGAATATAAAGTAACAACATGACACCTGAGAAAAAAACTAACAACTATGACATAAGTCATTAAACCCCAATAATCTTCATATGCTCATTGTCTCATTCACCTTATACCAGTGAGCATATGAGATATGAACCCATGAATCAACCATTTAATCCATTTATTATATTAAGTCTTCATTCCACCAACACTCCACATCTCTATCCAAATTAACATTCAACAATTAAAGTATCTCTCGATACAAGTAATGAATAACAACAAGTTATAACCTCTATTAGAGAAATTGGATTGAAAGCTGAATAAAACCAATCATGTATGAGACAAGTACGTATCTTATGAGAAGCAAAATAAGAAATGTATGGAAGGATAATAAAAGCATGAACTAACTCTTAATCCAGATCTTGTTATTTTGGCTAGACCATTATATGTTGTTTCCCAACCTTCTTGAAATCATTCTAAAAGAGAAGCAACCACATGAAAGGAGGAACTACCACAAGAAGATCTGCAGAAGGATTCTCCAGATTGGTCCAGAAGTGTTATTCAAATCTATCATAAGAGTATTTGGAAACTCTTATATCTTGATATGATCTTAATAGCTCCTCTTGAAATAGTGTGATACTCCAAAGTTAGTATTATATAGAAGTAGTTTGGTAACAAGCTGTATACCTTGTTAACAAATCACTTTTGTATACTCAAACAATTGAGTGTCATACATAAACAAACAGAAGGTTGAATAACATGGTACATATCAGCCTATTATATATGAGTAGTAATTTGGAGGCAAGACTAGCTACCTTGTTAACAAATTTTTCTTGTATGCATATGGTAACTTGATGTCATAAAACAAACTTACATACTTTAATAATCATTTAAGTAAAATATTTGCTTAGATATAACTGGTTGTTTTCAGACAAGGGTGAGACAGTTGAAGATGGAATCCAAGAGGTGATATTACTTGCAAGTGACAAAGGCAGTATCTGAAGACTAGTTGCAACTAAAGACAAGAATATTACAGGCAACAGAACACCACAAAAGCAACACTGCCTCAGTAAGGGAGCATAAGAAAATATCGAGTGAAGCATTAGGTAATATTAAAGAATCTATAACCTTTATGCCTTGTCAAGCCCATCAAGGATAAGGGCCACTTAATAATATGTTTAATGGAATCAAGTATCAAGTAAGAAATAATAACAAGCCATTGAATCCAAAAGTCTTATGATATGTTGAGGTAGGTGGACACAAGCTTAACTACTTTGTTTCCCTGATCCTTCTCATCCATAAGACAGATGGATGATAACAAGAATACATCCATACACCAACATGTAAATGATTACATGTTCATAAAACAAACATTGGATAATATCCCTACTTGTAAAACAATCATATAGTCTCTTGATATTGGGAATCAATGTGAGCTTAAGCCACTCAAGTTTTCCACTTTATCAAATACTAAAAATAGCGAGCATGGATTACATACACCTAGTTAAAATGTCAAACAAAACTGTTAAGAGTTGAAACTATGAAAATAACAAAGCCACATAAAGATATCCTAACAAAAATCATTTGGTGTGATCTGGAATAGAATTCTCTATTTGGTGATTTTGTCTACAATGCATAAAAATAAAAACACAACTAAGTAGTTTGACCCAAATTATTTTCAAAAAATACTAATATCTAAAATTGTCCAATGAAAGACATATCATTGTGCAGTAAACATAATTGTTGAGTTGTGTTTATATCATAGCATATACAAGAATAATTTTAAGTCCATTTGAAATTTTAATGGAGAGAAAACAACCAAAATCACTTAAAATGAACACCCTAAGTTAAAGTTCAAATATTCTTCAAATTCACCAAATCAAAACATGGTGAGGTGAAAAATTTGATAAGGGTTTCAAAAGTGATTTTTAATCATTTTTATGTTTACAAATAGGTCCCAAAAACATAGCTTTTCTTCTCAGCTTTAATAACATAAGGACTTAGTGGTAATTTTAGAAACTCCCAGGGGGTTATCGAAAAGTGGAAAAGAATTCCTTTTCTTCCACCTCCGGCCAGAAGGCTAGAGGCATGTCGCCACTGCCAGCCTCGATTGCCACCTCCTGCTTCCTCGCAGCACTTGGATAACTCCTCGAGGAGACGTCTGCATCCTCCTCACTTGCTCACTTCTCATCCTCGCAGCTCTCTCTCTGTTTCCTCTCCTATGGCTGAAACCCTAGCTAGGGTTTGCTTTCATGGCCCCGTCGCCACACACTATCTCGTGCTAAGATGAATGACTTTGAAGCTCCACCTTGTCGTCCTCTACCTCCTAGAGCTCTCGCGGAAGTGGAGGAGGCCGAGAGGGTATCAATTGCGTCACCGACCACCGCTATGGCCGCCATCGATTCCTGCACGCCGGCACCGATTTCGGTCGCTACTTGCATCACCGACCACACCATCGCCTTCTTGGTAACCTCGTGAGCATCTTGGAGCTTCCCTCTTCCTCCCACCTCCTCTGGAACCTCCTCCCGTCGTTTCCGTCATCCGCCACCGCCGTTTTGGTCGCCTCCGGTCACTACGGTGACCAAAGGGCCACTCCGCCACCACCTATTGGTTCCTCGTGTTCCCCTCTAGCCATAGGAATCATTGTATCGGGCCAATTAGCACCCAATCACACGGTTGAAAACTCACAGGAGAAATCCCCTCCATGGGTTATGCGGTAATGACGTCATCCTGATGTCACGCAATGTTTTCTTTTATTTTCGATTTAAAATCAAATACGACAGGTGGGACCCACCTGTAGTTTTAAAATAAAACAGAAAATCAATAAAAACTATTAATTCAACAACTTTTAAACTAATAATCAGAAAAATACAAATAAGATATGAAAATGTTTATAAAAATATAACTAAATGTTTATCAACTTTTCAAAAAGGTTTAAAAAAAATTAAAATTAAATATTTCTTTAATTAAATTAAATCATTTAAAATTGAGAAAAATAAGAAACAATTCATAAAATCAGAAAAATAGAAGTTATATACCAAATTGCTCCAAATGACAAGCAATTCATCTATGATGTTTTCAAAGTCATTTGAACAAGTTTTCATGTGTGTAATATTTGCCTAGTCATTTAATTCATTTAAAATCAATAAATTAATAGCTTACTCAACTATTTTCAAAAAGCATTGAATGTTATATGAAATTATGGAGAAAAGAATTTCCAATTCAAATATATCAAACACAAAACATTTTATTCAACTTATAAATTGTTCCTAAAGGTATAATGGAATTCTATAATACTCCATTATAACCAGAAATAACTGTCACAACATTATTTACCTTATTAATAAAACCCTAGTGTTTTTACACCGACTAAACCTATCATCACAAGTAATTAGCAAGTAATGTGATGATAGAGTTAGTTTTATTAAATCATCATTTTTCAATTAAACTCTTTGTCATTAGCTCTACACTTTTGAACATAAAATAAAATGTGTCTGTTATCTTTTCATTAATTGTTTTCCTTGTGCTATTGTCTTATTACCTAACCAACTATTAAACACTTCTACCTAAACATGATAACCATTGTTTGTTAAATAAAAGCGAAACACATACAGGTATAAAATAAGTTAATAACAACATCACCACAAGTAATAAAACATTTCACCTAAATCTTATGTGAATAAGATATCGTATCAAACGTGGCTTACACTTGTAATATGGGGTGTTTTCCAGGGTATTTCGCGATGCATCTCATTACTATGCATGTATCATATTGCCAGTGTTTTCAGTAGTCCCTACTGGGACTACTTTGCTATCTTTCAGATATAGGGATTTTCTACGCGACCCTCGAACCCGGAGACATGGATTATTATTGTCATTATTTCTATCTCAGGCAAGTTCATCACTTGCTCATGACCTCTAAATTATTTCATAACAACAATTTTCAAAAACCCTATAGTAATACCACCTACGCTCAAAAGAATGCATGATTATGTTTTTATAATAATATGACTAATTGAATGACTACCCGAGTGGTAGTGTTCTGTTTGGTGGGCGGATGGGACCATGGCAAGATGAATAGGTCAAAGGAAGGTTCCATATGCATGGGAAAGTATTACCTAGGAATTAACAACAACTGCCGTCAGGATTCTTGCGCCGTAAATACCGCGTTAACCATGGATCTTCTATGGGGGAGTAAGTCAGCTGTGATCTTCTCTCGTTCGCATGTCAACGGGCTGCCAGATACGTACGCTGTAGGTCTTGCGGGACTACATGCACATGGGTGGGATCCCTTAATTCCCGCGGACTCTGCGGTCTATGATGGTCTGCGAGGGGCGCCTAGATATCCATCGTGAGGGGCGGAGTCAGGGGTTCAACCTGCTGGCAGAAATGGGTGGGCATGCGTTGTGCGAAGAAGCACAGTTTGGCTTGGACCAACAACCGGGCCCCACACCTATGTGGGCGTGGACATGATCTCGATCCTGGTTGTGCAACATGGTCTTGGTCGTCCATGGGTAAAGTAACGCACCTTTGCAGAGTGTAAAAGGATGTGGCATGTTACCCCCTGTTTTGGGAAGGAGCTGCGAACGCCGCAGGAAAGGCAACTCCATGAAGTTCTAGTCCTGTGAAGATCTGGCGGGCATAGTTTTCAGAATTAAAAGCAACCTCTTGAAGAAAGATTTACAAAACCTTGCATTAGCTTAAGACTATTTCGATTCTAAAGCTGTAGTTAGTGCATCAAACTACCCAATATATATCATGAACTTGTTGAGTAACGCTCGTTACTCATTCGTTCCCGTTTGACCCCCTGCTTAGAGCTGAAGCCTGATGGAAGTCGTCGCCGTGAAGCCATCGCTACCTTCTTAAGTTAGGTGGAGTCATCTCTTACTTAGCCAGTAAAGCATCATGATCAACAACGCTGGTGGAGGAGAAGCTATCAAGGTGTAGGTGGAGGCCATTATTGGACTTAGTTGTTTCAAGCCATAGGTTAGGGCTGATATGAGATGTAGTGGATTACGTTCTGAGCTAGAGTTATTCTCTAGCTTGGAACTTCGAATTGCTTCTTCTGATGTTTCATTTTCATGAGATCTTCTTGATTCATCAAAGATATTCTCAAGATTTTGTAATGAAGTTTGTATCCTATAGCTTTGTCTGGCCCCGCTGTGTTTCTGTTGTACCACTCTGAGAGATTTAATATTCACGGATAAGTCCTTCTGTGAGTATTATGTCACCGACTTGCGCACTACACATGCAGTGGTGTGCTGGGTCATCACAGATGGTATCAGAGCAAAACGACCTTAGGTTTAAAACCTTTTAGGAGATCTGTATGTTGGTAAAGACTATAGGAAGCCATCTTACCTAAACCACATTTCCTACAGCTATGATGATCATTGACTTGAGAATGATACAGTCATACTTGTATAGAATTTCTTACTCAACTTGAGTAAATCTACTTATTTATTTTCTTTATACCTAGGTATGAATAATTAGAAGTCTAGCATGTGTCAGTTTTATTGAGAAAAAGAGTTCGAACATAGCCAGAGATGATTAAATCACAGTGATGATTACCCCATTCTATGAATGAATAGGATGGAGTAGAACATGGTATAGAGTAAGAATAGGAGTCAACAATAAGGAATGTTTGAGAACCATGAAGAGTTATTAAACTCTGGAAACTATGGGGTATATACCATATCCTTAGTTATCACATCTAGAGGAGAATCATTATAGTATAGTAGTAGGAGAAGGCATGTGCATTGATGGAAGCTACATTGCTACTTCTACGATGTGATCAATAAAAGAAGGATCAATAGATGCCATGAGAAGCTTATCATAGTAAAGATGAAGGACTTTAGTTGTCATGGTACTTAGTCCTATATGGAACCAAGTTAGACAACAACCACTATAGGATCATTTTGTCTTGGTTTATTCCATTGCAGTAAGGCATCAATTGGAGTAATTACCAAGTCAAAGAGTGGTTGTGTAGATTAGGAATATAAAGTACTATATACCTACTTGTAGTGTATAGCATCTAAGTGACTTGGTACTTGAGATTTTTTACTCAAAGTACTGTTATTTCACATGCTTTTGATGCATGAGTGATAACTGCATTTGGGATTTATTGGATCTTTGATTGACTAGATCTATACATGAAGATTTAACTTGATGTGCAAATGCATGTGCAAACACTGAGTTCTTTCTTGATGTTACTGGTCTAGAGGGTATAGTATTAGTATGAGAGCGGTCTGAAAGATCAGCAAATTGATACAACCACCAAAGCTCTAGAAGACCAAGAAGTCAAGAAGGCAGAAGTCAATGAAGCCACTGATGGGAATGGACCACATTCACATCTTGTTTGGAGTTGGTGACATACTTCATCAACACATGGAGATATACCACAAGTAATGAGAAGGAAATCACATGAGTAGTTATATCCTAGAAGGAAACATGTAGAAGTTCGATAAATAAACTTATAGAGTTGTCCTGTAGAAGTCAAAACCCAAAGATGTAGAAGGACCATAGGAAGTAACCAGTGGAATGGGTTATAGTCATTTGTAGGAAAAAATTAAAAATTGAGGAAACTTGAAGATATTTTCACTAAATAGATGAGTCTAAGTCAATGTACACTATGTGGTACAAGTTTCTTAGAGTAGTCTTTCTCTTGAGACCAGTAGATTCAATCAAATGGAATCGAAACCATAGACAATATCTAGTGTACCGGAAGAATCTTATTGGTTATTCATCACCCGGTGGATGTACCAATGTTTCTTCAGAAAGTTGTGAGAGGTAGGAAACCACACCTATTCATCGGAGAACGAAACTTGGTATCCACTATGTGGTGGAAATACCACGTGTTCTTCGTTAGACCATTAGGAAGGCCTAGTAACAAAACAGAGTTGTCATAACAACTGGCATAGTATTAGATCAACATGCAAGACAGTGGAAGGTGAACAATCAAGACAAGAGGCTACACATGCCAAGGTCAACACAAGAAAACAGCTTTGAAGATTCAACGGACCGCAGAAGTTCTCTCTACCTATCTTTACGTGAGAGAGGTTGAACTTCGGGACGAAGTTCTTGTTAAGGGGGAGATACTGTAACATCCCAGTGTTTGGGAGGTTATAAGGATCTAAATATAATATGTGCATTTGCAAAGCATGCATCTAAAAATATGGGAAATTTTGGCGCGAAAGTTTAAACGAATCAAAGTGACCAATGTTTCAATTGACATGATGAACTAGGTCTAGTTCATCTAGCCAAGAGTACATTTGGAGTGATCTTTATAACAAGTATATTAAGAAACCAAATCACCTGATAAGATAAACCATAGTTGGTTATGACCAACCCTAACTCTCAACAAGCCTAACCTCAAGTCTATAAGTGACTTGGGATAATTTACTAGATATCTTGAACTCAAAGAGGGGTGAGTATCCAAATCTCATAAATAATGATCACACTTCCACAAGTTAGTAATGCTTGGTGGAATAATGTCATCAACAAATATTTTAGACTCTCTACAACATGAACTACTTAAGTTATCAATAAATCTACATAACATCTTTATAAATCATCTCATAACCATTAAGTAAACCATTACAAGTAAATAACAAAGGTTCACTGGAAAATAAATGATAAAACAAGTGTTAACTCAAAACCCACAAGTGGGAAATGATATAATTCTTATTAATAACATATTTATGGAATATGTACATATCTCATCAAACCTAAAAGAAGTACCTAAAAGAAGAAATAAATCTTCTTAAACTACTCTTAAACCTTGATCATTACATGTGACCTGTCCAAATCTCTATGTATACATTATGCATGACAAAGATTACAAAGGAAGAATATAAAGTAACAACATGCAACCTGAGAAAAACAATTAACAACTATGACATAACTCATTAAACCCCAATAATCTTCATATGCTCATTGTCTCATTCAGCTTATACCAGTGAGCATATGAGATATGAACCCATGAATCAACCATTTAATCCACTTATTATATTAAGTCTTAATTCCACCAACACTCCACATCTCTATCCAAATTAACATTCAACAACTAAAGTATCTCTGGATACAGGTAATCAATAACAACAAGTTATAACCTCTATTAGAGAAATTGGATTGAAAGCTGAATAAAACCAATCATGTATGAGACAAGTACATATCTCATGGGAAGCAAACTAAGAAATGTATGGAAGGATAATAAAAGCATGAACTAACTCTTAATTCATATCTTGTTATTTCGGCTAGACCATTATATCTTTTTTCCCAACCTTCTTGAAATCATTCTGAAAGAGAAGCAACCACAAGAAAGGAGGAAATACCACAAGAAGATCTGCGGAAGGATTCTCCAGATTGGTCCAGAAGTGTTATTCCAATCTATCATAAGAGTATTTGGAAACTCTTATATCTTGATATGATCTTATTAGTTCTTCTTGAAATAGTGTGATACTCCAATGTTAGTGTTATATAGAAGTAGTTTGGTAACAGGCTGCATACCGTGTTAACAAATCACTTTTGTATACTCAAACAATTGAGTGTCATACATAAACAAACAAAAGGTTGAATAACCTGTTACATCTCAGCCTATTATATATGAGTAGTAATTTGGAGGCAAGACTAGCTACCTTGTTAACAAATTCTTCTTGTATGCATATGGTATCTTGAGGTCATAAAACAAACTTACATACTTTAATAATCATGTAAGTAAAATCTTTGCTTAGAAATAACTGGTTGTTTTCACACAAGGGTGAGACAATTGAAGATGGAATCCAAGAGATGACATTACTTGCAAGTGACAAAGGCAGTATCTGAAGACTAGTGGCAACTAAAGACAAGAATATTACATGCAACAGGAGACCATAACAAGCAACACTACCTCAGTAAGGGAGCATAAGAAAATATCCAGTGAAGCATTAGGTAATATTAGAGAATCTATAACCTTTATGCCTTGTCAAGGCCATCAAGGATAAGGGCCATTTAATAATATGTTTAATGGAATCAAGTATCAAGTAAGAAACAATAACAAGCCATTGAATCGAAAAGTCTTATGATATGTTGAGGTAGGTGGACACAAGCTTAAGTACTTTGTTTCCCAGATCCTTCACATCCATAAGACAGATGGATAATAACAAGAATACATCCATACACCAACATGTGAATGTTTATGTTTTTATAAAACAAACATTGGATAATATCCCTACTTGTTAAACAATCATATAGTCTCTTGATATTGGGAATCAATGTGAGCTTAAGCCACTCATGTTTTCACTTTATCAAGTACTAAAAACAGCAAGCATGGATTACATACACCTAGTTAAAATGCCAAACAAAACTGTTAAGAGTTGAAACTATGAAAATAACAAAGCCACATAAAGATAAAACAATTCCATATCCTAACAAAAATCATTTGGTGTGATCTGGAATAGAATTATCTATTTGGTGATTTTGTCTACTATGCATAAAAAGAAAAACACAACTAAGTAGTTTGACCCAAATTATTTTCTAAAAGACTATTATCTAAAATTGTCCAATGAAAGACACATCACTGTGCAATAAACATAATTGTTGAGTTGTGTTTATATCATAGCATAAAGAATAATTTTAAGTCCATTCGAAATTTTAATGGAGAGAAAACAACCGAAATCACTTAAAATGAACACCCTAAGTTAAAGTTCAAATATTCTTCAAATTCACCAAATCAAAACATGGTGAGGTGCAAATATTTGATAAGGATTTCAAAAGTGATTTTTAATCATTTTTATGTTTACAAATAGGTCCCGAAAACATAGCTTTTCTTCTCAGTTTTAATAACATAAGGACTTAGTGGTAATTTTAGAAACTCCCAAGGGGTTATCGAAAAGTGGAAAAGAATTCCTTTTCTTCCACCTCCGTCCAGAAAGCCAGAGGTGTGTCGCCACTGCCGGCCTCAATTGCCACCTCCTGCTTCCTCGCAGCACTTGGATAACTCCTCAAGGAGACGTCTGCATCCTCCTCGCTCGCTCACTTCTCCTCCTCGCATCTCTCTCTCTGTTTCTTTTACTATGGCCGAAACCCTAGCTAGGGTTTGCTTTCATGGCTCCGTCGCCACACACTGTCCCGTGCTAAGATGAATTGCTCTGAAACTCCACCTTGTCGTCCTCTACCTCCTAGAGCTCTCGCGGAACTGGAGGAGGACGAGAGGGTATCAATCGCGTCGCCGACAACCGCTAAGGCCGCCGTCGATTCATACACACCGGCGCCGATTCCGGTCGCTACTTGCATTACCGACCACACCATCGCCTTCTTGGTAACCTCGTGAGCATCTCGGTGCTTCCCTCTTCCTCCCTCCTCCTCTGGAACCTCCTCCCGCCGTTGCCTTCCTCCGCCACCGCCGTTTTGGTCGCCGCCGGTCACTACGGTGACCAAAGGGCCACTCCGCCACCACCTATTGGTTCCTCGTGTTCCCCTCTAGCCATAGGAATCATTGTATCGGGCCAATTCACAAACAATTGCCCGATTGAAAACTCACAGGAGAAATCCCCTCCATGGGTGATGCAGTGATGACGTCATCCTCACGTCATGCACTGTTTTATTTTATTTTTTATTTAAAATCAAATATGACACGTGGGACCCACCTATCAATTTAAAATAAAACAGAAAATCAATAAAAGCTATTAATTCAATAACTTTTAAACTAATAATCATAAAAATACAAATAATATATGAAAATGTTTAGAAAACTAGAAACTAAATGTTTATTAACTTTGCAAAAATGTTTAATAAAATTTAAAATTAAATATTTCTTTAATTAAATTAGATCATTTAAAATTGAGAAAAATAAGAAATAATTCATAGAATCAGAAAATACAAGTTATATACCAAATTGCTCCACATGACAAGTGCAACTCATCTATGATGTTTTCAAAGTCATTTGAACAAGTTTTCATGTGTGTAATATTTGTCTAGTCATTTAATTCATTTAAAATTAATAAATTAATAACTTATTCAACTATTTTCAGATTGCATTGAATGTTATATGAAATTATAGAGAAAAGCATTTCCAATTCAAATATATCATACACAAAACAATTTTTTCAACTTATAAAATTGTTCCTAAAGGTATAATGGAATTCTATAATACTCCATTATAACCAGAAATAAGTGCCACAACATTATTTTTCTTATTAATAAAACCCTATTGTTTTTACACCTACTAAACCTATCATCACAAGTCATTAGAAAGTAATGTGATGATAGAGTTAGTTTTATTAAATCATCATTTTTCAATTAAACTCTTTGTCATTAGCTCTACACTTTTGAACATAAATTAAAATGTGTTTGTTATGTTTTCATTAATTGTTTTCCATGTGCTATTGTCTTATTACCTAACCAACTATTAAACACTTCTACCAAAACATGAGAACCATTGTTTTCTAAATAAAAGAGAAACACATACAAGTCTAAAAGAAGTTAATAACAACATCACCACAAGTAATGAAATATTTCACCTAAATCCTATGTGAATAAGATATCGTATCAAACGTGGCTTACACTTATAAGCTGGGGAGTTTTCCGGGGTATTTCGCGATGCATCTCATTACTATGCATGTATCATATTTCCAGTGTTTTCAGTTGTCCTTACTAGGACTACTTTGCTATCTTTCAGATATAGGGATTTTCTACGCGACCCTCAAACCCGAAGACATGGATTATTATTGTCATTATTTCTATCTCAGGCAGGTTCATCACTTGCTCATGTCCTCTGAATTATTTCATAACAACTATTTTCAAAAACCCTGTCGTAATTCCACCTACGCTCAAAAGAATGCATGATTCTATTTTTATAATAATATGACTAATTGAATGACTACCCGAGTGGTAGTGTTCTGTTTGGTGCGCGGATGGGACCATGGTAAGATGAATAGGTCAAAGGAAGGTTCCATCTACATGGGAAAGTATTAGCTAGGAATTAACAACAACTGCCGTCATGATTCGTGCGCCGTAAATACCGCGTTAACCATGTGTCTTCTATGGGGGGGGGGGGTAAATCAGCTGTAATCTTCTCTCATTCACATGTCAACGGGATGCCAGAGACGTACGCTGTAGGTCTTGCGGGACTACATGCACATGGGTGGGATCCCTTAATTCCCGCGGACTCTAGGGTCTATGATGGTCTGACAGGGGCGCCTAGATATCCATCGTGAGGGGTGGAATCAGGGGTTCAACCTGCTGGCAGAAATGGGTGGGCATGCGTTGTGCGGATGAGAACGATTTGTCTTGGACCAACAACCGAGCCCCACACCTAAGTGGGCGTGGGTAGGATCTCGAGCCTGGTTGTGCAACATGATCTTGGTCGTCCATGGTAAAGTAACACACCTCTGCAGAGTGTAAAAGGATTTGGCATGTTACCCCCTGTTCCAGGAAGGAGTTGCGAACGCCGCAGGAAAGGCAACTCCATGAAGTTCTAGTCCTGTGAAGATCTGGCGGGCATAGTTTTCAGAATTAAAAGCAACCTCTTGAAGAAAGATTTACAAAACCTTGCATTAGCTTAAGACTCTTTAGATTCTAAAGCTGTAGTTAGTGCATCAAAATACCCACTATATATCATGAACTTGCTGAGTAACGCTCGTTACTCATTCGTTCCCATTTGACCCCCTGCTTAGAGCTGAAGCCTGATGGAAGTCGTCTCCGTGATGCCATCGCTACCTTATGAACTTAGGTGGAGTCATCTCTTACTTAGCCAGTAAATCATCATGATCAACAACGCTGGTGGAGGAGAATCTATCAAGGTGTGGGTGGAGGCCATTCTTGGACTTGGCTCTTTCAAGCCATAGATTAGGTCTGACATCAGCCGTAGTGGATTAGGTTCTGAGTTAGATTTATTCTCTAGCTTGGAACTTCGAATTGCTTCTTCTGATGTTTCTTTTGCATGAGATCTTCTTGATTCATCAAAGAGATTCTCAAGATTTTGTAATGAAGTTTGTATCCTATAGCTTTGCTTCGCCCCACTGTGTTTCTGTTGTACCACTCTGAGAGATGTAATATTCACGGATAAGTCCTTCTGTGAGTATTATGTCACCGACTTGCGCACTACACATGAAGTGGTGTGCTGGGTCACCACAGAACACAAGAGGAAATGTAATGTGCATCAAGTAGGAAAACGACAGGAAATAGATGCAGGTTGTTCCATGTATACCATCTTTTCCTTGAAGTTGGCAAGGCCACAGGGACCCGCACTGTGTGTCCCGATTGCCGCGGTTTGCCTTGTTTTGGTGGCTCACGATTTTGAACTCGAGGTCTTGCCCGAGCCACCTTGTCGCCACTGCGGCCCATTCGTCTTCCCTACCCAAGGACCACGCGGGTCGAACCTAAAAAATCGATACTCATTTGAAGCACAGAAATTGCAAATGCACCTAAGAAGCAGCATATGAACTTTTTGACAATTTACTTACCAACATGTAATCATCCAGGGTCATGTCAGGTGGATTCACCACATTATTAAGCTTCGGCGCCCTCTTGCCCAACTTCTCGGAACTGAATGTATTCATGGTGGTATTCTTGTGATTATAGAACTGTTGCGGCGTCAACTTCTTACAAGCCCCCTGCAAAGTCATGTCCTCCACGCAAGTCGCCTCGTTAAAAACCTTCTAGTCCCCTTAGGTACCCTGGTAAGGAAAAGAGTGTGAAACTTGCGTTCCCGGGAGTTATAGAATAGTTACATCATCCATTAAAAGGCCTGTAATAAAATCGGGGGGATCCTCATGCCATACCGAGGAGATGTTCCCCACCGCATTACTAGCTAAAACATGGGCCACCACATTACTCTCTCTAGGGGAGAAAACAAATTCAATCGAGGTAAAACCCCTTGCCAGAAAAGTACACTCCTCGTAGATTGCCACAGCAGAACCTGCCGATTTCCCCCCCTCTGTCATAGTATCGATCACCTCCATACAATTGATGTTTACAATTATCTAGTTGCATCCACATTGACCCGCAAGAATGAGACCATCTCTCGGGGCTCGAGCTTCTGCCATTGGAGCATTTGCAACATGCGGTATCCCGCAGCTGCTTCCCGCAATGAACGTACCATGGGAGTCCCTGAGGACAGCCCTAGTAGCTCCAGTCTCCTCCATGATATTATAGGACGCATCAATATTCATTTTAATATGATCCTCCCGTGGTTTTCTCCACAGTTTGGTTTGAAAGAGCGAAAATAATTCAATGCAATCGTCGGAATTGCTTGAGATGATCTTGCTGGTTTCTGTATATGTTTTCTCCGTGGGCCACTTGCCTCCTCTCCCACCAAGCATAACAATAGGTAGTGACGATCAAATCATTTAGGCCAACATCCAGACCTGGTGCCATCTGGTTTGGCAATTTAAACAGCGCTTCAAAAATCAAAGGTCCAGCATGAACGAGCTATACGGCCGCGTGATACGTCCCCAACGTATCTATAATTTCTGATGCTCCATGATGATATTATGCCAATTGCTACATGTTTTCTCCCTTCTTTATAGCATTTTTACACGTTTTTCGGGACTAACCTATTAACAAGATACCAAGTGTCAGTTCCCTATTTTCTGCTGTTTTTTCTTTCAGAAAAGTTGTTCTAGAAATATTTTCGGAATTGGACCCCACAAATCCTGAAGTTCTTATTTTCCCAGAAAGCATCCAGAAGACCGAAGAGGAGTCGAAGACGGGAACCAGGAGGCCCACACCATGGTGTGGCGCCCCCCTTGGCCGCGTCAGGGGGTGGTGTGGGGCCTCCAGGGCTCCACCGCCTTTGCCCTTTTGCCTATTTATTCCCCTTCGATGGAAAACCCTATGCACCTGATGAAATATCCCCGAAAAGTTCCGCAGCCGCCGTCGTCGTCAACCCTAGATCAGGGGGTTCCGAAGCTGTGTCCCGACACCCTGCCGGAGAGGAGATCATCACCGGAGGCCTCTTCATCACCATGCCTGCCTCCGGAGTGATGCGTGAGTAGTTCATCCTTGGACTACGGGTCCATAACAGTATCTAGATGGTTGTTTTCTCCTTCAATGCCTCCATGTTTATAACTCGTGAGCTTCCTAGCATGATCGAGATCGTTCTTATGTAATTCTATGTGATGTGTTTGCTGGGATCCGATGCATATTGAACTTATGCCCAGTTGATTATAGTCTTTATTGCATATGTTATTTGTGATCTTGCATGCTTTCCGTTGCTAGTGATTGCTCTGGCCAAGTAGTTGCTTGTGACTCCAAGAGGGAGTATTTATGCTCGATAGTGGGTTGATGCCTCCTTTTCGCCTGTGCTCGAGTGACAGAAAAGTGACGGGGGAGGATGTGTTGTTTTCACTAGGGAGAAAACAGTGGTGTGAGTGCCCGCGTGTACAATCATTGCTTACATTACACATATTTCTTAATGCGATTATCTGTTGCTTGCAAGTTAATACCTAAGGGGGTTCGGGTGATAACCTGAGGGTGGATTATTAGTCATAGATGCAGTTAGATTACGGTCTGTGTATATTGTTGTAATGCCTACACTAAATGTCATAGTAGTCATCATGTCATGAATGTGCACTACGGTGCAACCTCTATTTGTCAATTGCCCAGCTGTAATTTGTTCACCCAACATGCTATATTTTATGGAGAGACACCACTACTGAACCTATGAACCCCGGTCCATTTTCCTACACTGTTGAACAAACATCTACAATTTCCTGCTTTTCGTTACTTACTGCAAGCATACACCATTTTCCACACTATACGTCTAAACTTTGTTTTCAGCAAGACCGGTGAGATTGACAACCTCACTGTACCGTTTGGACAAAGTATTTTGGTTGTGTTGTGTGCAGGTTCCGTGTTGTGGCTGACACCGGTGAGGCGCCATTACCACCGTCAGTGGCATCAACCTTCCGAAGATCCTATTTCTCCTAATGGATTGATAACCTTGGTTCTTAACTAAGGGGAAATTCCTCGATGTGCTCATCACACCCTTTACTTGGGGTCTCCCAACGAGTGCAAGATCTGCACCATCAAGGACTTAATCTGGCGCCGTTGCCAGGGAGAAAGAAGTCTTCTGGAAAGGGGAGTCTTTCACTCTCAACCTCTTTATTTTGTTTATTGTCTTGTTTTTATTTTTTTCTTGTTTCGCATCTTTATATCGAAAACACAAAAGAAAATTAGTTTACTTTATAGCTGTTATTTATTTGCTTGCTTTTATTTCGCTAGAATGAGTATTCCTGAAGTTGAGGTTCGTTCTTTTAGGCAACAGGGGGGAGAGAGTTTAAAAGATGCTTGGTATAGAATAAATGATTCTCATAATAGGTGCACACAAAAAAATTCTACCTTGATACTGATACGTGCATTTTATATCATCATTTATACCCTCCATATGGCATTATTGGGATGTTTTATCAATATTATGTCATTGTTTTGCATGTTTTAGATGATTTTATGGGACTTTCCTACAAAGTCCCTATTTTTGGTATTTAATTTCTGGGTGTCAGAAAACACCTATTTTCATGTTTTTGATGTTTCAGGAGCTACAGGTATCCAAATTGCGAAAGGAAAGAAACCCTGTCAGTTTTTCTTCGGGAGAAAGGCCGTGGGCACAAGACACAAAGGAGGAGGGCCAGGAGCCCAAAAGGGGGTAGCCCACGCGTCCAGATTCCCTGGCCGCGTGTGGGGCCCCCAAATGGGCCCACAAACCTCCTCCCCGAGGTCTTTTTGCTGACGACTCCGTCTTACCCGAAAACAAACACCCTAATTTTCCCGAGACGAGACGGAGCCGCCAGGGCGGCGAAACTCTCGAAACTCTCCGTGGGGGAGACAGATCCTGCTGCTCCGGAGCTCCGGAGAAGGGGGAAATCATCCCCATCTCCTCCTTGGCGTGGGAGGAGGCATCTCCATCACCATCCTCAACAGCACCTGCATCTCCACAATCACCATCACCGTGATCCACTCCGTTCCCCTCATAATTTGATCATTGCTACACCCTAGATACGTGTTATTGTACTCCGTTGCATGTTTGGGATTGAGTATTTGTCATTATTTGGTGGTGGATCCATTGTTTCAGATTGTGTTGTACCACATATGTCACCATACATGATCATGTTTGCACGTTGTGAGTAGTTCCCGCATGTTCCTAAGGGCATAGGATGAATTGGCAATGATTTGTTACATGAGATGAGTTGTTATTTGGTCTAGTATTTATCTTTTATGTGATTCTATGATGGTGTTGTACGAACGTCGACTGTACAACACTTCAGCTACATGGGCTCATAGGAGAACACCGTAGTGTAGTGACGTGATGATGTCTTAAGGTGACAGGAACTTGAGACAGAGTCGTTGAATTGCATTATGAGGGTACTTGTATCGGGGACCTTAGAGCATAAGGCTATGGTGGGACATCATGTCTTAATAATTCTCGTGCTGTCATTTAATTGGCCACGTGATCCATCATAAGGGGTGATAGTTTATTTATTTAGCTATTCCTATTTGTGGCTCCGTCCGAAGAAGATTAAAACTAGACAAGATATACAAACATGTTATGCAATGAATAGCTATGCCAGCTAAATCCGTGCAGCCCTCGGGAACGTTTTCCACATATAAGACACAAACACACACTTGAGATTGTCCTCTTGCGCATTAGAGGATTGGGCTTTGTCTCTCATTGAGACCTACTACTTGTTGCAATTTACTTTCCGCGTTTTACTTTACTTGCACTACACAATTAAAACACAAAAACACCTGTTGCTTTTATTATTCCTTTGCTATTCTACTTACCAGTTCCTTCTGCTCCTCGTGGGTTCGACAACCTTTATAATTCTAAAAGTACTACAATTGATCTCCTGCACTTGGGAGCCATCAAGAAACTTTTCTGGCGCTGTTGCCGGGGAGCGTAGCGCTATTGGTAAGAAGTTTGGTAAGGAAACTTGAAAGCTGAATTTTACTTGCTGTTGCATCGTGTTATTATTATGGCTTTTATGAGAGATGCTTCGCTGAAACCTTGCTTTATATGAGAGTGCTTATGCTATTAACCTAAAGTTGTTGAAAAAGCACCTCATGATGATGGTTATATTATTCCCCTTGAATTTGTTAAAGCTGTTAGGAATGAGTATTTTGCAGGGGATGGAACAAAGGCTGCAAGTGATCACATACGGGCTATTGAGGATATATGTAGGCTAATTAGGCTCAAGGCTATTTCTGAGGAGGAGGTAAAATGCAAGTTATTGTACCAGTCCTTAACTGGTGATGCTCGAAAATGGTATATGTCCCTGGATGAAGAAATTACACATAATTGGGATACTTTTATGAAGGTTTTCTTTCTTAAATATTTTACTCCTAAAGAGGCTTATGAGAACCGTTGCTTTATATTTAATTTTTGGCCACACCTTGGAGAGAGTATTACTCAAGCTTGGGGGAGGCTTAAGGACCTCCTTCGTAAGAATCCTTGTCATGATCTCACAAATAAAACTTATATTGATAAACTTTTATGTGAGACTACCTGATAGGGCTAAAGCAATATTTGGATGGTTCATCTGGTGAAGCTTTACAAATAATACTGCAGAAGAAGCTTGGAATTTATTGGAAATTATTTCGAAGAACTCTGAATATTGGGACCTAGACAAAGGTAATGAAGCTTATTTTAATTATGGATATTCATGTGTAGAAAGTTTATCTAGTTCTATTTTGTTCAAGAATGTTATTAAAGATTTTAGTCTTGATCCATATGTTGCAATTGAAATAGCTAAGAAATTTGCTGAGCACATTCGAATTCCTAAAAGTGGCTTTGATTATTATGTTGAACCTGTTAAATCTTCTATTGTTGTCCCTAAATTTATTAAAGAAACACCAGTGTCATCTGTAGTAATAGAAGAATATATTGAACCACCTCCCTATCCTGAAAAAGTTAAAGAGAATTTGCTTATTGCTGTTGCTGACAAAAGTAGAAAGAGATGTTCTCAACCTAAAGAACAGGTGGAAGTCAAGAACCAAGTCTCTATTATTAAGCAATTAAATGAAGAAGATCCTGTTGATGTTTATTTATGTGAAGATGCTACCAAAGTTATTAAAGGGAATTCATCCAAAGTTGGTAAGCCAATTATATCATGCTCTATTGGGACTTCTTGTTTTCATGGTTTATGTGATATTGCAGCAAGCATTAGTGTCATTCCATATTCTCTCTATCAAGAAATTAAGCCTGATATTGATCCTATCACCATGGAAGAAACAGGTATGACCATTCAGCTTGCTAATAAAGATTATATTAGTCCCTTTGGAATTGTTAGAGATGTTGAAGTATTGGTAGGGAAAATAAAATATCCTACTGATTTTATTGTGCTTGGTTGTCCACAAGATTCTTTCTGTCCTATTATATTTGGTAGACCTTTCTTACATACTGTTGGTGCTGAAATTGATTTGCCTAGAGAAAGGGTGTTTATTGAATGTGCTGGAGAGAAACTTAAATTTAATTTTTCTAAATTTGCTGATAAACCTGCTAAGAAATAACCAAAATATAAAGATATAATTGAAACTCTTGCTCATATAGCTGTAGCTTCATCAGACGTGGTGGAACATTATATGCTTAATCAGGAAGAGCCATTTAATGATGCAGAAAAAGAAGCTTTAGAACAAATATTATGGAAGCACCTCCACAATTACAATTGCATATCCCACCTGATAATCTAGGAGTACTCCCACCTCCTAAAGGAGATCCTAGTTTTGAATTAAAGCCTTTGCCTGAAAATCTGAAATATGCATACTTGGATAAGAAAAATATATATCCTGTTATTATTAGTGCTAACCTTTCAGCTGAGGAAGAAGAGAAATTACTTGATGTGCTTAAAGCTCACCGTAAGGCTATTGGTTATTCTCTTGATGATCTTAAGGGCATAAGTCCAGATCTATGTATGCATAAAATTAATTTGGAAGAAGATGCTAAACCTGTTGTTGATTTCCAACGCCGTCTACATCCAAAAATGAAGGAAGTGGTAAGAAAGGAGGTAATTCGACTCATAGAGGCTGGTATTATTTATCCTATAGCTGATAGTAAATGGGTTAGTCCTGTTCATTGTGTTCCTAAGAAAGGTGGAATTACTGTGGTTCCTAAGAAAGGTGGAATTACTGTGGTTCCTAATAAAGATGATGAACTTGTTGCACAACGTACTGTTGTTGGTTATAGAATGTGCATTGATTATAGAAAATTAAATAAAGCAACTCGTAAGGACCATTATCCATTGCCCTTTATTGATCAAATGCTAGAGAGATTATCTAAACATTCTCACTTTTGTTATTTAGATGGGTATTCAGGCTTCTCTCAAATTCCAGTTCATAGTGATGATCAGGAAAAGACCACTTTTACTTGCCCATATGGTACATTTGCTTATAGGAGAATGCCTTTTGGTTTATGTAATGCGCCTGCTACTTTTCAGAGATGCATGAATGCTATATTTGTTGATTATATTGAAAAGATAGTAGAAGTCTTTATGGATGATATTTCGGTGTATGGTACTTCTTTCGATAATTGCTTGTTCAACCTTAACAAAGTTTTGCAGCGTTGTGAAGACCAACACCTTGTTCTTAATTGGGAGAAGTGTCACTTTATGGTAACAGAGGGAATTGTTCTTGGGCATCGTATTTCTGGAAGAGGAATAGAAGTTGACCCAGGAAAAATTGAAGCTATTGAGAAATTACCATATCCAAGAGACATCAAAGGTATAAGAAGTTTTCTCGGTCATGCAGGTTTTTATCGTAGGTTCATTAAAGATTTTTCTAAAATATCAAAGCCTCTAACCAATCTTTTGCAAAAGGATGTTCTGTTTTCTTTTAATGATGATTGCATAGAATCCTTTAATGTTTTAAAGAAAGCCTTAATAACTGCACCTATTATTCAACGTCCTGATTGGAAATTGGCCTTTGAAATTATGTGTGATGCTAGTGATTATGCAGTTGGAGCTGTTTTAGGCCAAAGGGTTGATAAGAAATTGAATGTTATTTACTATGCTAGTAAAACACTAGATGGTGCTCAAAGAAATTATGCTACAACTGAAAAAGAATTTTTAGCGGTAATATTTGCATGTGATAAATTTAGATCTTACATAATTGATTCAAAAGTCACTGTGCACTCTGATCATTCTGCTATTAAATATTTGATGAATAAGAAAGATGCTAAGCCTAGGCTAATAAGATGGGTACTTTTGTTGCAAGAATTTGATTTACACATAGTAGATAGGAAAGGAGAAGATAATCCCGTAGCTGATCATCATTCTAGAATGGAAAATATACCTGATGATCCTATTCCTATTAATGATAGTTTTGCTAATGAACAACTTGCCCTTGTTAGTGTTTCTAGTGCTAAAGTTGCATCTCCTTGGTTTGCTAATTATGCAAATTTTATTGTTGGGAAAGTTATGCCACCACAATTTACTTACCAGCAAAGAAAGAAATTCTTTTATGACCTTAGACATTATTTTTGGGATGATCCATTCTTGTATAAGAAAAGTGTTGATGTCATTATTAGACGTTGTGTACCTGAGCATGAACAGCAGGCTATTATAAGAGATTGTCATGACAGTCCCTATGGAGGACATCATGCAGGAGATCGTACTGCAGCAAAGGTATTACAATGTGGTTTTTATTGGCCTACTCTATTCAAGGATTGTGCTGAATATGTTAAAACTTGTGATAAATGTCAAAGAGTAGGAAACATTGGTAGAAGGAATGAAATGCCTATGAACTATACATTACCACTTGAACCATTTGATGTGTGGGGTTTTGACTTTATGGGACCATTTCCTGCATCTAGTACAAAACATGCTCACATTTTGGTTGCTGTTGATTATGTTACAAAATGGGTAGAAGCAATTCCTACTAAGAGTGCAGACCATGCCACAACCATGCAAATGCTTAAAGAAATTATTTTCCCTAGATTTGGTGTTCCTAGATTTTTAATTACTGATGGTGTATTTCATTTTATGCATGGTGTTCTTAGAAAAACATTGGCAAAATATAATGTTAATCATAGACCTGCATCACCCTATCATCCTCAAACTAGTGGACAAGTTGAATTAAGTAATAGGGAAATTAAACTTATTTTAGAGAAAATAGTCAACAGAGCTAGATCTGATTGGCCACTTAAAATTAATGATGCATTGTGGGCTTATAGAACTGCTTACAAAAATCCTATGGGTATGTCTCCTTATAAAATGGTTTATGGAAAAGCATGTCATTTACCCGTTGAATTAGAACATAAAGCTAGATGGGCTATTAAGAAATTAAATTTTTGATTTAAAAACAGCGGGGGAGAAGAGATTGCTTGACCTAAATCTATTAGATGAATGGAGGAATGAAGCATATGAAAGTGCAAAATTGTTTAAAGAGAAAGTTAAAATTTGGCATGACAAGAAAATTAAAAGAAAGGAATTTAAAGTAGGTGATCAAGTCCTATTGTACAACTCTCATTTTAAGTTTTCTACAGGGAAATTAGCTTCAAAATGGCAGGGTCCATTGGTAGTACAGGAGGTATACCGTTCGGGGGCCATCCGTCTTCACGGTGATATGAAAGGTTAACCTCATGTGTTCAATGGACAACGCCTAAAACATTATATTGCAGGAAAGAGCTTCATAGGAACCATCGAAGAGATAAAGTTAATGACACCAGAGGAGGTAATTGTAAGGGATCCTGCAGTTTCAGAAACCCAAATTCAATAATTTACAATTATTGTGTTTGGAAGTTTCTCGGAATTGCGTGAAAACTTACGGAACTCATTTTTTATGGAAATTAACGTGTGGGACAAGAAAATTGGAAGGAATTGGACCTCGAGGGGGAAAAGAGGACTCCACACGCGGCCAGATTCCTTGGCCGCGTGGAGGTACCCCTTTTCCACCTCGGAGTCCCGTTCTGTCTCGTTTTCGACTCCGACACTTCGTCTTACCCTAAAACCCGTCAATATATACCCCCTTTTGTCGATCTAATCCCGCACCAAGAGTTCTCGCGCGATCTTTGTTTCTGCTGTTTCTGTCTGCCAGGGTTTAGCCATGTCAAGCTCCGGATCCAACCTAGGGGGGGAAGATCCACCCAAGGGAGGCATTGTGAACCATTACCTCAACTCCGTGATGACCCCCATGAAAACCCTGACCTTGAAGGATGGTGTGGTTCTCATGGAGGAGGTGAAGGCTCCCAAGACCGAAGACACGCTGGAGGAGAGGCTGGAGGCTCTTGAACAAACAGTTTTCAGGTATAACTCTATTGTTGAACGCAGCCTTGATGCCCACCACTTCATGAATCTGGAGCTGGAGAAGAAGATAGAGGAGTACGAGGAGAGGATCAAGGACCTGGGGACTAGGTATCTGCGTGTCATATCAGAGATGGATAGGTACCAAGCTCTAATGTGGGACATGGAGAACCAGAACTGTGAGTATGAAGAACGTTTCAAGAAGATTGCAGAAGCTGCCACTCTCAGGTACAATGATCCACCCATGTCCTTCCATACTGGAAGGCCTTTTCCATGGAAGCAGGAAGAGTGGAAGGAAGATTACAACAAGAAGAAGAAAGAGTGGTGGGCTGAGTACGAGAAGAAGGGAGAATGAAGAAATTACCGCAACCATCTAAGCTTGGGGGAGTTTCACCTATCCCCCGTCTTTTGTCAACTTTATCATGTCTATCTAGTTTTGGTGTGTCTTGCTTTTATTATCTACTATCGTTTTTGTTTAGGCTTGAGTGAGCTCATTGAGCATTATCATGCATCCCCGTCTTATGGTTTATCAATGAATAATAAAGTATGGTGTCATCCATCATTCCCTTGTTTTGGGGATTTATGGGTAACACTCATGCAAATGAGCATGGCATATTTAGAGGTTTCAATCACATCTTGCCTTGAAATTAATTAACTTGAGTGTGTTGGACAATTGTAGAATTATCTAAATATGACATAAATCCACTATCTATCTATTAGCTTAATGGCTATTCCGAGCATGTTCACCATGTTATAGTTTCATTTATGCTCTAAATTAAGATGCTTATGTTATTAATTGGCATGGGCTGAATTTGGGATAAGACTCTCACGAACTTTTGAATGCACACATTTATTTCTATTGCACTTAACAAACATGACCCATTAATGGGAGCTAAAAGTTTTGTGCTTGACAAGGATTTTGGTTGGGAGTTGGCTAACACGTGCATCACGTGAAAATCTTTCAACATTGCACAAAGAAATTTTATATTTAGTTGATGTCATGTGCTTTTGTTTTTGGACTCCTGCCATGCCGAAATGAAATAGAGGAATAGTAAGTTTTGATGAGTAAGTATATATGACTAGAGAAATTGCATTGGGACGCTAACCCAAGCCATGCTTGATCATGGTGGAAATTTACTTACAGCTAGAGTGGACTCTACAAACACATCCTACAATAAAATAAGAAGCTATGCATATAGTGAATGAAATAAAAAAGGATGATGAGTCTACTCCGTTTGTTCATCTTGTTATTGTGACATGGGATGGTTTCTATGTCATGGGGCAAGAGGTACCTCTTTGCAATTCTCTATGATGTCATTAATACTTATTATGATTGTACAAAGCTTATTAGGAATCTTAAGTTGAGTAATCATGGAGTAGGTTTTCACACTCACGGGGCATGAGACATTCAACCAACACGTTGTCAACCACATTACTTCAACATTCATAAATTAAGATGCTATAAAGGGGCAATGAGAGTCTTAGCCCAATGGATGCCACATTACAATTAGTAATTTAAGCTGAATAGTTTGGAAACTAAATGAGACTTGATCATGTTTTACCTCTACTCATTTATCTTTCTCCAAATTAAAGAGTATAATTCGATTGACCAACATACAATGGTTATTTGCTTTCAAAAGTATGGGGTGTTTGCTAGAGCTTCGAATATGTTATCCTTATGTGTATGAGTTCTATTCATTCATCTTGCATTATAACTGAACATGATGATGATACAATGCCCATATTTATTTATCAACCATAAGTCCATTGATGTATGTAATGATCTATGTCCTTATTTACTCGAGGACGAGCAAAGGTTTAAGCTTGGGGGAGTTGATACGTGCGTTTTATATCATCATTTATACCCTCCATATAGGAATTATTGGGATGTTTTATCAATGTTATGTCATTGTTTTGCATGTTTTAGATGATTTTATAGGACTTTCCTACAAAGTCCCTATTTTTGGTATTTAATTTCTGGGTGTCAGAAAACACCTGTTTTCATGTTTTTGATGTTTCAGGAGCTACAGGTATCCAAATTGCGAAAGGAAAGAAATCATGTCAGTTTTTCTTCGGGAGAAAGGCCGTGGGCACAAGACACAAAGGAGGAGGTCCAGGAGGCCCAAAAGGGGGTAGCCCACGCGGCCAGATTCCCTAGCCGCGTGTGGGGCCCCCAAATGGGCTCATAGCACCTCCTCCCCGAGGTCTTTTTGCTGTCGACTCCGTCTTCCCCGAAAACAAACACCCTAATTTTCCCGAGACGAGACGGAGCCGCCAGGGCGGCGAAACTCTCGAAACTCTCTGTGGGGGAGACAGATCCTGCTGCTCCGGAGCTCCGGAGAAGGGGGAAATCATCCCCATCTCTTCCTTGGCGTGGGAGGAGGCATCTCCATCACCATACTCACCAGCACCTGCATCTCCACCATCACCATCACCGTGATCCACTCCGTTCCCCTCATAGTTTGATCATTGCTACACCCTAGATACGTGTTATTGTACTCCGTTGCATGTTTGGGATTGAGTACTTGTCATTATTTGGTGGTGGATCCATTGTTTCAGATTGTGTTGTACCACATATGTCACCATACATGATCATGTTTGCACGTTGTGAGTAGTTCCCGCATGTTCCTAAGGGCATAGGATGAATTGGCAATGATTTGTTACATGAGATGAGTTGTTATTTGGTCTAGTATTTATCTTTTATGTGATTCTATGATGGTGTTGTACGAACGTCGACTGTACAACACTTCAGCTACATGGGCTCATAGGAGAACACCGTAGTGTAGTGACGTGATGATGTCTTTAGGTGACAGGAACTTGAGACAGAGTCGTTGAATTGCATTATGAGGGTACTTGTATCGGGGACCTTAGAGCATAAGGCTATGGTGGGACATCATGTCTTAATAATTCTCGTGCTATCATTTAATTGGCCACGTGATCCATCATAAGGGGTGATAGTTTATTTATTTAGCTATTCCTATTTGTGGCTCCGTCCGAAGAAGATTAAAACTAGACAAGATATACAAACATGTTATGCAATGAATCACTATGCCAGCTAAATCCGTGCAGCCCTCGGGAACGTTTTCCACATATAAGACACAAACACACACTTGAGCTTGTCCTCTTGCGCATTAGAGGATTGGGCTTTGTCTCTCATTGAGACCTACTACTTGCTGCAATTTACTTTCCACATTTTACTTTACTTGCACTACACAATTAAAACACAAAAACACATGTTGCTTTTATTATTCCTTTGCTATTCTACTTACCAGTTCCTTCTGCTCCTCGTGGGTTCGACAACGTTTCTAATTCGAAAAGTACTACAATTGATCTCCTGCACTTGGGAGCCATCATATACTCATGAGGAATTTTTGTGTTGGTATTACTAGCTGGTATAAGTATGTGTTAGATACTCTTACGGGTGGAAATTTTCTAGGATCTCCTGCCTTGGAAGTCTGCAATTTGATTGAAAGTTTGGTAGGAGCACCCCCCCACTATAATTGTTAAAACTGAGACCACTTTGGAGGATGTTATTAATAAACTAAACTCTTTGGAAATGAACTTACCAATTTTCCTTGATAATGCTAGCAAAGTTAATGAATCAATAATTACTATTGATAAAAGAATCACTGCTCTAGAAAGCTAGCAACACTCATGATGATCAAAATTTTAGGATTGGTAAACTAGAGGAGGATATGGGTACTTTAAGCTCAACTTTTTCATCTCTAAATTTAAAATGAGAAAGCCTTTGTGGGAAAGGAGCAAATATTCATGTATGTTCCCAAGATAACTAAAATCAAATCTCAATATGTGCTGAAAATTGCTAAAACAATTAATGACACTAAGAGTGACCTTCATGTTGAATCTTCAGAAGCACCTAGAGTGCCTATTGCTGCAAATAATGATTTATAGGAAGTTATGGATGTTGATGCTTCTTCACTTGAAAATATTTGAGTTTCTTTCTATGCCTAGCTGAAAGGCGTTAAACAAAAGCGCTACCGGTAGACAACCCGTTTTATTTCTCTGTTTTCAACCGGTTTTTCGTCATTTTATTTTGTGTGCTTTGCACCTGGGTGTTTTATATTTCCTTAGCAACCCCGCTGTATCTTTTTTTGTGTGTTTTTGTTGAACCAAGTAAAGCCTCTAGTGGAAAGTTGAGACTATATTTCGGATTTCTGCGCAGGAAACAGATTTCTGCTATCCAATGTTAAATTCATATAAAATCACAGAAAATTCAAAATGTCCTGAGTTTTTTTGTGCGTAATCCTGGGCTATATACGCAACTTTTCTTAGTTGAAATTTTTTTGATTTAAGCAATATAAGATTTTCGAAAAAAAATTATCTTTACCTGCTGTCCAGTTTTGACAGATTTCTGCCAATAATTGCATTTGCATCTTAATCTCTTTCTTTTGGTGTTCTTTTGGGAAAAGGAGTTTTAAAATAAGTTGTGACAGTATCTAATGTGTTTTTGAGTGTTAGGATTGTGTTGAAACTGAACCATGTGAATTTATTATTTCGATTGGACTAACGTTGCTAATGAAGATTGTGAGAAGTTTGGTGTAAAGGAAATTTTCAAGGGTCAAGAGAAGAGGATGATATGATATGATCAAGAAGAGTGAAGAGCCTAAGCTTGGGGATGCCCCGGTGGTACATACCAGAAAATTCCAAGAAGACTCAAGCGTCTAAGCTTGGGGATGCCCAAGGCATCCCCTTCTTCATCGACAAATTATCAGGTCACTTCTAGTGAAACTGTATTTTTATTCGGTCACATCTTATGTGATTTACTTGGAGCGTCTTTTATTTTTTGCTTTCATTTTGTTTTATTTTTGCAATAAGCTTGGCTGTACCCCAGTATTCTTTTATTGGAGAGTGACACACTCCGCTTTTTCATGGGAATACTTTGTATTCTTAATCTTTGTCTGGCTGCTGCATTTATTTAGCTCCTGCTTTGCATGCATCTCTTATCAGAGCTGTTAGTTTTAGTAGTGTTATGTGAGTACTCTAATGTTTGCTTGCTGTCGCATTTGGAGAGTCTTTGTTAAAGCATGTTTTGTATGGTGCTTGTTGGGAAAAGAAACTGATGTTTGAAGTATAATTTTTAATGGTGCAAGTAGAAGCTTGTATAGACTGTGGCTAGAACTTTTTCATGCCATGCTAGATGTTATTTTAGTTTTAAAGCCTTGTGGTTTTTGTGTAGCATGAATAGGCTCAAATAGCTGAGAGTGTTTAATGTGCCATTGAAAGATTCATGAGTTGTTCTTGTCATTGTTAAGCATAAATTTATGGTATTCTCTTTCGAATGTTTTATTTGGTTGACTTGGCGCATGCTCACACCATGTTTATGACTATGAACGAGTCACGAATAGCCTCCATGACCATTTAGTTTTTGAACTTGTGATACCGATTATGCTTTAATTAATGATGTTTTTGTCGCTATGCATGATTATGGCTCTTATGCTCTCTTGATTTTTCGCTCCCGGTCTTTTGCTAGCCTCCACCTGTACTGAATATGAGCTCTACTCGTGCATCCAACTCCCTAAAACCAAAGTTTTCCCATTGTGTCCACCATACCTACCTACATGTGGTATTTAAGTGCCACTCCAAGTAAATTGCTCATGTGCTACCTTTAAAACTTTCAAAATTACTCCTGTTTTGTGTTCTTGTTTTTGCTCATGAGGACGTCAATAGAGAATATTTATCTCACTTTTTGATTGGATTTCACACCTGGACTAGTGGCTTCATCCGCTTATCCAAATGATAGAAGAGCTGGCAGCGGGGTGCCCAGCCCCAAATTAATACAAACAAATTCTCTTCACTATTTTTGCCCCTGATTTATCAGTCAAAGCATAATTGTGTAAAGAAAGGAGAAAGATGGATGACCTTCTACCCAGATGCGTCCTTCATATGAGAGCCGCTCTTGTGAAATCTACTTGGCTTGTGACGTTCTGTATTTTCTGTTTACCATTCCTTGACATTAGCATACATCTCCCAAAATATAGACACTCCTCCATGGTATGTGATTGTTGGCAGGCACCCGAGGATTCAGTTAGCAATGGTTTGTAAAAGATGGATGGGAGGAGTGTCTAACTTTTAATACCTCTGTTTAATAAAATAAAAAGCTCTAGCACATGAGTGATCCCTGCTTCCCTCCGCGAAGGGCCTTTCTTTTACTTTTATGTTGAGTCTCCATCTTCTAACTTTATGCACAGTTGAGAGAGCATTTTGGCCATTCTGTGTTTTATGTGCATTTGTCCCATAAACATCATTATTTAAATCATGATGTGATATTGTTTGTTCTCAAATTATTTGCTCTAGTCTTTCTCATGAACTTTGAAGGTGTCCTGGCATTTATGTTTTGCCCCACTCTTAAGAACTAACGAAATACCAGTTTGCCATGCTTTCTCTATACTTGAAACAAACTTATATCTTTCTTTGCATTATTATTCATGATCTTTTATTTGAGATACTCCTCATGATGCAAAGTGATTGCTATGCTTTATTATTAAAGTTATAATTATCATGTTTGTGTTTAAAGTTCTATGATCTCAGCTTACATATGCTTTTACATTATAATGATCAAGTTTATGTTAGTAGCATGTCACCTCAATAAATTATTGTGTTTTGTCTTTTACCTACTTGAGGACGAGTAGGAACTAAGCTTGAGGATGCTTGATACGTCTCCAAACTATCTATAATTTCTTATGCTCCGTGATGATATTATGCCAATTGCTACATGTTTTCTGCCTTCTTTATAACAGTTTTACACGTTTTCCGGGACTAACCTATTAACAAGATGCCAAGTGCCAGTTCCTTGTTTTCTGCTGTTTTTTAATTTCAGAAAAGTTGTTCTCGAAATATTCTCGGAATTGGACCCCACAAATCCCGAAGTTCCTATTTTCCCCGGAAGCATCCAGAAGACCGAAGAGGAGTTGAAGACGGGCACCAAGTGTGACGCCCCGAGATCGGGCACTATGCAGATTTCAGCATTCCCGCCAAAATCCACATAATAACCGATTCCAGATTGCCACTTGTGATAACATTACAATAGTTCACGAATATTCCACAATTACAACAGAAACAGATAGATACAAGATGACTCAAACGAGCCAGGGATACAACTGATACAATACAAAGATCGAAATAACAGCGGAAGAAACAACATAGCGTCCGTGTACGGACAAGATGCAAATTGGACTAAGAGTCCTGAAGATAACCGAGAGCGTCCAATCCCTGCCCAGGCCAAGCCGGAGGGATTCCCAAGCTAACGTCGTCAGACTTCAAACCTGTTGACTGCAATGTTGAATATGCAGCCACGAAAAAGGATTCGTGGGTCAGTACGGTTAAGTACTGGCAAGGGGGATAAAACCCATACTCACAAGATACCGGCGTAATCCGATCATCACAAGATACAAATACTTTGGGATCAACGGAAAAGGAAGGGGTTATTGCAAATAAGCGGCAACGGGCTGCACTAACCAACTACAGAAACACTCTACAACTTCCGGCTAAAAGAGGGAGATAAGATAGCGTATCGAAACCAACTACAACTACTCACCAAACAATACCCATCCAATGTCACCCCCTACTAAGGAAGCAACCCAAGGATAACTCACACGGTTGATTAATGATGGATCAAGTTATTGTGTCAATAAGACTATTACTAGTCAAGTTATTATCATTAGGTGTAAGTTGTCTGAGTACTTGTTAGCCAGTACTTTCACCAAGTCGTCACATAACCGCGGACAACACGGCTTCTCGAGAAGATTCATCCCTGCAGGGTGTGCTCCAGTACCCGTACACACTCAAGCCACCAACTAAAACTCAGGTTGGCTTGACATGACCCAAACCATCTCTACAACCCATCCTAGGAGCCACGGAGCTATAAGGTCCCAGCCACGCAGCCGAATACTCAGCGCAGGTGTGCAAAACTCCCGCAGGACACAACACCCCGGCACTACAGGCCTCGCCCTATATGCATCATCATCATCATAACCAGTAACCATGGGGGCGCCTCCCATTATGCAAAGGAGCAAATGGAACACCCGAACTAAGTGTGGCTCTTCGGACAAGCTGCAGATCAGGTCTAAGTCGAGGGGGGTCCCATACTACCACCCGGATGCGGTGAGCACGCTCATCATGGATCAGTAGACAAGACTCTTTTCCTAGTTTCGACACTAGCAGGCTCCAAAACCCTAACCCGGGCCTCCTGCCGGTGCCTTATCATCAAATTATTATTTCCCAAAACATTAACAGTTTGTTGATTGAATTGAAACCCAACTATCAACTAAACAGGTGATACGACCAAGGATAACAAGACTCGAGCACAAACAAACCTAAGCATGCCACTACGACACGAGGGCCAACAGGGTAAACAAACAACGGTTGATAGGAAGTGGAAGGGAAAGCTATATCATGGCTGCAAGGTAAACAATATAATGGGATCGAGACACAAGCATCGTATCAACAGGGTAGAATAAGAACAACGGAAAGCATCGGTAACAAGTGATGAAAGGCAGCCATTTGGCAGCAAGTGAGTATACTTGCCTGAGATCCCGCAAGGTAGCAGAACTTGTCGTTGCTCACATCATCTCAACGTCCTATCCGCGAAGAAGCAACGAACTAAAAGAAACACCGGATGCAACAATTACTACGGCGGCAAAAGATCCAGCATGATCCTATTTTATATGCATGGCATGGCAATATGCAACAGGGGAAACAACTTAAGCAATTTAATCGGAACCGGAGTCCGGAGAAATAGGAATTGGTTCAAGTTGTTTAGCTAACCATCAATATTAAATGTTGATTAACAGGTTTAAACAAGGTAGAGGTGATCTATTCAATATTAAATGGAATAGGGCAACAATTGAATTAAATACCCCAACACATTCCATATTTATTTATTAAGTGAACATACATAACACTACTACAAATGCAACATGAAAGGTGCAAACATGAACATGGATGGCATGAACAGATTGAGTGCATTTTTCTGGTATGAAAACATATTTTATTTGTTGGATTTGGAATTAAAATGAGCAAGTTATCAAATTAGCAATTTTAATGCATTAATTAAGAAATAGTTGTTTTCAGCAATTTAAATTATTCAAAACAGAAAACAAAGTTGATATTTGCAAAGTTTAGAGAATTTTGGTTGGAAAACATATTTTACTTTTCAAAGTTGGAGTTAAAATGAGTTAGTTATGATTCATGCAATTAAAACAATTTTAAATTGAGCCGGAAGCCCAACATTTAATTTAGGAGGTTCGAGTTATTTATTTACCCACAAAAATGCAATGCAACACATGAATGAGATGACATTTTAATTATAGTTGATATGTTATAGAAAATAGGGCATAGGTATAAGGGTTTGGGGTTTGCACGTGTGGAGAGGATCGCCGGGGTCAACGCCGGAAACTTCGGGACGTGGAGGAAGTAAGCGTCGGTAGAGGAATTAGTCGACGTCGAGGAAGTAGGGGAAGTAGACGTTCGTTCTCATGTAGTCGAGGAAGTAGTTGTTCCAGGGTCGTAGTTGTGGTGGAATCGCAACATCATGTCCGTTGTTCTCGAGTCGCCGTGGTAGTTGGCGTAGTAGGGGAAGTAGTGGTACTCGTTCCGTAGTCGACGTAGTCGTGGCCGAATCCGCAACATCATCGTCTTCGGGTCGGTGGTGAATTGATGGTCTCGGTCTCAGGGCTTCATGGCACGCACGAAGGCGCCCGACGCAAGGCGGACACGGCGAGGTTCACGGCGGTGTAGTCGTTCACGTTGCGGTACTTGACAGTTTCGGTCTCAGAATGGCAGAACCACTTCGACAGAAACAGGCAGCAGCAGCAGGCGGGGATGTGGAATTGAGCAGCACGGCCTAGCGACGGCGGGGCTGCAGAGCTCCATCCGCACGTCAGCGTTGGAGAATGGCGCCGCCAGTGGCACGTCGAGCTGCCGTGCCTAGGCCGCTGCCATCGCGGGCCTTCTTCCCTCCCTTGAGCACGAGCTGCATCTTGGAGTAAACACGCAGGAAGAGCTCGAAGTTGACGCCGAGCAGCGGTTTCTCGTCGGCGCGGGCGACAGCCTTCAGCACGGAGGCCCACTCCTCGTGGGTGAGTTTCGCCTCCGGAGAGCTGTTCTCTTTCTCGCCGTCCGAAGTAGTGGCGCTCCCCAGGGTCGTCAACGCGGGGGGGAGGTCCCACAGCCGCAGCTTACCGGTGGGCGCCGCATCCCGCAGCCCCGCGTACTGTTGCTGGAGCACGCGGCGGTCGGCCGGCGTGAAGCGGCGCTGCAGGTAAGGGTCGGACACCACCACCAGCCCGTCGAACCCCATCAACCAAAACGAAGTCCCGTCGCCTACTCCCCGCCAGCGGCAGCTCGCAAACGGCGGCCGGCGTTAGGTACGGTGGTCGAATGGAGACGGAGGCGATCTCTCCCTCTTCGGCCCGGCCGGAGTGGCAGCAGGAGATGGGGCGGGGCCGAGCATGAGGGAGGAGGGCGCCGGGAAAGGGGAGGCGAGGTCGAGGCAGAGAGAGGGAGGCGGGTGCCGGAGGGAACCGGGGCGGCCGGAGAGGAGGCAGAGAGGGTGAGGGGAGAGGCGGAGCTTGGAGGGAGGCGCTAGGAGGAGGCGGGCAGGGGGAGAGGATCCAGGGGAGGAGAGGCGACGAGGCGGCGCTGGCTCGCCGGAGAGGGAGGGGCGGCGGCGCTCGGGAGGTGGTGCAACGGAAGCAGGAGGAGGCGTACGGGAGAGGGGCAGGAGGGAGGCGTCCAGGGAGACGCAGCGATCGGGAGGGATCGAGCGATGCTCTCCCTCCCGCGCGTGCGTGTTGCGGTTCCTGGGAGTGGAGGTGGGAGGACCTAAGCGTAATTAACAGAAACGGCGGGGGGGTATTGAGAGGGAGAGGAAAAAAGGGATTTAGGGTTTGGGGCTGGGAGGTTCGGTTGGGCCTTGATGGGCCAAGAAAATTGGGCCGGCTGGGTTGGCTGCTCTCTCTCTCTCCTCTCAATTTTTTTTTGTTCTATTTTTTTTTCCAGCAGGTGTTTAGGCCAAGAAAAATTAGCTTTAAACATCAAATAAAATTCTGTAAATTTTAGCAAACAAAAATTTAATTAATTTCATTTAGTGTGCAAGTTTTAAAATGCATGGTGATGCCTTATGCAATGCGATGCAAAAGAAAGAAAAACGAGCAACACATTTCAGTTGGGAAAATTCCCGGTCGTTACAGACGACACCACTAACAAGGGATTGCGCCCTCGTAATCCACCTGCTAACCCGGGAGGGGAAAGAAGTTCAACTATCGATTCTTCGTGCTTCCAGCTGATCTCCTCGACACCACTAACAAGGGATTCTTGCTCGGAGTGACGACGATGTTCTCCCACCAGGAATCTCCCGATGATCGAACCTATTAGGTTAAAGGCTCAGAAAACGTCCACCCACGTAGGATCCTAACACTTTGAAAGATTGAGTACGAGAGTAGACTCCAAAACAAATAAGATGGGAGGGGAAATAGAATAGAGATAAGGAGAAAACAAGAATCCTATTGAGATGTTTCCAAAATAGCTTAGCAGAAATAGTTTTTGACATTCTAGAAACAACGACCGTTAGCTAGGTTATCCTACAGGCTTTGCGGACCCGTTGCTTCGATAACCATTCGTATCGAAACAATCTCGGGAATCGGAACCAAGGCTCTGATACCATTTGTGACGCCCCGAGATCGGGCACTATGCAGATTTCAGCATTCCCGCCAAAATCCACATAATAACCGATTCCAGATTGCCACTTGTGATAACATTACAATAGTTCACGAATATTCCACAATTACAACAGAAACAGATAGATACAAGATGACTCAGACGAGCCAGGGATACAACTGATACAATACAAAGATCGAAATAACAGCGGAAGAAACAACATAGCGTCCGTGTACGGACAAGATGCAAATTGGACTAAGAGTCCTGAAGATAACCGAGAGCGTCCAATCCCTGCCCAGGCCAAGCCGGAGGGATTCCCAAGCTAACGTCGTCAGACTTCAAACCTGTTGACTGCAATGTTGAATATGCAGCCACGAAAAAGGATTCGTGGGTCAGTACGGTTAAGTACTGGCAAGGGGGATAAAACCCATACTCACAAGATACCGGCGTAATCCGATCATCACAAGATACAAATACTTTGGGATCAACGGAAAAGGAAGGGGTTATTGCAAATAAGCGGCAACGGGCTGCACTAACCAACTACAGAAACACTCTACAACTTCCGGCTAAAAGAGGGAGATAAGATAGCGTATCGAAACCAACTACAACTACTCACCAAACAATACCCATCCAATGTCACCCCCTACTAAGGAAGCAACCCAAGGATAACTCACACGGTTGATTAATGATGGATCAAGTTATTGTGTCAATAAGACTATTACTAGTCAAGTTATTATCATTAGGTGTAAGTTGTCTGAGTACTTGTTAGCCAGTACTTTCACCAAGTCGTCACATAACCGCGGACAACACGGCTTCTCGAGAAGATTCATCCCTGCAGGGTGTGCTCCAGTACCCGTACACACTCAAGACACCAACTAAAACTCAGGTTGGCTTGACATGACCCAAACCATCTCTACAACCCATCCTAGGAGCCACGGAGCTATAAGGTCCCAGCCACGCAGCCGAATACTCAGCGCAGGTGTGCAAAACTCCCGCAGGACACAACACCCCGGCACTACAGGCCTCGCCCTATATGCATCATCATCATCATAACCAGTAACCATGGGGGCGCCTCCCATTATGCAAAGGAGCAAATGGAACACCCGAACTAAGTGTGGCTCTTCGGACAAGCTGCAGATCAGGTCTAAGTCGAGGGGGGTCCCATACTACCACCCGGATGCGGTGAGCACGCTCATCATGGATCAGTAGACAAGACTCTTTTCCTAGTTTCGACACTAGCAGGCTCCAAAACCCTAACCCGGGCCTCCTGCCGGTGCCTTATCATCAAATTATTATTTCCCAAAACATTAACAGTTTGTTGATTGAATTGAAACCCAACTATCAACTAAACAGGTGATACGACCAAGGATAACAAGACTCGAGCACAAACAAACCTAAGCATGCCACTACGACACGAGGGCCAACAGGGTAAACAAACAACGGTTGATAGGAAGTGGAAGGGAAAGCTATATCATGGCTGCAAGGTAAACAATATAATGGGATCGAGACACAAGCATCGTATCAACAGGGTAGAATAAGAACAACGGAAAGCATCGGTAACAAGTGATGAAAGGCAGCCATTTGGCAGCAAGTGAGTATACTTGCCTGAGATCCCGCAAGGTAGCAGAACTTGTCGTTGCTCACATCATCTCAACGTCCTATCCGCGAAGAAGCAACGAACTAAAAGAAACACCGGATGCAACAATTACTACGGCGGCAAAAGATCCAGCATGATCCTATTTTATATGCATGGCATGGCAATATGCAACAGGGGAAACAACTTAAGCAATTTAATCGGAACCGGAGTCCGGAGAAATAGGAATTGGTTCAAGTTGTTTAGCTAACCATCAATATTAAATGTTGATTAACAGGTTTAAACAAGGTAGAGGTGATCTATTCAATATTAAATGGAATAGGGCAACAATTGAATTAAATACCCCAATACATTCCATATTTATTTATTAAGTGAACATACATAACACTACTACAAATGCAACATGCAAGGTGCAAACATGAACATGGATGGCATGAACAGATTGAGTGCATTTTTCTGGTATGAAAACATATTTTATTTGTTGGATTTGGAATTAAAATGAGCAAGTTATCAAATTAGCAATTTTAATGCATTAATTAAGAAATAGTTGTTTTCAGCAATTTAAATTATTCAAAACAGAAAACAAAGTTGATATTTGCAAAGTTTAGAGAATTTTGGTTGGAAAACATATTTTACTTTTCAAAGTTGGAGTTAAAATGAGTTAGTTATGATTCATGCAATTAAAACAATTTTAAATTGAGCCGGAAGCCCAACATTTAATTTAGGAGGTTCGAGTTATTTATTTACCCACAAAAATGCAATGCAACACATGAATGAGATGACATTTTAATTATAGTTGATATGTTATAGAAAATAGGGCATAGGTATAGGGGTTTGGGGTTCGCACGTGTGGAGAGGATCGCCGGGGTCAACGCCGGAAACTTCGGGACGTGGAGGAAGTAAGCGTCGGTAGAGGAATTAGTCGACGTCGAGGAAGTAGGGGAAGTAGACGTTCGTTCTCATGTAGTCGAGGAAGTAGTTGTTCCAGGGTCGTAGTTGTGGTGGAATCGCAACATCATGTCCATTGTTCTCGAGTCGCCGTGGTAGTTGGCGTAGTAGGGGAAGTAGTGGTACTCGTTCCGTAGTCGACGTAGTCGTGGCCGAATCTGCAACATCATCGTCTTCGGGTCGGTGGTGAATTGATGGTCTCGGTCTCAGGGCTTCATGGCACGCACGAAGGCGCCCGACGCAAGGCGGACACGGCGAGGTTCACGGCGGTGTAGTCGTTCACGTTGCGGTACTTGACAGTTTCGGTCTCAGAATGGCAGAACCACTTCGACAGAAACAAGCAGCAGTAGCAGGCGGGGATGTGGAATTGAGCAGCACGGCCTAGCGACGGCGGGGCTGCAGAGCTCCATCCGCACGTCAGCGTTGGAGAATGGCGCCGCCAGTGGCACGTCGAGCTGCCGTGCCTAGGCCGCTGCCATCGCGGGCCTTCTTCCCTCCCTTGAGCACGAGCTGCATCTTGGAGTAAACACGCAGGAAGAGCTCGAAGTTGACGCCGAGCAGCGGTTTCTCGTCGGCGCGGGCGACAGCCTTCAGCACGGAGGCCCACTCCTCGTGGGTGAGTTTCGCCTCCGGAGAGCTGTTCTCTTTCTCGCCGTCCGAAGCAGTGGCGCTCCCCAGGGTCGTCAACGCGGGGGGGAGGTCCCACAGCCGCAGCTTACCGGTGGGCGCCGCATCCCGCAGCCCCGCGTACTGTTGCTGGAGCACGCGGCGGTCGGCCGGCGTGAAGCGGCGCTGCAGGTAAGGGTCGGACACCACCACCAGCCCGTCGAACCCCATCAACCAAAACGAAGTCCCGTCGCCTACTCCCCGCCAGCGGCAGCTCGCAAACGGCGGCCGGCGTTAGGTACGGTGGTCGAATGGAGACGGAGGCGATCTCTCCCTCTTCGGCCCGGCCGGAGTGGCAGCAGGAGATGGGGCGGGGCCGAGCATGAGGGAGGAGGGCGCCGGGAAAGGGGAGGCGAGGTCGAGGCAGAGAGAGGGAGGCGGGTGCCGGAGGGAACCGGGGCGGCCGGAGAGGAGGCAGAGAGGGTGAGGGGAGAGGCGGAGCTTGGAGGGAGGCGCTAGGAGGAGGCGGGCAGGGGGAGAGGATCCAGGGGAGGAGAGGCGACGAGGCGGCGCTGGCTCGCCGGAGAGGGAGGGGCGGCGGCGCTCGGGAGGTGGTGCAACGGAAGCAGGAGGAGGCGTACGGGAGAGGGGCAGGAGGGAGGCGTCCAGGGAGACGCAGCGATCGGGAGGGATCGAGCGATGCTCTCCCTCCCGCGCGTGCGTGTTGCGGTTCCTGGGAGTGGAGGTGGGAGTACCTAAGCGTAATTAACAGAAACGGCGGGGGGGTATTGAGAGGGAGAGGAAAAAAGGGATTTAGGGTTTGGGGCTGGGAGGTTCGGTTGGGCCTTGATGGGCCAAGAAAATTGGGCCGGCTGGGTTGGCTGCTCTCTCTCTCTCTCCTCTCAATTTTTTTTTGTTCTATTTTTTTTTTCCAGCAAGTGTTTAGGCCAAGAAAAATTAGCTTTAAACATCAAATAAAATTCTGTAAATTTTAGCAAACAAAAATTTAATTAATTTCATTTAGTGTGCAAGTTTTAAAATGCATGGTGATGCCTTATGCAATGCGATGCAAAAGAAAGAAAAACGAGCAACACATTTCAGTTGGGAAAATTCCCGGTCGTTACACCAAGGGGCCACACCATGGGGTGGCGCGCCCCCCTTGGCCGCGCGAGGGGGTGGTGTGGGGCCCCCAGGGTTCCACCGCCTTTGCCATTTCGCCTATTTATTCCCCTCCGATGGAAAACCCTAAGCACCTGATCAAATATCCCCAAAAAGTTCTGCAGCCGCCGTCGTCGTCAACCCTAGACCAGGGGGGTTCTGAAGATGTCTCCCGGGACCCTGCCGGAGAGGAGATCATCACCGTAGGCATCTTCATCACCATGCCTGCCTCCGGACAGATGCGTGAGTAGTTCATCCTTCAACTACGGGTCCGTAGCAGTAGTTAGATGGTTGTATTCTCCTCCTATGCCTCCATGTTTAGATCTCGTGAGCTGCCTATCATGACCGAGATCGTTCTTATGTTGTGTTTGCTGGGATCCAATGAATATTGAACTTATGTCAAGTTGATTATATTCTTTATTGCATATGTTATTTGTGATCTTGCATGCTTTCCGTTGCTAGTGGTTGCTCTGGCCAAGTAGTTGCTAGTGACTCCAACAGGAAGTATTTATGCTCGATAGTGAGTTCATGCCTCCTTTTGCCTGTGCTCGAGTAACAGAAACATGACGGGGGAGGATGTGTTGTTGCCACTAGGGAGAAAACAACGGTGTGAGTGCCAGCATGTACAATCATTGCTTACATTACACACATTGCTTAATGCAATTATATGTTGCTTGCAAGTTCATACCTAAGGGGGTTTGGATGATAACCCGAGGGTGGATTATTAGTCATAGATGCAGTTGGATTACGGTCTATGTATATTGTTGTAATGCCCACACTAAATATCATAGTAGTCATCATGTCATGAATGTGCACTACGGTGCAACCTCTATTTGTCAATTTCTCGGCTATAATTTTCTGCTTTTCTTTACTTACTGCAAGCATACACCATTTTTCACACTACACGTATAATCTTTGTTTTCAGCAAGACCGGTGAGATTGACAACCTCACTGTACCTTTGGGACAAAGTATTTTGCTTGTTTTGTGTGCAGGTTCCGCGTTGTTGCTGACACCGGTGAGGCGCCATAACCACCGTCAGTGGCATCAACCTTCCGAAGATCCTCTTTCTCCTACTGGATTGATAACCTTGGTTATTAACTAAGGGGAAATTTCTACCACTGTGCTAATCACACCCTTCTCTTGGGGTCTCCCAACGAGTGCAAGATCTGTACCATCACCGCGCCATCTCACGACCATGCATTGCCATCCCACAAGCAGCCTATACTAGCTAGCTGAAACAAAGGAGAAACGGACATGGCACAAACAGACTCATGCACATGCATATGCCGTATTATTTGCAAAAGCAAACTGAACTAAGCTAAATACTGGTGTGGCAGGATTAAACTGAGCAACACATTAAAGGGACACGAAATCACCGGGAAGCCCGATCCACTCGCTGTTGGTGTCGTCCCTGGTATTGAGGTTCCGACGTCTAAATCTCTAATCATGGCGTGGCGTTGTGGGGAAGGGGATGTTTCTGCTCAGGCAAATTCTGCGGACCGCTCTCTCTGTTGAGTGCGTGGATATCTGCTGGCAAAACCTTCCTATAGCATCACCCCACACACTGATTCCGCTCCAGGATAACGATGACCAATTCCTGATTCAATTGCTAAACACTTTCCATTCGCTAAAGGAAAACAAGGCACATGATGGTCGTGAATCTTACTAGCGGTCCACTGAGAAATAAAAGGAACATAAATTAAACAGGAGAAATTTATCAGAATAGGCTCTTGCCGTTTCCAAATGATTTTTAGTTACCACTACCATGTTTCTGGTGGCCGGTGGGATCAATCAGCCTTACACACGCTACGTTTCCATATAAGATCTACCAAGATTGCAAGTAATCCCAAACAATGTTTTAGCACCGGCTTATAGGGTACACGCACTATGGGTGATTTTGTTGTGGAAATGTGCAGCTATCTCATCGACAAAAGTGGAACCAGACTTCGCCACACTGTAGTTGTGCATTTTTAGAAATGAGCAACTGCCTCATCGATAGAAGTGCCACAAGGGTACTACTACTATGTGTAATTTGTCATATTTTTCTGATTATTTGTTGGTTGCATTTTGCGTCACTCTACAGTAACACTATTTTGGAAATACGCAACTACCTTGTCGAGAAAAGTGTAACTAGAGTACTATATTTATCTTTTATTGCTAATTATATAGTTTTTGATGTTTTATCTAGCTTGCGAGCTATATTTATCTGTTCGTACTATAGATTGATGTCTTAGCTAGTTTGCGAGCTACAACTTGATCGAGACGGTGTATTCGTGTGTGATAACTTTATAAACTATCTATCTATGTATTTCGATTGTGATCTATATCTATTACTTCGGTTAATTGTGATCTATCTTGCAAATATTGTCTACGTATTTCTTTACTGCCCTTGTAACTGTAACTATATAAATTGTACTGTGGACCTATGTCAATACGGGGTACAAAGCAGTTATTTTTTGGACATATAACACAAAGTGTCGGCGCACCAGCTCACGGTACCACCCACACGAGCACATGCCTCTGTTACAAATATTTACCGCCGGCGAAGGATCAGTGCGTGGGGCTAAATTCTACCGCCGACGCACGCGATGGGGGTTGCCGGTGCTAACCTCTATATCCCGACGCAGTGAGCTGCGCGCCGACACTAAGGCAATAGCACCGGCGTGTTGATCGCCGGTGTAGACCCAGGCCCCAGCGGTAAGCCTAGTTATGTAGCTGATGTAATTGATCAACGGGAGTTGCCCTTCAGATTGACGTACATGACGATCAATCGACCGATGTCAGCTAATAGACAGATCCTTCATATATGGTTTACTGAAACTGAAAACGGAGCGTGTCCGAGCTATACTACTCGTCCACCCTGCATTCATGCATTGCGCGTGTAGGACTTTGTGCCATCCCACCGTATATACGTAGGCAGCAGCCTAAACTACCTAGCTGAAACAAAGGAGAAACAAACATGGCACAAACAGACTCACGCAATGCCGTATCGTTTGCTTAACACCTTCCATTCGCTAAAAAAAAAAAAGTAAAACTAGCACATGATGGCCGTGAATCTTACTCGCGATCCACTGAGAAATAAAATGAAGCTAAATTAAACTGGAGAAATTTTATCAGGTTAAGCTCTTTCGGTTTCCAAATGATTTTCCGTTAACACTACCATGTTTCCGGTGGCCGGTGGGATCGATCAGCTCCATGTATGCGATCCACCAAGATTGCAAGTAATCTCAAATAATGTTTTAGCACCAGCTTATAGCTTACACACACTAGTTGATTTTGTTTTGGAAATGTGCAGCTACTTCGTTGACAAAAGTGGAACCAGAGTTCTATATGTATCTATTCTCTTGTTTAGTTGTTTATATACATGTGACAGTTTTCGCCACACCATAGTTGTGCATTTTTAGAAATGAGCAACTGCCTCATCGATACAAGTGCCACAAGGGTCCTATATATGTATAATTTTTGTCATATTTTTCTGATTATTTGTAGGTTGCACTTTGCGTCACTCTAGAGTAACACTATTTTGGAAACATGCAACTACCTTGTCGAGAAAAGTGTAACTAGAGTACTATATGTATCTTCTATTTTGGAGTAGATTTTTTCAACACACCATAGTTTCCCTTATATAGAACTATGGAATTACCTCTTCAATAAAGTGCAACCGAGGTTCTCTACTTATTCTATTTCCGAATGTCTGTGTGATTATTTATCGGTTATACTTTTCGCCACATCAGAGTTAAACTTTTGTTTGGAAACGTGAAAATATCTCGTCGAGAAAAGTGGAACCAAGGTTCTATATTTATCTTTGCGCCCGGTAATTTATATAGGTTGTACTTCTTGCCACTCACACAATAGTTGCGCCTTTTTTAGAAATGTGCAACTGCGGCATTGATAAAAGATTGTTCTATACGTCATATTTTTGTTTGATATTATGTAGGTTGCATTTTTCTGAAAACTTGCAACTATGGTTCATACGTATTTGCATAAATATGCAGCCATCATCGATAAAAGTGCAAATTTATGTATTTCTACATTTTTATGAGTCTAGAAGAAACAAATTTATCGAGCAAAGTTCAATCTAGGTTCTATATGTATTTCTATATTTGAATGGGTCTAGAAGAAATAAATTTAACTCATCCTTTGCCATCAGCGCCACCACAGTCGGAGATGCAGGGTCTGGTTATTTATATCGTGCACTTTTTTCCACGTCCCCGTCATGTGTTTTTAGAAATGTGCACTACCTTATTTATCGACACAAATTGCAACCAAGGATTTCGTATGTGTTTAGTTTTTATGGTTATTTTAAGTTGCATTTTCGCCACACCGTAGTTGCACTTTGTTTCTGAAAAGAGCTAAATACACTACGAGTCTCAATACTTTTCTACTAGGTGCAAATTAGTCACACAACTTGTAAATTGCGGCTAGGTGATCCTAATACTTGTTCACTAGGTGTAAAATAGTCCCAAATGCGTCTGGCCTGACACATGGCACAGTTATTTCGCAAAAACAGCCCTACACAATTTTCGTATAGCACCTATGGCCTCAATACTGCTGAGCGGCATGGGTCCCACGTGTTGTAGGGAAGGGAAAAATTTGTGGCTAGGTGGTCTTAATACTTGTTCACTAGGTGCAAAATAGTCCCAAATGCGTCTGACCTGACACTGGCACAATTATTTCGCAAAAACAGCCCTACACAATTTTCGTATAGCACCTATGGCCTCAATACTGCTGAGCGGAATGGGTCCCACATGTTGTAGGGAAGGGAAAAAATTGCGGCTAGGTGGTCCTAATACTTGTTCACTAGGTGCAAAATAGTCTCATATGCGTCTGGCCTGACACGTGGCACAATTATTTCGCAAAAACAGCCCTACACAATTTTCGTATAGCACCTATGGCCTCAATACTGCCGAGCGGCATGGGTCCCACATGTTGTAGGGAAGGGAAAAATTTGTGGCTAGGTGGTCTTAATACTTGTTCACTAGGTGCAAAATAGTCCCAAATGCGTCTGACCTGACACTGGCACGATTATTTCGCAAAAATAGCCCTACACAATTTTCGTATAGCACCTATGGCCTCAATACTGCTGAGCGGAATGGGTCCCACATGTTGTAGGGAAGGGAAAAAATTGCGGCTAGGTGGTCCTAATACTTGTTCACTAGGTGCAAAATAGTCCCATATGCGTCTGGCCTGACACATGGCACAATTATTTCGCAAAAACAGCCCTACACAATTTTCGTATATCACCTATGGCCTCAATACTGCTGAGCGGCATGGGTCCCACATGTTGTAGGGAATGGAAAAAATTGTGAAATATAGAGAACGGGTGCGGGTATTTGAACCTGCGAGCTCTACCATTGCAAATTGAACTGTTGCCACCAAACAAACCTCACGTTTCTGTTCATGGTCTATACTAAAGCTTTATTATTACAGATGGCATCTTTTAAATAATAATTAACCTAGTTCTTATTCTAACTAGCTCTAACCATACCTTATACCTACCACATATATTCATTGTAGTTAGAGACGTAAATAATAAATATATTTAATATTTACGTCAATACTTGCACATGTGAGTGTAGGTGACATCTTTTCACATTTAAAGTTTACAATGATAAATTTTACGGGTGAATGCGCCGCAAAAAAAACTGTACGTGTGAACAAATATATTTAATATTTAGTACTACAAAAGTTACTACATATCTGAAGACGGGATATTTAATATTTAGCTCAAATAAAAATTCAATTTGAATATTCTTATTGCATGATTGTTAGTTAAATCAAAAATAATAAAATTGGACATATGAAATACTTCATTACAGAAAATACGTGGTAGGTATTTGTACTGTCCCAATTTAATCAGATTAATCTTTTGCCATTTCCAAATGATTTTCCGTTACCACTACCATATTTCCCGTGGCCGGCCGGTGGCATACCACCAATCAATCCCCTCCATTTATTAGTTGCCACTCGTATACGATCCACCAAGATTGCAAGAAATCACTCATCATATTTTAGAAAAACTTGCTTAATTACCGCCTAAATATTCGTCAGTTTCACGCCCAAAATCTGCAGAAACCGCATGATCTCCACCTTCACACAATCAAATCTGTGCTTGATTACGCATAATGCAGCTCGCCGGCAATGAAATCGCGACTTGCCACCTTCGTCTCCCCCATTAATCAACTGCCATTTTTTCCGCCATAGCAAGTCTCCCTATTAATACTGCCCCTGCACTGCACCAGCAGCACAGCAAGACACCATTAGCAAGCGACCCGATCAGCTCCTTGGGAATTGAGTTGGCCAGTTGGGACACACACAATGGCGGGTACGACCGCATCTCGCGCTCTCCTCCTGCTTGTCGGCATCGTCCTGACGGCGCAGCTGTGCGGGTGCACGGCTCTCGGCGTCGGCGGCCGCGGGTTCAGCGTGGAGTTCATCCACCGGGACGATGTCAGGTCGCCCTACCACGACCCGTCGCTCAGCGCGCACGAACGCGTCCTCGCGGCCGTCCGGCGTTCCACTGCCCGCGCGTCGGTGCTCGCGCGCTCCCACGTCGGCGACGACGGAGACGCCACCGCCCGTGCCCATTCGGCACCCGCCCCCGCCCCTTCGGCCCACGGCGCCGTGACCGGGGTCATCTCCAGGCCGTTCGAGTACCTGATGGCCGTCAACGTCGGCACGCCGTCCACCCGGATGCTCGCCATCGCCGACACAGGCAGCGACCTCGTCTGGCTCAACTGCAGCGACTCCACCAACCTCACCGCCGCCGATGCTCTGTCACCCGCACCAGCCCCCGGTACGGACGCGCCTCCGCTGCTTCCCGTCGTGTTCTACCCGGCTAACTCGACGACGTTCGGCCCTCGTGGGCTGCAACTCCGGCGCGTGCCGCGCGCTGGAAGACGCAACCTGCACCGAGTCCTCCAACTGCCAGTACGTCTACTCCTACGGCGACGGCTCCCAGACCAGCGGCCTCCTCTCCACTGAGACCTTCACCTTCGACGAGGGCGTCAAGGCGCACGGCCACGAGGATGCCTCGTTGCGAGTGGCCAAAGTAAACTTCGGCTGCTCGACTCGAAACTTCGGCTCGTTCCCGGCGGACGGCCTCGTCGGCCTCGGTGGCGGCGCCCTCTCCCTCGTCCCGCAGCTCGGCAAACACACCTCCCTCGGGCGGAGGTTCTCCTACTGCCTCGTCCCCTACTCCGTGAACGCCTCCTCCGCGCTCAACTTCGGAGACCGCGCCGCCGTGACGGAGCCGGGCGCGGCCACCACGAAGCTGGTCCGCGCCGATGTGGACGCCTACTACACCGTCGTGCTCGACTCCATCAAGATCGGCAACTCCACCTTCAAGCCGCACACTTCCCGCGTCATCGTCGACTCTGGCACGACGCTCACGTACCTCGACAAGGGGGTTCTTGACCCGATGACGGAGGAGCTGACCAAGCGGATCAAGCTCCCGAAGGCCGAGTCGCCGGAGAAGCTGCTGCCGCTGTGCTTCGACATCAGCGGGGTGCGTGAGGGGCAAGTCGAGGCGATGGTCCCTGACGTGACCCTGGAGCTGGGCGGCGGCGCGGCCGTGACGCTCAAGGCGGAGAACACGTTCGTGGTGGTGCAGGAGGGGACGATGTGCATGGCGTTGGCGGCGGTGTCGGAGCAGCAGCCCGTGTCGATCCTGGGGAACATCGCGCAGCAGAACATGCACGTCGGGTACAACCTCGACAAGCGCACCGTCACCTTCGCCGCAGCAGACTGCGCGACCTCCTACCCCGCCCCCTCTGTGTAGAGTAGAGGATCAATCGATCTCTGAATATATATCTCATCAGTGTGTTCGCCATTTCCCCTCTGTGTAGAGGATCAATCGATCTCTGAATATATATCTTATCAGTGTGTTCACCATTAGTTGCGCAACATGGTGTAAACGAATACAGAAGTGTTTCCTCCCTCTTGCGCATTTAACCGATCGATCGAACGGGATTTTTCCTATACTGTACGAAACACAGGATAAATGACACCGAGAAGAAGCCAACAAAAGACGTCCACGCAAGAAAATTGACATGTAGCCACCACAAATTCAATTTCTATTTTTTTTCCATGATTACATCTACATGCCTTCTATGTAAGCCGACTTATTTTGAAATATATTATATCCGTAATCTACGCAAAAAAAACACAAATGTGGATCAAAACATGTTTTTTTTTTCTCTCTTAGAGCCATACTTTTGTTATTTTGTGTAGCCAGAATTCTAAAAGTTTTCCGTGAAACTTAGCAGATATGTAAATCAAATGAATATCTATATCCCAATTTAGAAATGTATATTTTTTTTTTCAAAATACCTGTCCCAATTTAGACCGGGAGCCAAATTGATGCCCTCCGTTGAAACCTCTCTTTCTTCCGTGGAATAACGAGGAAGTCTCTCTTGATTTTGCCACACTGGCTAAATCTTTGCCCGTATTTCTTGCCCCTCAAATTTTGCCACCAGTTTCAACACTCGCTCTCATTTCTTAAGCATGAACTCTTGTGTTCACCTTTCTCCATTTTTCACATGTTCTGACATGCCAACAATGATAAATATTACAATTCAACAATATTCAAGTTCTTAACTTTTGACTCCACATTTTAAATCAAATTCAAATATCCACAAATGGAAGTCTTAAATGTCTCCTGATTAAAAATATTGTAAGGTTCTTGTTTCACTACTCTTTTGTTCATCCGAGGAGTAATAATCAACCAAAGAAAAAACTCCCTTGATTTCTTCAACAAGATACGCCCACCTCACCAGTCCGGGGTCGTCAATGCGATTCACGCGCCCATTCACTAGTGGAGAGGGGACCTTTTGTCCTAACCCGTGAGGGCCATTAGTCCTGGTTGGCCAACCGGGACTAGCCAAGCGGGATTAAAGGCCAAACCTTTAGTCCCGGACTTGCTACGGGCCGACACCATTGTCCCTCCACGTGGCTGCCGCATATCGCACTGGGGGCACGCCCTTTAGTCTCAGCCCGTATAATAGGCCGGGACTATTGATTCTCTATCGCAGCAGAAAATTGTGCCGCGACAGAGATTCATTTTTTTTCTTTTATTTGTTTCTTTCTTCGTTTCTCTACGCTTCTAAATATATACCATACATAATTACCAGGATTAGAGGCCGTCTATTCGATTGAGCATATAAGATCACTTGTATTACGATTGAGCATACAAATATATACAATTTTGATATAGTTACATGAAGATCACACAATTACCGGGACTAGTGCCCGTCTATTCGATTACATTGGGATGATCAGTAGGAGCGACTATTTACACTAAATAGTCCGACGTCGTTTACCATATCTGTCAGCATAAAACCCGTCAGCTCCTCTGGAATTCCTATTAGCCGTTGCTCTGATAGTAGACTATCCCGCATGACCACGGACTATATAAGAAAAGAAGATCAATCATGATAACAAAAAGTGACGGTAATAAAATAAAGTTGTGGATGTATCACTGACGTTGACTTTTTTTTTTGCTCTGAGTTAAACGTGCGAATGAACTTGCAAACGTAGTATCGACATAGATGCATCCCCGGTCGCTGTTGTGCGCACTTTATGAGAATAGAATACAATCAACATAATAATCTATCATCATAATTGTATTGAAAAACTAGAAGTAAAGAGATGCACGGGCATATCTCATACTACTTACCTAGGCCCTCTTAAACGTCAGCTCCGCATGAGAGATATACTTAGTCACACTCTTGAACTGCTTCCAGACCCTGTCCGGCAAGGAAAATGAATGAACGAGTTATTCATTATCTCAGGAAATCATCGAAAGAGACCGATATAGCGCAAGAATGATTGAAATTACCTATGGAGCATCTCCTGCATGCCGTGGAACTGTTCCATGTTTCTCGTTAATGGGTCATAGACTTGAACTATTCCCTTATCAATTTGGATGTCTAGCAGAATCTAGTGGAAGCTACTTACATTTATATATACGTCAGTAACTCATTAATTAGACTTAACATCGAGTGAGATCAAAAGTGAATGGACACACAACAGAGTATATATGACCCTCACCTGAAGTTGTAAGGAAACAATATGTGCTCACAGAAATTTTGCTCCGTTAGAAACCTTAAAATATTCCCCGTCGTCTCGTCGGGATTGCTCGTTAGTGTCTATATATCTACTTTATCTGGGTCAATGAACTCAACATTCAAGATCTTCCTACTTTCACGGAGCTCGATCTTCATTCTGCATAATAGAGTAAAAAGGGATATAATGAGGATAATTACATGCAATGAACTGAACAATTGAAATAACTGAACAACTTATATGTAGGCAGTGAATCCAAGAACTTAGAGACAATAGCAACTCATGAGAGATTTGTCGAGGGCTTCAAAATTGTACATCTGGAAGAGTTCTTCAAATTCGACATGGATCTCCACGGGTCGGAAGTAGTACTCCCGTGGGACTTTCGCCACGATCATTTTTTTGTTGGTGGATTTCAAGTATCATTGATGCAAATTACGCATATCCCTAAATCATCGACAAAAGAGAATCTTCGATCACTTCGCACCCTTCTAACAAAAAGTTTAAATATACCCCAAATTTCATATGCATGCATGCTAAATGAACATATCAAATTTATACCCTCGCTAAACCTAAAGCTATGTGATGTACTTTTGTTGTTGTGCGACAATAATGGTATCTACGCTTATTGTTGTCCAAGAACAACATAACACTAAGTCCCCGTCTTTCTTCCACGACGGGGCTCTTGTGGGTCCCGATGTCTTGCTTTTTTTCGGTCTCAACACCAATGTGTTCTTGTTTCTATTTTTCCTTGTTCATCGTGGATGTCCTAGGGACGGGCATTACCATTGATAATGAACATCACTTTGGCAACCTTTATGCACACATACACATTGCCAACGTCACTCTATGGCACACAATTGCCGAAAAAAATTGAGAATATGTGCATCGGCATTATAGGCCCAAGTGTCAGTCATTTCATCAAACAAGTTATCGTAGTCCTCAATGTCGAAATCACTATTACCGATAAGTTGTTGGGCATCCATGATGACGACGTTGTGTAGCGTTCCCGCATTTTAAATATATGCGAGAACCTCTGTGTTATTGTGCTAGTCCTGGATCAATTGCTAGTACCACAATACAAGATGAAATATCATGCAAATGTGTTAAATTTTTTATTACATCGCATGATCTAGTCTTTACAACATAACTATACTACAACTTGCATAGTCTCAAAAGTCTAGCATGATCTAAAGATCTGAAGTGGAAAATAATATACATAAGTGAGCCTCATCATCTTCATGTGGCTCAGGCAAAACATATTGGTTTAAACTCGAGAATCTAAACGAAATGCTCACTCGTCAATAGATCCATCTGCCATATGGAATATACAGCCATAAGGGGCTAGTACAATTAAATATACCGGAAAATGACACTATCGTGGATACACTTCATTTGGATAAATGTGGCTACACACTACTAGGATAGTATCATATCATATAATTTTTCCATAAAACAACTATCATGCATACTACACAAAGACATCTAATGCATAGTAGAATAAGGGAGGTTTATGTGTGTCACTTGCCTTTTTGGAAGTTGGTGTAGAAATAGACTCTCTTCACAGTCAGAACGTGTCTCTTCGTACAATCTAAAACAATTCAAATAAACAAACAATTCACAAACATACAAAGAAAAAACATATAAAACAACTAAGCATAGCAAAAGGTTTTGGGCTAAACGTTTTACAAGCAAACCATGATCATCATTATTAACTTAGAGGTAAGGTTATAAAAAATTCACAACATGACTTGTAAATTTTTAAATGGTCTTATGCTATGAGTTTCAGATCCAAATGCTACTGAAATATGTGGTTAACACGTATCGGGTGCTGGTCTTGATCAAATAGATCACACCACAATTTTTCCTAATAAAGGTTTTACCATACACTATTCAAAATGAGATGGCTGATTACTATGGATGGGCTTATAGTTCAAACCTATATGGAATGGGTCCTCTGGTTCTAAAATGTTTGGGTACTAGTCTGTTTGGTTCAAGGTTAATATTTGGAACAAATTTACATAAGAAAATATATTCCAAATATTTATAGAATTTATTGCTATTTCAATAATACTCAAATGGGCATCTAAAATCTAAATAAATTCTAAACTTTTCCAAAAATTATTTCGGATAGAAGGTTCTGTTAGTACACATCCTAATGTATCGAAAAATATTTAGTTTAGAAAAATTGGATTTATAGATTTAAACTATGCCAAAATTCATCCAAATGGCTAATTTGAATTTGGACAAATTTGAAATAGTAAAATTTAAAATTGAACGGTACCAAAACATTATAAAGGTCAAGGGATTTTCAAAAGTCCAAGTTTATTAAATTTGTTCTGCTAGATCAAAAGTTATGATCATTGTAATATGCAGGGGCTTTTCTGCAAAACTGTCAAATTAATTCTACTCGGGAGATAAAGAGAAAAACACCTGGGGCGATGAGGTGGCACGCTGCTATTAGCCGATACCCCTTCTCTTAAGTGATCTGACATGGGCCTGACGAACTAGATCTAAAGACTACCATGAATCGAGGGAGGGGTAGCTCACCGGGCGACACTCGGGGGCGTAAAATGGCGTCATGGCGGCCAGAATGCAGACGTTTGACAGCGGCGACGATCCAGGGGGCTTGCAGGCTCTTAGAGGGCACAACAAGATTTAGCATGACACGACGGATTGAATGGGGACGAGAGTGGGCGCGCGCTCCCTCCGACGGCAGAAGGGGCTGACAGAGCGGCGACCGACAGAGCAGATGTTGATGGCGATGGAGCTATGATGGCTGCAAGAGCTTGGCAACGCCACGACGACAAGCAGTGTGACGTGGTGAAGACGATGGAGTGGTCGACAACGTCGGGAGCTTCCTGGAACAGAGACGGTGACCAGCCGGAGATGCACGGGCACCGGCGAGCTTCGGGAGTGCATGCTCCGGATGCTATGCTGCTGGAAGAATAACACGAAGGCCTCAGAGGATGTGCAGGGTCGAGGATAAGAGGGAGAGGCCAAGAAGGGGCGGCGAGGACCTGCGGTGTCGCCGGAATCAAAGAAAAATGGGGACGGACGAGTCCTCCTTTTGTGAGAAAATTAGGTAACTGGACGTTGTGATTCTAAGTGGCAAGAGAGGGGAAACATAGAGGAGGTGACGAGCTTTAAGGTGCGGGGATTGGGGCCATTAATCGGGCTTTAATTGTACGATTTCATGGATCTTTTAAACGGCGGAAAGGGCCGTGCCGGTTACTACCGGAGGTTGATGACGATGACGTCAGCGATGTCGTCATCAATTTTTTATTTTGTTTTTTTTCTTTATAAGTTCTGTTTTATAATTCCATTTGGCCTCAAATAAAATTCTAAATAATTGTAAAAATATTGTCTTTCAATTATAAACATTTCAACACATTTCAATTTGTGAGATTTGAAAATATGAATAAACCTTAATAGTACTTAAAACATTTTTTAAATAGAAAATTCAAATAAATGAAATGTGGCTAGAAAATACCATATCTGTAATTATTGTTTTCTCAAAGTATTTTAACTCATTTTTCATAAACAAAACAATTGTATGAAAATCATTTTATGGTTAAAACTTGGTATATCATTTAAAAATAATAAAAATATTATTTATTCTCATAAATAATTTTGAGGCATAGAAAATTTATCAAAGGTAACAATTCTCTAGCTTTAAATATCATAAAACATTTTCAAGATAATATTTTGATTGAAATCTTTTTATGGAATAAGGTTTGCTGAAGGGAAAATGATTACTTTGAATAAATATTTATTTTAAACATGACTTAAGTTTTACGAAATAGAGGCATATTTGGATTGACAACTCCAATTCATCAGTGTAAGATATAATTTTTTCTTTTGTATCTATTTTTTTTGCTGACTTTCTTTTAACAATCAAAAAAGTTTTAATTTTTTCAATAATCAGGGATGTTTCACGTTGGCGAATGTGAGTGTTGTTTGTCATAACATTGGAGAGTCGTTGTGCGTGGCCCCGTTGAGGTTGACGCCTTTGTCACACTTTTGGGCATGGACAATGCCAATCTGGAGAAGACAACCTTGGGTCTCCGTACCCTGTCTCACCCATCTCGAGGAGGATAAATGTTTCCACGAAATGGCGGTGGGGTCCTCATGGAAGTAGTTCGAGGAATCTGGCGAGTATCCCCTTGAACCGACCGGCGGTGGCGCTCCCTTGGCTTAATTCGACAACCAATTCGACGCTTCAACCGATGGCCCCCACCGGGTGGAGGGCGAGGCCATTCCTTTCCTTTTCGTGTTTGCGCCAACCTCGCTTCATACTCCTCCCACTCCCGTTGCTCATCCAGCATCCTCTCCATGACGACTGATGGCGGCGAAGACGTAGGACAAGACGCATGGACGCGCAAGAGGATGATCATATGTAGAGTGGAAGTAAAGCTATGAATTGCAGAGGCATCGTCAAAATGGAATGGAAATTTGGTGGGTCGGATCGCTGGCAGATGTTTCCTGCCTTCGGAGTCTATGTGAGTTGTGACGGGCATTTATGGCACTCCGATCCTTGAAGTTGAGGATGAAAGATAGATTTTCCGGACATCTGAACCGACGAGGCCCGTCGTTGGAGCAGATTTTTGTGTCCGAACACAATTTTTCCAATGGAGAGGCCAATCGGGTATCTTTTGCCAAATCGGGCCATTTTCACGAACTAATCTCGCATCTAGCCCCTTTCTAGAACTATTTCTAAATCTGCCCCGTGATAGGAGACAATTTATATGGAGCCGATATCGTGCACCTCAACGCCACCTTGACTCCGAGCCAAACATCTCGACTGGGGCCACGTAAAATCTGACGTAGAAGATTCGGCGCCGGTTTACATGGAGCCGGACATGTGAAATTTCTGAATTTTGTTTGGCATGTTTGGCGCTAGTTTACTCGGAGCCGACTTCATTGTCAACATTCATCTACTCCCATGCAGGAGGCTGGCTTGAACCCACATCATGCTCACAACGGTCATCAGTGTATCTTTCAATAACCTAGGGATGCTCGTTAAAGTTCTGGAGAAGTTGCGCTTTGGAAGCACAAGCGACTTTGACCTTGACGGAAACAACCACTAGTGATTTGATCTCAGAGGTGTCAACAAGCGCTTTGTATAAATCCAATGACATGCATCATTTGAGTAAAAGACCTAGAGCCATCGGCATCGTATCTTCCTTCTGAACGGATAGTGAGGGCACCTACGCCAATTTTAATTTTTCTTCAAGATTAGACTTGACATAAAGGTAAATTCTCTAGATAATGCATCTACGGTGAATTTACCTATATGAAAAGAACAAGCACAAACACAATACAAGCACAAGTAAAGGGGAAGGGAACGAGGTAACCGATATGAAACACGCGGAGAAACGATGTAATCCTGAGTTCCTCCTTGTTAAGGGAGTATGTCTCGTTGGAGGGGTGTGAACTTCTCCACAAAGGCCTACTCAATGCCACAAAGGCCTCACCCTATTCTTCGATGAACCCCGCAACAAAGGCCTAGTCCATCTTCCACTATTGATCCCCTTTGAGGCGGAAATCGAATCCTTTACAAACAAGCTTGGGGCACACACCCACAACCAAATTGGGGGCTCCCAACACCAAGAATCACAGGTTCTCCACAAATGGAAACCCTAGACTCAAATCCTTGAAGAGAATGAGGGGGAAATGAAGAACAACTCGGTGAAGATGTAGATCAGGGCCTTCTCCTTCAATCCTCCAAAGATCAACAAGTTTGGTGGGAGGGATTGGGAGTAATTGAGGATTTGGTGAGCTCAATAAATGCTATTCAATGAAGTGGACGAACTAGAGCTCAAGGAGGAAGAGGAGGGGTATTTATACCCCCTCCTCAAATTTAGCTGTTTGAGTAGGAAAACGTGTACCGGAATATCCGGTCCAAGTTTGGACCGGAATATCCGGTTGGCTTCTTTCTCCAGATCTGAATCGAACTCGTTGACTTCAACCGAATAATCCGACCGGGGCTAAATAATATGGTACCAATAATCTGGTTTTCTTCTGTCCGGCGCTGGCACCTGAACCGGATATTCTGGTTGATACGGAATAATCCGGTTCAAATAATCCGGTTGGATTTTGTGACTTGAAACTTGAGTCCTTAGTCAATTTTGAGAAAAAACTACCTCAATCGGAATATCCGGTTCCTTCTGAATAATATGGTTCAAATATTCCGGCTCATCTCTGTCCCGAACTGGACATAGACCATCCTAACCGGAATATTTGGTTGCCCGAAATAATCTGGCTCCTTACTGTCCCAAATCTCAGTGGCCAATCTTCACCGATCTTTTTGGTGATTGATGACTCCCAAGTGCAGGAGATCAATTGTAGTACCTTTCGATAAGTATTTGAGTGTCGAACCCACGAGGAGCTGAAGGTAAGCTATCTATTCTCTAAAGCCCTATAACCCTCTTATATGGCTGTTTATGCAAAGCAATAAGTTTGACTAAAAGGAACTAACTAATTAAAAGCAAGTGACGTGGAGTGTGGTTTGTCTAGTAACTAGTGAAGCAAGTTTAAAATGCAAGTTTCTAAGCAAGTTTCACAAGTAGCAAGCAGCAAATATCTCAAGTATCTCAAGGGAGCAAGTGTTCTAGCAATAGGTGTTTCGTTCGTGTGGTTGTCACAATTAGTGAAGCACATGTTTTAGTCTTAGTTGTTTCTTCTAGGAAGGAGCCATGAATAGGTATAGTCAAGTAAATGATCTACAACCCCTTATGATGGATCATGTGGCCAAGTAAATGACTGCACAAGATTGATTAAGACATAAAGTCCCACCATAGCCTTACGTTCTAAGGTCCCCTATATATATCCCCCAATAACTTAACTTTGTGGCTCGGTCTCAGGTTACTGTCACTCCCAAGTCACCACCACTCCATTATGCTACACCTTACATGCATTCCCCAACATATGCGTGCACTCATATATTGTACATAAAGACGATCATAGAAGATAACAAACTTGTATGCAACCAATCAACGAACTATTTCACCATTGCCAAGAACAATTCACTACTCAAACATAGACGGGGAGACACAATACATCAAGGGAATATAGTATTGCATCATACATCGTGTTTGCCAAGAGATTACAGTGGAGAGATGGAGCTGATCTTGCTGTAGATGTTGATGATGAACACACCGGAGGGGGGTGGAGCCCTCCGGGGGTGATCCCGGCGGCATTTCCCCCCTCCGATCTTCTCCAGCGGCAGTCTTCTGTCTCTCTGTTTCGTGGTTTCGTCTCTCGGCGCCGCCTCCCTCTCTAAAAGGCCAAGGGACCCTCGGGAGAAGAAAGATCGATGGCATCGGAGCCACGGGGGCAAAAAGGGGGCCCCACACGCGGCCAAGGAATCTGGCCGCGTGGAGGGTCCTCTTTTCCACCTGGTTGGCCTTTTGTCCCTCTACTTTGGCCCATGGTCTAAGTCTCGAAAATTCTAGACCGTGCTCTTTGGCCTTTCCCTTTTTGGAGTCCCGAAGCTTCCGGAAAGTCTGAAACACTAAAAAGTACGTTTTCTGGAAAAACAGGGTTAGAACCAAAAGAAGGGGGATTGTTCAGAAAATCCCCCAAATCATTATGAAACATGAATATAAGTTGCTAATATGTAGGGAAAACAAGTAATAACATGCAAAGTTCATGTATGAATTTTACATGCATCAACATCCCCAAGCTTAACCCATGCTCGTCCTCGAGTATGAAGGTGATAAAACTAACATGGACTTTGCATATTGAAACAATCATGGGATATCAAGTAGGATTATTCATGCTACATATAATCAAATGATTAATACTAGAAATGAGTAGCAATATACAATTCATGTTGTAAGAAATATCAAATATGCAAGCAAAGATGCTTCATGAAAGTTCACAAAGTGTATAATGAAATAAAAGCACTATGGACCAAATGCATACACAAAATGAAAAATAAAATCCTATATTGGTCAAAGAATAGCATAATGGAAAATAGAAAATATGGTGGACACTTTGGAGAAAACTGAGTAGAGGTAAAACATGATCAAGTCTTATTTAGCCTCTAAATTATTCAACTAAAATTACTAATTGAAATGTGGTATCCATTGATCTAGGACTCTCATTGCCCCTTTATCACTAGAATCTTAAATGGTGAATGTTGAAGTAATGTGAATGACAAGGTGGTTGAAAGCCTCATGCCCCGTGAGTGTGAAAACCTACTCCATGATTACTCAACTTAAGATTCCTAATAAGCTTTGTACAATCATAATAAGTATTAATGCCATCATAGAGAACCGCAAAGAGGTACCTCTTGCCCCATGACATGGAAACAAGCCCATGTCACAATGACAAGACAAACAAACGGAGTAGACTCATCATCTTTTTTTTATTTTCATTCACTATTATGCATAGCTTCTTATTTTATTGTAGGATGTGTTGTAGACTCACTCAAGCTGTAAGTAAATTTCCACCATGATAAAGCATGGCTTGGGTTAGCGGCCCAATGCGTTTCTCTAGTCATATAGATACTTACTCATCAAAACTTACTATTCCTCTATTTCATTTCGGCATGGCAGGAGTCCAAAAAACAAAAGTACATGATATCAACCAAATGTAAATTTTTGTGCAATGTTGAAATCTTTCCGGTGATACATGTTTATAGCTAGCTCCCAACCACACACTTGTCAAACGCAAAACTTGTGGCTCGCATTATTGGGTCATGTTTATTAGATGCATAAAAAGTAAAGTGTGCCTTCAAAAGTTCGTGAGAGTCCTATCCCAAGTTCAACCCATGACAATTAATAAAGTGAATATCTTAATTTAGAACATAAATAACACAATAACATGGTGAACATACTCTGAATAGCAATGAAGCTAATGGGAAGATATGGTGGACTCACTGGAAATACTTGGCTAAGGAGTGTTGGAAACAAGTTTTTACTTGTTGGAATTTTTAAATTTTTGGCTAGCAAGAGGGAGATAGTTGACCAGCTACTATGCATGCATATGTCCATAGAACTACTCATTTCATGACAAACTAAATAAACCAGCAATTAACATCAAGGACATGAATAAGAGATAGCTCAAGACAACATTATTGCAAATTTCTACACATAAAAAGCCTATAAATCATGCAAACATATGTAGCTCTTCAAATCAACCATGGCATCCCTATTCCAAGTCATAATACTAGCATCCAATACATTCCAACCCCAAACTCCAGTATCTCAATCTCATATAAAATGATGGGTGTGGTCTTATCAAAACAAAAATAAAAACAAAAACTAGACGCTTCAAGTCTCTACGATAAATGCTTTGCTTAGAAAAACAGAAAGTAGACGTGTGCTAACCAAAAGAGTGTAGCTCCAGTGGGGTGCTCATAACATCCCCAATATTATGGCTTTCACCATTCTTGGATGTCTTGAGGCGCAGCTCCTCTATTCCCTGTGAAAAAAACTTCACAAAACATGTTTCTCCCATTCTTTTTCTGTGGGGTGAGATTAGCAAGGACAAACAAATCACATGCTTGCTGTGCAAAATTCCAAATAAAATGCTCAAGTAGATAGGAAATAAGGTTCATTATGTTGTATGTTCACTCTCTTGCCTGAAAGAATCATGGAAATTCGATTCCCAAACCCAAAGAGTGCATAAAACAAAAGAAGGCAGAATCTGTCCAGAAAAGCAACAGCAGCAAAACGAATGTTTTTCCCTAAGATATACTCGTCAAAACATTAAGAAATTTTTTTTGCTTACAGAGGACGAAAAGTTTCAGAACATACTAAAAAATTAGCTCAATCCGACATACCAATAAAAACGTAAAATCAGACGGTGAGCAGACTCGTGCTGAAACAGAAATTTCATGCACTAGGATAGCAACTTATAAGTCCAAATGGGTTTGACTTGACTCTTTATTGAAAACTCCAGAATTAAAACAAAAAACTAATCTCTTGAGAAATCAATAGGGCACTACGAAAATCCAAACAAAAACAACCGGGTTGCCTCCCGTAAAGCGCTTTCTTTATAGCCAAATAGCTAGGCTTTACTTACTTAACATCATGATGGTTGGAGTGAGGTGGCTCGGCATCCCCATGATTGGATTCTTGTACTTATTTGATACATGTAGGGTGATCCCAGGGGTACATCCCCAAGCTTGATTGGTTGTCCCTCTTGATCTTTGTTCATCTCACTCAACTCTTCCTCCTGAAAAATTCTTCTTACACAAATCTCAACATAAAACTTGATTAGAGGGGTTAGTGCCTCCATAAATAAAATCCACATAGTTACAGCAAAGACACATAATGAGTTGATTCTAAATATTAAATACTGTTACTACAGTTGTGCATTGCTCCTTGATCAAAAGAACCACACAAAACACAAGTAATGAGAGCAATGCAAAATAAAGACATAATCTGCCAAAAACTGAACAGCCCGTAAAGAGTGAATTTTTAGAGGCACTTAAGTTGCTCAAATCAGAAAACTTAAAACTAATGAAATATGTAGTTATAACTAAATATTGCTTTCGTAAATTACCAGGTCAAAATTCCACTTCTGTGATTTTAAACATTTTTTGCAGTGAAGTTCAGGAATCTGTTTTCTTGACAGCTAATTACTATTATTTAATCCTATCTCTCATATAAGATTATTCTTGCCATTTAAGATGAGAAATAAGACAGAAATGTGATGTTACAGTAGTGAACTAATATTTTTATTTTTTTTAGCTTTGGAAAAAGTTTTAATGATAGAGACTTTGCAATGGTTTCATTGGCATGAACAACACATGTTCAAGGTCGACCCCAACTTCTCCATTACTCATCCTTCTCATTTACTTTCCCAAATTTTTTAAAATGAAAATATTAAACTAAATGATACATAACAGTAGGTAAAGGCATTTAACATGTTGTAAAGACATAAATGTGTGCTCAAACCGAATAGGAAATTAAAGCATAATGAACACACCAAAAAATATTAAACAATTTATTTTTAAGTCTTACCCATTTCCTATGCATTGGCATTTTGTAATGAAACAAATAAAAGAAGCACATAATAACAAGCATAGAAAGGTAGATCAAGTGCAACTTCAATACTTTTAGCATAAAGAGGGGAAACTTAATATTGTTGAAATATGTGTAACCATGTTTCCCTCTCTCATAATAATTTTCAATAGCATCATGAATAGATTCAAAAATATGAATATCACATAAAACATTCTTATCATGAGCCACATGCATAAAAGAATCACTACTCTCCACATAAGTAAAATCCTCATTAGTGATAGTGGGAGTTAAACATTCATAGTTTTCATTCCAATCATCATATATAGGAGGCATAGTATCATCAAAGTGAATTTTCTCCTCCAAGCTTGGGGAACTAGAAATATCATGCTCATCAAAACCAACTTCCCCAAGCTTAAAACTTTCCATAGAATCAGCAAGTATATCATTTTTATCCTCAATAGTAGGGGAAATAAAAATATCATATTCATCAAGACAAACTTACCCAAGCTCAAGATTTTCCTTAGCAATAAAGGTGTTCAAAGAATTAGTACTACCACAAATATGATTGTTGTGCAAATAATTTTTCAATTTCTCCTCAAACAATTCATGTCCTAATTCTAGGTAGATATTATACAGTTCTAAAATTGTTTGGTTGTTTTCCATTTTATAATTTTTTTGTGTGTTTTAGGTTTATATGTTAGTATGCAATGCAAACAAGAATAAAAGCTTAGCACAACGCTCCCCGGCAATGGCGCCAGAAAAGTGCTTGATGACTCCCAAGTGCAGGAGATCAATTGTAGTACCTTTCGATAAGTATTTGAGTGTCGAACCCACGAGGAGCTGAAGGTAAGCTATCTATTCTCTAAAGCCCTATAACCCTCTTATATGGCTGTTTATGCAAAGCAATAAGTTTGACTAAAAGGAAACTAACTAATTAAAAGCAAGTGACGTGGAGTGTGGTTTGTCTAGTAACTAGTGAAGCAAGTTTAAAATGCAAGTTTCTAAGCAAGTTTCACAAGTAGCAAGCAGCAAATATCTCAAGTATCTCAAGGGAGCAAGTGTTCTAGCAATAGGTGTTTCGTTCGTGTGGTTGTCACAATTAGTGAAGCACATGTTTTAGTCTTAGTTGTTTCTTCTAGGAAGGAGCCATGAATAGGTATAGTCAAGTAAATGATCTACAACCCCTTATGATGGATCATGTGGCAAAGTAAACGACTGCACAAGATTGATTAAGACATAAAGTCCCACCATAGCCTTACGTTCTAAGGTCCCCTATATATATCCCCCAGTAACTTAACTTTGTGGCTCGGTCTCAGGTTACTGTCACTCCCAAGTCACCACCACTCCATTATGCTACCGGTGATCACCTTACATGCCTTCCCCAACATATGCGTGCACTCATATATTGTACATAAAGACAATCATAGAAGATAACAAACTTGTATGCAACCAATCAACGAACTATTTCACCATTGCCAAGAACAATTCACTACTCAAACATAGACGGGGAGACACAATACATCAAGGGAATATAATATTGCATCATACATCGTGTTTGCCAAGAGATTACAGTGGAGAGATGGAGCTGATCTTGCTATAGATGTTGATGATGAACACGCCGGAGGGGGGTGGAGCCCTCCGGGGGTGATCCCGGCGGCGTTTCCCCCCTCCGATCTTCTCCGGCGGCAGCCTTCTTGTAGCATCCCAACTTTTAATAAAGATGGAATACCTGTGTTATTGTGCTAGTCCCTGGATCAATTTCTAGCACCACAGTACAAAATGAAATATCATGAAAATGCATCAAATTCTATTACATCGCATGATCCAGTCTTTACAAAATAGGATTACAACTTGCATAGTCTTAGAAGACTAGCAGAAAACAAAGAAATACAGCGGAAAACATAGTACAACATTGAGCCCATCTTCTTCATGTGGCACAGGCAAAAAATGTTGGCGATAGTCTCGAGATCCAAAACGAAATCCTCACTCGTCTTTAGAAATATCTGCAACATGGAATATGCAGCCACAAGGGAGTAAATACAATTTAATGTATTGGCAAGTAACACTATGGTGGATATAAATGGCAAGACTAATACTACATGCTTATTTGGCTGAGTGGAGTTTTGGCTAAGTTTGCATAAAGCCAGTTTTCTCCTATCACTTTTGTAAAACAAACTTTTCTTTTCAAAAGGGGTGGCAACATTGGATTAAGATCCAAGCACCACAATATTGTTCACTTGGTCAAATTTTACTTATTGAAATTGGTGATGAGATTCTTCCGTCAATCCTTGTCCAGCTGCTCATAGTTGTCCATAACCGGGGACACGGCTAAGATCTTAGTTTGTTGACTCTGCAGAGGTTGTGCACTTTCACCCTTTGTCTTCAATTAGCCCAAACATCCTATATACCTGGAGTGCATCATGGAAAGGAGAGAATTGAGACGAGATCTTTCAGAAGAAGAAGTCCAAACCCACCGACAAGACCGTTCCACCTATAATTTTGCTACATCTGCTAGTCAAGGCTGGGCTGAACTCTCACAACTTAGTTGATCAAGACAGAGCCCATATGTCAAAAGGTTGCACGGTAAGCTACTAGACTTAGAGGGACATAGTAATCTCTTTGTTCCTGGGTGGCCATCCGCAAGTGACAACCTCAAGTGGAATAACCCTTAGATAAGGGCCCTGAGGCAACACTCAACATAAACCAGTCTTACCACTTCCACCCAGGTTGTTCATTCATTATTTATACTTAGAATTTTTCCTCAACATCTAGTAAAACAATTTGTAACATTGCATAGCATCTAATAAATTCCAAGGCTATCAAAATAACAAGGTAAAAGGGATGGCTACACACTACTAGGATAATAGCATAGCATAGTATAACTTAGTAAAATTTCCTATCATGCATGCTACTCAAAATCAACTAATGCATATAGAAAATAATGGGTAGTTGATGGTGTGTTACTTTCCTTGTTGAAGTTGGTGAAGATATCACACTCTCTTCACAAAGGATCGTTGCTCTCCGTACAATCTACTCATTGAAAACAAAATAAACAAACATGCTATCAAGCAAACATACAAGTGAAGAGATCATACAAAGCAATAACATAGCCAAAGGAGTTTAACCTAGTGGGCTAGGACAAGGTCTAGGTTTGAGTTGAAAGATTCATTCTCTAATAGTCTCATACTTGTTAAGGAAATTCCAATGGTTTACTTGGGAAGGGCTAGGTTGAGTTTGATGTGATCTAACTTTATTATAACCATACTTGTCGAGGAATTTCCAAGAGTTCACTAAGAATAAACATATTACTTCTTCAACTAAAGTAATACATGCAAACACTTGGTCATATTCACCTTCAAAAATATTTGAGTGACTATGTTAGTATTTTCCATTGTGGTTAGGGTAGGTCTACTAACTTCATCATCAAAGGGAAGATATTACTAAGTCTTAGGTTTTCCATTTGGGTCAATGGTTGGACAAAAATAACTTGTTATTCTTCAACTTGTATGGATTGCTTCTAGTCCTCATGTGATTTCCTTCTTGAAGATCATCATCATGCCATCTAAGTTGTTTTCTTCCTTGGTGTGGTGCTTCTCTTGGTCTTGATAGTCTTCATGGTTTTCTCACTAGTTGTTTCCCAAGTGGTGTGGTCACAACTAAGTGTTTTATTTAACAAATGTGAAAATATCACTAAGTCAAAATAGAGGATAAATGAGACAAGAGGATAGAAATGGAGAGGTGGGTCTTCTTCTTCTTCATTTCTTCATGTACTTGAACTTCATGGAGTATGCTTCAGATTGTTGTGGATCCTAAGTCATTTCTTCAATGATATTCCTTGTTTCTCTTCATTTTTCCATCAAGTTGAAAGGAGAAGAACAGGAAAGGGAAGGAAAAAGACTTAGAGAGAAAGGGGTTAGTCTTCTGGAAATTTCTATGGTTTTCTTCTAAGTGCTTCCACTTCTTGGAGATGCTTCTAAAGTTTGTTTTATTTGCTAAGTCCTTCATTGGTCTTCTATCTTCATGTTGAAAAATCTCTAGATGGTTAAGTCCTCCATTGCACTTCATGGTTCTCACAAATCCCAACTTGGTGAAATCTTGAAGCAAGCATGGGGAGTGGAGAAGTAGATAGAAGGACTAAGGTACTAGTGTTGGAGTTTCACTACTTGGTACTTTATATGGTTGACATATACTAGGGACTTGGTCTTGGCTCCAAAATAGCCATAACAACAAAGGTAACAAGGGTAGAAACAAAATCTAAGACATAATAACTAGATGGACTACTATGATGGATTTTTGGTTAAATTACATGGTCATGGTCCAAGGGTGTCCAAAATGGTTTGGCAAGGATATCTCTGGTTCAAGTTTACCAAAAGGATCAACTTTGCCTAAGAAAACAATTTCTAATTATTTATAGAAATAATTCTATGTCAAAATACTCAATTATACCACTTAATTGTAAATTCAATTTTAACTTGTGCAAAAATTATTTTGGGACAGAGGGTATGAAAGTACACATCCTGAGGTTTCCAAATATATTTTATTTGCATTTTTTTGGATTTGTAGAATTTGAATTATGCCAAAATTCATCAAACAAGCATATTTGAATTTGAACAAATTTTAAATGCTCAACTTAAATTTTGCCAGTGCCAAAAGTTTCTATATGTTGTGCTGATTCCAAAAAGTCCAAGTTTGCTAAATTTGGACAAGTGATTGAAAAGTTATGATGATTATAGTTTCTAGGGGCTTTTCTGCAAAATGCCAATTTTAATTTATTCGGAAAAATAACAGAAAGCAGCTGGGCTGAGATTTGGTTATTCACCGCGCGGTGCGGCAGACAAGGACTGGGCCTGGGCCGGCTACGCGCTGCTCCGAGCGACCGATAGAGAACTTAACGCGCGCTGACTCGAGGCCACGTGGCGCAATACAACTCGTCGATACCGTTTCGTTTAGTGATCTAATCTGGGACGCACAAGATAGATCTAACGGGCAGGGATGGCTAGGGATTACCTCGCCGGCGTGGGCCTCCGGGAATGGCGAGGACGGTGGCGCAGGCGGTCGGAAAACGAAGGCAATGGCGCTCCGGTGGTCTTCGGGCTCTATGGGGACCACAAAGAGAATCAGCAAGCCTCGTTGAATCCGTTGGTGTCTTCGGGGAGGATCCTGGGGCTCTACAACTACAGCGGAGAGGTGATCCCGAGGCGGCCGTGCTCCGACGAGCTCGTCCTCGTTGCTACGCTGCACCAAAAGGAAGATCACGGGAATGAAAACATGAGCAAGGCGACGGGGAAGTAAGAGGACCATAAAGGGGAGGCGGAGACTCACTCAGGTGGCCGGGAACGGCGAAACACAGTGGTGGATCCCGTGGACTCCGGCGAGCTATCGGTGAAAAATGGGTGCACGAAACTTGGTGATTACAGAGGGGAAATGGGGAGGAGTTACGGGCTATAAGGTGGTGAGGCCAGGGCAATGAATTCGGGGAAGAAACGCTCGAATTTACGGGGATTCAATTCGGACTGAAACGGAAGAACAGCAACGGCTGTGGCTTGATGACGATGACGTCATCATGACGTCATCATTTTTTTTCTTTTTTTTTTTTCCTGTTTTCAATATCTTTAGTTTTAATAATTCAGTTGACCTCAAATTAATTTTAAAAACTTGTAAAATTAATATCTTTCTGTTTAGAACATTTTTATAAACTTTTGAACACATTTCACTTTTTATATATTTTGAAAATATAAATAATTACTAATAGACACCCTATTCAGCACCCTGGGTGCCGAAAACTTATTTTGCATCCATTATATTTTTCTATGTTGCTAATTCAAAAAATTATTTCACATATGTAAATATTTACATTTATTTTATCTCGTAACAGAAAAATTCAGCATTAAAATGTGACATATGAGTCATAGCAGTGTAAAAGTGATAAAAAACAGCACAAATATGTGTATTTTATTCTTATTTTTGTAGCGTCACGTAAATAAAAAAAAGTATGTCATGTAAATATCATTTTACGTTCTACTCGACATAAGGAATAGGACAAAATTTACGTGACGTAAAAATCATGTACGGTTACGAAGATAGATGATGGGTGTAGAATAACTATTCTATACCCTGGGTGTCAAATAGCGCTACCCTAGTACTTTAATGTATATTTTTAATTAGAAAAATAATAAAATGAGGTTTTGATTAAATAAAATTTCAGAGACAATAATCATGTCAAATACTACTTTTGAAATTCATTTTACCTCACTTTCATATTTTTATAAAATTAACATTTCAGTGATTTACTAATAGTAACTTAATTCCATTTTTTAAGTAGAAAATTAAATAAATATAAAAGTGGCTTAAACAAAATTTAGAAAACTCCTCAAGCTTTAATATTGTTTTCAAGACCTATTTTATGTTATTTTCAAATCAAAACATTTTATGAATGCCACTTTATGTTTAAAACTTGGAATGACATTTGGATATCAATATAAATAGTTGTTATTCTCATAAAATAATTTTGAGGCATAGGAACTGTTAGAGGTAATAATTCTATGGTTTCAAAGGCTATAAAACATTATTCAAAGTAATATTTGATTTTAGAACATGTTATAAAATAAGATTTTCTAAGAGAAAACAATTTCTTTGATTAATGAATATTTATTTTGAATGGGCTTTTAGGATTTATGAAATAGAGGTATAATGGATTCTTAATTTCAAATTTCATTGAGTTATTTATTGTTTCCTTTTATTTCTTGCATCTCATTTGGTTTTTGGTGACTTGCATTATATGAAAACAAAAAGTTTCAAATTTTTGTGATTTTTGCATTTTCCAAATATCAGGGATGTTACAGACTACCACCCTTAAAAGAAATCTCGTCCCGAGATTTGGGAAGGCTAGAAAGAAAGATTAGCTTTGGGTAACTTGGTTCCAGAAACTAGGTGGGCTACCACCCTTAAAAGAAACTTTTGTGGGTAGTCTATTTTCATTAGATTGGAGTGTAGATTGATTTGAGATTGGCTTGAGTAGAACTTTCCTTCGCGGTAGAGCTGCAGATCAACATAGGTATGTTGAACTACCTTTGACACTGAGGGGTCACTCTTTGGGTCAATCAAAAGTCCTTGGGTCACTCCAACTTGGTCTTTTGATGTCCTTGGCAATCTTCCATCTTGTTGTTGTCATCCTTGAAGGTAAACACCATGCTATTTATAACAAACTCTCATGGCTTGCAAAAATCTTCCATTTGTTTGATACCTCCAAGGTTTGGCTTGATCCTCACTGAAAATAGTACGTTTTCAATAACACTGACATAGGGTCATTATTGTAGTCTACCATTCTATGGTTCAGGTTTAACATCACCGTCTCTCTAATAGGTATGTCACTTAGATTTACCATTCCTCATAGCAAGAGTGAATAATGTGAGTAGTCACCGTGGGAGCCAATCCATGTTGCACTCAATCATTACCTTGTACTTGGATTGGTGAATCTTGTTTAATAACACTAGTTCACCTCACTTGTCTAACAGAAAGTTTTCATTCTGTAAGACAAACTTGAGCCAAACTATCATTTCTCAACTAGTGGGTTGCATAAAACTCTTCTGTAACACAAGCTGGATAGTTGTGTTTCTTCATTATTTCTTCTCTTGGTGTAGTTGGATCTGAAATCTTCATATCTCATGCAACTTTGAGTCAAGTTGTCTATCTTCACTTGTTGATTGGCTTGATGCTCCTTATGATGTAGTTGGCATTGATCATGGATGTGATTGTTCCTTCACACAAAAGAACAAAATCCTAAGATTTTGGCAATCCTAAATTGGATGGTTTGTGTCTCAAAAGGGTGGTCTTGGGTATGAAGTCAGTTGGTGCACTCCAGTTGGAAACTCACTATGGGTGGTAAATGGGTATAGGGTTGGGTTTGGTTTAGCATGCATGAATGGAGATTAGAAAGATCTAAGGAAGATCATACTCCAACACAGCAGATCAAGGAAACTCATCTTGCAATCAACACATAACAAACACATAGCAATACATTCATCACACCAAACAACATGGTTTTTAGAAAAGACTAATACTTTCATACCACACTCATTGATATGATCAATACACTAACACGTTAACGTTGTCCTAACAAAGGAACTAGATTGCTGGTCTCATCTATATCTTCTTGAGTTTCTCTTCAATTTCTTCTCTTGATGTCTTGAGGTGTTCTTGATTGTTGGGAAGTATTGGTGTATCTCCAAGTTTTCTTCAATTGTCTTGAGTGTAGGTCTTCATGTGGTGAAAATACTTCTTTAACTTCATGGTATGGTCATCAACATTCCTGTCTTGATGGTATTGAGGAGGGAGGTCATATAGAAAATTTTGAAGGTGAATAATAGATGAGAGGATATGAGAAAGATTAAGAGGATTGTTTTGTTTCTAGAAAGTTTGAACATAGAAAGTTTTCAATCCTAGGGTGATCAAGGGGTTATTAACAACTCGTTGCAAATTGGATATTCACTATAGTGAGAGATACCGGCACCCGCTAGCCAATCAGGGAACGGTCTCGTGTCCGTGGACACATAAAGTTGTCCGGGCCGCTTCATCTCACTATGCCGCTAGGATCCAAAATACTCTAAGGAGATAATAACATGATCAAAAACGGCTTCCAAACCTAAGGGTCTCGAATCCTACAGGAAACACAATGCTCTGATACCATTTTGTAGCATCCCAACTTTTAATAAAGATGGAATACTTGTGTTATTGTGCTAGTCCCTGGATCAATTGTTAGCACCACAGTACAAAATGAAATATCATGCAAATGCATCAAATTCTATTACATCGCATGATCCAGTCTTTACAAAATAGGATTACAACTTGCATAGTCTTAGAAGACTAGCAGAAAACAAAGAAATACAGCGGAAAACATAGTACAACATTGAGCCCATCTTCTTCATGTGCCACAGGCAAAACATGTTGGCGATAGTCTCGAGATCCTAAACGAAATCCTCACTCGTCTTCAGAAATATCTGCAATATGGAATATGCAGCCACAAGGGAGTCAATACAATTTAATGTATTGGCAAGTAACACTATGGTGGATATAAATGGCAAGACTAATACTACATGCTTATTTGGCTGAGTGGAGTTTTGGCTACGTTTGCATAAAGCCAGTTTTCTCCTATCACTTTTGTAAAACAAACTTTTCTTTTCAAAAGGGGTGGCAACATTGGATTAAGATCCAAGCACCACAATACTGTTCACTTGGTCAAATTTTACTTATTGAAATTGGTGATGAGATTCTTCCGTCAATCCTTGTCCAGCTGCTCATAGTTGTCCATAACCGGGGACACGGCTAAGATCTTAGTTTGTTGACTCTGCAGAGGTTGTGCACTTTCACCCTTTGTCTTCAATTAGCCCAAACATCCTATACACCCGGAGTGCATCATGGAAAGGAGAGAATTGAGACGAGATCTTTCAGAAGAAGAAGTCCAAACCCACCGGCAAGACCGTTCCACCTATAATTTTGCTACATCTGCTAGTCAAGCCTGGGCTGAACTCTCACAACTTAGTTGATCAAGACAGAGCCCATATGTCAAAAGGTTGCACGGTAAGCTACTAGACTTAGAGGGACATAGTAATCTCTTTGTTCCTGGGTGGCCATCCGCAAGTGACAACCTCAAGTGGAATAACCCTTAGATAAGGGCCCTGAGGCAACACTCAACATAAACCAGTCTTACCACTTCCACCCAGGTGGTTCATTCATTATTTATACTTAGAATTTTTCCTTAACATCTAGTAAAACAATTTGTAACATTGCATAGCATCTAATAAATTCTAAGTCTATCAAAATAACAAGGTAAAAGGGATGGCTACACACTACTAGGATAATAGCATAGCATATTATAACTTAGTAAAATTTCCTATCATGCATGCTACTCAAAATCAACTAATGCATATAGAAAATAATGGGTAGTTGATGGTGTGTTACTTGCCTTGTTGAAGTTGGTGAAGATATCACACTCTCTTCACAAAGTATCGTTGCTCTCCGTACAATCTACTCATTGAAAACAAAATAAACAAACATGCTATCAAGCAAACATACAAGTGAAGAGATCATACAAAGCAATAACATAGCCAAAGGAGTTTAACCTAGTGGGCTAGGACAAGGTCTAGGTTTGAGTTGAAAGATTCATTCTCTAATGGTCTCATACTTGTTAAGGAAATTCCAATGGTTTACTTGGGAAGGGCTAGGTTGAGTTTGATGTGATCTAACTTTATTATAACCATACTTGTCGAGGAAGTTCCAAGAGTTCACTAAGAATAAACATATTACTTCTTCAACTAAAGTAATACATGCAAACACTTGGTCATATTCACCTTCAAAAATATTTGAGTGACTATGTTAGTATTTTCCATTGTGGTTAGGGTAGGTCTACTAACTTCATCATCAAAGGGAAGATATTACTAAGTCTTAGGTTTTCCATTTGGGTCAATGGTTGGACAAAAATAACTTGTTATTCTTCAACTTGTATGGATTGCTTCTAGTCCTCATGTGATTTCCTTCTTGAAGATCATCATCATGTCATCTAAGTTGTTTCCTTCCTTGGTGTGGTGCTTCTCTTGGTCTTGATAGTCTTCATGGTTTTCTCACTAGTTGTTTCCCAAGTGGTGTGTTCACAACTAAGTGTTTTATTTAACAAATGTGAAAATATCACTAAGTCAAAATAGAGGATAAATGAGACAAGAGGATAGAAATGGAGAGGTGGGTCTTCTTCATTTCTTCATGTACTTGAACTTCATGGAGTATGCTTCAGATTGTTGTGGATCCTAAGTCATTTCTTCAATGATCTTCCTTGTTTCTCTTCATTTTGCCATCAAGTTGAAAGGAGAAGAATAGAAAAGGGAAGGAAAAAGACTTAGAGAGAAAGGGGTTAGTCTTCTGGAAATTTCTATGGTTTTCTTCTAAGTGCTTCCACTTCTTGGAGATGCTTCTAAAGTTTGTTTTATTTGCTAAGTCCTTCATTGGTCTTCTATCTTCATGTTGAAAAATCTCTAGATGGTTAAGTCCTCCATTGCACTTCATGGTTCTCACAAATCCCAACTTGGTGAAATCTTGAAGCAAGCATGGGGAGTGGAGAAGTAGATAGAAGTACTAAGGTACTAGTGTTTGAGTTTCACTACTTGGTCCTTTATATGGTTGACATATACTAGGGACTTGGTCTTGGCTCCAAAATAGCCATAACAACAAAGGTAACAAGGGTAGAAACAAAATCTAAGACATAATAACTAGATGGACTACTATGATGGATTTTTGGTTAAATTACATGGTCATGGTCCAAGGGTGTCCAAAATGGTTGGGCAAGGATATCTCTGGTTCAAGTTTACCAAAAGGATCAACTTTTCCTAAGAAAACAATTTCTAATTATTTAGAGAAATAATTCTATGTCAAAAATACTCAATTATACCACTTAATTGTAAATTCAATTTTAACTTGTGCAAAAATTATTTTGGGACAGAGGGTATGAAAGTACACATCCTGAGGTTTCCAAATATATTTTATTTGCATTTTTTTGGATTTGTAAAATTTGAATTATGCCAAAATTCATCAAACAAGCATATTTGAATTTGAACAAATTTTAAATGCTCAATTTAAATTTTGCCAGTTCCCAAAGTTTCTATATGTTGTGCTGATTCCAAAAAGTCCAAGTTTGCTAAATTTGGCCAAGTGGTTGAAAAGTTATGATGATTATAGTTTCTATGGGCTTTTCTGCAAAATGCCAATTTTAATTTATTCGGAAAAATAACAGAAAGCAGCTGGGCTGAGATTTGGTTATTCACCGCGCGGTGCGGCAGACAAGGAGTGGGCCTGGGCCGGCTACGCGCTGCTCCGAGCGACCGATAGAGAACTTAATGCGCGCTGACTCGCAGCCACGTGGCGCAATACAACTCGTCGATACCGCTTCGTTTAGTGATCTAATCATGGACGCACAAGATAGATCTAACGGGCAGAGATGGCTAGGGTTTACCTCGCCGGCGTGGGCCGCCGGGAATGGCGAGGACGGTGGCGCAGGCGGTCGGAAAACGAAGGCAATGGCGCTCCGGTGGTCTTCGGGCTCTATGGGGACCACGAAGAGAATCAGCAAGCCTCGTTGAATCCGTTGGTGTCTTCGGGGAGGCTCCTGGGGCTCTACAACTACAGCGGCGAGGTGATCCCGAGGCGGCCGTGCTCCGACGAGCTCGTCCTCGTTGCTACGCTGCACCAAAAGGAAGATCACGGGAATGAAAACATGAGCAAGGCGACGGGGAAGTAAGAGGACCATAAAGGGGAGGCGGAGACTCACTCAGGTGGCCGGGAACGGCAAAACACGGTGGCGGATCCTGTGGACTCCGGCGACCTATCGGTGAAAATTGGGTGCACGAAACTTGGTGATTACAGAGGGGAAATGGGTTACGGGCTATAAGGTGGTGAGGCGAGGGCAATGAATTCGGGGAAGAAACGCTCGAATTTACGGGGATTCAATTCGGACTGAAACGGAAGAACAGCAACGGCTGTGGCTTGATGACGATGATGTCATCATGACGTCATCATTTTTTTTCTTTTTTTTTCCTGTTTTCAATATCTTTAGTTTTAACAATTCAATTGACCTCAAATTAATTTCTAAAAACTTGTAAAATTAATATCTTTCTGTTTAGAACATTTTTATAAACTTTTGAACACATTTCACTTTTTATATTTTTTGAAAATATAAATAATTACTAATAGTACTTTAATGTATATTTTTTAATTAGAAAAATAATAAAATGAGGTTTTGATTAAATAAAATTTCAGAGACAATAATCATGTCAAATACTATTTTTGAAATTCATTTTACCTCACTTTCATATTTTTATAAACTTAACATTTCAGTGATTTACTAATAGTAACTTAATTCCATTTTTTAAATAGAAAATTAAATAAATATAAAAGTGGCTTAAACAAAATTTAGAAAACTCCTCAAGCTTTAATATTGTTTTCAATACCTATTTTATGTTATTTTCAAATCAAAACATTTTATGAATACCACTTTATGTTTAAAACTTGGAATGACATTTGGATATCAATATAAATAGTTGTTATTCTCATAAAATAATTTTGAGGCATAGGAACTGTTAGAGGTAATAATTCTATGGTTTCAAAGGCTATAAAACATTATTCAAAGTAATATTTGATTTTAGAACATGTTATAAAATAAGGTTTTCTAAGAGAAAATAATTTCTTTGATTAATGAATATTTATTTTGAATGGGCTTTTAGGGTTTATGAAATAGAGGTATAATGGATTCTTAATTTCAAATTCCATTGAGTTATTTATTGTTTCCTTTTATTTCTTGCATGTCATTTGGTTTTTGGTGACTTGCATTATATGAAAACAAAAAGTTTCAAATTTTTGTGATTTTTGCATTTTCCAAAAATCAGGGATGTTACACTTCTGTCTCTCTGTTTCGTGGTTTCGTCTCTCGGCGCCGCCTCCCTCTCGAAAAGGCCAGGGGACCCTTTGTATAGTCGTTTTTAGGTCACGAGACACTCGGGAGAAGAAAGATCGACGGCATCGGAGCCACGGGGGCAAAAAGGGGGCCCCACACGCGGCCAAGGAATCTGGCCGCGTGGAGGGTCCTCTTTTCCACCTGGCTGGCCTTTTGGCCCTCTACTTTGGCCAATGGTCTTCGTCTCGAAAATTCTGAACCGTGCTCTTTGGCCTTGCCCTTTTTGGAGTCCTGAAGCTCCCGAAAAGTTTGAAACACTAAAAAGTACGTTTTCTAGAAAAACAGGGTTAGAACCAAAAGAGGGGGGATTGTTCAGAAAATCCCCCAAATCATTATAAAACATGAATATAAGTTGCTAATATGTAGGAAAAACAAGTAATAACATGCAAAGTTCATGTATGCATTTTACATGCATCAGTGGTCGATGCGGATGTTAAGTATAACACATGCACACTAAACACCTCAGTAAATAATATACTTAGTATTGTTAACTAACACACAAAACAACGGGAAAATCAAATGCACTTTCAATCTCCCCCTTTTTGGTGTTAGATGACAATACTAAGAGTTGCAATAAAACCTTGACGAGTACATGTTTGAAATAACATGGAAATTGCTCCCCCTACACATATGCAGATCTTTTGTTTGCGTCAAATGCAAAATGTGCAATATCCATACGGAGAGTATTTTCCAACAAGTAAAACAAACATGCCAACAATACTATAACCAATATGTTGAGGAAGTTGAAAGAGATACCTTGTGGATAGAGATAGTATCAAGTATACCGAAGCACAATAATAGATAATATCCTCAACATAGATAACCAAATAACCATATTCTCACAACACATAATAGCACATAGTTTTAAACGAGACTAAAAGAGACAACAAATAGCAAATAGTTCCCGAAATAAGACTAAATGGACACAAGTTCTCAAGAAATGATAAAAGCATATGCTTGTGCCCGAAACCCATGCAAATCCCGTAGGCCTAAGACTACTTCTCCCCCTTTGGCATCGAGACACCAAAAAGGAGATAGGTCGTGGTGCTAGCGTCCCATAGACAAGCGAAGCATCCGAGTGCTCAGACGAATCTCCAGTTGACGTCTCGGAAGCACCCTCAGCGGCCCTTTCCTGGTCTTCATCCACATCCTCATCTTCCTCATCGGAATCATTACCAGCATGGGCACTGGAAGAAGCAGCAGTGGCACGAAGTGCCTCCTCAATCCGCTCCCAAGGGGTACAGTCTTTGGAAGCCCACTAAGAATAAGACTCTGGAACAAGGGCAGCAGGAAGATCACCAGTAGCACCACTCACATGGTGAAGAATCTGACGCCGAGAGCTAGACATAGCAGTGTCCCCGCAGTAGGCCAGGTATTGCTCCTTGTGGATATCCACCTTCATGCACAACACATTACGCTGAAACCAGGAAAGTTTCCTGACATTGCACATAGTAGTGGAGGAGTCAGTCATGCGAGCACTAGAAGGGGCAACACCTCCCATAGAGGAACCACCCTCAGGAGGAGAAGCAGGAGCAGCAGGTACAACCTTCTTCCTCTTGACATACAACTACTTGAAGGCATGGTCTTGCAAAGGTAGCTCATTGAAGTTCCTCTGCATGGTATCCTTGATCAACATCATAATATAAGGTCCATATGGGATGGTGTTTCCACCAATCATAGCATTGCGAAGCTCATTGAAGATGATGTCCATAACATCCACAGTGTAGGAAGCAGTAGGGTCCTCATCCTCCATACACTGCTTTGCCAGAATTAGAAGGTTGCAAAGCGGACTGGTGAGAGCATCATTATTACCTCCACTGGGAACCAAGAAGGACAGGAAGAGGCGCACGACCTGATCATAGAATGGGACAAGCCCTTCCAACTTGCAAACAGTGTATCCAGGATCATACATATCAGCCATAGTCCTCTCTCGCTGGGGTCTCTCCACATCATGCATACGGTGACCAAGTGGAGGATGAGAGTGGTACTTATAGCCAAGAAAATGGCCCAGCCTGTGAAATGGAGCCTCACAAGGAGTGGACTGGGTCATCCACTTCAAACTTCACGGGACACCAGTGTCAAAAGCCAAAGTGGTCATGAACTGAACCACGAGATCGATGTTGTAGGGACAACGATTCTCCAAGATCTTCACAAGACCAAACCTCTCAACGATACTAGCAGCATCAGCAAATTCCTCCTTATCCTTGATGAGCTGGAACCTGGTGGGATGCATCTTACAGATTGGGAACTTGTAATCACAATAGATGTCAGCAAAGATGTAGGACTGCTCCTTGCACCAGAACCGAGCATCCTCAAACTCCATATCTCTGGGAGTGTTGTACCAATCCCTCTGACGAATCTGCGCAAATTTCTGAGTGGTCACATCATACTTGTAATTCTTCTTGACTTCTCTGCCCTTTTTCTTCCTTGTGGATGGCTTAGTGTCAACAGACTTGGCCTTCCCCTTGGCAACATCTTTCCCTGGAGGACGAGGGTCACTGGGATCCTCATCACTAGTGTCCTTGTACGAGGGATGCTTGCGAGGGCCCAACTTGTCAGCGTGAGAACTACCTATGAAGGAATAACATAGAAGGAAGCAATGGGGGTAAGTGCATGATACGTCTAAAACGTATCTCCTTTTCCGAACAATTTTCTTATTGTTTTCCTCTAAACTTGTGTCTTTTGAATACAATTAACACAGACTAACGCTGTTTTCAGCAAAATTACATGGGTGTCTTGTTTTTGTGCAGAAAAATTAACTTTCTGGAAAATGCCCAGAAAAGATCCCATTGGTGTTTTCACGCCAGAAGACCCCGGGAGCCAGAAGGGGGCCAGGAGAGGAGCCACAGGGTGGCCACACACCCCCTGGAGCGCGTCCCCCTAGGCCGCGCCACCTAGGGGTGTGGGCCCCCAGAGCCCCCCTCGGACTCCCCTTTCGACTACAAGTAGTCTCCAACCCTAAAACCCGAGGGGGTTCGTCATATTCCATAGAAACACAAAAGAGCGCCGCCACCGTCCCGAACCTCGATTCGGGGATCAGAAGTTCCTGTTTTGGCACCCTGCCGGGACGGGGAAGTGGAGGAGATCATCGCAATCGTGATCACCAACGCCTCTCCATCGACCATCCATGTTTCCCCCATCCATGTGTGAGTAATTCCCCGCTGTAGGCTGAAGGGGATGGTAGGGATTGGATGAGATTGTTCATGTAATAATGTCGTGATTGTTAGGGCATAGTGCCTAGTATCCTCTATTAGTGCTATTGACATTGTTGCAACTTGTTATGCTTAATTCTTGCCACTTTGGGCCCGAGTGCCATGATCTTAGATCTGAACATGTTATTGAATCACGATGATAATTATTGTTTCTTGATCATACCTGCAAGTTGTTTACACACATTGTTGTCCGGAACCCGAGGCCCCGAAGTGACAAAAAATGGGACAACTGGAGGGGATGGCTGCGATGTGAGGATCACATGTGTTCATGGAGTGTTAATGCTTTGCTCCGGTGTTCTATTAAAAGGAACACCTTAATTACCAGTAGTTCCCTTGAGGCCCCGCTGAAAATGGGCTGGTAGGACAAAAGATGTTGTGCAAGTTCTCATTGCGAGCACGTACGACTATTTACGGAACACATGCCTATGGTTACTTAGTGCTTGGATGCTTTATCTTATTTATCTGCAATGCCCATGACTTGATCATTATTTGAACTATCTCATTCATGCAACGCCCGTTCATCCATCCCTATGCCTACAGTACTTAATTCCGTTGTTTACTTCAAACACCACTGCTGCTGTTTTCATCTTACTGATGCTATTATTTCACTACTGCTGCTACTATAAAACTGTTACTACTGATAAACCGCTGCGAACAGAAGTACTTTCAGGTGCAGGTGAATTGACAACTCACTTGTTAAGGCTCACAAATATTGTTTGGCTCCCCTTGTGTCGAATCAATAAATTTTGGTTTTACTTCCCTCGAAGACTGTTGCGGTCCCCTATACTTGTGGGTCATCAAGACTGTTTTCTGGCGTCGTTGCCGAGGAGCATAGCTTTATTTGCAAGCTCACCGGAGAGTATTATTATCTACTGCCATCATTCATCATGGGTAAGACTCATGATGGAAAGTTTCCTATATTACCATACACTACAAGAAGAGGTACAACTCTGAACATCTATGTTGCTCTTGATTCACCATCTGTTATGTGTAAGCTTCTTACACCACCACATGCTACTTCTGCTGAATCTGAAAATACTTCTGATACTTTTGATGATTCTTCTACTTTGCTTGATGAGAGTGGTTCTCTCGGTCCCTTCTTAGATGCTACTATTGCTAAAGCTAAAAATATTGCAAACACTGAAACTCCTGATAAAAATCATGTTACTCCTGCTGTTTCACGTGAGCTTATAGAGAATCCTAGTGATGAGTTAGATGATGCCTATGTTGATCTTAATGATGATCTTATTGATGAAATACACACTATGAAGGATAATGATGTTGTTATGAGACTTATTGAAAGTCGTGTTGTTAAATATAAATTATCTCCTGATGCTAAGTTTGCCACTTCTCCCATTAATATTAGGGACAAGGATTATGATTTGTCTCTTGATTTGTCTTATATATCTATTGTTGAGAAAGAACCTTTTTGTGGTACTGAAAATGAAAGTGCTATGAAACATATGAATGAGCTATCCTCTTTGAGTAGTTTGTTCTCTGATGATATTAAGAAACGTAGCTACTTTGTTACTAAAATATTCCCTTTCTCATTAAAAGATCAAGCTAAAACTTGGTTTAACAATTTTTCTCCTGGATCTATTGATAGTCCTATTGGTTTCGTTAATGCTTTCTTTCAGAAATATTTTCCTGCTAGTGCTCAACATGTTGCTTTACAAAATATATTTAATTTTAAGCAATTGGAAGAAGAGAAATTGCCTGTATCTTGGACACGGTTCTGTTCTTTAGTCAGAGCTACACCTGGGCATAAGCTAGAAGATAATAAACTTCTTGATATATTCTATAATGGACTAAGTATTGAATCTAGGACATACCTGGATAGTTGTGCTGGTTGTGTTTTCAGGCAAAGAACTCCAAAAGAAGCTGAGGAATTAATGGCTAAAATAAGCCAAAATTATGATTATTGGACTATGATTGAGCCTGAGCCGACTCCTACTCCAGTACCTACACCAACACCAATACCCAAAAAGAGGGGAATGATTGCATTAAATGATGAAGTGATGAGAGAAGCCAAGAAATCTCTTAAAGAGAGGGGTATTAAATCTGAAGATGTGAGGAATCTTCCACCTATAGAAGAGTTATGTAAGACAATCCCTCACTCACCCACCATTGAGGTACACTCTCTCCAATATTTTAATAGTAGAGATATTCCCTATAACAAACCTCCTGATCAATGTTTAGATGAATTTGATAATTATGTTATCAAGCAAGATAATTTTAATATGAGAGTGCAAAATCACCTCATGGAAAAATCTAGAGCTATTGATAATTTGCATGGTATTATAGAAAGAACCTCTAATGATGTTAAAATGCTTGTTAAACATTTTCAAATGGTTCAAACTCAAATAGATCAACTTGCTAAAGTGCAAAAATATTTTCTAGTTAATGCTTCTAGAGAAAACATGCTTATGAAATAAGAACTAGAAGTGGTATTGCTACACAAGATCCTTTATATCCTGAGGAAAATCCTAAAAGAACTGAACAAGATTCTCAGCAAACTAATGATAATGTTATTCATACTAAGAAGAAAAAGAAGAACAAACATAAAACTGTTGTAGAATCCTCTGAACTTTCTAAAGATCCAAATAGTATATCTATCTCTGATGCTGAAACTAAAAGTGGTAATGAAAAGAATGATGCTTCTGATAAAGAAGAAGCCGAACCTGAAAAGCAAACAAAAACTGCAAGGTATACTAAGTAAGATTTCATTGCTAATAAACATGGTAATGAGAGAGAACCTTGGGTACAAAAACCAATGCCTTTTCCTAATAAGAAACATAAATCTAAGGAAGAAGAATAGTAGAACAAGTTTTGTGAATGGATGAAACCTTTGTTCTTGCAAATTCCTTTAACTGATGCTATTAAATTGCCTCCTTATGCAAAATATATGAAATATATTGTCTCTAACAAAAGGAAGATTCCTAATTAGGAAATCTCCACTATGCTTGCTAATTACTCTTTTAATGGAAAGGTTCCTGAGAAGCTTGGAGATCCTGGTATACCTACTATTCCCTGTTATATTAAAAATAATTATGTTAGAACTGCTTTGTGTGATTTGGGAGCTGGAGTTAGTGTCATGCCTTTTACTCTCTATAAAAGACCCCTCCTAGAAAAATTTATACCAACTGATATATCTTTGCAAATGGCTGATAAGTCTACTGCTATTCCCGTGGGTATATGTGAGGATGTTCATGTTCAAGTTGCTAATAATTGTCTTCCTTTGTTGTGTTGGAAATGCCTGAAGATGATAATATGTCTATTATTCTTGGAAGACCTTTTCTTAATACTACATGGGATATTATTGATTGCAATCAAGGAAAATTTACTTTTAATGTTAATGATAAAGAGCACACTGTTTATTTTCGCAAGAAGATTGATAGAAAATATGGTCTCCATTGAAAATATTGAGACCATCAAGATTGGAGAATTTTATTGTCCTATTCCAAAGCCACCAAAAGAATATGACATGTCTATCAAGGTTGAGGTAACATGAGTATTTAGTGAAAAACATAGTTTTGTTTCATATAAAATTATTTTGGTAGCAAGACTTGATCACCCTTGTTAACAAAATGATTTTAAGTGAAATGGACAATGTTTACACTATGTTTTCACCTTCCCCATTATGTTTTCACCATGTTTACTTATGTTATAACATTAATACTTGAGTACAATCATGTTTTCCACCATCCTTTTGCATGTTTTCCTGATGTTTTCTCCCTGATTACTGAAGTTATGCATGTTTTCACCAACCAAACTTTTGTTTTCACCAGTACCGCCTTTGTTTTCTTTGAATATTCTTTCATTAGAGTGTCATAGAACCTCTGTAGTGCTGGTTTTGGTTTTGTTTTCCACGTTTTCACTTTCGTTTTCCCGGTTTTTATTAATTAAAATTATGGAAATACCTCGAAAATAAAGTTTCTCGAAAAATTCCAGAAAAATTATAATAATTTTTTACGTTAAAAATGAGGCAGAAAGCCACCTGGTAGACCCCAGGGGGACCCACTAGTCAGGCACACCCCAGGGTGGCGCGACCAGCCCCCTACTGGCGCTAGCACATGGTGTGGGGCCCCCTGGCCCTCCACTTACTCTATCCACTGCCCAAGTCTCTTCTCTCACCCCCAAACTGAAAACATTTCCTGGATCCCGTGTTCTTGGTGTTCTTTCTTTGGATTTTCGATCTCCTTCTTCAGCCCACTATTTGTGCTGATTTTTGGTGTGTTTGATCTCCGGTATGTGACTCCTCCGATGATCCAAGTAGATTTATGTTTAGTGAAGTATTTCTTGAGTATTTTGCCACAGTAGGTGATAGCTTATGTGAGTTTACATGCTTGATTTGAGAAGAAATAATATAGTTTTGATGTATGTTTAGCTCTCATATAAGTCCCTATGGTAGTCTCCACCTTATAGTTGCTTGAAATTAATTTTTATGATGATTGTTGAAAAATTTCAGAGATGGATAGTTACAACTTTGGTGAGATATTTAGGAGTGATGCTCCTAGAAGGACAAGGCCACCACTCTTGTCTACTTCAGCGAGGCCATCATATAATAAAGACGTTATTGCGTCAACTATTGATGATGCGGAAGATGATGGTATCATTCACCCATCTAGCTTTCCTTGTTGTACATTTTTAAGAAGTGCAGGTCTTTTAGATGAATTTCTTATGCTTATTGAGAGTTGGTCTCACCCACTTTATGGAGGATGAAATCCCTCAGTATGCCCCGCTCACAAAACCTTTTGTTAAGAGCTTTAAATTTCAGAACACTCAATATGGTCCAACTGTTGCATTCAAGTTATATAGTAGTCCTATGTCTTTGTCCTTGGTGGATTTTTTGTACTATTATAGGTATCGACGCCACCGGGACGGAAAGCAGGATTCAAGATAGACCAGCAGGCCTCCAAGGGATCTACTGAGAGATCACCAACGATGACGGTCGTTCATCCCAGCGTGGGAAGATAAGGAACATTCAACTTCCTGCTCTTAGATACTTTACTTACTATATTGGTACTAGTATTCTTGGTAGGCAGAACACTAGCAATGTTTCTAGTTATCACCTTGCTTTCATTGATGCTGCACTGAACCGTAGCACGAAGTATAACCTTGGTGCACTTGTTGCATGCCGCCTTTCTGCTCCCGGGCCTTATTTTGGTGGCATTATTGCTACACCTGTAGCAGCTGCTTTGCATGTTTCTATTGATCCTAATGATGAAATAATTGCTCCACATAGCCTCAACCTTGCTGCTATGAAATCCCATTAGTTTGTCACTTCTAACTCTACTAATGAACGTTTAGTATATAGAGTTTTATATATGGATGGAGAAGAGCGAAAAGTTACTTCGCCGCAGCCTGTTTTGTTTAAGATTGACAGGTCACCATGGTCGCTCTCCAAGGAGCAGGTAGATGAGCATCTGAGCACCATGGAGTTTTACCAGCAGCAGGAGAGGCGAGACGCGCCTCCCGAGGACCACAACACGCAGTACACCGGCACATCCTCGAGCATGTATCAGGAGGAGGCTTCCTCCTCGGCGTATTACGGGGGCGGCACCTCTTGGGCCCCTTGGTGATTGATCTCCACTTAGGCCAAAATCCTAAGCTTGGGAAGATGTATACCGACATTACACTCATTTATATATCATGTTCGGTCAGTTCTTTGTATATCCATGTTTTCTTTTCTTTCGTTTGTTTTAGTTTCTTTTAGTTTCTTTCTTTTGTTTTTCATTTGTTTCTCTTATTTCTCTTTGTTTTTATTGTTTTGTTCTTATTTTCCACATCACAAAAAGACCAAAGATATTTCTGTTGTTTCTCTTTGTTTGTTTCTTTAGTTTCTCTTTTTGGTTTGCTTTATCTTTTAGTTGCAGTTTAATATTCAAAAACCCACAAATATTTTGTTCGGTTTATTTGTTTGTTCTCTTTTCTTTGTTTAATTTCGAAAACCCAATTTTTTTGCTTTGTTTGCTTGTTCTCTCTTTCTGTTTGTTGCAAAGTTCAGCAGTCATCCGTGACTCCATTGGAGCTTGGTTTTCATTATATATTATTCGATCCACAAGTGAAGAGCAATAATGACGATCTACGACAATTCAAGTTGTGTTGAGAGGCTGGTATGAACTCTATTTTCTTTCATTTTTGTACATATATCCATCAATATGAGCATGCTTAGTTTGTTTGTATAAGATATATGTGACTTAATGGCTGCTTATTAGTTTGTGCTCTCTCATGTTTCGTTCCAATTTATTAATGGTAAATGACATGTCATATAAATATTTGTTCGCATTGTTCTATTCGTAGAAGGGTATGATATTATGGTAGCCTCCTCTATCTGTTTCATTTGAATCGACTTGGCACATGCTCACGCATGCTAAGACTGAAAACAAAAAGTCAATAAGCCTCGATGATTTATTTTTCCTCAGAGGTCTAGTGTCAATTTTATGCCTCAGTTAATTTTACTTTGTCGCAAAAATGATTATGATAGTTATTGCTGTCTTGATTGTCGCTCCCTGTCTATTTGCTAGCCTTCACCTGTACTGAGTATGAGCTCTACTCGTGCATCCAACTCACAAAAATCAAAGTTTTCCAAATGTGTCCACCATACCTACCTATATGTGGTATTTAACCGCCCACTACTAGGAAAAGGCTAATGCGTGACGCACCGAATTTCATACCCGTGACGCACCATGGCGCGTCATGGCTATCACGCCGCGCCTATTAAAATAGCTGTGACGCACCTATTTTGGTGCGTCACGGCTATCTCGTTTCCCGTGACGCACCGCCTGTTTGGTGCGTCACGGCTATCTTTAGTTACCCGTGACGCACCGTTTGGATGGTGTGTCACGGCTATTGATTTCGAAATGTAAAAAAAAAGCGGGACAGATCCTGATCTGGATCTAGATCCAGATCTGGCCGCCCAAAATTTTGAAATTTTGAAAAACGAAAACAGAGAGGCCGGAGTGGAGGGTGGTCGCCGGAGTGGAGGTGGCCGCCGGAGAAAATGTGGTCGTGGTTGTGGAGGAGGCCGCCGGAGAGGAGGTGGTCGCCGGAGTAGAGGTGGTCGCCGGAGAGGAGGTCGCCGGAGAGGAGGTCACCGGAGAGGAGGTCACCGGAGAGGAGGTGGTCGCCGGAGTAGAGGTCGCCGGAGTGGACACGAGGATGTGGTCTCCAGAGTGGATGTGAGGTGGTGGTGGTGGTGGTGGTGGTAGGAGGAGGAAGGGAGAAGAGAGAATGGAGAGTGGAAGAAATGAGAAGGGAATGGAGAAGAGTGGAGGAAGGAGGAGGAAGGGGAGTATATATAGGTGGGTGGCCTCTCCTGGGTTCGAAATTCGAAAATTTCTGCCCACACTTAGCCGTGACGCACCATACATGTGGTGCGTCACGCCTATCTTTTTTTTATTTTTTTATTTTCTAGTCAAAAATCTTCAAACGGCCATAACTTTTTTTCCTTTCGGAATTTGGAGAATTTAAAAAAGGCTCATAGGCGATAGTGAGGTTGGATTCCTTTTTTTCTCTAGTTTCCGTTGGTATATTGAACTTTAAATTCCGACATCGTATGCAAAAGTTATGCCTATTTTACTTTTTTTAACGAACTTTTGCTCAGAAAGTCGAAATACATATTTCAAAATTTTTTAAAAAAGTATACCTCAAACTCTCCGTGCATATATAAGGAATTTATTTTTTGATGATTTTTAGACATGGAAATCTTTCGTGAAAAAATTAGAAAGGCGGTCCCGGGGGGGGGGGTGTGGAGGGAAAATTTCGGTGGATACCATAGCCGTGACGCACCATATGCTTGGTGTGTCACGGCTATTGCAATACCCGTGACGCACCAAACATATGGTGCGTCACGGCTATCTTTTCCCACGGCTATGGTATCCACCGAACACCCACCTATAGCCGTGACGCACCGTTTGTTTGGTGCGTCACGGGTATGCCCTTAGGCGTGACGCACCGAGGCCCTTCAACGTTTGGTGCGCCACGGGTACATAGCCGTGACGGACCGAGCATTTGGTGCGTCACGGGTATCTTTTTTTAGATTCCTCCAGTAGCTGTTTTCCTAGTAGTGGCCACTCCAAGTAAATTGCTCATGTGCTACCTTTAAAACCTGCTAATTTTTTTCCTGTTTTTGTGCCCCTGTTTTAGCTCATGAGGACGTAAATAGAGAATATTTATCTCACTTGTTGATTGGATTTCACACCCTGGATGTCGAATATGCATCTCAGCAAGTCCCTCGGGTGAACCCATCGGGTTTTGATTAGGAGAACGTGTAGGCGCTGGTGACAATCATCGGCTAACAGGGGCACGATTTACCTAGGTTCGGGGCCCTCGTAGAGGTAAAACCCTTAGTCCTGCTCCTGTCGATCTGTATTGGCGAAATAGATCGGTTACAATGGGGATGCTCGAGTCGAGAGTAGATCTCAATCTCAAGGCTTTGATGGTGCGATATTGCTTGGTCCCCCTCCTCGTGGTTCTCCTGACCTTATATAGGTGGCCAGGTCTCAAACCGTACCCCGGGGGGGGGGGATACAAACCCTAACCTAAAGTCGGTTACAAGTTTCCTAACTCAACCCGCAAGGCCTTGCGGGTGGGCTTCAACTGGGCCTTCTAGAATAGTCCATGGCATCTCCTCTTGGGCCTTGGACCGGGTAGCCTCACCCGATAGGTCCAGGGTTCATCCGTTCGTCAGTAGCCCCCGAGCGTTTACTCGATTAAGAATTTATGTCGGGTAGACGCTCAAAATCTTGTCTTGAATTCTTTTGACTGGTCGCTTTAACCATTTGTCTTTTGGAAGGCGTGTACCATGTGTGTGATGAGTTTTGTACTCGAGTATCGAGCGATGAAAGTGCCTGTATTTTTGGCTGTTTTCGAAGAAGGATATGGCTCAGTTGCTTGGCTCTCCCGAAAGCTCAGGGCCAATTAATTGCATCTAGGGCAAAAACAGTTCTGGCCTACGCGAATTCGAGACCTCCAACTCGAATCCGATGAGGTGATCATTGTGACTAGGCCGTGGAGGTCTTATCGAGTCGAACTTAACCTATAGGGGTACCCGGCGCGTCCGCTAGGATTTTTCTTCGTGTTGTTGACACAGAAATTTACCGGAAGACGCAGATCGAGTGCGATTCCAGGCCCATAAGAGAGATCTTTTGGGTATTACCTTCGTATTCGAGAGAATACGACATCCGGATGTGCCTAGTCGGCCGAACGATCCAGCGAAAGGATGTGTGTACATCGTGTGACCGAGTGGCAGGAGCTGCGTACTCGCGAGTTTTGTCTTGAGATATTTCGAGTAAATAAATCTCCCTTGTTTTTATGCACAAGGATTTTTGTGTTTGTAGTTTTCCGTCCATACGAAAGATCTTTCGTGTCTAGAAGCCTTGTTGTGCCCATACGAAAGAAAATTTCGTGTTTGGGGCTTTTATGCGAAAGAGTTTTCGCGTCTTGATATGCCCATATGAAGAAAATTTTGTGTCTGGGATCCTACCCGAGGGAATTCTCGGGTGGGCTTCAACTGGGCCTTCTAGAATAGTCCATGGCATCTCCTCTTCGGCCTTGGTCTTGGGCCTTGGACTGGGTAGCCTCACCCGATAGGTCCAGGGTTCATCTCTTCGTCACTGGACTAGTGTCTTCATCCGCTTATCCAAATGATAGAAGAGCTGGCAGCGGGGTGCCCAGCCCCAAATTAATACACACAAATTCTCTTCACTCGTTTTGCCCCTGATTTATCAGTCAAAGAATAATTGTGTAAACAAAAGAGAAAGAGGGGTGACCTTCTATCCAGATGTGTCCTTCACATGGGAGCCGCTCTTGTGAATCCAATTGGCTTGTGACGTACTGTATTGTCTGTTTACCATTCGTTGACATAAGCATACACCTCCCTCAAAATGTTTTCAATACCCCTGTTTAATAAAATAAAAATCTCTAGCACATGACTGACCCATGCTTCCCTCTGTGAAGGGCCTTTCTTTTACTTTTATGTTGAGTCTCCGCCTTATTCTTTGAGCACTTTCTTGAGAGCACAATGGTCATTCTTAGTGTGAAGTGTTTGTCCCAAAGGACGGTTGATTGTGGTATAACTTTGATACTTGTATCTTTGATATCTATACTTCTAGTCTTCCCTTAAACTTTAGAGGTGCCCTGGCATTTATGTTTTGCCCCACACTTAAGGGCAAGCGAGATACCACTTTATTAGATCTTTTTTATGAATACATCAATCTTGCAAATAGTTATGCTTCATGTTGTTTATTATTAATATGTTGTTATCTCTTCATGGTTTGCATAGCTATCAAGTGACAGTATATTGCATGTATCTTATCATGATCATAATAACGTATTTGATCACATAGTGAATATATTTACATCATATGAAAGAAATGTGTTCGTAAAAGTATTTTATCGCACTCAGTTGTCACTGAATTGCTTGAGGACAAGCAATAAGCTAAGCTTGGGGGAAGTTGAAACGTCAAAACCGTATCCCCTTTTCCGAACAGTTTTATTATTGTTTTCCTCTAAACTTGTGTTTTTTGAATACAACTAACACGGACTAACGCTGTTTTCAGCAGAATTACTTTGGTGTCTTGTTTTTGTGCAGAAAAATCAACTTTCGAGAAAATGCCCAGAAAAGAGCCCATTGGTGTTTTCACCCCGGAAGACCCCGGGAGCCAAAAGGGGGCCAGGAGAGGAGCCACAGGGTGGCCACACCCCCTGGCGCGGGTCCCTCCTAGGTCGCGCCACCTAGGGGAGTGGCCCCCCCAGAGCCCCCCTCGGACTCCCCTTTTGACTACAATAGCCTCCAACCCTAAAACCCGAGGGGGTTCGTCATATTCCACAGAAACACAAAAGAGCGCCGCCGGCGTCCCGAACCTCGATTCGGGGATCAGAAGTTCCTGTTCTGGCACCCTGCCGGGATGGGGAAGTGGAGAAGATCATCGCCATCGTCATCACCAACGCCTCTCCATCGACCATCCATGTTTCCCACATCCATGTGTGAGTAATTCCCCGCTGTATGCTGAAGGGGATGGTAGGGATTGGATGAGATCGTTTATGTAATAATGTCGTGATTGTTAGGGCATATTGCATATTATCCTCTATTAGTGCTATTGACATTGTTGCAACTTGTTATGCTTAATGCTTGCCACTTTGGGCCTGAGTGCCATGATCTCAGATCTGAACATGTTATTGAATCACGATGATAATTATTGTTTCTTGAGCATACCTGCAAGTTGTTTACACACATTGTTGTCCGGAACCCGAAGCCCCGAAGTGAAAGAAATTGGGACAACCGGAGGGGATGGCTGCGATGTGAGGATCACATGTGTTCACGGAGTGTTAATGCTTTGCTCCGGTGTTCTATTAAAAGGAACACCTTAATTACCAGTAGTTCCCTTGAGGCCCTGCTGAAAACGGGCTGGTAGGACAAAAGATGTTGTGCAAGTTCTCATTGCGAGCACATACGACTATTTACGGAACACATGCCTATGGTTACTTAGTTCTTGGATGCTTTAACTTATTTGTTTGCAATGCCCATGACTTGATCATTATTTGAACTATCTCATCCATGCAACACCCGTTCATCCATCCCTATGCCTACAGTATTTAATTCTGCTGTTTACTTCAAACACCTCTCCTGCTGTTTTCATCTCACTGCTGCTATTATTTCACTATTGCTGCTACTATAAAACTGTTACTACCGATAAACCGTTGCGAACAAATGTACTTTCAGGTGCAGGTGAATTGACAACTCACTTGTTAAGGCTCACAAATATTCTTTGGCTCCCCTTGTGTCGAATCATTGCACACAAGTCATCAATAGGGGAATCATACTGTCAAAACAATAGGGAAGCATCCACAAAACGGTCAAGTATCAATTCTAGATAGGAGCAAAACAGTGATGAAAATATTTGGGACATAACTCAACCGGATATTATGGTTCAGTACTGAACCAGATATTCCGGGAGCATGATTCCAGCACTGATTTGATCCTTCCTAGATTCAAAAACTAGATCGGTGATACAGGGTGCTAACCTATTGTCTCTAGCATGCATAAGATACCCTAGGGAACATCCACTACCAAGCATTGACAAGAAGAACAAGCATCCATAGATGGGTAGGGTTAGGGCACCAAGATCCAAAGGGATTGAACATTACCCGCGTCCATGGATGGAAATTCTTGGATGGGATTGATCCCAAGGTGATGGAGAACAAGATCCGTCCTAGAACTTGCAGATCCCGTGGAGGAAGTGGCCCGGGAGGCCAAGAATCAAGAGGGCGGCGTTTTTGTAGGAGGAGGAGGTTGAGGATGAATGGCAAGAACTGCCAATCCATCCCGTGCTCCTCAGATTTGAGGGAGATTGGCCGGACCGGATATTCCAGTTCAAGTATGAACCGGGTATTCCGGTACCACCCGAATATTCCGGTTCAGAACTGAACTGAAAATTCCGGCTGCTTTTTGATTCGAAACTTCCTAGTTTCAAAGTACTAACTCCTGTGCTAGATAGATTTTGGTTTTTCGATAGAAAGGCTTTGTTTATAAACACCAAACTGGAAGTTATACTTATCCCGCTCATTTGCAAGAATCAAACAACAAAGACCAAGTGAGTGAGATTTTCCTATGAAACACTTAACGAGAGAAAACAAGAGAAATGCAATGAAAATCAAATAAACCCCAACTAAGATCTAATCCTTCACAAATAAGAGGTTGGTGGCCTAAGCCACCATGTAAGATATCATGGTATGACACCGTGAAGATATATATTGGGTGCATGGCCAATACTCGACATTGAAGCTCACAATTCAACATTAGAAAAAGTGAGATAACAATGAATTTTTCTTTGGGCATAATGGGGGGGGAGGGAGAACCCAATGTGTTAGGATAACACCCCCCTATGTCCATGCCTACACCTAAACTCAAACACGTATCAACTATAGGGGTGAGTGCAAGATCTTCAAGTCAAACTCCTAGAATCGATGATATTTAGATCATTCCTCAAGAACATGAATCTTGCATCATCGAGAGGCTTTGTGAAGATGTCCGTGAGATTATCCTTGGTGGGGACATATGGTAGCTCAATATCACCTCTTGCCACATGATCCCGGATGACATGATGAAGAATCTCAATATGCTTCGTCCTTATGTGTTGCACGGGGTTGTAGGCGATCTTGATGGCACTTTCATTGTCACACATGAGAGGCACATTATCCAAGTGATCATCATACTCTTTGAGGCTTTGCCTCATCCATATCAATTGGGTGCAAGCACTCGCGGCCGCCACATACTCGGCTTCGGCGGTGGAGAGAGATATACAATTTTGCTTCTTGGAAGACCAACTCACCAAGGACTTACCAAGAAATTGGCAAGCCCAGAAGTAGACTTCCTATCATCTTGATCACCGGCCCAATTCGAGTCCGTGTAGCCCTTGAGAGAAATATGTGTCTCCTTTGGGTACCACAAACCAAACCTTGAGGTATGAACCAAATACCGAAATATCCTATGGACCGCCACCATGTGGCTTTCCTTAGGAGCCGCTTGATACCTTGCACACACACCTACACTCAAAACGATATCGGGCCTAGATGCACAAAGGTAAAGCAAAGAACCAATCATAGAACGATACAACTTTTGATCCACATCTTTACCATCTCGATTGCGCTTGAGGTGGCATTTGACTTGCATAGGGGATGGCTTGTCTTTTGCAGCTTGGAAATTAAACCTCTTGAGCATTTCTTGGGTGTACTTGGCTTGAGAAATGAAAGTCCCACGAGCCAATTTCTTGATCTCAAAGCCAAGGAAGAATTTAAGCTCTCCCATCATGGACATCTCAAACCTGTCAGTCATAAGCTTTGAGAACTCATTATTAAAAGCTTGGTTAGTTGAGCCAAAGATAATATATTCCACATAGAGTTGGCATATGAAAATCACTCCCTTTACCCTCTCTGTAATAAGGGTGGGGTCGATCTTCCCAACTTCAAAACAACGGTCTTTAAATAACTCTCTAAGGTGCCCATACCACGCACGTGGTGCTTGTTTAAGTCCATAGAGCGCGTTATCAAGCTTGTAGACATGGTTAGGAAAGTTAAGGTTCTCGAACCCCGGAGGTTGCTTAAAATATACCTCCTCTTTTAGAGGACCATTCAAGAAAGCACTTTTGACATCCATTTGTTGCAACTTGAAATTATGCGAAGATGCATATGCAAGAAGGATACAGATGGACTCAAGGCAAGCCACGGTAGCATAGGTCTCATCAAAGTCAATGCCTTCCACTTGAGTGTAGCCTTGAGCCACCAATATTGCCTTATTCCTTATGACAATACTATGCTCATCTTGCTTGTTCTTGAATATCCACTTAGTGGCAATATTTGGGCTTCTTAACAAGCTTCCAAACTTTATTGCGCTCAAAGTTATTGAGCTCATCATGCATAGCTTCAACCCAATCGAAGTACTCAAGAGCTTCAAACACTTTCTTCGGTTCCACCATAGATATGTGAGCTTGATGCTCCCTAAAATGAGCCAATTGCATTCTTGTGTATATTCTAGCTTGAACATCTTCCAACACTTGTTGTCTTGAGCATCAATATGCTTCAAAGCTCTTCTTATCCTTCTAGCACGACGGGCTTCGATCTCCTCATTATTGCAAGGAGGAATCACTTGATCATCTTGATCATTTGGGTCCCCGTCTTCACCAACTTGGCCTTGATGATCATCATCATCATCAACAACAACATCTTCAACACTAGCTTCACCTTGAGGATAGGATGATGAGGAAGGTTGATCTTGGCCTTGACCTTGACTAGCTTGAATGATACGAGTGGTTGCATCTTGCGTATAACTTGGTCAATGAGAGGAGGGTCTTAAACATGTTCTTGGTCAGGTGCATAACTTGGCTCCTTGGATTGTTCTTCTATTGTAGAGGAGGGCTCCACTTAAGTAGAGCATAGTCCTTCTCGAGTCGCCATAAGGAGTCCCTCAATGGGGCGGAAAAATCCCAAACCAACCCTTCCTATGGATTCTTGAGGCATTTCAACATCTACATTAGAAACATGAAATTGCGCCACTTCGGAGCCATCATTTTCCTCGAAAACAACACTACAAGATTCTATGACAATTCAGGAGGCTTTGTCAAAGACTCTATAAGTGTGGGATTCAACACCGTAACCAACAAATATACCCTCAAGATTTTTGGATTGAAATTTAGACAACTGAACGCCCTTGATCAAATAGAAGCACTTACAACCGAATACACGGAAGTAGGAGACGTTGGGTTTGTTGTCGGTGAGGATCTCATATGGAGTCTTGTCCAAGCACTTGCGGATGTAGAGGCGGTTGGAGGAGTGGCATGCGGTGGAAATGGCCTCGGCCCATAGATATTGGGGAGAAGAATACTCCGCCAACATGGTCATTTCCATATCCAATATAGTTTTATTCTTCCGCTCGGCTACACCATTTTTTTAGGGGTGTAGGTAGCGGAATATTGATGACGAATACCCTCATAACTAAGAGATTCATTCAAAGTGTAGTTCTTTAATTTGGAGCCATTGTCACTCCTAATAGCCATGATTTGGACACTGTGTTGACGTTGCACTTGGTTGGTGAAGTCGATGATAGTTTGTTGGGTCTCACTCTTGCACTTGAAGAAATAAACCCAAGCGTGAATAGTCATCGACAATCACCAAGCAATACTTCTTGCCTCCAAGACTTGCCTCGGGCACAACACCAAAGAGACCAACATGGAGAAGCTCCAAGATCCTCTTTGATGATATAATAGTCTTGGCCTTGTGGGCAGCATCATGCATCTTTCCTTCAACACACGACCTACAAACACGATCTTTGGAAAAGGAAACATTTTCTTTTAGTCTGAGGATAAGGTCACCTTTGTTAAGACTTTGCAAAGTTCTCATGTTGACATGGGATAAGCGGCGATGCCACAACCACCCCACGTCTTCCTTTCTGAAAAGACACATTATTTGAGAGTTGGTAGACTTTTAAAAGTCCACCACGAACAACTCATTTTCAACATGTCCCACGTATGAGACGTCAAGAGTCTTGCTCCTCAAAAGGACCACAATATCAGGATCAAAGAAGACGGAGAAACCCATCCTCCCTAAAGCACGAACTAAAAGTAAATTGTAACCAACGGATTCAACAAGCATGACGTCCACGATAGTGATATCAGGAGAAATCATAACCTTGCCAAACCTCGATACCTTAGACTTGGACTTGTCTCCATAGGTGACAGTTGCATCAATATCATTTGGGAGCAACTCCGTCACAAGTTCTTTGCTTCCGGTCATATGACTAGTGCATCCACTATCAATTATCCATTTAGACCCACCGGAAGCATAGTCTTGCAAGACATCATTGACAAGAGTTAGGACCCGAGGAGGGTCCCCTCATGTTAGCGACAAGGGTCTTTGGAACCCAAATAGTATAGTCAATGTAACCTTCAATAGGACCAACATATTTAGCTTGCACAACACCATAATAATCAACATATAAGAAATGGTGGGGATTGTTAGTTCCCGCGGAAATTCTACGAGTAGTTTTGTCCCTCATGACACCACCACTCGAAGCAACATTGTTAGCTTGTGCGGGAGTGCTACAAGTAGTGTTTTCCCTAATGACAATACCACTCTAAGCACCATTGTTGGCCTTCTTCTTGATCTTCTTCTTCTTGTTCTTCTTCTTGGCAACATAGCCAAGACCTTGCTTGCCCACTTGTTGCCTTGGAGCACTCACTTGTGGTCTAGAGGCAATCACTTGTGGGATAGAGGCAACCACTTGCGGGCTAGAGGCCACGACCTTATCAACTTGATGGCTCTTCCCCTTGAGCCTTGCTAGCTCATCCTTCAACCTAGCATTTTCTTCAATAATATTTTCATGAACACACAAAGAAGTAGAGGTGCTAGGGGTGTTGTATTGATTAAGTTGAGTTTGAAGTTGTTCATGTAACTCTTTGAGGGTAGAGTGTTGACTCTCCAAGGCCTTGTGAGCCTTGGTGAGCTTTTCAAACTCCTCGGTTAGTTTATCATGACCAACACTAAACTCAACCTTATCCTTTTTAGAATTTTTATATTTAGCAATTGCAAGTTCACGTTCCTTAGTGATATTTGAAACAAGTTCATTATGTGACTCTTCAATAGATTCAAGTTCCTCTTCAAGAGAAACTCTACCATTATGCTCTTCCTCAGTCATGGAGAGAGATGTTATCTCATCCGCATCCCTTCTTTCAATCTCACCTTTCTTCTCAAGAGATTCATGTGCCTCTCCCAATTGGCTCATGAGACTATCAAAGTAATTCTTGGTCTCCCCTTGCATGTTACACATAAAATGTTCCAAAGATAGAATTTCATCTTCTACTCAAAGACTAGCATGGTTTTCCAATTCATTTGGGGTCTTAGAGTTGAGAGAAGGTGATACCTCCGAGGCCTTAGCCATGAAGCACTTAGCATTTGGGTGAGTATGATTCTAATTGGGGGATTTAAAGAGAGATGAAGATGATGGAGTTGAAGCAATGGCAAGAGCGGCCACTTCACTTGTGGTATCTTCTTCTTCATCACTTCCAGAATCATACCCTCTTGAGTCACTAGCACAAACTTGGTGGGGGGCTTCTTGTTGAAGGGTTTCTTCTTGAAGTGAGGTTTCTTGTAAGCAACCTTGGACTTGTCCTTGCGAATGAGCTTTCCACCATGAAGTTCTCTATTTTCATAGGGACACTCCGCAATGAAATGGTGGTTATCTTGAAAATTGAAGCAAGACCTCACTCGTTGAGTCCCTTCGTTTCCATAGCGAGGCTTGGTCTTCTCCTCAACATATGCCTTGTCCTTGGATGGATTATTCCAGAACTTTTGCACGGTAAGATCAATGACACCTTTGAGCACGGGTTCATATTCTTGATCCTTCAACGGAGCCAAATCCTCATGGAAATATTCTTCATACTCAACCTCCCTTGACACAACCTTGGCCTTCAAAGCAACCAATGCTGCTTTGTGCATTCCTAGGGCTCGAGCACGGTTGTCAAGAGCATTTTTGGTTTGCACTTGATAGGAGCATACTTCTTGCATCACTTGAGTTGACGTCAAAGAAACAAAGTCATGTCTTCCTTGAATGCTTTTCAAGTCCGCGGGCTCAAATGACATGAGAGAAATCATGTACTTCCTCTTGATCCAAGCATCATCAATGTTCTTGGCACCAACATTGTTGAATGCGGTGGCAAGAGTCTTGAGCCTTCGGTACATGTCTTCATGGCTCTCACCATCATGCATATATAACCCTTCGGCCTCATTGCTCAAGGCATCATACCTATTCCTTTGCATACTCTCATTTCCCACAAACATGACGACACGAGCGTCCCATGTTTCCTTGGCGGTGGAATATTTTTGAAGATGAGGCATGTGGTTAGGACCCACGGCTTGTTGAAGAATAGACAAGGCAATGTAGTTGAGTTGACAATCTACGGCTTCTCTTATTGTCAAGTTCTAGGGGTCATGTGGCTTGTATCCATCTCGAGTGGCCCTCCAAAGTTCTATACAAGAAGAGTTCAAGTGAGTTTCCATATAATATTGTCATTCACCAAAAGAATGTGCATCAATTCTAGGAGGATCTCCTCTAGGAATTATATGGGGATGTGGGACAGGAGGATCGGGAGAATAGCATCCTTCGACGGCGTGGAATTCTCCTTTTCCTTCCAAACCCTTATCGGTGGAGTTCTTAGCGTAAACATCTTTAAGTGGTTCACCATCTTCCCCAACCTTGGCACCCTCCGGTGGTTCAACCGAATGGGATGTAGTGGAGGTCTCCGGTTCCTTGGCTTTCATGAATTTCAACATGAGAGTTCGCAATTCATCGATTTTGCTCTCCATGGATGAGGTCAATGAATTTTTTAACTCATTGAGATCATCCATCAAGACACTCTTCACGAAACCGACGACATCCGGAACATCGAGCATATTAAACTTTTAGGCGGTTAAGCCTGATAAAAGAGCCGAGGCTCTGATACTAATTGAACGGACGGTGAGGGCACCTAGAGGGGGGGTGAATAGGTGCTACGACCAATTTTAATTTTTCTTCAAGATTAGGCTTGACATAAAGGTAAATTCTCTAGATAATGCAACTATGGTGAATTCACCTATATGACAAGAACAATCACAAACACAATACAAGCACAAGTAAAGGGGAAGGGAACGAGGTAACCGATATGAAGCACACAGAGACACGATGTAACCCTGAGTTCCTCCTTGTTAAGGAAGTACGTCTCGTTGGAGGGGTGTGATCTTCGCCAAAAAGGCCTACTCAACGCCACAAAGGCCTCACCCTATTCGCCGACGAACCCCGTGTCACACCCCAGATTTGGGACACTTGTAGCACATGAGGGAGACCATTTTTGTGAGCCAGCAAAAAACTTTTAATGCCCTTGTGTAATCCAACATTATGTATTGAACCATGGTTATCTATGCAATGCAAGCAAATTTGATTAAAAAATCATCCACTTGTTTTCTGATGTTTTCTGATCATTTCTGGATTGTTTTCAACTTGGTATCCTTGTTATTATTCATAAAAATTCATGTGGCAATGTTGTTTTCAACTTATTAATAATATTTGGTTTGATTAGAATCAATAAAACAATTTGACAAAAGTTTAATCCAATGTTTCCTTAGGAAGTTTTATTGAAAACCATTTCTGAAAAATAAGCCAATTAGGTGTTTTTCACACTTGTTATCTATATGCTAGAGAGACACATTTTGTGTTTTCTTGGCATGGATGTGATCTCTACTATATGGACTACAAAATTATTAACTTGGTTTGAAAATTTAAATTACAGAAACAATCAATTGCTTGGTGTTTTTGTGTTAAGAAATTAAGACAGAATTGGTGTTTTCTAGAAAACAGAGAAAAACACAAACTAGCTATTTTTTTCCACCTTGTTTTCATTGATCATTTGAACTTCAAATTTGTTTTTCTTTTGCTGTTTATGAAAGTACTAATGTTTCTTAACACAACCATACTTGGAAAACAAAATTTGAATATGATTTGGTTCATGAAAACAACTGCAACATATGGCTAATCCACTCTGTTAAACCAACACTTAGAAAATTTCTAAGTCTGAATCTGAAACTGATCTTTTCTGCAGAAACAGTGAAATAGCACCAAATTCAAATGCTTGTAACTTTTTATTGGATGATCCGATTGTTGCACGGTTTGGACCTTCTAGAAGTCTAGTCAGCACCCATCACCTCTATCTCTTAGTCCCCAAGGAACTTTGACCACAGAGGGACAGAGAGGGTGAGGTTCAGAGGTGAAAACGGGAGGGAGAGGGATGGGCTCTCTGACAGACTTGCCACTGTCGCGAGTTACAGTGCGCCCTCGCTTTTTTCTTTCGTTTCTTCGCCCTAGTAGCCTTTCAACACTCCAAGTCGTGCCCCTAGGCGCTCCCAAGAGGCAAGGGCACGGCATGGGCACGCCAGGACGCGCACGGGCGCGTCTCACTGACGCCCGAGGCCACCCGAGCGTGCACACGGCCGCCCCGCCCCTATAAAGCCACAGCAAGGCTACGGTGTCGCACCCTGGGTTTCTAGAGGATACTCTCCGCACGAACTGGAAGTCAGGTGCTTGGATTATGGGGCATACATGCTCCCACGTCCCAGCTTCCTGGTAGGCCTGCGCTTAGGCGCGACAACACAAGCCCTGCTTCCACCGTCGAAGTAAACTATCCGCTAGGAACCTAAAGGCACTACTGTCGACGTACTTCATAATCAAACACGCACGGTACGTCAACAGTTTGGTACGAATGATAGCACAGAATGTCTCTAAGACACAAAAGAATGAAATAAGTGCAACTGGCCTTCACTAAGGCAGAAAAATATCGAATACAGTCATCCAGAGGACACATGTCCCAACATATCATCCATTACAACAGCGGAAGCAATCAAAGGGGTCTGAGTACAGACAAATCCATGGCTTAAGAAGCCTGAGAACATAAAGAAAAGCGAAGCCCATCCACGAAGGTCTGGATCCTGCCCTGGTCCAGCTAACTACTCGTCTGCAGCGTCGTCGAACTCCACAAAGTAGCCATCCTGGGAAGCATCGTAGTCGTAGTAGTACTCTGCGTAAACCACAGCCCCAACGGGGTCAGTACATCCAAGTACTGGCAAGCAAGACTCACAGTTCATCAAGGAGTTACCCGTCAACACAAGCTTTGATGCTTGGGATCAACGGAAGAAAGGGGTGATATAAAGGTTGCTGCTGGCTGCTCTAACCAACTACAGAATATAACTACAAGTTCCGGCTAACAGAAAAGATAAGATCGAGGTTTGTAACCAACTGAAAGATAACTTCAACCAAACCCATCCTGGATCTCGCCCCTTATCCAAAGAAGCAATCCGAGGATAACTCACACAGTTGTGATAAGGTGAATCAAGTTATTTGTGTGAATAACCTATTACTAGTCAGGTTATTAATCATTGGGTGAAACATGATTGATCATTATGTTGAAGTTGTCCTGAGTACTTGTTAGCCAGTACTTTCACCAAGTAATCCATAACCGCGGAAAACACGGCTTCTCGAGAAGATTAGCCCTGCAGGGTTGCACCAATTTGGCCGTACACTCATGAATATCCCGCCAGATGGGATGCCTCCCACCAAGCGGGGCACTCAACACAACCGACCATTCCTCGCATCAAGCCCAAAGAACCTTGGGCGCACGGCTAATCAAGCCCAGAAGAAAATGGACCATCATAGCACTCTAAGACCGTGTCCCCCTATATGCCGACTACGAAAGTTCCACCCTGCGCTGGGCTCGCAAAAACATGCATGCGGCAAATGGAAAACACGAACTAAATGAGGCGATTTGGACGAGATGCGAATCAGGTCAAGTTGAGGGGGGCGCCCATACTCGCTTCCCAAATGCGGGTAGTGCGCTCATCATGGATCAGTAGACAAGACCCTTTTCCTATTAGGGTCGACACTAGTAGGCTCCAAAACCACTCATGGGCCTCCTGCCGGTGCCTTATCATCAAATTATTATTACCATTAGCAATTAACAGGATTGATTGATTAATAACGAGCCCCGGTACAGGATAATAAGATGGTAACAGTAGTAACCGACAACAGACTCGAGTAAAAGCAACCCTAAGCATGCTAGACGAGAACAGGCACAAGCAATGGCTGTAGGTATGGAGGTGGTGGCAATATCATGGCTCAAGGTATCATGTGATGGGTTCGGAGAACAAGCAACGATACATAGGGCTAGCAATAGTAGACAAAAAGATAGTATCGACAACAAGTGTGGAAAGGAACTCGATGATTCATGTGAGTGATAACTTGCCTGGCAGCTCAGTCTCGTACTGGGCTAGGTCCTGAGTAGTGGTGTCGTAAGGCTCGTCGGTACCAACGTCGTCGTCTAATCGAGAAGAAGCAAAACAACAACGAAGGAAGACGGGCAATCAATACATGGCATAGGTGCACAAACATTGGATGATGCATGTCATGTTTAATAGATGCACCAAAATAACTTGCTTGACATGAAACACAAGTTTAAATGGATTCCATATGCAAAGGGGTGCATATGGAAGCCCATGCTTGGAGTTGGATTAATTGTTCTATCACTAAGCATTAGGTGTAGTTGAATTAGTATGATGCATGCATGATGAGGAACAATAAGATAACAAAATTAAATGCAATTGGAATGATAGTTAACAATTTAGAAAAGCATTTATCAAATTTGGAATTTTGTTACTTAAACATGGCACACAAGTAAATGTTGTTATCATCAAGTTAAAGGGTGCAAAACAAAATACAAATTTTATATTTGAAAAGTTTATCAAATTTTTGTTGGATTACATGTTTCACAATTTGAAATTGGACTTTAGATTAATTATTTATGAATTAAACAAAATTAAACAATTTTTAATTGAATTAAACAAGAATTAAATAGTTTAGGCAATTTAAATTGTTCAAACCAGAAAACAAAATTTATATTTGAATGGAGCATTCAAAAAGGTGTGAAAAACATATTTTATTTGTATTATTTGAAAACAGTATGAATTAGTTATGAATTATTTCAATTTGCATTTGAATTATTCAAATTTGAAATTTAAAAGTATTTTGAAAATTCAAAACAGAATACAAATGGAATATTTGGAAAGTTTAGGAAATCTAGATCAAGTTTCATCTAAAGTTTGTGTTTATTGGATTTGTAAATTAAAAGATATTGAATTTAGAAGTTATTATTCAAATCTGTTATTAAAAAAAAAGAATTTGATTTGTGCTGAAAACATTTGTTACGCAGCAGCAGCCTACACGCTGCCACTGCGCAGCGGGCCAGGGGGCCAGCGTGGCCCTGCGCGAGCACACGTGGCCACAGCAGTCACTGACAGCGGGCCAGCAGCTGCGGAAGAAAAGAACCAAAAAAAAGGTGGGCGCTTAGGCCTCGAACCCGCGCCCTGCGCGAATTCAGAAAAGAACGCAGCCACTGCGCTGCTCTGCGGTTGCTTGACAGTATAGGGGTACGTTGCAGGTTATAGTTCAGATAAAACTCTGAACTTTCTGTCGAACAAGCGATTGCTCGCCGTCAGACAGAACCTCGCCGGAGAGGAACACGCTGATCTGCTAGCGTTTGCTCGCGTGGGCGGTGCAGATGGAAGCGCAACGAAGTAAGGGATGGATGCACGCAGGGAGGAGGAGGAGGCGATGCTCACCACCGGAGGAATTTGTCGCGGAGAGGGCCGGTGACGTGGGGTGACGGCAGCTGCTGCGGCGAGGTCGATGATGGCGCCGTCGACGTGGTGCCTCTCCGGGCTCCCTCTGGTGTCCGCGATGTAGAGGAAGGAGAGACGGTGCAGATGCTGCCACCCGTTGCCGATGAAAGGCCCTGCAACGGCGGCGCGAAGTAGAAGTTCAGAAACGCGGCGCGCGGTGGCCGGAGCAGAAGAAGAAGCGCGCGTCGATCTGAGGGTTACCTGGGCGATCCCTGGTGTCCAAGATGGAGAAGGAAGAACGGGGACTCGAGCCCGCGGTTTAGGTAGGGTAGACAGTGGTCACGGCGTCGCCGCGGTGGCCGGATTCAGAGAAAAGTTTCCGGTGAGCTCGCAGCAGAGGAGGAGAACGGCGAGGTGGAAGCGATTTGGTGGCCGCGGCGCGAGGAGAGGAAACCTAGGGCTAGGGTTAGGTACCAGGGTAGGTCTAGGGTAGATATAGGCGCGGCAGGGCTCGCATCGGCCGTCGTTGGAGAATCTGCCGCGGTGGCATCGGTGGATGGCCGCCGTACTGCGAGGAGAAAGAGATCCGGCGATCGCACGGATCTTGAAGCAGCGCGAAGCGGTAAGTGAGCGCGCTAGGCGGGCTGGGCTGCGCGCTGGGATAGGTTAGGTGGGCTTGGGTAGATAGTTGCTGCTGCGCGCGGCTGTTGGTTGTTTTTATTCTTTTCTCCTTCTGTTTTTTTTTTTTTGTAGTTTTGCTTTTGGATAAATTAGATAGGTTTTAACTTAGATAAAAATTTAGAAAAATTTAGATAAGCTTCTTAGGTGAAAAGAAACCACTTGGCACTTTTGGTTTTCAAAATTTCAAAGGTTTGTTTGCTGTTTTGAAATTGAACCAAAATAGTTGAAAATTGCCATAGCAATTAATATTTAGAAAATAAGTTATTTTCAATAGGGTTTCCCCTATGGTTTAGAATGTTTTGAAGAATACCAAATTGTGATCACTTCATGGATTCAAAAATTTGATGATTTGAGAAAAGGATTGAGTTTTAGAATTGATTTGGAAATAAGGGATTAAGGTGATTGATGATTTGAGAATTGTTTTGAGTTTGGGAAAGACTTGGAAATAATTGATTAAATTGAGCAATTGATTTTAGCAACAACTTAAAAGGTGAATTATAATGAGTTGCTTGAAAACAAAAGAGGTTTTTAGTTTGCACTTCTTTATTTGAAAGGTTGTAACAGACAAGTGTGAAAACAGAAGTTGATAACAAGTTTAAATTTCATATGAAAACAATGCAAACAGAAATAAATATGAGGATGATGATATGATGCATTGCTTAAATAAAAACAACAAGTAAAACAACTAAGGGTTTTCATACTTGGATGTTACAAAACGCCCCCCCTTGAAGGAATCGCGCCCCGAGATTCCCTACTGAGAAATGAACAGGTCCGGATACTTCTTGCGAAGATCCTCTTCGGTCTCCCACGTTGCCTCTTTATCAGAATGATGCGACCATTGGACTTTCAAGAACTTGGTGCTCTTGTTTCGAGTCTTACGCTCGGTCTCATCGAGAATACGAATAGGGTGCTCCTCATAAGATAGATCATCTTGCAGCTCAATGGAATCATGATCAACTGCACGATCTGGACCTTTGAAACACTTCTTGAGTTGTGACACGTGGAACACATCGTGCACTTTGGATAGTTTTTCTGGAAGTTCAAGACGATACGCATTCTCTGCACGTCTTGAGAGGATGTTGAAAGGGCCAATGTATCTTGGTGCAAGCTTTCCTTTCACACCAAAACGATGAGTGCCTCTGAGGGGAGTTACACGGAGATATGCCTTATCACCAGGTGCATAGACCATATCCCTGTGCTTGCTATCATAATAGCTCTTCTGACGAGATTGAGCAATCCTGAGATTGTCACGAATGATACGAACTTTCTCCTCGGCTTCCTTAACAATGTCAGGGCCTAAAAGTGAACGTTCACCAGCTCCAGACCAATTGATTGGACTCCTGCATCTGCGACCATACAGTGCCTCAAATGGTGCCATGCCTAGGCTTGCCTGGTAGCTGTTGTTGTAGGAGAATTCAGCATATGGAAGGCAATCCTCCCATTTCATGCCAAAGGAGAGACCACATGCTCTGAGCATATCCTCGAGAATCTGATTGACTCTTTCGACTTGCCCCTGTGACTGAGGGTGATAAGCTGTGCTGAACAGAAGTTTAGTGCCCAATGCTTCTTGAAAGCTTTTCCAGAAATGAGAAGTGAAGATACTTCCACGATCTGAGCTTATTTCCAATGGAACACCATGAAGGGGAACAACCTTTGCTGTGTAGAGCTCTGCTAACTGGCTAGCTGAGATAGTTTCCTTTACAGCATAGAAGTGAGCAACCTTAGTGAGACGATCAATAACAACGAAGATTGCATCGTTGCCCTTTTTGGACTTTGGAAACCCAGTAACGAAGTCCATTTCAATCATGTCCCACTTCCACTCAGGAATTTTCAGAGGTTGGAGTAGACCTGCTGTCTTCTGATGGACTGCCTTAACACGTTGACAAACGTCGCATTCAGAAACGTATTGAGCAATTTCACGTTTCATGCCAGGCCACCAATACAGAGTCTTGAGATCCTGGTACATCTTTGTACTTCCAGGGTGAATGGATAGAGGAGTTTCATGAGCCTCCTTGAGAATGATATCCTTGAGACTTTGAACCTGAGGGACTGCAATGCGTCCCTCGAAGAACACAGTTCCCTTGTCATCAATTGAGAAGGACTTGAACTTATCATTGCCCTCCTTGATGTGATCCACAATCTTCTTGATTTCATTATCACGAAGTTGTCCAGAACGAATCTTGTCCTCGAGAGTTGGGCTGGCTGTCAAGCTAGCCAGGTATCCTTCAGGAACAAGACCAAGGTTCAGCTTCTGGAATTCTTCATGAAGTGGAGGTTGGCTTTCCATGATCATGAGATTATTGCAATAGGATTTGCGACTGAGAGCATCGGCCATAACATTAGCCTTGCCTGGAGTGTAAGAAATAGTGAGATCAAAGTCTTTAATCTTCTCAATCCATCTCCTTTGCCTGAGGTTCAGATCTGGCTGAGTGAAGATGTATTTCAGACTCTTGTGATCGGAAAAGATTTCAGTTTTGTTACCCAACAAGTATTGTCTCCATTTCTTGAGGGCAAACACAACTGCTGCAAGTTCAAGATCATGAGTGGGATAGTTTTGCTCATGTGGGTTCAACTGACGTGAAGCATAAGCCACAACTTGACGTTCTTGCATAAGAACTGCTCCTAGGCCTTGGAGAGATGCATCACAGAATATCTGGAAAGGTTTGGTGGTGTCGGGGCCAACTAGAACAGGTGTGGAAGTGAGTTTAGTCTTGAGGAGGTTGAAACTCTCATCACATTGTGGAGTCCAAACGAACTTTTTGTCCTTCTTTGTGAGATCAGTGAGAGGTTTAGCAATCTTGGAAAAGTTTTGGCCGAAACGACGGCAATAGCTAGCCAAGCCAAGAAAGCTTCTGACTTGCTTCACCGTCTTAGGGGGTTTCCAATCAACAATTGCCTTAACCTTTTCAGGATCAATGGCAATGCCTTTGGCAGAGATGATATGACCAAGATATGCAACTTCTGGAATCCAGAACTCACATTTGGAAAACTTGGCATACAGACGATGCTCGCGAAGTTTCATGAGAGTGAGACGAAGGTGTTCTCCATGCTCTTCCTCGGATTTGGAGTAGACTAGAATGTCATCAAGATATACCACAACGAACTTGTCGAGGTATTCATGGAAGACAGAATTCATGAGTCTTGAGAAGGTCGCCGGTGCATTGGTGAGACCAAAGGACATGACGGTGTATTCATATAGACCGTACCGAGTGGTAAAAGCTGTCTTAGGAATATCTTCCTTTCTGATCTTTATCTGATGGTAACCCATCCTCAAGTCCAACTTTGAGAATATTGAGGCTCCAGCAAGTTGATCAAAAAGATCATCGATACGAGGAAGTGGATACTTGTTCTTGATGGTTTTCTCGTTGAGAGGACGATAGTCAACCACGAGTCTTTTTGTTTGATCCTTCTTGGCAACAAACAGAGTTGGGCAACCCCAAGCGGAGGAACTAGGCTGAATGAAACCTTTGTCCATATACATATCGATTTGCTCCTTCAACAATTTCAGTTCAGGAGGAGCTATCTTATATGGATGCTTAGAGATTGGAGCAGTACCTGGCTCAAGCTCGATCACGAACTCAACTGCTCTGTCCGGAGGCATCCCTGGCAACTCTTCTGGAAAGACGTCAGGGAATTCACAAACCACCGGAACATTTTCTATTGCAGGAAGGGGTTTGGCATCGAGGCTGAACAGCTGAACAGAAGTTGATCCATATGGAGAATAGACTATCTGGCCTGAAGTGTGGGAGAGAGTTATTGACTTTTGAGCACAGTCAATTTTAGCTTTGTGGGTCTTCAACCAATCCATACCCAGAATGACATCAATGTCAGAATTTCCCAGCAACATGAGTGAAGCAAGGAATACACGACCTCCAATTAGGATCTGATTGTCCATGCTTATCTTGGAAGTAATCATTTTATTTCCCGGAGAGTGCACATAGATTTGATTGCTTAGCGGAACCAGAGCTAAATTGTACGTTGTAGCAAAGATCTTTGACACAAATGAATGCGATGCTCCAGTATCAAACAACACTTTAGCTGGAATAGAGTTTACGGGTAATATACCGAGAACGACGTCAGCAGCCTCTTCGGCTTTGTCGGCCTTGATATGGTTCACCCTCGCGTTCCTCCCGACAGGCCTATTGTTGGAGTTGAAGGCTTTAGCCGGAGGAGCACGAACCATAGCCTGGTTGGTGTTGGGGCGAGGAGGTAGGGGTAGCTGCTTCTGAGTGCACTTATCAGCATAATGTCCAGTCTCCTTGCACTTGTAGCAAGTGACGATACGAGAAGGACCTGGCCTTGGCTGCCCCATCGGGAACCTCTGACCCTGCATCTGAGATGGGTTGGGTGGGCGGGGACCAAAGCCTGGAGAAGCTTGGGCATTTGGAGCCCGAGTGACAGCACCATTTGGCACCCAGATGCGGCGCTTCTGCGGAGGGGTGGTCATGTTGGAGGAGGAACCACCCTCACGCGAGTGCTTGCGGGACTCTTCGAACGCCTTGCGCCCATTCTCCTCATTGAGCGCGGTGTTCACAAGCTCGACGAAGTCCTTGCACTTGATGTTTGTGAGAGCGTACTTCAGTTCCGGGTTAAAACCTCGGCGGAACCTTGCCATCTTCTTGGCTTCGGTGGACACTTCGTCACCAGCGTACCGAGCGAGACGATTGAACTCGTTCTGGTAGCCGAGAACGTCCAGCTTGCCCTGTCTGAGAGAGCAGAATTCCTCACGCATCCTTTCCATGAGACCATCCGGGATGTGGTGCTTCAGGAAGGCATCTCTGAAACATCCCCAGTTGATAGGAAAACCAGCCCTCATGGCCTGGTAGTTCTCCCACCAAGTAGCTGCCTGACCCTTCAGTAGGTAGGTGGCGTACTTGACCTTATCCTCTTCAGCAACATGAGCTATCTCCAGAGCTCTTGCCACGTCACGGATCCAGTCATCAGCATCCAGGGGCTCACGTGTTGCCACGAAAGCTTTTGGGCCCAAGCTGAGGAAGTCCTTGATGGTGACCCTTGGAGCATTCTGGTTGTGTTGCTGGTTAGCCTGGATCTGGGCCATCTGTGTCACCACTTGGGTCATCTGAGCCAACAGCTCCCCCATTGGTGGTGGCGGAGGCGGGTTGTTCCTGGTTGGAGGCATCCTGAACAGAAATTCATTTTAGCACAACAACAGAAAAGGATAAACTTGGTAACCGAAAGATAGATTATTCCGACGCACGAATAGATAACCAACAGGTACATCATCACATGTTCAAATACATCAGAATATCCAACAGACCAATACATGGTTCGAAAACGAAAGGATAAACTAGACACAGCTAGTAATGGATACAACGGTACTCCCATGCTCATCACGCAGGACGGCGGTGAGTAGTACGACGAGAGATACGGTGAGGAGGAATCCCACGGAAGTAGGTATCACGACGATCCATGTAGATAGGAACTGCTCTGAGAGCAACTCTCGGTGTCGTGAAGTAGGAAGCGTCGTATCCCTGTGCTCCAAAGCGTGGAATCCCTGTGTAACCAGCTCCGAGGTCGAGAAGTGGGCCTCTGATCGGCTCGTAACCTCCAGCATCTGGCAACGGAAGACCAGCTGGCTGAACGACACGTGCGAAGCGCTCGTCTCCAACAAAGTCTGTGGTGTACGTCGCCAGACGAGTGAGAGCAAGGCGGAGCTGCTCCCTGACTGAGGCTAACTCCTGAGAAAGTGCGGAAGCAACGGCATCACTGTGACTAGCGAACTGGGCAGTGACCTGGAGCCTGGAGCTATCAGTCTCGTAGGTATCCATGTCGCGGTGGATAGTGAAGTGAGCTCCCGCTGCCGTGATGTAACCACGGGGGATGTGACGAAAACTGGACTTATCAAACCCCCAGTAGTCAGCACGGAGAACGGTGACACTCACGTACGCTGCCTGCTGCACTGCCATATCCACTGTGGACCCTACTGCCTCGTACTGGTGTGCAATGCTCCTGCCATCATCCGACAGAATGTAGACGATAGCCCGGTAGCAAGTCTGGTCACACTCTCGCTGGTGCTCGTAGACCTGGTACTCTGGTGCCCAACGGAACCCCAGAAAGGTAACCATGTCTCTCAGCAACTCCGGAAAACCGGCGGTGCTCTCACAGCGAGTCATGCGAACCACCTGCGGGTAGTAGTTGAGACCCATCTGCAGATTATTTGGAAGGTTTGGTTAGACTCCGGTAGATGAAAAAGGATGTGGAAAACAACAACAAGGTTCAACGGACGATAATGATGTTGAAAAGAACATGATATCGAAGCAACATCGGGAAAACGAGACCAAAAGTCCTGAGGTACTACAGAGAACCCAAAACACGTGAAATCCTAACTTGAAAGTTTAGGTGAGAACAGAAAACAACGTTTCACTTCCTTACCAGAAAAGGGTGGGTGGGTGGGGAAAGAAGAAAAATGGCAGAATTCCTACTCTCACGTTTCATTTTTCCTGTATAGCTACAAAATAGTTTCTAGACTCAACTGCGACCAGTAAAAAGGGATCCTACAGGCAGACAGGCTCTGATACCATTTGTCGCACCCTGGGTTTCTAGAGGATACTCTCCGCACGAACTGGAAGTCAGGTGCTTGGATTATGGGGCATACATGCTCCCACGTCCCAGCTTCCTGGTAGGCCTGCGCTTAGGCGCGACAACACAAGCCCTGCTTCCACCGTCGAAGTAAACTATCCGCTAGGAACCTAAAGGCACTACTGTCGACGTACTTCATAATCAAACACGCACGGTACGTCAACAGTTTGGTACGAATGATAGCACAGAATGTCTCTAAGACACAAAAGAATGAAATAAGTGCAACTGGCCTTCACTAAGGCAGAAAAATATCGAATACAGTCATCCAGAGGACACATGTCCCAACATATCATCCATTACAACAGCGGAAGCAATCAAAGGGGTCTGAGTACAGACAAATCCATGGCTTAAGAAGCCTGAGAACATAAAGAAAAGCGAAGCCCATCCACGAAGGTCTGGATCCTGCCCTGGTCCAGCTAACTACTCGTCTGCAGCGTCGTCGAACTCCACAAAGTAGCCATCCTGGGAAGCATCGTAGTCGTAGTAGTACTCTGCGTAAACCACAGCCCCAACGGGGTCAGTACATCCAAGTACTGGCAAGCAAGACTCACAGTTCATCAAGGAGTTACCCGTCAACACAAGCTTTGATGCTTGGGATCAACGGAAGAAAGGGGTGATATAAAGGTTGCTGCTGGCTGCTCTAACCAACTACAGAATATAACTACAAGTTCCGGCTAACAGAAAAGATAAGATCGAGGTTTGTAACCAACTGAAAGATAACTTCAACCAAACCCATCCTGGATCTCGCCCCTTATCCAAAGAAGCAATCCGAGGATAACTCACACAGTTGTGATAAGGTGAATCAAGTTATTTGTGTGAATAACCTATTACTAGTCAGGTTATTAATCATTGGGTGAAACATGATTGATCATTATGTTGAAGTTGTCCTGAGTACTTGTTAGCCAGTACTTTCACCAAGTAATCCATAACCGCGGAAAACACGGCTTCTCGAGAAGATTAGCCCTGCAGGGTTGCACCAATTTGGCCGTACACTCATGAATATCCCGCCAGATGGGATGCCTCCCACCAAGCGGGGCACTCAACACAACCGACCATTCCTCGCATCAAGCCCAAAGAACCTTGGGCGCACGGCTAATCAAGCCCAGAAGAAAATGGACCATCATAGCACTCTAAGACCGTGTCCCCCTATATGCCGACTACGAAAGTTCCACCCTGCGCTGGGCTCGCAAAAACATGCATGCGGCAAATGGAAAACACGAACTAAATGAGGCGATTTGGACGAGATGCGAATCAGGTCAAGTTGAGGGGGGCGCCCATACTCGCTTCCCAAATGCGGGTAGTGCGCTCATCATGGATCAGTAGACAAGACCCTTTTCCTATTAGGGTCGACACTAGCAGGCTCCAAAACCACTCATGGGCCTCCTGCCGGTGCCTTATCATCAAATTATTATTACCATTAGCAATTAACAGGATTGATTGATTAATAACGAGCCCCGGTACAGGATAATAAGATGGTAACAGTAGTAACCGACAACAGACTCGAGTAAAAGCAACCCTAAGCATGCTAGACGAGAACAGGCACAAGCAATGGCTGTAGGTATGGAGGTGGTGGCAATATCATGGCTCAAGGTATCATGTGATGGGTTCGGAGAACAAGCAACGATACATAGGGCTAGCAATAGTAGACAAAAAGATAGTATCGACAACAAGTGTGGAAAGGAACTCGATGATTCATGTGAGTGATAACTTGCCTGGCAGCTCAGTCTCGTACTGGGCTAGGTCCTGAGTAGTGGTGTCGTAAGGCTCGTCGGTACCAACGTCGTCGTCTAATCGAGAAGAAGCAAAACAACAACGAAGGAAGACGGGCAATCAATACATGGCATAGGTGCACAAACATTGGATGATGCATGTCATGTTTAATAGATGCACCAAAATAACTTGCTTGACATGAAACACAAGTTTAAATGGATTCCATATGCAAAGGGGTGCATATGGAAGCCCATGCTTGGAGTTGGATTAATTGTTCTATCACTAAGCATTAGGTGTAGTTGAATTAGTATGATGCATGCATGATGAGGAACAATAAGATAACAAAATTAAATGCAATTGGAATGATAGTTAACAATTTAGAAAAGCATTTATCAAATTTGGAATTTTGTTACTTAAACATGGCACACAAGTAAATGTTGTTATCATCAAGTTAAAGGGTGCAAAACAAAATACAAATTTTATATTTGAAAAGTTTATCAAATTTTTGTTGGATTACATGTTTCACAATTTGAAATTGGACTTTAGATTAATTATTTATGAATTAAACAAAATTAAACAATTTTTAATTGAATTAAACAAGAATTAAATAGTTTAGGCAATTTAAATTGTTCAAACCAGAAAACAAAATTTATATTTGAATGGAGCATTCAAAAAGGTGTGAAAAACATATTTTATTTGTATTATTTGAAAACAGTATGAATTAGTTATGAATTATTTCAATTTGCATTTGAATTATTCAAATTTGAAATTTAAAAGTATTTTGAAAATTCAAAACAGAATACAAATGGAATATTTGGAAAGTTTAGGAAATCTAGATCAAGTTTCATCTAAAGTTTGTGTTTATTGGATTTGTAAATTAAAAGATATTGAATTTAGAAGTTATTATTCAAATCTGTTATTAAAAAAAAAGAATTTGATTTGTGCTGAAAACATTTGTTACGCAGCAGCAGCCTACACGCTGCCACTGCGCAGCGGGCCAGGGGGCCAGCGTGGCCCTGCGCGAGCACACGTGGCCACAGCAGTCACTGACAGCGGGCCAGCAGCTGCGGAAGAAAAGAACCAAAAAAAAGGTGGGCGCTTAGGCCTCGAACCCGCGCCCTGCGCGAATTCAGAAAAGAACGCAGCCACTGCGCTGCTCTGCGGTTGCTTGACAGTATAGGGGTACGTTGCAGGTTATAGTTCAGATAAAACTCTGAACTTTCTGTCGAACAAGCGATTGCTCGCCGTCAGACAGAACCTCGCCGGAGAGGAACACGCTGATCTGCTAGCGTTTGCTCGCGTGGGCGGTGCAGATGGAAGCGCAACGAAGTAAGGGATGGATGCACGCAGGGAGGAGGAGGAGGCGATGCTCACCACCGGAGGAATTTGTCGCGGAGAGGGCCGGTGACGTGGGGTGACGGCAGCTGCTGCGGCGAGGTCGATGATGGCGCCGTCGACGTGGTGCCTCTCCGGGCTCCCTCTGGTGTCCGCGATGTAGAGGAAGGAGAGACGGTGCAGATGCTGCCACCCGTTGCCGATGAAAGGCCCTGCAACGGCGGCGCGAAGTAGAAGTTCAGAAACGCGGCGCGCGGTGGCCGGAGCAGAAGAAGAAGCGCGCGTCGATCTGAGGGTTACCTGGGCGATCCCTGGTGTCCAAGATGGAGAAGGAAGAACGGGGACTCGAGCCCGCGGTTTAGGTAGGGTAGACAGTGGTCACGGCGTCGCCGCGGTGGCCGGATTCAGAGAAAAGTTTCCGGTGAGCTCGCAGCAGAGGAGGAGAACGGCGAGGTGGAAGCGATTTGGTGGCCGCGGCGCGAGGAGAGGAAACCTAGGGCTAGGGTTAGGTACCAGGGTAGGTCTAGGGTAGATATAGGCGCGGCAGGGCTCGCATCGGCCGTCGTTGGAGAATCTGCCGCGGTGGCATCGGTGGATGGCCGCCGTACTGCGAGGAGAAAGAGATCCGGCGATCGCACGGATCTTGAAGCAGCGCGAAGCGGTAAGTGAGCGCGCTAGGCGGGCTGGGCTGCGCGCTGGGATAGGTTAGGTGGGCTTGGGTAGATAGTTGCTGCTGCGCGCGGCTGTTGGTTGTTTTTATTCTTTTCTCCTTCTGTTTTTTTTTTTTTGTAGTTTTGCTTTTGGATAAATTAGATAGGTTTTAACTTAGATAAAAATTTAGAAAAATTTAGATAAGCTTCTTAGGTGAAAAGAAACCACTTGGCACTTTTGGTTTTCAAAATTTCAAAGGTTTGTTTGCTGTTTTGAAATTGAACCAAAATAGTTGAAAATTGCCATAGCAATTAATATTTAGAAAATAAGTTATTTTCAATAGGGTTTCCCCTATGGTTTAGAATGTTTTGAAGAATACCAAATTGTGATCACTTCATGGATTCAAAAATTTGATGATTTGAGAAAAGGATTGAGTTTTAGAATTGATTTGGAAATAAGGGATTAAGGTGATTGATGATTTGAGAATTGTTTTGAGTTTGGGAAAGACTTGGAAATAATTGATTAAATTGAGCAATTGATTTTAGCAACAACTTAAAAGGTGAATTATAATGAGTTGCTTGAAAACAAAAGAGGTTTTTAGTTTGCACTTCTTTATTTGAAAGGTTGTAACAGACAAGTGTGAAAACAGAAGTTGATAACAAGTTTAAATTTCATATCAAAACAATGCAAACAGAAATAAATATGAGGATGATGATATGATGCATTGCTTAAATAAAAACAACAAGTAAAACAACTAAGGGTTTTCATACTTGGATGTTACATACGGCCTTCTCTACCACTCGCGCACACACTCACTCACTCACCCCAGACCCAACCATGAGCTGGAGAAACCCCCACTAGTCTAGATCGCCGGAGGAACACCGCGGCCACCACAGACAGTCGAGGTGGGTAGCGCACGCCAGAGGCCACCCCAGCCCTTCCTTTCACTCCCATCGTGTTCCCCACCCTCCGTGGATCGAGCCTGACTTCTTCTCGTGGTTCCTCGTTTGCAGGAGCACTGGAGAGCTCGTCGGAGCCGCCGCGGGACACCTGCACCGCGCCGTTGATTGGAGCTGCCTCACGCCACGATCTCAGCGTCCCTGCACAACCCTGAGCCCCTGTGACTTCCTCGACCACTCGCCACCCGTCTGCAACCCCTCTAGGTGAGCAATCGCTTCCTAGTTCGCCGCCGGCCGCGCGCGATTCAGTCGGGAGAGAAAAGAGAGAGAGAGGAAGAGGACGATGGCCGTGCGCCGTTGATCGCGAGATCAACGACCACGTTTAAACCGCGAAGAGGTACGCGCACGCCACGTGTCATGGAAGCGAGGTGGGCCGCAGAGCGCTAGCGGGCCGCGCGCCCGTGTGTTCCTCGGCACGTGGACAGATTTCTTTTTCCTTTTTGTAAATGAACTGAATCTGCCACTTTGCTTTAATCATGTTAAAAATTGATAAGCTCAAAAATAAAATCAACCAAAATTACCTGAGGTGGATGAACAAATACTTGAACGATTGCAACTTGCAGAACTGGTTTTGAACCTTGTTTGAGCAAATGAAAAATGATGAACTACACACTGTATGTTAGGACAAAAATGCAATAACTTTTGCTTGCAATGTTGAAAATGTGCAAACTAAAATTCCTTGAGTAGCCCTTGACTAGATCTACCAGTAGAACTTGACCTCACTTCAAGGTGAGTTACCATTTGGAAATAGCATCCACTTTGGTAAATGTTCAGTAGCATGTTCTGTGATTTTTAGGATTTATTTTACAACACTTTTTTAGGTGAATTCAATTGGATCTGTTAGATAATGGATAAGTCTATGATATCCTATCTTTGTGTGATTTTTGGAGATATAGATTTATTTTGGCAACAGATCTAAGAATTTATACTTTTCTATTAAAAATAAAATGTGTAGATTTGAGTTTAGAATAATTGCTTGCTAGTGTAGATGTGTTTTCTAGCACGTTTAAATGTTGTGTTTAGTGTTATCATGTTGTTTTCTCACAGATCTACCATTTTAGAAAGTTTATGCATGTTTAGGATTTGTTTGGAAACTAGTATGAGCATAGGATTAATATCTAGTTTTATTTTTATCTTGTGAATGGAAATGCTTAGCTAGATTTTTGTCCAAGTTATTATGAGTGTTTTCATATGGATCCAGTACCATTTTGGTACTGGTTAGTACTTGTTTTCATCTGTGTTAGGATACATTTTATTCTTTAGGGATTGATGGCTAGGTTGAGACTCCAAGTGCAGAGTGTGTAGCTAGTGGCAAGCCTTCTTCCCCACGAGGGTGTCTCGAGGGTTTATATTGAACTCTTGGGGAGCCAGTATTTCAGCAGTTGTCTTCCAGGATCCTGCAAACAAGTAGAGAATTTTGTGCCCTCAACCTCACCAAGTGGTTGTCAAGCACAAGGTGTGAGACTTCTAAATTGCAATGCAAAACTGAAAGTAAATGTGCAATAATTAAATCTACTACTAAATGCAAATGAGAAAATAAATATGCAATGGATTGTTTTTGTATTTTTATGATGCAAGTGGTGATGGAGATAATGTAAATTTGAATTGGAGATGCAAGTAAAGTAAAGTGCAAGTAAAGTAAATTGCAACAAAGTAACTAGAGTGTTTTCTTATATTTAAAATAGGACCGGGGTTCATGGTTTCACACTTGCATTCTCTCAAATAAAGTGGTGGACAGTGGATATAAAGAATTACATGTGAGATTACAATAACATGTTTAACATTGAGTACTTTCATATGGGCATCACGTCCTAGCATAGAGATCTCTACGGTCATATTGATCCCTCTTATACTCCACCAAGATGCGAAATAAATCATAACACCTCGATAATTAAGGAAAAACCAGAGTATAGCTTTAAGCAATGTGACATGAAGTTGAAGTAAGAACTTGCTAGATCTAGTCATGGAGATTGATTAGTGTCACTTCAAATACCCGGTAACAAGGTACTCCTTTTTATCCCTAGTGAGGTAACTAAGAAAGGTTTAACAAAACCTAAGTGGATCACTGAACTTCTGTCACTTTCACAGCACTAGCCACCCCCCGTTACTCCAACTAATGCACCCATCACCCCACACACGCTCTCAAGAACTAGATTGATCAAAGCTAGCAAATAAGAACGGGGTACATAAGATACATCTACTCAAATAACTCAAGAGAAACAATTGCAATCTCAGATTCAATAACTCATAGAAAAGATCCACCACATAGGAATTACAACGGTGCCCGTAATCATGTGAGGCAGCTCATACGGATCTAATTAGTGAAGCACATAGAGAGAGAGATACAAGTGCCACTTCCACAAACCCATAGCCCTGGGGTGGACTACTCCCTCTTCATGGAGATGTCGATGGAGATGACGTTGGAGGGGTAGGAGATCACACCGGCGGCGCCCCGCCGGAGTTTTCCCCTCCAATCTAGAACTCCAGGTCTCTGTTTCGGTGTTTCGGCGGCGCTCTCCTCCGTAAGGGTACGGGGGACCCTTTTTATAGTCGGTTTTAGGTCAAGACGGAGTCGGTAAGTCGAAGATGGAAGGAATTGGGGCCCCATGGGCCAAAAGGGGGCCTCTCACGCGGCCAAGGAATCTGGCCGTGTGGAGGGTCCTCTTTTGGGCCTCCTTGCCCAATTCTCGTGGATCCTTCGCCCGCAAGTCTTCTCCTTCCAAGAAAATGACCCCCGCAGATTTTCAGGTGATTTCGCGGAAGTTTGCCCCCTGAAACGTCAAAAATATAGAAAACGGGGTTTCTGACAGGCAGGGTTAATTCCATAAAAGTTGGGGGACTTTGTAATTTAACCCCAAAATACTATAAAACATTGAATTATACCCTTATATGATGCAATATGTAATAGAAAACCATGTGAAAATATGCAAAATTCATCTATGCATTTTACATCCATCAACATCCCCAAGCTTAACCCATGCTCGTCCTCGAGTATGAAGGTGATAAAACTAACGTGGGTTTTTCATATTGAAACAATCATGGGATATCAAGGAGGATTATTCATGCTACATATAATCAAATGATTAATGCTAGAAATGAGTAGCAATATACAATTCATGTTGTAAGAAATATCAAATATGCAAGCAAAGATGCTTCATGAAAGTTCACAAAGTGTATAATGAAATAAAAGCACTATGGACCAAATGCATACACAAAATGAAAAATAAAATCCTATATTGGTCAAAGAATAGCATAACGGAGAATAGAAAGTATGGTGGACACTTTGGAGAAAATTGAGTAGAGGTAAAACATGATCAAGTTTTATTTAGCCTCTAAATTATTCAACTAAAATTACTAATTGAAATGTGGTATCCATTGATCTAGGAATCTCATTTCCCCTTTATCACTAGCATCTTAAAATTGTGAGTATTGAAGTAATGAGAATGACAAGGTGGTTGAAAGCCTCATGCCCCGTGAGTGTGAAAACCTACTCCATGATTACTCAAGTTAAGATTCCTAATAAGCTTTGTACAATCATAATAAGTATTAATGACATCATAGAGAACCGCAAAGAGGTACCGCTTTCCCCATGACATGGAAACAAGCCCATGTTACAATGACAAGATGAACAAACGGAGTAGACTCATCATCCTTTTTATTTTCATTCACTATTATGCATAGCTTCTTATTTTATTATAGGATGTGTTGTAGAGTCACTCAAGCTGTAAGTAAATTTCCACCATGATAAAGCATGGCTTGGGTTAGCGGCCCAATGCGTTTCTCTAGTCATATAGATACTTACTCATCAAAACTTACTATTCCTCTATTTCATTTCGGCATGGCAGGAGTCCAAAAACAAAAGTACATGATATCAACCAAATGTAATTTTTTTTGTGCAATGTTGAAAGCTTTCCGGTGATACACGTTTATAGCTAGCTCCCAACCACACACTTGTCAAACGCAAAACTTGTGGGTCCCATTATTGGGTCATGTTTATTAGATGCATAAAAAGTAAAGTGTGCCTTCAAAAGTTCGTGAGAGTCCTATCCCAAGTTCAACCCATGACAATTAATAAAGTGAATATATTAATTTAGAACATAAATAACAAAATTACATGGTGAACAAACTCGGAATAGCAATGAAGCTAATGGGAAGATATGGTGGACTCACTAGAAATACTTGGCTAAGGAGTGTTGGAAACAAGTTTTTACTTGTTGGAATTTTTAAATTTTTGGGCTAGCAAGAGGGAGATAGTTGACCAGCTACTATGCATGCATATGTCCATAGAACTACTCATTTCATGACAAACTAAATAAACCAGCAATTAACATCAATGACATGAATAAGAGATAGCTCAAGACAACATTATTGCAAATTTCTACACATAAAAAGCCTATAAATCATGCAAACATATATAGCTCTTCAAATCAACCATGGCATCCCTATTCCAAGTCATAATACTAGCATCCAATACATTCCAACCCCAAACTACAGTAGCTCAATCTCATATAAAATGATGGTGGTGGTCTTATCAAAACAAAAATAAAAACAAAAACTAGACGCTTCAAGTCTCTACGATAAATGCTTTGCTTAGAAAAACAGAAAGTAGACGTGTGCTAACCAAAAGAGTGTAGCTCCAGTGGGGTGTTCATCACATCCCCAAGCTTATGGCTTTCACCATTCTTGGATGTCTTGAGGCGCAGCTTCTCTATTCCCTGTGAAAAAACTTCACAAAACATGTTTCTCCCATTCTTTTTCTGTGGGGTGAGATTAGCAAGGACAAACAAATCACATGCTTGTTGTGCAAAATTCCAAATCAAATGTTCCAATAGATAGACAATAAGGTTCATTATGTTGTATGTTCACTCTCTTGCTTGAAATAATCATGGGAATTCGATTCCCAAGCCCAAAGAGTGCATAAAACAAAAGAAGGCAGAATCTGTCCACAAAAGCAGCAGCAGCAAAACGAACGTTTTTCCCTAAGCTATACTCGTCAAAAAATTAAGAAAATTTTTGTGCTTACAGAGGAAGAAAATTTTCAGAACATACTAAAAAATTAGTTCAATCGGACATACGAATAAAAAACGTAAAATCATACAGTGAGCAGACTCATGCTGAAACAGAAATTTCATGCACTAGGATAGCAACTTATAAATCCAAATGGGTTTGACTTGACTCTTTATTGAAAACTCCAGAATTAAAACAAAAAAAAACTAATCTCTTGAGACAGCAAGAGAACACTAGGAAAATCCAAACAAAAACAACCGGGTTGCCTCCCGTAAAGCGCTTTCTTTATAGCCATATAGCTAGGCTTTACTTACTTGATAACCAAGAGGGATAAAGCTCATGAGGGAGCTTGTTCTTCAGCGTGCCCCTCTTCCTTGGGAAGTGCTCCATGATTTTCTTGTGAGGGAACTGAAACTTGACATTCCCTTCCTTGGAGTCTATGATTTCACCTGTAGTACGAAGAAAAGGTCTACCCAAAATAATAGGACTAGGGGATTTATCCCCCATATCCATAATAATGAAATCAACGGGTACGAAAGTCATGTGCAATTCAATCATAACATCTTTTGCTTGTCCTACAGCATGTTTAGTAGAGTTATCAGCAAGGACAAATTCACTTGAGCACTTTTCTAAATTTTCTAGTTCTAGCAATTCATATAATTCTTTAGAGAGTACCGATACACTAGAACCTAGATCTAACATAGCATGGTGAATTTCTTTTCCAATTGAAACTAGCACCTTGGGGATCCATGCATCCCCAATCTTAGGAGGTATCATGGCCTCATTCTTGTACCTAGCAATTATTTCTTGCAAGACATGATTAGCAATATAAGATCCAAAGCCAGGTTGATTAACATTTATAGTGGGATCACTAGCAAATTTTTGTAGAGTAGCAATAAGTTCATGCAAGCTGCTTTTTTCTAAATCAAGCAATGGATCCTTAATTTCAGTAAGCATCATAATTTCCTCTACTTTTCCTTTTCTATTATGCATATTAAAAATCTCATAGCGATCATCAAAAATATCCTCGGGTACTTCAGCCTTTTTTAAGCTCTCTTTAATTTTAACCTCTAAGAGCAAACTTTCAAGCAAAACATGGGTATTTGCAGCATTAGTACTAGTAAAAGATCCCCCACATTCATTATCTAAAAAGGCTCTAGAAGTTTCATAAAGTCCCTTATAAAACATATGCATAAGTATCCAATCTCTAAAGCCATGCCCTATTCCATATGCTCTACTTCTAAATCTCTCCCGTGCTTGTATCATTGATTCATCTTTTTCTTGTTTAAAGGTAATGAGCAATTGTTTAACATTGTAATTCTTTTCAGCATGACAAAACCTTTCAATAAATGCAGCCCTTAAGTTGAACCAAGTAGTAAAATTGCTAGGAGGCCATCTTAATATCCAATCTAATGCTTTGCCTCCTAGTGAGTAGGGAAAGAGTTTAAATTTAGTAGTGTTGATGTTTGCATGATTCAAGTTCAAAGTTTTACATCTTTCATCAAATTTCTTAAGATGGAACAAAGGGTCTTCTTTAGGCTTTCCATATAAACGAGATTCATAAATCATTTTAATAACACTAGGATCTACCTCTAATTTTGCAACGGGAATATTTAGCTCTTGAGGGAAATTCCTAACACTGGATGGCCAATAAGTTCTCTGCTCCATTTTCCAAGTTTTTATGTAGTTTTTAATTTTTTATGCAAAACTGAAAAGTAAGTAACTAGGAAAATTCGAAATACTAAAATAAAGTAGATAACTAAATGCAAAACTAAAATGCAAACTAAAATAAAATATGCAAGAGAAAAAAAAACAAGAACAAAAACAAAAACAAGACAAGAAACAAAACAATCTACTTGAAAGAAGGTATAGATAGAAAGGACGGTACTCACGTAGGTGCAACCTCCCCAAGCTTAGGTGTTTGCACACATTGTTGGTGATGAAAACTTATTGTGAGCTCCCTTGGACAACTCCTTCACCTATGTCTCCCCGGCAACGGCGCCAGAAAAACGCTTGATGGCTAGGTTGAGACTCCAAGTGCAGACTGTGAAGCTAGTGGCAAGCCTTCTTCCCCACGAGGGTGACTCGAGGGTTTATATCGAACTCTTGGGGAACCAGTATTTCAGCAGTTGTCTTCCAAGCTTCCTCCAGGATCCTGCAAACAAGTAGAGAATTTTGTGCCCTCAACCTCACCAAGTGGTTGTCAAGCACAAGGTGTGAGACTTCTAAATTGCTATGCAAAACTGAAAGTAAATGTGCAATAATTAAATCTACTACTAAATGCAAATGAGAAAATAAATATGCAATGGATTGTTTTTGTATTTTTATGATGCAAGTGGTGATGGAGATAATGTAAATTCGAATTGGAGATGCAAGTAAAGTAAAGTGCAAGTAAAGTAAATTGCAGCAAAGTAACTAGAGTGTTTTCTTATATTTAAAATAGGACCGGGGTTCATGGTTTCACACTTGCATTCTCTCAAATAAAGTGGTGGACAGTGGATATAAAGAATTACATGTGAGATTACAATAACATGTTTAACATTGAGTACTTTCATATGGGCATCACTTCCTAGCATAGAGATCTCTACGGTCATATTGATCCCTCTTATACTCCACCAAGATGCGAAATAAATCATAACACCTCGATAATTAAGGAAAAACCAGAGTATAGCTTTAAGCAATGTGACATGAAGTTGAAGTAAGAACTTGCTAGATCTAGTCATGGAGATTGATTAGTGTCACTTCAAATCCCCGGTAACAAGGTACTCCTTTTTATCCCTAGTGAGGTAACTAAGAAAGGTTTAACAAAACCTAAGTGGATCGCTGAACTTCTGTCACTTTCACAGCACTAGCCACCCCCGTTACTCCAACTAATGCACCCATCACCCCACACACGCTCTCAAGAACTAGATCGATCAAAGCTAGCAAATAAGAACAGGGTACATAAGATACATCTACTCAAATAACTCAAGAGAAACAATTGCAATCTCAGATTCAATAACTCATAGAAAACATCCACCACATAGGAATTACAACGGTGCCCGTAATCATGTGAGGCAGCTCATACGGATCTAATTAGTGAAGCACATAGAGAGAGATATACAAGTGCTACTTCCACAAACCCATAGCCCTGGGGTGGACTACTCCCTCTTCATGGAGATGTCGATGGAGGGGTAGGAGATCACACCGGCGGCGCCCCGCCGGAGTTTTCCCCTCCAATCTGGAACTCCAGGTCTCTGTTTTGGTGTTTCGGTGTTTCGGCGGGTATCTCCTCCGTAAGGGTACGGGGGACCCTTTTTATAGTCGGTTTTAGGTCAAGACGGAGTCGGTAAGTCGAAGATGGAAGGAATTGGGGCCACCGGGGCCAAAAGGGGGACTCTCATGCGGCGAAGGAATCTGGCCGCGTGGAGGGTCCTCTTTTGGGCCTCCTTGCCCAATTCTCGTGGATCCTTCGCCCGCAAGTCTTCTCCTTCCAAGAAAATGACCCCCGCAGATTTTCAGGTGATTTTGCGGAAGTTTGCCCCCTGAAACGTCAAAAATATAGAAAACGGGGTTTCTGACAGGCAGGGTTAATTCCATAAAAGTTGGGGGACTTTGTAATTTAACCCCAAAATACTATAAAACATTGAATTATACCCTTATATGATGCAATATGTAATAGAAAACCATGTGAAAATATGCAAAATTCATCTATGCATTTTACATGCATCAGGGATGCATGTGTAGAGTTAATATTTATTTCTCATAGTATTGTTTTCACAAGAAACTTTTGTAGTATTTTTACTTAGGAATATTTTGTTTTCCACAAGTTGGACCAGAGGCTAAATACCTCTTAAATGACATGGAAAACTTAGTGGAACACCCACTGGTTCCATCTCATTTGGTTGAGAAATGACTTATCTCAACCATAGTAGTTGTAGTAATAGTAATGAATATTAGTATTTTTGAGTGTATGCTTGTGTAGATTTGTTTTGTGAACTTGTGTGTTATTTATGTGTGTGCATTCCTTTATGTATGTTATAGTTGAGTGTCATTGCTTGCTTGGTATGGTTTTGATTGAGTGTCATTACTTTTATTTTACGACGATAGAACCCGAAGAAGATATAGTTGGTGTCGGAGGCTACTGCTATCACTCTTGCTGTTTCACGAACAGGAAACTCCACTCCTCCAAGGAAAGCCATCCTTAAAGCTTGTTGTTACTCCTACTTATCATTATCTATCATGCAACATCTACTTCTGAAGTTTTTCCAAAACACTTTATTATCAAAACTATTTTATTGAGTGACTATCATTATTACTATTATTATTATATAGTACATTATCACTTTGACATTAGTCAACTTGGTGTTACCAAGCCTTTAGCCACCATAAGGTATATAAATCCGTCTAAGATAATAATCTTGAGTCCCTAAGTGGACACTTTTAAAATGTGCTTTTTCAAACAAAATGATGCTATAAAAAGGCCACGGTGAAAAGGCAGGATCTTGTTCACCAGGGGAGCTAAAGAGTTGTTTTCAACTGTTTTACAAAAGGCACATACCCTAGTCTTCGCTGGACAACCAAGAAGTACTGCCACTCTACCCCAACATGGGTACGGGGCCTATCTAGATGCTTGAGCTTGTTAGTGTGTGTCCTATCCCAAGATGCTATAGAGAGGATGATTCTCTGAACCGAAATGTTGCCTGGAGGGAGAAACAGGACATGCAATGTGTGGGATTAATTTCTCCTCCGGTTGCGACAATTGGGTCCCCTGTTTGGCGATGTGCGACATGGTGCCACGGGGAATAAACTTGGTTGAAGGGATAGCCATATACTAGCTTGTGTCAGAGTGGATAGTTAGGATCATTCTTCTAATGCTTGCATATCGCTGTGTTGATCCATGGGTGGTTCATGGCAGATGATTGGATCTAGTGGAATGTCTACACCTCTGCAGAGTCAAACTATTCAGAATAACCGAGCCCTCGGATATGGGCAGTTGAAAGGCCATGTAGCTAGTATTGTGTCAAGTTTTCAAAATGTGTTTTGAACAAAGGTTTATACCTGAGAGGTACCGATGAAGGATCTGGACATGTTGTTCCAAGAAGTTTTGCAAAGAAAACTTTCTTTTATAAAACAAGTTTATAAAACCTCTTGTACATGCGATATCTACAAGAGAAAGAAAACTTATATTATTTTCTTCTGAAGTATCTTCTTCAACGAAGATACAGATAAATTGATGCAACTATGATGTCATCTTAATTAGATGTACACCATAGGTAGTGAGCCCTATTTATAGCCTACCTATCCACCATATAAGCATGATGCATTTTGTAAGTGTATGAAGGATGACTTGCTGAGTACATTCAAAAGTACTCATATTGGTTTCGCCCCTGGCTATTTACTTGGGCAGACTTTGAGGAGACGCCCGTGGAGGAGGAATACGAGGAGGGCTACTACTCTGACGAATATGCGAACTAGGCCCGGCTCCCGGTCAGCAGCCTGTCGGTGACGGCGTGACATGGGCTACCTACGTGTGTTTCTTTCCGCTGTGTGCGTGGGTTGTGAGACTTTGCCTGTCCTGCGTGATAGTTAATAAAGACTTGGTCATGTGACCATTGGCTTGTAAGACTGTTGTTATTCGTGTAATGGATAATGTATCTGTGTACCACTTCGTATGTTGTCCACGACTGAATTTCTTGGGATCATGAATGTATGCATATGAGGGGTTCTGGACCATCCGGTTTGGGGCCTCTACACCCCGTGACAAAGGCCTAGTCCACCTTCCACTATTGATCCCCTTTGAGGCGGAATCGAATCCTTTACAAACAATCTTGGGGCATACAACCACAACCAAATTGGGGACTCCCAACACCAAGAATCACCAAGTGTAGCAAGAGGTCTAGGTTCTCCATATATGAAAACCCTAGACTCAAATCCCTCAAGAGAATGAGGGGGGAAATGAAGGCTCGGTGAAGATGTAGATCGGGGCCTTCTCCTTCAATCCTCCAAAGATCAACAAGTTTGGTGGGAGGGATTAGGAGTAATTGAGGATTTGATGAGCTCAATAAATGATATTCAACGAAGTGGACGAACTAGAGATCAAGGAGGAAGAGGAGGGGTATTTATACCCCCTCCTCAAATCTAGCCGTTTGAGCAGGAAAACGTGTACAGGAATATCCGGTTGGCTTCTTTCTCCGGATCTGAATTGAACTCGTTGACTTCAACCGGATAATCCGACCGGGACTGAATAATCCGGTACCAATAATCCGGCTGGCTTCTGTCCCGCGCTGGCACCTGAACCGGATATTCCGGTTGATACGGAATAATCCGGTTGGATTCTGTGACTTGAAGCTCGAGTCCTTAGTCGATTTAGAGAAAAACTACCTCAATCGGAATATCCGGTTCCTTCTGAATAATCCGGTTCAAATATTCCGGCTCATCTCCGTTCCGAACTGGATAGAGACCACCCTAACCGAAATATCCGGTTGCCCGGAATAATCCGGTTAGAATAATCCGGCTCCTCACTGTCCCAAATCTCAATGGCCAATCTTCACCGATCTTTTTGGTGATCGATGCGGATGTTAAGTATAACACCTGCACACTAAACACCTCGATAAATAATGTACTTAGTATTGTTAACTAACACACAAAACAACGGAAAAATGAAATGCACTTTCACCTTCCACTTCCAAAACAACAACGCCACCTTTGCCAGGCCAACCCAGAGCCGCTTTCAACTTCACAACAACCTCATTCAGACTAGGACCATGCCGAAAGAACACAACCTGACTAGCCATTTCCAGAAACTTAACATTACAACTAGAGGACACAACACAACATCCTTGACGAACATGGAGAACTTTTGTGTAAGCCATCTATAATGTTAAACAAAATATTGCTCTTAATAACAAAATAGTTCGTTACAAACAAATACTACCTCTGTTCCAAAACGTAAGCCCTTTTAGCAAGCTAAACTAGTTCGCCAAAAAGGCTTACATTTTGGAACGGAGGGAGTAGCTCTTAATAACAAAACGATGATTTATCAGATAAATAGCTCTTAATAACAACATAACGTATCAACGAATAAATATACTTTTACCGAGGGCAATAGCTATAACCAAATATACTACTAATTGGGTAAAAATGCACATACAAATAGACATTTGCAAAAACTATAACCAATTGACTCAAGATTACCAAATATACTACCGAGGACATTTGGAATAGCTAAAAACAACTGACCCAAGATTACCAACATTGCATAGCCATCAATTGTATAGAGATATAAACTTTAGTGGCACCAGAAATATGCATTATATACTTCAGTGGCACCAGAAATATGCACATATATTCATATTACACATCTGCAAATACATATTTGGTACACATAAATTCAATGACATAGTTTGAGAGGGAGCTGAGGGGGCTGCGGTTATATACCTTGGAAGCGGCCGCCGGCAGCCCCTAGGCCGACATCGATGACGTAGAATGAACCGGGGCCGCTGTACCTCAGATGGAGAGGTGGCGGCCAACTCGGGGATGGGTGCGGTGCCGAGCGGCGGCCGACTCGAGGATTGGTAAGGGATGGACGGGGACAGGCTATGGGGACGGCGGGTACCGGCGCTGACGAACGAGGGCAGGCAGGCAACGGGGATGGCGGCGATGGGATGAGGGCCGAAGGCCCAGGTTATGTGAATAGGCGAATGGGGTGTGAATTGAGATATGTGGTAACTCCCGTGGTGTTAGTAAATAAGGGTTAGGCTCCACTCGACTTGGAGCCGACGATGCGTCTGAGATTGTGAAAATTGCAGGTTCAGCTCCAATATATATGGTGCTGACTGCGCCATGTAGGATGTGTGCCCACCTCCGCGGGTGACTTCGGCTTTGTCGGGGAAAAGCGCCGAGATGCACGATATCGGCTACATATCAATTGACGCCGATTCCAGGGGGCAGATTTAGAAATAGTTTTGGAAAGTGGCCAAATACGAGATTACTTCGTGAAAACGTCCAGATTTGGGAAAAAATACGCCAATCGGCCGGACTGGGGTGAAAATGCTCGGACTACTTCCATTTTCCTGCGGCCATGGGAAGGAAGTCGTCAGAATAATAAATCACCTGCCACTCGAATGCTCGATCCTTGGAAACTTCTAAAAAATTGTCCAGTATTCAGTTTAATTTTAGAGGCACCTTAATTACCGCCTTATCTTTTTCACACACAAAAGTACTCCATTAAAAATCTGTTCTTTCATTTCGCTCCACCATTAAACTTTACCCCATTTAATTTTCTATCAATTAATTACTATCTCTTACTATATGGCATACTATCCCCCTATTAATACTCGCCCTGGGCTACGTTACCGATCATCCATCATCCGCTGCATCGGTGGCGAGACGACCAGTACTCCAGTAGAACACAATGGTGCCTACTACGATTTGTCGCGTCCGCCTGCTCGTTGGCGTCATCCTGATGGCGCAGTTGTGCGGGTGCACGGCGTACGTCGGCGTAGGTGACGGGTTTAGCGTGGAGTTCATCCACCGGGAGTCTGTAAAGTCGCCGTACCACGATCCGGCGCTCAGCGCGCACGCCCGCGTGCTCGCTGCCGTCCGGCGGTCGACGGCACGCGCCGCAGCGCTCGCGCGCTCCCACGGCGGCCACGGCCCCGTCTCCGAGCTCGTGTCGAGGCCGTTCGAGTACCTGATAGCAGTCAATGTCGGCACGCCGTCCACCCGGATGCTCGCCGTCGCTGACACCGGCAGTAACCTTGTGTGGCTGAAATGCAAACCTCGGGCAACAACAGCGGCCGTCGTGTTCGACCCGTCCTCCTCGTCGACGTTCGGCTGGGTGGGTTGCAACTCAGCCGCGTGCCACGCGCTCCGCGGCGCCTCCTGCGACGCCAGATCCAACTGCCAGTACCTCCACTCCTACGCCGACGGCTCCAAGACGAGCGGTGTCCTCTCAACCGAGACCTTCTACTTCGACACGGTTCCCGGCGGCTGCATCGGTTGCCGCGAAAATCCGAGAATGAAGGTGCCGAATGTCAACTTCGGCTGCTCCACGTCCTCGGCCGGCACGTTCGTCGCCGACGGCATCGTCGGTCTCGGCACCGGGAACGGCTCCCTCATCGCCCAGCTCGGCGCTGACACCTCCTTCGGCCGGAGGTTCTCCTATTGCCTGGCTCCCTACTCCTCGAAGGCCTCTTCCGCGCTCAACTTCGGCGCCCGCGCCACCGTAACGGAGCCGGGCGCGGCCACCACGCCGCTGATCCACTCCGTCAGAGACGCCTACTACACCGTCGTGCTCGAGTCCATCAAGGTGGGAACGCCAGCTTCACGTCACCGGTCATGCCCAATGTCCTGATCGACACTGGCAGTGCGATATCCTACATCGACCCGTGGATCCTGGACCCGTTGGTGGCGGAGCTCATCCGGCGGATCGGCATCCAGCCGGTGCGGTCGCCGGAGGAGCTGCTGAAGGTGTGCTACGACGTGAGAACTGATAGTCGTCGAGCTCAGTTCGAGAAGAGTGTGCCGGACGTGACGCTGTACCTGGCCGTCTTCGGCGAGGCGGTGCCGCTGAAGGCGGAGAACATGTTCGCTGAGGTGGAGAAGGGGATCGTGTGCTTCGCGATCGCGCCGGCGACTGAGAAGCAGCCACTGTCGATTCTCGGGAACATCGCGCAGCAAAACATGCACGTCGGCTACGACCTCGACAAGCGCACCGTCACCTTCGCCCCTGCGGACTGCGCCAGCTCCTACAAGCCCCCACATGTGCAGGGCTGAGCCCTTTCAGAAAGCACGTAATGTCTGACATTCCTTGCAATTCTCCCCGAAAGTTCAACCTCTGGATCGTGAATAGGCCCGGGCTGAGGAAATAAAGTTAACTGTCAAACAAACCTTACACACAGTTGCATGCGCCCCAAAATTCAGATGTATAGAGCATGCATGAACAACTTTTGGAAGTTAATCCCAGAAATTACGTTGTGTATAACGCTAGACGAAAAGAAATTACATCCAAAGCACATATATGGGGTATTTTAAATGAAAAAGATGCTTCACGGGAGAATCGCTAAAATATCTCTCCACCAGCCGCTAAATCAGTTCCCTTCACCGGCCGCTGCATCACTTCGTCAGCCCGCCGGCTCAGTCCGCGCGCTCGCTGCCCGTCCACGAGCCCGCCGGGCCGCTCGTGGTGACACCCTCCTACCCGGCCCGGCCGCCAAGGAAAAGAACGAAAAGCTATAGCGCTGACAGGTAGGGACATACACTAGCGCAGCCAACGAAAGGAACGACGCTTTAGAAGATGTAAAAGAATCGGCGGAAGGTTTGATTTTTCTTTTTTTTTTGCAACTTAAGGAGAACTTTATTCAAGGAAATGCGTTCACTGAACAATCAGCCAATAGGCTACTGATCAGGAAGCTAGGAGTTTCGTCCATCCAAATCTCAGTCTCAACCAAAGTGCTTGCACGCTTTGCACACAGGTGAGCTGGGTAATTGGATGCCCGCATTACATGTTGAATATCAAAAAGAATAAAAGATGAGGATAACTCTCCAATGTCTACTAGTAACGGAGCCACAATAGAACGAGAACTGTGGCGAGTGTTCCAGAGATCAACCATCTCCAGGCAGTCCGTCTCCATGATCACCTTCTTAAACCCTCGAAGCTTCGCAAAAAGAACCCCCTCTCGGAGAGCCATACCTTCTGCAATCAGAGGATCCGTGATCCCAGGGAGGGGTTTACTCCATGCACCGAGTAGGCTACACACAGAGCGAGCAACTCCCCCTCCCCCTCCTTTGCTATCATCAGCATTGATCGCCCCGTCCGTATTTATTTTTATGTGATCCAGTTCCGGAGGTCGCCATCCATGTCCAGGCAGCACCACCTGTTGCCGCGGAAACTCCAAGAGGGCAAGTGATTCCCTCGTTGCTTTAACCGAAAACACTGGATCACATTGATCCTTTTCATGTTTCCATCTATTTCGCGAATGCCAGATCGACCACATCACTGTTACAATTTTGGCTCGATCCTTGTCCGTGAAACGCTGGTCGCAGACTATGTCCTTTGCCCAAGTAATTGGATGTAATGGGGGAAGTTTTACATCCAGCCATGTGAGAGCTGCGTCCCAAAACCTCTTTGCGTGAGAACACTTGATCAAAGCGTGCATCAAGTCCTCCGGCATAGCCAAGCAGACACAACATCTGCTAACCTCTTTGATATGTCGCCGTGTCAACGTGCACTCATCGGGCAAGATTTCACGGAGTACTCGCCACCAAAACACCCTGACCTTCGGCACCACCTTCAATTTCCAAAGTGCTATCCACAACTGTTTTTGATATAGCGGAAGGTTTGATTTGTCCGATGCAGAATCGAACAAGGGGTTGTATTGTACTGGTAAATACTATGTATCTGAGTCCGCTGGCAAGCAAAACTCCGGACCTCTCCAAAACCGTCCATTTTATCTCTATCGAACGGTGTGATTTCGTATTAAAAATCCCCATTAATTTGGCATGGTACGCGGACCTGAAATCCCGAAATTTATGGGCCGTTTTCATTTAGCCTTGTCTCCCCAAAACGCTCTCCAAAAAGCATATTTCAATGGATCTGAATCTCTCCTGTGAACAACTCCTTGCCGTCGGTCAGCTCTCCATCGCATCCTCCCGCCGTTCTCCCTCCGCCGCCTCTAGCAAGCAAAACTTTCCACCCTCACTGGGCAGATTTATCCCCGGCCGTCAACACTGACGAGTACTGGCTTGCCCGTCCGTGTGGCCATCACGGCGAGCTCGCCTCGGCTGCTTCCTTCAAATTGTCCGCTGCAGATCTACATGTTCTTCACTAAGTCTCTTAGCGCAGTTTCCGCGGGCTGTGGAAAACGAGGTAGCCATGGGGACTACCTTCAAATTATTTTCATATCGTCCTGCCTTATTGCCTGCCGTCATCATGTCTCTCGTGGCGGCAGCATGTCTAGCTTGCTCTCCGTGACACAGAAGCAAATGACTCGAGTGTTCTTAACATATTGTAGCAAAACATACTGGCTAGTCGATGGAAACATACATGTAGCCCATAGGAAGCTTGTGTTATGACTTATGAACATGTGAAGCACTATAGATTTGTCCATTAAAGGAATAAAATGGATTGGTTGTCAGAAGCATGTTATATGGATATATGAAGCATTGTAGTATCGACAAGATACATATATTGGATAAACTTTTATATTGTACGTAAACAATTCTTGTTGCCATGGAAGCAAGTTCTCTACCCGAAGGAAGCAAAATTTCCCAACGATTGGAAATCCTGAAATTTCCAACCGCGTATTTATTCTTGCAACTTTTGGGCCATAGAAGTAACAAATTTGTACAACTTATATGCAATGCAAATAGAAAGCCTCATGTACTATGTTGAAAATTGGAATATGAGGTGGAAGTAAAAATTTGTGTGGATATAGAAGGAAGCATATATATGTTGGTACTAGGAAATATAGTATATTGAATTTTGGAGCATTAGATTTGTACTATTGAAGCACCTTTTTTTGAGTTTTGTAAGTGTATGGAGAAGCTCGCTCATATAGATACTTAGAAACATAATGTACTTACACTCGAAACATGTCAGGCTAAAGATGGAAGCACATAAGTAGTCACTAAGAAACTTGGTTTTACTACAAACTGAAGCATGTGCATGTCACATGTACTAGTGAATCAGTTTCGCATTAGGAAGAACTATAATTGCATGTAGAAAATATATTCTAATCGTGTCACGTAAACTAGCCAAGCACTTTTGCGGTGGTAAAGAAAAATAATGGAACCACATGAAGAGCTAGATGGAAACATATTTACGAAAATTTTGTGCATGCGGTGGCATATAAAAATATCTAAAGCATAGACGGAGGTGCATGGAACCATATTGTACAAAAGTTCATAGTATGTCAGATTATCTACCAACGCATTTTATTGTGGTAACGATGATCAGGAAGCACGAGTCGCACCAAAAAAAAAGCACATGCAGCAGTTCATGAGAGAACCAAGGAGATTAGAAAACGTGACATGATTCAGGGTAGTAGTTATTGGGTAGTCCCAGTTTCAAAAAAAAAGTTATTGGATGGTCCTATATTTACATGGAAACCAGTAACCAGGCGTGATGTGCAGGAAATGTTAGAAAATTAATCATAGATTTGACGGAAGCATGCGTTTTTTGATTCACGGAAGCATGCAATCGTTCCTTGATTCACCGAAATAGACGCGCACAGGGCATGGTTGAAAATCGTACGGCCAAACTGCTTCCAATCTAATGGTCAAACGCTGGTCCGATGTGAATCCAGTATCGGGATCCGATTACTAGTAGCGTATCTGTATGTCGGCAAGTATCGAGGCTGGCCGTGTTTATAACGAAACCCAGGAAAAAGCCACAAACCCTCGTCCTTCAATCTTCCGATCTGAACTGAAACCCAAATTAACCCAAATTAATCACCGGCACCATGGAGGAGGACGACCGCCCCCGAGTCCGCCGCGAGCGCACCGTCGCCTGCGCCCCACGGGCCCCATGCGAGCGCCCCCCGGCCATCCCGAAGCCTGAAATCGAGCCCCGCAAAGGTGACAACTACGACCTGCTCCTCGACTACGACTCCGACACCTACGAGTACTGCCGGAAGCGAGGGCCAGATGCATACAAGCCCGTCAAGTTCGTCTACACCGGCAAGGTAACCGAGAAGTCGGACGAGGAGTTGGAGAGGGAGTGGGAGCTCCTGATGGCCGCGCGCCGCCGCTTGGCGTCTGTGAACGGTCCGCTGCGGGCCAACCTCCGCCCCCGTTTCGCCGGGCTCGGCAGCGTCAAGGAGCTCGAGCCCTTCTACCGTGAGGCCACCTCGTCGGCTAATGAATAAAGTGCTGCGACTGTATTGCCTGGGTGCGTAGAAAGTGTGCAATCAGTATCTCCAAGCCGGACAATGTTGCCGATCCTGTCGTTATGTACGTTTATCGATTCGTACTGTCAACTTTGTTGAATCTACCATGTTATGTGATTTTCTACCATGTTAAGTTATTGTCGTCTGGTGGAATATATATGTTGAGTTTGTGCATTTTGAGGTGCATGCATGCCGTCGATGGTGCGACAATAGATCTATAAGAATTGCTTTGTATCCTCTGTTATTTCACTGCGCGCTGATGTTCTATAGCTTCTTCTAAGTCTCCCCGTTTAACTCAAGGCATGGTCTAGGGAGCAATCGGTGATGTTTGGTCGTGCGCAGCAATCGATTGCTCGCTGACCAACCGCAGCACTCGCGCGCTTGTTTTGAGGCCGAAGCAACTGCGCAGCCCACCAAACCTAACTGCCACAGACCAGGTGCCCTAGGCCCGTTTTCCCACACCGTGACCTATCTAACCACCTGGGATCCCTATATATATGCTTCTCTGTCCCCCCTCTCTCCAATCCAAGCCGCCGGCCATCTCCTCTTCTTCCCTCCTCTCTCCCCTACTTCATTCGAAGATCTGGTAGAGGTTCTGCTGCTAGAAAACTGTGCTGCTACTTCCTGGAACAACGGTTCCTGCTGCTTCCTAGAACAATTGTTGCTGCAACTTCCTGGAACAAACAGGATCTGCTGCTATAAGAGCTGAGGTACCCTCTCTCTTGCTCCCTCTGATGCTCAAGCAACAAAAAAACATCCCCCCCCCCGCAACTTTGTTCTACCAGCTAGAAAACTTAGTAGTGACAGCCTTGTGAAAAAGCAGCAACTTTTGTTTACAAAGTAGTCTGTTGTTCTAGTAGTGTCAGACTTGTGTGCATGCAACTTTGCAAACACTATTACATCAATTCAGTAGTGACAACCTACAACTTTGCATACACCATTACAACAACTTGATTCAAACTAGCAAAATATTCATGCATATATTTTTGCAAAACTGGCATAAGTTTAGAAGCATTCAGTTTTTGTAATGAGAAAATGATAAAAACATGGAGAAAAAACATCCTGCCAAAGCTGACACCCAACCATCTCCTGATTGTTTTAGTTTTTGCAAAAAGAAAAAAGATTTCATCCAGTTTTTCGGCTCTCCTCAAGTTGCTGTACTTGTACCTGGAGAGCTACAACTTCATTATGCATTTCCATTACTTGCTGCTGCAAAAAAAATGCCAGGACAAAAAAGATAGGAACACCTTCATGTTGCTTTTTTGTTCGTCCCATCCCAGATTATGCTTCAGGAGTGAAAGTGGTCCGCATTGACAAAAAAGACATCACAATTTAATATAAAACAGAGGATGGAGTTGCATGTTACACCGTACACTGTTGCGCTTTTCTTTGTATTTGAGTTGTTTGGTGAATGAGCTTTCACTTGTTGTTTTGAAAAAATGCATGAACTTGTAACTTAGCGGTTTAATTTTGCTCCCCCGTGATTTTGGTTTTCTTATTGGAAATGTGGGGTTTCTCACTGTGTACTTGTTGTGTTTTGATATATATCATGGACCTGGACCTCAACTTACCAGCGTATGATGAAGATCCCGAACCAGAACAAGTGTCGATGGAGATAGTGGATGAATCACCAGACCCAGTTGCGGGTGATGGTGAAAATTTGGATGATGAGGGTAGTGCAAGGGGACATCAGCGCAATTCAGCCCCGCCGCCTGCGAATAATCCCAGTGCACCCACAACTACCTTACCTACGACATCGACTAGCAACCCTGTTGATGCTGCAGCTGATGGCTTGGCCGGGGGCAATGAAGAGGTCGCGTCCAGTCCACAGCAGCCTTTCTCGGGCATGAGATTTGATACCCTCTCAGAAGCAAGGGATCACTATAATGCATATGTTCTTAGGCTGGGCTTTTCCATGAAATCCAACACATCAAAAATGGGGGCTCGCACGAATGAGAAGGAGAAACAATCGTTTGTCTGCAACAAGCACATGACACCTAAATCCGAGGAAGAAATCCATAAGGAGAGATTGAAAGTTGTGGACCGAGTGAGTCCTGTTCGGCTTGATAGTGAGGATGATGGTGAGGGCGGTGCTGGCCCGGGCAATAAAGGGAGTGGTAGCAAATCTAGCGCAAAAATAAAGAGGGAGTCGACCAGACAAGCAAAGTGTCCTGCTAAGATGATAGTCAAATTGATAAACAACAAGTGGCAAGTAACTTACTTCATTTCTGAGCACAATCATCCTATGGTTCAGAAACCTTCTTTGAAAAAGTAGTTGAGGTCGCATAAGGGTATCCCAGCAGATGAGAGAGATTTTCTGAAGATCCTACATAACTGCAACTTAGAGACAGGTTTGTGGCAGTCTGGATTATTCGATTTTTTTTGCTGCATGTGTTCATTTTGTGCATTCTTTATGCTGTCTAAAAAACACACAAACTGACTTGTTTTACTTCTTTTGTTTTTTTGCTTGCAGGGCGCATGATGACCATTATGTCTTCTTTTATGCATCTGAGAGGTTCGTGTCATATGAACGAAAGGACATAACCAACTTGCGAACTAAGTTCAGAGCTGAGAACTAGGAGTATATATAGAGGAAACTATTGCTTATTTCATGGAGTTGCAGGAGAATGACCCGAGTTTCTTCTACAAGGTTAAGAAAGATGAGGAAAACATGGTTGAACACATATTTTGGGTGGACAGTATTGCAAGGAAAGCTTATGGAGCAGCTTATCATGGATGTGTTTCTTTTGACACAACCTTCATGACCAACCACTTTAACCTTCCTTTTTCCCATTCATTGGAATTAATGGGCACGTGCCGTCGTTCATGTTGGGTTGCGGCTTCTTGTGGGATGAGTCCGAGGCTAGCTTCAGATGGCTGTTTGAAGCTTTCCTTGAGGCAATGGATGACAAGCAGCCAGACGACATGATAACATACCAGGACAGAGCTATGGCAAATGCAATTGCTGCAATATTTCCTCTCATTGTCCACCGCAATTGTCACTAGCACATAATTAAGAAAGCCAACGAGAAACTAGGGCCATATCGAGGGCGACATCCTGGGCTTGCTGAGGACTTCAATAAAGTTGTTGATGAGAGCATGTCACCGGATGAGTTTGAAGCTAGATGGGCAGAAATGGTTCAGAAGTTGGACTTGTATGCTCACGAGACATTTGGCTGGCTGAAGAAGTATGCTCAGAAGTGAGTTCCGTCTTACTTTATGAACCGATTCTTTCTCTTCCTCCAATCGACACAAAGAAGCGAGGGGTTCAACTCTGTCCTGAAGCGCTACGTGAATCCACATAATTCAATCAAGCACTTTGTGATGCAATATGAGAAGATAAAACAAAGGATGCTTTGTAAGAAAGGAAAGAATGATTATAGGACGGACGAGCTTGTATTAGATACAAGTCATTGGTTCCCGATAGAGAGGCATGCGCTGACGGTTTACAATAGGCCCATTTATCACTGATTCAGGCTGGAGTTTGAGCTGATTGGGTGTTATAATGTTCAGCCACAAGGGCGGAACATGTACCTTGTGGTCCCTAACAACCTAAGGTGTTACCCATATGGGGTTAGAAGCTACATGGTTAACGCCTCGGGTGGTAACAACAGCTACAACTGCGAGTGATGCAAATTTGAGCGGGACAGGATGCTTTGTTGTCACGTGTTAAAAATCTTCACGCATATTGGAATAGATGCAATCCCAGACCGCTACATCTCGCGCAGGTGGATGCAGGATGCATTGCAATCTGTTGTTTTGCCCCCTGTGACACGAGGAAGAGAGATGTCATGCCTGAAGAGTCGCGGGAGCACATCAGGTTTGCCAACTTGTCTACTGATTTTGTGGCCATGGCTAATCTGGGTTGCAAGTCTGACCAAGTTGAAGCAATTGCTCAAAGGAATATAAGGGAGAGGAGGACTAAATTTTCCCAGCTAAATAAAGTGAAAAGAAAGAGGACCAACAAGCCACCGTCACGACCTGTACAGCCATCCCAGACGACATGTCCTACAACTAATCAGACATCTACACCAGTTCTTGATTTGCGTCGAGCATCGCCAACAGCCCGTCAAACAGCTCCAAGACAGCCAACAGGTACTAGACCTAACCAGCCATCCCCATCAGTTCCTGCTGCTCGGTGGACGACAACTGCAACCGATGTGACTTCGCCTTCAGGGAAGTTGCCTACTTTTGTTAATGTGCAGCACGCATGCCTTAGTGTAGGTGGTGGCCCTAGTGGTCACGCAGAGCCGGCAACGACATCGCCAGCACCTACAGTTCTAGCTTTTACAAAGCCTACCCTGGCATCACGTGAAGGCGTATCCGCTGTTGGTCAAGCCGACCCATGGGTAGTGCTAAACCCTCCAAGGTCTAACACGAAAGGGCGAAGCAAGAAGAGGTACCTAGAAGGGATCGAGTTACGAGCTAAAAGAATGAACTTGTGTGGTACATGTGGTCAGCCCGGTCACAATTCAGCAACTTGCCCATCTGGATTGAAATAATGAACTTGTGTTCTTTCTTCTACTTTGCATGGGTCCCCTGATTGCTTGTTATTAATGAAGGGTGGGATGGATAATTCAAAGAACATTGTTCGATGGAAGTTGTTCTCTGTGTATCTTAAGTTGCTCGCCCTGTATACTATAAGTTGTATCCTTGCATCTCTTGTTTATAGCAGCTATTTTGCATCCGAAAAAGGTTTAGAAAATAATGGCAACAAAAAGAAAAAACATGGTGAGTTGTAGCTTTTGTGTGGCCATGGTTGAATCCCTGTTGTAAGAAAAGAGAGTCGTTGTGGGCATGCTTTATTATGTTGAATCCATGTGCCCTTTAAGTTGTATCCCTTTATTCTTGTAGTTCTATCCCAAAAAGGGTCTGAATCTAGTTTTGGTTTTGAAGAGTTTTAAAATTGTTTTCGCATGAAAAGAAACAACCAACAAAGAAAGGACCATGCACAAAAAGTGTGTGACTTGACTTTCTGGATTTTTCTAGATGTTGCTAGTGTCTCAAATGAACTTGAGTTGTATTTTGCGGTTAAACTGTGTTGTATCGGCGCAAAAATATAGTTTTGTTAACATTCGATGAGGCTGTAGTTGCATGGAACATTGTGTGTTGTTTTGGTTCGTATATCAGGGGGAATAAAACCGGCTGGGATTTTTGGGCGTTGCGTGTTGTTTGGTTGAAGATACGGATTTGCATGATCTGGACTGGAGCCAGTTGTGCGTGGGATTTGTGTGCAGAAAAAAACTCTTCATGGAAGTAGCAATGCACGAAAAAATTACTCTGTACGAAAAAAGTAGGAACAAGATGTTGTCTACAACTATGTTGGTGTTTCAAATTTGTAAAAACAGCCCACTTGGAGCCGAGTACGACGAAATTAGAAAGCAAAACAGAAAAATGTGCACCTCATTTTGAGATCTTGAGTACATTTTTCCAATTAGCACCGTTGAAGTTCGACAAAACCCATGTGTGTGTGATGATTTTCCTGTTGCTATTGATATTTGCACCTTCATATGCTGGAAGGCTTCTCCGAAACTAAGTGATCTGGATTGTATAGCGCGCATACACCACAGTCATGCCTGCCAAAATTGTTTTGTCCGGGGAAATGAGAAAATATGATAAATAAACATGGATGATAGAAAAAAGGCAGAGGATGAACAAAGTTCCTTATGAAACCTAGTCCTATCTTTGGAGGAGTTCTTAAAATGCAAGACAAAATAGAAAAAGAAAAAAGAGAAAAGTAGACAACTTACGGGGTGGTCTTCTTTGGTGGTTCAATGTCTTCGTATCTAAAATTGTCCAGAGTGAGATTGGAGCCCTTGTATTCATCTTCCTACAGAAGTGTACTGATTGCAATTAACTTCTTGGCGCAAAAATCTAGGTTCTTGTTGGGCTTTGACCTCAAGGAGTCGAGCAGCTCGAAGGGTCTATCCCTTAAGTTGATGACAAGGAGCCAATAGTGGTTTACCGGGTCTGGTGCGGCTGGGGCTAAATCATCCATTACAGGAACTACTATCTGCGGGTGTGATTGCGGGGAGAAATAGAGAAATGATAACAAATGATTAGTAAAAAAAAGGTTGTTCATTCAGTGTGGAAAAAAATGCGGCAAAAGGAAAGGGAGAAAGACTGAAAGAACTCACCGACTCCTTTAAATCAAGTTGTTGTTTTGATTTTGAGAAGAACTTGATGAGTTCCTTGTTCCGCCAATCCATTGTATCGAGTATGACTGTCTGATAAATAAAAATTGCATGAGACGCATGGCTATTGTTTTTGAGGATGACAAAAAAAACAGTAAAACAAAAAAGAAATTTCTGCTTACCGCAACTCTTAGGGGCATAAAAATCTTCATCTTTTGCTCTTCTGTCCTGCTTAGCATGATTGACTCGATTCCTAGCTCAACAACACTGTTCTTCAAGCATGCGCTGGGCAACATTGAGTTTGCAAGCTCTTGTAGGGTTACAAATAATTTGGGGAATTGCACGACTACAAGGGTCTTGTCGATCGTTTGGCCTCTGGCAGATCTTCTGCCATGTGCAATACCTACATCATACACCTGTTTGACTTCTGCTGAGCAATAAAACGTGCTTTTATTGCTGTATTCCACGTAAGATGAGCGCCTTGCAGCGGGCTGTCTTACAATCCTCCTTTCGGCTGGTGCAGCAACTGTTGGAGCTGTTGAACTCGGGGATGCATCCGCACTAAGCAGAACGCATTTGCCTCCCCTCACTGGTGTTTCAAATCCAACTATGGGGGAGTTTATCCCCTGCTTTCTATGGTGGCTTGTTCATGGTGTACCCTTTTTCCATCTCGACCTGATCGCATGCATCGCAAGCCTGCTTTATCATCTCAGCTGACCACATGTCATCGTCGTCATCAAACCTCTTTGCGTTTAGATCTACAGGCTTTATGGCAGACAGCGAGCTCGTAGTATCTGGCTGGGTATTGCGTGTTTGTTTCTCCGGGCTATCAAAACCAAGGCTGAAACTAGGTGCATCACAATATCCTCCCCCCTCCTTTCAGTGGGTCTTGGCGCTGGCGGTGGGCAGGTGTCCCCTGCAGTTGTTGCCCCCTCGTTTACCTTTGCATCAGGCTGGAGGACACATGGTGCATCGGATGTCTCTTGATGTTTGCTCATTACTTCAAGGACTATTTTTGTTGATGGCTTTCCCCAATAGTTGCAGTTTCTTTACCCCTTGAAGATTTGCTTGAATTTTCCTGCTCCAGTCTATTGTCAGTTGATTTCGCTGAATGTGCATCCTCCAGCCTCTTTGGTTCTTTCTGCATGATCTTTGTTGCTTCCTTTTGGCACAAGGCTCTTGGATACTTGCAGCTTTGCTTTCACGCGTGGAGATGCCGCTGCCGCTGGCTTCAGAACCGCCCTTGTTGCATATGGAGGAGGCGATGCTGCCGTCCCTGTCGGAGGCTTCTGAACTGCCCCTGTTCCATATGAATGAGATAGTGGTGCTAACACTATCGGTGTCTTCTTCACTGCCCTCATTGCGCTCGGGCGAGTGATTGTTCCTAACGCTGTCGGTGGCTTCTACACTGCCCCCGTTGCATTCACACGAGTGGTTGTTGTTGTCGCTGTCGAGGGATTTTGCACTGCCCCAGTTGCATTCGCACGTGTGTTTTTTACTGTCGCAGTCGGTGGCTTGACCCCCCCTACGGTATCAGCGTGATGAGGAACAAATATCTCTCTTGCTGCCTTGGGAGGTTTGTTTGTGGCATCAGCTAGAGTGGGTGGTTCAGTGACTGTTGTTGGATTGGGTATTGTGTTTGTCGTGGCCTCCCACGCCTTGCCTATTGCCTAGACTGAACATTGCTCTGGCAAGTGATCCGAATCTTTATGTGTTACAACTGCATCTGATGTGCCCCCTATTTCTTTCCTTGCTTCTACTGCAATTCTCACACCTTTCCCTGATGGTGGGTGTCGAATCCCTGACTCAACAAATCCCTTCGAAGAACCTATCGGGTTTCGATTAGGAGAACCCATGAGCGCTGGTGGAATCGTCGGCTAGACAGGGGGCGAGATTTACCCAGGTTCGGGGCCCTCGAAGAGGTAAAACCCTTACTCATGCCTCTTGTCGATCTGTATTGATGATTAGATCGGTTACAAAGGTTGTGCTTGAATCGAGAGTAGGTCTCGAGTTCAAGGCTTTTGGTCGTGCGGTATTGCTTGGTCCTCTCTCGGGGGCTCTCCTGGCTTTATATAGGTGGCCAGGTCTCGAGTTCTACCCGGAGAGGACTCTAACCCTAGCTAAGTCGGTTACATGTTTTCTAACTTAACCCGCAAGTTTAGTGCGGGTGGGCTTCACGTGGGCCTTCTGGAGTACTCCAAGGGCTCCTCTTCTTGGGCCTTCACCTTGGGCCTGAGAGGGGGTGTCCTTATCCGCAGGATCCAGAATCCATATCTTCGTCAGTAGCCCCCGAGCGTTTGCTCGAGTGGGAATTTTCCAGTCGAGTAGACGGTCAAACCTTTTTGGCCTGGCTTTCCCTCTTGAATAAACAGCTTGGCTGCCTACTGTTTTGAAGGGTGTGTTCCCTGTGCAATGAGTCCTTATGCTCGAGTGTCGAGCGACTTAGGTGCCTGTTATTGCGGCTTTATTTGCAGAAGGATGCGGCACAGTAGCTTGGCTCTCCCGAGAGATCAGGGCCAATTAATTGCGACTAGGGCAAAAACATTCCTGGCCTACACGGATTCGAGACCTCCGACTCGAACCCGATAAGGTGATTGTTGCGACTGGGCCGTTGTGGACTTATCGAGTCGAACTTAACCTATGAGGGTACCCGGCGCGTCCGCTAGGATTTTTCTTCGTGTTGTTGACACGGATCTATACCGGAGGACGCAACTTTCGAGTGCGATTCCAGGCCCTTAAGACAGATCTTTTTTGGGTCTTACCTTCATATTCGAAGAATATGGCATCCGGATGTGCCTAGTCGGCTAAACAATCCAGGCTTTTATGATGTAGAAATATCATGCGTGAATGGAGGTAGGTTCTTTCTACCCGAATGATTGTTTTAAGACTCAGTCGAAAGAGTTTTCGTACTGTAGATAGTCGTGTCCATATGAAAGAGTTTTCATGTTTGGACTGTTGCGCCTATACGAAAGAATTTTCGTGTATAGCTTGATTCTCTTGTTTAAAAGAGGTCTTGCTCCATGACTTATTCGTAAAGGAATTGCCTTTAGTCGAAGGAATTTCATACGAAGCTATTTTCGTGTTTGAATTGCCCATTCGAAAGTTCTTGAATTTGATGATGCGTGCCATGACGTCATGGCGCACTCTTCTCCTCCCGATGGGACGTGACGGAGTGGTAGCAGATGGGCTGGCCCACCTAGTCAGCTTTTTGACCGGGAAACGAGACGCCGCCTCCATTTTTTACGCGAACTGCGCAGTAAATGCGCACGATCTTCTGTTAAGATCGTGGCACGGAACATCGTTCACCGCCCCTTCGTCTCATCTTCACACGTGGTGGCTGCGATACGTGCCACGTAGCACATCGAGTGGCTGAGATTGACCCGCTTAGTGTATAAATACGGGACTTAGCGCTGCGGTAAAATTTTCCCAGCCTTTGCCTTCAACCATCTTCTTCCTCGTGCTCATCTTCTTTCTTGCGCTCGAGCTCACACTGCTAGCCATGGCCAGAGGCAAAAGACGTGGTGCTGCCGCTTCTGCATCCGGAGACGTTTCGGCGCAACCGGCGCCTCGGGCCGGCGACTGGCGCTCCCCCAATACCACCGCGAAGAGCATCAAGGAGATGCAGCGGGAGGGGCTGCTGCCGGCTGAATCTGAGAAGCGGGTGCGCCTCGGGAAGAAAGAAGAGGTACCAAACCCGCAATCGAACGAGCGCGTGGTCTTTGCGGACCACGTGTCTCGGGGTCTTTCTTTCCCTCTCCATCCTTTTTTCCTCGGGTTGCTGTATGTCTATGGCATACAGCTTCACTATCTTCCTCCGAACGCGGTGCAACACATTTCGTGCTTCATTGTGTTCTGCGAATGCTTTCTTGGCATTCGCCCTCATTGGGCGCTGTGGAAGGCCCTCTTCAAAGTCCGCATCTTCCGCGAGAAATCGCGGGTGGACTCCGAGCCTGGCGAGCCGCTGCGCACAGGCGGCTTCGGGATCCAGGCGCGACTGGAGAGCAGCTACTTCAACATGCACTTCGTCGACTCTGCCCAAGGCTGGCGGAAAAAGTGGTTCTACGTCATCGACAACAGCTCGGGTGGGCTCGTGGAGTTCCACCCGTTCGCTGTTTTGGAGAGGCGGAAGTCTTGGGCGCACAAGCTGTCAGCCGAGGAAACCCAGGTCGTCACGCCCCTACTCGCAAGAGTGTCCGCTCTCCGGGATCAAACCGCCGGAGTGGTACTCAATGGGCTGCACCTGGCGAGTATTTTTCTGAAGCGCAGGATCCAGCCGCTGCAGCAAAGGCCTTCCACCATGTGGGAATACCAAGGCGCTGAAGATCCTAGCCGAGTGAGCCGCGAGGAACTTTCGAACGCTGAGTTCGAGAAGAAAATCGCGGCTATCACCAGCTTGAAGGTGGGGGAGAAGTTCCCCGACTGCTCAGTCGAAGCCTTCGACGCTTCGAAACCTCCACCAGCCGAGGTTAGTTTTATCCTTCCCGTTCGTCATTATTTTCTTCTTTGCTTTGAGTCTTTGGTCGACTGAATTTTTTCTTGCCTCCCTCTTCCGTCTTGGTAGAGCTTAGCGGTGGCGAACTGCTACCCGCCAGTTGTGGGAGAGGACGCCTCGGAGTTATTGGCGAGTCACCTGGACGGCTTAGCTGATACCAGTGTAGCCGATGCTTCCTCGAGCTCCGAGGACGATTCTTCGGATGACGCGGAGGGCTCGAATGGCGGCCTACGTCGTTGCAAGCGTCGTCGGGTAGAGGACGATAACGAGGCTACTTCCAAGGATAATTCCTTAGAGGAATCGCCCGGGAAGGCCCCTATCTCCGTGACTCCACTTCGCTCCCTCGCCCCTTCGCCTTCATTCCCAGTAATCGCAACCGCTTGGAACGCGGATTTGCTGGATGAAAATGAAGATGACGAGTAAGTTATTTATACCGTCCTTAGTAGAACGTTCTTTCTTCTGCGCTTTATGTTTGATTCCTTGTTCTTTTTTGCCGCAGTGTGCAGGCCATCAGCCCTCGCAGGTACGCTTCTTGTGTTCCTCCCGAAAAGAGGAACAAAGCAGGAACTGCGGGTGGAGCTCCCAATGCTGGCACCGTCCAGAATTCTCCCAGCGCAACCCCCAATGCGGCGACTGCGGAACGTGAAGCTCCTAGCTTTGCCGCTAGGACTTCAGCTTCGAAAGAAGCGACGGACAGCTCCGCAGATCCTCTCTCCCGCGCCACGGGCCAGTAAACTTTGTAGTTTGTCTTTGAATTCGTATCGGGTGCACGACAGTGCTCCCGATGGGAGTAGCCCCCGAGGCTATAGTCGATTGCTTGCGATCGGCTACAGGCTCAAAATCTTGCTTTATTTTCTTCGTCTTGATTTCTATCGGGTGCACGACAGTGCTCCCGATGGGAGTAGCTCCTGAGGCTGTAATCGATTGAATTCAATCGGGTACAGGCTCTAATTTATATCTTCTAATTCTTCTACTTCTGTACTTCTGCAGTCGCTTGTTGACTCGCTTGCGGCGATCGGTCGCCGCGTTGTTCTTGCCGAATCGGAGTGCGAGAGGCTTCAGTCACACTGTAGTCGATTCCACACCGAGAACGAGCTCCTTAAGAGTAAATCTCATTGTCTTCTTTTGTTTCTGTTGTCGTCTCCATTCTTGATGTCTAACAAATGTTTATTGCGCAGCTCAACTCGAACATTCGGAGTCCGAGAGAGTCAAGCTCTCTGAGCGGGCAACCGCTCAGGAAGCTAATTTGGCAGCTGTTCGACAAGAGCTGGAGGCCTCCCGCATGCGGTCGGAGGATCTTGACAGGCAACTCGCGGATGCCAGAAAAGCTTTGAAGGATCAACAGGAAGCTGGCAATAAGGCCGATTCTGACCTTGTCACATTCCTCCGTCCCCTTGCTGAGCGTTTCGCGGGTAAGTGGCTTAGGCTCTCGCAATTGTATCTTTTGTCTTGGTGAACTTGCGAAATTTTGACATTCTTTTCCTTTGCAGGTCTTCTGGATGTTCCTTTGGAGATCCCTGGGATCCAGCGAGTAGATGTGTTAACCGATACACTTGCTCAACTCAAGAGGCACGCCGAAGGAGTGTGCTCCTTGATTGGAGATGCCACCCAAGTGTTGTCGCAATTGCACAGTCGCTTCCTCGCCAACGCTGTTCCTCCATCCGCACTAGACGGCCTGCTGAAGATCTTCTCGGAGGGTAATCTCCTGGATGCTTACGCAGTCGCCCAGTCGGAGTCTGGTGCGAAGACTGCGATTCAGTTCGCGCTGGCGCACGAAGTCAATGGTTTGGAGGAGGCCTACTCAGCTCTTCCAGTCGACCCCTCGACGGGCAAAAAGGTACGGCTCTCTCGTTTTGGCGAGCAGGCCACCATTCTTGCTCGGAAGCTGTCTGAGCTATTTGCTCGACTGAAAGGAGGGGCGACTGCCACTAGTGGGAGCACCACTGTAGTTTCTTAGTCTTGTTCTTTTTTTCTTTCCTTCGTGAATGTAATGAACCTTGTGATGTATTCCCGTATTTTCATCGTCTTTAATCGAAATGTTCGTTCTGGAAATTGCCTCCCGTAGTTTGTGTATTTTCTCCCGATGGGAGTAGCCCCCGAGCACTCTTGTCAGATGTGCGACTAGAAATACTTCGAATAGGGCTTCTTACTTCTTTCCTTGTATTCTTCCAGGCTACCGGGGTAGTTGCAGAATCTTCGAGTGGACATGCTACTCCAGTAAATCCCCTTGTTGCCGCGGTTGGCACCTATGCTGGTCTTCGTGATAAGGTCCGGGAGGGTGAGCGTCAGCTTAAAGCTTTGCGCGGTATAGCCGATGTGGCGAAGTCCAAGCAAAAACTGGCGGTTGAACGTGAGCAGTTCCTGATGGATGAATTATCGCTGGTTGCAAGGGATTTGCTGTGTAAGTAATACAGCCCCCGTGTCTTCTTTTTGCTTTGTTTCCTTAGCTGATTAAGCATGCTTGCTCTTCAGTTGTCAGACCTGTTGACAGGGAAGAAAAGCAGTGGGTTGAAAACCATATAGTTCAGGGGGCTGGTAGCTCAAATCCTCATGCGAGTAACTTCTGTTCTGATCGCATTCGAGGATTTGTGATGGCCACCTTGAAGTTCCGTGTTCTGCAAGCGAGAATTCTCGTGAGTTCTTTTCACGAGGTCCTGATTGCGATGAACGCTGCTTTCTACCCACTCGAAAGGGGTCCTGAAGACTGGAGCTATCTTCTCAGATTGTATGGACGTGAAGGAGAGGTTCGCGCGTGTGTGCGCAATCAAATGACATGCGGCGCGGTTGTAGCTCTATCCTTTGTCCGAATATGGTATCCAGAAGTAGATTTTAACTCCATAGCTAGGCTCCCAGATGATCCAATCGATGATATTTCCCCCTTCTATGATGTTGTTCGCCCTGCAGCGGAGAAAATCATCCGATTGTCCTCTGAGGAGGTAGATAGAGTTTTGGCGACTGAGAATGCTCAGCGCTTTGATTGATTGTCGGATGCGCATATCCTGTATCCTTGTATAGTTTGTAAAACTTTTGTAAGGTGTATAACCTTGTATGTATGCTTTTTTCCTGTAATGCTTAGTCGTAGGCGTAGCCCCCGTGTGTTTATGGGGTGTGTTCCTGTAACTTTTGAGCGCGTAAAAATAGGAAGTTGCTAATGAATATGATGGAGAAACCATGTTTTTATTGCGATGACTGAGAAGCCATGTATTCGAGCTACAAGAGTGGCTAGCATAGCCTTATTTGTTGTGAGAACAAGTAAACCTAGGGATAGAATTTGCGGAGGTGCGCAATATTCCAAGGATTGGAGTAGATTCCTCCAGTCGATGGATTCTTCAATCTGTAGGCCTCGCCTGGGATTACTTCGTGTATGATGAAGGGTCCTTCCCAGGGTGGTTCGAGCTTATGTCCTTCCTTCTGCTTGAGTCGCAGCACTAGGTCCCCAACCGCAAATGCTCTGTGGCGTATGCGGCGACTATGATAGTTTCGCAGGGATTGCTGATATACTGCGGATCTGGCGAGTGCGATGTCCCGCATTTCGTCAAGTGCATCCATATCTTCCGCGAGTGCCCTGTTAGAGGTTTCTTCGCTGTAGGCCACAACTCGTGGGGCGCTGAATCGAACGTCCTCGGGGAGGACTGCTTCTGCCCCGTATACCATGAAAAATGGCGTGTATTTTGTAGATCGGTTGGGAGTTGTGCGGAGGCTCCATAGGACGGAGGGTAATTCGTCCGCCCAATGTCCTGCGGCGGGGTGTAGACGATCGTGTAGGCGTTTCTTGATGCCAGCCGAAACTAAGCCGTTGGATCTCTCGACTTGTCCGTTCGTTTGCGGGTGGGCAACGGAAGCAAACTTGAAGTTGATGCCCTTTTCCTCGCAGAACTGTTGCGTTTCCTTTGCTGTGAAATTTGTACCATTGTCTGTAATGATGTCGTGTGGCACACCAAATCTGCATACGATGGAGTCGAGGAACTTGACGGCGCATTGGGCACTAGCCGAAGTTACTGGCGTGGCCTCGATCCATTTGGTGAATTTGTCGACTGCAACCAGCAAGTGTGTATATCCTCCAGGGGTGGACTTGCGTAGTGGTCCGACCATGTCTAGCCCCCATTGTGCGAAGGGCCAGGCAATGGGTATCATGTGCAATTCCGTAGCAGGTGCATGTGGTCTTTGTGCGAATCGCTGACAGGCATCGCATCGTTCGACCAGGTTCTTTGCGTCGGTAGCTGCTGTCAGCCAGTAGAATCCTGCTCGGAAGGCCTTCCCCATTATTGTTTTCCAGCTAGCATGATGTCCGCAGTCTCCTTGGTGGATGTCACGGAGCAATTCTTCGGGTGCAATGCAGCGCTGAAGTATTCCCGAGATGCTCTGCTTGTATAATTCCCCATTGACTACCCGAAAGGATTTGCTGCGTCTGATTATTTGTCGAGCCTCGCGTGGGTCAGCCGGGAGCTATCTGTTGGTCAGGTAGTCGAGATATTTCTGCGTCCAGACTGGCTCGACCAGAAAAACTTGTCGTGATATGTTATGAACGAGCTCGATAAGGGCGACTTGCGGGCTGACCTCTCTTTCTGGCACTGCTATTGCTTCTGCAGCTTTCTTGATTTTTACCGATCGCTTGATCATTCGTTCGAAATATATTCCTGGTGGTATGGGCGTATTCGTGGAACCCATGTTTGCCAGTCGATCTGCTTCTTCGTTGCTGGATCTTGCGATGTGTTTTAGCTCGCATCCTTTAAAACTTCCTTCGAGTAGATTGTACATGTCGCGATACGCAATCATGTTTTCGGCGATTGCGTCACACTCTTTCATTGTTTGTTGCACAATGAGATTGGAGTCGCCGTAGATCATTAGGCGAGTAGCTCCACAGGCGATTGCCATCTTCATCCCGTGCAACAAGGCTTCGTACTCTGCGTCGTTGTTTGATGCCGGATCATCTGGTGGAAAATCCAATCGTAGGACGTATTGCAGATTGTCTCCCTGAGGTGATATAAGGACTATTCCAGCTCCTGCTCCTTCGTTTCTCTTGGACCCGTCAAAGTACATTATCCAATTGCTCGTGTACTCGGGTGGTCCTGGCGTTTGCAATTCTGTCCATTCGCTTAGGAATTCAACAATTACCTGGGATTTGATTGCGCTTCGTCCTGCGTAAGTGATGTCCCAAGCGCCCAACTCGATGTTCCATTTTGCTATTCTTCCGGATTCCATAGGGTTGTTCATGATCGTCCCGAGTGACGCATCATTAACCACTGTAATGGCGTGTTCCTGGAAATAATGTTTGAGCTTGCGGGCGGCAAGAACAACTCCGTACGCGAGCTTCTGGTAGTGAGGGTAGCGTTACTTGCATGGTGAGAGTACTTCGCTGATGTAATATATTGGGCGTTGAACTCCGTACGCTTTGCCTTCCTCAGGTCGTTGGACCACGATTGCTGTGCTGATGACCTGGTTTGTGGCGGCTAGGTACAAGAAAAGTGGCTCCCCTTCTCGCGGTGTTGCGAGGATGTGCCTACTTTGCAATGACCGTTTCAAATCTGCGAATGCTTGCTTAGCTTCGGGTGTCCACTCGAATTTGTCTTTCTTCTTCAACAACTTGTAGAAGGGTAATGCTTGCTCCCCCAATCGTGCGATGAATCTGCTTAGGGCGGCTAATCGCCCTGCGAGCCGTTGTACTCCGCGCAGGTTGGTTGGCTCCTTCATGGTTAAGATAGCTTGTATTTTCTCCGGGTTGGCTTTAATGCCTCTGGCGGATACCAGGTACCCGAGAAGTTTTCCTGCCGGAACGCCAAAGACACATTTGGTCGGATTGAGCTTGATCCTGTACGCGTTGAGGGCGTCGAATGTTTCTCTAATATCTTCAAGGAGTGTGTCCTCAACTCGAGTCTTGATGACAATGTCGTCAACGTACACTTGCACGTTCTTGCCAATGAGGTTGGCGAGGCATCTTTGCATGCAGCGCTGATATGTTGTGCCTGCGTTCTTCAGCCCGAAGGGCATTGTTGTGTAGCAGTAGACACCGTGAGGTGTGATGAATGCTGTCTTTTCTTCATCCGCCTTTTTCATTCGGATCTGATTGTATCCCGAATAGGCGTCCAGGAAGGAGAGGCGTTGGCAGCCTGCTGTAGAATCCACGATCTGGTCGATTCGCGGGAGGGGAAAGTTATCCTTGGGGCAATGCTTATTTAACGACGTGTAGTCGATGCACACCCGAAGGATATCCGTGTTCTTTTTGGGGACCAACACCGGGTTTGCTAACCAAGTGGATATCTTGATCTCCCTGATGAATTTCGCAGCTAGCAATCTGTTTACTTCTTCTCCAAGCGCCTTTTTCTTGGGTTCTGAAAATCTTCGCGTGGTCTGTTTGATGGGTTTAGCGTCTGGAAAGACTTTGAGTGAGTGCTCGGCAAACTCCCTGGGTATTCCTGGCATATCTGAGGGCTGCCAGGTGAAAATTTCCCAGTACTCACGGAGGAGTTTGACGAGCGCACTTTCCTATGCTGGCGAGAGGGTTGTTGAAACCATCGCTATCTTCGCAGGATCTGTCGGGTGCACTTGATGCTTTCGGGTGTCGCTGTTGGTGCTAAATTCTAGTTCAGGCGCATTTTTCTTCGTGAGAGGCATCACGGAGTGATCCGTGGTTTTTGCCAGCTCTTGAAGTTCTTCGTGCATCCCGAAAGATTTTGCGATCTCGTTGAACTCAATGTCGCATTTGTTGGATTTATGAAAGTCTCCGTCAATGGTGATTACACCGTGTTCGCCAGGTAATTTGAGCTTCAAGTAGGCGTAGTGAGGTACTGCCATGAATCTGGCGAACGCTGTTCGACCCAAGATGGCGTGGTACTGTGAAGGCCAGTCGACAACTTCGAAGTCGAGGAACTCTCTTGTGTAGTTGCTCTGCGTGCCTAGCACAACTTCTAGGTTGATTGTTCCGAGTGGACGGACTGCCTTGCCTGGAACTATCCCGTGGAAGGATGTTTCTGATTCCGGGAGGCCGTCCAAGTTCTTGTTCATCCGACGGAGTGTATCCGCGTAGATAATGTTGAGACCGCTGCCCCCATCCATGAATACGCGGGCTAAGTCGTAGTTGCCAATTTGCGCCTGGATGACGAGGGCGGCGTGTCCTGGTCGATAGACTCGTGGTGGGTGATCTTTCATCGAGAACGTGATTGGTTGGTCCGCCATTTTCAGGTACTCGGTCTTCGTTGGCGGTGTCTGCACTGCCATGCATAATTGCCTTGTGTTAGTCTTTTGAGATCTGCGAGAGGGGCATACCTTCTGGATCATTGCGAGTTGTCCTGCCGGGTTCGGATACGCGTTGCTCCGGCGTTCGGTGGTGCGGGTACTGCAGCTAGCGCCATGTTTGGGTTTGCGGGTGGAGGTGGTGGTGGTGGCGGCTGGAATCCTTGGTGCCCTCCTCCTGGAAGCGGGGGGTAATTTTGATTGGAGGCAGATCTTTTCCTCGCGAGTGCGTCCGAGATGTCATGGAACTTTCGGCAATCCTTAAGCAAGTGTGTTGCCTTGGTTTTGCCCGTGCGCTTATCTGTGAATAGATGTAGTGAGCAGTATGCATCTAGGTCTTCCTCGGGGGATTTTTCTTCGGCCTTTGGTCTCCACTCGCGATTTCCACAGCGACCGGAATCGCGGTTTCGGGTGAATTCCGCGGCAACCAACTCTCCTCTATCCTCATGATCGTAATATTTTCTTCTTTTTCTTCGACCGTGACGATCGTCATCGTGTGCGGGTGACGATGCTCTTTCGTTGCGTACCGCATCTTCTCCGTTAGCCCACTTTTCGGCTATGATCATCAGCTCCCCGATAGTCTTGGGTGCAGCTCTGCCTAGCTCCTCTCGAAAGGCAGTTCTTCTGGCGCCCTTTGCGAAGGCTTCGATCGCTACTTCTTCTGAGATGGTTCCCGCGGTATTCCTGAGCATTGTCCACCGCTGGATGTATTCGCGTGTGGACTCGCCACTCTTCTGCTTGCAGGCTCGTAGTTCTTCGATTTTAGCTGGCCTCTTGTAAGTCGACTGGAAGTTTTTGCAGAAGTCGCGGTGCAAATCATCCCACGATGCGTAGCAAGATTTTGGTCTTCTTTCTAGCCAACTGCGGGCTGCGCCAGTAAGATGCAAATTGAGGTATTGTATAGCCGTGTTCTTGTTCCCACGTTGGCATTTTACTGCCGTGAGGTAGTCGCTTAGCCATTGAGAGGGCTCGAGTGAGCCGTCGTACTTCGTCACCTCCATGCTGATCTTGAACCTTTTGGGTAGAGGTGCTTCGCGGATGCTGCGAGCGAAACAGAGTGCTCCACAGGTTTCGTCATCCGAGGAGCCGGACGAAGAGCGCTCGCGATATCGCGAAGCCCTTGCCTTATCCACCCTTTTTTGAGCGAGATCTGATCGCGCGTCGTATTCTGGCCGGTCGTGGTCGTCATCTTTCCTTGGTTCCTTGCTTCGTTTTCTCGAGCGGCCGCTATGGTGCCGCGAGTTTCTGTCTCTCGGGCTTTCTTCACTGCTGCTTCGACTGTCGCCGCGGCGTCTAGCTTCTTTTCCTCGACCGCGGCGTGGTGACTTATCCCTCCTTGGTGAAGAGCTTCTGTGCCTGCGGGGCGTTCCTTTATCTTTCTCTTTCTCCCTCCGCTCCTTCTCCTGCTGCTCTTCGGCCTTCTTGCGATCGTGAGAGGCGAGCCTTGCGGCCGCCAATCCGAGTCCTTTTCGTATTTGCTTGTATTGCTCTGCCCGAGGGTCGCTTTCCGTCGGTTGGTTCATCTGCATGTAGGTTGCCGCGGCTAGAACCGCAGCAGCGGGAGTTTGCGGGTACACGTTGCCGTCGTCGTCGACTCGCATGAGAGAAGGAGTGGTTGATCTGTTTGTTTCGGGTATGGATTCATCGTTCCTAGACGTGGATGCGTGTCCTTTCCTCGCGGGTCGGGTTCCGACCGAGGGTGTTACGGATAGCCCAGCTCGTCTCTGGCTTGACTCGTCCGCCGCTCTTCTTCGGCGGGCCAGATCTACCCGAGCATCTTTGATAATCGTGGCTGCTCTCACTAGGTGATAGTGGTAGGCGACCATGTCTTCGTGTGAGGATCCGGCTGCGGGTGGCTTGCTTGTTCGCATAGCTTCCTTCGCCCGTTTCCAGGATTCTCGCGAAACGCCGATTATATTGCGCTCAGTTGCGCTGTGTTCTATTTCCGAGCCTTGTTCCGATCCTGCCATGCAGACTTGAGCCAGTCGAAGCTCGTGCGTCCTAGGCGTAGATCGAAGGTTTCCTTGGATTCTTGATGGTTCCTCTGTCGAGAGGGTGTGATAGTCGTTGGCGTTGAAGCGAATCGACTCGCCACTTTTCTCCAGGTGACGGCGCGAGTCGACAGCTCCAGATTCAGTCTCCGATTCATCCGAGAAGTGGAGGATCCCATCCCTGTTCGTCACGAATTTGAGGCTCCCGAACGTCAGGGTGACGCTGTCCTCCAGATCTTCGAATACCGGGCGCGATTCCAGCGAGTGCGGTGTGACCACGACAGATCCGATCCGTAAAGGATTGTTCGGAGCCGTAGTCATTGGATTCCAACGAGAGTTTGATGTCGATGAAGCCAAGGATGCCGGTGATCCAGCGCCCGCCGTTCCCACAGACGGCGCCAATTGTCGAATCCCTGACTCAACAAATCCCTTCGAAGAACCTATCGGGTTTCGATTAGGAGAACCCATGAGCGCTGGTGGAATCGTCGACTAGACAGGGGGCGAGATTTACCCAGGTTCGGGGCCCTCGAAGAGGTAAAACCCTTACTCCTGCCTCTTGCCGATCTGTATTGATGATTAAATCGGTTACAAAGGTTGTGCTCGAATCGAGAGTAGGTCTCGAGTTCAAGGCTTTTGGTCGTGCGGTATTGCTTGGTCCTCTCTCGGGGGCTCTCCTGGCTTTATATAGGCGGCCAGGTCTCGAGTTCTACCCGGAGAGGACTCTAACCCTAGCTAAGTCGGTTACATGTTTTCTAACTTAACCCGCAAGTTTAGTGCGGGTGGGCTTCACGTGGGCCTTCTGGAGTACTCCAAGGGCTCCTCTTCTTGGGCCTTCACCTTGGGCCTGAGAGGGGGTGTCCTTATCCGCAGGATCCAGAATCCATATCTTCGTCAGTGGGCTACTGGCACTTGTCTTGCCATGATGTGCCACTTGTTTCATCCTCTTCCTGCCATTGGATGTATTGTCCTCGGAGATGGTTCTCCTGTCCAACTCAAAGCACTCCTCCATGACCCTTTTTACTGCATGATCATTGTTGAATTGCTCGAACTGAGATGAGGAAATAGGCGATCGACGTTCCCTTTCAACAACTTCCATGAATATTCTTTGTGCATATACTTTGGGTGGTGTGTCGCAGAATTCAGGGGGATCAATGTGTTTCAGTTTGGTGTCTGACTTGTCTTGGGCCTTGTTCGATCGCAGATACCCTTTCAGTTCGGAGAAAGGGCTCTTGGTTGCAGTCGCTGCATTGTCTTCTGGTTCTGTCGTGTTTGTTTGAATGGTTGTTTGGTCTTTGGGTAAATACCTTATTATAGACCGGAGCATGGACCTTAGTGTTAGATTACCATCACAACATGAATCTGCTGCTGTGTCGTGACAACTACTGGCATCCTCACCGAGCCCGCGACTACTGCCCTACGAGCAATGTTTCACTGGGTTGCCCCTTCCTGAACTGACATTCTTTCTTGTTTGGTAACCTTCACCACTAACTGCATGGCTCGTGGCATGGCTGCTGCCTTGTGACTGTTCTTTTGATGGGCTGTTATTTTCCAACCTAGCAGACCTCCTAGGGCGGTGTTCTAGATCACCACTTCCTTGTTAATGGCCTTCAACATTACTTTCGTTAGGTGTGTCCCTAGTGTCATTGCCACCGATCGCATTTGGTCCTTCATCTTCATCCTTGTCGCTGTTGTTGTGGACGTCATCCTCAGCAGAATCAGCTTCCTCGTCTTGTTCCTCGTCTTCTTCCTCAGCTTCGACCTCGTCTGCTTCCTCATCTATCTTCAGCTTTTGCCTCTTGTTTCTTGTATTCTGGACATTTGTTGTGTTGGGTTCATCTTCGTTTAGCCTCCCATATTCTTCAACAAATGTTCCTAGTCTCCTAGATACGTATGTGCATAGGTCCACTACTAGTTGTGTTAATTTCCTCTTTTTCTGCAATTAAATAGGTTTACATTAAAAAAATGTGGATTCTTAAAAACACATGATAGGGAGCTCAAAACATGAAGAAAACATACCTCGTTTGAGATAGTTGCTTGCAACCTTGATGCCACAAAATCTTCAGTTCGCGCCATTCCAACAAATAACCCATCCAGTATAGTGCCCCCTACACCTTCTTTGAACTGTACATATACAGAGTGTGTGGAAAAAAGTTAGAACACAGATGCCATTGAGTTGGATCCTACGAAAATGAGCTAAGTTCTATGAGGTAGTGTTCTTTACAAAAAAAAATCCAGTGTAAAAGGTGAACGACAAAGAATCGTAGTAAAAAAGAACTGAGTTGTAAGTAACAAATGACCTGAGTTGTATACCAAAATGAGCTGAATTTGTATGTGAAAAATGTTTAACAAAACCTTGTAGGGGGGAGGGTTTGTGTTAGGCAGCTGAGTTGTAGTACCAAAATTATCTAGGTTGTATGCCAAACTGAGCTAAGTTGTGTGAGAAAAATATTTTTTAAAACCACAACTGTAATTTGTATGTTGGGAAAAGGGACTCGTATATGGATGCTGGGTTGTATTGCTATTTGATCTGAGTTGTATGCCAAGCTGAGCTAAGTTGTGTGAGTTGTTTAACAAAAACCTTGTAGGGGTGAGGGTTTGTGTTAGGCAGCTGAGTTGTAGTACCAAAATTATCTAGGTTGTACGCCAAGCTGAGCTAAGTTGTGTGAGAAAAATATTTTTTTAAACCACAATTGTAATTTGTATGTTGGGAAAAGGAACTCGTATATGGATGCTGGGTTGTAGTGCTATTTGATCTGAGTTGTATGCCAAGCTGAGCTAAGTTGTATGAGGAAAATTGTAGGAAAAAAGGCTCGTATTAGGCAGTTGATTCGTAGTACCAAAAATGATCTGGGTTGTATGCCAAGCTTAGCTAAGTTGTGTGAAAAAAATGTTTTTGAAAACCAAAATTGTAAGTTGAATGTTGGGAAAAAGGACTCGTATAAGGGTGCTAATTGATCTGAGATGTATGCCAAGTTCAGCTAAGTTGTGTGAGTTGTGTGCCAACCCGATTTGTAAAAATTGCAGGGAAAAAGTGATACGGATCAACGTGATCCGAGAGGGTTTTGGCCCAATCTTTCACGGCGAACCAAGAATAATGACAGATAACTTCGGTCGGTGAGAAGATTTGATCTACTCCACAACACGCACAACAGATCCTCACGAATCAGCAAGCAAAACAAACGATATGGGTGTCTCCCGACATGGGACCTTTTCTGTATTCTCAATCTCAAATAATTTTCAACTCCCCTATTACATGGTCGCAGCTGGCTTTATATAATAGCCGACTCAACTTGACTTACAAGTAAACCAACTAGAAAAATAAAATAACTTGATACAGACCTACTTTTCCTAAACAGAAAATAAAATGACACACTAAAATTAAAATGACTCTTTTGTAGGCGCGCCATATGTCCACACCTATAGGTGGACCCCATCCGGACTCCTTCAAACACAACACGCTCCACCAAACTGTTTCAAATATAGTCACGTATCCTTTGATCTTCTCCTTGCGTGGTAAGAAAAGGAACAATAGTCGTCGCCGAAGAGCATCAGCAGCAGGGAAAAGAATATACGGAACACATATAGGAGGTGCCGTATCATCCTCCCTCCCTTCAGGCGAAACCGTCCTCGGTTTCAAGTCATCTTCTGCAGAAACATCGTCATGACCAGACTGAACATCGACCATAGGGACGTCAACTAGATGATGTGCAAGAACAACAACAACTGCAGCAGTATCGGCCACAACTATAGACTGAATAGGCTCCAAAACAGGTGCAGCAATGTCGGCCACCATAGGAATTGCAGCAGCTTTGTGTTCCCTTTTCATTGCCTCTTCGAGCTCTCTCAGCTTTTCTTGAGCCTCTTTCTTTTCCTGCAATTTTTCATCTCTCCAACCTGTGTATGTATGGGTATCCATGGTTTTCAGATTACACTCTTTTTTACCAAAAGGCACGGTATACTGCGGTGGAATACATTGATACATCATTACTCCATGCTCATCGGTCCATGGTGTCCCCAACAACAAATGACATGAAACCAAGTGAAGTGGAATCACGTCGCAACACACCGCGTAAGACAACGGACCCAACTGAAAGTGTACTGATGCTTGGTGTGTGATAGCGAGTTGATCGTTACCAAAATATAGAAAATATGGCCGCGGATGTGGCATATCCTCGGCAACTCCAGCTTCTCGACCATCTCAAGGCTAGCAGCGTTGATGAAACTTCGATGATCAATTGTCAATCCACATGCCCTATCCTGAACTTTAACACGAGAGTGGAACAAATTGGCAGCTCGTCCTTCTTCCTCTCGCTGAAACATATATGATAGCAGGTTCTTCTTTTCCATACTGCACGACACTAAGCAAAAACGTGCCCGGCGGAGAAATCTTGGCAGGAAATCAGGCGCGGCACACCTCAAACGACAGTAGCAACCGACAGAGCAGTAGTAAGCTGCGCTAGGAATTTCTCGTATCAGATTTTGTATACGTGAACAGGAAAGAATCCACGCTGGGTACCGGTCCTCCTTGGTCACGATCGGAAACAACTCCAAAGCGAGATATAGCAGGCACGTAGGAAACCACGTGTGACAGAAAAATCTCCAAAAGTGCACGTACAAAGATTATATGTCTGATCCAAATAACTGACCTGATTTTAAAATGCACTTTTCTTTTCTTCCACGTTCACACAAGGTCAGTCCAAACTAATCCAATCTTTATTTTCTTTGCTGGCTCGATGAACGAGATGGACTCCAATCTGACAAATCTGGGCTTGCTTCCAAGCGTGAAACAGGAAACTAATACTTTCCTTGTAGGTAGGTTCGTCGCTGGGGCTGTCGACGCCGGTCTCCTTCTCAGAGGTGGGCCTGGCTGCGGCTTCCCCATCCGCGCCCTCTTCCCCCTCGGCCTCTGCGGAGGGGGCGTTCAAGCCCATCACCAGGGCCCAAGTCCCGTGTGTCGAGTCCGCTGCTGTGGAGGGCCCTAGGTTTGGGACCTCGAAAACCACTTCTGCGGCTCAGATTAGGAAGCGCTCGAAATCTGCGGCGCCGCTAGGTCGGCGCCCAGTGACCCGCCAAGCACGGGCCGAAGGTGCTCAGTTGTAAATGCGGATATTATTCTGGAACATCCGAGGGTTTGGGCGCAAGGGGCGCCGGACGTTAATTAGGGAACTCCTCCGAAACCATAGAATCGACATCCTAGTGCTTCAAGAGACCAAGAAACCGGACTTCTCGGACGCCGAACTTCAAAGCCTAGAGGTTGGCGAAAAGTTTTTCTGGTGCTGGCTCCCGGCGACTGGCCGCTCTGGGGGCATCCTGCTGGGCCTACGTGATAGCGCCTTTGAGGTCGAAAGCATCGACAAGGGCCAGTCTTTCATTAGCGTCAACTGCCTCATCCGGGCAGAAGATAAGATCATGACGTTCATTGGTGTTTACGGCCCGGCTAGACACGCAGACTCTCCTTCCTTCCTGGCCGAGCTGTCGGCCAAAATTGCGGCGTCGCGTTTCCCAGTTCTCATGGGAGGCGATTTCAACCTCCTTAGAAGCGCCGAGGACAAGAACAACGGGAACATCAACTGGCCGCGCATCGAGATGTTCAACAATCATATCGCAGAGTGGGCTCTGACGGAAGTTCCAAGATCCGGGCCGCGGTATACTTGGACCAACCGCCAGCGAGACCCAGTGCGCTGTGTCTTAGACAGAGTCTTGATCGACCCCGAGCTGGACGCACTTTTTCCCGCTGTCCTCTCTTGCTGCGGACCCTATTCTGGGCTCGGACCACTGCCCTCTAGTTTGGGACTCGGGCAGGGGTCCCCCAATTCGCTCAAACCGTTTTTTCTTCGAGTTAGGCTGGTTCGAGATCGCGGGTTTCAAGGACCTGTTGATCTCGCAATGGACGTCTCTCATGGCAAGGGCGGGAGGGCGCGATATTCTGGACTGGTGGAAGCACATGGCCGGGGGCCTGCGTCAATACCTCCGTGGTTGGAGCCGTAATCAGGGTAGAGAGACCAGGCTGCGCAAGATTAACCTCCTCGCCCATATTAAGTCGCTGGATGAGAAAGCAGACTCGGTGGGTATCGACGAGGACGAGTGGGCCCTCCGATATCATCTTGAAGACCAACTGCTCGCCATCTTCCAACTGGAAGAGGAATACTGGCGCCAGCGCGGGAGAGTAAGATGGGCCTTGCAAGGGGATGCAAACACGGCTTATTTCCACGCGGTGGCGAACGGCAGAAGACGTAAATGCGTCATCACGACCCTGATCTCGCCGGAGGGTCCAATTAGGGACCCCTTTCACATCCAAGACCATATCTACGCTTACTACCGGGATCTGCTTGGTTCGGACCACAATCGCCGTCTGGGTCTGGCACCCAACTTGTGGCCCGAAGCCGCTAGAGTCTCGCTGGCAGAGAACGAGGGCCTGCTGCGTACCTTTACTGAGGCAGAACTGGAAGCAGTTGTTTGGGACATGAAAGAAAACACGGCGCCAGGCCCGGATGGGTTTCCGGTGGCCTTTTTTCGCCGCTGTTGGCCTCTGTGCAAGCTGGGGGTGTTGCATATGCTCAATGACTTTGTTCTTGGCCGTATCAATGTGTCCCGACTTAACTTCGGAGTCATCTCCCTTATTCCCAAGGTCCAAGGGGCTGACCAGATTTCTCAGTTCAGACCCATTGCACTGATCAATGTAATTTTCAAGATCATCTCCAAAGCCTTTGCCTCTCGTCTTGACCCGATTGCGAACAGGATTATCAGCCCAAACCAGACTGCCTTTATCAAAGGCAGGTATATCCTCGACGGGGCGCTTGCCCTACATGAGGTAGTTCACGAGTTAAGAGTCAAGAAGCTAGGGGGCATCTTACTCAAACTTGATTTCGAAAAAGCCTATGTCAGAGTAGACTGGTCTTTCCTCCTGGAAATCCTCCGCAGAAAAGGTTTCGATCAAGGATACGTTCACCGAATAGAGCAGTTAGTTTCCGGGGGTCAAACGGCTATCTCTATTAATGGGCAGGTTGGCCCTTTTTTTCGTAACAAGCGTGGGGTGCGACAGGGGGATCCTCTCTCACCCCTGCTGTTTAACTTTGTCGCCGAAGCCCTTTCAGCCATGCTGTCCGCAGCCTGCGCGGCGGGGCACATTAGTGGGGTGGTTCCCCACTTAGTCCCAGGCGGTCTCTCCCATCTTCAATACGCGGATGATACTATCATCTTGATTCAGAATAAGGACCTCGACATCGCTAACCTGAAATTCCTATTGCTTTGTTTCGAGGAGATGTCGGGTCTGCGCATCAACTTCCACAAATCTGAGGCCTTCGTTCTTGACGTTCCCCAGGCCGAACAGATCCGTGTAGCCAACATGCTCAACTGCAAGTTGGGGTCCTTCCCATTCTTTTACTTAGGCCTCCCGATATCGGATAGGAAACTGACCACTGAGCAATGGAACTTCCTCGTTCAAAAGCTCGGTGCGCGTGTCGAGGCATGGATGGGTAGACTTCTTTCCTCGGGTGGAAGGCTGACTCTATCCAACGCATGCCTCGACGCTCTACCCACTTACGCCATGGGGCTCTTCCTACTCCAAGATGGAGTGCACGAGAAATTTGACACAATCCGGGCGCGTTTCTTCTGGGAAGGCGCGGGCAACAAGCGTAAAGGCCATTTAGTTAACTGGCCAGTAATCTGTCGACCCAAGGACTGCGGGGGTCTGGGCTTGACCAACACCAAAATGATGAACAAAGCGTTACTTCTCAAATGGGTTTGGAAACTCTTCCAAGAGGACGACTCGATTTGGCGCACTATCATCTCGGCTAAATATCCTGAGGCTGCGAACATCTTCTCGGCGGAACCCAGGGGGGGCTCCCAATTCTGGCGCAGCCTCCACAAGATAAAACACCTCCTTAAGTTGGGGTCTAAGTTCTCAGTCCAAAACGGACATAGGACTATGTTCTGGTTGGACTGGTGGACGGGGGAGGACCCCCTTAGAGTTAGGTTCCCAGCGCTGTTTGAAATCTGCGCTAAGGCCGACCTCTCTGTAGCCGCGGCTTTCGAACCTGAGGGGCTTAGGTTCAGACGCAACTTCTCCCCTCGCTGTGAGGAAGAATGGCGCAGGTTGAACTCGGAGTTGGAAGAGATCGGTCTCACCGAGGGGGCTGATTCGGTCTCTTGGACTCTCGAGCCTTCGGGCAATTTCTCGGTTGCCTCCATGTATAATAAACTCGTGCGAGGGGCGTCGATTCTCATGTGTAAGGACATCTGGTCGGCGCACATTCCCCTCAAGGTCAAGATTTTCTCTTGGCAGCTTGCTTTGGATAGACTACCAACGCGTAACAGGCTATTTGGTCACTCCTCACCGTCTCGCCGTTTCTGTGCCCTTTGCGGAGAGGTGGAAGACTCGGCGCACATAGTTTTCCAGTGTTCCTTGGCGAGGCTGGGTTGGAGTGCGATCCGACAGCTGCTGGGCTGCAGCTGGAGCCCCGCTAACTTCCCCCAATTCTTTGCCATCCATCAGTCGCTGCTAGGGAGCCAACGCCGTAACAGCTGGGTGCTGTTTACGGCGTTAGGCTGGGCTCTTTGGCTCACGAGAAATAAACTGGCTATAGAGGGAATCGCTCCTAAACGCCCCGCTGACGTTTTGTTCAAAATGTCGATTTTTGTGCAGGTTTGGGCAAATCTCGCTAAGGATCCTGACAAGCCGACGCTGCTGCAACTCGCTGATGGACTCAAAGCTATCTTCCGCTCGTTACTACCAGCAGCTCCGACTCCACCGTAGTAGTTTCGCTCTTGTGCTTTCCGGTCTGTCGTTGGGGTGACCGGCCCCCCGATTATTTTCCATTGGCTAAGCTGTTTGCCCCCAGCATGTTTCAAGTCGAACCTGTGATGTAACCCAAACTTCTTGCTTTATTAATTTAAAGTAGGGCTATTTCTGCCTTTTATCTAAAAAAAATACTTTCCTTGTAGCGACCGGTCAGGACGGCAGCTTAGCTAGGGATCCTTCCCTACGTTCGCGTGCTGGATCTCAACCTCCCAGAAGATCACGTCCAGCAAACCGCAGGTAGCAAAAATAAGCAGATTGCTTCCCCAAACAGCAATCCACGCAGCAAAACTGACAGAACGGATGTTTTGATGGTACGTCTCCGGCAGAACTTCTTCAAAAGATACACAAACAACACCGGTGTCTTGGCTTGATAGCCTCCGGCAGAAATCTCTCAGCAGAAATAAAACAATGACCGGTGTCTTGGCGTAGCGACATAGCAGCAATACTTTCAGCAACAAAAATTCCCGGTAAGGATACGCCGTGAGAAACCCGACACTCTGATACCAAGATGATACGGATCAACGTGATCCGAGAGGGTTTTGGCCCAATCTTTCACGGCGAACCAAGAATAATGACAGATAACTTCGGTCGGTGAGAAGATTTGATCTACTCCACTACACGCACAACAGATCCTCACAAATCAGCAAGCAAAACAAACGATATGGGTGTCTCCCGACATGGGACCTTTTCTGTATTCTCAATCTCAAATAATTTTCAACTCCCCTATTACTTGGTCGCACCTGGCTTTATATAATAGCCGACTCAACTTGACTTACAAGTAAACCAACTAGAAAAGTAAAATAACTTGATACGGACCCACTTTTCCTAAACAGAAAATAAAAGACACACTAAAATTAAAATGACTCTTTTGTAGGCGCGCCATATGTCCACGCCTATAGGTGGACCCCAGCCGGACTCCTTCAAACACAGCACGCTCCACCAAACTGTTTCAAATATAGTCACATATCCTTTGATCTTCTCCTTGCGTGGTAAGAAAAGGAACAATAGTCGTCGCCGAAGAGCATCAGCAGGAGGGAAAAGAATATACGGAACACATATAGGAGGTGCCGTATCAAAAAGGGCTCGTATTAGGTAGCTGAGTTGTAGTATCAAAATGATCTAGGTTGTGTACCAACTGATCTAAGTTGTACGAGAAAAATATTTTTTAAAACCCCATTGTAGGTTGTATGTTGGAAAAAAGAAGGACTCGTGTAAGGATGTTGGGTTGTAGTGCTATTTGATCTGAGTTGTATGCCAAGCTGAGCTAAGTTGTGTGGGTTGTATGCCAACCCAATTTGTAGAAATTGTAGGGGGAAAAGGCTCATATTAGGTAGCTGAGATGTAGTACCAAATGATCTAGGTTGTCTACCAAACTGAGCTAAGTTATGTGAGAAAATGTTTGAAAAAACCAATTTGTAAAAAAATTGTAGTGGAGGGCTGATATTAGGGGAAAAGCTGGGTTGTAGTTTTTGGATGACCTAAGTTGGACATGCTTTAGTTGTACAAAAACCTATGGAAAAAAGGTGCATTGATGGAGAACGTCTAGAAAATGCATACAAAACAAAAAAAATCCCATGTGAACAAAAAAACATACCTTCAGCTTGCCAAAGCCTTCGTTCTGCTTTTTATCCTTCTGAATGACAACATAAATTAACTTTTATGTCCATGCTACGGCGTGGAATGGAAAGTCGCTTGGGGCTAGGACAAACTCATCTACCTCGAGTGAATCAAGGTAAAGGATCTTCACAAAAAGGTTATGCCCCCCACCCACTCTCGTTAGTATAAAAATGCTAGTGTGCACAGCGGGAAAGGTGTAAAAAGGAGAGTAAAAATATAGTTTGAGATGTTACCACTAGATGGTATAAACAGCAATAGAAAAAGTTCTTTTTTGAACCTATCCCCTTCACTTCTGTTACGATTTGGTCGATAGAAAGTTGGCTGAAGTTACAAGCCTGAGCTTGATCCATGTTTTTTATTGCTCCGTAGCATCTTGGAGTGATGGTGCACTTTGTAGTAAGGCACATGAAGAAACTCATGACCGCTGCAAAGTAAGATCGGAGAAACTTCATATCTGCCATCCCTCGCATTCCTTTTATCATCTCGCACCAATCCGTGAATGTGGGGGTCATGGCGTCATCAATGGCATACTCTTCATTCATGAAGGAACTAGCTTCACCATCCAACTCGAAGGGGACACGACTCCCTTCGCTGCGCAATTTGAAATTCCTCTGGTAGCTATTTGCGTCAACAAGTATAGTGCCCCTCCTAGGTATTGCGAGCTCACTCCTGATTGGATCGAAACATGCTAGCACCCACATGCTCAAGTCCACTGGCATTACTATTGACGTCACCTGTAGCATGCCTCCCCATTCACACTCTATAATTAGATTCTTCTGGTCCTCTAAGAGAAGAGCATTCACCTTGACAAGCCTTGCAGGCGACGAGCGGTTCCTACCAAGCTTGTACATAAAAAATTAAAAAAAGTTAGCATGGAGGAAAAACCAAAAAAACTCATTGTGAGATTTTTTTTTTAAAAAAGGCATCAGCTTTCCTGAATATGGATTTGAACTAACCGCTTGGACCTGTTCCTTACGCGTGGACGCTTTGCTGCTTCTATATTTGAACTTTTCCTCCCTGCAACTGCAGCGGTAGGATTTGAGCTTGTGCTAGTCTTCCCTGCATTTGCACCTGTGGGTTTTGCGCTTGCACTAGGCTTCCCCGCAACTCCGGCAGCCGCGTTAGCGCTTGCACTCGACTTTCCCACAACTCTTCCAGTGGAGTTTGCGGCCTGCAAAAAAAATAGATGGAGCTTAGCAGAATAAAAAGTTGTGCTAGGACACCGAAAATATAAAGTATAAATAATACAAAAACCTGCTGCTCGTTGGTCTTGTTTCCATCTGTGCCCTTCCCTGCAGCGACAGGTTTGGGTAGGCTCAAGCTGCGTTTCGTTATGCTTGCTACATCCACACCCTAACGCGTACAACGAAAAAAGGAAGAAATATTTTAGGACCGAGGAAAAAGATCAAAAAGAAAAGGGTAGAGTAATGATGTTGTGCGATTAGCGTGTTGTTTTACTTGCCCCCTTGGAATATTTGTTGTTCTGCAAAAGATAGCAAACTACATAAGTTTTAGACCTGCAAAAGGGAAATTATGACTTTGATGATGTGGAACAAATTGAGGAATTTATTGCTTGGAAGGGTGCATTCAAAATTGCTTATTTGATTGAAAATATCGATGACACACCTTATAAATATGAGATTTATGATATACCTGAATACTGCTTTGATAATTTGTAGCATCCCACTTTTTAGCAAAAGTGAAATACCTGTGTTATTGTGCTAGTCCCTGGATCAATTGCTAGCACCACAGTACAAAATGAAATATCATGCAAATGCATCAAATTCTATTACATCGCATGATCCAGTCTTTACAAAATAGGATTACAACTTGCATAGTCTTAGAAGACTAGCAGAAAAGAAAGAAATACAGCGGAAAACATAGTACAACATTGATCCCATCTTCTTCATGTGCCACAGGCAAAACATGTTGGCGATAGTCTCGAGATCCTAAACAAAATCCTCACTCGTCTTCTGAAGTATCTGCAATATGGAATATGCAGCCACAAGGGAGTCAATACAATTTAATGTATTGGCAAGTAACACTATGGTGGATATAAATGGCAAGACTAATACTACATGCTCATTTGGCTGAGTGGAGTTTTGGCTAAGTTTGCATAAAGCCATTTTTCTCCTATCACTTTTGTAAAACAAACTTTTCTTTTCAAAGGGTGGCAACATTGGATTAAGATCCAAGCACCACAACTATTGTTCGCTTGGTCAAAATTTTACTTATTGAAAATGGTGATGTGATTCTTCCGTCCATCCTTGTCCAGCTGCTCATAGTTGTCCATAACCGGGGACACGACTAAGATCTTAGTTTGTTGACTCTGCAGAGCTTGTGCACTTTCACCTTCAGACTCAACTCAACCCAAACATCCTATACACCCTGAGTGCATTAATGAAAGGAGAAGAATCGAGACGAGATCTTTCAGAAGCAAGAATCCAACCCAATGGCAAGACCCGTTCCACCTATAATTATGCTACATCTGCTTGTCAAGCCCAGGCTGAACCCTCACAACTTAGTTGATCAAGATAGAGCCCATATGACTAAAGGCTGCACTGGAAGCAATCTAAACTTGGGGAACATCATAATCACTTTGTTCCTGGGTGGCATTCCTCAAGTGAACACCCCTCGGGGAGACATTCAACTCTCATCAGCCAAACAACCAAATCCACCCAGGTGGTTCATTGAAGTTGTTACTTAGAATTTTTCCACAACATCAAGTAAAAATCATTTGTCACATTGCATAGCATCTAACAAGTTCTAAGGCTATAAATAACAAGGATAAAAGAGATGGCTACACACTACTAGGATAATAGCATAGCATAGTATAACTTAGTAAAATTTCCTATCAATGCATACTACTCAAAAATCAACTAATGCATATAGAAAATAATGGGTAGTTGATGATGTGTTACTTGCCTTGTTGAAGTTGGTGAAGATATCACACTCTCTTCACAAAAGATCGTTGCTCTCCGTACAATCTATTCATTGAAAACACAATAACAAAAATAAACAAGCATCCTAGCAATCAAACACATATGTGAAGAAAACAAACATAGCAAATAATCATAACAAAGGGGTTGTACCAAGTTGGCTAGGGCAAGGTCAAGATTTGAGTTCAATACTTGTTAAGGAAATTCCAATGGTTTACTTGGGAAGGACTAGGTTGAGTTTGATGTGATCTAACTTTATTATAACCATACTTGTCGAGGAAGTTCCAAGAGTTCACTAAGAATAAACATATTACTTCTTCAGCTAAAGTAATACATGCAAACACTTGGTCATATTCACCTTCAAAAATATTTGAGTGACTATATTAGTATTTTCCATTGTGGTTGGGGTAGGTCTACTAACTTCATCATCAAAGGGAAAATATTACTAAGTCTTGGGTTTTCCATTTGGGTCAATGGTTGGTCAAAAATAACTTGTTATTCTTCAACTTGTATGGATTGCTTCTAGACCTCATGTGATTGCCTTCTTGAAGATCATCATCATGCCATCTAAGTTGTTTCCTTCCTTGGTGTGGTGCTTCTCTTGGTCTTGATAGTCTTCATGGTTTTCTCACTAGTTGTTTCCCAAGTGGTGTGGTCACAACTAAGTGTTTTATTTAACAAATGTGAAAATATCACTAAGTCAAATTGGAAAGAATAAAAGAAGAAATATAGAAAGAGATGTCTTCTTCTGAATTTCTTCACACTTGTACTTCTTGCTTCTAGTTGCTGTGGAGTCTAAGTCTTTTCTTCAAAACTTCTTCATTGATCTTCCTTGTAGCTCTTCATGTTGCCACCAAGTTGAAGATGGAGTTCCTTCTTGTGGTTGAGTCTTGTCTTCCATTTTGCTAACTTGATGGATTCTTGAAGCAAGAATAGGGGAATGGAGAAGTAGATACAAAACTATGGTACTAGTGTTTGAGGTTCACTAATATGGTTTACATATACTAGGGACTTGGTCTTGGATTCAAAATGGCCACAACAAACAATGGTAGAAAGAATATAAACAACATCTAAGGCATGATCAACTAGCGGTTCACTAAGAGGGATTTTTGGTCCAACTTACAAGGAAATGGTTCAAGGTTTAGGTACTGATGTCTCTGGTTCAAGGTTACCAAATGGAGCAACTTTTCTTAAGAAAACATTTTCTAATTATTTATAGAATTAATTCTATGCCAAAAATACTTAAATATACTACTTAATTCTAATTTCTAAACTAACTTGTTCAAAAATTATTTTGGAACAGAGTATATGAAAGTACACCTCCTAAGATTTCCAAATATATTTTATTTGCAATTTTTGGATTTGTATAATTTGAATTATACCAAAATTAATCAAACATTCCTATTCAGATTTGAACCAATTTAACTTTTTTCAATTTTGAATTTAAACAGAACAAAAATATTCTACACAGTCTGGGGATTTCAAAAAGTCCGAGTTTGCTAAATTTGGCCAAGTGGTTACAAAGTTATGATGATTCTTGTTTATAGGGGCTTTTCTGCAAATTTGATATTCTATCTAATGAAAATTCATTTTGAGAGGGTTTTAGGGTTTATGGAATAGAGGTATAATTGGATTGGTAATTTCAATTTCATTTAAATAGGTATTGTTTCATTTTGTTTCTTGCTTCTCATTTGGTTTTTGGTGACTTGCATAACATGAAAACAAAAAGTTTCAATTTTTAGTGATTTTTGGACTTTCCAAAAATCAGGGATGTTACATAATTACAAGGATTGTAATTACTACATAATTCAATATCTTAAAAGATGCTCTCCACCAAAGGAAGTAACTGATGCCTTGCAGGAGGCTATTGAAGAAGAAATTGCTGAATCTGGAAGCTCATTGGATGAAAAAAAGGAAGAGAGTGATGATCAAGAGGAGGAAGAATGGAGCTCCCCATTCCTACTTCCCAATGAGAGTAACTCTTTAACTCATAGTTGTGATGATCCTATTGATTCTTATGAAATATCTCTTTTTGATGAAATTGATACTTGCTATACTTGTGACCTTGATACTACTATAAATGAAACTTGTGAGAATAATATTGCTTCTGTTATTTATGATAATCCATGCTATTTTGATAAATCCTATGAGAATCCTCTATTTATTCCAGCTACTGATATGCATGATAATGAGGAAGTTTGTTTAGAAAATTTATAGGATAATGCTCTAGATGATGGTCCTATGTTACTTGATGTTATAAATTATAATGCTACTGAAAATATGATTTCTATAATATGTCCCATACCTTTTAAGAGTGACCAATCATCTTGTTTTTCTATTGCTAAAAGTGGGAAAGAAGAGGACTTTATTCTTAATTTTGATCCCACTATTTTTGAGCTTGATATGAATTGTGTGCTTTTAGACCATGACAAACATGCTTTATGTGATAATTATGTTGTTGAGTTTTTTCATGATGCTACTAAAAATTATTATGAGAGAGAAAAATATGGTTGTAGGAATTTTCATGTTAATAAAACACCTCTCTGTTTGTTGGAAGTTTTGAAATTGTTCTTGTTCTACTTTCCCATGATTTCTAGTTTGAGATTATTTAATTTATTTCTTTACAAGATTACTATGCATAGGAAGTGGGTCATACTTAATTTTTTTATATAATTGCTTCTTGATGCTCTCTTTTGCTTAATTCATATTTCTTATGTGAGCATCTTCTTTCTTCCTATGCCTAGCTGAAAGGCGTTAAAGAAAAGCACTTCTTGGGAGGTAAACCATGGTTTTATTTTTGTTTTGTTTTTCTCTGTTTTCTTTGAGTCAAGGGGATGTATAGTTCTGTAGCAACTCCTTCGTATATTTATTTTCATGTATTTGTTATTCCAAGTAAAGTTTCTAGCGAAAAGTGGAGTTGGTTTTGGATTTCTGTGCAGAAAACAGATTTCTGCTATCCACCGTAAAAAATCGTATAATTCACAGAAAGATCAAAAGAACCTGAAACTTTTTCTTGTGTTTCCTCAGCTAATTCCTAAACTTTTTTGTTCTTTATGTTTTTCTATTTGAGCAACTTAAGTGCCCCAAAACAATTCTTTATTACAGACTGTTCTGGTTTTGGCAGATTCTGCCATTTTTCTTGCATTTGCCCTTTTACTATGTCAAGTGGATTTGTTTGCTTCATGAAACATAAGTGACTGTAAATAATGTTTAAAAATATCAATAGCACTTCGTCCCATTCAAAACCCATCAATTTTTTATTGTTGCACTAACCCTCTAATGCGAACTACTTTGAGTGTGGTGTGAAGGAAGTTTTCAAGGGTCAAGAGAAGAAGGTGATATAATGTGATGAAGAAGAGTGCAAAGACAAAGCTTGGGGATGCCCCCTTGGTTCCTCCCAGCAAATTCTAAGAAGACTCAAGCGTCTAATCTTGGGGATTCCCAAGTCATGCCCTTCTTCATCAAATAATTATCAGGTCACTTCTAGTGAAACTATATTTTTATTCGGTCACATTATATGAAATATACTTGGACTGTCTTTTATTTTTTGTTTCGTTTCATTTTCTTTTTTTTCTTTTTTCCTTTGTGCAATAAATATCATTGGAACCTAACATTCTTGTTTGGGAGAGAGACACACTCCTCTTTTTCATATGAATACTCGTTATGCTCGTATTCTTAGTTTTTCTTCTAGCTGCTGCAATATTTTTAGCTTATGTTTGTTTTCATGCATCTCTTATTCAGTGATGTTAGTTTTAGTAGAGTTATGTGAGCACTCTCTTTCTTAATTTCTATATCATTTGGAGAGTTTTTGTTAAAACTTATATTGTTTGATGCTTGTTGGAAAAAGAAATTGCGGCATGTGGTAGAATTTATAACGATGCAAAAAGTAGCTTGTATAGTCTGACGCTAGACTTTTTCATGTCATGTTAGATGTTATTTTAATTATAAGCCTAGTGTTTATTTTTTGTAGCATGAATTGTCTCAAATATCTGAGAGTGTTTAATATGCCATTGAAAGAATCACGAGTTTTTTTTTATCACATTGAAGCATAAATTTGTGGTGTTCTCCTTTCAATGTTTTATTTGGTTGACTTGGCACATGCTTACATCATGTTTATGACTACAAACCAGTCACTTATAGCCTATATGATCATTTAGTTTTTGACTTGTAAATACCACTTATGTTTTGGTTAATAATGTTTTTGTCGCTATGCATGATTATGGCCATTATGCTCTCTTGATTTGTCGCTCCCAGTCTTTGCTAGCCTCCACCTGTACTGAGTATGATCTCTATTCGTGCATTCAACTCCCGAAAACCAAAGATTAACAAATGTGTCCACCATACCTACCTACATGCGGTATTTAACCGCCACTCCGAAGTAAATTGCTCATGTGTTAACTTTAAAACTTTCAAAATTACTCCTCTTTGTGCTCCTGTTTTAGCTCATGAGGACGTAAATAGAGAATCTTTATCTCATTTGTTGATTGGATTTCACACCCTAGACTAGTGGCTTCATCCGCTTATCCAATTGATAGATGAGCTAGTAGCGGGGTGCCCAGCCCCAAACTTAATACAACAAATTCTCTTCACTATTTTTGCCCCTGATTTATCACTCAAAGCATAATTGTGTAAACAAAAGAGAAAGAGGGATGACCTTCTACCAAGTTGCCTCCTTTAATGGGAGCCTCTCTTGTGAAGTCTAGTTTTCTTATGAAGTATTGTATTTTCTATTTACCATTTGTTGACATAAGCATACACACCTCTCTAAAGAAAATGTTTTCAATACCTCTGTTTAATTAAATAAAAATCTCTTGCACACGAGTGATCCCTGCTTCCCTCTGCGAATGGCCTTTATTTTACTTTTATGTTGAGTCTCCATCTTCTAACTTTATGCATAGTTGAGAGAGCATAGTTGTCATTCTGAGTTTAATTTGCATTGGTGCCAAAAATATTATTGATTGATTCATACCTTGTTATTACTTGCTCTCAAATTATTTGTTCTAGTCATCCTCTTAAACTTTGAAGGTGTCCTAGCATTTATGTTTTTCCTCACTCCTAAGGACAAGCGAAATATCACTTTGTCATGTTTTGTTCATTCTAGAAACAAATGTATAACTTTCAATGCATTGTTATTCATGATCTTATATTTGTGTTACTTTTCATAATGAAAAATGATTGCTTTGTTTCATTGTTAAAATTATATCTATCATGCTTGTGTTTAAAGTGCTGTGATCTCAGCTTAGATATGCTTTTACAATTATGATGATCAAATTTGTGTTGGTAGCATGTCACCTCAGAAATTATTTGTTTTGACGTTTACCTACTCGAGGACGAGTAGGAACTAAGCTTGGGGATATTGATACGTCATAAATGTATCCATAATTTCTGATGTTCCATGTTGTTTTCATGTTATTTTCTACATGTTAGCTTTACACTTTATGTCATTTTATCGATATTCTGGGACTAACCTATTGACAAGATGCCACAGAGCCAGTTCATGTTTTCTGATTTTTTTAGTTTCAGAAAAGTTGTTCTAGAAATATTCTCGGAATTGGAAAATTCGAAGCCCAAAAGTCTTAGAATTCCCGAAGGTTCCACAGAGTCCCGAAGACACCCAAAGGGGAGCCACAGGGGGGCACACCATAAGGCGGCGCGCCCCTGGCTGCGCCACCAGGTGGTGTGGGCCCCTCGGTCGCCCACCGACATCGCCCTTTCGCCTATTTATTCTCCTTAGATAGTTAACCCTAAAAAGATACCACTTTTCCACGAAAAACACCCGAGGCCGCCGTCATCGTCAACCCGAGATCAGGAAGGTTCTGAAGTTCTCCCCGGCACCCTCTCGGGAGAAGAAAACATCACCGGAGGGCTCTACACCACCATGCCCACCTCCGGAGTGATGCGTGAGTAGTTCATCCCTGGACTATTGGTCCATAGCAGTAGATAGATGGTTTTTCTCTCCACTTTATGCCTCATGTTTAGATATCGTGAGCTGCCCTACATGATCGAGATCATCTTGTTGTAATGCTACATGTTGTGTTTGCTGGGATCTGATGAATGTTGAATGCCATGTCTCTTGATTATCAATCTATCATGTTATCTTCATGTGTATGTTATTTATGATCTTGCATGCTCTCCATTGTTAGTAGATGTTCTCGCCAAGTAGATGCTAGTGACTCCAAGAGGTAGTATTTATGCTCGATAGTGGGTTCATGACTCTTTTGCATCTGTGCACGAGTGATAGAAATGTGACAGATGGAGAATGTGATGTTTCCATTAGGAAGAAAACAACGATGTTTACATTACACAATTTGCTTAATGAGATTATCTGTTACTTGCAACTTAATACCAAAGGTTTGTTCGGATGATATTCTGAGGGTGGATTATTAGTCATAGATGCAGTTGGATAACGGTCTATGTGTCTTGTTGTAATGCCCGCATGAATCACATAGTAATCATCATGTCATGCATGTTTCAATATCTATCAATTGGCCAGCTATAATTTATTCACCACACATGTTATCTATCTTTTATGGAGAGACACCACTAGTGAACTGTGGACCCTGGTCCATTTTCTCATACTGATAATACAACCACTAAAATTACTTTTTTAACACTACTACTACTGTTTTCATATTGTTTGCCTACTGTTTTCCACACCATACATTTAACCTCTTTGTTATCAGCAAAACCGGTGAGATTGACAACCTCACTGCTTTGTTGGGGCCGGGTCAATTGATTGTGTTGTGTAGGTTCCACGTTGCTGCTGAACCGGTAGTGCGCGCTACCACATCAACTGCATCAACCTTCTGAAGTTTCTTTCTTCCTACTGGTCTATTCAACCTTTCTTTCTTTTCGGTGGGAAAACTTGCCGCTGAACTCTTCATAACCTTTCTCTTGGGGTTCACCAACGTCAGCCATCACCCCGCCTTGGGAAATAGTCAACATCGAGTACCATTACGTTAGGATGGTTCAAACGGAGCGTGTTCCATTCACGAAAAGCCCCAATCTTGATTCTTTCATACCCGTCAAAAACTTTGGTGAACCCTCTCCCCTAGATGGCAATTACATCTCTGCCGCCGCCAAAGAAGCATCCATCAAGGAAGTGGTAGCAGCCAAAAAAGAGGTAGCAGCCGGGAAAAGGAAACCGATAAAAAGGAGGCCAAGGTAGCCGAAAAAGAGCCAATCGACAAAAAGGCTGCCGAGAAGAAGGTGACCAAGGCAGGTGCCAAAAAAAAACGAGCCACCTAGGAGGTTCGGGAAGGAGACCGCGGGAGAAATGCACCAGGATGGCTCGGCAACGAAGAACCAAACAACATTTGGGACCAGGAGGACAAGCTAAGCCTGCTAACTGTGCCTATCACGCAAATCAATTCGCCGACAATAATGGAGGCAAGGAGGATGATTCTCCTCAATCAAACGACGTACTTGGATCAAAAGTGAACAGAGATCCAAGAGGTGGCATACATTGTGAAGAGTACAAGCACGTCAAGGAAAATTCTCCCCGAAGAACAAAAAGATTCGACGTCGACTTGCTGAGATTGAGAAACCTGGCAAGGAGGATCCAATTTTTAGGCGGATAAACTCAATCGACTACTTAACTCTTAACGCACATAAGAACTCCATGGACAATAGGTGTACGAGACACTGGGACACCTGTTATCAATACAACAGCGTCCCTTGATGTACTCATATGTTGGTCTACGCTGTAGAATAAAAACTTTGACCTACTTAGTCCACCAAGATTACTATGCAGATAGCAAGGAATGCCCATACATGCCAGGATCAGGATCACGACTCATCGAGCAGCGGATTCGATGTAGTCGTAGAGAGATCTGGACAATCGTAGATCCTCACAACCAGGTCTAGTTGCAAGGATGTTGCTAAACTTCCCTCGTCAAGGAGCACACGTGTAATCCCTCTTATGGTGTGCACACATACGCTCGTGTCAACCTGTCATCACTCCTCCATCTAGGAATCGACACCGACAAAGAGACAGCCTTCCGATGATTGGTAGCACTAATCGACATTGACTAGAGCTATATAAATCTAGAAGTTTCTCAACACATGAGAGAGAACTAGAATTCGAGATAGATCTAATTGGGAGAGGACACCTCAAAACCCAATTGTATGAGTCTCTAATTTATTAGAGGGGCTCAATTAGACCCTCTAATTCTACTATAGAGAGAGAGAGAGAGAGGTTTGAGTGCCAATGTATGTTTTGCTTTGAGCCTTGGGGTCTTTTATATAGTTGGAGGGAGGGAGACTTTCCAAAGGGGAGGGATGAGTCCTAGTTGAGCTAGGAGGACTTGGTCGCACCAAAGGTGGTGGCCGCACCCCTCCTTCTAGCCCAAGTCATATTGTACTAGTGCTACCTCCCTATTTTCCTTTTTTCCTGTTCTCATTTTTATCTACAATAAATTCAGGAAAAATATCGGGATCAGAAGTAACAATGTGTCGTTCCACCAGGGCCCACGTGCCAGCCCCCTAAAATATGGTGCGGCCATGAGGGGCATTTCTGCCCCCCTCCGGCACTCCCCCTTCCTGGTTTTTCCTCGAAACTCTTCCGGAACCCTATGAACCCAATAGATGAAATCATTTATATTATCAAATGATGTTAAAAAAAATCTAACATCCCGGTACATCTCATGTCCTCAGTTAACTCTCATATAAAATTTTCCTAACACGTCATAATTTCTCTCTTATAACAACATCCCCGATACACTCTGATTGACACAGGACTTGTTTCTGTGACATCCAATCGACATCGAACATTCATAAAACCAGTACCAAAATATTAATTCTCTCAATAAAGGTTGGCACGGCTTAAGCATGTGACCCGAAAGGATCGATAGCAAAGACATGTTCGGGAACTTACCGAACAATAACCAACAGCGGGACCATGGACGCACATGATGGCTCATGTGTGTTCACGAAGAATGAGGGAACCTTGTAAGTTACTCATTTCACTTATTACTTTAACTTCATGATATCAACGATGTCATGACGTGATGCTATTGTATCTGATCAAACTTTTTCATCATAACACAGAAAACTTGTTACCGATATCGTCCTGTTTTCTCAACCATATCCCTGATGACCCTGTGATAAATCACATTGTGTCTAGCGGACGATTGTCTGACATCGGTGATACTAAGAGGGCCCACATTATGTATTTGTCTATCTCTATAGGAGTTAAGTACTAATTTTGAACAATCTCAGTTCATTGCACTTTCTAGATTATACGAGACATCACTCGTATGATCCTCAGTTACGCCAAGACGACTGATGACATACAAAGTGTACCTTTGCATCATGCGGTCACTAGGTATTCTCATAGTACATGAATTATAGTAAATGACAACTTCATATGTACTTTGCTAAAAAAACATTACAATTGTTTAGTCTCTTTAGCAAGATCATATCGTTGGGTCGGTTCGGTACTATTGTTATCCTAACAATAAACTCTTATCTTTTGCTAGAATTTTAGTCATGTCAGTTATCAGGAAAATATGATCATCTCACAAACCAGAAGATGATCTTAGAGACAAGATTAGGAACTCTTGTTTCTTCATCTATTTACACCAGCACTCACTTTTCAAGTGCTATAGCCGTTGTAACATGATGAAATAAACTTAATTATGAACTTGGAGATAGGATAATAACTGGATATTATTGTCTCTAGGGCATATCTCCAACATGAAAAGACAAATCTACACACTGTATATGAAATTACATCACTACAAAAACCTGACAACATAGGCCTACAAAGAGCAGGATGTAGGTGAAGCATCTGACAAATTTATCAAAGATAACAAAGTTTGCCAGACCACCACTGGCGGCGGCTTTCTGCCTAATGATCTGGAAAACTCTAGCCATTGCAACAACAAAAAAATCTAAGACAATGATCCAAAAAGGCGATGGGATACGACGGCGTGTCGGAGACAGGCTCCTGCTTTTAGAAAGACAGGACACCCTCGTCACAAACTAGACCACTCGAGTTGCACTCGCCAAATGGACTCGGAGGAGCCCCCAAAAGACAACCTACATTGTGGGAAAAAAGAGAGTGCCATACAAGAGGGTAGGCAACAGATGCCATCGTCTCGCGTGGATGGAGACGACAAGACACACCACCTCCTAGACAGTCGTCCGCAGATCGTGAAAAGTATGTGCATCCGCACAACTGCCATAGTTCCCGCTCGCCCCAACGCTTTCACGGAGCCAACAATGTCTAAAGATCCAAGACACCACCACGATCACGCCGCGGTGGGAATGGCGGACACAAATCTTAGTCACGGCGCGACGCATCCAATCATAACGGCACTCAGCAGAATACTGCCATATCTCACACGGTGAACTTGGACGCCCGTATGCATCTAGTGCATTAAACATGGCATCATACTTGGGACCTCCATGCTTCGCAGATACCATCTGGTACATTGATTTTCTATTTAGTTTCGTCATGGTCAATGCCCATATACGTCAAGTATGATGGATAACTGTGAATATTCTTATAAGGGAAACATATATACAATCACGAGAACGTGTATATTCTCATAAGGGAAACATATATGAATATGTGTGATATTCATAAAGCTAGTCTTGATTAAAACTGTTTTATCAAGAACGAATAGATGATAACAATGATTTGAAAACTTATCATATCAATTACTTGGTGTTGTTATTGGAGCAATTAGCAAAAATAGTTGCTAAGTGTAATTAGTTTTAGATTACAAGAGTAATAGTAAATATTAGATCATGGGTGTTAAGTCAGTCGTATTAGTGAAACATAAAGTTATTCTTTTTCATTATACAAAGCGAAGGGAATTTAAAGCCGTTGGGAGCTTTTAATTCAGTTGGGTCCAATTGAAAGAAATTCGCCTCATGAAATTATTTAAAATATTTTAAATGAATTGCCAAAAGTGTCTTATTAAATTCGAATCTATGATATATATTAAGAAGTTTAATAAACATGAATATGATGAGTGTGATAAGTATAATTATGGACGAAATTCTGAATTGCAATGAGACGCGAGATTTTTTCTGAAACGTAAGCAAGACGTGATATTATGTAGTAGACTTGAACTTTGTAGTCTTGGTGAGAAAATAGAAAGGTTTGAGAAGAAATCATAATTTTTGTGATTTGAAAAATCTCCTTGTCATGAATAGGCATATATGAACTAGTATGTTTCCGATAGCCAAATTGTTTAGCCAAGCCGGTATAAAGGAGAAAAAATTAAGTGAAAGTTTTATCAAGAAGCTAATTGTTTGTAATTAAGCCTAGAAATATTATGGTGAGATGATTCTCACGTAGATATTTTACAATGATATTACGAAGTAAAAGCCAACTCAGTGGGATTTTGTATAGCTTCAAATCATATTGTGAGATGTTTATTCACATATGTAATTGTAGTGGAATTTCGAAATCAACTCTTTATTGCTTTTAATTCAGTTTATGATTCTTCAATTGATAATATCGTCTGTTGCATGATTATCAACATTAGAGTATTATGAGTGTACTCTATAGTATACTAATATGGATAGTAGCAACACAATGTGATACATTATGGATTGCAAGTTATTGGATAAAAGTCATTCAACTTAGTGAGGTTATAAAATTCTGTATGATAATTCATTTGCAGACGCTTGAATTATGCGCAATTCAACATTAGAGAATTATTAAAGCAACTACGGAACCAGATTTGCGTCATTCCAATTCCTAATAAATCCAACACAATTTTGTCAGAATTTGATTGGATAAAAAGATGAAAGACAATGGTATAAGGAACCACATGCATAGTGTGAGTAACTCGGATTTCCATAGGTGTTTTTGCATCATACTAACTACAATATTATCGACTCTAGTGCAAGTGGGATTCAATTGGAGATACTCCCTAGAGAAAATAACATCGAGTTCTTATTGTATCTCCAAGTTCGTAATTAAGTTTATGTCATCATGCTACAACTGCTATAGCACTTGAAAAGTGAGTTTTCGTAGGAAAATCTTTATGCGGGTGTGAAGACATAAACACACAGGAGTTTCTAATCTTGTATCCAAGATTAGCTTATAGTTTGTGAGATCATCACGTTTTCCTTATCATGGACTTAGTTAAAGTCTAGCAAAATATAAGAGTTTATTGTTAGAGTGAGAATATTACTGAACGAACCCAAGTATATGATCTTGCTAAAAGAGACTAAACAATTGTGATGTATATAGCAAAGTACCATTGGATAGATGCCAAAAATGCAATAATATTTATACATATGTTTCATAATTATGATTCATATTACTATGCTATAACTGACGTGGTTCCTGAATACGAGATTCATATGAAAAATCACGCTCACATGTAGTAACATGAAAAAAGTATCAAATCCTATTCTTACCTTTTACAACTAATTGATTGGATGCTTGATAATTATTTTTTCCTTGTCATGACATTGTTTATGTCAGCACCAATGAATAGCATATTTTTGGAATGAACAATATGGTTGGGTATATCCTAGTAGTTGATATTCTAAGAGATTCCACGAAGACATCCTTGTCATTAGCATCATATCAGAACACGACTATATTACAATACATCCTTTGACCATGAGGTTACCGGTGTAATATATATTCTGGAAGTTTTACTTTGGTACAATCAAGAGTCACACCATAAACTGGATGAATATTAAGGTAGCCACTGGAATTCTAAAGTAGTATGTTAACTGGATATTCTGAGATGAAAATTACTCTTTCGTAAAAGGAGAGATACAAACCTGGGCACACTCGGTATTTTTGATATCCATAAGTTCTGCAGATAATACATGATGATGATACATCATGTGGGTTATCATAATACATTAACGATAAGAGGAAGATTACCTGTCGATGAGACGAGACAAAGGTATAGTGGAAACTTGGTTTGTTCCACAGCAATACCGGAATCCATAGTCTCGGGTAAGTTTGATACCGTGAGTAATGGAGGAATTGTATGATGACCAACATGTTTAGAAGTTTATTCATTTAGTATGTGGGATTCAATATTGGTGTCCATGGCCCTGCTATTTATTATTGGAAAGGAAATCGTTTCTAGTTTCATGTCTACACACTATCGAACCTGTAGGAGAAACACAATTAAGTTTGGGCTAGTTTATGTGTATCTCGGTAGGTCCAGATCAACAAGGAGTATCACCAGAATGGTGTTTCTGAGTGATAGATATATTTTATATATCAGCGAGAATTTATATTGAGGGCATTGGATGCCCGGAGTAATAGAAATAGTTTCTTTTACTACATGAATTTATTCTGGAGCAAGATCAGGGAGGCGTGAGATGTCCCGGGATGTCGAAAATATATTTCTAAAATTATTAGATAATATCAATGATTTTATCTGAGGGTTCATAGGGTTCCGGAAGAGTTTCAAGCAAAAACCGAGGAGGGTGAGTGCGATAGGGGCAGGAATGCCCCTCATGGGCGCACCCTATTTTAGGGGGCCAACATGTGGGCCCTAGTGGCATCACATATTGGTACTAGTCTTCCTAATATTTTTGTTCAATTTATTGGATATAAAAAAGAGAAGAGAAACCGGAGAAAAAGGAAAGAGGGAGGTGGAGTTGGACACCACAAGGAATCCAATCTGAGTTGTGCTATGGGAGGGGGTACAACCACCCCATGGTGCGGCTATACCCTCCTCCTATCCCATCAAGGACTCCTCCTCCCATTTGGTATATGTCCCTCCCTCCCACTATATAAAGAACCACAAGGCTCATGGAAAAAACACAATTGGCTCTCAAGCCTCTCTCCCTCACTCTAGTAGAAGTAGAGGGTATAATTCGAGCTTCTTATAATTTGGGTTTTGAGGTGTCCTCTACCAATTAGATATAGTTTCTAATTACTCTCTCTCTCTCTCTCTCTCTCTCTGTAACATCCCTGATTTTTTGGAAAACTCAAAAATCACAAAAATTTGATACTTTTTGTTTTCATGTTTAAACAAGTCACCAAAAACCAAATAAAAGGAGGAAAGAAAAGAAAACAATATAATTTGAATAAAGAATCCAAATTGCCCTAATTCCATAAACTCTAAAGCCTATTTCAAAAATAAAATATGTTCCCTCATGTGAATAAAATATTTTCTTAGCAAACATCTTTATCAAAACATTGTTTTCAACTCAACTACCATTTTGAAAATGATTATGATAATTTAAAACCAGAGAATAACTATCTCTAATATTTTTTCCTTGTCTCCAAGAAATTATGTCACTATTACTATTAACCTCAAATGGATAAAAGTTGGTTATTTGTTTTCCAAGTGTTATGTCAATCAACAAACACAATAAGGTGTTATATATATTATTGAGTTATGAAGACAAATAAAGTACATTGGAAAATAATGTCTTCATCTGAGAAAACCCCATTATTTTTATTAGACCCCAATTCAAATAACTAATGAAAATTTTCTATAAGTGTGTAATCATATTTTAAAATTATAAAAGGATGAAAACACTTTGAATTGGTTTTGAAAAATAGTATTTGACATGTTTAATGTCTCTGAAGTTTTATTTAATCAAAAACATCATTTTATTATTTTTCTAATTTTAAATAACATTAAGTACTATTAATGTTTTATTTATAATTGCAAAATATGAAAATTCAAATGTGATGAAAAGTTTACAAAAATGTTATAATCTGAAAGGTTTGAATTTTATGAATCAAATGTAATTGGTTTGAGGTTAAATCGATTTACCAATTAAAAGATATTAAAAAGAGAAGAAAAAAATGACGACGTCATGATGACGTCACCTCGTCATCAAGCTCGGGCAGTTGAATGCTGTCTTTTCTTCCCGAATTCAAAAAAATTGATTTATCCCGTTTCTCTACGGGATTAAAAGCATCGAGCATCTACCCTTAAAGCCAGTGCTCCCCTCTCCATTTCCGCCCCTTCCCCCGATTTGGTGCCCCGAGGCTCAAGAAATGCCTCACCGGAGTCCACTGCATCCGCCACCGTCCCTGCTCGATTCGGCCAAGGGAGAAGGTCCTCGGCCCAGTCTCCCTCCTCTCATTTCCCTTATCCCCGCGCACATACTGAGGTTGTCCTCGCGAATTTTGCTGCAGGGATTCAACCGCGCCGTGCGCAACCGAGGTCGCCGGAACCGCCACGACCCTGTCCGCGTTACGCCATCATTCCCGGAAGCGTGAGCACGCCCCATGGTCACCTACTTCTTTCGCTGTGATCTCCCGCGTCTCGTGCACCATCCCAATGATCAAGAGGAGCACCGGAGAGCCGTCTCCGACGAGATCCCGAGCGCCGGCCACCGCCCTCGCCATTTCCAGCGGCCAATTTCGGCGGGAGGTAACCCTAAATCCCTCCATTCAATCTGAGTCGTTGGATTTACATCCATAGGCCATGAATAGATCACTAACGCGAAGGGGTATCGACCAATAGGTTTTCGCCACGTCAGCACGCTATGTTTTTATCCATCGCCCAGCGCAACGCGTAGCCGGCCCAGGCCCACTTCCTATCCAACGCCCTGCGCGATAAATAGCCTATTTGAGCCCAGCTGTCTCTGGATTTTTTATTTCCGAATAAAAATACAATGACATTTCATAGAAAAGCCCCTGGTTATTAGAAACATCATAACTTTTGATCCATAAGACCAAATTTAGCAAAATTAGGTTCTGTTTCTACTAGTGATGCTCTTCTTGAGAAATCAAAGAGGCTAGAGGAACATTGTTTGGATCAATAGGAGCATGGCCATTCACAAGCATAGACATAATAGCATCAAGTCTATCACTCAAAGAGGAGGTTTCTTCGACAGAATTTACCTTCTTACCAGTTGGATCTCTTTCGGTGTGTCACTCAGAATAATTCACCATCATATTATCAAGAAGCTTTATTGCTGCCCCCAAGGTCATGGACATAAAAGTTCCTCTAGCAGCTAAATCCCGAAGGTTTCTTGAAGTAAAATTCAATCCTGCATAAAAGGTTTGGATAATCATCCAAGTAGGCAGTCCATGAGTGGGGCCATACTTTACTAAAGATTTCATTCTTTCCCAAGCTTTAGCAACATGCTCACTTTCAAGTTGCTTAAAATTCATATTGCTACTTCTTAGAGAGATAATCTTAGCAGGAAGATAATATTTTCCAATGAAAGAATCTTTACATTTACTCCAAGAATTAATACTATTTTTAGGGAAAGATAGCAACCATTCCTTAGCTCTTCATCTCAAACAGAAAGTAAACAATTTCAGTTTAATAATATATCCATGTACATCTTTATATTTTTGCATCTCACATAGTCAACAAAATTATTAAGATGGGCAGCAGCATCATTAGTACTAAAACCAGAAAATTGCTCTCTCATAACAAGATTTAATAGTGCAGGCTTAATCTCATAAAAAGCAGCAGTAGGAGGAGGTGGAGCAATAGGTGTGCTAATGACATTATTTTTGTTGGTTCTAGTAAAGTCACACAACTTAGTGTTCTCAAGGGTACTCATTTTAGCAAGATAAAAAACAGGATAAAAGTAACAACTAGAATAAGAACTAATTTTTTTGTGTTTTTTATTAAGAGAAGCAAACAAGATAAAATAAAATAAACTAAGCAAAACAATAACAAAGTAAAGAGATTGGAAGTGAGAGTCTCCCCTTGCAGAAATTCTCTTCCTCCCCGGCAACAACGCAAGAAAACTTGATGGTGCAAGATTTGACGGGTGAGTGGTTGCTTCTTGATGACTTCAAAATCCCCGGCAACGGCGCCAAAAAACTAGTTGATTGCTGACATTTGTAAACCCCAAGAGAAAGGTTGTGAAGAGTGCAGCGGAAAGTTTTCCCTCAGAAAAGAAACCAAGGTTGAATCGACCCATAGGAGGAAAAAAAATCTCTGAAGGTTGATGCAGTTCATCTAGTAGGGCACACTACTGGTTCAGCAGCAACGTGGAACCTACACAACACAATCAATTCACCTTGCCCCAACGAAGCAGTGAGGTTGTCAATCTCACCTGTTTTGTTGATAACAAAGCGGTTAACCGTATGGTATGGAAAAAAGTAGGTGAACAATGTGAAAACAGTAGTAGCAGTGTGAAAAAATTGGAAATAGTGTGAAAACAGTAATTGCAATGGTTGTATTATCAACATGAGAAAATGAACCGGGGTCCACAGTTCACGAGTGGTGTCTCTCCATAAAGATAAATAACATGTGTGGTGAACAAATTACAGCTGGGCAATTGATAGATATTGAAACATGCATGACATGAGGATTACTATGTGATTCATGTGGGCATTACAACAAGACTCATAGACCGTCATCCAACTCCAGTCTATAACTAATAATCCATCCTCCGAATATCATCCAAACAAACGTTGGGTATTATGTTGCAAGCAACGGATAATCGTATTAAGCAAAGTTTTTAATGTAAACAATGTAAACATCGTTGTTTTCTCCCTACTGGCAACATCACATCCTCCATCCATCACGTTTCCTGTCCATCGAGCACAGATACAGGAGACATGGACCCACTATCGAGCATAAATACTCCCTCTTGGAGTCACTAGGCATCTAATTGCCAGAGCATCTGCTAACAACGGAGAGCATGCAAGATCATAAATAACATACACATGAAGATAACATGATAGATTGATAATCAAGAGACATAGCATTCAACATTCATCGGATCCCAGCAAACCCGACATGTAGCATTACAATAATATGATCTCGATCATGTGAGGCATCTCACGAGATCTAAACATGAGGAATAAAGTGGAGAGAACAACCATCTAGCTACTGCTATGGACCCGTAGTCCAGGGATGAACTACTCACGTATCACTCCGGAGACGGGCATGGTGGTGTAGAGCCCCCCAGTGATGATTTCCCTTCCTGGCAGGGTGCCGGGGAGAAATCCAGAACCCACCCGATATCAGGTTGATGATGACGGCGGCCTCGGGTGTTTTTCGTGGAAAAGTGGGATGTTTTTAGGGTTAACACATTGGGGGAATAAAAGGAGAAAGGGTGATGGCGGTGGACGCCGGAGGGGCTAACACCACCCCCAGGCGCGGCCAGGGGGCGTCTCCCTATGCGTGCCCTCCTGTGGCCCCTCTCCGGGCCTCTTCAGGACTCCGTGGAACCTTCGGGAATTCTAAGACTTCCGGGCTTCGAAATTTCCAATTCCGAGAATATTTCTAGAACAACTTTTCTGAAACTAAAAATAGCACAAAACATGGAACTGGCTCTGTGGCATCTTGTCAATAGGTTAGTCCAAGAAAATCGATAAAAATGACATAAAGTCTATCGCAAACATGTAGCAAATAACATTAAAACAACATGGATACGTGAGTAGTTCCATGTTGTTTTCATGAAAAGTGGCGTCTAAACGGGTCACTGATACATCATAAACATATCTATGATTTCTGATGTTCCATGTTGTTTTCATGTTATTTGTTACATGTTTTCTCTACACTTTATGTCCTTTTTATCGATTTCCTGCGACTACCATATTGACAAGATGCCATGGAGCCAGTTCCTTGTTTTCTGCTGTTTTTTAGTTTCAGAAAAGTTGTTCTAGAAATATTCTCGTAATTGGAAAATTCGAAGCCCGGAAGTCTTAGAATTCCCGAAGGTTCCACGCAGTCCCGAAGAGGCGCCGAGAGGGGCCACATGGGGGGCACACCATAGGGCGGTGCGCCCCGATCGCGCCTGGGGATGGTGTGGGCCCCTCGGTCGTCCACGGCCATCGCCCTTTCGCCTATTTATTCCCCCCGATACGTGAACCCTAAATATATACCACTTTTCCACGAAAAACACCCGAGGCCGCCGTCATCGTCAACTCGAGATCGGGAGGGTTCTGGAGTTCTCCCCGACAGCTTGCCGGGAGGGAAAATCATCACTAGAGGGCTCTATACCACCATGCCCGCCTCTGGAGTGATGCGTGAGTAGTTCATCCCTGGACTACGGGTCCATAGCTGTAGCTAGATGGTTGTGCTCTCCACTTTATGCCTCATGTTTAGATCTCGTGAGCTTCCCTACATGATCGAGATCATCTTATTGAATGCTACATGTTGTGTTTGGTGGGATCCGATGAATGTTGAATGCTATGTCTCTTGATTATCAATCTATCATGTTATCTTCATGTGTATGTTATTTATGATCTTGGATACTCTCGGTTGTTAGTAGATGCTCTGGCCAAGTAGATGCTAGTGACTCCAAGAGGGAGTATTTATGCTCGATAGTGGGTTGATGCCTCCTCTGTATCTGTGCTCGAGTGACCGAAAGATGCGGATGGAGGATGTGCTGTTGCCATTAGGGGGAAAACAATGATGTTTATTTTGTTTACGTTGTTTACATTACACACTTTGCTTACTACGATTATCTGTTGCTCGCAACTTAATACCCAACGTTTGTTCGGATGATATTCGGAGAGTGGATTATTAATCATAGATGTAGTTGGATGACGGACTATGTATCTTGTTGTAATGCCCGCATGAATCACATAGTAATCATCATATCATGCATGTTTCAATATCTATCAATTGTCGAGTTGTAATTTGTTCACCACACATCTTATCCATGTTTTATGCAAAGACACCACTAGTGAACTGTGGACTCTCATACGTCCAATACGTATCTCCTTTTCCGAACACTGATCTTATTGTTTTCTTCTAAACTTGTGCGTTTTGGATACCAATAACACGGACTAACTCTGTTTTGAGCAGAATTACCTTGGTGTCTCGTTTGTGTGCAGAAAAATCAACTTTCGGGAAATTGCCCAGAAAAGATCTCATTGGTCCTAAAACACCAGAAGACCCTGGAAGCCAGAAGGAGGCCAAAAGAGGGGACATGAGGGGGCCACACCACCCCCTGCCGCCCCCCTTGGCTGCGCCGCAAGGTGGTGTGGGCCACACCCTCACCCCCTCGGACTCCCCTTTCGACTACATATGCCCCGTAACCTAAAAACTGAGGGGGGTTCGTCATATTCCACAAAAACACAACAGAGCGCCGCCGCCACCCTGAAACTCAATTCGGGGATTAGAAGTTCCTGTTTTGGCACCTAGCTAGGACGGGGATTCGAAGGAGATCATCGCCATCGACCCTACAACTCCTTCTCCATCAACCATCCATGTTTCCCCCGTCCATGAGTGAGTAAACCCCTCTGTAGGCTGAGAGGATGGAAGGGATTGGATGAGATTGATCATGTAATAATTACTGATGGTTAGAGCAGAGTGCCTAGTATTCATTGTTAGTGTTTTCTACCGTTGTTGCAACTTGTTATGCTTAATGCTTGTCACTAGGGTCCGAGTGCCATGATTTTAGACCTGAAAATGTTATTGTTTCATGAGTATAATTATGTTTCTTGATCATATCTGCAAGTTGTTTACACATATTGTTGTTTGGAACCCGAGGCCCCAAAGTGACAGAAATTGGGACAACCGGAGGGGATGGACGTGATCTGAGGATCACATGTGTTCATGGAGTGTTAATGCTTCGCTCCGGTGCTTTATTAAAACGAGCACCTTAATTACCAGAAGTTTCCCTAGAGGCCCCGCCGCCACGGGCTGGTAGGACAAAAGATGTTGTGCAAGTTTCTCATTGCGAGCACATATGACTATATTGGAACACATGCCTATGGTTTGCCTAGATATTTGATACTTTATTATTATTATCTGCAATGCCCACATTATTATTACATGATCGATGTTATCCATGCAACGCCTGTTCATCCATTCCCTCTATGCCTACGGTACTCCCATCTTGTTGTTTTTCGTGATTGCTACTGTTGTTACCATTTTACTGCTATTGTTATTTTATTTCTACTTCTGCTATAAAACTGTTACCACTGATAAATTGTTGCGAGCAAGTCTACTTTCAGGTGCAGCTGAATTGACAACTCAGTTGTTAATGCTTATAAATATTCGTTGGCTCCCCTTGTGTCGAATCAATAAATTTGGGTTTTACTTCCGTCGAAGACTGTTGCGATCCCCTATACTTGTGGGTCATCAAGACTATTTTCCGGCGCCGTTGCCGGGGATCATTGCTTTATTTATTTGCTCACTTGAACATGATATTGTTCTCTGCATGCCTTTCATCATGGGCAAGAATTGTGATGGAAAATTTCCTATATTACCATCCACTACAAGGAGAGGTACAATTCTGAACACCTCTGTCGCTCTTGATTCACCATCTGTTATGAGTAAGCTTCTTACTCCACCACATACTACTGTTACTTCTACTGAGTCTGAGAATGTTTCTAATACTTTTTATTATGCTTCTACTATGCTTGATGATACTGGTTCACTAGGTCGTTTCCTAGATGCTACTATTGCTAAATCCAAACAAATTTAAAATGATGAAATTTCTGTTGAAAATATTGGTACACCTGTTAATTCAACTGAGCTTATTGATGATCTAGATGAAACCTATATTGAACTTAATGATGATTTTATTGAAGAAGCTCGTGCTACTACCGGTGCAAGTGCTCTTAAGAGTCTTCTTCCAAGACATGCTGTGAAATATAAATATTCTCTTGATGCTAAGTTTGCCACATCTCCCATACACATTATAGACAAGGATTATGATTTCTCTTTAGATTTATCTTATATATCTATTGTTCACAAGGAACCGTTTTTTGAAACTGAAAGTAAAAGTGCTATGGAACACATAAATGAGCTTTCATCTATGAGTAGTTTATTTTCTGATGATACTAAGCTGCGTACTTATTTTGTTACCAAGATTTTTCCTTTTTCATTAAAAGATGAAGCTAAAACTTGGTTTAACAGTCTATCACCTGGATCTATTACTAGTCCTATGGATTTGATTAATGCTTTCTTTCAAAAATATTTTCCTGCTAGTGCTCAACATGCTGTTCTCCAAGAGATCTTTAACTTTGAGAAAATTAAAGGAGAAAAATTACCTGAATCTTGAACATGGTTTTGTTCTTTAATAAGAGATTTCCCTGGTTATCCACTACCTAAAAATGAGCTCCTAGATATATATTATAATGGACTAACTGTTGAATCTAGGACATACCTAGATATTTGTGTTTTCAGGAAAAGAACTCCAGAAGAAGTTGACGAATCAATGGCTAAAATAGCCAAAAATAATGATGATGGGAATATACCTGAGCCTACACCTACAACAGAGCCAACACCAATACCAACACCCAAGAAGAGAGGGATGATTGAATTAAATGATGAAGTGACGAAGGAAGCCAATAAATCTCTTAAAGAGAGGGGTATTAAATCTGAAGATGTGAATAATTTACCTCCTATAGAAGAATTATGTAAGCCTCTTCATCATCCATCATCAGTTGAGGTACACTCTCTCCAATACTTTGATAATAGAGATATTGAAAGTAAAGTATGGGCACCTAGAGGGGGGTGAATAGGTGCTACAACCAATTTTAATTTTTCTACACAATTAGGCTTGACACAAAGGTAAATTCTCTAGATAGTGCAACTAAGGTGAATTTACCTATATGGCAAGGATACCAATTAATGCAACTAGTACAAAAATTAATGCAACAAGTACAAGTGAGTAAAAGATAAGGGAACGAGATAACCGAGTGAAGCACGTGGAGACACGATGTATTCCCGAGTTGCTCCTTGTTAAGGGAGTACATATCGTTGGAGGGGTGTGAGCTCGCCATGAAGGCCTACTCAACGCCACAAAGGCCTCACCCTATTCTCTGATGAACTCCGCCACAAAGGCCTAGTTCACCTTCCACTATTGAACCCCTTTGAGTCGGGGATCGAGTCCTTTACAAACAAGTTTGGGGCACACACCCACAACCAAATTGGGGGCTCACAACACTCACAAATCACCAAGAGTAGCAAGAAGCCTAGGTTCTCCACAAGAGGAAACCCTAGGCAAAGATCCCTCAAGAAAATGAGAGGGGAAATGAAATCCGGTTGGTGAAGACGTAGATCGGGGCCTTCTCCTTCAATCCTCCAAAGATCAAGGCTTTTGGGTGGATGGATTGGGAGATCTAGCAAGGTGGGGGAGCTCCAACAATGGTGACTTTAATTCTGGACGAGCTAACTCAAGGTAGGTGGAGGGGAGGGGGTATTTATACCCCTCATAAAGTCTTGGAGCCATTGGGGGTATTTATAAACGCGATCCTTTGAAAAGGAAACATTTTCTTTTAGTCCGACAATAAGGCCACTTTTGTGAATACTTTGCAAAGTTCTCATGTTGACATGGGATAAGCGGTGATGCCACAAGCATCCCACATCCTCCTTTCCGAAAAGACACATTGTTTGAGAGTTGGTAGACTTCAAGAAGTCTACCACGAACAACTCATTTTCAACATGTCCCACGTATGCGACGTCAAGAGTCTTGCTCCCCAGAAGGACCACAATATCTTCATCAAAAAAGATGGAGAAACCCATCTTTCCAAGAGAGCAGACAGAAAGTAAATTGAAATCAAGGGATTCGACAAGCATGACATTCACGATAGTGATATCGGGAGCAATCACAACCTTGCCGAACCCGGATACCTTAGACGAGGACGACTCTCCATAAGTGATGGTTTCTTGTATGTCATTTGGGCGCAACTCCTTCACAAGTTCTTTGCTTCCGGTCATATGGCTAGTGCATCCACTATCAATTATCCATTTAGTCCCACCGGAAGCATAGTCCTGCAAGAGTTCATTGACTAGAGTTAGGACCCGAGGAGGGTCCTTTCATGTTATCAACAGGGGTCTTTGGAACCCAAATAGTATAGTCAATGAAACCTTCAATAGGACCAACATATTTAGCTTGCACAACACCATACTAATCAACATATAAGAAATGGTGTGGATTGTTAGTTCCCGTGGAGGTGCTACGAGTAGTGTTGTCCCTCATGACACTACTACTCGAGGCAACATTGCTTGCTTGTGCGGGTGTGCTATGAGTAGTGTTGTCCCTAATGAAAATACCACCCTAAGCACCATTGTTGGTCTTCTTCTTGTTGTTCTTCTTGTTGTTCTTCTTCTTGGCTACATAGCCAAGACCTTGCTTGCCCACTTGTTGCCTTGGAGCACCCAATTGTGGTCTAGCAATAACCACATTAGAGCTAGGGGCAACCACTTGTGGGGTAGAGATCACAACCTTCTCAACTTGAGGGACTTTTCCCTTGAGACTTGCTAGCTCATCCTTTAACCTAGTATTTTCCTCAATAATATTTGCATGATCACTAGAAGAAGTAGAGGTGCTAGGGTTGTTAGGTTGATCAAGTTGAGTTTGAAGTTGTTCAGGCAACTCTTTGAGGGAAGAGTGTTGGCTCTCCAAAGCTTTGTGAGCCTTGGTTAGATTTTCAAACTCCTCGGTTAGTTTACCATGACCAACACCAAACTCAACCTTATCCTTTTTATCCTTTTTATATTTAGCAATATCAAGGTCACGTTCCTTAGTGATGTTAGAGACAAGTTCATTATGAATTAATTCAATATATTCAAGTTCCTCCTGTAGAGAAACTCTACCATCATGCTCTTCCTCAAGAGTCATAGAGAGGGATGCATTTTCATCCTCATCCCTTCTTTCACCCTCACCTTTCTTCTCAAGAGCTTCTTGGGCCTCTCCCAATTGGCTCATGAGATACTCAACGTACTTCTTGGTCTCCCCTTGCATGTTAGTCATAAAGCGTTCTAAGGAGAGCCTCTCATCTTCTACTCTAAGACTAGCAAGATGTTCTAGTTCACTTGGGGTCTTTGAGTTGGAGGAAGGTGATACCTCCGTGGCCTTAGCCATGAAGCACTTGGCATTTTGGTGAGGATGATTGTCATTGGGGGATTCAAAGAGAGATGAAGACGATGGAGTATAAGAAATAGCTAGAGAGGCCACTTCACTTGTGGTTTCTTCTTCTTCATCACTCCCGGAATCATACTATTCTTGAGTCACTAGCACAAACTTGGTGGGAGATTTCATGTTGAATGGTTTCTTCTTGAAATGAGGTTTCTTGTACTCAACCTTGGACTTGTACTTGCGAATGATCTTGCCACTATGGAGTTCTCTATTCTCATAGGGACACTCCACAATGAAGAGGTGCTTATCTTGGCAATTGAAGCAAGACCTCACTTTTTGAGCCCCATCATTGCCATAGTGAGACTTGGTCTTATCCTCAACAAATTTCTTGCCCTTGGGAGGATTGTTCCAAAACTTTTGCACAGTGAGAGCAATGAGATCCTTTAGCACGGGATCATAGTCTTGTTCCTTCAAAGGAGGCAACACCTCATCTCCTTCTTATTCATACTCAACTTATCTTGACACAACCTTGGCCTTCGAAGCAACCGATGCCCCTTTGTGCATTCCAATGGCCCTAGCACAGTTGTCAAGAGCATTCTTTGTTTGCACTTGATAGGAGCACATTTCTTGCATAATTTGAGTTGAGGTCATGGAAGAGAAATCATGTCTTCCTTGAATTCTCGTCAAGTCCGCGCCCTCAAATGGCATTAGGGCAATCATGTACGTCCTCTTGATCCAAGCATCATCACTGTACTTGGCACCAACATTTGAGAAGGCGGTGGCAAGAGTCTTGAGTCTTCGGTACATGTCTACATGGTCCTCTCCATCATGCATATAGAACCCTTCGGCCTCATTAGTCAAGGCATCATATCTATTCCTTTGCATACTCTCATTGCCCACAAACATGACGACAAGAGTGTCCCATGTTTCCTCGGTGGTGGAATATTGGTGAAGATGCGGCATGTGGTTAGGACCCACGGCTTGTTGAAGAATAGACAAGGTGGTGTAGTTGAGTTGACAATCTACGGATTCTCTTCTTTTTAGGTTCTTGGGGTCATGAGGGTTGTATCCATCACGAGTGATCCTACAAAGCTCTATACAAGAAGAGTTCAAGTGAGTATCCATGTAATATTTCCATTCACGAAAAGAAAAAGTATCAATTTTAGGTGGATCTCCCCTAGGGATTATATCAGGTTGAGGGACGGGGGGATCGGGAGAATATCGTCCTTTGACAGAGTAATATTCTTCATCTCCATCCGTGCCCTTCTCGGTGGAGTTTTCGGCGGAAGCATTTTTAGATGGATCACCATCTACCCCTTTCTTGGCGCCCTCCGGAGTGACTTCCGGAGGAGTAGAGTCGGCGACCTCCGGTCCTTTGGCTTTGATGAGTTCCGCCAAGACTTGACGCAACTCATCAAATTTGGTGTCTATGGATGAGGTCAATGAATTTCTCAATTCATTGAGATCAACCATGGTCACCTTAGCCACAGACGCTTTGGTATCCGAATCTTCTCCCATACTTAAACTCTTAGGCGGTTAAGCCCGATAGAAGAGCCGAGGCTGTGATACCAATTGAAAGTAAAGTATGGGAACCTAGATGGGGCTGAATAGGTGCTACGACCAATTTTAATTTTTCCACACAATTAGGCTTGACACAAAGGTAAATTGTCTAGATAGTGCAACTAAGGTGAATTTACCTATATGGCAAGGACAACAATTAATGCAACTAGTACAACAATTAATGCAACAAGTACAAGTGAGTAAAAGATAAGGGAACGAGATAACTGATGGAAGCATGCGGAGACACGATGTATTCCCGAGTTCCTCCTTGTTAAGGGAGTATGTCTCGTTGGAGGGGTGTGAGCTCGCCATGAAGGCCTGCTCAACGCCACAAAGGCCTCACCCTATTCTCCTATGAACTCTGCCACAAAGGCCTAGTTCACCTTCCACTATTGAACCCCTTTGAGGCGGGGATCGAGTCCTTTACAAACAAGTTTGGGGCAGACACCCACAATGAAATTGGGGGCTCCCAACACTCACAAATCACCAAGATTAGCAAGAAGCCTAGGTTCTCCACAAGAGGAAACCCTAGGCAAAGATCCCTCAAGCAAATGAGAGGGGAAATGAAATCGGTGAAGACGTAGATCGGGGACTTCTCCTTCAATCCTCCAAAGATCAAGGGTCTGGGTGGATGGATTGGGAGATATAGAAAGGTGGGGGAGCTCCAACAATGGTGACTTTAATTCTGGACGAGCTAACTCAAGGTAGGTGGAGGGGAGGGGGTATTTATACCCCTCATAAAGTCTTGGAGCCATTGGAGCATTTCTGCCAAACTCACATCGGAGACTCCGGTGTAAAGGCCGGAGACTCCATTCTGAGCATTTTCATAGACCAACTAGACCGGAGACTCCGGACTGTCTCCGGAGAGTCTCCGCACTGAGTACAGCAGGCGACACCATGTTCACCACCTTGAGAAACTCCAGGAAATCTTCAGTGCGGAGACTCCGGCCTGGAGGACCGGAGACTCCGGTCTTGACTTAGTCGTTTGAGCTAACAGAGTGTCTCGGGTCAGTCGAGAGCACAAAACACTGGAACACCGGAGACTCCGGACAGTCTCCGTTAAGTGTCCGGACCGAGTACCACAGGGACACCAGAAATGACTTAGCCAAATTCGTCAGAGGGAACACCCACACCAGAGATTCTGGTGTATCTTTGATAAGCCTCCGGTCTGGGTACCGCAGGCGACACCAGAAATCCAGAGAAATCGTCCTGGTGAATTTCTTCACACCGGAGACTCCGGCCTGGAGTAAACTCCAGCAGAACAAATTCCAGATACTTTTCTCCTTTTTGTAACACTATACCACCACAGCAAATATGTTGTTTAGGCCCTGAAAAACATCAACACACTTAAGGATACATGTGTTGTTAACAAACACCAAAAAATATGATTTAAGCGCATTTGCACTTTCAGATATTCCCTATTCGAAACCACCTGATCAATGCTTAGATGAATTTGATAATTATGTTTTCAAGCAAGATAATTTTAATATGAGAGTGCAAAATCACCTTATCGAAAACTATAAAGCTATTGATAATTTGCATGGTATTTGTTGGGGGAATAGGTGAGGGGGAGCCTCACCTACCCCTCATATAAACCGGAATCCACTTAATGGGGCTCAATATGGATGGTTCGGTTTATACTAAGGAAATCCGGATCATGATGGTCACTCTGTAGAAAGAAGGCCTGGGTTACCAAGTCCGTAACCCGGAGAAGACAGAGGACCGGCCCAGAGTCCTAGTTGGGAGGCGTAAGGGCCCAAGGTCTGGAGGTCAGCCCAAGGCCGGACGGATACGACCAGGTCACGGGGAGAACCGGCACATGATGACCTAGAACCAGATCTGACTAGGACTCCGATAACGGGTATAACCCGGATCCTTTGTAACCCGGGAGACTTGGCCACTATATAAGGTGAGCTCCTGGGACGTAGAAAGATAAGCTCTAAGTCAATAGCAAGGTAACTTGAGACATCGAGAGCCGAAATCGCCCTTTGTAATCGAGACCTTGTTTCATGATAGTAAGAAGGCCGGAGTAGGTTTTACCCTCAATCGAGGGGGCCGAACCTGGGTAAACTCGTGCCTCTCGTTTCCGCCTTAACCCTTTTGAAATTTTGCTCAGTAGCAATGGCCTCGCAATTTAGTTCTCACATGAGGACACTTGCCGTGACAACACCACGACAGTTGGCGCCCACCGTGGGGCCTGCTTGCGGAAGCATCGACTTTTCGGAAGGTGCCTTACCAGGGATCGAGAAGCTCGCGATAGGCCGGCTCAAGAGGAGCCAGCATGGAAAGTACTACAACCATGACACGTGGGGTCCTGAGTTCGCAATTGTGGAGTCGGGATTTCGAGTCCTCTTCGGTGGCATCCACGTCTTTGTTGGCTTCGTAGGAGGAACATACCCAGATCAACAGTCAGACTCAGTCTCAGAGGAGGCTGCGATGAAATACTCTGATGGTGAATCTTCAGTTGGAAACAATGATGGCCGTGATGAAACGGGATCCATCCACCAGCTTTTTGAAGACAGGTTGGGAGGAGACCTTGAACCAGATCTACAGAGTCTAGCGGAAACAACTCATCATGCAACTATTTACATGGCTGGACCAGCACGACCTACGGAGCCCAGGTATGACGCTAGTGGCAATTTAATTACATACATTGTTTCAACTTTGAATCCAGTTCCAGGAGGACCAGGAGGCGTAGGAATAGCACCAACGGGCCCAACGGTATCCCCAGTCGGACCAACAGAACCGCGTTCAACAGGACCCGGCCCAACTAGCTCTGGGCTGGCTGAGACAATGATTGACTTAACAGCACCCCTGTCATATAACCCGAGGCCCGAGCTGATGGCTGCGATGGATTCACTAAACGAAATCTTGGCTACTCCGATTACCTCGGAGAACATGGTACAGTGTAACATAGAGATCGAGAGGCTTCGACAGGAAATAACTCGTGCCCGTCGGGAGATCGAGAAAGAGGTAACATGTATAAACAAAGCTCGGTCAGACATCTTGGAGGAAGCAACGCATCTGGAGATAGAGGGGATTCATCTAAACAACGAATTTGGCGCAGGGTTGGGACCTACCAACCTTCAGAACCTGTTCGCATCCCCGGTTGGGACACCCAGGGCACCTAACCTCGCCCAGCCGGCTCACGCTATGAACCCGCCAGTTGCCCCAGTTCCTGTTCATCCGGCACGTCTCCAGCCACCTATCCAGCTGCATGGTAACCCGAATCCTATCCCGGTCTCGGAACAGCCTCTACAGGAAAGGTTTCATATGCCACCAGGTCATTTAAACAATCCAATGGATAACATTTGGGAAGCAACAAATAGTTTGGCACGAATTCCAGTCAACCCCAATGAACCTATATGTTGCAAACAGGAGTGGTTCAGCAGATCAATGATAGTAACCAGGACAGGATACACTCAACTCCTTACAATAGCAGGAATTCCTTGCCAAAAAGTCACCATGGAAATTCACCAGTTCCATCCGGCTCTAGCAACGCAAACCTGCAGCAACAAAACCCACCCAGGAAGACCGTATCTTATGCGCATGGAGTTATAAATACAGGACACAGAGTTATGGAACCAGAAAACAGGAATCCAGGTCATGTTCAACCCCCAGTTCAGAACACAGTCTCTAATCTCGCCCCGACTGGGTCTCTCAGGATTGACATCCAGTGTCTTTGTCCGACATTCAGGAACGAGAGAATACCGGCTGATTTTAAAGGACCTCGTAGAGTTGTAAACTATACGCCAGACATGGAGCCCGCGGATTGGATAGAAGGTTATGAGATGGCCATGGAAATATTGGAAGTAAGCGACACAGTACGCGCACGGTACTTAAGCGTGATGTTAGAAGGACCTGCGAAGTCCTGGTTAAAGAACTTGCCCGCAAATTCAATAAATAGCTGGCAGGAGCCGAAGGACCAGTTCATAAAAAAATTTCAGGGAACATGTAAGCGATGGAAGACTATTACAGACCTGGAAAGCTGTGTTTAGAAGGAAGGGGAGTCTGCCCAGCATTGGTCTCGGCGCGTCGCAGAAATTATACATTCATTTGTCAGACTAACCTCTCAGCAAGCAGTCATAGCAATGGAAATAAATTGCAGGTTTGACCCGTTGAAGCATAAGCTGGGGCGCATCAAGCAATACGTAAGTGATATGAGCGAGTTGATGGATGCCATGACCAAGTATACGGAATCTGACAAAACAAAGGACGCAGACTTGGATGATGAGAAGTCTGCGAAGGGAAAGAAAACTGGGACCAAGGGTAGCCAGAACCCGAATCAGAGCAACATCAACCCTCTGAACCAGAGTAATAACAAGCGCAAAAACAGAGAAGGGACTTCGGATCTAGTGGCAAACACGAATACAGGTTACAGAAACCAACGTCAGGGCAACAACTTCAGAGGAAATCAAAATTTTCGACCAAACAGCTTTGCGCAGGCTCAACAAGCTCTGAAGGGCCCATGTCCTCGACACGGCAAAAACGGAAAGTTAGCAAACCATTCTTGGGAAAACTGTTTCATCATGCAGGGCTTTAGACCTAGCGGCAGTGACAACTATGGACCAGGAAACAATAGAGGTGGCAACCCAGGAAATATGTGAGGTGGACCTCCGGGAGCTGGCACCTCTGGACCCGGAAATCATAATCCGGGTCATCATCGCCAGGGTAACCAGGGAACTAACCCGAGTGGTAGTCACCAAGGAGGAAATTCTGGTTTTCAAACAAATCCACATCAGTTAAGCTCGGGCCAGTATTGTGTATTCACTACCAGTTCATGCAAGAGAGAACACAAGGTGCAGAAACGCACTGTCAATGCAGTGGCTCCTGCTGTTCCTAGGTGGCTTAACTGGTCAGAACAACCCATAACCTGGAGTCGGGCTGATCATCCTCTACGAGTTGATAATCCAGGAGAAATGGCTCTAGTTGTGTCTCCACAAGTTGGAGGCTACAAGTTAGACAAGGTGTTGATGGATGGAGGAAGCAGTATAAACATACTTTACTACGATACGTTAAAAAGGATGAACCTGCAAGAGAAACAACTTCAGCCATCATCAACTGTGTTTCATGGGATTGTACCTGGTAAGTCCGCACAACCTATCAAAAAAATACTCCTTGCAGTTGGTTTTGGAGTATTTGAAAATTACAGGACAGAGATGTTAGCATTTGAAGTGGTCAAGTTCAAAAGTATTTACCATGCTTTGTTCGGACGGCCAGCTTATGCCAAATTTATGGCCAGACCCTGCTACGTTTACCTCAAGCTGAAGATGCCAGGTCCCAATGGAAATATTACTGTCAATGGTGACAGAGACATAGCTTTGGACTGTGAGGAAGGTGATGCCACATACGCAGAGACCGCTTGTGCGGAAGAGGATTTGAAATTGTATAAACTATAAGTTGATCCAGAAGAGATGACCTTGCTCAAAAAGCCATCAGCTGAGTCTAAGTTAAAATTTAAGGCTACTCAACACAGCAAGCTGGTGGACTTTACCCCCGGTAACTCATCTAAGCAGTTCAGCGTGGGGGCTCACATGACAGAAAAATAGGAAAGCGCGCTCATCAAGTTCCTCCGTGAGAATTGGGATATCTTTGCATGGAAACCTTCTGACATGCCAGGTGTCCCAAGGGAACTTGCTGAGCGCAGTTTAAAGGTGGATCCTAACTTGAAACCTATTCGTCAGTTCCTCCGTCATTTCAATGATGAGAAAAGGAAAGCAATTGGAGAAGAGATAACCAGGTTACTTGCAGCAGGGTTCATAGTAGAAGTATTCCACCCAAAGTGGTTAGCCAATCCAGTTCTCTTCCTCAAGAAGAACGGAACCTGGAGAATGTGCATAGATTACACAGATTTGAACAAAGCATGTCCTAAAGACCCGTTCGCCTTACCCTGTATCGATCAGATTATAGACTCTACGGCTGGTTGCGAATTGCTATGTTTCCTGGATGCCTACTCAGGTTATCATCAAATCAAAATGAAGGAAGAGGATCAAGAGAAGTCCTCATTCATTACTCCCTTTGGAGCATTTTGTTATATGTTAATGCCCTTCGGTTTGAAAAATGCAGGGACAACTTATCAAAGGTGTATCCAGAATTGCTTGAAAAGTCAGATTGGGAAAACGTGCACGCTTATGTGGATAACATAGTAGTCAAATCCCAAAAAGGTGACACTTTGATCTCAGACCTGGAAGATACGTTCACCATTTTACGCAAGTACCAGATGAAGCTCAATCCAACAAAATGTGTCTTTGGAGTACCAGCCGGGAAATTGCTGGGTTTTATTATTTCAGAGAGAGGCATTGAAGCAAACCCAGAAAATATTCAGGCCATACATAACCTGAAAAGGCCGGTTTGCCCGAAGGACGTTCAGAAGCTGACAGGTTGCGTCGCTGCCTTGAGCCGGTTTATAAGTAGATTAGGCGAAAAAGTTATACCTTTATACAGACTATTGAAGAAAACTGACACCTTTGTGTGGAATCAAGAAGCTGATGATGCATTGGAGGCCCTGAAAAAACAACTTTCCAACGCACCTGTATTGGCTGCGCTTGAGAAGAAAGAGCCCATGTTACTATACATAGCGACAAATAATAGGGCGGTCAATGCGGTGGTAGTTGTGGAACGTAAGATGGAAGGAAAAGAAGGCCTTGTCCATCGCTCGGTTTACTATGTGAGCGAGGTTCTGACATAGTCTAAACAATGTTACCCACATTGGCAGAAGCTGGTCTTTGGAGTGTTCATACCTAGTCGTAAGCTAAAACACTATTTCCAGGAACATCCTATTATTGTGGTTAGTTCAACATCTTTGTCCGATATTATTCAGAACAAAGAAGTGACAGGGAGAGCTGCAAAATGGGTATTGAGATGGGTCCGTATCATATCAAATATGAGCCAAGGACTGCAATAAAGTCCCAATCCATGATCGAGTTCATAAATGACTGGACACAATTACAGGTTCGACCGGATAAACCAGATACTAAATACTGGACTATGCATTTCGATGGGTCTCGACAACTCGAAGGTTTAGGAGCTGGTGTGGTGCTAACATCCCCAAGAGGAGATAAGTTTCGCTATGTCTTACAAATTTCATTCAAATGCACTAATAATGCAGCAGAGTATGAAGCTTTGCTCCATGGGCTTCGAATTGAGAAAGAGATGAGCATAACCCGGATTCGATGTTTGGGTGATTCAGACCTTGTTTCTCAACAAGTGACAGGAACCTAGGACTCTAAAGACCTAGTTATGGCAGTATATAGGTGAGCGGTTACCCAGCTGGCTGGACATTTCCAAGGATATCAAGTTGATCATATTGATCGACGTCTCAATGAGGCAGCTGATGCATTGTCTCGTCTAGGCTCCCAGAAAAAACAAGTTCCACCCAATGTTTTTCTGGATGAAATTCATAGCCCGTCAGTTAAAATTCCAACAGAGAAAAACCTGGCAAACCCAAATCCGGAGTCAGAATTGGTAGCCTCCCTGCATACAATCCCAGAGTGTACTGAACCATACCTGGCATACCTTATGAGAGGCGAACTCCCGCATAACGAGGTTATCGCTCGTTAGGTTATAAGAAGGTCCAAGTCATATACAATCATCAATGGTGAGTTATATAAGCGAATCGCGACTGGAATCTTTCAGATATGTGTCTCTCCGGAACAAGGGTGTCAGATTTTAAGAGAAATCCACTCAGGGGATTGCGGCCACCATGCAAGTTCCAGATCCTTAGTCAATAAGGCTTTTAGACATGGATTTTTCTAGTTAACCGCAAACGCTGATGCAGAACATATAGTACGAACGTGCGAAGGATGTCAAAGATATGCAAGGCAGGATCACATGCCAGCTTAGGAGTTACGCATGATTTCCATAACTTGGCCTTTTGCGGTATGGGGGCTTGACATGGTAGGACCTTTTAAAAGGTCGACTGATAAAAAGACTCATCTACTGGTAGCAGTTGACAAGTTTACAAAATGGGTAGAAGAAGAACCAATCAGTAAATGCGACGCGGTTACAACAGTCAGGTTCTTAAAAAAAGCTGATTTTTAGATTTGGTTACCCACATAGCATTATAACAGATTATGGGACAAATTTGTTAGAAGGAGCAATGCAGAAGTTTTGTGAACAGAACCATATACGGCTAGACCTTGCTTCAGTGGTACATCCATAGTCTAATGGACAAGCAGAGCGAGCTAACCAGGAGTTACTAAAAGGTATCAAACCTAGGCTCCAGGTTCCAATAGAAAAAACTGCTGGATGTTGGGTTGAAGAGTTGCCTGCTGTTTTATGGAGTATAAGAACTGCCCCCAAATAGGTCAACATGTTACACACCTTTCTTTTTGGTTTAAGGAGCAGAGGCGGTTTGCCAAGTGATATCTGGCACGATTCACCACTAGTGACTGCTTATGTGGAAACCCAGAATGAGATAGCTCGTCAAGACTCCCTAGATGCTTTAGAGGAAGCACGTGACCTCGCAACATCTAGGTCAGCTATCTATCAACAGGACATGCGTCTCTATCATAGCCGCAGGGTTAAGACTCAAAGTTTCAAGGAAGGGGACTTGGTTTTACGCCTGATTTAGAAAAAGGACGAGATGCACAAGCTAAGTCCTCCATGGGAAGGACCATTTGTGGTAAGTAAGAAACTACATAATGGATTGTATTACCTCATTGATATGCGTGATGCTGATAAATCACGAACATATGTGGAAGAAACTAGAAGACCATGGAACATATCCCAGTTGAGGCCATATTATACATAGGATCATTGTAATCACTATGTTATTCTGGCAATAAAAAGCAGACTTGACAATATCTAAGTTATTGAGATTTTTTTCATATCATTGTGACAAAAAGCCAAACATATTCTCTATATGATTACTTGGGGGCTGATGCTGGAGCATAGTCTATATCTCAAGAATCTAGCATAAGCAAAAATATATTGGTTATACTTGCCTACCAGTCAGTGGTTACACGCAATCTTATGACCTAGATGTTTAAACCTGGTTGAGTCAATCATGTTATAACCCGGCAAAACCGGGTTACTGTGACCCTGAACTCACCAGAGTTGTATACACTAGAATATTTCATGCAAAAAAACCGGTTTTGCTAGGAAGCAAAGAAAAACCAAGTCAAGGAAAACTTCACATGCAAATAAAAGATGTTGGACAAATATATAACCCGGAAATACTTTGTATAACCTTGTAGAGAAACCGAGTTATTAAAAACCAGATTGTAGCATAAGTGCACATGCGCACTTTCAAAAATAGAGCTAGAAATAAAGCAGTTTATCTAGCCAATTACAGACCCATCAGGGTCAAATTATTGTTTTTTGCAGGAATCAAATGTTTACTCCGCAGCAAATTTTCCTTTCTGTTGGGAAGCATCTTGAGTCGCCATGTCATCAGGCTCTGGGTCTTGAGCTTTCAGGTTATCCTCAGTCGTCACTTGGACGTCCTCCATTCATTCAACTTCATCGGAAGAAACGTACTTCCACTCTAGCTGAGCCAAAGCATCATCGATGTTCTCTAGTTCATATAAAGGGCAAGGTGGAGCAGGAACGGAAGGAGTTATGGATTGAGGCATACCAGATGAAGACGCTACAGAAAGCCGGCTCTTCTGCGGAACTTGGCGGACGACAGTTACAACTTGAGGAGAAAATGGCATCCTACGCTCACCCGGAGAAACATAACCCGGGCATAGATCCTTCGGTTTCACCTTCTCTGAAATGGTGAAAGCCTGGAACCGGCATTCCTTCTCGATTCTGGTGAAATCCTTCCGGTCGTACTTGGACATATCCGCCTTATACTCTGGGAAGCCCTTCACGAGAAGATCCGGATCCAATTCCGGGTGATAGGCTTCGGCCAGGGACATAACTTTGATGGCTTTGCAACGGCAGGATGACACTTTGTGCTCTTCTATCCATTGAGGGACTTTAGTCAGCTCCACCAACATGTCACTAAGCCTCTTAGGAGGATTGTCCCAGTTCCTGACGACTTTAATACATTCTCCACCCCCAACATACAGCTGCCGGATCAAGGTGAACAAAGCCTTGAGTTTTAGGTAAGTAAGTTGTAGGTTATTGCCATAAATTCTGCCTACGGGTTACAATTTTTTTTTTGATCAGAAGCAAGTTATTGATAACAAGGAAAAGGAGATACTGAACTGGAAAAGAAATGCATTGACAAAGAGATCATCAACCGAACTTACCAAACACACTGCAGGTGATATCTCTTAGCAGATCTTTAACCTTGGTGAAGCTGGTCCGGGTTTCCTCCAAGTCCTTCTCAGCATTTTCTGCTCTGGTTATAAGAGCATTTTCCCGGTTTTCAAAATCCTGCTGGAGAACAGACCAAGTTTTGGCTGCATCGGTGATTTGATCTTCTAGCTCCTTTTGCTCGGCCCTGGCCTCCTCGGTCTTCTTAGCCTCTTGTGCTAGCAGGCTCTTCAAATTTGAAACCTCCTTTTGCGAGGAGGACTCAAGACTTTGAAAATTATTGGTTACATCAGAACAAGTTAACATCAGTTTTCTGTTACAACTTGAAGAAATTCTGGTTTATAATAGTATACCCCATCATACGGATAAGTCCCGAGTATCCACAAGCAGGCAAACCCGGCACTTGGGGGCTACACTATTTAGATTCTAGCATTGAATTATGAATTATGATTAAGTCCCGGGTTGCTGCAGGCTTGCAACCCGACACTTGGAGGCTACACTATTTCAGCCTAAACTGTGGTGGTTAAAAGTACAAGAAGAACAAGTCTTGTTCTGCAATAATATTGTAAACTGACACTTGGGGGCTACAGCTATTCAGTTTAAAATATTCAATGGTAAATCTTCAAGTATATATTACAAATATAAACTGGAATATTGCGGGCTACAAGTTATGGATATCAAGGTTACCTCATATTTCTTCTTCAGAAATTCTATAATTCCATCGGCGCGACGCCGGTCCTCGAAAAGTTCCTGCGCCAGGGTATCAAAATTCTGGCCTTCAATATTGAGGCTAGAGGGAGCCCTCTTTTCTTCCGGTTTAACCTTCAGGTCCTCTGTGATTTTAGAAAGCACAGTGGAAGTCTCAGTAACCTGGGCAGCTTGAGACCCGGTTATGACTACATCCGGATCAGCAAGATGTACATCTTCAACTTGAGGATCATTAGCCGGCGTGTTATCAACCGGATTCACCTCCTCTTCAGTCTCTTCAATCATAGCATCAGCATGACCCGGCGATCGAGCAGCCGGTTCATCTTCTTCTTCTCCAAGAACCCTCTCCTCGAGGTTTGCAGCAGGAGCAACAGATGAAAGAGGGTTCACCTTTAGCATAGCTTGGGATCTGCAAGGAAAAGAGAGTTATTAGCCGAATTGAGTGACTAAGAATTTGTAAGTGATGCACAAAAAGTAGAAAGGTTAGCTTACCCGGAGTCAATGGAAAACTCACTGGACCCACTGAAATGGGATGAGTCGGAGTTTGGAGAATCTGAATGAAAAGGACGACTCAACTCAGGCCTGATTTTTTCGGCCAAAGGATGTGAAGCAGTAGGTGAAAGTTGAGCCTTCGAAGCCCGGCGGAGATGAGTTTTCTCAGGCAAACCTGCTTCTAGTTCACTTGACCCGGAGCTCCGGGTCCCTCTTATTTTTCTACCTTCTTTATCATCCCGCGTTTGCTCTGTGTGTGAGGATGGTTTCAAGGGATTTTTTTTCACAGTCTAGAGATAGGCACCTTTGCAACAGCTTGCCGGGTCCTCTTTTGGCCAGCAGGAGACTCCTTCTCAGCCACCACGTTGGAACCATTGATGGGAGTAGATGGGTTGAGATTCGGAGTAATCTGATCCGGAGCTTCTTGACCCGACGCTTCTTCATCGGCTTGTCCTTCGCCTAACCCGGCGCCCTCTTGTTCTGTCGGTTCATCCTACGAGTAATCAGCATCAACAAATTGATTGTGCAAGTGACCGAGGGAGTCAAATTCAGAAACCTCTTCCTCTTCGTCACTTTGCTCCTCCGATTCATCGTCCTCGGGAGGAGAAGTCGGCTCTTCTGTGGTAACCCAAAAGGGGTCTGTGACCTGTGAACCGGACAAAGTATAAGTTAGAATATACACAGTTTAAAGGAATGAGAATTGCTTATGAAACAAAAAGTATAGAAACTTACAGGAGGAGCCGGGTTATAAGCGCAAAAGATCTCCAGGCCAACGTCAAAGAACCTATCTTGTTTTATTCCAACCAGGAGCTTGAGGAAAGTCACCATATCAGACTTAGATACTGGAGACTCGGAATAACGCATGGGATCTGCTAAACCGGTGTATTCATGAAACAGCCGGTTCCTGATGCTCAGAGGTTGGATGCGCCAGTCCACCCAAGTTTTGGTTAAGTCTCAACCGGTAAGCCCGTGAACTAGCAAGGAAGTTACGCGCTTCAAGAGGGGCCGAATTTTGACTCGATCAGAAGGTTTGGCGTAGGAGTTCATGGTACTGGTATAAACCAGACATTCGGGGCGATAACCCGAAAGAGCCGGTTCACCTTTGGGAGAAGTGTCTTTTATGTAGAAGAAGGATTTTTACCATAACTTAGGATGACTAGCGAGGGGAATGCCTGGGTAGGCGATGTCTTTCCGCCTCTGAAAGGATACACCACCACAGTGTATGAGCTCACCCCCGGCTACTTCCGGGTGTTTAGCAGTAAAAGTACTCGAGGAAGAGATCTAAGTTAGGTTCTACTTGGAGATAATCCTCGCAGAGAACTACGAAGTTACTAACGTTGAGGATAGAGTTTGGTGGAAGATCTTGAAGGTGGAGACCATAGTAATTGAGGAGCCGGCGGAAAAAATGAGAGTCGGGTGGGCGAAACCCACGAAGAATCTGAGCTTCAAAGACAATTACCTTGCCCGGCCCTAGTTCAGGCCGGGTCTCGTTTCCTGGGGCCCTCCACTTCAAGTTCTTTGGGAGTAAGCCGGAGTCCACCATCTCAGTCAACCTGCCTTGAGTCATTTCTGACTTACACCAGTTAACTTGCATCACAGACCGGCCAGGCTTAGCCGCGGCAGAACCGGAAGCGCCTCCGGCCTTCCTCTTCTTCCCGGCTCCTCCGAGTTTGAACGCCTGGATCTTCTCCTTCACCATGATCGCGGCGAACGCCGGCGATGCTCCGACTGCGGTGGCGCGAGGGGAGGAGTGAAGCTCTCGAGCTCTTGATCAGAGGAGGAAGATGAAGTGGAGGCTCGTGGGGGCGAAGGAGCCCTAGGGACCGTACGGTGGACTATTTATAGGCGGAGGCCTAAACTCTAGGTTTAGGTGGTAATTTTGCACAGAGGACCCTCAGGATTAACCTTTTTACGACAAAAACATGGGCAGATTGGATCTACAGGAGGAGATTTTCTCTGAGAAAAATGCAGTAATTGCGTGGAGAAAAATCCGGGTTAAATTAAGATTCTTTCTGGTTCCGGAGATCTGGGAGATGAAGACGCAGGAGTTATCTTTTCAAGAAACGGAAAGATATAATCTTGAAGATAAAGAGCTTAACATGTGAAATCCGGATCGGATATTTTTTTGGAGGTTATCTTATAAAGGCAAATGATTTTTGCCTCGCTTGCGCTCCAAGTAGTTTAATGTGAACATCGTAAGTTTCAACTTAAGTGATCACGTTAACCTGGGGGCTAATGTTGGGGGAAGAGGTGAGGGGGAACCTCATCTACCCCTCATATAAACCGGAATCCACTTAATGGGGATCAAGATGGATGGTCTGGTTTATAGTAAGGAAATCCGGATCATCATGGTCACTCTGTAGAAAGAAGGCCTGGGTTATCAAGTCCGTAACCCGAAGAAGACAGAGGACCGGCCTAGAGTCCTGGTTGGGAGGCGTAAGGGCCCAAGTCCTGGAGGTCATCCCAAAGCCGGACGAAGACGACTAGGTCACGGGGAGAACCGGCACAGACCTAGAACCAGATCTGACTAGGACTCCGATAATGGGTATAACCCGGATCCTTTGTAACCCGGGGGACCTGGCCACTATATAAGGAGAGCTCCTGGGACGTAGAAAGATAAGTTCTAAGTCAATAGCAAGGTAACTCGAGACATCGAGAGCCGGAATCACCCTTTGTAATTGAGACCTTGTTTCTTGATAGTAAGAAGACAAGAGTAGGTTTTACCCTCAATCGAGGGGCCGAACCTGGGTAAACTCGCGTCTCTCATTTCCGCCTTAACCCTTTCGAAGTTTCTCTCAGTAGCAATGGCCTCGCAATTTAGTTTTCACATGAGGACACTTGCCGTGACAACACCACGACAGTATTATTGAAAGAACCTCGAATGATGTTAAAAACCTTGTTAAACATTTTCAAATGGTTCAAACTCAAATTGATCAAGTTACTAAAGTGCAAAAATACATGCTAGCTAATGCTTCTAGAGATAAACATGTTCTTGAAATAATTACTAGAAGTGGTATATCTACTCAAGACCCCTTGTTTCCTGAAGGACATGCTAAAAGAACTGAACAAGATTCTGATGCTGAAACTTAAAGTGGTAATGATAAAAGTGATGCTTCTAATAAAGAAGAAATTGTAGCTGAACCTGAAAAGCAAACTAAAACTATGAAGTATACTAAGGAGGATTTCATTGCCAATAAACATGGCAAAGACAGAGAGCCTTGGGTACAAAAATCAATGCCTTTTCCTAATAAGAACCACACATCTAAGGAATAAGAACATTATAATGAATTTTGTGAGTGGATGAAACCTTTGTTTTTGCAAATTCCTTTGACTGATGCTATCAAGTTGCCTCCTTATTCTAAATATATGAAAGATATTGTCTCTAACAAAAGGAAAATTCCTAATGAGGAAATTTCCACTATGCTTGCTAATTACTCTTTTAATGGTAAGGTTCCAAAGAATCTTGGAGACCCTGATATTCCAACTATTCCTTGTTCCATTAAAAACAATTATGTTAGAACTGGTTTACGTGATCTAGGAGCTGGAGTTAGTGTTATGCCTTTTTCTCTCTATAAGAGAATTTCTGTTGAAAAATTGATACACACTGATATATCTTTGCAAATGGCTGATAAATCTACTTATATTCCTGTTTGTATATATGAGAATGTTCATGTTCAAGTAGCCACTAATTGTTTGATATTAACTGACTTTGTTGTGTTGGAAATGTCTGAAGATGATAATATGTCTATTATTCTTGGGAGACCTTTTCTTAATACTACATGGGCTATTATTGATTGCAATCAAGGAAAAGTAATTTTTTATGAAAATGATAAAGAGCATATTGTTTATATTCCCAAGAAGGTTGATAGAAGATATGGTCTAAATTCAATTGGAAATATTGAGACCATCAAAACTGGACAATTTTATTGTCCCATTCCAATGCCACCAAAAGAATATGAAATTATTATAATCGGTACTATGTCTATCAAGGTTGAGGTAACATAATTATTTAGTGATTAGCAAAGTTTTGCTTCATATGATAATTGTTCTGGTAACAAGACTTGATCACCCTTGTTAACAAAATGATTTTGAATTAAGAGGACAATGTTTTCAGTATGTTTTCACCTTCCCCATTACGTTTTCACCATGTTTACTTCTGTTATCACCTTGCTACTTTAGTCCAATCTTGTTTCCACCATCCATACTTTTGTTTTCACAATGACTCCTATTGTTTTCACCATTTCACCAACCTTAATTTTGTTTTCACCACTTCCACCTTTGTTTTCAGTGGGGATTTACACACTAGAATGTTTTGGAACCTCTGTAGTTCTAGTTTTGGTCTTATTTTCCACCTTTTCATAATTGTTTTCCAGGTTTATAATTAACTATTAAATTCTAAAAAAAACCTTGAAAATGTAGTTTCTCGAAAAAATGAGGCAGAAAGCCACCTGGGAGACCCCAGGGGGACCCACCAGTCAGGAAAACCATAGGGTGGCGCGGCCTGCCCCATGGTGGCGCGAGCACATGGTATGGGGCCCCCTGGCCCTCCACTTACTCTCTCCACTACCAAAGTATTCTCTCTCACCTCCCAAACTGAAAACATTTCCTGGAACCCGTGTTCTTGCTTTTCTTCCTCTTAATTTTTTATCTCCTTCTTCAGCGCATCATTTGTGCTGAAATCTGGTGTGTTTTATCTTCGGTATGTGACTCCTCCGATGATCCAATAGAATTTTATTTAGTGGAGTATTTTTTTGAGTATTTTGGTACTGTAGGTGACAGTTTATGTGAGTTTACATGCTTGATTTGAGTAGAAATAATTTATTTTTGAAGCATGTTTAGCTCTCCTATAAGTCTCTATAGTAGTTTCCACCTTATAGTTGCTTGAAATCAATTTTTGTGATGATTGTCGAAAAATTTCAGAGATGGATAGCCATAACTTTGGAGAGATATTTATGAGTGATGATCCTAGGAGAACAAGACCCTCACGTTCATCCACTTTAGTGAGACCATCATATAACGAAGACCTTATTGCACCTAATTTCGGCGATGCGGGAGGTGATGGTATCGCTAATCCCTCTAGCTTTCCTTGTGTTACATTTTTAGGAAGTGCGGTTCAGTTACATGACTTTTTGCTACTATTGAAAGAGTTTGTTTAACCAACTACAAGGAGGACGAAAGTATTCAGTATGCCGCTCTCACAAAAACTTTTGTTGAGAGTTTTAAATTGCAGAACACACATTTTGGTCCCGTTGTTGCTTTCAAGTTATATAGTAGTCCTTTTTATTTGCCCTTGGAGACTTTTTGTGCCATTGTAGGTATTAACGCTTCCGGGACAGAGTGCACGATTTGGGATAAACCCATAGATCTCATGGCTCTCTACCGAGATTCACCAATGATGATGGTCGTTCACCCCAGCGTGGGAAGATAAGGAACATCCAACTTCCTGCCCTTAGATATTTCACTTATTATCTTGCTACTAGTATCCTTGGTAGGGAGAACACTAGGAACATTTCTAGTTATCACCTTGCTTTCATTGATGTTGCGCTTAACCGTAGCACGAAGTATAACCTTGGTTCACTAGTTGCGCGCCGCCTTGCTGCTAAGGGGCCTATTTTTGGGGGGCATTATTTCTACAGGTATAGCAACTGCTTTAGATGTTTCTATTGATCCTGATGATGAATTAATTTCTCCCCATAGACTCAACCTTGTTGACATGAAGGCTCATCATTTGATCACTGCTGACTCTATTGTTGATCATTTAGTATATAGAGTTTTATTTATGGATGGAGATGAGCGGAAAGTTATTTTGCCGCAGACTATTTTGTTCAAAGTTGACGTGTCACCATGGTCGCGCTCCAAGGAGGAGATAGACGAGCATCTGAGCACGACGGAGTTTTACAGGCAGCGGGAGAGGCGAGATGCGCCCTCCAAGGACTACACCACGCAGTACGTCGGGGCGTCTTTGAGCACATATCACGAGGAGGGTTCCTCCTCAGCACACTACGGGGGTGACGCCCCATGGTACCCTTGGGGATAATCTCCACTTAGGCCAAAAGCCTAAGCTTGGGGGGAAGTATACCAACATCACACTCATTTATTTACCATGTTCGGTCGGTTCTTTCTATATCCATGTTTTTGTTTCTTTCGTTTCTTTTCGTTTTCTTTCGCTTCTTTCGTTTCTTTTTGTTTTTATCGTTTTTTCTTGTTTTCCAAAACACAAAAGACCAAAAATATTTATATTGTTTCTCTTTGTTTGTTTCTTTAGTTTCTTTTGTTGGTTTTCTTTATTTTCTCGTTTCGGTTTAGTATTCAAAAATCCAAAATATTTTGCTTTGTTTACTTGTTCTTTCTGTTCTTGTTTTAATTCGAAAAGCCAAAAATATGTGTTGTTCTTCTTCGGTTTTGTAAAGTTTGTTGCAGAGCTCACCGGACTTCCGTGTCCCCATATACCTTACATGAACGGACTAAACATGTTCACACGATGAGTATATGTACAAAAATAAAACAAACATAGTTCATACCAGCCTCTCACCACAACTTTGATTGTCGTAAATCATTATTACTGCTCTTCACTTGTGTGGATCGAATAATATAGAATGATAGTCAAGCTCCAATGGAGACACGGAAGTCCGGTGACCTCTGCAAAAAACTTTACAAAACCAAAGAAGAAACAAAAATATTTTTGGGTTTTCGAATTAAAACAAGAACGGAAAGAAACAAGCAAACAAAACAAAATATTTTTGGATTTTTGAATACTAAACCGAAATGAGAAAAGAAAGCAAACCAACAAAAGAAACTAAAGAAGCAAACAAAGAGAAACAACAAAAATATATTTGATCTTTTTGCGTTTTGGAAAACAAGAACAAAACGATAAAAACAAAAGGAACGAAAGAAAACAAAAACAAACAAAAGAAGCAAAAATATAGATACACAAAGAACCGACCGACCATGATATATAAATGAGTGTGATAGCTTAGGCTTTTGGCCTAAGTGGAGATCAATCACCAAGGGGACCATGGGGCGGCGCCCCCGTAGTATGCCGAGGAGGAACCTTCCTCCTGATATGTGCTCGAGGACACTTCGGTGTACTACGTGGCATAGTCTTGGGAGGGAGCATCTCGCCTCTCCAGCTGCCTGTAAAACTCCATCGTGCTTAGATGCTCACCTATATCCTCCTTGGAGCGCGACCATGGCGACCTGTCAACTTTGAACAAAACAGGCTGCGGCAAAATAACTTCCCTCTCATTTCCGTCAATATATAGAATTCTATATAATAAATGATTAGTAGTAAAAAATGATGGGACTTCATGGCAGCGAGATTAAGTCTACATGGAGCAATTATTTCATCTTCGGGAGCAATAGAAACATTTAAAGCAGTTGCTATACGTGTAGCAATAATGCCCCCCAAAAATAGGCCCATTAGCAGCAAGGCGGCGGGCAACAAGTGCACCAAGGCTATACTTCGTGTTACGGGTCAGCACAACATCAATGAAAGCAAGGTGATAACTAGAAATGTTACTAGTGTTCTCCCTACCAAGGATACTAGTAGCAAGATAGTAAGTAAAATATCTAAGGGCGGGAAGTTGGATGTTCCTTATCTTTCCATGCTAGGATGAACGACCATCATCATTAGTGATTTCTCGGTAGAGCCCCTGGAGATCTGCTCGTTTATCCTGAATCCTGCTCGCTGTCCCAGAAGCGTTGATACCTACAATAGCACAAAAATCTACCAAGGACGAAGAAATAGGACTACTATATAACTTGAAAGCAACAGTTGGACCAAAATGTGTGTTCTGAAATTTAAAGATCTCAACAAAAGTATTTGTGAGAGTGGCATACTGAGGGCTTTCATCATCCATAAAGTTGGTTAGACCAACTCTTTCAATAAGCATGCGAAAGTAATATAATAAACCTGCACTTCTTAGAAATGTAATGCAAGGAAAGCTAGATGGGTTAACGATACCATCACCTCCCGCATCGTCAATAGTCGGTGCAATAACATCTTCATTGTATGATGGAGTCCCTAAAGTGGAAGAACGTGAGGGCCTTGTTCTCCTAGGATCAATACTCCTAAATATCTCTCCAAAATTATGGCTATCCATCTCTGAAATTTTTCAACAATCATCACAAAAATTGATTTTCAAGCAAATATAAGGTGGAAACTACTATAAAGACTCATAGGAGAGCTAAACATGCATCAAAACTAAATTATTTCTACTCAAATCAAGCATGCAAACTCACATAAGTTGTCACCTAAACTACCAAAATACTCAAGAAGTACTCCACCAAACAAAATTCTATTTGGATAATCGGAGGAGTCACATACCGGAGAGCAAATGCACCAAATTTCAGCACAAATGATGGGCTGAGAAAAGAGATCGAAAAATATCGAGGAAGAACAACAAGAACATGGTTTCCATGAAATATTTTCAGTTTAGGGGGTGGGAGAGAAAACTTTGGCAGTGGAGATAATAAGTGGAGGGCCAGGGGGCCCACACCATGTGCTGGCGCCACCAGGGGCAGGCCGCACCACCCTATGGTGTGCCTGTGCTCCCCCTGGGGTCTCCCAGGTGGCTTTCTGCCTCATTTTGAATGTAAAATTTTATTATGATTTTTCTGGAATTTTTCGCGAAACTTTATTTTTGAGGTTCTTTCAGAATTTAATAATTAATTAAAAATCTGGAAAACAATTATGAAAAGGTGGAAAACAAAAAAAAAACAGAACTTCAGAGGTTTCAAAACATTCTAAAGTGTAAATACCCAGTGAAAAACAAAGGTGGAAATGGTGAAAACAAAATTATGGTTGGTGAAAACAAACATAACATGGTGAAAACAAGAGAAATCACTGTGAAAACAAAAGTATGGATGGTGAAAACAAGGTTATGGATAATGGAAACATGATTTTACTAAAGTCTCAAGGTGATAACATGAGTAAACATGGTGAAAACAAAATGGGGAAGGTGAAAGCATAGTGAAAACATTGTCCTCTTCATTCAAAATCATTTTGTTAACAAGGGTGATCAAGTCTTGTTACCAGAGTAATTTTTATATGAAGAAAACTTTGTTTAGCACTAAATAATAATGTTACCTCAACCTTGATAGACATAGTACCAATCATAATAATTCCATATTCTTTTGGTGGTACTGGAACGGGACAATAAAAATCTCCAATTTTGATGATCTCAATATTTTCAATTGAATTTAGACCATATCTTCTATCAATCTTCTTGGGAAAATAATCAGTATGCTCTTTATCATTAACATTATAAGTTACTTTTCCTTGGTTGCAATCAGTACCAGCCCCTACAGTGTTAAGAAAAGGTCTCCCAAGAATAATAGACATATTATCATCTCCAGGCATTTCCATCACAACAAAGTCAATTAATATCAAACAATTAGTAGCAACTTGAACAGGAACATTCTCACATATACCAACAGGAATAGAAGTAGATTTATGTCGCACCCTGATTTCTAGGGGATACTCACCGTACGAACTGGATAGCAGATGCTTGGATTATGGGGCATAACTGCTCCCACGTCCCAGCTTCCTGGTAGGCCTGCGCTTATGCGCGACAACACAAGCCCTGCTATTCCATCGTCGATGTAAACTATCCACTAGAGATCAAAGGCACTTCCGTCGACGTACTTCAAACCATACACACATGGTACGTCAACGGCGGTTAACAAGTGATATCACAACAGATCTCTACGACACAAAAGATTGAAATAAGTTGCAAATGGCTCTCATTAGAGCAGAGATAGCAAATACAATCATTCAGAGGGCACATGCCCCAACAATACATCGTACTATACAGCGGAAGCATTCAACATGTCTGAGTACAGACAAGAACCAAATAGGCTTAAGAGGCCGGAAACAAACAGACAGAGCCCATCCACGAAGTCTCGGATCCCGCCCGGGTCCGCTATCTACTCGTCAGCAGTCTCGTCATACTCCACGTAGTAGCCACCATGTGGATCCTCGGAAACGTAGGTCTGCGGAAACCACAGCCCCAAAGGGGTCAGTACATAAACGTACTGGCAAGCAAGACTCACAATTCACCAAAATGTAACCCGTCAACACCAAGCACAGATGCCTTGGGTTCAACGGAAGAGAGGGGATATAAAAGATGCTGCAACTGGCTGCGCTAACCAACTACAGAGATTCTACCATTTCCGGCTAACAGAAAAGGAGATAAGATCGAGGATTGTAACCAACTGAAAGATAACTTCAAACAAACCCATCCTGGATCTCGCCCCTTATCCAAAGAAGCAATCCGAGGATAACTCACACAGTTGTATTAAAGATGAATCAAATTATTGTGTCATCAACCTATTACTAGTCAGGTTATTAATCATGGGGTGTAACATGTTTGATCATTATGTTTAAGTTGTCCTGAGTACTTGTTAGCCAGTACTTTCACCAAGTAATCCATAACCGCGGAAAACACGGCTTCTCGAGAAGATTATCCCTGCAGGGTTGCACCAATTTGGTTGTACACGCATGAATAACCCGACAGATGGGATGCCTCCCACCAAGCGGGGCACTCAACACAACTCAACTCTTCTTCGCATCAAGCCCAACGAACCTTGGGCGCACGGCTAATCAAGCCCCGAAGAAAAGGGACCCTCATAGCACTCTAAGACCGTGTCCCCCTATATGCCGACTACAAAAGTTCCACCCTGGCCTGGGCTCGCAAAAACATGCATGCGGCAAATGGAAAACACGAACTAAATGAGGCGATTTGGACGAGATGCGAATCGAATCAAATTGAGGGGGCGCCCATACTCGCTTCCCACATGCGGTTAGTGCGCTCATCATGGATCAGTAGACAAGACCCTTTTCCTATTAGGGTCGACACTAGCAGGCCTCAAAACCACGCAGGGCCTCCTGCCGGTGCCTTATCATCAAATTTATTATTTAACAATAACATTAGCATGATTGATTGATTAAACATCGAGCCCCCACAACGTAATAGATATAGTAACAGAAAGTAACGGATAACAGACTCGAGCAAAAGCAACCTAAGCATGCTAGTAAGACACTGGCTCAACCAAGGGGGTGATAGGAGTGGAGGTGAGGCAATATCAAGGTTAAGGGATTCATGTGATGGTTTCGTAACAGAAACAACTACTACTAAGGCTAGCAGAAAAGAACAACGGAAAGTATCGGTAATCAATGTTGAAAGGAACACAGTGGTTCATGTGAGTGATAACTTGCCTGCAAACCCAGTAGCCTGGTACTGAGCTAACTCCTTAGAAGGGGTGTCGTAAGTATTCGTCGGTCTCAACGTCGTCGTTTATCCGAGAAGAAGCAAACAGACAATGCAGAAAAGGTAGACAATCAATATCATGGCATAGTGCACAAACATGGGATGATGCATGACCATTTAATTGATGCATAGAAATAAACTAGTTGACAAGATAACAACATGATTAAATGGACCCTCATGCAATTGGATTGCATATGAAAAGCCCATGAATTATGGTTGAATTAATTGTTTAACAACTAATCAAATTGTGTAAGTGAATTAGCATGATGCATGGATGAGGAAAACATCAAAATAACAACAATAGAACCAAATGGAAATAAGGTTTACCAAGTTTGGAATTTCAGTTATTAAGTTAGGAAATTTTGGTTACTTAAAGGTGTCACACAAGCATTTGTTGTTTTCATCATGTTAAATTGTTAAAAACAGATAACAAAGTTTATATTTGAAAAGGTTATGCTTTTATGGCTTGAAAACATATTTTATATGTCCCAAAAGAATTTGACTTGATCAAGTTATGAATTTAGCAATATTAAATGATTTAAACAAGGTTTAAATCATTTAACCAATTTTAATTCTTCAAAACATGAAACAAATTTTATATTTGGAAAGGTGGTTTAATTTTGCATGGAAAACATATTTCATTTGTGGAAATTGGATTTAAAATGAGCAAGTTATTATTTTGGCAATTTTTAAATGCAATAATTAAGAAACAGTTGTTTTCAGCAATTTAAATTATTCAAAACAGCAAACAAAATTTATATTTGAAAAGAACATCAATTTTTAGTTGGATTACATGTTTCAAATATTGAAATTGGAATTAGGATGAATTTATTATGAATTAAACAATATTAAACAAGTTTTAATTGAATTTAAAACAAGCTTAAATATTATTTGAATTTTATTTGTTCAAATCATAAATTCAAATGCACATTTGAAAAGTTCACCCTTTGATGGTTTGAAAACATATTTTGCATGTTCAGAAATATTTTATATTAAGCAAGTTATGATTTTAGCAATTTTAATGGAATTAAACAAGATTTAAATTGTTTGGGCAATTTTAATTATTCAAAACAGTAAACAAAAATTATATTTGAATAGGTTATTCAAAATGGTATGGAAAACATATTTTATTTGCATTTATTGGATTAATAATGAATTAGTTATGGAATTTAGAAATTTGCATTTGAATTATTTGAATTCAAATTTAAATTGCATTTTGGAATTTCAAATCAGTGAACAAATGATACCAATAAATAGAGAATTAAATTTAGACCAGTGTGCATATTTTATTGTCACTTATTGGATTTATAAAACAATTTTTATTTGCATTTTGGTTCTAGGGGCCAATCTGCAATTTAAAAGGACCTAGTTTGAAAAAGGAAACTGAGCAGGGCTTTTCTCACTGCGCAGTGGCATACCGTGAGCCACTGCCAGCGGGCCCAGCCCAGCGTGGCAGCCACGCGGCGTGTGCGCGGTTAGCTGGCAGGTCAGGTTCATGACCTGTGGGCCTTACACGCGCGCGGAAGTAAAATCCCAAAAAATGGGGTGCGCCCGCGGGTATCGAACCCGGGTCGCTTGGCTTCGCTGAAAGGAACGGAACCAGATGGGCTGCTGCTGTGTTTGTGATACGATGGAAGACTGACGAAACAAGAGGTGTCATTCTAGGTGTTTAACTGAAAGTTGGATTCAGAAGAATGAATTCCGTCAGGTTACAGAGAGGAGCAACACAACCACTGCCGTTGCGTTCAGATCGGGGCAGAGAGGATGGTGATGACGCGGGTACCTGGGGCGGAGGTAGGAGCGATAGGGCACCGCGGCTCCTCGAGTGCTGAAGGGGCGTGGCACGCACAAGTCCTCGTCTGTCGATGCGTCCCTCGATGGAGAGGAAGGTGGCTCACGAGCACGGACACGGAAACGTTCATGGCGGACAGAGGAGGAACACCGATGAGCAACGCACACACAGCGAGCAAACGCACGGAGAAACAGCGGGAATGGAGCGGGGTTAGTACCGGGAGGGGGTAGACGTGCTTGATCGGAGTCGAGGGGGACCGTGGCGACGGGAACTCGAAGAATTCCGGCGACGCCCGAACTGAAAACGACGATGCCGCGGTCGCTACGGTGCTACTCCGGCTGGCGCTCGAGGCTGAGGAGGAAGAGGGAGGTGGGGTGGTCCTTCCCCACCCCCTAGCTTGGCTCACGGGCAACTGCGTGGGTGCAGCGACGGTGGGCTGCTCCGGCGGTTTACAGAGAACAGAAACGAGCGGGAGAGAAGTTGGCGGCGGAGGGTTCTAGGGCTAGGCTCTAGGGTTAGCAAGGGGGAGGCTAGGCTCTGTTTTATGGGGAGGAGAAGGGTGGTACGGCAGTCATCGGAGAGAGGGGGGAAGAGATCGTGCGGTGGTAGCGAGGTTCGTACAAAGTGACATCACGCGAGGAAGACGACAGCGACAGGGATGGAAGGGGTATCGGGCCAGGTGGTAACGGGCTGGGCTGGGATAGATTAGTTAGCTGCTGCCTCCTTTTCTCTTTTTGTATTTTCTGTTTCTTTTATTTTATTATTTTTTTTTGCTGCAACCAAAATTGGAAGAAAAGGAGGCCTTTAGGGTTAGGAAAAATTCATAGAAAAATAGGGTGTGCTCCTGGTGTTAATTACAACCAAATAACAAGTTTGAATTTCCAAAATATTTGAATTTGTGGTGCTGTTTGGAAATAAGCCAAATTTGAGTGTTTTTGAGTATTAAAAGGATTATTAAAACCCACACTTTAAAAAAAATGACCCAACATGATTTAATTTGATTAAAATTAGTTGAGTGGCTTGTTCATGTTTATAAATTCAAAAATGGTTCTGTTTGAAACACATTTGGTTTGAATTTGAGCAAGTTAGAAATTAATAGATTAATATTGAAAACAAGGATTTTAATAGGGTGAACCCTATTGAATAAAGTGATTAAAATGAGTTTGATTGTTTTGGAGATTTGTTATAAACTCAAGTTGATTGATGTTTTAAAGATTTGATTTGAATTTGAAATGATTTGGAATTAATTGATTGAATTAATTGTTTGATTAAAACCAACAAGTTAAGGAGTGATCAACATGAAATAAAATGGAACAATTTGGTTGTTTTTATTTGTTATTTTTATTCCAAAAGTTGTAACAGAACAAGTATGAAAACAAAGCAGTTGAAATTGTTTGATTTTCATTATGAAAACAAAGAATAACAGATGCAAAACAACAATAGCAAATGGAACAATATGATGACATGATGCAATACTTTAATAACAAGAAATCAAACATTCTAAATGGTAGGTTTTCATACTTGGGATGTTACAATTTATCAGCCATTTGCAAAGATATATCAGTGCGTATCAATTTTTCAAGTGAGAATATCTTATAAAGAGAAAAGGGCATAACACTAACTCCACCTCCTAGATCACATAAAGCAGTTCTAACATAATTGTTTTTAATGGAACAAGGAATAGTTGGAATACCAGGGTCTCCAAGCTTCTTTGGAACCTGACCATTAAAACAGTAATTAGCAAGCATAGTAGAAATTTCCTCATTCAGAATTTTCCTTTTGTTTGAGACAATATCTTTCATATATTTAGAATAAGGAGGCAACTTAATAGCATCAGTCAAAGGAATTTACAAGAACAAAGGTTTCATCCACTCACAAAATTTATTATAATGTTCTTCTTCCTTAAAATTTGCGGTTCTTATTAGGAAAAGGCATTGATTTTTGTACCCACGACTCTCTTTCTTTACCATGTTTATTGGAAATGAAATCCTCTTTAGTGTACTTCATAGTTTTACTTTGCTTTTCAGGTTCATCTACAGTTTCTTCTTTATCAGAAGCATCACTTTTATGATTACTACTTTCAGTTTCAACATCAGAAATAGATGTACTATTAGGATCTTTAGCAGGTTCAGGAGATTCGACAACATTTTTATGCTTCTTCTTCTTTTTCTTAGAAGGAGAACTAATGTTTTTAGGTTGCTGAGAATCTTGTTCAATTCTTTTAGGATGTTCTTAAGGATACAAGGGGTCCTGAGTAGAAACACCACTTCTAGTAATTATTTCACAAACATGTTTATCTCTAGAAGCATTAGCTAGCATGTCTTTTTACACTTTAGTAAGTTGATCAATTTGAGTTTGAACCATTTGAAAATGTTGAACAAGCATTTTAACATCATTAGAGGTTCTCTCAGTAAGACCATGCAAATTATCAATAGCTCTAGAATTTTCCATAAGATGATTTTGCGCTCTCATATTCAAATTATCTTGCTTAACAACATAATTATCAAATTCATCTAAGCATCGATCAAGTGGTTTAGAGTAAGGAATATCTCTATTATCAAATTATTGGAGAGAGTGTACCTCAAAAGTTGATGGATGAGGAATAGGCTTACATAATTCTTCTATAGGAGGTAAATTCTTCACATCTTCAGATTTAATACCCCTCTCTTTATGAGATTTCTTGGCTTCCTTCATCATTTCATAATTTAATTCAATCATCCCTCTCTCCATGGGTGTTGGTATTCGTGTTGGCTCTGGTGTAGGTGTAGGTTCAGGTATATTCCAATCATCATTATTTTTTGCTATTTTAGCTATTAATTCCTCAGCTTCTTTTGGAGTTCTTTTCCTGAAAACACAACCAGCACAACTATCTAGGTATGTCCTTGATTCAACAGTTAGTCCATTATAAAATATATCTAGGAGCTCATTTTTAGGTAGTGGATAACCAGGGCAAGCTCTTATTAAAGCACAAAATCTTGTCCAAGATTCAGGTAATTTTTCTCCTTTAATTTGCTCAAAGTTAAAGATTTCTTGCACAACAGCAAGTTGAGCGCTAGCAGGGAAATATTTTTGAAAGAAAGCATTAATCAAATCCATAGGACAAGTAATAGATCCAGGTGGTAGATTGTTAAACCAAGTTTTAGCTTCATCTTTTAATGAAAAAAGAAAAATCTTGGTAATAAAATAAGTACGCATCTTAGTATCATCAGAAAATAAACTACTCATAGATGAAAGCTCATTTATGTGTTCCATAGCACTTTTACTTCCAAATCCACAAAAGGGTTCCTTATCAATAATGGATATATAATATAAATCGAGTGAGAAATCATAATCCTTGTCTATAATGTGTATGGGAAATGTGGCAAACTTAGCATCAAGAGAAGATTTATATTTCACAGCATGTCTTGCAAGAAGACTCTTCAGAGCACTTGCACCAGTAGTAGCATGAGCTTCGTCAATAAAAATCATCATTAAGTTCAATATAGGTTTCATCAAGATCATCAATATACTAAGTGGAATTAGCAGATGTACCAATAATTTCAACAGTAGTTTAAGCACTTTTAATTTGTTTGGATTTAGCAATAGTAACATCTAGGAATGGACCTAGAGAACTAGTATCATCAAGAACAGTAGAAGAATCATCAAAATTATGAAAAGCATTCTCAGACTCAGCAGAAGTAACAGTGTGTGTAGCATGTGGTGGAGTAAGAAGCTTACTCATAATAGACGGTGAATCAAGAGCAGCAGAGGTGTTCAGAGTTGTACCTCTTCCTGTAGTGGATGGTAATATGGGAACTTTTCCATCACGAGTCTTGCCCATGATGAATGGCTTGCAGAAAAAAAAATCACGATCAAGTGAAAAAATAAATAAAGCTATGCTCCCTGGCAACGGCGCGAGAAAATAGTCTTGATGACCCACAAGTATAGGGGATCGCAACAGTCTTCGAGGGAAGTAAAACCCAAATTTATTGATTCGACACAAGGGGAGCCAAAGAATATTTATATGCCTTAACCTTTAATTTTTAATTCAGCTGCACCTGAAAGTAAACTTGCTCGCAACAATTTATCAGTGTTAACAATTTTATAGCAGTAGTAGAAATAAAATAACAGCAGTAGCAATCGCGAAAAACAGCATGATGGCAGTACTGTAGGCATAGAGGGAATGGATGAACGGGCGTTGCATGGATAACAAGAGTCATGTAATAATAATAACGTGTGCATTGCAGATAATAATAATAAAGTTTCAAACATTTAGGCAAACCATAGGCATGTGTTCCAATATAGTCGTACGTGCTCGCAATGAGAAACTTGCACAACATCTTTTGTCCTACAAGCCCGAGGCAGCGGGGCCTCTAGGGAAACTACTGGTAATTAAGGTGCTCCTTTTAATAAAGCACCAGAGCAAAGCATTAACACTCCATGAACACATGTGATCCTCACATCACAGCCATCCCATCCGGTTGTCCCAATTTCTGTCACTTTGGGGCCTCGTGTTCCAGACAACAATATGTGTAAATAACTTGCATATATGATCAAGAATCATAATTATAATCATGAAACAATAACATGTTCAGATCTGAAATCATGGCACTCGGGCCCTAGTGACAAGCATTAAGCATACAAATTTGCAACAACGATAGAGAACACTTACAATGGATATTAGGCACTATGACATAATAATCTGGCATTATTACATGATCAATATAATACAATCCTTCCATCACTCTCAGCCTATAGCGGGGTTTACTCACTCATGTACGGGGGAAACATGGATGGTTGATGGAGAAGGCGTGGCGGTGTCAATGGCGATGATCTCCTTCAAATCCCCGTCCCGGCAGGGTGCCAGAACAGGAACTTTTGATCCCCGAATTGAGTTTCGGGGTGGCGGCGGCGCTCTGTTGTGTTTCTATGGAATATGACGAACCCCCTCGCGTTTTAGGGTTGAAGGCAATATGTAGTCGAAAGGGGAGTCTGAGGGGGTGCCTGGGTGGCCCACACCACCAGGTGGCGCGGCCTAGGGTGCGCCGGGGTGTGGTTTGGCCCCCTCCTGGCCCCTCTCTGGGTCTCCTTCTGCCTCCCGGGGTCTTCTGGTGTTTTAGGGCCAATGGGGTCTTTTCTGGGCAATTTTCCGAAAGTTGATTTTTTTGCACAAAAACAAGACACCAAGGTAATTCTGCTGAAAGTGTGTTAGTTCATGTTAGTGGTATCCAAAACTCACAAGTTTAGAAGAAAACAATAAGAAAAGGGTTCGGAAGAGGAGATTTGGATGTATGAGCAAGTTTCTCATTGCGAGCATGTATGACTATATTGGAACACATGCCTATAGTTTGCCTAGATGTTTGTACTTTATTATTATTATCTGCAATGCCCATGTTATTATTATTACATGACCGATGTTATCCATGCAACGCCCGTTCATCCATTCCCTCTATGCCTACAGTACTCCCATCCTGCTGTTTTCCGCGATTGCTACTGTTGTTACTATTTTTCTACTGTTGTTATTTTATTTCTACTGCTGCTATAAAACTGTTACCACTGATAAATTGTTGTGATCAAGTCTACTTTCAGGTGCAGCTGAATTCACAACACAGTTGTTAAGTCACATAAATATTCTTTGGCTCCCCTTGTGTCGGATCAATAAATTTGGGTTTTACTTCCCTCAAAGACTGTTGCGATCCCCTATACTTGTGGGTCATCAGACCCCGGTCCATTTTAACATACTGACAATACAACCACTGCAATTACTGTTTTCATTGTTTTCACACTGCTACTACAGTTTTCACATTGTTTTACTACTGTTTCCACACCATACATTTAACTTCTTTGTTATCAGCAAAACCGGTGAGATTGACAACCTCACTTCTTTGTTGGGCAAAGTTAATTGATTGTGTTGTGTAGGTCCACGTTGCTGCTGAACCGGTAGTGCGCTCTACCACCTTCAAGTGCATCAACCTTCTGAAGTTACTCCTTCCTCCTACTGGTCGATTCAACCTTGGCTTCTTTTCTGAGGGAAAACTTGCTGCTGCACTCTTCATACTGTCCTCTTGGGGTCTCCCAACAAACGTGTGTGCACACGCATAAGCAAGACTTTTTCTGCGGCCGTTGCCGGGGAGGAAGAGAATTTCTGCAAGGGGAGTCTCTCACTTCCAATCTCTTTACTTTGTTATTGTTTTTCTTAGTTTATTTTATTTTATCTTGTTTGATTCTCTTTATCAAAAACACAAAAATATTAGTTCTTATTCCAGTTGTTATTTTTGTTACCTTGTTGTTTCTCTTCATCATGTTGGTCCCTAAGTTTACCCTTAAATATCTTTCATTTTGTAGTGGTTCTATACTTGGAAAGGATACATTAAAGAATTCTTTAATCATGTTAGTAAGCATGAGAATTTTGAGGGAAAATCCATAGTAGAGCATGCTCCAAATTATGAAACTACAGCAACCTCCTTGATTCACATGTTATAAGCTAGGTTTGCTAACCTTCATCCCATACTACAGAATATATGTTCCTCAAATTGAATAATATTGAAGATATCGAAAAAAAGATATTTTATCTTAGAAACTATGCTTAAAGAATTTGGAGATGTTGCTATAGAAGCCAGAAAAGTTTTTGATCATTTTAATATGCTAGGATCATGTGTAAATTTTGTTGGCGCTATGGAAGGAGTTGAACCTAAAAATGAATAGGAGGATAAAATACCAATCCACTTTAAAATGGTAGCACTACATGAAGCCCAAGAAAAAAAAACTTTGATTGGATTGTTCCTAAAAATTTATTTGATGAGAATAGTAAACCTAAAGGTTCTAAGAGAGGAACATCTGAAACCCATTTAGATAAAATAAAATGCATTATTGAGGAATTACTTTATCTTGATTTGGATGCTTCTTCAGTTGAAAACACTTGATTCCACTTTTCTGGGACAAGCTAAAAGGCGTTAAAGATAACCCATGGTTTGGTTTTTGCTTGGTTTTTCTCTATTTTATTTGTGTAAAGGGGTTGTATACTTCTGTAGAAACTCCTTTGTATATTTATATTCATGTATTAGTTGTGCCAAATAAAGTTTCTAACGAAAGTTGGAGTTGATTTTGGATTTCTGCGCAGAAAACAGTTTTCTGCTGTCCACTGTCAAAAAATCGTATAAATCATAGAAAGATCAAAATGACATGAAACTGTTTGTGCTTATTCCTCGGGTAATTAAGAAACTATTTAGCTATGTAAGTTTTTCGATTTGAGAAACTTAAGTGCCCCGATTGTTTTTGTCATTACAGGTTGTTCTGGTTTTGGCAAATTCTGCCATTTTTCTTGCATTTGCTATTTTATGATGTCAAGTGGATTTATTTGCTTCACGAATAATCAGTGGATGTAGCTAATGTTTAAAAGTATCAATAGAACTTGTGCCCATGCAGAACCCATGAATTTTTGATTGTTTCACTAACCCTATAATGCAAATTATGTTTTGAGTGTGGTGTGAAGGAAGTTTTCAAGGGTCAAGAGAAGAGGGTGAGATAATATGATAAAAAAGAGTGCAAGGTCAAAGCTTGGGGATGCCCCCGTGGTTCATCCCAGAAAATTCTAAGAAGACTCGAGCTTCTAAGCTTGGGGATGCCCAAGGCATCCCCTTCTTCATCAACAAATTATCAGGTCACTTTTAGTGAAACTATATTTTTATTTGATCAAATCATATGAAATTTACTTGGAGCGTCTTTTATTTTCCGGTCTATTTTATTTTCTTTAATTTATTCAGTAAACATCATTGGAACCTAGCATTCTTGTTTGGGAGAGATACACACTCCGCTTTTTCCTTTGAATACTCGTAATGCTCGTATGCTTAGTTTTTCTTCTAGTTACTGCAATCCTTTTAGCTCTTGTTTTGTTTTCATGCATCTCTTATTAAAAATGTTAGTTTTAGTAGAGTTATTTGAGTAATCTCTTGATTTGTTGCTGTATAATTTAGAGAGTTTCTGTTAAAACACATTTTGTATAGTGCTTGTTGGGAAAATAAATTGCTGCATGTGGTAGAATTTATAACGATGCAAATAGAAGCTTGTATAGAGCGTGGGTAGACTTTTTCATGTCATGCTAGATGTTATTTTAATTCTAAGCCTAGAGGATATTTTTGTAGCATGATTTGTTTCAAATAGCTGAGAGTATTTAATGTGCCATTGAAAGAATTATGAGTTGTTCTTGTCATATTGAAGCATAAATTTGTGGTGTTCTCCTTTGAATGTTTTATTTGGTTGACTTGGCGCATGCTTACACCATGTTTATGACTACAAAACAGTCACTTATACCCTCTAGTTTTTGAACTTATAGTACCACTTATGATTTGATTAATGATGTTTTTGCCGTTATGCATGATTATGGCATTTATGCTCTCTTGATTTGTCGCTCCCAGTCTTTTGCTAGCACCCACCTATACTGAGTATGAGCTCTCCTCGTGCATCCGGCTCCCAAAAACCAAAGCATGACAAATGTGTCCATCATACCTACCTACATGTGGTATTTAACCGCCACTCCAAAGTAAATTGCTCATGTGTTACCTTTAAAACTTTCAAAATTACTCATGTTTTGTGTTCCTGTTTTAGATCATGAGGACGTGAATAGAGAATTTTTATCTCACTTGTTGATTGGATTTCACACCCTTCACTAGTGGCTTCATCCACTTATCCAATTGATAGAGGAGCCGGCAGCTGGGGTGCCCAGCCCCAAATTAATACAAACAAATTCTCTTCACTATTTTTGCCCCTGATTTATCAGTCAAAGCATAATTGTGTAAACAAAAGAGAAAGAGGGATGATCTTCTACCCAGTTGCGTCCTCAATGGGATCCTCTCTTATGAAGTCTAGTTGGCTTGTGACGTACTGTATTTTTTGTTTACTATTCATTGACATAAGCATACACCTCTCTAAGAAAATGTTTTCAATACCCCTATTAATAAAATAAAAAGGTCTAGCACAAGAGTCATTGATGTCTACGCACACTTCTATTCTTGTAGACAGTGTTGGGCCTCCAAGTGCAGAGGTTTGTAGAACAGCAGCAAGTTTCCCTTAAGTGGATCACCAAAATTTTATCGAACTCAGGGAGGAAGAGGTCAAAGGTATCCCTCTCAAGCAACCCTGCAATTACGATAAAAGAAGTCTCTTGTGTCCCCAACACACCTAATACAATCGTTAGTTGTATAGGTGCACTAGTTCAGTTAAGAGAGTGAAATACAAGTAGTATGGATGTTTATAAGTGATAATAGCAATCTGAAATAAAAATGGCAGAAAGCAAACATGTAGCTGAACTGGTTGTAAACGGCATTTCCATGCTTGAAAACAAGGCCTAGGGATCATACTTTCACTAGTGGACACTCTCAACAATGATAACCTAATTGAATGCATAAATATCATCTCTTCACTATGCTACTCTGAACCACTCTCCGGTCAAATAACAAACACCAATTCATTGTGTAGGGCTGTAACAGCACTCCTGAAAGTCGCATTCCCATGTCTAGTTAACCCCATGCTGCCACTATGAGCGCCCAAGAAGGTACTAGACAAACACCACAATTTCATAGTGCCATCCAACACAAGATACAAATATCATGCTAAACCACACGGTGCACACACTGTCACCTTTACACCGTGATCAAAATGTCTATGGAGATCTCATAACAAAACCACTTGAGTAGCATAGCAGATCAAGAATAACATCTACTTATTCAACTAGATTACAAAGCTCATGATCACATGAAGATCACAACATGGGAGAGAGAGATGAAACACATAGCTACCGGTAGAGCCCTCAGCCCCAAGGGAGAACTACTCCCTCCTCATCATAGCAGACAGCCTAACAGAGATGAAGATGCAGTGGAGTCGATGGAGATGGCTCTGGGGGCATTTCCCCGTCCCGGAAGGTTGCCGGAACAGAGATTCTCTCCCTCGAAACTTGTTGGTGGCGGTGGCGGAGCTACAAACTTTTCGTAGAAAAAGACTGATCCCACTTAGGGTATATGCATCTCGGAGACTATATAGGCGAGAGGGCAACATCGGTGGACGCCCGAGGGGGCCACACCACTAGCCGGCGCGGCCAGGGGCCCACCGGCGCGGAGGCATTGTGCGTGGGCACCCGGGCCCCCCTCCGGGTCTCCTTCATACTTCCTTGACCCTCCGAGAATTCTAAGACTTCTCGCTTTTGAATCGTCTAATTCCAAGAATATTTCCAGATAACTTTTCTAAAACAAAAAATAGCAGAAAACCTGAATTGGCTCTATGGCATCTTGTCAATAGGTTAGTCCCGGGAAATCGATAAAAATGACATAAAGTGTAAGGAAAACATGTGGCATATGGCATGAAACCAACATGGAACATCAGAAATTAAGGATACGTTTATGACATATGAACATCCCCAAGCTTAGTTCCTACTCGTCCTCGAGTAGGTAAACGATAAAAAACACATAATTTCTGAGGTGACGTGCTACCAACATAAACTTGATCATCGATATTGTAAAATAATATGTAAGATGAGATCATAGTACTTTAAACACAAGCATGATAGATATAATTCTAGCAACAAAACATAGGAATCACTTTGCATCATGAGAAGTAACACAAATAAGTGATCATGAATAATTATGCATTGAAAGATATACGTTTGTTTCAAGCATAGAGATAACATGGCAAAGTGATATTTCGCTTGTCCTTAAGAGTGGGGCAAAACATAAATGCCAGGACACCTTCAAAGTTTAAGAGGAAGACTAGAACAAATAATTTGAGAACAAACAATAACACATCATGAATAAATTAATAATGTTTCTGGGACAAATGCACATTAAACTCAGAATGGCCACTATGCTCCCCAACTGTGCATAAATTTTGAAGATGGATACTCAACATAAAAGTAAAACAAAGGCCCTTCGCAGAGGGAAGAAGGGATTAAATCATGTGCTAGAGCTTTTTATTTTATTAAACAAAGGTATTAAAAACATTTTTTTAGAAAGGTGTATGCTTATGTCAATGAATGGTAAACATAAAATACAGTATGTCACAAGCCAACTAGACTTCATAAGAGAGGCTCCCATTGAAGGACACAATTGGTGTAGAAGGCCATCCCTCTTTCTCTTTTGTCTACACAATTATGCTTTGACTGTTAAATCAGGGGGAAATAGTGAAGAGATTTGTTTGTGTTAATTTGGGGTTGGGCACCCCGCTGCTAGCTCTTCTATCAATTGGATAAGCGGATGAAGCCACTAGTTGAGGGTGTGAAAGTCCAATCTACAAGTGAGATAAAATTTTCTATTTACGTCCTCATGAGCTAAAAGAGGAACACAAAACAGAAGTAATTTTGAAAGTTTCAAAGGTAACACATGAGTAATTTACTTTGGAGTGGCAGTTAAATACCACATGTAGGTAGGTATGGTGGACAAATTTGGCATACTTTGGTTTTTGGGAGTTGGATGCACGAGTAGAGCTCATACTCAGTACATGTGGAGGCTAGCAAAAGAATGGGAGCGACAAATCAAGAGAGCAATAATGGACATAATCATGCATAGCGACAAAAACATCATTAATCAAAGCATAAGTGGTACCAAAATTTAAAAAACTAAATGACCATAGAGGCTATAGGTGACTGGTTTGTAGTCATAAACATGGTGTAAGCATGCGCCAAGTCAACCAAATAAAACATTCAAAGGAGAACACCACAAATTTATGCTTCAATATGACAAGAACAACTCATGAATCTTTCAATGGCACATTAAACACTCTTAGCTATTTGTGTCAAATAGGCTAAAAAATAACAACTAAGCTTTAGAATTAAAATAAAATCTAGCATGATATGAAAAAGTCTAGCCACAATCTATACAAGCTTCTATTTGCATCGTTATAAATTCTACTACATGCAGCAGTTTCTTTTCCCAACAAGCACCATAAAAAATATGTTTTAACAAAAACTCTCTAAATGATATAGAAAATAAACAAGAGATTACTCACATAAATCTACTAAAACTAACAGCTCCGAATAAGAGATGGATGAAAACAAGGGCTAAAGGCAGTTCTAGGAAAAAATGAACACCCACAGAGCAATAAGAATGAAAACTAGAGTGTTCTACACAATGATAATGGAGCGTGTCTCTCTCCAAAACAAGTATGATAGGATCAAACCATAAACTACAGCATAGAAAACTAAAAAAACTTAAAGCAAAAATAACTGACGCTCCAAGTACAATTCATATGATGTGACTAAACAAAAATATAGTTTCACTACAAGTGACCTGATAAATTGTTGATGAAGAAGGGGATGCCTTGGGCATACCCAATATTATATAATTGATTATTCTTAGAATTTTCCGGGATGAACCACGGGGGCATCCCCGAACTTTGACCTTGCACTCTTCTTGATCACATTATATCACCATCTTCTCTTGACCCTTGAAAACTTCCTTCACACCACACTCAAAGAGTTATTCGCATTAGAGGGTTAGTGCAACAATCGAAAATCATGGGTTCTATATGGCCACAAGTGTTATTGATAATTTTAAACATTAGCTACAGCTACTGATGTTTTCGTGAAGCAAAGAAATCCACTTGACATCGTAAAAGAGCAAATGCGAGAAAAATGACAGAATCTGCAAAAAACAGAACAGTCTGTAATGATGAATTTTTTGGGGGCACTTAAGTTTCTAAAATCAAAAAACTTAAAGGACGAAAAAGTTTCGGAATTAGCTGAGGAATAAGAACAAAAAGTTTCAGGTCATTTCGATCTTTTGGTGAGTTACACGATTTTTTTTAGGGTGGACAGCAGAAATCTGTTTTATGCGCAGAAATACAAAACCAACTCCAACTTTCGCTAGAAACTTTAATTGGCACAACTAATACGTGAAAATTAAGATACAAGTGAGTTTCTGCAGAATTATACAAGCCCTTGACTCAAATAAAACAGAGAACAACAATGCAAAAATAAAAACATGGGTTATCTCCCAAGAAGTACATTCTTTAAAGCCTTTTAGCTAGGCATGATAATTTGAGAAGTTGCTCACATGAGAAATAGGAATTGAAGCAAAAGAGAGCATCAAGAAGAAAATGTAAAACAAGTTTAAGCCTAACCCACTTCCTATGAAAATTAATCTTGTATAAAAACAAGTCATGAAAGCAGAAAGCAACAAGCATAGGAAAGCAAAACAAGTGCAACTTCAAAAATTTCAACATAAAGAGGGGAAACTTGATATTGTTGATATGCATAAGACTATGTTTCCCTCTATCATCATAACTTTCAGTAGCATGATGAATGAAATTAACAATATAACTATCACATATAAGATTCTTATCATGAGCCACATGCATAAAAGAATTATTACTCTCCACATAAGCATAGTCATTCTCATCAATAGTAGTGGGAGCAAATTAAAAAAAGCTACCATTATCATTCATAAGTATAGGAGGCATATTGTAATCATAATTAACTTTCCCCTCAATAGTAGGTGGACTAAAAATAACATATTCATCATTGTAATCATCATATATTGGAGGCAAAGTATCATCAAAGAAAATTTCCTCCTCAAAACATGGGGAACTAAAAATATCATATTCATAAAAACTAGCTTCCCCAAGCTTAGATTTTCCCATAGCATTAGCAATAATGGTGTTCAAAGAATTAATATTAATAACATTGCTACTAGCATGCAAATAAAGTTCCATAGGTTTTTTAATTTTCTATTCAAATACTTCATGTCCTGATTTAAGATAAATATTATAAAGATCTCTTTTATTTTTGTTGTTTTACATTAATCCTAACTAGTAAAAATAAAAACAAGAAACAAAAGATTTAATTGCAGAGTCTAAAGGAAGGCACTCACACCCGAGAATGTGAGAACCTTTTAGCTTACCTCCCCGGCACCGGCACTAGAAAAGAGCTTGATGTCTATGCACGCTTCTATTCTTGTAGACAGTGTTGGGCCTCCAAGTGCAGAGGTTCGTAGAACAGCAGCAAGTTTCCCTTAAGTGTATCACCCAAGGTTTATCGAACTCAGGGAGGAAGAGGTCAAAGGTATCCCTCTAAAGCAATCATGAAATTATAATACAAGAAGTCTCTTGTGTCCCCAACACACCTAATACAATTGTCAGTTGTATAGGTGCACTAGTTCGGCGAAGAGAGAGTAAAATACAGGTAGTATGGATGTTTATAAGTGATAATAGAAAACTGAAATAAAAATGTCAACGAGCAAACATGTAGCAGAACTAGTTGTAAGAGGTATTTCAATGCTTGAATACAAGGCCTAGGGATCACACTTTAACTAGTGGACATTCTCAACAATGATAACATAATTGAATGCATAAATATCATCTCTTCACTATGCTACTCCGAACCACTCTCCGGTCGAATAACAAACACCAATTCATTATGTAGGGCTGTAATAGCACTCCTGAAAGTCGCATTCACATGTCTAGTTAACCCCACGCTATCACTATGAGCGCCCTAGAAGGTACTAGACAAACACCACAATTTCATAGGGCCAACCAACACAAGATATAAATATCATGCTAAACCACACGGTGCACACACTCTCACCTTTACACCGTGATCAAAATGTCTACGGAGATCTCATAACAAAACCACTTGAGTATCATAACAGACCAAGAATAACATCTACTTATTCAACTAGATTACAAAGCTCATGATCACATAAAGATCACACCATGGAAGAGAGAGATGAAACACATAGCTACTAGTAGAGCCCTCAGCCCCGAGGGAGAACTACTCCATCCTCATCATAGGAGACAGCAACGGCGATGAAGATGGCGGTGGATTCGATGGAGATGGCTCTGGGGGGAACTTCCCCATCCCGGCAGGGTGCCGGAACAGATATTCTGTCCCCCGAAACTTGTCGGTGGCGGCGACTGAGCTACGAAACTTATCGTGGAAAAATGATGACCCCCTTAGGGTTTATGCATCGGGGAGACTATATAGGAGACATGGCAACGTCGATGGGCGCCCGATGAAGCCAAACCACTAGCCGGCGCGGCCAGGGGCCCACCCGCACAGAGGCAAGGTGTGGGGGCTCCAGGGACCCCCTCCGGGTCTCCTTCGTACTTCCTTGACCCTCCAGTAATTCTAAGACTTCCGGCTTTTGAATCATCCAATTCCGAGAATATTTCCAGAACAACTTTTCTGAAACTACAAATAGAAGCAAACAGGAACTAGCTCTGTGGCATCTTGTCAATAGGTCAGTCCCGGGAAATCCATAAAAATGACATAAAGTGTTAGAAAAAAATGTGGCATATGGCATGAAAACAACATGGAAGATCGGAAACTAATGATACGTTTATGACGCATTAGTGATCCATGCTTCCCTCTGCGAAGGGCCTTTTTTTACTTTTGTGTTGAGTCTCCATCTTCTAACTTTATGCACAGTTGAGAGAGCATAGTTGGCATTCTGAGTTTAATGTGCATTTGTCCCAGAAACATTATTAATTGATTCATGATGTGTTATTACATGCTCTCAAATTATTTGTTCTAGTCTTCCTCTTAAATTTTGAAGGTATCCTGGCATTTATGCCTTGCCCCACTTTTAAGGACAAGCGAAATGTCACTTTGTTATGTTTTCTCTATGCTTGAAACAAACGTATAACTTTCAATGTATTATTATTCATGATCTTCTTTTTGTTTTACTTTTCATGATGCAAAGTGATTGCTATGTTTTATTGTTAGAATTATATCTACCATGCTTGTGTTTAAAGTACTATGATCTCAGCTTACATATGCTTTTAAAATATTGATGATCAAGTTTATGTTGGTAGCATGTCACCTCAGAAATTATTTGTTTTGTCGTTTACCGACTCGGGGATGAGTAGGAACTAAGCTTGGGGATGTTGATACGTAATAAACGTATCTATAATTTCTTATGTTCCATGTTGTTTTCATGTTATTTGCTACATGTTTGCTATACACTTTATGTCATTTTTATGGATTTCCCCGGACTAACCTATTGACAAGATGCGAGAGAGCCAGTTCCCTGTTTTCTGTTGTTTTTAGTTTCAGAAAAGTTGTTCTGGAAATATTTTCGGAATTGGAAAATTTGAAGCCCAGAAGTCATAGAATTCCCGAAGGTTCCACGGAGTCCCAAAGAGGCTCGGAGAGGGGCCACACCATAGGGAGGCACACCCCCTCTCCGCCCCTGGGGTGGTGTGGGACCCTCGGGCGTCCACCACCATCGTCCTTTTGCCTGTTTATTCCTCATGATATGTGAACCCTAAATATATTCAAATTTTCCACAAAAAAAACCCGAGGCCGCCGCCATCATCAACCCGAGATCGGGAGGGTTTTGGAGTTCTCCCCGGCACACTGCCGGGAGGGAAAGTCATCACCGGAGGGCTCTACACCACCATGCATGCCCGCCTCCGGAGAGATGCATGAGTAGTTCATCCCTGGACTATGGGTCCATAGCAGTAGCTAGATTGTTGTACTCTCCACTTTATGCCTCATGTTTAGATCTCCTGAGCTGCCCTACATAATCGAGATCATCTTATTGTAATGCTACATGTTGTGTTTGCTGGGATCCGATGAATGTTGAATGCTATGTCTCTTTATTATCAATCTATCATGTTATCTTAATGTGTATGTTATTTATGATCTTGCATGCTCTCCGTTGTTAGTAGATTCTCTGGCCAAGTAGATGCTAGTGACTCCAAGAGGGAGTATTTATGCTCGATAGTGGGTTCATGCCTCCTTTGCATCTATGCTCGAGTGACAGAATCGTGACGGAGGGAGGATGTGTTGTTGCCATTATGGAGAAAACAAAGATGTTTATATTGTTTACATTACACACTTTGCTTACTGCAATTACCCGTTGCTCTCAACTTAATACCCAATGTTTGTTTGGATGATATTCGGAGGGTGGATTATTAGTCATAGATGCAGTTGGATGACGGTCTATGTATCTTGTTGTAATAATGCCCGCATGAATCACATAGTAATCATCATGTCATGCATGTTTCAATATCTATAAATTGCCCAACTGTAATTTTTTTCACGAGACATGTTATCTATATTTTATGGAGAGACACCACTAGTGAACTGTGGACCCCGGTCCATTTTCTCATACTGATAATACAACCACTACAGTTATTGTTTTCACACTGCTACTACTGTTTTCATATTGTTTTACTACTATTTTCCACACCATACATTTAAACTCTTTGTTATCAGCAAAACGAGTGAGATTGACAACCTCACTGCTTCGTTGGGGAAAAGTGAATTGATTGTGTTGTGTAGGTTCCACGTTGTTTCTGAACCGGTAGTGCGCCCTACCACCTCAACTGCATCAACCTTATGAAGTGACTACTTCCTCCTACTATTTGATTCAACCTTGGTTTCTTTTCTGAGGGAAAACTTGTTGTTGCACTCTTCATACCTTCCTCTTGAGGTCTCCCAACGAACGTGTGCTCACACGCATAAGCAGTCATAGGGTTATGAGGGAGTTTCAGAGGACTTTCCATATAGGGGTGAGTATCGGAGGGGGAAGATTTCCCTCTCATAGTCGTTTCCTATTTTAGGTGGCTTCTAGTTGGGCCCATGTGGCTTCACATAATGTTATTCATTGTCCTGATATTTTCCTGATTTTATTGGAGAGAAAAAACATTAAAGAAAAAGGAAAGGAGGAAGGTGGGGTTGGACTCCACCTCACACCAATCCGAGTTGGGCTAGGGAAGGGGTGCGGCCACCTCCTCCTGGATTAACTAGGTCTCCTCCACTCTAATGATGACGTGATCACACGCTCGTTGGGAGACTCCAAGCGGAAGGTATGATGTATTCTAGCGGATTTTTTTCCAGTTAAGGAACCATGGTTTATTGAAGCAGTAGGAGTTTGTAGACTTGAAGAAGGTTGCTTGTTGTCTGACGCATCAACAAGCATGGAACCTGCACACAAACACAAACTCTCTCCTCCCCAACTATCTGGAAGGTTGTCAATCTTCTGGCCTTGCTGAAAACATGAGAATTGAATGTATATAGTCTTGAAAAGTAAATAAAGTAAAAATGGAACAGCAAGGAAACAACTATGAAAGTGCTTAAAAGAAGGTTCTTAATATTAGGAAAATAGGACCGAGGGCCATAGATTCACTAGAGGTGTCTCTCCAAAGAAATCAAACATGTTGGGTGAACAAATTACAGCCGGCAATTGACAAATCATGAACGTATAACAATACTATTATGATAAGATATAGTTCACAGTGCTAACATTGTAGGCATTACATCAAGGCATATGGACCATTATCCAGCATACATCCATATCTAAAAGTCCACCTCATGAAAGCTATCTAAAAAATCTCTCTAGTATTAAGTTGCAACAATGAAGTGATTGCTTTGTGTGCAACAGCCAAATGCATTAAGAACAATACGTAATGTAAGCATTGGTTCTCGTCCGTAGACAAGAGCACCGCTGTTTTCTCCCTAGTAGCAACAACACATCCCCCATCCGTCACATTTCTGTCACTCGAGCACAGATGTAAGGGAGGCATGATCTACCATCTAGCATATAAACCATCTCTTGGAGGTGAAAACAACTACATGGCCAAGGTAATAATAAACACCGAAGAGAATTGCAAGACCAGATTAAAACCCTTTACAAATATAAGTGAAGCATCTCAGATTGACAAGAACAAAATAATGATAATCTCATGGTTCATCGAATCCCATCAAACACAACCTTCACAATTACATAACGGTGCTCTCGATTATGTGAGGCAGCTCATGAGACTCTAAATATGGAGGCATAAGGGAGAGAACAACCATCTAGCTATGGCTATGGACCCGTAGTCCCGAAATGAACTACTCACCCATCTGATCGGAGGCGGTCGTGGCGATGAAGAGGCCTCCGGTGACGATTCCCCCCTCCAATAGGGTGCCGGAACAGGGCTCCAGAAGCTTTAGATTGGAATTTTCAGGCGACGACTCCTCTCTGTATGTTTCGTGGAAAATAACTCCACCCCCGATGTTTTTATGGCCCGTCTTCGTTTCAGGTAAAAACCGATCTCCGTGAATTTCTAGCCCTTTCCGAGAATATTTCTTCAGAACTTTTCTGAAATAGAAAACAATAAAAAATAGCAACTGGCCTGGGGCATCTTGTTAATAGGTTAGTCAATTAAAACATCTGGAAAACAAAGGAAAACATGTGAAAACATGATAATAACATAAGGGATTGGATAAAAAACAAGTATGGAGCATAAAACATTATAGATACTTTTGCAACGTATCACTCTCCATCTTGGAAAGTCTCCCCCTCCCTCGCACTATATAAAGAACAACAAGGATGAAGGAAAAATAGACAATTGCCTCTCAAGCCTCTCTCTCTAGTAGAATTAGAGGGTCTAATTAGAAGCTCTAATTCGAGCCGCTCTAATTGAATTAGAGCTTCTTCTCATTGGGGGTCTTGAGATTTCCTCTCCCAATTAGATTTAGCTTCTAATTAATTTCTCACTCTCATGTGTTGAGAACTCCACCTTCACATACACTTGCGGGATCTAGTCCTGGACGGCGAAGCGCTTCAGAATTGGTCGTGACGTATGTGTGCATACTCTAAGAGGGTAACACGTGAGACCCCCACTCATTTGGATCAATCTGATGGATACGGGGAGTCGGCAACATTCCGACCCATAGGCTTGTGCTTGATATCTTCAACATGCTTCATCGACATTTTCACCAACACCTCTTCCGCATCTATGGTGATTGGTACACGATATCGAAACCTAGATCTAGAAATTATTATTCACTTGTATCTACATAGCAAGATCTTGGTTGTTGCTTAGTATGAATGAAACTTTTTTAAATTCCCGTTGTGCAACCGGGAAGTGCTATGAGAGCGGTCTATGCGTAGGTACAATATTTGATCTAAAGCACCGGTGAGTGTGGTCATTGCATAAGTTTGTGAAAGTATGTTGGAAAGTTCTCCAATGTTCAATTATTTATGATCGCTTCTCAATAGGTTTTGTTGTTTTGTTTTAGACGGCATATCGAGATTTTCAGAAACTTCTGGCAATTCTAGGATGTTCGAGTTGCCCCTAGCATATCTTATCTAGTCTGAAGAAATGCTTCAGTAGCTTTGGGTATGTTTATAGTTGGATTCGGATACAACATTTTGGAAGGGGCATGTGGATTGGATCCACACGGGGGTCATGGTTATGAATAAGTTTAGATTGAGGCTTAAGACATTTTTGGATTGTCTGTGTTTGCATCACCCCACAATGTCAACCTAGCAACATGAATAATGGTTTGCTTTGTAATGGTTTGTTTTGTAATGGTTTTTTTTGTAATGGATTGTTTTGTATCGGTTTGTTTTGTAATGGTTATGGAAATGTAGGTTACTTAATGGTTTGTTTTGTAGATCATCCATCCACACTAAAAGTCGCAAACAAACGTTGGAGGAGTCTAACTCTGTTTGTAGGAAACGGATGTGGTATAGTCTCGGAGTTTAGAATTTTCAGATGCTTTACCTAATAATGTTTTGTATCTAGAAAAACATCCTAAACCCCATCATGGTGATGATGGTAAGGAGAAGGATTGCACTTACCGTGTACCTCGACATGGCACCACGAACAAAGGATCCGTTGGAGAAGGAAGACTATACTACATCACTAGTTTTACTCGTGAATGTTTTATATGTTTTTTTGTCCTTTGATTGTGCTATAGACGTGATTATTAGGGCGAGTCCTCATTAAAATTTCAAGTTAGATCGTGCTCTTCCAACTGTATCACCTTCAATCTAATTAGGGTTTGCTTCCATCACCTCGATACAGGGATCAAAGTGTTCTTATGATCATAAGGCGGGCATCATGTTGATCCATGCTCATCACCTGGATACAGGGGTCAACAACATGACATCACTTGTTGCAGCAGGATCAGTTGGTTGTCTTGACTTCCAGGCATGAAAGTCATGAGCTTGGAGCACTTATACCGAAAGGTGAAGCAGAAATCACAGTAGTAGTGATTGGCAAGTTGGCCTACCCATTGTAATCTTATAACCATTGGGGTGGATATATAATTTGGGTATGATTTGAGTGTGGATTTCATAATACACTAGATTCTGACTACGAGGAATGTCAGATTTAGTGGGAGCAGATAGTTAAGTATTTTAACAAGTGCTTGGAAAATAATTATGAACATTTCTAAGTGAACTACCAAATTGTTGTAGATCAATGGCTTGTAACACACCCGCTATTAACCTTGGTCCACAACTTGAGAAGAAACCACTTGCTGTCGGTGGAAGTAACTATGCGGATTGGGTCTTTTCCCTGAGAATTGTTCTCAGGGGTATCAAGAAAGAGTATGTCCTCGATGCTCCTCCTCCAGAGGATCTTGCTAATAACGTTTCTGATGTTGAAAAGGATGCTCACACCTTGAAGAGTGATGATGCAATAACGGTTCAATATCCCATGTTTATATGTATGGATCCTAAGTTGCAGAAATGGTTTGACCGTATATCCGTCTACGACATGATCGTTACACTCACAGTCATGTACCAGACACAATCCAAGACTACACATTATGAGATAACAAAGGATTGTTGGTCATCTCACATGGCAAAAGGAATCGAGAGAGCATGTAATCAAGATGTTTGGTTACAGAACTAGGCTTTAGACTTTCAGATTTCCAATCCCAGCCGAGCTAAGTACAAGTTTGGTAAGCTTCACTCCCCCCCCCCGTCTTACAACTATTTCATCATGAATTACAATATGAATGGGATGGAGAAAACACCAAATGAGCTCATTGCCATGCTTAAAATTGTTGAGGCTAGTGTGAGGGGGTAAACAATCAAGAATTGATGGTTTCCCAATTCACACCAATCAAGAAGAAAAGGAAAAAAGGGAAAGGTGCCAAGGCACATAATAAGCCCAAGTTTTCTACTTAGAACAAGTCTGAATGCTTTTTCGGTGAGAAGAAAGGGCATTGGAAGAGGAACTATAAAAGCTACCTCAAGGAAAAGGATAAATTCAGAAAAGATGACAAAAGTATAAAAGTTATACCTAAATGATATATTCATTCTTACTTTTATCTCTGGTATATCAATTGCTAAAGTATTTTATGCACTCGATATAGGAGCTACGGAAAGTAAGGATACAGAAGAATAAGAGGTTTTGATGAGCGTTAATACTGGTGTATAAAGGATCATCCAAGGATGAAAACATATCCACTTTTATTTCTTATTTCAAAATATTGTGAGCTTTGTCTTAAGCTAATAAGGTCGCATATTTGGTGACGTAATACTCTTTGGGAATCATAGGAAGAAGTCCTGGTTATCTTATGAGAATATTATGGACCACTCCCTTCGTGGATGATCAAGTTACAAATATTTTGAATTAGTGATATATATTTTGATCTAAAATATTTGTATTGGAGTTACACCTCTTTTAGGTGGAACTATGATTTTGAACACATCATATTCTTGATGAGGGAAGTATAAATTATCTAGTGAAAGACTTGATGAAATTCACACTTCTTTGAAGGTTGATTTCGTTAAAGTTTTCAAGCACATAGTGAGAGTCAACAAAAAAAGAGTTGTTGGATTGTTGATGATACTCTCATCAATATAAAAAACTTCACAATAAATTTTAGAAATTATGTCTTAGTGATGTCTTAAAAGTTTTAAGACATTATCTGACTAAGTGAGACAAAGTCAGCAATAAGATAGATTCGTTTGCATAAAAACTTGATATTACCCATGGAATAGTATAGTAACTTAAGTTAGAGTTTTAGCATAAATTAGTGTTTTTACTTTGTGTCATAGTTTTGAAAGATAAACTATAGAGATACACATTTTTCTTACAATCTAAAAGTTTCTGAAATATTTAAACTTGATCCTAAGACGAAAGAACAAAGTTTTAATTTTTGGGTTGTTCCAATTCCACATTGGAAATCTTTATGTTTAAACACCACATAAGTAAAAAAAGTTTTGTTACTAGAGATATGTGATTCGTAAGGAATTGATCCCTTGATTAAATTTAGTGGGAGGTTGGTGTTTCTTGAAGGGATTATTGAATCTCCAGAAATACTTATCAGAGTTGTGCAAGCGGAAGCAATTCCAATTAACAACTCTTTTAGACTAATATCGATAGTTATTGCAAAGTAAGGCATTCCTACTTATCAAGAAGACACTTAACCAATAAAATCATATGAAAGTTTCAAGGAAACTTGGATGAAGGACGTGCATGTAAATTGGTAAATATAGTAAAAGGGCTCTAATAACCAAATGACTTGGATTTAAAAGTTTTTTATACCATTCAGTTCAAGTTGAAAACTTAAAGGAATTCGTGTTGTAATAAAGAGATCATAAATATTGTTTTGTCTTAAAAGGTTTTATAAAAGATCAAGATTTCACTACTAAATATCTAGAGATCTGTAGAAAATATTTATCGATATGTATAATAAACTCTGTATGACAAATTAACAAACAAAAAATCCTTTGAAGGAAATATGTCAAGTTTGTGTACTAAGTACAACTCGAGGGTTTTGTTAAAATACAATGCTAATTATACAAGGGACACTTATTTTATACAAATAGAAGCTAGTTGGTATAAAGATTTGGGGTGGCAATGTAATTTATGGAGTAAAACAAGGATTGTTTTGACTTCATGAAAAATTACATACGTATGGTTTTCTTTCAAGTCAGTGGGATCTTATTGAATGATGTCCAAGTAATTAGAAATCATTCAAGGACTTTTTTACAGAAGTATATATCATTGAAAAGGTTTTTGTATAAAGATACATGTGATAGAAAAGTTATTAATTCATAAAGGATTAAATCCTAGGTATGAATTGATATAATGCTATCAAAGAAAGATGCATGAAGTTTTGAACGAAAATTTGAAACTTGGGAGAACTAGGTTCTTAAAAAAATTGGGATTAAAAAGTGCAAGATCAAAAGTTGCAAAACGATGTTGAGCATGATCAAATGATTTACAATTTTAACCATATAGAAAATTTTCAAACCATGCATTATGTCAAACACATGTAAATAATAATTGTCGGCAAAAATGAATTTTGTCAAAATTTCAATACACTCCGAAATTTAAAAGTATTCTCCATGAAGAAATTTTGTAGATGTTTCTTCAAAAGATGGAGAATAGGCTTGTAATGTAATACTTAATTAATAAGAGATGGCTTATGAGATAAATACATGAAATAAGATGGTACATATGTGATAACTATAAACCAAGGATCAATATATAGTCTTATGATTATATGACTAGCAAGGGTAAAAAGGGCTCAATTAATTTTTAGTGTATGTTTGTGAGCAATAGTACAATTAGCAGTAAAGGGTTGAAGTTTAAATACTTCTCTTATATGGCTATTGGTTCATTATTTGGACTAGGTGTGGTATTTTACAAAATATGCAGAATGATCTCCGATAAAAGATGAAACTGTATTCTTAGTTGAAACACCAAGGTTTCACCTAGAATAGCCTAGACTGTAGTTGATCATATGATCAAGGGGTATTATGAAAGAATGAGTTTCTTCTAAATACATATGGTTCATACACCCTCAAAAGGGGTTGATGAAAAATATCTCTAACACTGTGTTTACATCAGTGTTCACTTACATCCTTTGTATGTTTAATGGACTTATACAAACAGACTATTGTCGGTTGTTCAAGTGGGACACTGTTGTATGTATGCCTGAAAGGAAATAATATTTACAAGTCTGATTCACATTACAATGCTATAATTGATGTGGTTCCTGAATATGAGAATCATAGGAAAAATCACACTCACGTGTAGTAACATGAACAATGTATCAACCCACAGTCTTGCCTTTTACGCCTAACTGATTGGATGGTTTATGATTATGTCTTATTGGTCATGGAGATTCTTTATGTGAGAAATAATGAATGTCATATTGTTGGAAGGGAACAATATGGCTGGGTATACCCTAGTAGTTTATATGCTAAGAGATTCCACTAAGATATAGTTGTCCTTAGAATCATAGCACATCACAGTTATATTAGAATGCATCCTTTGACCATGAGGTTAACGGGGTAATATATTTTGGATGTTTTACTTTGGTACCATCAAGATTCACGCCATAAACTGGGTGAACATAAAGGTAGCCACTTGGTAACTCTAAAGGAAGCATTTAACTCCTCCATAAAACTAGAGACACATACTTGTGTCCACTCGGTATTCATTTTATCCATAAGTTCTACAGACAATGCATGATGATGATACATCATGTGGGATACCGAAATACAGTAAAGAGAAAGAGAATACTTACCGGTTAACGCGACAAGACAAAGGTATAGTGGAAACAAAGATTGTTCCACGGCATACCAGAATCCATAGTCTCGGGTAACTTTGGTCTCGTGAGTAACGGGATAATTGTATAATGGCCAACAAGTTTAGAAGTTTATTCTTTAGTATGTGGGAGTTAGTATGGGCGTCTGATGGTGCAGTTCTTGCACTCGTTGGGAAACCCCAAGAGGAAGGTATGATGAGCATAGCAACAGTTTTCCATCATAAAGAAACCAAGGTTGAATCGACCAGTAGGAGAAAGAAGCAACTTCTAAAGGTTGATGTAGCTGATGTTGGCAGGGCGCACTACCGGTTCAGCAGCAACGTGGAACCTACACAACACAATCAAATCACTATGCCCCAACGAAGCAGTGAGGTTGTCAATCTCACCGATTTTGCTGAAAACAAAGGGGTTAAACGTATGGTGTGGAAAACAGTAGGAAAACAATATGAAAACAATAGTAGCAGTGTGAAAACAGTGATTGGAGTGGTTGTATTATTAGTGTGAGGAAAATGGACCAGGGTCCACAATTCAATAGTGGTGTCTCTCCATAGAAGATAAATAACATTTGTGGTGAACAAATTACAGCTGGGCAATTGATAGATATTGAAACATGCATGAATTGATGAATTACTATGTGATTCATGCGGGCATTACAACAAGACTCATAGACCTTTATCCAACTGCATCTATGACTAATAATCCACCCTCAGAATGTCATCCGAGCAATCCTTGGGTATTAAGTTGCAAGTAACAGATAATCGCATTAAGCAAAGTGTGTAATGTAAACAATGTAAACATTGTTGTTTTCTCCCTAATGGAAACACCACATCCCCCATTCGTCACGTTTATGTCACTCGAGCACAAATGCAAGGGAGGCACTAACCCACTATCGAGCATAAATACTCCCTCTTGGAGTCACTAGCATCTACTTGGCTAGAGCATATACTAATAACACAGATCATGCAAGATCATAAATAACATACACATGAAGATAACATGATAGATTGATAATCACGAGACATAGCATTTGATATTCATCAGATCCCAGCAAACACAACATGTAGCATTACAATAAGATGAGCTTGATCATGTAGGACAGCTCACAAGATCTGAATACGGGGCATAAAGAGGAGAGAACAACCCTCTAGCTACTGCTATGGACCTGTAGTCCAAGGATGAACTACTCACGCATCATTCCGGTGGTGAGCATGGTGCTGTAGAGCCCTCTGGTGATGATTTCCCCTACCGATAGGGTGCTGGGGAGAGCTCCAGAACCCTCCCGAACTAGGGTTGACGATGACGGCGGCGTCGGGTGTTCTTCGTGGAAAAGGCTTCCTTTTTTAGGGTTAACCTCCCGAGAGGTATAAATAGACAAAAGGGAAACATCGGTGGGCGGCCAAGGGGCCCACACCACCCCTGGGCGCGGCCAAGGGGGGGCCGCGCCGCCCTATGTTGTGCGGGCCCTGTGGCCCCCTCCGGGCCTCCTCCGGACTCCGTGTACACGACAGATTTCTAATACCCCTGTTTTTTGAATCGTCCAATTCCGATAATATTTCCAGAACAACTTTTCTGAAACTAAAAACAACATAAAACAGGAACTGGGTCCGTGACATCTTGTCAATAGGTTAGTCCCAGAAAAGAGATAAAATGGCATAAATTGTATAGCAAACATGTATCATATAGTATAAAACCAACATGGAACATAAGAAATTATTGATAAGTTTATGATGTGTCAACATCCACAATCTTAGTTCCTACTCGTCCTTGACTAGGTAAACGATAAAGACAACTAATTATTGAGGTGACATGCTGCCAACATAAACTTGATCATCAAAACTTAAAAAGCATATGTAAGATGAGATCATAGTACTTTAAACACAAGCATGATAGATATAATTGTAACAATGAAACTTCGCAGTCACTTTGCATCGTGAAAGGTAAAACAAACAGAAGATCATGAATAATAATGCATTTGAAAGTTATACGTTTGTTTCGAGCATCAAGAAAACATAGAAAAGTGATATTTCGCTTGTCCTTAAGAGTGGGGAAAAAATAAAAGCCAGGACACCTTCAGAGTTTAAGTGGATGACTAGAACAAATAATATTGTGAGCAAGTAATAACATGGTATGAATCAATCAATAATTTTTTTGGGACAAATGCACATTAAAATCAGAATGACAACTATGCTCTCTAAACTACGCATAAAGTTAGAAGATGGAGACTCAACATAGAATTAAAAGAAAGGCCCTTCACAGAGGGAAGCATGAATTACTCATGTGCTAGAGCTTTTTACTTTGTTATTTTTTTTAGAGAGATGTATGCTTATGTCAACGAATGGTAAACAAAAATTACATTACGTCACAAGAGAACTAGACTTCACAAGAGAGGCTCCCATAGAAGGACGCAACTAGGTAGAATGTCATCCCTCTTTCTCATTTGTTTACACAATTAAACTTTGACTGGTAAATCAGGGGCAAAAATAGTGAACAGTATTTGTTGTAATTATGTTTGGAGCTGGGCACCCCGCTGCGAGCTCTTCTAGCAATTGGATAAGCGGATGAAGCCAATAGTCTAGGGTGTGAAGTGCAATCAACAAGTGAGATAAAGATTCTCTATTCACGTCCTCATGAGCTAAAACAGGGGCACAAAACATGAGTAATTTTGAAAGTTTTAAAGGTAACACATGAGCAATTTACTTTAGGGTGGCGGTTAAATACCACATTTAGGTAGGTATGGTGGACACATTTGACATACTTTAAATTTTGGGAGTTGGATGCACAAGTAGAGCTCATACTCAGTACAGGTGGAGGCTAGCAACGACTGGGAGTGACAAATCAAGAGAACATAATGGCCATAATCATGCATAGCGACAAAAACATTATTATCAAAGCATAAATGGTATTACAAGTCAAAAACCAAATGATCATAGAGGATAAAAGTGAATGGTTTTTAGTCATAAACATGGTGTAAGCATGCGCCAAGTCAACCAAATAAAGCATTCAAAGGAGAACACCACAAAATTATGCTTCAATGTGATAAAAACAACTCATGATTCTTTGAATGGCACATTAAGCACTCTCAGATATTTGGAACAAGTCATGTTACAAAAATAACTACTAGTAATATAATTAGATTAACATCTAACATGACATGAAAAAGTCTAGCCACAGTCTATACAAGCTTCTTTTTGGACCGTTATAATTCTACCACATGTAGCATTTTGTTTTTCCATCAAGCACCTTTCAATATATATTTTAGCACAAACTCTCCAAATGATATAGCAATGAAACAAGAGATTACTAATACTACTCTACTAAATGTAACAGCTCTTGAATAAGAGATGCATGAAAAACATGAGCTAAAAAGGATTGCAACAGCTAGAAGAAAAACTAAGAATACGAGCATAACGAGTATTCATATGAAAAAGTGGAGCGTGTATCTCTCCCAAAGAAGAATTCTAGGTTCCAAATATATTTATTGCAGCAAGGAAAACAAAAGAAAACAAACAAAAAAAAGACGCTCCAAGTAAAACTAATATGATGTGACCGAATAAAAATATAGTTTCACTAGAAGTGACCTGAGAATTTGTTGATGAAGAAGGGCATACCTTGGGCATCCCCAAGCAAAGACGCTTGAGTCTTGTTATAATTTTCTGGGATGAACCACGGGGTCATCCCCAATCTTTTTATTTACACTCTTCTTGATCACATTATATCATCCTCTTCTCTCGATCCTTGAAAACTTCCTTCACACCACACTCAATGTAATTCGCATTAGAGGGTTAGTCCACAATAAAAAAATCATGTGTTCTGCATGGGACAAGTGGTATTAATACTTTTAAACATTAGATACAGCCAATGTTTCGTGAAGCATAGAAATCCACTCGACATTGTAAAAGAGAGAATGCAAGTAAGATGGCAGAATCTGCCAAAACCAAAACAGTCTGTAATAACGAATTTTTTCGGGGCACTTAAGTTTCTAAAATCATAAAAAAATAAAGAACAAAAAAGTTTCGGAATTAGCTGAGGAATAAGCACAAAACATTTCAGGTCATTTTGATCTTTCTATGAATTATACGATTTTTACGGTGGACAACAGAAATCCAAAACTAACACCACTTTCCGCTAGAAACTTTACTTGGCACAACTAATGCATGAAAATAAAGATACAAAGGAGTTGCTATAGAAGTATACAACACCTTGACTCAAAGAAAACAGAGAAAACCAAAGAAAAATTAAAACTTGGGTTATCTCCCAAGAAGTTCTTTTCTTTAATGCCTTTCAGCTAGGCATAGGAAAAGAACATCATGTGTTTTCAAGTGAAGAAGCAACCAAAGTGTAATTACGAGGCTTACGTTTACCTTTCTTACCCTTATTCTTACTTTTAGGGAACTAATGGTTGGAGCATGGTTCCGAAGTGAAGTTCATGGTACCTTTCCCAACATCAATAGTTTCTCCCAAGAGCTTTAGTAGAGATCTTCCAAGGGTAATTTGGCCTCCTCCTACACATTCAATAATAAGATAATCAGTGGATACCGTTCTCCCTAGGAGTTTTGTAAAAACTCTTCAGCAATCCCAATGGTAAATATAGTGGTTTTATTAGTGAGAGGTATTTCTTCTCCTCCCTCAGAAAGTCCCCAAAGACTCGAAGATTCATAAATTTCTTTAGGCATAAGACAAAATTCAGACATAATATTGCAACGAGCATTAAAGGTTTCACCATTTATAGCAAACTTTACTATAGGAATCATATTTGAGGCTTCAGAGTTTATTGGGACACATTCAAAATGTTCACGATTATTATAACCTTTTTTAAACAAGATATACGTGACTCAAGAGTATTCAATCTAGCATAAATACTTGCAAAGGCTTTATCTGAGCTACTAGGGGATCTATAGGTTGCAATTAATTTTTTTATGGCATTAAAAGCTTGATCTCCATCACAATGGAGGAAATCTCCTCCTACCACACTATTTAAAGTATATCTATAACAAGGAACAAGTCCAAAGTAAAAAACTATGAAGAAACTGGCTTAGAGTCATTTTAGGTTCAATTTTGCAATAGGAATCAAAAACTCTCGATCAAGCTTCCTTAAAACTCTCATCACTCCCTTGTTTGAAAGTGAAAATCATTTCCTCATGTGAAATGGTAAAAGGAACGGGAGTAGTCATTTTTAGCAAGATTAAAAAAGGATAAAAAGAACAACTAGAATAAGAACTATTTTTTGTGTGCATTTTCGATATAGAGAAGCAAACAAGATAAAATAAACTAAGAAAAACTAAAACAAAGTAAAGAGATTAGAAGTGAGAGACTCCCCTTGCGGAAATTCTCTTTCCCTCCGGCAACGGCGCCAGAAAATAGCTTGATGGTGAAGGTCTTGCACTCGTTGGGAAACCCCAACAGGAAGGTATGATGAGCATAGCAGCAGTTTTCCCTCAGAAAGAAACCAAGGTTGAATCGACTAGTAGGAGAAAGAAGCAACTTCTGAAGGTTGATGCAGCTGATGTTGGCAGGGCGCACTACCGGTTCAGCAGCAACATGGAACCTACACAACACAATCAAATCTCACCGGTTTTGCTGAAAACAAATATGTTAAACGTAAGGTGCACAAAACAGTAGGAAGACAATATGAAAACAATGGTAGCAGTGTGAAGACAGTGATTGCAGTGGTTGTATTATCAGTATGAGGAAAATGGACCGGGGTCCACAGTTCACTAGTGGTGTCTCTCCATAGAAGATAAATAACATGTGTGGTGAACAAATTATAGCTGGGAAATTGATAGATATTGAAACATGCATGACATGATGATTACTATGTGATTCATGCGGGCATTACAAGACTCATAGACCGTTATCCAACTGCATTTATGACTAATAATCCACCCTCAGAATGTCATCCGAGCAATCCTTGAGTATTAAGTTTCAAGCAACAGATAATCGCATTAAGAAAACTGTGTAAAGTAAACAATGTAAACATCATTGTCACTCGAGCACAAATGCAAGGGAGGCATGAACCCACTATCGAGCATAAATACTCCCTCTTGGAGTCACTAGCATTTAATAATAACGGAGAGCATGCAAGATCATAAATAACATACGCATGAAGATAACATGATAGATTGATAATCACGAGACATAGCATTCAATATTCATCGGATCCCAGCAAACACAACATGTAGCATTACAGTAAGATGATCTTGATCACGTAGGGCAGCTCACAAGATCTAAACATGAGGCATAAGGAGGATAGAACAACCATATAGCTACTGTTATGGACCCGTAGTCCAAGGATGAACTACTTACGCATTATTCCGGAGGCGGGCATGGTGGTGTAGAGCCCTCCGGTAATGATTTCCCCTCCCGGTAGGGTGCCAGGGAGAGCTCCAGAACTCTCCCGAGCTAGGGTTGACGATGACGGTGGCCTCGGGTGCTTTTCATAAAAAAGACTTCCTTTTTTAGGGTTAACCTCCCAAGAGGTATAAATAGGCGAAAGGGAAACGTCGGTGGGTGGCCAGGGGGCCCACACCACACTTGGGTGCAGCCAAGTGGGGGGCCGCGCCGCCCTATGGCGTGGGGCCCTGTGGCCCCCCTCCAGGTCTCCTCCGGACTCCATGTGCGCGACATATTTCTAGGACCCCTGGTTTTTTAATCATCTAATTCCGAGAATATTTCCAGATCAAATTTTCTGAAACTAAAAACAGCAGAAAACAGGAATTGTCTCTGTGGCATCTTGTCAATTGATTAGTCCTATAAAATCGATAAAAATGGCTTAAAGTGTATAGAAAACATGTAGCATAGAGCATGAAAAAAACATGGAACATCATAAATTATGGATATATTTATGATGTATCAGCATCCATGGCCCCGCTATTGATTATTGGGATGGAATCCGGTTTCATGTCCACACACTATCGAACATGTAGGGGAACCACACTTATGTCAGGACTGATTTATGTGTATATCGGTCGGTCCGGATCAACAAGGAGTATAATTGGAACATGGTTTCTAGGTGATAGATATATTTTATATATTGGAGAGATTTTATAATGAGGTTATTGGATGCCCCAAAGTAATAGAAACAATTTCTATTACTACCAGAATTTATTCCGGAGATGTTATGAGAGAGAAACTGAGATTACAAGCTTTACGGAGCAAGTGCAAGGGGACGTGAGATGTCCCGGGATGACGGAAATATACTCGTGACATCCCTAGATAATATTTATGATTTTATCTATAGGGGTCAAAGGTTTCCGGAGAAGTTTGAGAGGACTTTCCATATAGGGGGTGAGTATCGGAGGGGGCAGATTTCCCCCTTATGGTCGTACCCTATTCTAGGGGGCTGCCATGTGTGCCCCAATGGCTTTACATAATAATATTTACCATCCCGGTATTTTTCCTGATTTTATTGCAGATAAAAAGGAGAAAAGAAAACGAGAAAAAGAAAAAGGGAAGGAGGGAGGTGGAGCTGGACTCCACCTCACCCCAATCCGAGTTGGGCTAGGGGATGGGTGCGGCCACCTCCTTTGGTGCGGCCACCTGCTCCTAGCTCAACTAGGACTCCTCCCCTCCCTCTTGGAAAGTCTCCCCTCCCTCCCACTATATAAAGGACCCCAAGGCTCAAGGCAAAACGTACAATTTGCTCTCAAGCCTCTCCCTCTATCTCTCTGTAGCGTTCCCACATTTAAATAATGTAAGGACACCTGTGTTATTGTGCTAGTCCCTGGATCAAATGCTAGCACCACAGTACAAAATGAAATATCATGTAAATGCATCAAATTCTATTACATCGCATGATCGAGTCTTTACAAAATAGTATTACAACTTGCATAGTCTTAGAAGACTAGCAGAAAACAGAACTACAACGGAAAATATAGTTCAACATTGAGCCCATCTTCTTCATGTGCCACGGGAAAAACATGTTGGCGATAGACTCGAGATCCTGAACGAAACCTCACTCGTCTTCAAATTCATATGCAATATGGAATATGCAGCCACAAGGGAGTCAATACAATTTAATGTATTGGCAAGTAACACTATGGTGGATATAGATGGCAAGACTAATACTACATGCATATTTGGCTGAGTGGAGTTTAGGCTAAGTTTGCATAAAGCCAGTTTTGTCCTATCTCTTATCTAAAAAAAACTTTTCTTTTCAAAGGGGTGGCAACATTGGATTGAGATCCAAGCACCACAATACTCTTCACTTGGTCAAAATTTTACTTATTGAAATTGGTGTTGAGATTCTTCCGTCAATCCTTGTCCAGCTGCTCATAGTTGTCCATAGCCGGGGACACGGCTAAGATCTTAGTTTGTTGACTCTGCAGAGGTTGTGCACTTTCACCCTTTGTCTTCAATTAGCCCAAACATCCTATACACCAGGAGTGCATCATGGAAAGGACAGAATTGAGACGAGATCTTTCAGAAGAAGGAATTCAACCCACCGGCAAGACCCGTTCCACCTATAATTATGCTACATCTGCTTGTCAAGCATGGGCTGAACCCTCACAACTTAATTGATCAAGACAGAGCCCATATTGTCAAAAGGTTGCACGGGAAGCTACTAGATTTTTATCGATTTTCCGGACTAACCTATTGACAAGATGCCACGGAGCCTGTTCCCTATTTTCTGCTGTTTTTAGTTTTAGAAAAGTTGTTCTAGAAATATTCTCGGAATTGGAAAACTAGAAGCCCGGAAGTCTTAGAAATCCCGGAGGGTCCAGGAAGTCCCGAAGAGCCCCGGAGGGGGGCCACACGGTGGCCGTACCATGGGGTGGTCCGGGTCCCCCTGGTCGCCACCCGGTGGTGTGGGCCCCCTGGCTACCCCCCGGCATCGCCCTTTCGCCTATATATACTCCCCGATGCATAAACCCTAGGGGAATTGACCTTTTCCACAAAATACATATGTAACTCCGCCGCCGACGACGACAAGTTTTGGGGGACAGATCTCTGTTCTGGCACCCTGCCGGGACGGGTAAGTGCCCCCAGAACCATCTCCATCGACTCCACTGCGATCTACATCACTGTTGTTGTCTCCCATGATGAGGAGGGAGTAGTTCTCCTCCGGGGCTCAGGACTCTACCGGTAGCTATGTGTTTCATCTCTCTCTCCCATGGTGTGATCTATATGTGATCGTGAGCTTTGTAATCTAGTTGAATTCGTAGATATTATTCTTCATCTATTATGCTACTCAAGTGGTTTTGTTATGAGATCTCCGTAAACACTTTGAGCACAGTGTAAAGGTGACAGTGTGTGCATCGTGTGGTTTAGCATTATATTTATATTTTCTGTTGGATAACCCTATGAAATTGTGGTGTTTGCGTGGAACCATCTGGGTTCCATGGTGATAGCGTAGGGGTTACTTAGTCGGGAAAGTGCTTACTCCGAGGAGTGTTGTTCAAGCCCTACGCATGGATTGGTGTTGTTATTCGACCGGAGAGTGGTTTGGAGTAGCATAGTGAAGAGATGGTATTTATTAATTCAATTATGTTTTCATTGTTGAGAGTGTCCACTAGTGAAAGTAGGAACCCTAGGCCTTGTCTCCAAGCATTTAAACGCCATTTTCCTCTTGTTCTGCTACATGTTTGCTTGCTGCCATATTTATTTTAGATTGTTATTATTACTTATAACCATCCATATTACTCGCATTTCACTATCTTTTCGCCAAACTAGTGCACCTATATACCTGAAAAGTATATTGGGTGTGTTGGGGACACAAGAGACTTCATGTATCTTAATTGCAGGGTTGCTTGAGAGGGATATATTTGACCTCTACCTCCCTGAGTTCGATAAACCTTGGGTGATCCACTTAAGGGAAACTTGTTGCTGTTCTACAAACATCTGCACTTGGAGGCCCAACACTGTCTACAAGAATAGAAGCGTGCGTAGACATCAAGCTCTATCCTGGCGCCGTTGCCGGGGAGGTAAGGTAAGAGGTACTCACATCCTCGGGTGTGAGTGCTCGAAGTTATTTCGTTTAGATTCTGCAATTATATCCTTTTGCTTCTTGTTTTTATTTTCACTAGTTACGCTTATTTTTCCTTGATACTTGTTTTTATCTTTATGCTTAAATGGAAAATAATTAAAAAATGAGAGAGCTTTATAATATTTATCTTGAGTTAGGACATGAAGTGTTTGAAAAGAAAATTAAAAAACTTATGGAGCTTTATTTGCATGCTAATTAGTATGAATTCTTTGAACACCATTATTTCTAATGCTATGGAAAAGTCTAAACTTGGGGAAGCTAGTTTATATGAAAATGATATTTTTTAGTTCCCCGAGCACGGAGGAGAAAATTTTCTTTGATGATGAGCCTATGCCTATTACATATAGTAGTGTGCGTGATTGGGAAAAGGACACTACTTTTGATATTGAAAATGATGATATAGAAAGCTCTAAACTTGTGGATGATGTGTTTAAAAATCCTTTTGCTACTGATGATTATATTCTTGATACATATCCTCCTAGTAAAAATGATGATATGTTTACAAATGAACACATTTTGGAGGATAACTATTATATTGCTTATGATGATATTATTCTTCCTATATATGATGATTACAATGATGAATATGATATTTTCAGTCCACCTACTATTAAGGAGAAAATTTATTTTGATTATACTATGCCTCCTATATTTGATGATTATGGTGATGAAAATAATAATGATAGCTATTTAGTTTAATTTTCTCCCGTTGTTATTAATAAGAATGACTATGCTTATGTGGGGAGTATTAATTCTTTTATGCATGTGGATCATGATAAGAATGTTTCTTGTGATAGTTATATTGTTAATTTTATTCAGGATGCTACTGAAAGTTATTATGAGAGAGGGAAACATGGTTCTATGTATCTCAATAATATTAAGTTTCACCTCTTTATGTTGAAAATTTTGAAGTTGCACTTGTTTTGCTTTCCTATGCTAGCCACTTTGTGCTTTGTTGACTTGTTTTTCTACAAAAAAAATTCATAGGAAGTGGGTTAGACTTAAATGTGTTTTATATTTTCTTCTTTATGATTTCTTATTGTGCTTCAAGGCATCCCCTTCTTCATCAACAAATTATCAGGTCACTTCTAGTGAAACTATATTTTTATTCGGTCACATCTTATGTGCTTTACTTGGAGAGTATTTTATGTTTTGCTTTCAGTTTGTTTTTATTTTTGCAATACGCTTGGTTGGACCCCAGCATTATTTTATTGGAGAGTGACACGCTCCGCTTTTTCATGGGAATACTTTGTATTCTTAATCTTTGTCTGGCTGCTGCATTTATTTAGCTCCTGTTTTGTATGCATCTCTTATCAGAGCTGTTAGTTTTATTAGTGTTATGTGAGTACTCTCATGTTTGCTTGCTGTAGCATGTAGAGTATCATGCTAAAGGTTATTTTAGTTTTAAAGCCTTGTTGTTGTTGAATAGCATGAATAAGCCTCAAATATGTGAGAGTGTTTAATGTGACATTGAAATATTCATGAGTTGTTCTTGTCATAGTAAAGCATAAATTTATGGTATTCTCCTTTGAATATTTTATTTGGTTGACTTGGCGCATGCTCACACCATGTTTATGACTATGAACCAGACATGAATAGCCTCCATGAACATTTAGTTTTGTTTGAACCTGTGATGCCACTTATGCTTTAATAAATGATGTTTATGTCGCTATGCATGATTATGGCTCTTATGCTCTCTTGATTTGTCGCTCCTAGATTTTGCTAGCCTCCACTTGTACGGAGTATGAGCTCTACTCGTGCATCCAACTCCCTAAAACCAAAGTTTTCTCATTGTATCCACCATACCTACCTACATGTGGTATTTCACTCCCACTCCAAGTAAATTGCTTGTGTGCTACCTTTAAAACATTCAAAATTACTCCTGCTTTATGTTCCTGTTTTTGTTCATGAGGACGTCAATAGAGAATCTTTATCTCACTTGTTGACTGGATTTCACACCCTGGACTAGTGGCTTCATCCGCTTATCCAAATGATAGAAGAGCTGGCAGGAGGGTGCCCAACCCCAAATTAATACAAACAAATTCTCTTCACTATTTTTGCCCCTGATTTATCAGTCAAATCATAATTGTGTAAGCAAAAGAGAAAGAGGGATGACCTTCTACCCAGATGCGTCCTTCATATGGGAGCCGCTCTTGTGAATCTAGTTGGCTTGTGACGTACTGTATTTTCTGTTTACCATTTGTTGACATTAGCATACATCTCCCAAAATATAGACACTCCTCCATGGTATGTGATTGTTGGAAGGCACCCGAGGATTCAGTTAGCCATGGTTTGTGAAAGATGGATGGGAGGAGTGTCAAAATTTTAATACCTCCGTTTAATAAAATAAAAAGCTCTAGCACATGAGTGATCCCTGCTTCCCTCCGCGAAGGGACTTTATTTTACTTTTATGTTGAGTCTCCATCTTCTAACTTTATGCACAGTTGAGAGAATATTTTTGCCATTCTGAGTTTTATGTGCATCTGTCCCATAAACATCATTACTTGATTCATGAAGTGTTATTGCTTGTTCTCCAACTATTTGTTCTATTCTTCCTCATAAACTTTGAAGGTGTCCTGGCATTTATGTTTTGTCCAACTGTTAAGGACTAGCCAAATACCAATTTGCCATGGTTTCTCTATACCTGAAACAAACATTTATCTTTCTTTGCATTATTATTCATGATCTTTTATTTTGAGATATTTCTCATGATGCAAAGTGATTACTATGATTTATTATTAAGGTTCTATTTATCATGTTTGTGTTTAAAGTTCTATGATCTCAGCTTGCATATACTTTTACATTACAATGATCAAGATTATTTTAGTAGCATGTCACCTCAGAAATTATTTTGTTTTATCGTTTACCTACTCGAGGACGAGTAGGAACTAAGCTTGGGGATGCTTGATACGTCTCCAACGTATCTATAATTTCTGATGCTCCATGATGATATTATGCCAATTGCTACATGTTTTCTCCCTTGTTTATGTCATTTTTATCGATTTTCCGGACTAACCTATCGACAAGATGCCACAGAGCATGTTCCCTGTTTTCTGCTGTTTTTAGTTTCAGAAAAGTTCTTCTGGAAATATTCTCGGAATTAGAAAATTAGAAGCCCGGAAGTCTTAGAAATCCCGGAGGGTCCAGGAAGTCCTGAAGAGCCCCGGAGGGGGGCCATAGGGTGGCCACACCATGGGGTGGCGCGGGTCCCCCCTGGCCGCGCCACCTGGTGGTGTGGGCCCCCTGGCCACCCCCCGGGCATTGCCCTTTCGCCTATATATACTCCTCGATGCATAAACCCTAGGGAATCAACCTTTTCCACAAAATACATCTGTAGCTCCGCCGCCGCCGACCGACAAGTTTCGGGGGGACATATGTCTGTTCTGGCACCCTTCCGGGACGGGCAAGTTCCCCCGGAACCATCTCCATCGATTCCACCGCCATCTCCATCGCCATTGATGTCTCCTATGATGAGGAGGGAGTAGTTCTCCCCTGGGGCTGAGGGCTCTACCGGTAGCTATGTGTTTAGCTCTCTCTCCCCATGGTGTGATCTATATGTGATCGTGAGCTTTGTAATCTAGTTGAATACATAGATATTATTCTTCATCTATTATACTAATCAAGTGGTTTTGTTATGAGATCTCCGTAAACACTTTGATCACGGTGTAAAGGTGACAGTGTGTGCACCGTGTGGTTTAGCATTATATTTATATTTTGTGTTGGATAACCCTATGAAATTGTGGTGTTTGCGTGGAACCATCTGGGTCCCATGGTGATAGTGTGGGGGTTACTTAGTCGGGAAAGTGCTTACTCTAAGGAGTGTTGTTAAAGCCCTACGCATGGATTGATGTTGCTATTCGATCGGAGAGTGGTTTGGAGTAGCATACTGAAGATATGGTATTTATTAATTCAATTATGTTTTCATTGTTGAGGGTGTCCACTAGTGAAAGTAGGATCCCTAGGCCTTTTTTCCAAGCATTCAAACACCGTTTTCCACTTGTTCTGCTACATGTTTGCTTGCTGCCATATTTATTTTAGATTGCTATTATTACTTATAACCATCCATATTACTCGCATTTCACTATCTATTCGCCAAACTAGTGCACCTATATACCTGACAAGTATATTGGGTGTGTTGGGGACACAAGAGCCTTCTTGTATCTTAATTGCAGGGTTGCTTGAGAGGGATATCTTTGACCTCTACCTCCCTAAGTTCGATAAACCTTGGGTGATCCACTTAAGAGAAACTTGTTGTTGTTCTATAAACCTCTTCACTTGGAGGCCCAACACTGTCTACAAGAATATAAGCGTGCGTAGACATCATTAAGTGAAGGGAATAAGTTCAATTAGTAACTTGTAAGGTTCCCTCAATCTTTGTGGACAAATAGGAGCCATCATGGGCGTTATTGTTCGGTTCCTAGACATGTTTGTGTGTTATCTATCCTCAGGGGCCAGGATTAAACCGTGCCAATATTTAATTGGGAGAATGAAAGTGCAAACGCGCTTAAATCATCTTGTTTTGGTGTTTGTTAACAACACATGTATCCTTAAGTGTGTTGATGTATTTCAGGGCATAAACAAACATATTTTATATGGTGGTGTGGTGTTGCAAAAAGGAGCAAAACACTTGGAATTCTTTCAGCTGGAGTTTTCTCCAGGCCGGCGTCTCCGGACTCTCAGACCGGAGTCTCCAGTGTGAAGAATTTCTCCACGGCTTTGTCTCTGGTTTTCTGGTGTCGCCTGCTGCACCCAGACCGGAGACTTATGGGAGACTGTCTGGAGTATCCGGTGTGGGAGTTTCCACTGAAGAAATTGGCTAAGGACTAGGTGGTGTCGCCTGCGGTACTCAGTCCGGAGTCTTACCGGAGACTGTCCGGAGTCTCCGGTATGACTAGGATCTGTTGGTCCCGCTCGACCCCAGACACTCAAGAGCTCTATCCTCTACGACAAGACCGGAGTCTCCGGTCCTCCTGGCCGAGTCTCCGCACTAGAGTTTCCTGGAATTTATCAAGTGGTGCACTTGGTGTCGTCTGTTGCACTCGGTCCGGAGACACATCGGAGACTGTCCGGAGTCTCCGCCCTGGTTGTTCTACGAAAAGATCAGACCGGAGTCTCTGGCCTTTACACCGGAGTCTCCGGTGTGAGTTTGGCAGAAAAGCTCCAACGGCTCCAAGACTTTATGAGGCGTATAAATACCCCCTCCATTCCACCTACCTTGAGCTAGCTCGTCCAGAATTAAAGTCACCATTGTTGGAGCTCCCCCACCTTGCTAGATCTCCCAATCCCTCCACCCAAAAGCCTTGATCTTTGGAGGATTGAAGGAGAATGCCCCGATCTACGTCTCCACCAACCGGATTTTATTTCCCCTCTCATTTGCTTGAGGGATCTTTGCCTAGGGTTTCCTCTTGTGGAGAACCTAGGCTTCTTGCTACTCTTGGTGATTTGTGAGTGTTGGGAGCCCCCAATTTGGTTGTGGGTGTGTGCCCCAAACTTGTTTGTAAAGGACTCGATCCCCTCCTCAAAGGGGTTCAATAGTGGAAGGTGAACTAGGCCTTTGTGGCGGAGTTAATAGGATAATAGGGTGAGACCTTTGTGGCGTTGAGTAGGCCTTCGCGGCGAGCTCACACCCCTCCAACGAGACGTACTCCCTTAACAAGGAGGAAATCGGGAATACATCGTGTCTCCGCGTGCCTCCATCGGTTATCTCGTTCCCTTATCTTTTACTCACTTGTACTTGTTGCATTAATTGTTGTACTTGTTGCATTAAGTGTTGTACTAGTTGCATTTATTGCTATCCTTGCCATATAGGTAAATTCACCTTAGTTGCACTATCTAGAGAATCCACCTTTGTGTCAAGCCTAAACTACGATAAAAAGTAAAATTGGTCGTAGCACCTATTCACCCCCCTCTAGGTTCCCATACTTTACCTTCAGTTGGTATCAGAGCCTCGGCTCTTCTATTGGGCTTAACCGCCTAAGAGTTTAAGTATGGCAGAAGAATCGGATACCGAATCGTCCAAGGCTAGGGTGTCCATGGATGATCTCAATGAGTTGAGAATTTCATTGACCTCATCCATAGACGCTAAATTTGATGAGTTGCGTAAAGTCTTGTTGCAAATCCTCAAAGACAAAGGACCGGAGGTCTCCGAGACTTCTCCTCCGGAAACTACTCCAGAGGGCTCTAAGAAAGGGGTAGATGGTGAACCACATAAACATGCTTCCGCCGAAAACTCCACTAAGAAGGGTACGGAAGGAGATGGAGAATTTCACGCCGTTCCCGGAAGTTATTCTCCCGATCCCCCCCATCCCTCATCCTCATATAATCCCTAGGGGAGATCCACCTAAAATTGATGCTTTTTCTTTTCGTGAATGGCAATATTACATGGAGACTCACTTGAACTCTTCTTGTATAGATCTTTGGAGGATCACTCATGATGGATACAAGCCTCATGACCCCAAGAACCTCACAAGAAGAGAAGCCGTAGATTGCCAACTCAACTACACCTCCTTGTCCATTCTTCAACAAGCCGTGGGTCCTAACCACATGCCACATCTTCAACAATATTCCACCGCCAAGGAAACATTGGACGCTCTTGTCGTCATGTTTGTGGGCAATGAGAGCATGCAAAGGAATAGATATGATGCCTTGACCAATGAGGCAGAAGGGTTCTAAATGCATGATGGAGAGGACCATGTTGACATGTACCGGAGACTCAAGACTCTTGCCACCGCCTTCTCAAATGTTGGTGCCAAGTACATTGATGATGCTTGGATCAAGAGGAAGTACATGATTGCCATAATGCCATTCGAGGGCGCAGACATGAAGAGCATTCAAGGAAGACATGATTTCTCCTCCATGACCTCAACTCAAGTGATGCAAGAAATGTGCTCCTATCAAGTGCAAACCAAGAATGCTCATGACAACCGTGCTAGGGACATTGGAATGCATAAAGGGGCATCGGTTGCTTTGAAGGACAAGGTTGTGTCAAGAGAGGTTGAGTATGAAAAAGAAGGAGATGATGCATTGCCTCCTTTGAAGGAACAAGACTATGATCCCGTGCTAAAGGATCTCATTTCTCTCACCGTGCAAAAGTTTTGGAACAATCCTCCCAAGGGCAAGAAGTTTGTTGAGGAGAAGACCAAGTCTCTCTATGGAAATGATGGGGCTCAAAAAGTGAGGTCTTGCTTCAATTGCCAAGATAAGAACCACTTCATTGTGGAGTGTCCCTACGAGAATAGAAAACTCTAGTGGCAAGCTCATTCATAAGGACAAGTCCAAGGTTGAGTACAAGAAACCTCATTTCAAGAAGAAACCATTCAACAAGAAGTCCCCCACCAAGTTTGTGCTATTGACTCAAGAGGAGTATGATTCCGGGAGTGATGAAGAAGAAGAAACCCCAAATGAAGTGGCCCCTCTTGCTATTGCTTCTACTCCATCATCTTCATCTCTCTTTGAATCCCCCAATGACAATCATCCTCAACGAAATGCCAAGTTCTTCATGGCTAAGGCCACGTAGGTATCACCTTCCTCTAACTCTAAGACTCCTAGTGAACTAGAACATCTTGCTAATCTTAGAGTTGAAGATGAGAGGCTCTCCTTGGATCATTTTATGTCTAACATGCAAGGGGAGACGAAGAAGTACTTTCCGCATCTCATGAGCCAATTGGGAGAGGCCCAAGAAGCTCTTGAGAAGAAAGGTGAGGTTGAAAGAAGGGATGCGGATGAAATTGCATCCCACTCTATGACTCTTGAGGAAGAGCATGATGGTATAATTTCTCTTGAGGAGGAACTTGAATCTATTGAAGAAACTCATAATGAACTTGTTTCTAATATCACTAAGGAACGTGATCTTGCTATTGCTAAATATAAAAAGGCTAAAAAGGATAAGGTTGAGTTTGGGGTTGGTCATGGTAAACTAACCTAGGAGTTTGATAAACTCACCGAGGCTCACAAAGCTTTAGAGAGTCAACATTCTTCCCTCAAAGTGTTGCATGAACAACTTCAAACTCAACTTAATCAACTTAACAACCCTAGCACCTCTACTTCTTCTTGTGATCATGGAAATATTATTGAGGAAAATGCTAGGTTAAAGGTTGAGCTTGCAAGGCTCAAGGGCAAAATCCCTCAAGTTGAGAAGGTTGTGATCTCTACCCCACAACTCGTTGCCCCTAGCTCGAATGTGGTCATTGCTAGACCACAATTGAGTGCTCCAAGGCCACAAGTGGGTAAGCAAGGTATTGGCTATGTCGCCAAGAAGAAGAACAAGAAGAAGACCAACAATGATTCTTCGAGTGGTATTGTCATTAGGGACAACACTACTCGTAGCACACCCGCACAAGCAAGCAATGTTGCCTCGAGTAGTAGTGTCATGAGGGACAACACTACTCGTAGTACCTCCGCGGGAACTAACAATCCACACCATTTCTTATATGTTGATTATTATGGTGTTGTGCAAGCTAAATATGTTGGTCCTATTGAGGGTTTCATTGACTATACTATTTGGGTTCCAAAGACCCTTGTTGCTAACATGAAGGGACCCTCCTCGGGTCCTAACACTAGTTAATGATCTCTTGCAGGACTATGCTTCCGGTGGGACTAAATGGATAATTGATAGTGGATGCACTAGCCATATGATCGGAAACAAAGAACTTGTGACGGAGTTGCGCCCAAATGACATTCAAGCAACCGTCACTTATGGAGACTCGTCCTCGTCTAAGGTATCCGGGTTCGGCAAGGTTGTGGTCGCTTCCGATATCACTATCGTGAACGTCATGCTTCTCGAATCCCATGGTTACAATTTACTTTCTGTCCTCTCTCTTGGAAAGATGGGTTTCTCCGTATTTTTTTATGTTGATATTGTGGTCCTTTTGAGGAGAAAGACTCTTGACGTAGCTTACGTGGGACATGTTGAAAATGAGTTGTTCGTGGTGGACTTTTCGAAGTCTACCAACTCTCAAACAATGTGTCTTTTCGGAAAGGCGGACGTGGGATAGTTGTGGCATCGTCGCTTATCCCATGTCAACATGAGAACTTTGCAAAGTCTTCACAAAGGTGGCCTTATTATCGTACTAAAAGAAAATGTTTCCTTTTCAAAGGATCACGTTTGTAGGTCGTGTGTTGAAGGAAAGATGCATGATAAGGCGCACAAGGCCAAGACTATTATTTCATCAAAGAGGATCTTGGAGCTTATCCATATTGATCTCTTTGGTGTCGTGCCCGAGAAAAGTCTTGGTGGCAAGAAGTATTGCTTGGTGATTATCGATGATTATTCAAGATACACTTGGGTTTATTTCTTCAAGTGCAAGAGTGAAACTCAACAAACTATCATCGACTTCTCCAACGAAGTGCAATGCCAACACAATGTGCAAATCATGGCTATTACGAGTGATAATGGTTCGGAGTTCAAGAACTACACTTTGAATGAATTCCTTAGTGAAGAAGGCATTCATCATCAATACTCCGCCACTTACACTCCTCAACAAAATGGTGTTGCCGAAAGGAAGAATCGCACTCTCTTGGATATGGAAAGGACCATGTTGGCGGAGTACACTTCTCCCCAATATTTGTGGGCCGAGGCCATATCCACCGCATGCCACTCCTCCAACCGCCTCTACATCCGCAAAGGCTTGCACAAGACTCCATATGAGATCCTCACCGGCAACAAGCCCAACGTCTCCTACTTACGTGTATTCGGTTGTAAGTGCTTTTATTTGATCAAGGGTGTTAGGTTGTCTAAATTTCAATCCAAAACTATTGAGGGTATATTTGTTGGTTACGGTGCCGAATCCCACACTTATAGAGTCTTTGACAAAGCCTCACGGATTTTCATAGAATCTTGTAGTGTGGTTTTCGAGGAAAATGATGGCTCCCAAGTGGCGCAATTTCATGTTTCTAATGTAGATGTTGAAATACCTCAAGAAGCCATAGGAAGGATGGGTGTGGGATTTTTCCGCCCCATTGAGGTACAACTTATGGCGACTCGAGAAGGACTATGCTCTACTCAAGTGGAGCCCTCGTCTACAATAGAATATCAAGCCAAGGAGCCAAGTATTACACATAACCAAGAACATGTTGAAGACCCTCCTCTTATTGACCAAGTCACTACGCAAGATGCAACCACTCCTATTATTCATGCTAGTCAAGGTCAAGGCCAAGATCTACCATCCTCTTCATCCTCTCCTCAAGTTGAAGCAAGTGTTGAAGATATTGTTGATGATGATTATGATGATCAAGGCCAAGTTGGTCAAGATGGGGACCCAGATGATCAAGTGATCCCTCCACGCAATAATGCGGAGATCGAAGCCCGTCGTGTCAAAAGGATAAGAAGAGCTTTGAAGCATATTGATGCCCAAGACAACAAGGTCTTGGAAGATATTCAAGCTAGAAGATCCACAAGGAAGCAATTGGCACATTTTAGTGAGCATCAAGCTCATATCTCTATGGTAAAACCAAAGAAAGTATTTGAAGCTCTTGACGACTCCGATTGGGTTGAAGAAATGCATGATGAGCTCAATAACTTTGAGCGCAACAAAGTTTGGAGATTGGTTGAGAAGCCCAAATGTTTCCACAATGTTATTGGCACTAAGTTGATTTTCAAGAACAAGCAAGATGAGCATGTCATTGTCATAAGGAACAAGGCTAGATTGGTTGCTCAAGGTTACACTCAAGTTGAAGGCACTGACTTTGATGAAACCTACGCACTCGTGGCTCGCCTTGATTCCATCTGTATCCTCCTTGCTTATGCTTCTTCTCATAATTTCAAATTGCAACAAATGGATGTCAAAAGTGATTTCTTGAATGGTCCACTAAAAGAGGAAGTATGTGTGAAGCAACCTTCGGGGTTCGAGAATCTCAACTTTCCTAACCATGGCTACAAACTTGACAAAGCTCTCTATGGTCTCAAACAAGCACCCCGTGCTTTGTATGAGCACCTTAGAGAATTGTTGGATGACCGTGGTTTCGAAGTTGGGAAGATCGACCCCACTCTCTTAATCAAGAGAGTAAAGGGAGAGCCTTTCATATGCCAACTCTATGTCGACGATATTATCTTTGGCTCAACTAACCAAGCTTTCAATAATGAGTTCTCTAAGACTATGACTGACAGGTTCGAGATGTCTATGATGGGTGAGCTTAAATTCTTCCTTGGCTTTAAGATTAAGCAATTGGCTCGTGGGACTTTCATTTCTCAAGCCAAGTATACCCAAGACATGACAAATAGGTTCAACTTCCTAAATGCAAAGATCAAGACATCTCCTATGCAAGTCAAGTGCCACCTATCACGTAATCCGAAGGGTAAAGATGTGGACCAAAAGATGTATCGTTCTATGATTGGTTATTTGCTCTATCTTTGTGCATCTAGGCCCGATATCGTTTTGAGTGTAGGTGTGTGTGCAAGGTATCAAGCGGCTCCTAATGAAATCCATTTGATGGCGGTACATAGGATCTTTCGTTATTTGGTTCATACCCCAAGATTTGGTTTGTGGTACCCAAAGGGGGCACAATTTTCTCTCAAGGGCTACACGGATTTCGATTGAGCGGGTGATCAAGATGATAGGAAGTATACTTCCGGGGCTTGCCAATTTCTTGGTAGGTCCTTGGTGAGTTGGTCTTCCAAGAAGCAAAATTGCATATCTCTCTCCACCGCCGAAGCCGAGTATGTAGCCGCCGCAAGTGCTTGCACCCAATTGCTATGGATGAGGCAAACTCTCAAGGAATATGACGTTCATTTGGATAAGGTGCCACTTTTGTGTGATAATGAAAGTTCCATCAAGATCCCCTACAACCTCGTGCAACATACAAGAACGAAGCACATTGAGATTCGCCATCATTTGATCCGAGACCATGTGGCAAGAGGGGATATTGCTCTATCTTATGTGTCAACCAAGGACAATCTTGCGGATATTTTCACGAAGCCACTCGACGATGCAAGATTCTTGTTCTTGAGGAATGAACTAAATGTCATTGATTCTAGGAGTTTGACTTGAGGATCTTGCACACACTCGTATAGATGAAACGTGTTTGAGCTTAGGTGTAGGCATGGACATAGGGGGAGTGTTATCCTAACACATTGGGTTCTCCCTCCCCCCATTATGCCCAAAGCAAATATTCATTGTTATCTCTCTTTTCTAATGTTGAATTGTGAGCTTCAATGTCGAGAATTGGCCATGTACCCAAGATATATCTTCGCGGTGACATACCATGATCTCTTACATGGTGGCTTAGGCCACCAACCTCTTCTTTGAAGAGTTGGTTCTTAATTGAGTCTTTTTTGGCATTTTCGGATGATATACTCAAAATTTGTTGTTCAAATGATTTCTAGTTGTTTTTTAGTAGATGATTCCCTCACTGCTATTGTTTTATCTCTCCTAGCCAAAAACCAACCTTTTACACAAGTTTCACTGCCTCTTGCATGTCATGTCCTTTTTGGGGGATTTTTCTGGCATGGGGTCCGGAGACTCCGGTCTGCCACACCGGAATCTCCGCCCAGTCCGGACACTCCGGTGTTAAGACCGTAGACTCCGGTGTGGGGTTTCGCAGTATAAAAACTGAGGGATGCGGGAAGTTAGGGTTTTCATCCACACTTCCCCCACGCCCCCAATACCTTGCTGTGTCGCCGCCGTCGCCAGGAGCTCCTCCCCGGCCGGTTCCCACCGCCGGAAACCGCCTCCCCCGCCTCCCCTTGCCTCTCCCATCTGAGGGAGGCTCCATGCTAGGCCAGGGTGACAAGGGTACATCTCTCCTCTCCCCATTTGTTTGTTTTTACATCTAGATCTAAGGTCTAGGTATTTTTTGTGGAGAGATTGTACTTGCTGTTGGTAGCATCACCCTAGCATGTTGTTCCCTTGTAGAAACTGATAGAAACATTCTAAGAACTAGTTGTGTCAGATTCATATCCCTGCTTGACGCCCAGTCCGGAGACTCCGGTGTCAGTTCGGAGACTCCGGTCTGCCAGACCGGAGACTCCGGTGTGAATCTCCCAGAACTAATTCATGTTGCTTTTGTTTAGTTTCTGCACCTTTTTGGACATGTTTGCTCATTTCTTTTCTCTTTGCTGTTGTGTTTTGGCTTTGTGTGTGCTTTCAGGGAAAAGGACGAAGTCATCAACCTCCAACCCCAACAAGCGTAACTACCGTGCTCACACCCGCAACTATCTTGTCACTGATGAAGCCACTGGTAGAGTTGGTCCGAGGAACACCTTTGAAGCTAAGCAGCGTCAGAAAGAGAGGCATGAGGCTAGGCTGAGGACTGAACTGGCGAAGAAGGCCAAGTATGACAGGATCACCTTTGTGGTTTCCATGAGCAAGAAGGAGTACAGGATTATGCGGGCTCGACCTTTCTTCTCCATGGCTCGCACTGCTGAGACTTCTCATTATTGGAGGAGGGAGTCTGAGTTGATCATGAGTGAGATCTAATCCCAGTTCCGGCAGCCTGTTTGTCCCCAGAAAGTTCTAGACTTAGAGGCCCTTGGCAGCTCTGAGTACTTTGAGGAGGTTGTTTGGATCACGAAGAAACTTGGTCTTGAGCATCTAGTTGGCATTCAGCAGAACTACAATGTCTCTATCATTCGGCAGTTCTTTGCCACTATCACTTTTGGTGAAGATGATGATGTTACCTTGAAGTGGATGTCTGGGTCTGATGAATGTGAGTCCTCTATGAGACGTTTTGCTGAGATTCTTGGTTACCAATGGGGAGAAGGGAATGACCTCCGTATGCATGTTCACGGAGTGGCCTATGACAAGAAGCGCATGTCTCCGATGTATGAGAAGCTATCTAGCACCGGCACCGCTAAGGATCTCAGGAGGGTTTACAACATCTGTCTTCGCCTCTTCCGCAACAACATTGCTCCCAAGGCCGGGAATGTGGATGTTATTCGTGGTGGTCTAGTGAACCTTCTCTACCAGGCCTTCCAGTGCCACCTAGCTGGTCCTTATGGAGAGGGTTTCGAGATTGATGTTATGCACTTCATCAAAGATGAGATCTACTCAGCTATGATTGAGATCAAGAAAGTGCCCATGTATGCTCCTTATGCGATGAAGCTCATCCTTGATCAGTTTCCTGGCTTGGTAGCAGAGACAGAGCACTGAGTGGGTTCTCTCCAGATTCTGTCCTCTCACCTTCCTGATGCTGACACCCCCATGGGGGAAGCTGAGGCGCCTCCTAGGTCTAGGAGGAAGAATGCTGATCCTCCCTCTCGCCGTTCTAGCAAGGAGGAGACACAGGATGAGATGAAGAAGCTTTCTTCGTTCCAGCGCAACATTTTGTGAATGACAGTTGCAGTGCATAAGGAGAACCATGTGGCCTACAAGGAGAGGCGTGAGCTGAACAAGATGATCTCCAAGTTGCATGACCACGCTGGGCTTGGAGCTACTCCTCCTATGGGTACCCCTCCCACTCCTCCCACCGCTTCTGTGACTATGTCTTATGAGGAGTGGAACACTGATCAGTTCCCTTGGGGTGACTTTGAGGATGTCACCTCAGCCCCTTCCTCTTCGACCCACCGTGGCATGGCCCATATGACTGAAGAAGAGGAAAATGTTGAGGAACAACCTGAGGATGATGAGGAGCTTCAGTGCTTCAACACCGGTTCTGATGCTGAGGATGACGAGGAAGATGAATATGAAGATGATGATGAGGCAACGGACCCGGTGGATGATGAAGATGATGACTATGAGGACGATGACTGAGTCCTTGGGATGCGTAGTGCTCTTTACCCTTTTTGGTGTCTCGATGCCAAAGGGGGAGAAGTAGCTTGTCTTCTCCGGGCTTTGCATGGGTTGCTTTGCTTTAATTTGCTTCGGAACACAAGTCTTTGAACTTGATTTGCCTTTTATGGCTTGTGTTCCCATTATCTTAGTTGCTTTGGTTTTCTAGTAAACAATGGATGTTATGTGTATGATGAGACCACGTGGTGAAGATATCTTTCATATTATTACCCATTATTGCTTTATCTATTGTCTCTATGCATGTATGTATTATTGTTCACTAGTGGTTGATATAGAGGGCTTTGTTTGTAAAATATAGGGGGAGCTCACATTGTGAGTGCTCTATCTTTTTCAAACATAGTCTAGCTGTGATTTTATTGCAAATATGTGTGTTTTTATCAAACACCAAAAAGGGGGAGATTGAAAGTGCAAACGCGCTTAAATCATCTTATTTTGGTGTTTGTTAACAACACATGTATCCTTAAGTGTGTTGATGTATTTCAGGGCGTAAAAAAACATATTTGATATGGTGGTGTGGTGTTGCAAAAAGGAGCAAAACACCTGGAATTCTTTCAGCTGGAGTTTTCTCCAGGCCGGAGTCTCCGGTGTGAAGAATTTCTCCAGGGCTTTGTCTCTGGTTTTCTAGTGTCGCCTGCTGCACCCAGACCGGAGACTTACCGGAGACTGTCCGGAGTCTCCGGTGTGGGAGTTTCCACTGAAGAAATTGGCTAAGGACTAGGTGGTGTCGCCTGCGGTACTCAGTCCGGAGTCTTACCGGAGACTGTCCGGAGTCTCCGGAATGACTAGGATATGTTGGTCCCGCTTGACCCCAGACACTCAAGAGCTCTATCCGCTACGACAAGACTGGAGTCTCCGGTCCTCCTGGCCGGAGTCTCCACATTGGAGTTTCCTGCAATTTATCAAGTGGTGCACTTGCTGTCGTCTGCTGCACTCGGTCCGGAGACACAACGGAGACTGTCCGGAGTCTCCGGCCTAGTGATTCTGCGAAAAGTTCAGACCGGAGTCTCCGGCCTTTACACCGGAGTCTCCGGTGTGAGTTTGGCATAAAAGCTCCAACGGCTCCAAGACTTTATGAAGGGTATAAATACCCCCTCCCCTCCACCTACCTTGAGCTAGCTCGTCCAGAATTGAAGTCACAATTGTTGGAGCTCCCCCACCTTGCTAGATCTCCCAATCCCTCCACCCAAAAGCCTTGATCTTTGGAGGATTGAAGGAGAAGGCCCTGATCTACGTATCCACCAACCGGATTTTATTTCCCATCTCATTTGCTTGAGGGGTCTTTGCCTAGGGTTTCGTCTTGTGGAGAACCTAGGTTTCTTGCTACTCTTGGTGATTTGTGAGTGTTGGGAGCCCCCAATTTGTTTGTGGTTGTGTGCCCCAAACTTGTTTGTAAAGGACTCGATCCCCGCCTCATAGGGGTTCAATAGTGGAAGGTGAACTAGGCCTTTGTGGCGGAGTTCATCGGAGAATAGGGTGAGGCCTTTGTGGCGTTGAGTAGGCCTTCGTGGTGAGCTTACACCCCTCCAACGAGACGTACTCCCTTAACAAGGAGGAACTCGGGAATACATCGTGTCTCCGCGCCTCCATCGGTTATCACGTTCCCTTATCTTTTTACTCACTTGTACTTGTTGCATTAATTGTTGTACTTGTTGCATTAAGTGTTGTACTAGTTGCATTTATTGCTATCCTTGCCATATAGGTAAATTCACGTTAGTTGCACTATCTAGAGAATTTACCTTTGTGTCAAGACTAAACTACGAGAAAAATTAAAATTGGTCGTAGCACCTATTCACCCCCCCCTCTAGGTGCCCATACTTTACTTTCAGAGAATAAAACTGTTGATATTGGTTTTATGAATGTCAGATGTCGATTCGATGTCACAGAAACAAGTATGGTATCATTCAGATAGATTTCGAAGAAGTTACTATAAGAGAGCAATAATGTCGGTGTTAGGAAGAAATTTATATGAGAGAAAATTGAGGACATGAGATGTCTCCGGATATATTTCTAACAATAGTAGATAAGGTCGATGATATTATCTATTGAGGTTATATGGTTCCGGAAGAGTAACGGACAAAAGCCGAGAAAGGGGGAGGGGGTAAATGCCGGAAGGGGGCAGAATTTCCCCCACGTCGGCACCCACTAAGTGGGGTCTTCCGGGTGGGTCCAAGGGCACCACAATGTTCATTGACATCCAACCCTGCACCTTCCTTGTTTTGGTTTAGAGAGAAAAATGGAGAACCAAAGGAAAAGGAAAAAAAAGCATGAAGAGGTGGAGTTGAACTTCCAAAGGAGTGCAATCCGACTTGGGCTAGGAGAGGGGTTGCGACCACCTTCTTGGTGCGTCTAGCGCCCTCGGGGAGTGGGAGTAGGACTCCATCTTATCAAGGAAAGTCCCCCTCTTCCCACTATATAAAGGACCCGAAACTCTTGAGGCAAAACACATCAAGTAGCACAATTGGTTCTCAAGGCCCTCTCTCTTGCAGAATTAGTGGGTCTAATGAGAGCTTCTAATTAGAGCCCCTCTAATTGGATTAGGCCTCATCTAATTGGGATTTTGAGGTGTTCTCTCCCGATTAGACATAGCTCTAATTTCTATTCTCTCCCATGTGTTGAGAAACTTCCAGAATCATCTAGATCGAATCAAAGTTGATTAGAGCTAACAATTAGTAACGCCGAAAGGCTGTACCTCTTCCTCGGTGCAGATTACGAGACAACGGAGCGCTGACGGGTTGACACGGAGGTACATGCGTATACCATCAGAGGGATTACACATGTGATCGTTGACGAGGGAAGCTTAGTGAAATCCTTGCAACTAGACCTAGTTGTAAGGGTCTACGATTGTTCAGATCTCTTCTACGACTACATATATTCCGCTGCTCGGTGAATCGTGATCATAATTAATGCATGTATGGGAATGCATCGTTATCTGCATAGTGATCTTAGCGGGTACGTAGTGCACAAATTTTAAATTCTGCGGCGTACACCTTACAGTCAAACGACAAGGCCAAGATTTTTCGCAGCTTGCTGCATCTATTGATGGTCTAAAAATCCAACTCCGATCCTTGTTCTCAGGAACTGAAGTGGTTGTCTGTAGACGATCTGCAATTAGAGTTGCACATGAACTTGCTATCTTGGCAAGAGTTGTAACAACCAAGGGTTTGTAACCTTGGATGTTGATGTTCTAGCCATTGTGGCTCAGGTTGTGGTGGGTGACTCACCAGAAATTCAGTTCGGAACATGGGTGTACACAACAAACTAGCATTTTGAAATGTCAAAAAAATTGGAACAAAAATTTAGCACATACATTTCGACATTTCATGTACCTACATCAAGTTTCGCTGAAAAGCGATATTTTTTATGGTTTGTGCTAAAAAAGACAAAAACAATGTCTCATGAAAAGCATTTTTTTACACCAATTTTTTGTGTTTTTGACACACGGCGAAAAAATGTCGGTTTTCTGTGAAACAATTTCGTGAGCATATAGAACATCAACATGTACACGTAGACATGTAAGTAGGCTCTAAGTGGAAACCCACTTGATTATATTCATTTTTGGTAGTAGTAGCCAATTTGTTCATAGTTATAGTTACCCATCTTAATTTAGGTGGTTCGGTAGGCTAAGTGGGCTTACAAGCCTATGTACACGTCAAATTTGTGTACCGAGATTTTTGACATTTTAAATGTGTTTAATAATGCATTTAAAAACCGTATGCCAAAACGCCACCCCTTTTATCGGAATAAAGCTTGATTGCTTTCTCCCAAAAGAAAGAAAATCTATCGTATCATTTCACTTCACCATTAAACATTACCCCACTTGACTCTTATTTTCTTTTTTGATGAAACGACACTTAGGACATGTACAATGGTAGAGAAGGCTATCTATGTCATATGGAGAAGTCAAAACATATAATTTATACAATGAATTATCTCTTATTGTCATCCCTAGAAACTAATGAGAATTAATTATTTTTGGTATGAAATTGTGTGTCTAGAAGAAAACATATTGTACAATCGAGAAAATAGCATTCCCTTATTTTTTTAAAAGATCATCCCTTAGCTAAGAGAAGTCAACCTTCTTTCTCTTAATTCACTCTCTTCCAACTAAGCAAAAATTTGACTTGGCAACGCTAAGAGAAGGCTGACGTCACAAGTGCGGCTGATGTGAACCTGGGGACAGGTGCTCCTGGCTAATTTTTTTTAAAATGTTAATTTAAACCACTTTTAAAAAGTTAAAAAAAAATCTGTGAAAAATCATATGCATAGGTAATGCAAATCCAATGCACATCGAGTGAGTTTCGAGACGAATTTGTATTTACGGCGCCTACGGTAAAAAAGACAAATTCCCATTGCTACAGTACTGCTATATAGCAGTGTATATACGCCATAGATTTGTCTTTTTTACACAGGCCGAATGAAAGATCGCTTTTGTACGAAATTTTGTACTATTACATAATATATGTGTATGAATGTCTCTAATTTTTTTGGAATTTTTGAACATTCGGAAGGTGCTTGACCTGACCAGGAGCATATGTACCCTGACGTGACCCCATTGTACATGCCCTTAGTTAATTACTTCCTCTTATATGCTATGCTAACCCCTACCAATACTAGCCCTGCTCTGCGTTAACGTCATCGATCATTTTTCCTTTTTTATAAAATCTTCTGAAAAATGTTGTGATAATTTATTTTAAAATAATCAACCTGCCTATCTCGCCGCTCAAATGCTTGATCCAGCAATCACTAATCAGCTTTTAGCCTTAATTACCGCTTTATCTTTTTTCACACAAAAAGGCAGTATTACTAATTACCTCCTTGATTACCGCATTCCTCCACTCCTCTCTCCATTTAAATCTATCCTTATCATTTACTTCCTCTTATATGCTAGTATGCGTTACCATCATCGATCATACTTCCTCTTATATGGCGGTAGCAAGGCGCCATTAGCAAACGACCGGTAGAACACAATGGCGCCTACGACGATTTGTCGCGCTCTCCTGCTCGTTGGCGTCATCCTGACGGCACACTTGTGCGGGTGCACGGCGTACGTCGCCGCCGGTGACGGGTTTAGCGTGGAGCTCATCCACCGGGACTCCGTCAAGTCGCCGTACCACGACCCGGCCCTCACCGCGCCCGCCCGCGTGCTCGCTGCCGTCCGGCGGTCCATGGCGCGCGCCGCGGCGCTCGCGCGCTCCTACGTCGCCAACGGCGGTGTGTCCGAGGTCTTTTTGAGGCTGCCGTTCGAGTACATCATGGCCGTCGACGTCGGCATGCCGTCCAGCCGGTTGCTCGCCGTCGTCGACACCGGCAGCAACCTTGTGTGGCTCAAATGCAAATCTGCGACAACACAGGAGGGCAACGTGTTCGACCCGTCTTCCTCGTCGACGTATGGCCGCGTGGTCTGCAACACGGCCGCGTGCAACGCGGTCGGCGAAACCTGGTGCGACGACAACGTCAACTGCCGGTACCACAAATCATACGGGTACGGCGACGTCAACTGTAGCACGACCGGCTTTCTCTCCACCGAGACCTTCACCTTCCACACCCATTCAGGCGGCTGCTACGGGTGCCGCAGTAATCCGAACGTGCTGGTGCCGAATGTCAACTTCGGCTGCTCCACGTCAACCAACGGCACGTTTGCCACCAACGGCATCGTCGGCCTCGGCCCCGGGAGCGGCTCCCTCATCGACCAGCTCGGCGTCCACACCTCCTTCGGCCGGAGGTTCTCCTATTGCCTGCCCGCCTACTCCTCGTATGGCCCGTCCGCGCTCAACTTCGGCGCCCGCGCCGCCGTGACCGAGCCGGGTGCGGCCACCACGGCGCTGGTCCACAACGACAGAGAGGCATACTACACCGTCGTGCTCGAGTCCATCAAGATCGGGAACGCCAGCTTCACCGGTACCAAACCTGTCCAATGTCATCATCGACTCCAGCACCGCGGTGACGTTCCTCGACCCGGGTCTCCTGAACCCGATGGTGGAGCTCCTCAGACGGCGGATCGGTCTCCCGACGTGGCCGTCGCCGGTGAAAGCCGTTTCAGCTGTGCTACAACCTGAGATATGGTACCACTAAAAGTCAGTTCGAGAAGAATGTGCCAGACGTGACGCTGTACCTGGCCGTCTTCGCCGAAGCGGTGACGCTAAAGCTAGAGAACACGTTCGCTGAGGTGAACCAGGGGATCAGGTGTTTGGCGATGCTGCCGACGACCAAGGAGCAGCCTTTGTCCATCCTCGGGAACATCGCGCAGCTCAACATGCACGTCGGCTACGACCTCGACAAGGGCACCGTCACCTTCGCCCCGGCCAAATGCAACGGCACCTACACGCCCCCGCTTGTGCAAGGCTAAGACCTTTCAGAATGTCTCGCGGATTTTGTACTAATTTGCATTGTGCAATCATTCGTTACTGAATAAAATGGGCCGGAAAATAAGTGGAATTAATTTCATCTTGAGGTCGCTTCGGACCAACCGACCAACGTTGCGTGCCTAAGAGCCGTTCTCTTGTGAGTTAGAGAATGAAGAAACTTGCACAACCCAAAGTTCTCATTTGTCCTAATGGAACAAGATAGTCCTGAAGCATTTTTATAAAATTCTCCTTATAAAATCACCATATTTTGGTAGTCCCCACTTCCTTCTATAAAGCGCCAGCATAATTCGAGATTTTATTCTGACCATAAATTATACTAGAAACATATGAGTTACACCATTGGCGACTTCCAGAGTTCCAATAGCGAAATATAATGTGACACCTAACCGATATTTTTCGAGCACTTCTACGGTACCACGAAATAAATATAAGCCGTCCATTTGTTTCAATCAAATCGGTGTCCTGAGCTCGTCCTCAAGTGGTAATGGCACCTCCACTCATTCCTCAGACCACTTTTTGGGCGTCGGCACGCAAAAAATCTTCCACTCACGCCCCCAAGCGCTCGATTTTCGCCGGATTTGGCAAAAAAACCGCCGGCATCTCCATGCCAAACCGGGGGGGGGGGCAAATTTCTCCCTGGCCCACCTCCAATGTCTTTCCTTGCCTGGCCCACCTGCTGGGGGGGCGCCCCAGCCAACTGCAACAGCACCTACACGCCCCCACACGTCCTTGCCTGGCCCACCTGCTGGGGGGGACGCCCCAGCCAACTGCAACAGCACCTACACGCCCCCACACGAGCATGGCTGAGACCATTCAGAATGTGTGACATCTCTTGTAATTTTATGATTTACATTGCGCAATCATTCGTTACTGAATAAAATGTGGAAATGTTTGCACAAAGTGGAATTTCCTATTGAGGTCGCAACGGACCAATCGACCAATGGTGTGTGGCTAAGAACCGTCTATAAAAGCCTACTACGAAAATTGGTTTTTATCAATCACAGATGCTTATTTACACGAGCAAATTGTTAACCTACTACGAAAATAACCATCGGTACTCATAAAAATGCTTGGTCTTTTTAGGGCCTTACTAAGAGCATCTCCAGCACTCGCGCTAAATTCGCGCGTTGTAAAACTGGTTTGCAGCGACGTATTAGTGTTAAAAAATAGTTTGGACAGCTATTTCAGATGCGCCAAAATTGAGCGTTTCGCTGGTGGGGGTTTTTCCAGGATCTGCAAAATGGTGCGCCTGCGCGTGCAGAAACCTCAAACAACCAACTACCTAGAACAAAATAGATCAAACACATATAGAAAATTAAGTAAAAATATCGTTCAATGGGTGATGAGTGAGGGATTGGCTTACATAATTCTTCTGTAGGTGGAAGATTCTTCACATCTTCAGATTTAATACCCCTCTCTTTAAGAGATTTCTTGGCTTCCCTCATCTCTTAATCATTTAGTTCAATCATTCCCCTATTCTTGGGTGTTGGTGTTGGTGCTGGTACTGGAGTAGGAATCGGCTCAGGCTCAACCATAGTCCAGTCATCATGATTTTGGCTTATTTTATCCATTAATTCCTCAGCTTCTTCTAGAGTTCTTTGCCTGAAAACACAACCAGCACAACTATCCAAGTATGTCCTAGATTCAACAGTTAGTCCATTATAAAATATATAAAGAAGTTTATTATCTTCTAGATTATGCCCACGTCTAGCCTTTACCAAAGAACCGAACCTTGCCCAAGATACATGGAATTTCTCTTCTTCCAATTGCTTGAAAATAAATATATTTTGTAAAGCAGCATGTTAAGCACTAGCGGGAAAATATTTCTGAAAAAAAGCATTAAGCAAACCAATAGGACTATCAATAGATCCAGAGACAAATTGTTAAACCAAGTTTTAGCTTCAACCTTTAATGACAAAGTGAATATTTTAGCAACAAACTAGCTATGTTTCTTAAGATCATCAGAGAATAAACTACTCAAAGAGGAGAGCTCATTCATATGTTTCACAACACTTTCATTTTCAGTTCCACAAAAAGGTTCTTTCTCAACAATAGATATGTAAGATAAATCAAGAGAGAAATCATAATCCTTATACCTAATATGAATAGGAGAAGTAGCAAACTTAACATCAGGAGATAATTTATATTTAACATCACGACTTTCCATAAGACGTATAGCAGCATCTTTATCCTTCATAGCATGTATTTCATCAATAAGATCATCACTCAGTTTAATATAATCATCATCTAAATCATCACTAGAATTTTCACTAAACTCATGTGAGAAAGCAGGAATAACAGGATTTTTATCAGGAGTTTCAGTGGTTGCAATATTTTTAGCTTTAGCAATAGTAGCATCTAAGAAAGGAGCGAGAGAACCACTCTCATCAAGCATAGTAGAAGCATCATCAAAAGTATCAGAAGTATTTTCAGATTCAGCAGAAGTAGATGTGTAGCATGTGGTGGTGTAAGCAGCTTACTCATAACAGACGGTGAATCAAGAGAAACAGAGGTATTCAGAGTTGTACCTCTTCTTGTAGTGCATGGTAATATAGGAACTCTTCCATCATGAGACTTACCCATGATGAATGATTAGCAGTAGATAATAGTACTCTCCGGTGAGGTCGCAAATAAAGCTATGCTCCCTGTGGCTCCACTGTTGGCCCCCTTCTGGCTTTCAGGGTCTTCCGGGGTGAAAACACCAATGGGCTATTTTCTGGGCATTTTCCCGAAAGTTGATTTTTCTGCACAAAAACAAGACACCAAGGTAATTTTGCTGAAAACAGCGTTAGTCTGTGTTAGTTGTATCCAAAACACACAAGTTTAGAGGAAAACAATAGGAAAAGTGTTCGGAATGGAGATACGTTTTCGACGTATTAATATCCCTCTCAAGCAACCCTGCAATTAAGATACAAGAAGTCTCTTCTGTCCCCAACACACCCAATACAATTGTCAGTTGTATAGGTGCACTAGTTCGGCGAAGAGAGCGTAAAATGCAAGTAATATGGATGATAATAAGTGATAGCAGCAATCTGAAATAAAAATGGCAGCAAGCAAACATGTAGCAGAACAGGCGGAAAACGGTGTTTCAATGCTTGGAAATAAGGCCTAGGGCTCCTACTTTCACTAGTGGACGCCTCTCAACAATGAAAACATAATTGAATGCATAAATATCATTTCTTCACTATGCTACTCCGAACCACTCTTCGGTCGAATAACAAACACCAATCATTGCGTATGGCTGTAACAACACTCCTCAAGTCTATATTCCCTCTCTAGGGCACCCCACGCTATCACTATGACCGCCCTAAATTAGTACTAAACAAACTCCACAATTTCATAGGTTCATCTTCCAACACAAGATATAAATATCATGCTAAACCACACGGTGCACACACTATCACCTTTACACCGTGATCAAAGTGTTTACGGTGATAACAAAACCACTTGAGTAGCATAACAGATGAAGATCACATCTACATATTCAACGAGATTACAAAGCTCATGATCACATAAAGATCACACCATGGGAGAGAAAGATGAACCACATAGCTACCGGTAGAGCCCTCGGCCCCGGGGGAGAACTACTCCCTCCATATCATAGGAGACAGCAACGGCGATGGAGATGGCGGTGGAGTCGATGGATGTCGCACCCGGACTTCTATAGGATACTCACCGTACGAACTGAACAGTATTCTGATGGGATTGCGGGGCTTTCCGGCACCCGCGTCCTCTTACGAGTAGGCCAACACTTATGTGTGACAACCCATCGCTACTGTTCACCGTCGATGTAAACTATCCTGTCGAAATCAGGACACTACCATTGACGTACTTCATACCATACACACATGGTACGTCAACGGTTTTGAACAAAAAGATAACACAACATGCCTCTACGACACGAAAGATTGAAATAAGTTGCAAATGGCCCTCACTAGGGCAGAGATAGCAAATACAATCATCCAGAGGACACATGTCCCAACATAGCATCATTACATATCAGCGGAAGCATTCAAAGGGGTCTGAGTACAGACAAAATCCAAATAGGCTTAAGAAGCCGGAAACTGAAATAAAGACGGAGCCCATCCACGATGTCTCGGATCCTGCCCGGGTCCGCTAACTACTCGTCAGCAGCCTCGTCAAACTCCACGTAGTAGCCGTCACCTGGATCCTCGTAATCGTAGTCTGCGGAAACCACAGCCCCAAAGGGGTCAGTACATAGACGTACTGGCAAGCAAGACTCACAGTTCACCAAAGTATAGCCCGTCAACACAAGCACAGATGACTTGGGTTCAACGGAAAGAAGGGGATATATAAGATGCTGCAACTGGCTGCGCTAACCAACTACAGAGATTCTATCACTTCCAACTATCAGAAAGGGGATAAGATCGAGTATTGTAACCAACTGAAAGATAACTTCAAACAAACCCATCCTGGATCTCGCCCCTTATCCAAAGAAGCAATCCGAGGATAACTCACACAATTGGATTAAGATGAATCAAGTTATTGTGACAATAATCCTATTACTAGTCAAATTGTTAATCATGGGGTGTGAGATAGTGAATCATTAGGTTTAAGTTGTCCTGAGTACTTGTTAGCCAGTACTTTCACCAAGTTAACCATAACCGCGGAAAACACGGCTTCTCGAGAAGATTATCCCTGCAGGGTTGCACCAATTTGGCCGTACACGTATGAATAACCCGCCAGATGGGATGCCTCCCACCAAGCGGGGCACTCAACACAACTCAACTCTTCTCCGCATCAAGCCCAAAGCACCTTGGGCGCACGGCTAATCAAGCCCCGAAGAAAAGGGACCCTCATAGCACTCTAAGACCGTGTCCCCCTATATGCCGACTACAAAAGTTCCACCCTGCGCTGGGCTCGCAAAAACATGCATGCGGCAAATAGAAAACACGAACTAAATGAGATGATTTGGACGAGATGCGAATCGAATCAAATTGAGGGGGGCGCCCATACTCGCTTCCCACATGCGGGTAGTGCGCTCATCATGGATCAGTAGACAAGACCCTTTTCCTATTAGGGTCGACACTAGCAGGCCTCAAAACCACACAGGGCCTCCTGCCGGTGCCTTATCATCAAATTATTATTAACAGTAATAACATTAGCATGATTGATTGATTGCTTAAACATCGAGCCCCCAGAGCATAATGAAATATAGTAACTGAAAGTAACGGGTAACAGACTCGAGCAAAACAACCTAAGCATACTAGTAAGACACTGGCTCAATCAATAGGGTTGTAAGAGGGGTGGTGAGGCAATATCAGGGTTAAAGGATTCATGTGATAGGTTCGTAACAGAAACAACTACCACTAATGCTAGCAAGAATAGACAACGGAAGGTATCGGTAACCAGGGTTGAAAGGAACACAATGGTTCATGTGAGTGATAACTTGCCTGCAAACTCAACAGCCGGGTACTGAGCTAGATCCTCAGAAGGGGTGCTGTAAGGATCGTCTGTCTCAGCGTCGTCGTCTATTCGAGAAGAAACAAACAAACAAAACAGGAATGTAAACAATCATTGCCATGGCATTGTGCACAATCAAGATGATGCATGACAAGTTAATGGTTGCATCAAAATAAACTAGCTAACATGATAACACAATTTAAATGGACCCCTATGCTAAAAAGAGTTGCATATGGGAAAAGGTCCATAATTAAGTGGAACAAATGATTTACAAATAAGTATTAGGTGAAAGTTGTTAGCATGATGCATGCATGATGGTAACAACAAAATAACAACAAATAACAATAATAGATGCAAAGGAAAAGGAATAAAACAAGCTTGGAAATTATTTATTAAGTTTGGAAGGTTTGGTTACTTAAACATGTCACACAAACAATTATTGTTTTCATCAATTTAAAGTGTGCAAAACAATTAACAAAATTTATATTTGAAAAGAACATCAAATTTTAGTTGGATTACATGTTTCAAATATTGAAATTTGAATTAGGATGAATTTATTATGAATTAAACAATATTAAACAAGTTTTAATTGAATTTGAAACAAGTTTGAATATTATTTGAATTTTATTTGTTCAAATCATAAATTCAAATTCACATTTGAAAAGTTCACACTTTGATGGGTGGAAAACATATTTTGCATGTTCAAAAATATTTTATATTAAGCAAGTTATGATTTTATCAAATTTAATGGAATTAAACAAGTATTAAATTATTTAGGCAATTTAAGTTATTCAAACCAGGAAACAAATTTTATATTTGAATAGGATATTCAAAATGGTTTGAAAAACATATTTTATTTGCCTTATTTGGAAGTAGTATGAAATATTTATGAATTATTGCAAAGTACATTTGAATTATTCAAATTTGAATTTTAAATGTATTTGGAAAATTCAAAACAGTTCACAAATGGAATAATTGGAAAGATCATTTAATTTTGAACATAAAACATATATAACTTTTATTTTTCAGAGGTATAGATTAAAAGTTATTAAAGTTGTAGTTTTAGGGATTATTTCTGCCATTTAAATTCATTTGGAATAAAACAGAAACGTGTTAATTGTTTTTGCACCATGCAGCAGCTAGCCACAGCCACTGCACGGTGGGCCACGGGGCCAGCGTGTCCACTGCACGCGCGCGTGGCATCCAGAGCCACTGACTGGTGGGGCTAAGCTGTCAGCCACGGATGCAAAAAGGTGGGAATAAATCCCGCGAGCCAGGGGCTCGAACCCTGGACCTCGCCCTCGCGCTGCACTGCTTGTTGCCACTGCGCTGAATTTCGTTTCTTGACAGATACAGACGCGCAGGGAGGAAAACCTATGTGAGCTACGTTAACTGAAGTTAACTGACGCGCCAAAACCTGAACGCTGACAGAGAAAAACAGAGATCGCCGGCGGGGGAAAAACCACGGGCCCGTGCTAGCTGTGCAGTGCTGCTGCGATGCTAGTGATGCGTGGATGTGCACGGGCGCTTGACGCTTGCAGAGGGAAGGAGGAGGAGACACGGTGGAGGCTCACCGTGGGGTCTTCAGAAGGTGAACGCCGTCGAGGTAGAAGCCGCGGCAGGGACGAGGACGGCGGCGTGGTTGTAGGTGATCTTCGTGCCCGCGGCGGTGTCCAACTGCTCGAGGGTGACGCGGCGGAGCGATTCCAGCAGCTGGTTCACGACGAGGAGTACGGTGGCGACGACGGCGAGCAAGGATTCAGTGATGGCGTCCACGGTGGCCGGAGATGTCGCAGATGGCGGCCATGATTCAGCTAGCCTCTGGGGTGGTTAGGGTGTTTAAACGGAGGAGGGGTGAGTGGGGAGTCGATTCCAACAGCTAGGAAGGTGGGAGGCACGGCGAGGTGAGCGAGGCCATCGGAGGTTCAGAGATTCGTCTCCGGCGAGGGAGGTACAGAGAGTGGGAGGATGGCGTGGAGCGAGGAACTGGCGGCGGGAGCTCGAGGGGAGAGGCTAGGGTTAGCTAGGGCGGCGCCAGGGGGCCTAGGGTTGGATTTATAGGGCCTAGGGGCGGCGGATTGCCGTCGAACTGCGACAGTGTCGCGGTGGCACACTCGGATGTGCTGCCGTACACGGGGGAGACGATGACGCAATATATTCGAACCGTTAAGTTGCGTTAGCGGGCTGGGCTTGCGCGCGCGTAGGCTTAGGTGGGTTGGGCTAGTTAGCTGTTGCGCGCGCGGCTGGTTTTCCTTCTTTATTTTTTTTCTGCTTTCTGTTTTTTTTTGTAGCAATTAGAAAAGGAAGAAAAACATGAGGTTTTGGTTAGTAAAAATTCTAGGAAAATTTTGGGTGGGTGTGTTAGGTTAATTTCAAACATCTAACAGGTTTGGAGTTCAAAATGTTTTAGTTTTGTGTTGTTTGTTGAATAAACCAAATGTGAGTGATTTTTGGATATTAAAAAGAGATTATCAAAACCAACACTTTCATAAGGTGACCCAAAAGACTTAAATGGGAACAAGGAAGAAAGAATATTTTTGGTTATTGTTTTTATGGTTTCAAATTGGTTCTGTTTGAAAAATATTTGATTTGAACTGGAATATTTTATTAATTAATATAGAACAACAACTTAATAGGGGAAACCCTATTATTAGTTGGATTAGAATTATTGGAAATGGTTTGATATTTTATAATTTCCAAAGGAGGTGTTGTTGATGGTTTGCTTTGAAATTGAAATCCAATTTGGAAATGACTTAGTGGAATTTATAACACCATTTTATTAATTGATCCATATTGAAAATTATGACAACAAATAGATGGTTTTTATTTGTGATTTTATTCCAAATGTTGTAACAGAGCAAGTATGAAAATAACCATTTGAAATTGTTTGAGTTTGATTATGAAAACAAGATAAAACAGATGCAAAACAAATAGTAACAAATGCAAACAAATAATTAAACATGATGACATGATGCAATACTTGAAATAAAACAATAAATCAAACATTCTAAGGGGTATTTCATACTTGGGATGTTACAAAACGCCCCCCCTTGAAGGAATCGCGCCCCGAGATTCCTTACTGAGATGTGAAAAGGTCCGGATACTTCTTGCGAAGATCCTCTTCGGTCTCCCACGTTGCCTCTTTATCGGAATGATGAGACCATTGCACTTTCAAGAACTTGGAGCTCTTGTTGCGAGTCTTACGCTCGGTCTCATCGAGAATACGAATAGGGTGCTCCTCATAAGATAGATCATCTTGCAGTTCAATGGAATCATGATCAACTGTACGATCTGGATCTTTGAAACACTTCTTGAGCTGTGACACGTGGAACACATCGTGCACCTTGGATAGTTTTTCTGGAAGTTCGAGACGATAAGCATTTTCTGCCCGCCTTGAGAGAATGTTGAAAGGACCAATGTATCTTGGTGAAAGCTTTCCTTTCACACCAAAACGATGAGTGCCTCTGAGGGGAGTTACACGGAGATATGCCTTATCACCAGGTGCATAGATCATATCCCTGTGCTTGCTATCATAATAGCTCTTCTGACGAGACTGAGCAATCCTGAGATTGTCACGAATGATACGAACTTTCTCCTCGGCTTCCTTAACAATGTCAGGGCCTAAAAGTGAACGTTCACCAGCTCCAGACCAGTTGATTGGACTCCTGCATCTGCGACCATACAGTGCCTCAAATGGTGCCATGCCTAGGCTTGCCTGGTAGCTGTTGTTGTAGGAGAATTCAGCATATGGAAGGCAATCCTCCCATTTCATGCCAAAGGAGAGACCACATGCTCTGAGCATATCCTCGAGAATCTGATTGACTCTTTCGACTTGCCCCTGAGACTGAGGGTGATAAGCTGTGCTGAACAGAAGTTTGGTGCCCAATGCTTCTTGAAAGCTTTTCCAGAAATGAGAAGTGAAGATACTTCCACGGTCTGAGCTTATTTCCAATGGAACACCATGAAGAGGAACAATCTTTGCTGTGTAGAGCTCTGCTAACTGGCTAGCTGAGATAGTTTCCTTGACAGCAAAGAAGTGAGCAACCTTAGTGAGACGATCAATAACAACGAAGATTGCATCGTTGCCCTTCTTGGACTTTGGAAACCCAGTAACGAAGTCCATTTCAATCATGTCCCACTTCCACTCAGGAATTTTCAGAGGTTGGAGTAGACCGGCTGTTTTCTGATGGACTGCTTTAACACGTTGACAAACGTCGCATTCATAAACGTATTGAGCAATTTCACGTTTCATGCCAGGCCACCAATACAGAGTCTTGAGATCCTGGTACATCTTTGTACTTCCAGGGTGGATGGATAGAGGAGTTTCATGAGCCTCCTTGAGAATGATATCCTTGAGACTTTGGATCTGAGGAACTGCAATGCGTCCTTCGAAGAACACAGTTCCCTTGTCATCAATTGAGAAGGACTTGAATTTATCGTTTCCTTCCTTGATGTGCTCTACAATCTTCTTGATTTCAGTATCACGAAGTTGTTCAGAACGAATCTTGTCCTCGAGAGTTGGACTGGCTGTCAAGCTAGCAAGGTATCCTTCAGGGACAAGACCAAGGTTCAGCTTCTGGAATTCTTCATGAAGTGGAGGTTGGCTTTCCATGATCATGAGATTATTGCAATAGGATTTGCGACTGAGAGCATCGGCCATAACATTAGCCTTGCCTGGAGTGTAAGAAATGGTGAGATCAAAGTCTTTAATCTTCTCAATCCATCTCCTTTGCCTGAGGTTCAGATCTGGCTGAGTGAAGATGTATTTCAGACTCTTATGATCGGAAAAGATTTCAGTTTTGTTACCCAACAAGTATTGTCTCCATTTCTTGAGGGCAAACACAACTGCTGCAAGTTCTTGGTCATGAGTGGGATAGTTTTGCTCATGTGGATTCAACTGACGTGAAGCATAAGCCACAACTTGACGTTCTTGCATAAGAACTGCTCCTAGGCCTTGGAGAGATGAATCACAGAATATCTGGAAAGGTTTGGTAGTATCTGGGCCAACCAGAACTGGGGTGGAAGTGAGTTTAGTCTTCAGGAGATTGAAACTTTCATCACATTGTGGAGTCCCCACGAATTTCTTGTCCTTCTTTGTGAGATCAGTGAGAGGTTTGGCAATCTTGGAAAAGTTTTGGACGAAACGACGGCAATAGCTAGCCAAGCCAAGAAAACTTCTGACTTGCTTCACCGTCTTAGGGGGTTTCCAATCAACAATTGCCTTAACCTTTTCCGGGTCAATGGCTATGCCCTTGGCAGAGATGATATGACCAAGATATGCAACTTCTGGAATCCAGAACTCACATTTGGAGAACTTGGCATGCAGACGATGCTCGCGAAGTTTCATGAGAGTGAGACGAAGGTGTTCTCCATGCTCTTCCTCGGATTTTGAGTAGACAAGAGTGTCATCAAGATATACCACAACGAACTTGTCGAGGTATTCATGGAGACAGAATTCATGAGTCTTGAGAACGTTGCCGGTGCATTGGTGAGACCAAAGGACATGACGGTGTATTCATATAGACCGTAACGTGTGGTGAAAGTTGTCTTAGGAATATCTTCCTTTCTGATCTTTATCTGATGGTACCCCATCCTCAAGTCCAACTTTGAGAATATCGAGGCTCCAGCAAGTTGATCCAAAAGATCATCGATACGAGGAATTGGATACTTGTTCTTGATGGTTTTCTCGTTGAGAGGACGATAGTCAACCACGAGTCTTTTTGTTTGATCCTTCTTGGCAACAAACAGAGTTGGGCAACCCCAAGCGGAGGAACTAGGTTGAATGTAACCTTTCTCCATGTACATATCGATTTGCTCCTTCAACAATTTCTGTTCAGGAGGAGCTATCTTGTATGGATGCTTAGAGATTGGAGCAGTACCTGGCTCAAGCTCGATCACGAAGTCAACTGCCCTGTCCGGAGGCATCCCTGGCAATTCTTCTGGAAAGACGTCAGGGAATTCACAAACCACCGGAACATTTTCAATTGCAGGAAGAGGTTTTGCATCAAGGTTGAACAGCTGAACAGAACTTGATCCATATGGAGAATAGACTATCTGGCCTGAAGTGTGGGAGAGAGTTATTGACTTTTGAGCACAGTCAATTTTGGCTTTGTGGGTCTTCAACCAATCCATACCCAGAATGACATCAATGTCAGAATTTCCCAGCAACATGAGTGAAGCAAGGAATATGCGACCTCCAACTAGGATTTGATTGTCCATGCTTATCTTGGATGTAATCATTTTAGTTCCCGGAGAGTGCACATAGATTTGATTGCTTAGTGGAACCAGAGCTAAATTGTACGTTGTAGCAAAGATCTTTGACACAAACGAATGCGATGCTCTAGTATCAAACAACACTTTAGCTGGAATAGAGTTTACGGGTAATATACCGAGAACGACGTCAGCAGCTTCCTCAGCTTTGTCGGCCTTGATATGGTTCACCCTCGCGGTCCTCCCGACAGGCCTGTTGTTGGAGTTGAAGGCTTTAGCCGGGGGAGGACGAACCATTGCCTGGTTGGTGTTGGGGCGAGGAGGTGGAGGTAGCTGCCTCTGAGTGCACTTATCAGCGTAGTGCCCAGTCTCCTTGCACTTGAAGCAAGTGACGACACGAGGAGGAGCTGGCCTTGGCTGCCCCATTGGAATCCTCTGACCCTGCATCTGAGATGGGTTGGGTGGGCGGGGACCAAAGCCTGGAGAAGCTTGGGCATTTGGAGCCCGAGTGACAGCACCATTTGGCACCCAGATGCGGCGCTTCTGCGGAGGGGTGGTCATGTTGGAGGAGGAACCACCCTCACGCGAGTGCTTGCGGGACTCTTCGAACGCCTTGCGCCCATTCTCCTCATTGAGCGCGGTGTTCACGAGCTCCACGAAGTCCTTGCACTTGATGTTGGTGAGAGCGTACTTCAGTTCCGGGTTAAAACCTCGGCGGTACCTTGCCATCTTCTTGGCTTCAGTGGACACCTCGTCACCAGCGTATCGCGCGAGACGATTGAACTCGTTCTGGTAGCCGAGGACGTCCAGCTTGCCCTGTTTGAGAGAGCAGAATTCCTCACGCATCCTTTCCATGAGACCATCTGGGATGTGGTGCTTCAGGAAGGTATCCTTGAAACAACCCCAGGTGATGGGATAGCCAGCTCTCATGGTCTGGTAGTTCTCCCACCAAGTAGCTGCCTGACCCTTCAGTAGGTAGGTGGCATACTTGACCTTATCTTCCTCAGCAACATGAGCTATCTCCAGAGCCCTGTTCATCTCCCTGATCCAGTCATCAGCATCCAGAGGCTCACGTGTTGCCACAAAAGCTCTCGGCCCCATGCTCAGAAACTCCTTGATGCTGACTCGCGGAGCATTCTGGTTGTTGTGCTGGTTAGCCTGGATCTGGGCCATCTGAGCCACGACCTGAGTCATCTGAGTCAACAGCTCCGTGAGCGGAGGTGGTTCAGGCGGGTTGCTCCTTGTTGGCGGCATCCTGAATAGACATTCATTTTAGCACAACAACAGAAAAAGGATAGACTTGGTAACCGAAAGATAGATTATTCTGACGCATGAATAGATAACCAACAGGTACATCATCACATGTTCAACTACATCAGAATATCTAACAGACCAATACATGGTTCGAAAGACAAAGGATAACTAAACATAGCTAGGAATGGATACATCGGTACTCCCATGCTCATCACGCAGGACGGCGGTGAGTAGTACGACGAGAGATACGGTGCGGAGGAATCCCACAGAAGTAGGTATGACCACGATCCACGTAGAGCGGGACTGCTCTGAGAGCAACTCTCGGTGTGGTGAAGTAGAAAGCGTCGTCTCCCTGTGCTCCAAAGCGGGGAATCCCAGTGTAACCCGAACCAAGGTCGAGAAGTGGACCTCTGATCGGCTTGTAACCTCCAGCATCTGGCAGCGGAAACCCAGCTGGCTGAGTGAAACGCGCAAAGCGCTCGTCTCCAACAAAGTCTGTGGTGTACGTAGCCAGACGAGTCAACGCCAGATAGAGCTGCTCCCTGACTGAGGCTAACTCCTGAGAAAGTGTGGAAGCAACTGCGTCACTGTGCCTCACGAACTGAGCAGTGGTGTGCAGCCTGGAGCTATCAGACTCGTAGGTATCCAGGTTGCTGTGGAGAGTGAAGTGAACTCCCGCTGCCGTGATGTAACCACGGGGGATGTGACGATAGATAGAATCATCAAACCCCCAGTAGTCAGCACGGAGGACGGTGAGACTCACGTAAGCTGCCTGCTGCACGGCCATATCCACAGTGGAACCTACTGCCTCGTAGCGGTGGACAACGCTCCTGCCATCATCCGACAGAATGTAGACGATAGCCTGGTAGTAGGTCTGGTCAAACTCTCGCTGCTGCTCGTAGACCTGGTACTCTGGTGCCCAATGGAACCCCAGATAGGTAACCATGTCTCTCAGCATCTCCGGATAACCGGCGGTGCTCTCACAGCGAGTCATCCGAACCACCTGCGGGAAGGACCTGAGATCCATCTGCAGATGATCGGGGAAGTTTTGATTAGACTCCGGTAGAAGAATTGAAGTGGGAAACAACAACAAGGTTCAACGGACGATAAGGATGTTGAAAAGAACAGGATATTGAAGCAACATCGGGAAACACGAGACCAAAAACTCCTGAGGTACTACGGAGAACCCAAAACACGGGAAATCCTAACTTGAAAGTTTAGGTGAGAACAGAAAACAACATTGCACTTCCTTACCAGAAAAGGGTGGGTGGGTGGTGAAAGAAGAAAAATGGCAGAATTCCTACTCTCACGTTTCATTTTTCCTATATAGCTACAAAATAGTTTCTAGACTCAACTGCGACCAGTAAAAAGGGATCCTACACGCAGACAGGCTCTGATACCATTTGTCGCACCCGGACTTCTATAGGATACTCACCGTACGAACTGAACAGTATTCTGATGGGATTACGGGGCTTTCCGGCACCCGCGTCCTCTTACGAGTAGGCCAACACTTATGTGTGACAACCCATCGCTACTGTTCACCGTCGATGTAAACTATCCTGTAGAAATCAGGACACTACCATTGACGTACTTCATACCATACACACATGGTACGTCAACGGTTTTGAACAAAAAGATAACACAACATGCCTCTACGACACGAAAGATTGAAATAAGTTGCAAATGGCCCTCACTAGGGCAGAGATAGCAAATACAATCATCCAGAGGACACATGTCCCAACATAGCATCATTACATATCAGCGGAAGCATTCAAAGGGGTCTGAGTACAGACAAAATCCAAATAGGCTTAAGAAGCCGGAAACTGAAATAAAGACGGAGCCCATCCACGATGTCTCGGATCCTGCCCGGGTCCGCTAACTACTCGTCAGCAGCCTCGTCAAACTCCACGTAGTAGCCGTCACCTGGATCCTCGTAATTGTAGTCTGTGGAAACCACAGCCCCAAAGGGGTCAGTACATAGACGTACTGGGAAGCAAGACTCACAGTTCACCAAAGTATAGCCCGTCAACACAAGCATAGATGACTTGGGTTCAACGGAAAGAAGGGGATATATAAGATGCTGCAACTGGCTGCGCTAACCAACTACAGAGATTCTATCACTTCCAACTATCAGAAAGGGGATAAGATCGAGTATTGTAACCAACTGAAAGATAACTTCAAACAAACCCATCCTGGATCTCGCCCCTTATCCAAAGAAGCAATCCGAGGATAACTCACACAATTGGATTAAGATGAATCAAGTTATTGTGACAATAATCCTATTACTAGTCAAATTGTTAATCATGGGGTGTGAGATAGTGAATCATTAGGTTTAAGTTGTCCTGGGTACTTGTTAGCCAGTACTTTCACCAAGTTAACCATAACCGCGGAAAACACGGCTTCTCGAGAAGATTATCCCTGCAGGGTTGCACCAATTTGGCCGTACACGTATGAATAACCCGCCAGATGGGATGCCTCCCACCAAGCGGGGCACTCAACACAACTCAACTCTTCTCCGCATCAAGCCCAAAGCACCTTGGGCGCACGGCTAATCAAGCCCCGAAGAAAAGGGACCCTCATAGCACTCTAAGACCGTGTCCCCCTATATGCCGACTACAAAAGTTCCACCCTGCGCTGGGCTCGCAAAAACATGCATGCGGCAAATAGAAAGCACGGACTAAATGAGATGATTTGTACGAGATGCGAATCGAATCAAATTGAGGGGGGCGCCCATACTCGCTTCCCACATGCGGGTAGTGCGCTCATCATGGATCAGTAGACAAGACCCTTTTCCTATTAGGGTCGACACTAGCAGGCCTCAAAACCACACAGGGCCTCCTGCCGGTGCCTTATCATCAAATTATTATTAACAGTAATAACATTAGCATGATTGATTGATTGCTTAAACATCGAGCCCCCAGAGCATAATGAAATATAGTAACTGAAAGTAACGGGTAACAGACTCGAGCAAAACAACCTAAGCATACTAGTAAGACACTGGCTCAATCAATAGGGTTGTAAGAGGGGTGGTGAGGCAATATCAGGGTTAAAGGATTCATGTGATAGGTTCGTAACAGAAACAACTACCACTAATGCTAGCAAGAATAGACAACGGAAGGTATCGGTAACCAGGGTTGAAAGGAACACAATGGTTCATGTGAGTGATAACTTGCCTGCAAACTCAACAGCCGGGTACTGAGCTAGATCCTCAGAAGGGGTGCTGTAAGGATCGTCTGTCTCAGCGTCGTCGTCTATTCGAGAAGAAACAAACAAACAAAACAGGAATGTAAACAATCATTGCCATGGCATTGTGCACAATCAAGATGATGCATGACAAGTTAATGGTTGCATCAAAATAAACTAGCTAACATGATAACACAATTTAAATGGACCCCTATGCTAAAAAGAGTTGCATATGGGAAAAGGTCCATAATTAAGTGGAACAAATGATTTACAAATAAGTATTAGGTGAAAGTTGTTAGCATGATGCATGCATGATGGTAACAACAAAATAACAACAAATAACAATAATAGATGCAAAGGAAAAGGAATAAAACAAGCTTGGAAATTATTTATTAAGTTTGGAAGGTTTGGTTACTTAAACATGTCACACAAACAATTATTGTTTTCATCAATTTAGAGTGTGCAAAACAATTAACAAAATTTATATTTGAAAAGAACATCAAATTTTAGTTGGATTACATGTTTCAAATATTGAAATTTGAATTAGGATGAATTTATTATGAATTAAACAATATTAAACAAGTTTTAATTGAATTTGAAACAAGTTTGAATATTATTTGAATTTTATTTGTTCAAATCATAAATTCAAATTCACATTTGTAAAGTTCACACTTTGATGGGTGGAAAACATATTTTGCATGTTCAAAAATATTTTATATTAAGCAAGTTATGATTTTATCAAATTTAATGGAATTAAACAAGTATTAAATTATTTAGGCAATTTAAGTTATTCAAACCAGGAAACAAATTTTATATTTGAATAGGATATTCAAAATGGTTTGAAAAACATATTTTATTTGCCTTATTTGGAAGTAGTATGAAATATTTATGAATTATTGCAAAGTACATTTGAATTATTCAAATTTGAATTTTAAATGTATTTGGAAAATTCAAAACAGTTCACAAATGGAATAATTGGAAAGATCATTTAATTTTGAACAGAAAACATATATAACTTTTATTTTTCAGAGGTATAGATTAAAAGTTATTAAAGTTGTAGTTTTAGGGATTATTTCTGCCATTTAAATTCATTTGGAATAAAACAGAAACATGTTAATTGTTTTTGCACCATGCAGCAGCTAGCCACAGCCACTGCACGGTGGGCCACGGGGCCAGCGTGTCCACTGCACGCGCGCGTGGCATCCAGAGCCACTGACTGGTGGGGCTAAGCTGTCAGCCACGGATGCAAAAAGGTGGGAATAAATCCCGCGAGCCAGGGGCTCGAACCCTGGACCTCGCCCTCGCGATGCACTGCTTGTTGCCACTGCGCTGAATTTCGTTTCTTGACAGATACAGACGCGCAGGGAGGAAAACCTATGTGAGCTACGTTAACTGAAGTTAACTGACGCGCCAAAACCTGAACGCTGACAGAGAAAAACAGAGATCGCGGGCGGGGGAAAAACCACGGGCCCGTGCTAGCTGTGCAGTGCTGCTGCGATGCTAGTGATGCGTGGATGTGCACGGGCGCTTGACGCTTGCAGAGGGAAGGAGGAGGAGACACGGTGGAGGCTCACCGTGGGGTCTTCAGAAGGTGAACGCCGTCGAGGTAGAAGCCGCGGCAGGGACGAGGACGGCGGCGTGGTTGTAGGTGATCTTCGTGCCCACGGCGGTGTCCAACTGCTCGAGGGTGACGCGGCGGAGCGATTCCAGCAGCTGGTTCACGACGAGGAGTACGGTGGCGACGACGGCGAGCAAGGATTCAGTGATGGCGTCCACGGTGGCCGGAGATGTCGCAGATGGCGGCCATGATTCAGCTAGCCTCTGGGGTGGTTAGGGTGTTTAAACGGAGGAGGGGTGAGTGGGGAGTCGATTCCAACAGCTAGGAAGGTGGGAGGCACGGCGAGGTGAGCGAGGCCATCGGAGGTTCAGAGATTCGTCTCCGGCGAGGGAGGTACACAGAGTGGGAGGATGGCGTGGAGCGAGGAACTGGCGGCGGGAGCTCGAGGGGAGAGGCTAGGGTTAGCTAGGGCGGCGCCAGGGGGCCTAGGGTTGGATTTATAGGGCCTAGGGGCGGCGGATCGCCGTCGAACTGCGACAGTGTCGCGGTGGCACACTCGGATGTGCTGCCGTACACGGGGGAGACGATGACGCAATCTATTCGAACCGGTAAGTTGCGTTAGCGGGCTGGGCTTGCGCGCGCGTAGGCTTAGGTGGGTTGGGCTAGTTAGCTGTTGCGCGCGCGGCTGGTTTTCCTTCTTTATTTTTTTCTGCTTTCTGTTTTTTTTTTGTAGCAATTAGAAAAGGAAGAAAAACATGAGGTTTTGGTTAGTAAAAATTCTAGGAAAATTTGGGTGGGTGTGTTAGGTTAATTTCAAACATCTAACAGGTTTGGAGTTCAAAATGTTTTAGTTTTGTGCTGTTTGTTGAATAAACCAAATGTGAGTGATTTTTGGATATTAAAAAGGGATTATCAAAACCAACACTTTCATAAGGTGACCCAAAAGACTTAAATGGGAACAAGGAAGAAAGAATATTTTTGGTTATTGTTTTTATGGTTTCAAATTGGTTCTGTTTGAAAAATATTTGATTTGAACTGGAATATTTTATTAATTAATATAGAAACAACAACTTAATAGGGGAAACCCTATTATTAGTTGGATTAGAATTATTGGAAATGGTTTGATATTTTATAATTTCCAAAGGAGGTGTTGTTGATGGTTTGCTTTGAAATTGAAATCCAATTTGGAAATGACTTAGTGGAATTTATAACACCATTTTATTAATTGATCCATATTGAAAATTATGACAACAAATAGATGGTTTTTATTTGTGATTTTATTCCAAATGTTGTAACAGAGCAAGTATGAAAATAACCATTTGAAATTGTTTGAGTTTGATTATGAAAACAAGATAAAACAGATGCAAAACAAATAGTAACAAATGCAAACAAATAATTAAACATGATGACATGATGCAATACTTGAAATAAAACAATAAATCAAACATTCTAAGGGGTATTTCATACTTGGGATGTTACAATGGAGATGGCTTCCGGGGGCACTTCCCCGTCCCAGCAGGGTGCCAAAATAGAGATATGTCCCCCGAAACTTATCAGCGACGGCGGTGGAGCTACGGATGTATTTTGTGGAAGAGGTCGATTTTTTTAGGGTTTTCCATCCGGTGGGGTTAAATAGGCGAAAGGGCAAAGGCGGTGGAGGTCCAGGGGCCCCCCACCACCCCCTGGCCGGGAATGTGGATGTTATTCGTGGTGGTCTAGTGAACCTTCTCTACCAGGCCTTCAAGTGCCACCTAGCTGGTCCTGATGGAGAGGGTTTCGAGATTGATGTTATGCACTTCATCAAAGATGAGATCTACTCAGCTATGATTGAGATCAAGAAAGTGCCCATGTATGCTCCTTATGCGATGAAGCTCATCCTTGATCAGTTTCCTGGCTTGGCAGCAGAGACTGAGCACTCAGTGGGTTCTCTCCAGATTCTGTCCTCTCACCTTCCTGATGCTGACACCCCCATGGGGGAACCTGAGGCGCCTCCTAGGTCTAGGAGGAAGAATGTTGATCCTCCCTCTCGCCGTTCTAGCAAGGAGGATACACAAGATGAGATGAAGAAGCTTTCTTGGTTCCACCGCAACATTTTGTGAATGACAGTTGCAGTGCATAAGGAGAACCATGTGGCCTAAAAGGAGAGGCGTGAGCTGAAGAAGATGATCTCCAAGTTGCATGACCACGTTGGGCTTGGAGCTACTCCTCCTATGGGTACCCCTCACACTACTCCTCCCACTCCTCCCACCGCTTCTGTGACTATGTCTTATGAGGAGTGGAACACTGATCAGTTCCCTTGGGGTGACTTTGAGGATGTCACCTCAGCCCCTTCCTCTTCGACCCACCGTGGCATGGCCCATATGACTGAAGAAGAGGAAAATGTTGAGGAACAACTTGAGGATGATGAGGAGCTTGAGTGCTTCAACACTGGTTCTGATGCTGAGGATGACGAGGAAGATGAATATGAAGATGATGATGAGGCAATGGACCCGGTGGATGATGAAGATGATGACTATGAGGACGATGACTGAGTCCTTGGGATGCGTAGTGCTCTTTGCCCTTTTTGGTGTCTCGATGCCAAAGGGGGAGAAGTAGCTTGTCTTCTCCGGGCTTTGCATGGGTTGCTTTGCTTTAATTTGCTTCGGAACACATGTCTTTGAACTTGATTTGCCTTTTATGGCTTGTGTTCCCATTATCTTAGTTGCTTTGGTTTTCTAGTAAACAATGGATGTTATGTGTGTGATGAGACCACGTGGTGAAGATATCTTTCGTATTATTACCCATTATTGCTTTATCTATTGTCTCTATGCATGTATGTATTATTGTTCACTAGTGGTTGATATAGAGGGCTTTGTTTGTAAAATATAGGGGGAGCTCACATTGTGAGTTGTAACACCTGGGGTGTTCCCCTTAGGTAGAAGTTGGTTGTTTTTCTGTTTTTTGCATTGCATCACATGCATCATAAGCATTGCACTCTGTTTTCAAAACAACTCAAAAATTCAAACCACTTTAAACTTTCACACATGTCCAAAGTTTCCAAATTGACAATTGCTAACTAAACAACTCCAATTGTTTTCAATAGTTTGAAGTTGATTTATTTAAATGGCTTGTTAATAAAAAAATTCCCTTTTGTTAAAACCCTAATGGCAAATTCAAATTCAAATCAAATCAATCCTACTTGGCATATTTCAAATGTGGGTTTAAAAATTAAAATCTTGCAAACAAATTAAATTCAATGATGTTTTTATAATTGTTTGAGCTTACTAAATAAAACTTGTTTATTTCCAAAAATTCCAAATCAAACTAATATTTGAAATTCAACTAACCATTTAAAATCAAACTAATATTTCAAATTTTGAAATCAATGCTAACATTGCTTTTACTCACAGTTTTGCAAATTAATAAAAATTATTCCTAAAATAAACACCCCAAAAATCTATCCTTTTCCCTCTCTCTTTTCTTTCCTACTCACAAAAAAAAACAGAGGAAGAAAAAAAATAGAGAAAGGGTGAGCTAGGTGGAGGCAGGCCAAAGCCCACCACCTCAGCCCACCTCCCTCAGCCCACCAATCTCCATCTCCTACCTCTGTCCGTACAGGGGGGAGACGTCCCTGTCACCGAGCCCTCCCCCACCTCAACTGCTCCCCCCTTCCCTTTATCTCCCCCTCGAGGCTCCCTCCAAACCCTAGATTCCCCCTCTCTTCCCTCGCCCATCTCTCTCCCGCCGCCATCTCCCTCCCCTTCCTCTGTTCTTCGTACGTGCGCGCGAGGAAGCGTTTCGGCTGCGAGCTCGCCGTCAGAAACCGAGCCACCGTCGCCTCCACAGTCAGCGCCAAGCAGTGCCGAGGCCGGGAATGGAATCCCCGTGCCCCGGCCCTCCTCTTCGCTGAAGACCCCCGGGCCGGAGAGTGGCCGTGTCGACGGCACCATCAAGGTCTTTCCGACGGGAGCTGCAGCGTCTTCCTAGTCGCATCACTTCACCGTGGGTCTTCCGCGAGACCGTCCACCCCACCGGCGACCCCAAGGTGCGTATCCACTTCTGGGATGTGTTCCCCTGCCCAACCTTGCCCCGTCGTGCGCCGTCTCGGGTTGCTGCCAGCGATCGTTTCCGTGCTTCCGTCAGGTTCAGAGAACCACTCTGTCGGAAATTTCAGTTAACAGTCGATGCGCTACCACTTCTTCTGTCAGATTCGTGATGTATCGCAAGCAGCGCTCTAGCCCAGTGGCGAGGCTTCCGTCCATCTCCTGGGAGGTCCCGGGTTCGAAACCCAAGCGAGGCGGAGCCTCACCTTTTTGCGCATTTTTCCACCGCGCTGGGTATCGGCCCACCTGTCGGTGAAGCTGGGCGCCACCGTGGAGATCAACCCACCACTTCAGCGCCACACGGGCGCGGGCCCCGCACGTCATCCAGCGTGGGTATGCCCACCCACGGTGCAAATGACCAATCCCTTGTTTTTCTTATCCAGGAAATGTTTAATAACCCTAAAAAACTTGCATAAATCATATCTTTGCCATTTCAACTCTGTTTTGCACAAACAAAATATGTATCCCAATCAAAATTTCATGAACTTTTCAAATATGTATTTTGTTTGCTGTTTTGAACATTCCAAATATTTTCAAAACTTCAAATTCAAATAACACTTATGAATTTGATTAAATCCATAACAACTTCAAATATATTTCAAATGGCCCATATAAAATATGTTTTCCAACCAAAATTTCATGCTCTTTCCAAATATAACATTTGTTTTCTGTTTTGAATAATTTAAATTGCTGAAAACAACTGTTTCTTATTTAATGCAATTTAAATTGCCAAATTCATAACTAATTCATTTTAATTCCAATTTCAACAAATAAAATATGTCTTCCAATTAAAATTAAATGCTCTACCCAAATATAAAATTTGTTTACTGTTTTGAACAATTAAAATTGATGCAACATTTAATTCCTCATTTAATTCATTTAATATTGTTAAATTGGCAACTTTCTCAATTAAATTCCAAATTGGACAATTAAAATATGTTTGCATATCAGAAACATGCCATTAACGTGTTCATGCCATTTATATCTCTGTTGCATCTTATCTTGTGCATTTTAGGTTTTGTTATGCATGTTCATCTATATGACAACATATGGAATGTGTGGGCTAATTAATTCCAACTGTTGCCCCATTCCATTTAAATTGCCTAACTCATCTACTTTATTGTTTGCCATGCTAAATAACAATTAAATTGATGGGTAGCTAAACAACTTGAACCAATTCCTATTTCTCCGGACTCCGGTTCCGATTAAATTGTTTAAGTTGTTTCCCCTGTTGCATCTTGCCATGCCATGCATATAAAATAGGATCATGCTGGATCTTTTGCCGTAGTAGTAATTGTTGCATCCGGTGTTTGTTCGAGGTTCGTTGCTTCTTCCCGGATAGGACGTTGAGATGATGTGAGCAACGACAAGTGCTGCGGATATACCTCTACTTGCTGGATCTCAGGCAAGTATACTCACTTGCTGCCACCAGGCTGCCTTTCATCACTTGTTACCGATTCTTTCCGTTGTTCTTATTCTAGCCCTATGATTCGATGCTTGTGTCTCGATCCTATCATATGTTTACCTTGCAGCCATTATATAGCCTTCCTTCCACTTCCTATTAACTGTTGTTTGTTTACCCTGTTGGCCCTCGTGTCGTAGTTGCATGCTTAGTGTTGTTTGCGCTCAAGTCTTGTTGTCCGTCCTATCACCTGTTTAGTTTGATAGTTGGGTTTCAATTCAATCAACAACATGTCAATGTTTTGGGTAATAATAACTTGCTTATAAGGCACCGGCAGGAGGCCCGGCGTGGTTTTGAAGCCTGCTAGTGTCGACCCTAATTAGGAAAAGGGTCTTGTCTACTGATCCATGATGAGCGCACTAACCGCATGTGGGAAGCGAGTATGGGCGCCCCCCTCAATTTGATTCGATTCGCATCTCATCCAAATCGCCTCAGTTAGTTCGGGTTTTCCATTTTCCGCATGCATGATCTTGCGAACCCAGGCCAGGGTGGAACTTTTGTAGTCGGCATTTAGGGAGACACGTTCTTAGAGTGCTATGAGGGTCCCCTTTTCTTCGTGGGGCTTGATTAGCCGTGCGCTCAATTGCACGGGGTTCTTTGGGCTTGATGCGAAGAAGAGTTGGGTTGTGTTGAGTACCTCGCTTGGTGGGTTTGATCCCCGTCTGGCGGGTTATTCTTACGTGTACGGCCAAATTGGTGCACCCCTGCAGGGGTAAATCTTCTCGAGAAGCCGTGTTTTCCGCGGTTATGGATGACTTGGTGAAAGTACTGGCTAACAAGTACTCATAATAACTTACACCTAACTAATGATAATTTGACTAGTAATAGTCTTATTGACACAATAACTTGAACCATCACTAATCCAACAGTGTGAGTTATCCTTGGGTTGCTTCCTTAGTAGGGGGTTACATTGGATGGGTTTGTTTGGGTGGTTTTTACTAGTTGGTTACGATACGCTATCTTATCCCCCCTCTTTTAGCCGGATGTTGTAGTGAGTCTCTGTAGTTGGTTAGTGCAGCCCGCTGCCGCTTATTTGCAATAATCCCTTCCTTTCCGTTGAACCCAAAGTATTTGTATCTTGTGATGACTGGCTACGCCGGTATCTTGTGAGTATGGTTTATCCACTTGCCAGTACTTAACCGTACTGACCCACGAATCCTTTTTCGTGGCTGCATATTCAATATTGCAGTCAACAGGTTTGAAGTCTGACGACGTTAGCTTAGGAATCCCTCCGGCTTGGCCTGGGCAGGGATTGGACGCTCTCGGTTATCTTCAGGACTCTTAGTCCAATTTGTATCTTGTCCGTAGTCGGACGCTATGTTGTTTCTTCCGCTGTTATTTGGATCTTTGTATTGTATCAGTTGTATCCTTGACTCGTTTGAGTCTTCTTGTATATATGTTTTCTGTTGTTGTTGTGGATTATTCGTGAACCGTTGTAATGTTATCACAAGTGGCAACCTGGAATCGGTTATTGTGTGGATTCTGGCGGGAATGCTGAAATCTGCATAGTGCCCGATCTCGGGGCGTCACAAATAGTATCAGAGCATGGTTTCCGATTCCCGATGTTGTCTCGATACGAATGGTTATCGAAGCAACGGGTCCGCAAAGCCTGTAGGATAACCTCGCTAACGGTCGTTGTTTCTAGAGTGTCAAAAACTATTTCTGCTAAACTATTTTGGAAAAACATCTCAATAGGATTCTTGTTTTCTCCTTATCCCTATTCTATTTCCCCTCCCATCTTATTTGTTTTGGAGTCTCCCCCCCTTGTCTAGCTTTCAAAGTGTTAGGATCCTACGTGGGTTGGACGTTTTCTGAGCCTTTAGCCTAATAGTTTCGATCATCGGAAGATTCCTGGTGGAAGAACATCGTCGTCACTCCGAGCAAGAATCTCTTGTTAGTGGTGTCGAGGAGATCAACTGGAAGCATGAAGAATCGTTAGTCGAAATTCTTTCCCCTCCCGGGTTAGCAGGTGGATTGCGAGGGCGCAATCCCTTGTTAGTCATGTCGTCTGTAACACCTGGGGTGTTCCCCTTAGGTAGAAGTTGGTTGTTTTTCTGTTTTTTGCATTGCATCACATGCATCATAAGCATTGCACTCTGTTTTCAAAACAACTCAAAAATTCAAACCACTTTAAACTTTCACACATGTCCAAAGTTTCCAAATTGACAATTGCTAACTAAACAACTCCAATTGTTTTCAATAGTTTGAAGTTGATTTATTTAAATGGCTTGTTAATAAAAAAAAATCCCTTTTATTAAAACCCTAATGGCAAATTAAAATTCAAATCAAATCAATCCTACTTGGCATATTTCAAATGTGGGTTTAAAAATTAAAATCTTGCAAACAAATTAAATTCAATGATGTTTTTATAATTGTTTGAGCTTACTAAATAAAACTTGTTTATTTCCAAAAATTCCAAATCAAACTAATATTTGAAATTCAACTAACCATTTAAAATCAAACTAATATTTCAAATTTTGAAATCAATGCTAACATTTCTTTTACCCACTGTTTTGCAAATTAATAAAAATTATTCCTAAAATAAACACCCCAAAAATCTATCCTTTTCCCTCTCTCTTTTCTTTCCTACTCACAAAAAAAACAGAGGAAGAAAAAAAAAAGAGAAAGGGTGAGCTAGGTGGAGGCAGGCCAAAGCCCACCACCTCAGCCCACCTCCCTCAGCCCACCAATCTCCATCTCCTACCTCTGTCCGTACAGGGGGGAGACGTCGCTGTCACCGAGCCCTCCCCCACCTCAACTGCTCCCCCCTTCCCTTTATCTCCCCCTCGAGGCTCCCTCCAAACCCTAGATTCCCCCTCTCTTCCCTCGCCCATCTCTCTCCCGCCGCCATCTCCCTCCCCTTCCTCTGTTCTTCGTACGTGCGCGCGAGGAAGCGTTTCGGCTGCGAGCTCGCCGTCAGAAACCGAGCCACCGTCGCCTCCACAGTCAGCGCCAAGCAGTGCCGAGGCCGGGAATGGAATCCCCGTGCCCCGGCCCTCCTCTTCGCTGAAGACCCCCGGGCCGGAGAGTGGCCGTGTCGACGGCACCATCAAGGTCTTTTCGACGGGAGCTGCAGCGTCTTCCTAGTCGCATCACTTCACCGTGGGTCTTCCGCGAGACCGTCCACCCCACCGGCGACCCCAAGGTGCGTATCCACTTCTGGGATGTGTTCCCCTGCCCAACCTTGCCCCGTCGTGCGCCGTCTCGGGTTGCTGCCAGCGATCGTTTCCGTGCTTCCGTCAGGTTCAGAGAACCACTCTGTCGGAAATTTCAGTTAACTGTCGATGCGCTACCACTTCTTCCGTCAGATCCGTGATGTATCGCAAGCAGCGCTCTAGCCCAGTGGCTAGGCTTCCGTCCATCTCCTGGGAGGTCCCGGGTTCGAAACCCAAGCGAGGCGGCGCCTCACCTTTTTGCGCATTTTTCCACCGCGCGGGGTACCGGCCCACCTGTCGGTGAAGCTGGGCGCCACCGTGGAGATCAACCCACTACTTCAGCGCCACACGGGCGCGGGCCCCGCACGTCATCCAGCGTGGGTATGCCCACCCACGGTGCAAATGACCAATCCCTTGTTTTTCTTTTCCAGGAAATGTTTAATAACCCTAAAAAACTTGCATAAATCATATCTTTGCCATTTCAACTCTGTTTTGCACAAACAAAATATGTATCCCAATCAAAATTTCATGAACTTTTCAAATATGTATTTTGTTTGCTGTTTTGAACATTCCAAATATTTTCAAAACTTCAAATTCAAATAACCCTTATGAATTTGATTAAATCCATAACAACTTCAAATATATTTCAAATGGCCCATATAAAATATGTTTTCCAACCAAAATTTCATGCTCTTTCCAAATATAACATTTGTTTTCTGTTTTGAATAATTTAAATTGCTGAAAACAACTGTTTCTTATTTAATGCAATTTAAATTGCCAAATTCATAACTAATTCATTTTAATTCCAATTTCAACAAATAAAATATGTCTTCCAATTAAAATTAAATGCTCTACCCAAATATAAAATTTGTTTACTGTTTTGAACAATTAAAATTGATGCAACATTTAATTCCTCATTTAATTCATTTAATATTGTTAAATTGGCAACTTGCTCGATTAAATTCCAAATTGGACAATTAAAATATGTTTGCATATCAGAAACATGCCATTAACGTGTTCATGCCATTCATATCTCTGTTGCATCTTATCTTGTGCATTTTAGGCTTTGTTATGCATGTTCATCTATATGACAACATATGGAATGTGTGGGCTAATTAATTCCAACTGTTGCCCCATTCCATTTAAATTGCCTAACTCATCTACTTTATTGTTTTCCATGCTAAATAACAATTAAATTGATGGGTAGCTAAACAACTTGAACCAATTCCTATTTCTCCGGACTCCGGTTCCGATTAAATTGTTTAAGTTGTTTCCCCTGTTGCATCTTGCCATGCCATGCATATAAAATAGGATCATGCTGGATCTTTTGCCGTAGTAGTAATTGTTGCATCCGGTGTTTGTTCGAGGTTCGTTGCTTCTTCCCGGATAGGACGTTGAGATGATGTGAGCAACGACAAGTGCTGCGGATATACCTCTACTTGCTGGATCTCAAGCAAGTATACTCACTTGCTGCCACCAGGCTGCCTTTCATCACTTGTTACCGATTCTTTCCGTTGTTCTTATTCTAGCCCGATGATTTGATGCTTGTGTCTCGATCCTATCATATGTTTACCTTGCAGCCATTATATAGCCTTCCTTCCACTTCCTATTAACTATTGTTTGTTTACCCTGTTGGCCCACGTGTCGTAGTTGCATGCTTAGTGTTGTTTGCGCTCAAGTCTTGTTGTCCGTCTTATCACCTGTTTAGTTTGATAGTTGGGTTTCAATTCAATCAACAACATGTTAATGTTTTGGGTAATAATAACTTGCTGATAAGGCACCGGTAGGAGGCCCGGCGTGGTTTTGAAGCCTTCTAGTGTCGACCCTAATTAGGAAAAGGGTCTTGTCTACTGATCCATGATGAGCGCACTAACCGCATGTGGGAAGCGAGTATGGGCGCCCCCCTCAATTTGATTCGATTCGCATCTCGTCCAAATCGCCTCATTTAGTTCGGGTTTTCCATTTGCCGCATGCATGATCTTGCGAACCCAGGCCAGGGTGGAACTTTTGTAGTCGGCATTTAGGGAGACACGTTCTTAGAGTGCTATGAGGGTCCCCTTTTCTTCGTGGGGCTTGATTAGCCGTGCGCTCAATTGCACGGGGTTCTTTGGGCTTGATGCGAAGAAGAGTTGGGTTGTGTTGAGTACCTCGCTTGGTGGGTTTGATCCCCGTCTGGCGGGTTATTCTTACGTGTACGGCCAAATTGGTGCACCCCTGCAGGGGTAAATCTTCTCGAGAAGCCGTGTTTTCCGCGGTTATGGATGACTTGGTGAAAGTACTGGCTAACAAGTACTCAGAATAACTTACACCTAACTAATGATAATTTGACTAGTAATAGTCTTATTGACACAATAACTTGAACCATCACTAATCCAACAGTGTGAGTTATCCTTGGGTTGCTTCCTTAGTAGGGGGTAACATTGGATGGGTTTGTTTGGGTGGTTTTTACTAGTTGGTTACGATACGCTATCTTATCCCCCCTCTTTTAGCTGGATGTTGTAGTGAGTCTCTGTAGTTGGTTAGTGCAGCCCGCTGCCGCTTATTTGCAATAATCCCTTCCTTTCCGTTGAACCCAAAGTATTTGTATCTTGTGATTACTGGCTACGCCGGTATCTTGTGAGTATGGTTTATCCACTTGCCAGTACTTAACCGTACTGACCCACGAATCCTTTTTCGTGGCTGCATATTCAATATTGCAGTCAACAGGTTTGAAGTCTGACGACGTTAGCTTAGGAATCCCTCCGGCTTGGCCTGGGTAGGGATTGTACGCTCTCGGTTATCTTCAGGACTCTTAGTCCAATTTGTATCTTGTCCGTAGTCGGGCGCTATGTTGTTTCTTCCGCTGTTATTTGGATCTTTGTATTGTATCAGTTGTATCCTTGACTCGTTTGAGTCTTCTTGTATATATCTTTTCTGTTGTTGTTGTGGATTATTCGTGAACTGTTGTAATGTTATCACAAGTGGCAACCTGGAATCGGTTATTATGTGGATTCTGGCGGGAATGCTGAAATCTGCATAGTGCCCGATCTCGGGGCGTCACATGAGTGCTCTATCTTTTTCAAACATAGCCTAGCTGTGATTTTATTGCAAATATGTGTGTTGTCATCAAACACCAAAAAGGGGGAGATTGAAAGTGCAAACGCGCTTAAATCATCTTGTTTTGGTGTTTGTTAACAACACATGTATCCTTAAGTGTGTTGATGTATTTCAGGGCGTAAACAAACATATTTGATATGGTGGTGTGGTGTTGCAAAAAGGAGCAAAACACCTGGAATTCTTTCAGCCGGAGTTTTCTCCAGGCTAGAGTCTTCGGACTCTCAGACCGGAGTCTCCGGTGTGAAGAATTTCTCCAGGGCTTTGTCTCTGGTTTTCTGGTGTCGCCTGCTGCACCCAGACCGGAGACTTACCGGAGACTGTCCGGAGTCTCCGGTGCGGGAGTTTCCACTGAAGAAATTGGCTAAGGACTAGGTGGTGTCGCATGCGGTACTCAGTCCGTAGTCTTACCAGAGACTGTCCGGAGTCTCCGGTATGACTAGGATCTGTTGGTCCCGCTCGACCCCAGACACTCAAGAGCTATATCCGCTACGACAAGACCATAGTCTCCGGTCCTCCTAGCCGGAGTCTCCGCATTGGAGTTTCCTGGAATTTATCAAGTGGTGCACTTGGTGTCGTCTGCTGCACTCGGTCTGGAGACACACCGGAGACTGTCCGGAGTCTCCGGCCTAGTGGTTCTGCGAAAAGTTCAGACCGAAGTCTCCGGCCTTTACACCAGAGTCTCCGGTGTGAGTTTGGCATAAAAGCTCCAACGGCTCCAAGACTTTATGAAGGGTATAAATACCCCCTCCCCTCCACCTACCTTGAGCTAGCTCGTCTAGAATTAAAGTCACCATTGTTGGAGCTCCCCACCTTGCTAGATCTCCCAATCCCTCCACCCAAAAGCCTTGATCTTTGGAGGATTGAAGGAGAAGGCCCCCATCTACGTATCCACCAATCGGATTTTATTTACCCTCTCATTTGCTTGAGGGATCTTTGCCTAGGGTTTCCTCTTGTGGAGAACCTAGGCTTCTTGCTACTCTTGGTGATTTGTGAGTGTTGGGAGCCCCCAATTAGGTTGTGGGTGTGTGCCCCAAACTTGTTTGTAAAGGACTCGATTGCCGCCTCAAAGGGGTTCAATAGTGGAAGGTGAACTAGGACTTTGTGGCGGAGTTCATCGGAAAATAGGGTGAGGCCTTTGTGGCGTTGAGTAGGCCTTCGTGGCGAGCTCACACCTCCTTCGGCCGGAGGTTCTCCTATTGCCTGCCCGCCTACTCCTCGTACGGCCCGTCCGCGCTCAACTTTGGCGCCCGCGCCGCCGTGACGGAGCCGGGTGCGGCCACCACGGCGCTGATCCACAACGACAGAGGCGCATACTACACCGTCGTGCTCGAGTCCATCAAGATCGGGAACGCCAGCTTCACCATACCAAACCTGTCCAATGTCATCATCGACTCCAGCACCGCGGTGACGTTCCTCGACCCGGGTCTCCTGAACCCGATGGTGGAGCTCCTCAAACGGCGGATCGGTCTCCCAACGTAGCCGTCGCCGGTAAAGCCGTTTCAGCTGTGCTACAACCTGAGATATGGTACCACTAAAAGTCAGTTCAAGAAGAATGTGCCGGACGTGACGCTGTACCTGGCCGTCTTCGCCGAAGCGGTGACGCTAAAGCTAGAGAACACGTTCGCTGAGGTGAACCAGGGGATCAGGTGTTTGGCGATGCTGCCGACGACCAAGGAGCAGCCTTTGTCCATCCTCGGGAACATCGCGCAGCTCAACATGCACGTCGGCTACGACCTCGACAAGGGCACCGTCACCTTCGCCCCGGCCAAATGCAACGGCACCTACACGCCCCCGCTTGTGCAAGGCTAAGACCTTTCAGAATGTCTCGCGGATTTTCTACTAATTTGCATTGTGCAATCATTCGTTACTGAATAAAATGGGCCGGAAAATAAGTGGAATTAATTTCATCTTGAGGTCGCTTCGGACCAACCGACCAACGGTGCGTGCCTAAGAGCCGTTCTCTTGTGAGTTAGAGAATGAAGAAACTTGCACAACCCAAAGTTCTCATTTGTCCTAATGGAACAAGATAGTCCTGAAGCATTTTTATAAAATTCTCCTTATAAAATCACCATATTTTGGTAGTCCCCGCTTCCTTCTATAAAGCGCCAGCATAATTCGAGATTTTATTCTGACCATAAATTATACTAGAAACATATGAGTTACACCATTGGCGACTTCCAGAGTTCCAATAGCGAAATATAATGTGACACCTAACCGATATTTTTCGAGCACTTCTACGGTACCACGAAATAAATATAAGCCGTCCATTTGTTTCAATCAAATTGGTGTCGTGAGTTCGTACTCAACTGGTAAGTGCATATCCACTCATCCCTCAGGCCACTTTTTGGGCGCCGGCGGGCCAAAAATCTCCACTCACGCCCCCAAGCGCTCGATTTTCGTCGGATTCTGCCAAAAACCCGTCGGTGTCACCATGCCAAACCCAGGGGGCGGGGCCTGCTGGGGGGGGGATTTCGCCCCTGGCCCACCTGCGGTGTCTTTTCCTGCCTGACCCACCTGCTGGCTGGGGCAAATTCCGCCCAACAACACCTACACACGGTGCATGGCTGATACCTTTCAGAATGTCTGATATCTCTTGTAATTTGCATTGCGCAATCATTCATTGCTGAATAAAATGGGGTAATTTTTGCACAAAGTGGAATTTCCTACTGAGGTCGCAACGGACCAACCGACCAATGGTGCGTGGCTAAGAGTCGTCTATAAAAGCCTGCTGGGAACCTACGTTCTCTTGTTTTTTTTCCATACGCTTTCCATAGGGGGAGCCGGGTTCCATTATCGTGGATAACAGAACAAGTTTACAAAATCTAAACATAGGGGGAGGGGCAAATCTCAGTCGCCTGAGATTTAGGTAACTCTCAGTCACGTCTAAATCCGTTGGATATCTACTTAGAGATTAATGCACGTTTCTGACATTTGCGAGTTAAGCGATCTAGGTAACTCCTGTTGATGGGAGTGGGGTTTATGTGGGTCTTTTCTTTTTGCGTTTCTGGCTGGGCCTTCGTAAGGTTTGCACTTTTTTTTCCTTTTCCTTTCATCCAGAGACGAAACAGCCTCGTACCCCTCGGGCCGCCTCCCCTCAGGCTGCTCCAGGGGCGATCCAAACCCTAGCGAGCCAGTCCCCCCGCCCATCGATCCCAAGGCCTCTGCCGTCGCCGGCCGGCGGCGGTGGCGGCACCCCGCCTGCTTGATGCGGGTGGGGATGGCTCTGGTCGCGGCGCTTGGAGCGAGGCGGCGGCGGCGGAACGGAGGCGAAAGGCTGATGCGTTTGTCGGCGGCGGCGCCGTCTGCTTGGCTCTTGGGCGGCGCGGCCTTCTCTGTCCTAGCCGCGGGAGGCGGTGGTGCTAGGGACCAGCGGCGGCAGGGATCCCGGCGGCGGTGGATGCGGAGCCTCCTCTCGTATCCGTTACTGCTGGGAGTTGTTTCGTAGCGTCGGGGCTGCGAGACATCAGAATAAAGGAGGTGGTCCTAGGGTTTCCCATCGCGCGGGGACGAAGATCTGTCTGATGTAGGTCCTCTTTGATCAAGCCGGGGTGTCGACCCGGAAGGTTCCGCCGGCGAACTTCCATATGCGATGCCTGGAGATTGCTGGATCGGTGGAATTCGATCGCAATGCACGGTCATCCAAGGTGAGATTGGAGGACTAGTAATGGTGTTCAGAGTCTTTGCATCGATGGGGAACTGGCTTGGAGTTACAAGATTCGTGGCAGCGGTATGTAAGAGGGGGCGACAGCATACGTGAAGTCTAAAGTCCTACCTTTCAGGGTGAAAATCCAAGGTCTGTCCTTAATTGGTTGTGCCTGACACTGGTCTTGTTGGAGACATTGCTTTGAGAGCGAGGATTATCTTCAGGGTGAAAACCCAAGGTCTGACCTTAATTGGTTGTGACTGGCACCGTCCTTCTTGAAGACGTTGTTTTCGAAGAGCTGGACATCAGTTGTTGTTTAGGTGGTGATTGTGCGGCTGCCGCAAGGACTGCAACTCTGTAGCAGGACTTTTCTTTTTAATTCTTCTTTTTATTGTCTTTCGGTTGTGTGCATCCGTAATGGCTATGGTTGTTGCGTTGTTGCAGAGACTGGGTGTAATTTCTATCCCCACGATATTAATATACATTTCCCTTTTTCAAAAAAGAAATCCAGAGACGTTCCTGTGTGTCTTTCTACGATTGTACGGTTGTTAATAACAGTGGAGAACAAAACAATTATCTTCACATAAAATTTGTCTTTCTCTTAAGTGTTAAAAAATATATAATTTGTATTATAGTGGATTTCTTTGGTAGATGGAATTATCGTATTTTTTGTTTGCACCTTTGCATGACATTTTTTACGAACTATTTTCTCTTTCGTATTTTTTTTTTCACGTTGCATCATTCTCGCAATTGAATTTTTCTAGGCACCACAGATGCAAATTAATATTTTTCAATCACACTATTGATGCAACTATTAGTTTTTTATTTTCAAAATGAAATTTATATTTGCAACTGTTTATATTTGAATATTTTCTAATTGCAGCCTGGCCGCATAAAAATATTAGTCGGTTGCACACCTGATGCAACTAGATTTCTTTTTCATTTTAAATGAAAATTTAGAGTTGCACCATGGATGCAACCGGGTATTTTCATTTTCACCGTGGCCACAACTAAATGCTTTCCCATTTCAATGTTGTTACAACCGGATTTTTTATTAGTTGCACACTGGTTACAAATGGGATTTCTTTTTAATCAAAATTTCTAAAACAAAAAACTGGTTGCGTCATGGTTGCAACTGAATATATTCCAGTTGCACCATGGTCGCAACTACTTTTTTTTATCATTTGCACGTCACTTGACCTGATTTTTGTATTTGAAACTGAAATTTCTAGTTACACCATAGTTGCAACAGAAAATTTCCGGTTACACCATGGTTGCAACTGTATACTTTCCCGTTGCACTCTGATCGCAATTGAACTTTTAATCAGCTGCACACGTATTGCAAGTGAGATTTTTTATTTTTGAAAGTTTCTAGTTTTACCATGGTTGTAACTGTATACTTTTCGGTTGCACTCTAGTTGCAATTGAACTTTTAATCACTTGCACACCTATTGCAGCTGAGATTTTTTATATTAAACTAAAATTTCAGTTGTCGGATGGTTATAACTGAGTTTTTTTTTCGGTTACACTATGCTTGCAGTGGATTTTTTTATGGGTTGCACACAGGGTGCAACCGATTTTTTGTATTTTATACTATGTTTTCGTACTTTCAATTGGATTTGTTTTTTTGCTATTTGTGACATAGAAGTGGTAGATAAAGACAACCAGTTCTTTACCCAAATTATTATTAAGTTGCTAGATCAATAGTCTGTTGGAAAGTAAATTTAGTTTATCGAAAGAATATCCGATGCACACAAAGACACCTGAAATGTAAAATTTTGTCTTCAAAGTGCATAACACACGGAACCCCAACCATGTGGCAAAACAATTCTCGAAAGCAGCACCAATATTTTCGTCTTCCTGTTGTAAGAGCCAAATTGTCAATTGAAGCCCACGTATTGGAGGAGAAGCTCAATCCATGTTGCTGGTCGCCGTGAATAACAACAGGAAGAAGGAATCACTAAGGGAGACGCCCGATACACCGACGGCTGAATACCGTCGGCCTAGCCCAAAATGTCGTCGGCGTAGCCTACGCCGACGGTAGCCGTCGCTGTGGCCCCGTCAGCGTAGACAGGATGGCGTCGGCGTAGCAAAAGTCGTCGGTATATCTGGGAGAATTTTTTCTTTTTTCATAATTTTTTTTCAAAATAAATTTCGATTTTTTTTCTCAATTTTTAAATTTATTTATTTAACTAATTCATTGCACTAGAGCCATATTTATCATTATCTTTAAGCATTTTTAATTTAAATTACCTCTACACACACTTTTCAACCGGTCACCCATTCTCAGACTACTCCGGCACCAGCACGCTTAACTTCTTAGTTACTTTCCTCTAAGCTACCTAGAAACAATAGACGCTTTCTTGACAATGGTATCCTATCAATCCTATTAACACTTGGACTATGATGTTAGATACCTTTATTTCGTGAAGTCAAATAATTATTTAAATAAAAAAATTAAATTATTAATAATAATCTTGAATTTAAATAATCTTGAATTCAAATAATCTTGAATTCAAATAATAATCAACTTTTTTGCCTTTTCCATTTAATTTATATCTACGAATCTGTAAATTGAAATTTGACAAATAATATGTATAAATCGATTAGAAAAATGAGAGAAATCCAAATATGACATCTATGCCATCTTTTCCATCATGTATAGGACTTTACTAAGTGAGATTTGAGTGTGTTGTATAGAGTCACCAGACAAATTAGGTGTCGAAATTAGAGATAAGTGGATGTCGGTGAAGTACGTCACATCTCAGAGTGCAATATTTTCCATCTAAAACTCATAACATACTTGTACACACATGGTATGGCACCCCCTAACATGTGTTGGGATCCCTACGCTCCGTAGCCCCTCTCCGATGAAACCATAGCCCCGGAGGAAAAAAACCACACTTATACGACTACGGCAGGTACCGGTGCCCAAATAGGGTTGCAAAGTGGAACTTGTTTCTTGGTTGTGTTAGGGTAGGCCCTAGAAAGTCACAAGACAAAGGTAGAACCCAAATCTTGACAAGTTTCCCCCCGGTTTGTCCGCTTCGAGACTTTTAGCCTATAAGTGCATGTAAGTGGATGCCGGTGAAGCAGGTCACACCCCGGAGTGAAATCTTTACCATCCAAAACCTATAACTCACTTATACACATGGTATGACACTCCTTAGCTGGTGGTGGGATTCCTACGCTCTGGAGCCCCTCTCCGGTGAAACCATAGTCCCGGAGGAGAAAACCCACACTTATAAGACTACAGCGGGTATCGGCGCCCAAATGGGGTAGCAAAGTGGAATTTGTTGCTTGGTTGTGTTAGGTTAGGCCCAAGAAAGTCAAAATACAAAGGTATAACCAAAATCCTAACAAGTTTCCCTCCGGTTTGTCCGCTTCGGGACTTTTAGGCTGTAAGTGCATGTAATCTCACTAGAGAGAAAATCATGCCAAACTTGGTCACCAAATAATCAGACAATTTTTTTTGAAAATACTAGACCTTGTAATATGCACAAATAACACAGACATGTATCTTGGAAGCACGAAAAATGTTGACGAAGGAAGTTTTCCTTTTCATTGCACAAAAAAAATTATTTTTCATTTTTGGAGTGTGAAAAATGGGTTTCTTTGTGAAGCACCAACCATAAATATTGTCGGATATAATGCCAAATTGGGTTATATCCGGCATCGGCCAAAGGACGGATTACCAGGGTGGCCTGCAGGTAATGGAACAAAGTCTATTGGGCGGCCCAGTATACGGACGCACAAGAAGACGAATTCTAGAAGAACCGGATCACGGCCCAATACGTGGTACGGCTTGGAGAAGAAGTCGGATGCCTTGATTTCCATGAATAGGAATACTTTCTGTAGTCTTCTTGGTTTCTTCCCTGTAAGATATAGTCTGGCTATCTATATACAGCCGGACGGGAGACGTCGAAAGATAGAAGAGAACAAAAGAGATCGAATAGCTAGAAGCCAACTCGCTAGGAAGTTCATCCTCACCGAGTTAGCTAACCCATACTCACATTGTACTTTGTATACTTCAGGCTTCAGCCCTGATTTAGTGATATTGCAGGAGTAGGAACGCCGCCTTAGTTGCGACGTACCGAACCTGGGTAAATTGTGTCCTCGTATCCGGCTCTCCCATGTTTCCACCCACGGCTCTATCAGCAGGCTTATGACACCCCTTGCCATCAACATAACTAAGAACACTCGACAATTGGCGCCCACCGGGGTGCTAGCGGCGTCGAGACTCACGTTTTGAGCGGGGATACTTGAAGGAATCGGCAGCACGATTACTGTCGGAAGCCTGGAATTCGACGGAAACGTTGGACGATTCATCAAGAACGGATCCTATATGCCGATACGAATCACCTGGTAAGTGCATGTGTGCTTCCTATCGGATATGCTAACATTTTCATAGGTTTGACGGCAGAAGCAATAGGATTCCGTGGTGGGAGTAACTTTATCCCACCCGCCCTATGCCCAGTAGAAGATGGCTTTGACGCCATATTCGGATCAGATCTTTCTTACTCATACATTGGGGCAGATCAACCTCATTAGCTGCATATCTCCAATGCGTGACTGGATTTTCCGCCTCTCGGGAGACGCCAGCAGCAAGATCGCACTTTTTTCGCATGGCGCAATCAGAGATCGCCAAAAGCACGGAAGTCAAAAATACCATGGAAAAGGCAGAAAACATTGAAGATTTCATGCTTTTGGAATCACTCAAACACTAAGAAAGGTTAAATCATACAAACCAGGAAAGGGAGACAATTTCAACTTGCAAAGATAAATTTAAATGCAAAGCCATAATTTGTCCATACAAACATAGGCATTCAGAATGCATTGCATATGAATATTACATTGTAAAAGTAATTAATGCATTCTTCCGCCTTTCAGCATCCGCGGGGCATGGATCTAGACGTCATTGACGAAGTCTTCGTTGTAGTCATCATTGTCGATGTCGCTCGGATTCTCCGAAGTTGCAGGAATCTCTTCCTCCGAGTAGAATGTGGTCGTGAAGACCATCCGGGTGATCTTGGAGGTGTATCCTTTGACGGAGTTAAAGATCTCCGTCCTTTGGGCTTCTATATACCCTTAAGGAATGCCGGTCGCCACGCGCCAGGTTTTGGCGGTGGGATAGTGCATCTTCAAAAGTCTCAGAGCCATACGCACTCCACCGCGAGTGACATATTGCATCCATGTTTCCCTCCGGGCGATGACCCCAGCAAAGGCGTCCAGAAGCTGCGCAATGTCGGCATATTCATTCTTCTTATCCGGAAGGCACTTGCTGACAAGTTTCATTCCGGCTGTCTTCATGTTGTTGACGAAGATGCCGAATGCCCGGATGCAGTTGATCCGGGTAGACGAGTCGCCTTCTGCTACAAAATGCAGAAAGGCAGAAATCCGACAAACTCAGAAGAAAAGTATGCACTTTGACAATTAATGAAAAACCCGGTAAAGGTTAAAAACTTACCAAGGATGTGCTTATCAATTTCGGCAACTTCCTCCAGGCGAAGATGAAGAGCAGCCTCCAGATCTTGAATGGTAGCGCTATCCTTCTCGCTTTTGGCTTTCAGCCGAGATTCGGGAAGCGCCGCGCTTTCCGGCTTTCATCCAAGTCCTTTTGGATCTTCACATTAATTTTGTGAAGCTACAAATTCTCGGAGTGGAGCTGATGCGCATTCCCGGCATCCGTGGCAGCCTGCTTAGCTTCAGCAAGTAAGGCCGAAAAGAAGAAAGGTTAAGTTAAGCGCGAAAGCATTCAAAATGAAAAGCTCGCAAGTCTAAAAAGCAAAAAAAAAAGGAAAGAAAAGCATGCTTACATGCATTCTCCTTAAATTGCTTATGAAGCTCAGCAATTTTGGCTTCCTTCTCTTCTGTGATTAGAAGGAGGGATTTCACCTCATTGTTCTTCATGTTGAGCCTGCGAAGAATGTCCGAGTTAATTCTTTCGGCAGTTTGCTACAAGCACAAGAATAGAAAAATTAGTTAAAACCAAAAAATAAGCAAAAATTCTAAGAAGTATTAACCCAAAATGAATTATGTTGGCTTAATACTTGGGGCCTGGAAGTATACCTAGCTCATCTTTTGAAGCCCCAAAAGCATCTCGGTCAACTCCTTGCTGTACTCAGAAAAGGAGATCCCCATGTGATGAATTCCGTCTTGGACGACCTGCCGAAGTAAGAAAGTGTCATTATTCCGGATTATTAAACCGCCTTGTGGCCAAGGACGGATCAAGGGGGCTTTGATGAACTGTTTTTTTTACCAAGCATGCATATATCCGTGTTCTCCAAAGAAGGCTTCTTGCTTTACCTTTAACTTATGGTCATAAGTCGGAATTTCCTCGTCAATCCTGACGAGAGAAGGCCCTCCTTCGTCGTACTACGCCTCCCTTTCCCGTGCATCCGGTGTAGGTGCATTGGGTTGGCTGGTCTGGCTAGGGAGGGGAAAGTCGGATTCCTCTAAGGGAGCAGAATGCTCCCCTGCAATATCCCGCCATTGGGGTGATACGTCGAAAATGTATCTCCTTTTCCAAACACTTTTCTTATTATTTCCCTCTAAACTTGTGTGTTTTGAATACAACTAACACGGACTAACACTGTTTTCAGCAGAATTTCCTTGATGTCTTGTTTTTGTGCAGAAAAATCAACTTTCGGGAAAGTGCCGAGAAAATATCTCATTGGTGTTTTCACACCGGAAGACCTCGGGAGCCAGAAGGGGGCCAGGAGAAGAGCCACAGGGTGGCCACACCCCCTGGCGCCCCCCTTGGCCACGCCAGCATAGGGTGTGGGCCACCCAGAGCCCCCCTCGGACTCCCCTTTCGACTAAAAATAGTCTTCAACCCTAAAACGCGAGGGGGTTCGATAGTTTTCTAGAAAGAAGTCCGTAGCTCCGCCGCCATCCCGAACCTCGATTCGGGGATCAGAAGTTCCTGTTCTGGCACCCTGCCGAGACGGGGAAGTGGAGGAGATCATCGCCATCGTCATCACCAACGCCTCTCCATCGACCATCCATGTTTCCCCCATCCATGTGTGAGTAATTACCCGTTGTAGGCTGAAGGGGATGGTAGGGATTGGATGAGATCGTTCATGTAATAATGTCATGATTGTTAGGGCATAGTGCCTAGTATCCTCTATTAGTGCTATTGAAATTGTTGCAACTTGTTATGCTTAATGCTTGCCACTTTGGGCCCGAGTGCCATGATCTCGTATCTGAACATGTTATTGAATCACGATGATAACTATTGTTTCTTGATCATACCTGCAAGTTGTTTACACATATTGTTGTCCGGAACCCGAGTCCCCGAAGTGACAGAAATTTGGACAACCGGAGGGGATGGTTGTGATGTGAAGATCACATGTGTTCATGGAGTGTTAATGCTTTGCTCCGGTGTTCTATTAAAAGAAACACCTTAATTATCAGTAGTTCCATTGAGGCGCCGCTAAAAACGGGCTGGTAGGACAAAAGATGTTGTGCAAGTTCTCATTGCGACCATGTATGACTATTTACAGAACACATGCCTATGGTTACTTAGTGCTTGGGTGCTTTATCTTATTTATCTGCAATGCCCATGTCTTCACTATTATATGAACTATCTTATCCATGCAACGCATGTTCATCCATCCCTATGCCTACAGTATTTAATCCCGCTGTTTACTTCAAACACTACTGCTGTTGTTTTCATTCCACTACTACTATTATTTCACTACTCCTGTTGCTATAAAACTGTTACTATAGATAAACCACTGCGAACAAAAGTACTTTCAGGTGCAGGTGAATTGACAACTCACTTGTTAAGGCTCATAAATATTCTTTGGCTCCCATTGTGTCGAATCAATAAATTTGGGTTTTACTTCCCTCGAAGACTGTTGCGATCCCCTATACTTGTGGGTCATCAAGACTATTTTCTGGCGCCGTTGCCGGGGAGCATAGCTTTATTTGCGAGCTCACCGGAGACTCGTGATGGAATGTTTCCTATATTACCATCCAATACAAGAAGAGGTACAACTCTGAACACCTCTGTTGCTCTTGATTCACCGTCTCTTACGAGTAAGCTGCTTACACCACCACATGCTACTTCTGCTGAATCTGAATATACTTCTGATACCTTTGATGATGCTTCTACTGTGCTTTATGAGAGTGTTTCGCTCGCTCCTTTCTTAGATGCTACTATTGCTAAAGCTAAAAATATTGCAAACACTAAAACTCCTGATAAAAATGATGTTACTCCTGCTGTTTCAGTTGAGCTTATACAGAATCCTAGTGATGATTTTGATGATTCCTATATTGATCTTAATGATGATCTTATTGATGAAATATATGCTATGAAGGATAAAGATGTTGTTATAAGTCTTATTGAAAGTCGTGTTGTTAAATATAAATTATCTTCTGATGCTAAGTTTGCCACTTCTCCCATTAATATTAGGGATAAGATTATGATTTCTCCCTTGATTTATATTATATATCTATTGTTGAGAAAGAACCTTTTTGTGGTACTGAAAATGAAATTTCTATGAAACATATGAATGAGCTCTCCTCTTTGAGTAGTTTATTCTCTGATGATCTTAAGAAACACAGCTACTTTGTTGCTAAAATATTCCCTTTTCTCATTAAAAGATGGACCTAAACCTTGGTTTAATAATTTGTCGCCTGGATCTATTGATAGTCCATTGGTTTGGTTAATGCTTTCTTTTAGAAATATTTTCCTGCTAGTGCTCAACATGCTACTTTACAAAATATATTTAATTTCAAGCAATTGGAAGGAGAGAAATTGCTTGTATCTTGGGCAAGGTTCTGCTCTTTAGTTAGGGCTACACCTGGTCATCAGCTAGAAAATAATAAACTTCTTGATATATTCTATAATGGACTAACTGTTGAATCTAGGACATACCTGGATAGTTGTGTTGGTTGTGTTTTCAGGCAAAGAACTCCACAAGAAGCTGAGGAATTAATGGCTAAAATAAGCCAAAATCATGATGATTGGACTATGGTTGAGCCTGAGCCGACCCCTACTCCAGTATCAACACCAACACCCAAGAAAAGGGGAATTATTGAATTAAATGATGAAGTGATGAGAGAAGATAAGAAATCTCTTAAAGAGAGAGGTATTAAATCTGAAGATGTGAAGAATCTCTAGAGCTATTGATAATTTGCATGGTATTTGTAACATCCCAGTGTTTGGGAAGTTATAAGACTCTAAATTTAATATGTGCATTTGCAAAGCATGCATCTAAAAGTACGGGAAATTTTGGCGCGAAAGTTTAAACGAATCAAAGTGACCAAAGTTTCACTTGACATGATGAAATAGGTCTAGTTCATCTGGTCAGGATTGCATTTGGAGTGATCTTTATAACAAGTATCTTAAGAAACCAAATCATTTGGTTACACAAACCATAATGGGTTGTGACCAACACAAATTCTCAACAACCTTAACCACAAGTACTTAAGTGACTTCGGATAAGTCACTAGGTACCTAGAACTCAAAGAGGGGTGAGTATCCAAATCACATAACTGATGATCATACTTCCACCAATGAGTAATACACAATTGAACCATCTCATCAACAGAGGTGTTATGTCCTCTCAAACAATAAATCCTTAAGTGATCAACCATTCCACAACATCTCTATAAATCATCTCATAACTATTAGGTGAACCATCATAGGTAGATAACAAAGAATCAATAGAACACTACTGATACAAACAAGTGTTAACTCAAAACCCACAAGTGGAAAATGGTATAATAATTGTATTAACATATTTATCAAATATGTACATATCTCATCAACTATAAAAGAAGTACTTAAGGGAAGAATCAAATCTTCTTCAACCACTGTTAAAACCTTGATCATCACATATGATCTTTCCAAACCTCTATGTCTGTATCATGAATACAAATGAATAATATAATATAACAACATGACACTCTGAGTAACCAACTAACAACTATTACATAAGTCATTAAACCCTAATAACATTCACATGCTCATTGTCTTATTCATCTTATATAAGTGAGCATATGAGATCTCAACACATCAAGGAACCACTTGATCAACTTACTATCTTAAGTCATCATCCCACAAACACTCTATATTTTCCCCACATTAATAATCAACAAATAAAGTATTTTTGGATACAAGTATTGAGTAACAACAAATTATAACCTCTGGTAGAGGAAGTAAATTAAAAACTAAGTAAAGTAATCATGAATGATATAAGAACATATCTTATGGGAAACAAAATAAAAAGTTTATGGAAGGATAATAAAAGCATGAACTAAATCTTAATATAGATCTTGTTATTCTGGCTAGCCCAATGTATCTTGCTTCCCCAATCTCCTCCAAGACATTCTGCAGGAGAAGAAACCACAAGACAGGAGGAACTACCACATGAAGATCTCCAAGAAGATTATTTAGAGTGTGTTTGAAGTGCTACTCTAATCTTCTATAAGAGTACTTGGAAACTCTTATATCTTAATATGATCTTATTAACACTCTTGAAAGAGTGTGATACTCCAATGTTAGTGCTATATAGAAGTAGTTTGATAACAAGACTATCTACCTTGTTAACAGATTACTTTTGTATACTCAAACAATTGAGTGTCATACACAGACAACCCGAGGGTTGAATAACCTAGTACATCTCAGTCTCTTGGATATGAAAAGTAATTTGGGGACAAGCCTTGCAAAATTATTAACAGATTCTTCTTATATGCTTAAGGCTAACTGATGTCACAAACTATACCTACACTCCTTTTATCATCAACCACTAGAAAGAATAACACTAAGGAAACAAGAAACCACAATATAATCATCTAAGTAAAATATTTGCTTGGAATAACTGTTTGTTCTCACCACAAGGGTGAGATAGTTGAAGATTGAATCCAAGAGATGATATTACTTGCAAATTGACACAAGGTGAAAACAGAAGGCTAGTGGAAACTAGAGAGAAGAACATCAAGCAACAGAAGACCACAGGAAGCAACACTGCATCAGTAAGGGAGCATAAGAATTTATCCAGTGAGTCATTAGGATATAATAGAGAATCATTAACCTCTATCAAGCTCATCAGAGATAAGGAACTCATAATAATATCTTTAATGGAAATAACTATCAAGTATGGGATAATAACAAGTCATTAGATCCACATGTCTTGATATGTGGAGGTAGATGAAAACAAGATAAAAACCTTGTTTTCCAAATCCTTTTCATATGTAAGATTAACAGATGATAACAAATATTCAACTAAATATAACCATACAAATAATTCATGTCCTTAAACAACATGAGATAATATCCACACTTGGAAACTGGTGGAAAACAAACAAATAAGATTCCAAAACCACACATGTTTTCCATTTGATCAAGTACTGAAAACAGTAAACATAGAATATACATACCTCAGTAAAATGTCAACCAATCTTGCTCAGAGTTTCAATTAGGAAAATAACAAAGTCCATAAAAGAAAACAAATCCATTTCTTACTCAAAAACATTTGGTATGTCATGGAATAAAATACCCTAATTGGGTGCATTTCATCACCATATATAAAAACACTACTTACTAGTGTTACCAAACTATTTTCCATAAGGGATTATACCTAAAAGTGTCCAACTATGATACACCACCTTGGTATCCACAAGATGGAGTGTGTACTTTTATTAAACATGCTTTAGCATAATTTTAAAGCCGTTAAATAAATTCAAAGAGGAGAAAACAAAAAAATCAATTAATCTAGCACCCTAAATAAAAAATACAAATATTATTCAAATTCACCAAAACAAAACATGGTGAGATGTAAAATTTGATGAGGAATTCAAATATATTTTTTATTAATTTTTATGTTTACAAATAAGCCCTGAAAACAGTGTTTTCTTCTCAGTTTTAAAGACAGAAGGACCTAGTGGTTAATAATAGAAACTTCAGGGGGGTATTGTAAGGTGGAATTTTCTTTTCTTTCTTCTCCAACGCCGGCCAGAAGGCAGAGCAGAAGTTCGTCGCGTCACCGTGGTCAATGCCACGTCCTGCTCGCCGCCTCTGCGCCTGGATAAAGCCTAGAAGGCGTATGCATCTCGCACTCCTCCTCGCAATCCCTCTCTCTGTCTCTCTCTCTCTCTGTAACCCCAGGAGAAGAAACCCAAACCCTAACATAGGACAGTCGCCGCTCGCCGCCGTCAATTCTGGTCACGCCAGGACCAATCGAAGCCACGAGGAGCCGCGCCGTGTTCTCATCTTCCTCCTCAAGCAAGACCAGGGGCGGGGATGGTCGGAATCGACGGAATCGGGCAGGTTTCTTTATCACGGCCGTCGCCGAAAATCACTCCTCGCCGGCGACCACGACCTCCTCTTGCTTCCCCAACACTACAACCAGCCTCACGGTGAGCTGGGGAACCTCTGGGTACACTCCATTTGGAATTTCAATCACGGAATCGTCACACCGTCGTGCACCACACGCCGGCGGGTCACCGGCAACCATTTGGTCAGTCCGCCGCCTCCAATAGGTTCCCAGGGACAGTATCTAGCTAGTAGAACAAATCCCTCGCGTTAATTTTGAGCAACTCGACGGATTCAATCTCACAGGAGAGGATTTCTCTCGGGATGACATCACCCTGACGTCAGCATGACGTCAGGAAGATTGTTTCCTTTTCTTTTTAACTTAATTATAATTAAAATGACAGGTGGATCCCACCTGTCAATTAAAAAAAAGGAAATGAATAATTCCTATTAATGTAATAACTTTTAATTTATCTAGCATAACAATACAAATAAAATATGAAATTGTTCAGAAAAATATAATCTAAATGTTTACCAATTTTTCAAAAATGTTTGATGGGGTTTAAATTTGAACATTTTTTAATTTAAATTAAATTATTTAATAATTGAGAAAAATAATAAATAATTCATAAAATCAGAAAAATACAAGTTATATACCAAAATGATCCAAATGAAAAATGAAACTCATTTATGATGTTTTGAAAGTCATTTGACCATGTTTTTATGTGTGCAATGTATTTCCTAATCAATTAATTCATTTAAAATTAATAAAATAATAATTTATTCAAATATTTTCAGAAAGCATTGAATGATATATCAAATTAAAGAGAAAAGCATTTCCAATTCAAATTTGTCAAACATAAAAGATTTTATTCAACTTATAAACTTGTTTCCAAAAGTATTATAAAATTCTATAATATTCCATTATAATGAGAAATAACTGCCATAGCATTATTTTTCTTATTGATAAAACTCTCATGTTTTCACACCTACTAAGCCTATCATCATAATACACTAGCAAGTTATGTGCTGATAGAATCTTTGTAATCATTCATCATTTTCAAATAAACTCATTGTCACTAGCTCTACACTTTTAGAACATAAAGTCAAGCATGTTTGTTACCTTTTTAAATAATTGTTTTCCATGTGCTATTGTCTTATTACCTCACCAAGTAATCAACACTTATACTTAAACATAATAAAAAAATTTGCTAAGTAAAAGTGAAACACATATAAGTCTAAAACAAGTAATAACCACATCACCGCAAGTAATGAAACCATTCACCTAAAACCTGTGTGATTAAGTTATCGTATCGATCATAGCTTACACTTGTAAACTGGGGTATTTTCCAGGGTAATTCACGATGCATATCATTACAATGCATGTATCATCTTGCCATTCTTTTCTGTAGTCCTTACCAGGACTACTTTGCTATCTTTCAGATGTCGGGGTTTCCTACGAGACCGTTGAACCCGAAGACATGAATTATGACGGTTATTTCAATCTCAGGCAAGTTCATCACTTGCTCATATCCTTTGCAGTACTTCATAACAAACTAATTGCAAAAACCCTATCGTATTATCACCTACTCTCAAAAGAATGCATGATCCTATTTTTATAATAATATGACTAATTGAATGACTACCCGAGTGGTAGTGTTCTGTTTGGTGGGCTGATGGAACCATGGTAAGATGAATAGGTCTAAGGAAGGTTCCATCTGCATGGGAACGTATTACCTAGGATTAATCACAACTGCCGTCAGGATTCTTGTGCCGTAAATTCACGTTGACCATGGATCTTCGATGGGGGGAGTAAGTCAGTCGTGATACTTTTCTCGTTCGCATGTCAACGGACAGCCACAGACGTACGTTGTAGGTTCTGCGGGACTGCATGCACATGGGTGGGAGCCCTTACGTCCCACGGACTCTGGGGTCTATGAGTGTCTGTCAGGGGCGCGTAGATCTCCATCGTGAGGGGTGGAATCAGGCGTTCAACCTGCTGGTGGAAATGGGTGGGCATGCGTTGTGCGGAGAAGCACGGTTTGGCTTGGACCAACAACCGGGCCCCACACCTGAGTGGGAGTGGACAGGAATGTACACCTGGTTGTGCAACATGGTCTTGGTCATCCATGGGTAAAGTAACACACCTCTGCAGAGTGTAAAAGGATGTGACATGTTACCCCTTGTTCCGGGAAGGAGCTGCGAACGCCGCAGGAAAGGCAACTCCATGAAAGTTCTAGTCCTGTGAAGATCTGGCGGGCATAGTCTTCAGAATTAAAAGCAACCTCTTGAAGAAAGATTTGCAAAAACCTTGCATTATCTTATGACTCTTTTGAGTCTAAAGCTGTAGTTAGTGCATCAAACTACCCACTATATATCATGAGCTTGCTGAGTAACGCTCGTTACTCATTCGTTCCCGTTTGACCCCCTGCTTAGAGTTGAAGCCTACGGAAGTCGTCATCGTGAAGCCATCGCTACCTCATGAAGCTAGGTGGAGTCTTATTCTACTTAGCCAGTAAAGCTTCGTCATCAACAACGCTGGTGGAGGAGAAGATATCAAGGTGTAGGTGAAGACCATACTTGAACTTAGATGTTAAAGCCGTAGTTTAGGGCTGACATCAGCCATAGTAGATTTAGTTCTGAGCTAGAGTTCTTCTCCAGCTTGGATCTTCGAATTGCTTCTTCTGATGTTCATTTGTATGAGATCTTCTTGATTCATCAAAGAGATTCTCAAGATTTTGTAATGAAGTTTGTATCCTATAGTTTTGCCTGGTCCCGCTGTGTTTCTGTTGTACTACTCTGAGGGATGTAATATTCACGGATAAGTCCTTCGGTGAGTATTATGTCATCGACTTGCGCACTACACATGTAGTGGTGTGTTGGGTCACCACAGATGGTATCAGAGCGAAGCGACCTTAGGTCTAAAACCTTTTAGGAGATCTGTAGGTTGGTAAAGATTATAGGAAGCCATCTTATCTAAACCATATTTCCTACAACTATGATGATCATCCAATTGAGAATTATATGATCATGCTTGTATAGAAAGCTATTACTCAACTTGAGTAAATATACTTATCTATTTCTTTATACCTGGTAGGAATAGTTAGAAGTTTAGTAAGTATTAGTTTTATTGAGAAAAAGAATTATGACATAGTCAGAGATGATTAAGTCACAGTGATGACTACCCCATTATATGAATGGATAGGGTGGAGTAGAACATGGTATTGAGTTAGTATAGGAGTCGTCAAGAAGGTATGCTTGGGAATCATTAGTACTCATTAGACCATGGTAACTATGGGGTATATACCATATCCTTAGTTGTCAACTCTAGAGGTGAAACACTATAGTATAGTATAGAATTAGGAGAAGGCATAAGAAGTGAGGGAAGTTACATTATTACTTCTACGATATGATCAACACCATGAAGGATCAACAAATGCCATGAGAATTTTAGCATAATCAAGATGAAGGACTTTAGTTGACATGGTACTTAGTCCTATAGGGAACCAAGTTAGACAACAACTACTATAGGATCAATTTGTCTTGGTTTATTCCATTGTAGTAAGGCATGCAATTGGAGTAATTACCGCGGCAAAGAGTGGTTGTGTAGAATAGGATTACAAGGTACTATATACCTACTTGTAGTGTATAGCATTTAAGAGCCTTGGGTACTTGAGATGTTTTCCTCTAAGTACTCTTATTTCACAGGCTTTTGATGCATGAGTGATAACTGCATTTGGGATTTATTGTATCTTATTTGGATCTTTGATTGACTAGATCTGTACATGGAGATTGAACTTGATGTGCAAATGCATGTGCAAACACTAAGTTCTATCTTGATGTTACTGGTCTAGAGGGTATAGGATTAGTATGAGAGCGGTCTAAAATGGAAGCAACCACCAAAGCTCTGGAAGACCAGGAAGTCAAGAGGGCAGAAGTTAATAAAGCTACTGATGGGAATAGACCACATTCCACATCTTGTTTGGAGTTGGTGAGATACTTCATCAACACATGGTGAGCCACCACAAGTAATTCTCAGGAAAACCACATGATTAGCTATATTCGAGAAGGAAACTTGTAGAAGTTTGATAAAGAAACTTATAGAGTCACCCTTTAGAAGCCAAAACCCAAAGATATAGAAGGACCATAGGAAGTAACCAGTGGAATAGGTTATAGTCACCTAAAGGAAAGAGTTAAAACTCGAGGAAACTCGAAGATATTTTTACTAAATAGATGAGACTAAATCAATGTACATTATGTTGTACAAGTATCGCTGAGCAGTATTCCTCTTGAGACCATTAGCTTGAACCAAATGGAGTCCTAAATATAGATAATAGCCAGTGTACTAGAAGAATCTTATTGGTTATTCACCACTTGGTGGACGTACCAAATGTTCTTCAGAAAGTTCTTAGAGGTAGGAAACCATACCTATTCATCGGAGAATGAAACTGGGTATCCACTATATGGTGGAAATACCACGTGTTCTTCGTAAGACCATTAGGAAGGCCTAGTCACAAAACAGAGTTGTCATAGCAACAAGCTTAGTATTAGATTATTTTCCAAGACACTAGAAGGTGAAAAATCAAGACAAGAGTCTACACAAGCCAAGGTCAACACAAGAACAACAGTTGTGAAGATTCAACGGTCTACATAAGTTCTCTCTACCTATCTTTACGTGAGAGAGGTTGAACTCCGGGACGAAGTTCTTGTTAAGGGGGAGATACTATAACATCCCAGTGTTTGGGAAGTTATAAGGCTCTAAATTTAATATGTGCATTTGCAAAGCATGCATCTAAAAGTACGGGAAATTTTGGCGCAAAAGTTTAAACGAATCAAAGTGACCAAAGTTTCACTTGACATGATGAAATAGGTCTAGTTCATCTGGTCAGGATTGCATTTGGAGTGATCTTTATAACAAGTATCTTAAGAAACCAAATCATTTGGTTACACAAACCATAATGGGTTGTGACCAACACAAATTCTCAACAACCTTAACCACAAGTCCTTAAGTGACTTTGGATAAGTCACTAGGTACCTAGAACTCAAAGAGGGGTGAGTATCCAAATCACATAACTGATGATCATACTTCCACCAATGAGTAATACACAATTGAACCATCTCATCAACAGAGGTGTTATGTCCTCTCAAACAATAAATCCTTAAGTGATCAACCATTCCACAACATCTCTATAAATCATCTCATAACTATCAGGTGAACCATCACAGGTACATAACAAAGAATCAATAGAACACTACTGATACAAACAAGTGTTAACTCAAAACCCACAAGTGGAAAATGATATAATAATTGTATTAACATATTTATCGAATATGTACATATCTCATCAACTATAAAAGAAGTACTTAAGGGAAGAATCAAATCTTCTTCAACCACTATTAAAACCTTGATCATCACATATGATCTTTCCAAACCTCTATGTCTGTATCATGAATACAAATGAATAATATAACATAACAACATGACACTCTGAGTAACCAACTAACAACTATTACATAAGTCATTAAACCCTAATAACATTCACATGCTCATTGTCTTATTCATCTTATATAAGTGAGCATATGAGATCTCAACACATCAAGGAACCACTTGATAAACTTACTATCTTAAGTCATCATCCCACAAACACTCTATATTTTCCCCACATTAATAATCAACAAATAAAGTATTTTTGGATACAAGTATTGAGTAACAACAAATTATAACCTCTGGTAGAGGAAGTAAATTGAAAACTAAGTAAACTAATCATGAATGATATAAGAACATATCTTATGGGAAACAAAATAAAAAGTTTATGGAAGGATAATAAAAGCATGAACTAAATCTTAATCTAGATCTTGTTATTCTGGCTAGACCAATGTATCTTGTTTCCCCAATCTCCTCCAAGATATTCTGCAGGAGAAGAAACCACAATACAGGAGGAACTACCACATGAAGATCTCCAAGAAGATTATTTAGAGTGTGTTTGAAGTGCTACTCTAATCTTCTATAAGAGTACTTGGAAACTCTTATATCTTAATATGATCTTATTAACACTCTTGAAAGAGTGTGATACTCCAATGTTAGTGCTATATAGAAGTAGTTTGATAACAAGACTAGCTACCTTGTTAACATATCACTTTTGTATACTCAAACAATTGAGTGTCATACACAGACAAACAGAGGGTTGAATAACCTAGTACATCTCAGTCTCTTGGATATGAAAAGTAATTTGGGGACAAGCCTTGCAAACTTGTCAACAGATTCTTCTTATATGCTTGAGGCTAACTGATGTCACAAACTATACCTACACTCCTTTTATCATCAACCACTAGAAAGAATAACACTAAGGAAACAAGAAACCACAATATAATCATCTAAGTAAAATATTTGCTTGGAATAACTGTTTGTTCTCACCACAAGGGTGAGATAGTTGAAGATTGAATCCAAGAGATGATATTACTTGCAAATTGACACAAGGTGAAAACAGAAGGCTAGTGGAAACTAGAGAGAAGAACATCAAGCAACAGAAGACCACAGGAAGCAACACTGCATCAGTAAGGGAGCATAAGAATTTATCCAGTGAGTCATTAGGATATAATAGAGAATCATTAACCTATATCAAGCTCATCAGAGATAAGGAACTCATAATAATATCTTTAATGGAAATAACTATCAAGTATGGGATAATAACAAGTCATTAGATCCACATGTCTTGATATGTGGAGGTAGATGAAAACAAGCTTAAAACCTTGTTTTCCAAATCCTTTTCATATGTAAGATTAACATATGATAACAAATATTCAACTAAATATAACCATACAAATGATTTCATGTCCTTAAACAACATGAGATAATATCCACACTTGGAAACTGGTGGAAAACAAACAAATAAAATTCCAAAACCACACATGTTTTCCATTTGATCAAGTACTGAAAACAGTAAACATAGAATATACATACCTCAGTAAAATGTCAACCAATCTTGCTCAGAGTTTCAATTAGGAAAATAACAAAGTCCATAAAAGAAAACAAATCCATTTCTTACTCAAAAACATTTGGTATGTCATGGAATAAAATACCCTAATTGGGTGCATTTCATCACCATATATAAAAACACTACTCACTAGTGTTACCAAACTATTTTCCATAAGGGATTATACCTAAAAGTGTCCAACTATGATACACCACCTTGGTATCCACAAGATGGAGTGTCTACTTTTATTAAACATGCTTTAGCATAATTTTAAAGCCATTAAATAAATTCAAAGAGGAGAAAACAACAAAATCACTTAATCTAGCACCCCAAATAAAAAATACAAATATTATTCAAATTCACCAAAACAAAACATGGTGAGATGTAAAATTTGATGAGGAATTCAAATATATTTTTTATTAATTTTTATGTTTACAAATAAGCCCTGAAAGCAGTGTTTTCTTCTCAGTTTTAAAGACAGAAGGACCTAGTGGTAAATAATAGAAACTTCAGGGGGTTATTGTAAGGTGGCATTTTCTTTTCTTTCTTCTCCAACGCCGGCCAGAAGGCAGAGCAGAAGTTCGTTGCGTCACCGTGGTCAATGCCACGTCCTGCTCGCCACCTCTCCGCCTGGATAAAGCCTAGAAGGCGTCTGCATCTCGCACTCCTCCTCGCAACCCCTCTCTCTCTGTCTCTCTCTCTCTGTAACCCCAGGAGAAGAAACCCAAACCCTAACATAGGACATTCGCCGCTCGCCGCCGTCAATTCCGGTCACGCCAGGACCAATCGAAGCCACGAGGAGCCGCGCCGTGTTCTCATCTTCCTCCTCAAGCAAGACCAGGGGCGGGGATGGTCGGAATCGACGGAATCGGGCAGGTTTCTTTATCACGGCCGTCGCCGGAAATCACTCCTCGCCGGCGACCACGACCTCCTCTTGCTTCCCCAACACTACAACGAGCCTCACGGTGAGCTGAGTCACACCGTCGTGCACCGCCGCCGGTCGCCGCGTAACCGCACGCCGCCGGTCACCAGCAACCATTTGGTCAGTCCGCCGCCTCCAATAGGTTCCCAGGGACAGTATCTAGCTAGTAGAACAAATCCCTCGCGTTAACTCGACGGATTCAATCTCACAGGAGAGGATTTCTCTCGGGATGACATCACCCTGACGTCAGCATGACGTCAGGAAGATTGTTTCCTTTTCTTTTTAACTTAATTATAATTAAAATGACAGGTGGATCCCACCTGTCAATTAAAAAAAAGGAAATGAATAATTCCTATTAATGTAATAACTTTTAATTTATCTAGCATAACAATACAAATAAAATATGAAATTGTTCAGAAAAATATAATCTAAATGTTTACCAATTTTTCAAAAATGTTTGATGGGGTTTAAATTTGAACATTTTTTAATTTAAATTAAATTATTTAATAATTGAGAAAAATAATAAATAATTCATAAAATCAGAAAAATACAAGTTATATACCAAAATGATCCAAATGAAAAATGCAACTCATTTATGATGTTTTGAAAGTCATTTGACCATGTTTTATGTGTGCAATGTATTGCCTAATCAATTAATTCATTTAAAATTAATAAAATAATAAATTATTCAAATATTTTCAGAAAGCATTGAATGATATATCAAATTAAAGAGAAAAGCATTTCCAATTCAAAATTTTAAACATAAAACATTTTATTCAACTTATAAACTTGTTTCCAAAAGTATTATAAAATTCTATAATATTCCATTATAATGAGAAATAACTGCCATAGCATTATTTTTCTTATTGATAAAACTCTCATGTTTTCACACCTACTAAGCCTATCATCATAATACACTAGCAAGTTATGTGATGATAGAATCGTTGTAATCATTCATCATTTTCAAATAAACTCATTGTCACTAGCTCTACACTTTTAGAACATAAAGTCAAGCATGTTTGTTACCTTTTTAAATAATTGTTTTCCATGTGCTATTGTCTTATTACCTCACCAAGTAATCAACACTTATACTTAAACATAATAACATTTTTTGCTGAGTAAAAGTGAAACACATATAAGTCTAAAACAAGTAATAACCACATCACCGCAAGTAATGAAACCATTCACCTAAAACCTGTGTGATTAAGTTATCGTATCGATCATAGCTTACACTTATAAGCTGGGGTATTTTCCAGGGTAATTCACGATGCATATCATTACAATGCATGTATCATCTTGCCATTGTTTTCTGTAGTCCTTACCAGGACTACTTTGCTATATTTCAGATGTCGGGGTTTCCTACGAGACCCTTGAACCCGAAGACATGAATTATGATGGTTATTCCAATCCCAGGAAAGTTTATCAGTTGCTCATATCCTTTGCAGTACTTCATAAGAAACTAATTGCAAAAACCCTATCGTATTATCACCTACTCTCAAAAGAATGCATGATCCTATTTTTATAATAATATGACTAATTGAATGACTACCCGAGTGGTAGTGTTCTGTTTGGTGGGCGGATGGAACCATGGTAAGATGAATAGGTCTAAGGAAGGTTCCATCTGCATGGGAACGTATTACCTAGGATTAATCACAACTGCCGTCAGGATTCTTGCGCCGTAAATTCGTGTTGACCATGGATCTTCTACGGGGGGAGTAAGTCAGCCGTCATACTTTTCTCGTTCGCATGTCAACGGACTGCCAGAGACGTACGCTGTAGGTTCTGCGGGACTGCATGCACATGGGTGGGAGCCCTTACGTCCCACGGACTCTGGGGTCTATGAGTGTTTGCCAGGGGCGCGTAGATCTCCATCGTGAGGGGTGGAATCAGGCGTTCAACCTGCTGGTGGAAATGGGTGGGCATGCGTTGTGCGGAGAAGCACGGTTTGGCTTGGACCAACAACCGGGCCCCACACCTGAGTGGGAGTGGACAGGAATGTACACCTGGTTGTGCAACATGGTCTTGGTCGTCCATGGGTAAAGTAACGCACCTCTGCAGAGTGTAAAAGGATGTGACATGTTACCCCTTGTTCCGGGAAGGAGCTGCGAACACCGCAGGAAAGGCAACTCCATGAAAGTTCTAGTCCTGTGAAGATCTGGCGGGCATAGTCTTCAGAATTAAAAGCAACCTCTTGAAGAAAGATTTACAAAAACCTTGCATTAGCTTATGACTCTTTTGATTCTAAAGCTGTAGTTAGTGCATCAAACTACCCACTATATATCATGAGCTTGCTGAGTAACGCTCGTTACTCATTCGTTCCCGTTTGACCCCCTGCTTAGAGTTGAATCCTATGGAAGTCGTCATCGTGAATCCATCGCTACCTCATGAAGCTAGGTGGAGTCTTATTCTACTTAGCGAGTAAAGCTTCATCATCAACAACGTTGGTGGAGGAGAAGCTATCAAGGTGTAGGTGAAGACCATACTTGAACTTAGATGTTAAAGCCGTAGTTTAGGGCTGACATCAGCCATAGTAGATTTAGTTCTGAGCTAGCGTTCTTCTCCAGCTTGGATCTTCGAATTGCTTCTTCTGATGTTCATTTGTATGAGATCTTCTTGATTCATCAAAGAGATTCTCAAGATTTTGTAATGAAGTTTGTATCCTATAGTTTTGCCTGGTCCAGCTGTGTTTCTGTTGTACTACTCTGAGGGATGTAATATTCACGGATAAGTCCTTCGGTGAGTATTATGTCATCGACTTGCGCACTACACATGCAGTGGTGTGTTGGGTCACCACAGTATTATAGAAAGAACCTCTAATGATGTTAAAATGCATGTTAAACATTTTCAAATGGTTCAAACCCAAATTGATTAACTTGATAAAGTGCAAAAAGATTTTCTAGTTAATGCTTCTAAAGAAAAACATGCTTATGAAATAAGAACTAGAAGTGGTATTGCTACAAGATCCTTTATATCCTAAGGGACATCCTAAAAGAATTGAACAAGATTATCAGCACATTAATAATGATGTTATTCATACTAAGAAGAAAAAGAAGAAGAAACATAAAAATGTTGTAGAATCCTCTGAACTTGCTAAAGATCCTAATAGTATATCTATCTCTGATGCGGAAACTGAAAGTGGTAATGAAAAGAATGATGCTTCTGATAAAGAAGAACCTGTAGCTGAACCTGAAAAGCAAACTAAAACTGCAAAGTATACTAAGGAAGATTTCATTGCTAATAAACATGGTAATGAGAGAGAAACTTGGGTACAAAACCAATGCCTTTTCCTAATCAGAAACACAAATCTAAGGAAGAAGAACATTATAACAACTTTTGTGAATATATGAAACCTTTGCTCTTGCAAATTCCTTTAACTGATGCTATTACATTTTCTCCTTATGCAAAATATATGAAAGATATTGTCTCTAACAAAAGGAAGATTCCTAATGCGGAAATCTCCACTATGCTTGCTAATTACTCTTTTAATAGCAAGGTTCCTGAGAAGTTCGGAGATCCTCGTATACCAACTATTCCCTGTTCTATTAAAAATAATTATGTTAGAACTGCTTTGTGTGATTTAGGTGTTGGAGTTATTGTCATGCCTTTTACTCTCTATAAAAGACTCCTCCTAGAAAATTGATACCAACTGATATATCTTTGCAAATGGCTGATAAGTCTACTGCTGTTCCTGTGGGTATATGTGAGGATGTTCCTGTTCAAGTTGCTAATAATTGTCTGATATTAATTGACTTTGTTGTCTTGCAAATGTCTGAACATGATAATATGTCTATTATTCTTGGAAGACCTTTTCTTAATACTGCAGGGTCTGTTATTGATTGCAATCAAGGAAAAGTTACTTTTAATGTTAATGATAAAGAGCACACTGTTTATTTTCCCAAGAAGATTGATAGAAAATATGGTCTAAATTCCATTGAAAATATTGAGACCATCAAGAATGGAGAATTTTATTGTACTATTCCAAAGCCACCCAAAGAATATGAAATTATTTAAATTGGGACTATGTCTATCAAGGTTGAGGTAACATGAGTATTTAGTGAGAAACAAAGTTTTGTTTCATACAAAATTATTTTGGTAGCAAGACTTGATCACCCTTGTTAACAAAATGATTTTAAATGAGGAGGACAATGTTTTCACCTTCCCCATTATGTTTTCACCATGTTTACTTCTTTTATTACATTGCTACTTGAGTACAATCATGTTTTCCACCATCCTTATGGATGTTTTCACCCTGATTACTGAGGTTATGCATGTTTTCACCATCCATACTTTTGTTTTCACCACTACCACCTTTGTTTTCTTTTGATATTCTTTCATTAGTGTCATAGAACCTCTGTAGTGCTGGTTTTGTTTTTTTCCACCTTTTCACTTTCATTTTCCCGGTTTTTATTAATTATTAAAATTCTAAAAATACCTCAAAAATAAAGTTTCTCGAAAAATTCCTGAAAATTTATAATAAATTTTTAGGTCAAAAATGAGGCAGAAAGACACATGGGAGACCCCGGGGGGGCCCACCAGTCAGGCACACCATAGGGTGGCGCGGCCAGCCCTTGGTGCCGCCAGCACATGGTGTGGGGCCCCTGGCCCACCACTTACTCTCTCCACTGCCCAAGTCTACTCTCTCACCTCCCAAGCTGAAAACATTTCCTGGAACCCGTGTTCTTGCTATGCATCCTCTGCATTTTCGATTTCGTTCTTCAGCCCATCATTTGTGTTGATATTTGGTGTGTTTGATCTCCGGTATGTGACTCCTCCGATGATCCAAGTAGAATTTTGTTTAGTGAAGTATTTCTTGAGTATTTTGGTACCGTAGGTGACAGCTTATGTGAGTTTGAATGCTTGATTTGAGTAGAATTAATGTAGTTTTGATGTATGTTTAGCTCTCATATAAGTCCCTAGGGTAGTTTCCACCTTATAGTTGTTTGAAATTAATTTTTGTGATGCTTGTTGAAAAATTTCAGAGATGGATACTTATAATTTTGGAGAGATATTTAGGAGTGATGCTCCTAGAAGGACAAGGCCCTCACACTCGTCTACGTCAGCGAGGCCATCGTATAATAAATACGTTATTGCGTCAACTATTGATGATGCGGGAGGTGATGAAATTGTTAACACATCTAGCTTTCCTTACATTGCATTTCTAAGAAATGCAGGTTTATAGGATGACTTTCGTATGCTTGTTGAGAGAGTTGACCTAACCAACTTTGCGGAGGATGAAAGCCTACAGTATGCCACTCTCACGAAAACCTTTTTTAAGAGCTTTAAATTTCAGAAATCACATTATAGTCCAACTGTTGCTTTCAAGTTATATAGTAGGTCTTTTTCTTTGTCCTTGGTAGAATTTTGTGCCATTATAGGTATCAGCGCCACCGGGACATTGAGCAGAATTCAAGACAAACCAGCATACCTCCAGGGGATCTCCCGAGAAATCACCAACGACGACGGTCGCTCATCCCAGCGTGGGAAGATAAGGAACATTGAACTTCCTGCTCTTAGATACTTTGCTTACTATATTGCTACTAGTATCCTTGGTAGGGAGAACACTAGCAACATTTCTAGTTACCACCTTGCTTTTGTTGATGCTGCACTGAACCATAGCACGAAGTATAACCTTGGTGCACTTGTTGCATGCCGCCTTGCTGCTTCTGGACCTATTTTTGGGGGAATTATTGCTACGCGTGCAGCAGCTGCTTTAGATGTTTCCATTGACCCTAATGATGAAATAATTGCTCCTTATTGTCTTGATCTCGCTTCCATGAAGTCCCATCAGTTTGTTACTCTAACTCTACTAATGAACGTTTAGTATATAGAGTTTTATATATGGATGGAGAGGAGCGGAAAGTTACCTTGCCGCAGCCTGTTTTGTTTAAGATTGACAGGTCACCATGGTCGCTCTCAAAGGAGCAGGGAGACGAGCATCTGAGCACCAAGGAGTTTTATCGACGGCAGGAGAGGCGAGACGCGCCTCCCGAGGACCACACCACGTAGTACACTAGCGCATCCTCGAGCACATATCAGGAGGAGGCTTCCTCCTCGGCGTATTACGGGGGCGGCACCTCTTGGCCCCCTTGGTGATTGATCTCCAGTTAGGCCAAAATCCTAAGCTTGGGGGGAGGTATACTGACATCACACTAATTTATATATCAAGATTCTGTCGGTTCTTTGTATATCCATGTTTTCTTTTCTTTCGTTTGTTTTAGTTTCTCTTTTTTTCTTTCGCTTGTTTTAGTTTCTTTTATTTCTCTTTGTTTTGTTCTTGTTTGCCAAAACACAAAAAGACCAAAAATATTTCTGTTTTTTCTCTTTGTTTGCTTCTTTAGTTTCTCTATTTGGTTTTCTTTCTTTAAGTTGCAGTTTAATATTAAAAAATCCAAAAATATTTTGTTTTGTTTGCTTGTTCTCTTTCTGTTCGTGCTTTAATTGAAAAACCCAAAAATATTTTTTGTTCTTCTTTGGTTTTGTAAAGTTGCTGCAAAGTTCAACAGTCGTCCGTGACTCCATTGTAGCCTGGTTTTCATTATATATTATTCGAGCCACAAGTGAAGAGCAATAATGATGATCTACAACAATTCAAGTTGTAGTGAGAGGCTGGTATGAACTCCATTTGCTTTCATTTTTGTACATATATCCATCTATGCGAGCATGCTTAGTTTGTTCGTATAAGATATATGTGACTTAATGGCTGCTTAATAGTTTGTGCCCTCTCATGTTTTATTCCAATTTATTAATGGTAAATGACCTGTCATATAAATTTGTTTGCATTGTTCTATTCGTAGAAGGGTATGATATTGTGGTAGCCTCCTCTGATTGTTTCATTGGAATCGACTTGGCACATGCTCACGCATGCTAAGACTGAAAAACAAAAATTCAATAATCCTTGATGATCTATTTTTCCTCAGAGTTCTAGTATCAATTTTATGCCTCAGTTAATTTTACTTTGTCGCAAACATGATTATGATAGTTGTTGCTCTCTTGATTGTCGCTCCCTGTCTATTGCTAGCCTTCACATGTACTGAGTATGAGCTCTACTCGTGCATCCAACTCCCAAAAACCAAAGTTTGCCAAATGTGTCCACCATACCTACCTATATGTGGTATTTAACCGCCACTCCAAGTAAATTGCTCATGTGCTACCTTTAAAAACCTGTTAAAAACTATTCCTGTTTTGTGCCCCTCTTTTAGCTCATGAGGACGTAAATAGAGAATTTTTATCTCACTTGTTGATTGGATTTCACACCCTGGACTAGTGGCTTCATCCGCTTATCCAAATGATAGAAGAGCTGGCAGCGGGGTGCCCAGCTCCAAATTAATACACACAAATTATCTTCACTCTTTTTGCCCCTGATTTATCAGTCAAAGCATAATTGTGTAAACAAAAGAGAAAGAGGGATGACCTTCTACCTAGATGCGTCCTTCACATGGGAGCCGCTCTTGTGAATCCAGTTGGCTTGTGACGTACTGTATTGTCTGTTTACCATTCGTTGACATAAGCATACACCTCTCTCAAAATGTTTTCAATACCTCTGTTTAATAAAATAAAAAGCTCTAACACATGAGTGATGCATGCTTCCCTCTGCGAAGGGCCTTTCTTCTACTTTTATGTTGAGTCTCCTCCATATTATTTGAGCACTTTCTTGAGAGCACAATGGTCATTCTTAGTGTGATATGTTTGTCCCAAAGTACGGTTGATTGTGGTATAACTTTGATACTTGTATCTTTGATATCTTTACTTATAGTCTTCCCTAGAACTTTAGAGGTGCCCTGGCATTTATGTTTTTCCCCACACTTAAGGGCAAGCGAGATACCACTTTATTAGATCCTATTATGAATATTACAATATTGCAAATAGTTATGCTTCATATTGTTTATTATTAATATGTTGTTATCTCCTCATGGTTTGCATAGCTATTAAGTGACAGTATCTTGGATGTATCTTATCATGAGCATAATTAAGTATTTTATCATATAGTGCGTATATTTACATCATATGAAACAAATGTGTTCGTAAAAGTCTTTTATCGCACTCATTTGTCACTGAATTGCTTGAGGACAAGCAATAAGCTAAGCTTGGGGGAGTTGATACGTCGAAAACTTATCTCCTTTTCCGAACACTTTTCTTATTGTTTCCCTCTAAACTTGTGTGTTTTGAATACAACTAACACGGACTAACGCTGTTTTCAGCAGAATTACCTTGGTGTCTTGTTTTTGTGCAGAAAAACCAATTTTCGGGAAATTTCCCAGAAAAGACCCCATTGGTGTTTTCACACCGGACGACCCCGGGAGCCAGAAGGGGGCCAGGAGAAGAGCCACAAGGTGGCCACACCCCCTGGCGCCCCCCTTGGTCGCGCCATTATAGGGTGTGGGCCACTCAGAGCCCCCTCGGACTCCCCTTTCGACTACAAATAGCCTTCAACCCTAAAACGCGAGGGGGTTCGATAGTTTTCCAGAAAGAAGTCCGTAGCTCCGCCGCCATCCCGAACTTCAATTCGGGGATCAGAAGTTCCTGTTCTGGCACCCTGCCGGGACGGGGAAGTGGAGGAGATCATCGCCATCGTCATCACCAACGCCTCTCCATCGACCATCCATGTTTCCCGCATCCATGTGTGAGTAATTCCCCGCTGTAGGCTGAAGGGGATGGTAGGGATTGGATGAGATCGTTCATGTAATAATGTCGTGATTGTTAGGGCATAGTGCCTAGTATCCTCTATTAGTGCTATTGACATTGTTGCAACTTGTTATGCTTAATGCTTGCCACTTTGGGCCCGAGTGCCATGATCTCAGATCTGAACATGTTATTGAATCACGATGATAATTATTGTTTCTGGATCATACCTGCAAGTTGTTTACACATATTGTTGTCTGGAACCCGAGGCCCCGAAGTGAAAGAAATTGGGACAACTGGAGGGGATGACTGTGATGTGAGGATCACATGTGTTCACGGAGTGTTAATGCTTTGCTCCGGTGTTCTATTAAAAGGAACACCTTAATTACCAGTAGTTCCCTTGAGGCCCCACTGAAAACGGTCTGGTAGGACAAAAGATGTTGTGCAAGTTCTCATTGCGAGCACGTATCGCTATTTACGGAACACATGCCTATGGTTACTTAGTGCTTGGATGCTTTATCTTATTTGCAATACCCATGTCTTGATTATTATATGAACTATCTTATTCATGCAACACCCGTTCATCCATCCCTATGCCTTCAGTATTTAATCCTGCTGTTTACTTCAAACACTACTGCTGCTGTTTTCATTCCACTGCTGCTATTATTTCACTACTACTGCTACTATAAAACTGTTACTACTGATAAACCACTGCGAACAAAAGTACTTTCTCGTGCAGGTGAATTGACAACTCACTTGTTAAGGCTCACAAATATTCTTTGGCTCCCCTTGTGTCGAATCAATAAATTTGGGTTTTACTTCCCTCGAAGACTGTTGCGATCCCCTATACTTGTGGGTCATCATGGGGTATCCGGGGCGATGGCAAGGAAATGCTTTGGGCCCCTGTGAGAAGCGACCTTCTGATTCTTTCGGCCTTTCCCCTTTATTCGAGCGAGAGAGAGAGACTAAAAAGGAAGAAAGAAGGAATGAATAAGCCAGATATGAAAAAGTTGTGTGCAAGAAAAGAGGAAAGTACGAAAAACTAGGTTACCTGGAAGTCGCGATGGGAACCCCGTCAAGATCAATAACTTCGGCGGAAGTGGCAATTTTCTTGTGTTTCCTTCCGCCGGCCGCAGCAAAGTGGGCTTTCAGCGCCTCCTCCTCTATTGCAAAAACAAGTTGATCCTTTGTAAGAGTATCAAAATGCAAGAACACGAATAAGACATAAGTATACATTCGTGAGTGCAATATTATAGAATCCTTTCCAAATTTAAAAAAGAATGCTTTACCTTGGGAGGAAGATTTTCCGCGTTGTACATAGGCATGCTCTCCTCGTACTGGTCGTGGGTGGCCACCAAGTGGTTCACCCTCTTCCGGAAAACTTTCTCCGACATTGAAGTCAAAGTCACTTGCGGTCTTCTGGGCCAGTGTACTCGTAGAGTAGACGGCTGGCGCGGGAAGTAAAGGGGATGGATCCGCCTTCCGAGCCAGCAAAGGACAGTTTCCATTCCTATGAGTGGCGGAGAAAAGATGAGCAACTTGGAAATCCTCCTTTTGATTTGCAGGAGATCTGGGGGTAGAACCTAGACTGCATCCATAGCCCAGTTATCCCTGGGAGTAGCTGCGGAATTGTCGAAAGCAGAAATGCCGGTATCCTTTCCAGGATACAGGACATCCGGATGTTAGAAGAAGGAACACGTCAAAAATTTGACGGATTCCGAGGATTTGACTTTTGGAAACCATACCTCCCTGCCACGGCGTAGTTTTAAAGATATGGTCCGACAGACAGGAAGGAGGCCATCGAAAGTATTCCGCTTCACATAGAAGCAATACTGGAAAAAGTCTAGCCTAGGTTTTATTCCTAGGTAGCCTTCGAATAAAGCCTGAAAGACGGCTATATATAGAATAGAGTTCGGGGGAAGATTGTGGGGTTGAACCCCGTATTTTTGGAGAACCTGAATGAAAAAGGCGGATGGTGGGAATCCCATACCTCGCAGAACATGAGAAGCAAGGATTACCCTTTCCCCGTTTTTTGTCCTGGGTTCTACGTCGTTGCTCTCCAGATGCCATTTGTCTTTAAGGATGAACCCCTCCTTCTCCAAGATTTTTAGAAGAGTCAGTGCGGTGTTGCAATGGCTCCAATTGCCGGCGTCACCCCCTTTGTCTTCCTTGCCTCCGCCGGCAGCGTCGCCTTCCGCATCTTCACCGGTGTGAAGAGAAGTTTCTACGTCTCCCGATTTGGGGACGGGAGGAGGCAGAGTAGCTGAGGGCGGCGGAGGTGTAGCTCTGATGGCGGAACTAGAGTTTCCGCCCACCGACGCACTCGTGGAGATCTCTGGCGCCACTATGGGGATGCTCGAAGGAGTCACCAAAGTAGAAGAAGGCGAAGCCTCCGGCATTGAAGCAGTGACGGAAGAGTGTGGGAGAGGAGCCACGGAGTCCGCGGTGGGCGCCGTGAGCAGTGGGTCGATGATGACATCGGGCACGCGAGCGTTGTCTCTGGCGTACATTTGGTGGAGGTGCGGCAACTTGGAGCAGAAATCGCCGATGGTGAGAACCCCGGTGAGGGTTTTTTCTCTCTCTCGGAAGCGGGAGTGCGCAGAAGCACGGGAGTGCGGTCTCGAATGAATCGTGCGAAGGGAAGGAGAAGGGAATGGAGGTAACGAGGAGCTATTTATGGCCATTTTTCCGTTGAGATTAGCCCAACGGCTAATTTAGCCGTTGGATGACCGACGCATGTCTCGCAGTAAAATCCGGCATGAGATGGGCCGGCATAATGATGTTATCTCCTTGTTCCTCGCGCCATATATGGTATAGATATGTTTTCAGTCTTTGACTGAAACCAAACGTTCGTGACGTAAGCATGATTTTCTCGCTTACGTCATAGGTTCCTTCTAAGCGAAGATTCGTGGAAGAAAAGCCAAATACTGGAATGTCGGGTTTGGCATAAAATTAAGTCAAGAAGAAGATTCAAGACTGAATGTCAACTTTTCAGAAAGTATGAAATCTAGCGAAGGACGGCGAAACGGAAGTCTTAACTCTCCTTTGGGGATACTGTCAGATATATACCAAATATGAGTATATCCGGCATCGTCCAAAGACCGGAGTACCAGGGTGGCCCGCAGGTAATGAAACAAAGTCAATTGGGCGGCCCAGTAAACTCACGAACAGAAAGCCGGATTCTAGAAGAACCCGGATCATGACCCAATACGTGGTCCGTCTTGGAGAATAAGTCAGATGCCTTACTTTCCAAGAATAGGAATACTTTCCGTAGTCTTCTTGGTTTCTTCCCTGTAAGCCCTATTTCGGCTATCTATATAAATCTAGAAGGGAGTCGTCCAAAGATAAAAGAGAACAAGATAGATCGAATAGCTAGAAGCCAACTCGCCGGGAAGTTCATCCTCGCCGAGTTAGCTAAACCATACTCACATTGTACTTTCTATACTTTAGGGTTCAACTCTGATTTAGTGAGATTGCATGAGTAGGAACGTCGCCTTAGTTGCGATGTACGAAATCTGGGTAAATTGTGTCCTCGTATCCAGCTTTCTCACGTTTTCACCCACGGCTCTATCAGTAGCCTTATGGCACCCCTTGTCATGAACGTAACTAAGAACACTCGACAAATATGTTGCAAAACTTGAGAACTAAATTTTTTGAAAATACTAGACCATGTTATATGCACAAATAACCAAATTGCTTCCTCTGATGAGGTTTTCATCCACCTCTTTTGTAAAACACAAGTTTTTGCCGATTCAGTTGGAAATGGGTCAAATTTGAACTACATGTGTCACGTAGTTTGCTCATATTTTTGGCAAAAAATCATTTTTAGGTACACAACTACCTATTTTATCACAGATAGACCAAGAGTTTCTCAATATTCAACTCCTAGCTACGAACAGTCATACCCGCCGTCTTGACTTTTTTTGAAATCGACATAGAAAATTCAAAAATTATGTAATATCTTCGCGTGGTGTCATTTTATATGTCCTAGTATCCACACAAAATAATAAATTTGGAATGCGATAGTTATATTGAAAAGTTATTCACAGAAATGAGCTATCTTATACGATGATTCTTGGCTTTCGGGGAAAATGACGGGTGTTATGGCCACATCCATAGTATATAGTTTGTTAAAATATGCCAATATTCTATAGAAATATGCATCTTGGAAGCACGTACAATGTTGATGAAGAAAGTTTTCCTTTTCATTGCACAAAAAAACCATTTTCCATTTTCGGAGTATGAAAAATGGGTTTTTTTGTAAAGCACCAACCACAAATAAGTTGCAAAAATTGAGAGCTACAATTTTTGAAAAATACTAGATCATGTTATATGCACAAATAACCAATTTGTTGCCTCTGAAAAGGTTTCCATTCACCTCGTTTGGAAAACAGAAGTTTCTGCTGATTTAGTTGGAAACGGGTCAAATTTGAACTACAAGTCCATCGTAGATACACCAAGAGTTTTTCAATATTCAACCCCAAGCTATGAAGATTCGTGCCTGCCGTCTTGGCTTCTTTTTGAAACCGGCGGAAAAAAAATCAAACAAATTCAAAATTTTCAAAATGATGTAATATCTTCGCGTGGCGTCATTATTTATGTCCTAGTATCCATAAAAAATAAAAAATTGGGAATACGACAGTTGTGTTCACAAAAATGAGTTATCTTCTACAATGATTCTTGGCTTTTGGGCCAAATGACGGGTGTTATGGCCACATACATGGCATAGTTTATTAAAATTTGCTCATATTATACACAAACATGCATCTTGGAATCACAAACAATGTGATGAACAATTTTTTTCTTTTCATTGTAAAAAAACTATTTTGTATTTTCCAAGTCCAAAAAATGAGTTTTTGTGAAGGATCGACCACAAAATGTTGCAAAAGTTGAGAGCTACAATTTTTGAAAATACTAGACCATGTTATATGCACAAATAACAAATTTGTTTTCTCTGAAAAGGTTTCCATCCACCTTGTTTAAAAAACACAAGTTTCTGCTAATTGAGGTGGAAATGGGTAAATTTTGAACTACAGGTCCATCGTAGTTTGCTCATGATTTCTTGAAAAAAAAAATTTATGTACACAACTATCTATTTCATCACATATACACGGTTTCTCAATGTACAACAACTATCTACGAAGATTCGTGCCCGCCGTCTTGGCTTCTTTTTGAAAGCGGCGGAAAAAATCAAACAAAATCAAAAGAATTCAAAATGATGTAAGACCTTCGCGTGATATCATTATATATGTTTTAGTATCCACCAAAAATAATAAATTTGGAACACGACAGTTATATTGAACATGTGTTCACAGAAATGAGTTATCTTCTACGAAGATTCTTGGCTTTCAGGCCAAATGACGGGTGTTATGGCCACATCCATGACATAGTTTGTTAAAATGTTCCCATATTCTACACAAGCATGTATCTTAGCACGAATGATGTTGACGAACAAAATTTTCCTTTTCATTGTAAAAAAATCCATTTTGCATTTTCTGAGTCCAAAAAATGGATTTTTTTGGTGAAAGGCCGACCACAAATATGTTGCAAAAATTGAGAGATACAATTTTTAAAAATACTAGACCATATTATATGCACAAATAACCATTTTTTTTTTTGCCTCTGAAAAGGTTTCCATCCACCTCGTTTAAAAAACACAAGTTTCTGCCGATTCAGATGAAAACGGGTCAAATTTGTACTAGATGTGCCTTATATTTTCTCATGATTTTTGGCAAAAATCATTTTTTAGGAACACAACTACCTATTTCTCCAGAGCTACACCAAGTATTTCTCAATATTCAACCCCTAGCTACGAACGGTCATGGCCGCTGTCTTGACTTCTTTTTTAAATCGGTATAGAAAAAAATCAAAATGATGTAAGACCTTCGTGTGGTGTCATCATATATGTTAGGTATCCCCTAGGAACACCGAAAACAAACTTATACCAAAAATATTCATAAGATTCCCTCTAGTTCGACCAAGTGGGAGTTTCCACCTATAAGTCTGAAAACTCGATCACTAGAGAGAAACCGATGACGGTTAAGCCACTAGCATCCCAAATTTACTCTTGGACATCTAAAGTCACTTATACCTACTTGTTATGGCACCATCTAACTTTTGGTTGGATTCTGACGCTTCAGATCCCCTCTTCGGCTGTAACCCTTCATCTTTATTGTTGGTTCAGTCTTTGCTTATGATTTTTTTAAATATAGCTTAAACAATATGCATGATGATGTAGCCTTGTTTCTCCTTTTTTAAACGAGCTAAAGAACGTCTAAATCCGAATTCGTATGCAAAATCCATGTTCAAATAGGTGATTAAGTCCGAAAAAACAAAGCTAGACTAGGGCGACGAAATTGCTTTAAAAAACAGATACGCCGACGGCAATAGCAATTTTTTTCCGCATTTTTGGTTAGACTCTTTGGGGTCTATCCCTACGGCCACAAGGAAAGGCAACCTAATATTACAGGACATATGCACGCATCCACCATTGATCGAGATTTATTTAAATCTCAGTCGACTTAGACCTAGTCAATCCCATATTTTTGTGAAATTTTATTTCCTTCATGGATTACATGGGGTTATCTTCATGGATATTTTATTAATTCAGAACATATTTCTTCATAGCAAGATAAGGGTAATGTACAATAGGATGATGTCATCTTTCCCTTAGAGTTGCCACGTGAGACTTTTTTCTTCCCAAGGGATGATCTCTTAGATTATAAATAAAAGAAGACAATTTTCTCCATTATACTACATATCTTTTCTTAGACATATAATTTCCTACCAAAAAAGCAATTAATTTCCATTAATTGTTAGGAACGGCAATAAGAGATAATGCATTATATAACTTATACATTTTGTCTTCTCTAGAAGGCATATCTTCTCACATGCCCTTAAATTCGGAACATATTTTCTTGGGTGGAATAAATATTCTTATGGGATATTTTATTCCCTTCCTAAATTAGTGTCATAAATTCAATTGTCCTTCTTTATTTCTGTATATATAATTGATTCCTTTCAAACTTATTCCTGCACTTATTATATGCTATACTAGTACTAGTACTAGTCGCCCTATTAATACTAGCCCTGCTCGTTACCATTACCATCATCATCCAATCATCGATCGTACGCTGCAGAGGCACCATTACCAAATGACCCGCACGAGCTACAAGCCTAGAACACAATGACGACGATTTATCGTACTCTCCTGCTTGTGGGTACCGTCCTGGCGGCGCAACTGTGCCCCTGCACGGCGAAGCACGGCGGCGTTGACGTTGGCGTTGGCGACGGGTTCAGTGTCGAGGTCATCCACCGGGACTCTGTGAAATCGCCGTACCACGACCCAGCGCTCAGCACGCATGCCCGCGTGCTCGCTGCTATCCAGCGGTCCTCGGCACGCGCCGCGGCGCTCGCGCACTCCTACATCGGCAACGGCGCTGTGTCCGAGGTCGTGTCGAGGACGTCTGAGTTTCTCATGGTCGTCAAAGTCGGCACACCGCCCACCCGTATGCTCGCCATCTTCGACACCGGCAGCAACCTTGTGTGGCTCAAATGCAAACCTCGGACAGCAGCCGCGCCGCCGAGCGTCGTGTTCGACCCGTCCTCCTCGTCGACGTTCGGCCGGGTGGGCTGCAACTCAGCCGCGTGCCACGCGCTCCACGGCGCCTCCTGCGACGCCAGATCCAACTGCCAGTACCTCCAATCTTACAGCGACGGCTCCAAGACGAGCGGCCTCCTCTCCACCGAGACCTTCACATTCGACAGCGTTCCCGGCGGCTGCCCAGGCCCGCGGTGCCGGTACCCCCCGAACGTGCTGGTGCCGAACATCACCTTCGGCTGCTCCACATCCTCTGCCGGCACGTTCGTCGCCGACGGCATCGTCGGCCTCGGCGCCGGGAACGGTTCCCTCCTCGGCCAGCTCGCCGCTGACACCACCTTCGGCTGGAGGTTCTCCTACTGCCTGGTACCCTACTCCTCGAAGAACGCCTCCTCCGCGCTCAACTTCGGCGTCGGCGCCTACGTGTCGGAGCCGGACGAGGCCACCACGCCGCTGATTCGCTCGCACGGAGACGCCCACTACACCGTCGAGCTCGAGTCCTTCCGGATCGGGAACGCCTCCTTCGAGCGCCTTTCCCGCATGATCATCGACCCGGGCACGGCGTTGACGTTCATCGACAAGGGGCTCCTGGACGCGATGGTCGAGGAGCTCACCCGGCGGATCGGTCTCCCGAAGGCGCGGTCACCGGAGAAGCTGCTGCAGCTGTGCTACGACGTGACCAAGGCGACTCGTAGAACTCAGTTCGAGAAGAATGTGCCGGACGTGACGATGTACCTGGCCATCTTCGGCGTGGCGGTGACGCTGAAGGCGGAGAACACGTTCGTAGAGGAGCGGGAGGGGACCATTTGCTTGGCGATGGCGCCGGTGACGGAGCAGCATCCGGTGTCCATCCTCGGGAACATCGCGCAGCAGAACATGCACGTCGGTTATGACCTCGACTGGGGCACAGTCACTTTCGCCCCTGCCGACTGCGCCAGCTCCTACAACCCCCCACCTGGGCATGGCTGAGCACCTTCCGAAGCACATAATGTCTGAAATTCCTTGTAATTTAGCTTGCGAAATCCATCTTTATACTGATTAAAATGGGGAAAATGTTGCACAACCCGGAATTTCTTGTGAAAAAAATGTCAAACCCTCTTGAGATCGCACCGGTGAGGAGCATACATAGTGCAAGGTGCTCTGAAAAATAAACTGGTTTTTATCAATCATCGATGCTTATTTACACTAGCAAATTGTTAACCTACTACCAAAATAACCATCGGTACTTATAAAAATGTGTTTCTTTAGGGCCTTACCTAGAGCATTTTCAGCAGTCGCGCTAAATTCAAGCGTCGTAAAACTGGTTTGCGGCGACATATTAGTGCTAAACATAGTTTGTAGCGCGCGTTAGTCGGCAGCTATTTCAGATGCGTGCGTTAGTCGCAGCTCGATCCTCCTGATTCTGCCTCTACATATACTTGACAAACATTTGATCGTCAAGTTTGACGCTAAAAAAGTTACTGTAGTAGATGATCCAATCAAATCCACGCTAGCTCAAAAAAGGCAGCGCGTATCACTCATATCTCAGCTGGCAATCAGCGAGTATCAAATATTGACTTGCCCCATTCGTCTCCCAGGGTTACCATTTATTGCACTAAGCCCCTGAAGATGTACACTACACAGGAATAATAATCAGATTTCGGGACACAATGGTGGGGATGCTAAGAGCATGTCTAACAGGCCCCTTATAACGCGAGCGCCCCGTAAAATTCCGGCGGCATACGGGGTGCGGGCCAAAACGGCCGTCTAGCAGCCCCCGTATGCGGCCTGGCCCGTACTAAAATTTTACGGGGCCTGCGAAACCGCCCCCTCCGCCCCGTACTTATAGTGGGTGAGGGTTGGGGTGGGGGTCCAACCCCCCACCCGCAACCCTAGCTCCGCCGCGCGCCGCCGCAGCTCCGGTGAGAAATTACGCGCGCGCCGCCGCCCCATTCCAAGCGCCTCCACCGCGATGAGCTCCCCCGACGGTTCCGGCTCCTCGACCGCCCGCTCCAAGCGCCGCCGCGAGCCGGAGACGCTCGAGGAGGCGTGGCGGTTCCACTGCAAGCGCGGCGGCGACGGCGCAAGCGGCAGCGGAGGAGGAGGCGCGGCGACAGCGCAGGAGGAGGAGGTACCGGCGACAGAGGAGGAGGAGGAGGCCGCCTTCGCGGCGGCGGTCGAGCTTTCGAAGAAGGAAGCAGCGGCCGCGGCGCGGGCGGAAGCGGAGGAGGAGGCGAACGCCGTCGCCGACGTCGAGCAGTTCAAGGCGATGGAGGCTTCCGGCCCCGTCGTCTTCCTAGACTAGATTAGGTTAGGACGAGCTCGAGCTCGATTTCATGTACTCCCTCCGTCCACTTTTATAAGTCCCACTTCTCACTATAGAAATGCTAAGAAGTGGGCCTTATAAAAGTGGACGGAGGGAGTAGCAATGGTGATCATCTGAATAAAATCGAGTTCATCTTTTCTCCCGCGAAGTTCAAATTCAAACATACGGGGCGGAGATAGGGGGTCTGCTAGATGAACTTGCAAATTTGAGCACAAATTTTCCTAGATTTCGTGTGCAGGGCCCTCTACACGCGATTTAGGGGGCGAAATTTTAAGGGTCCTGTTAGACATGCTCTAACTGCCTTCTTCCTGACGGCGCAGCTGTGCGGCTGCACGGCCAACGTCATCGGTGGCAGCGATGGGTTTAGCGTGGAGTTCATCCACCGTGACTCCGTCAGGTCGCCGTTCCACGACCCGTCGCTCACCCCGCACGCCCGCTTGCTCGCTGCCACGCGGCGTTCCACGACACGCGCCAGCTCCTACCACTCCGTCTACGCGTCGGTGTAGTAGCCATATGTTTAGATGAACACCCCACGTCCTCACGATTAGTTGGTAATAATGTCTAGGTAGCGCCCGACTGCGCGAGCTGGCGTTAGATGCATGCATGAAACAGGAGTTTTCAATTCTACCAGCATGGATGGCACGTACGCCGGAAAAGACAAACAAATTGAATTTGAACCTCAAGTCAGTCGCGATCTGAACGAGAAGAGGAGGCTGCTCGTGTGTGTCGCACCAAAGAGGCCTGCACACCGGAAAAGACAAACAAATGGAATCCCTCTTTTTCCCTCCCTCGATCCATCCTTTTTTTTTCCCTTTACTTTCTCTTGCGCGTAGATTTTAGTTGAGAGCGTTTCTTTATTTTTTACTTCTCGCCAAGTAGTCTTAGTTCCGTTCCCTCTTATTTCTTTTTCTTTCTTTCTGTATGTTAATTTGTATATACTACACTACCAGAGATCGAAGAACAAATTAAAAGGAGAAAGTAAATCTTGGCGAGTACCTTTACTTTTATGCATCAAAAAGTACAAGCAAAACAAAAGTACGTGCCGTCGGAGAAGGACCAAACAGGCTAGCTACTTGGATATGGGTGGACGTACGTACACAACTAGCTAGCTACACCAATTGCTTGCAGCTCCAATCTATATTAATTTAGTCACCTCTGGAAACAAGCAATCATCACACAGGCTCCCTCCATCGGTGTCTTGATCAATTCAGTTTAGCTCGAGCCAGACAGCCATTCATCAAAACATTACGCAGCACATGCATGGGTCAAAGAAATGGACGAAATGCCCCAAACTAAATATTACACTTGCCTACAATTTGAATTCAAATGTTTGAGTTTTCAAATTTTATATCTACTCTTTGTGTATGATCATATTTATAACCGTGAATTCAAATAAGATGTTATACAAAGTTCATGTCAAAATTACCGTACCCTTACCGACGATCTATCCCTAAATCATTGACAAAAGAGAATCTTCGATCACTTCACACCCTTCTAACAAAAAGTTTAAATTTACCCCAAATTTCATATGCATGCATGCTAAATGAACATATCAAATGGGGACGACGGCGCGGGCGCGTGCTTCCTCCGACGGCAACAGGGGGCTGACATAGCGGCGGCCGACGGAGCAGATGTTGATGGCGACGGAGCTACGATGGACGCAAGAGCTTGGGGATGCCACGACGTCGAGCACGTGACGTGGTGAAGACGATGGCATGGTCGACAACGTCAGGAGCTTCCTGGAACGGAGATGGTGACCGACCGGAGATGCATGGCCACCGGCAAGCTTCGGGGGTGCTTGCTCCGGATGCTATGCTGCGGGAAAAATAACACGAAGGCCTTAGAGGATGTGCAGGGTCGAGGATAAGAGGGAGATGCCAAGAAGGGGCGGCGAGGACCTGCGGTGTCGCCGAAGTCGAAGGAAAATAGTGACGGACAAGTCCTCCTTCAGTGAGAAAATTAGCAACCGGAGGTCGTGATTCTAAGCGGCGAGAAACAGAGGGGAGGCGTCCGTCTTTAAGGTGCGGGGATTGGGGCCATTACAAGGGGCTTTAATCGCACGATTTCATGGAGCATTTAATCGGAAGATAGGGTCGTGCCTGTTACTACCAGAGGTTGATGCTGATGACATCAGCGATGCCGTCATCAATTTTTTTTTCTTTATAATTTCTATTTTATAATTCCATTTGGCCTCAAATAAAATTCGAAAAACTTGTAAAAATATTGTCTTTCTATTAGAAACATTGTTTAAACATTTCAACATATTTCAGTTTTTGAGATTTGAAAATATGAATAAACATTAATACTGCTTAATACCATTTTTAAAAAATAGAAAATTCAAATAAATGAAAAGTGGCTAGAAAATACAATATCTGCAATTATAGTTTTCTCAAGGTATTTTAACTCATTTTTCACAAACAAAACAATTTTATGAAAATCATTTTATGGTTAAAACTTGGTATATCATTTAAAAATAATTTTTATTCTCATAAATAATTTTGAGGCATAGAAAATTTATCAAAGGTAACAATTCTCTAGCTTTAACTATCATAAAAAAATTCAAGATAATATTTTGATTGAAATCCTTTTATGGAATAAGGTTTGCTAAAGGGAAAATAATTACTTTGAATAGGGATCATCGTCAATCGACATCATGCCAATATAGCAAGAAAACACCAAGCTAGGCTTAGAGTAGCTGCACGGGATGATACACACGCCGAACACGATGGGATGGGACCAGCGGCATGCATGCTGCTGGATCATCTTCAGACTCCCCATCTTCCGCGCGCCCGTCATCGGTGAAGGATCGAGAGGTTAACTAGAGGGAGGGTGAATAGGTTAACTACAAATTTTAACTTCTTTTTCAAGTTAACAAGGCAAAGCTCAAATATAGATTATCTAGAGTATGCAACTAGATGGACAATCCTATATGTTGAGCAATTACGACTAGCACAAGGTGAACAATATGACTAAGCTAGTAGCAACAAGTAAAGATAAGTTGAGGGATAACTGAACACAATGACGCGGAGATTTATCCCGAAGTTCACTTCCCAATGGAAGCTAATCTCCGTTGGAGCGATGCGGTGCCACCAAAGTGGAACACCGAGTAGGCCTCAAATGCCACACCGTATCTCCTTCGAGATCTTCCACCGATGTGGATAGACTCGAATCACTATGTTGCCGTTGAGGTTGACAACTAGAACCTTTACAAGGATGAGGCACACTCCACAAGATTGGAGGGTCCTCACCAAATCCCAAGAGCCGCCAAGACTCCGAGAAGCAAGATCCACGGGCACAAAAGCACCGGGGATATCAACAAGGCTCCGAGCTCCGATGAACTAAGAGCAACAAGATTCCTAGCTCCAATGAACTAAGAATGACAATATCCCTATGGGATGAGTGAGTGGATTTCTAATCGGCTCGGTGGAGTTGTAGATCGGGGGTGTCTCCTTCAAATCCCAAAGTATCACGAGCTTTGGTTGGGGATTTGTGGAGATCTTGTTCTTGAGCTTGAGCTTGGTCAATCAATGGTGGTGAGAGAGAGAATGAGTGGGATTGACAGAGGGGAAAGGTAGGTGAAGACCCCGTATATATAGTCTTGTCGAAATGTAGCCGTTTTTAAGGGGGGAACACCCTTCCTGCAACCCACCCCGGCCTGGGGGCCGGCCTGGCCGGCCTGGGGGCAGCCAGGGCCGGGCCAGAACCCACCCCGGCCTGGGGGCCGGCCTGGGGCCGGCGTGGGCGCAGGGGGAGGCCGGCGTGGCGCAGCCGACCCGGCCTGGAGGCCGGCCTGGCCGGCGTGGAACAGGGGGGAGGCCGGCCCCCTACCCGGGCGCCCCGGCCTGGAGGCCGGCCTGGGGCCGGCGTGGGCGAGGGGTGAGGCCGGACCCCCACCCGAAAGCCCCGGCCCGGGGGCCGGCCTGGGGCCGGCGTGGGGCTGGCCAGGAGCAGCGCCAGCCCGGCCTGGAGCCCGGCCAGGCCGGCCTGGAGGCCGGCCACCCTGCACATTTCTTCCTTTTCTCCTTTCTTTTCGCCGTTTCTTTTCAACTCTTCCTTGTATTTTCCCGTAGCATTGTCTCACTTATTGTTGAACTTTGTAAGACATTTGCGGGACTATGTTTTCTGAGTACACTTAGCAAACCACGTTAGTCCATCTATATGTTGTAATCAAACACTCAAAACAGGATTTAGAACCTATGTTCTTTCAATCTCCCCCTTTTTGATGTTTGATGACAACATACGGATTTGCATAATAGATAATATTGCATGGCTATTTGTGAGATAAATAACATGTATTCGTACTCCCCCTATTTGTGTGCATATACCAATTGATATGTACATTTTATAATCATGATGATGATGAGACTATACCATATTTATGTGAAGTGCAAGAGATTAGTCCATCCATGATTTTTACCATTGAAGATACACATGTATGAATAATAATGTTTACCATTGAAGATCTTACCATAGCACTCTTCTTTATGAATAATACCTTCACTCAATATGGCTTCAATATATGGAAAATAGTGAGTGGAGGAAATAACTTGATAATCTTGCTAAGATCTTCAATAACCATTGTCACACACATAGTACGATAGATAATTAAGAACATAGTCTTACAATAACACAACGGTTCTCAAAGCACACAAATAGTTTCAACTAGAAAGCAAATCACAACGATAAGACGCAAATGAATGCATGTGATGCAATGCAATGCGTGAGTGGTTCTCCCCCTTGGCATCATACACCAAAAAGGGAGAAAAATGCAATGCAATCACTCGTCGCCCATCTCCTCCTCATCTTCATCCTCATGAACGTCTTCTGGAGGAGCCTGACTCGAGCTAGCGCCAGCTGTGGTGTACGCCTCCGCAAAAGAGCCAAGAGAGCTCACATCATCTCCACACCAATATGTATGCTGAGACATCCACTTCTCCTCGGAAATCTCGGCGGAGCTAGGAGGACTAAGAGGAATCTGGAGAGCAGTCTGAATGGCGCGCTGACGGCGACTAGATGCCTTCCCTTTGCGATAAGCCTCATAATCTTGATGTTGCTTATCAATGAAGAAGCAATTCATCTTCTGAAGAATCTTCTTAAGATTAAATGTCTCAGGTGCAGGAGAAGGTGAAGGAGAACGGCGAGAAACTGACTCAGTGCGGGTGCGTTTCGGCCTTGGCTCATGAGCAGTCTCAATAGGAGTATCATACATAAGAATATTCTTCTTCGGAGTCACTTTGGCATAATTGTTGAGGAGACCTTCGGGGACACGGGATTCAATCAGACGCTGAATGTAAGAGCCATAGATGGGGACTCTCTTCTCCTTAACAACAGTTTGCATCTCCTGCCACATATAGTCCAAGACATCTAGTTGCTTCTTTGACTGCATCTGAGGCTCAATGTGGAAGAGAAGATTTATCATCCACTTACGGACCTCGCCCTTCTCACCGAATTTTGCGGCGATGGTGTTGCGAAGAATGGCATGTATCATGTACCAATGCTCAGAGAAGAACTTGATCTTGGGTATATGCGAGGAACTGGTACCGTCAGGATAGCAGTGACGAATCCCATCCTTGGCCCTCATAAGCTTGCTGGGCTCCCCATGAATACGGAACCAATAAAAATGGTCAAAGTGATAGTCAGGGAGACCCAAGATAGCACCAAACTCGTCCATAGTAGCCTCACATTGGATGCCACCACTCATCCATATCAAGGTACGCGGGAGACGCGTTGGACCACCAGATGCGAAGTGAACTGTGGAGTAGAACTCCCTGAGCAAGTCTGGAGAGTATGGATGGGCAAGTGTGTCACCCATGAGAGGAGTGAGGTTGTGAAAATCCATGATGGTCATTACCTCAGGCCATTTGTTGCGAGCATACTCAATATCAAAGTAGTGATGATCCACGTGACTGTGCTGTAGCTTGCCAAGAATGAATTCATACATGACTTGATGCATTTTGCAGTAAAACCGAGCATCAGAGCACGTGCGTTCACCAAACTCATACGGATTAAAGTTGAGCCTTGCTTCCTCAAAATCAGCTGCACTAAGAGCACCCCAGTTTTTGATCACGGGCTCCTTAGGATTGACAGGGAGAGTGGATCTCCGTGAGGGAGTAGAGCCAGCAACAGTTTGAGCACTCTTCTTGCGAGGGACACGAGGACGGAGAGGGCGAGAGGTATCCTCAGGGGGAGGAGAGTCACCTGAAATATATGATGCATAGAGATGGAATATGAAAATGAGTGCACATGGTCGTTTGTTTTATGTGAGTGAAACAACAAAAAAAAATTAAATCATGAAGCTAGGGGACAATGTCATGGTAAATGAATTACGAGCCCCATAGTGAGTGATTGTTTGCATAGTATCATATCATGTGGATAGAATTGTGTGGAGTGTAACAAAATATGTGGCATTGAAGCATACGAGTGCCCATGAGTATGTAAAAAAAAATTTGTGATATCATACATACTAGGTCACAAATATAGAACAACTAGATATGAATAATAGGAAAATATGAATATGTAGTTATGGCCAACTATGAAAAAGGGGATGTGCAAAGGGAAGTATCATAGGGCTAGGGAAACATTAACATGGCATAAACATAAGAATATGCGGCACACATGTCATGAACAAAATATAATAGATCATAGTGGATGAACCTTAGCATTAAGCGAGTAGGAGGAGCATGGAACATCAATCATGGCATATCATACAATAGATGAAACACATGTGAGGAACAAAAACATGAGAGAACATAGTGGTATGAACCCTAATCGTGAATAGATGGAAGCAAAAAAAATAGCACATACATACTAGTATAAGTACACACTTGGATGGCACTATCATACATATAACTCATAGACTAGCCCATAGAAAAGTTACCCGAGTTCGAAGCCATTGGCAAGCAAAAACTGCTCGGAAAGCAAGTGGCCCGATCTCCTCCAATAAGAGTTGAGTGAGAAATCCGTGTGGAGGAGAGGGAGGAGAAGGCCAAGGGCTTCCGGATCCGTGATTTTGGGCGGAGGGGATGGGCTAGGGAGGTGGGGGGGGGAGGGGGGGGTTGGGGAGAGCAAGAACACCAAGGTGTTCTAATGGTGGGATGGAGGAGGAAGAAGGGGGGGGGCTGCGTGCGTGTTATGTGCGTGCGTGTGTGGGGAGGGGGCGCCCACCCCGGCCTGGGGCCGGGCTGGTGGCCGGCCTGGCCGGGCTGGGGCGTGCAGGGGCGGGCGGGGCACCCCGGCCTGGGGCCGGGGCCGGCCGCGAGGCCGGTGTGGTGCCCGAAGGCGCCGGCCTGGCCCCCGGCCTGGGGCCGGCTCGGCAGTGAGAGCCAGGCCGGGTGGGGATGTGGGCGCGTGTTTCTTTTTTTTTTTTTTTTTTTTTTTTTTTGTTTTGCAAATTTTGATTGATCTATCTATATAATTTTTTTTTCGCACACAAAAAAAACGATTAACCTACCCAACCTATCAACTCACAACTCACAAACACATGAACAATATTGTAATTCAAGAATTTTTCATGAAATATAATCTAACAACATTTTCTTGAAATTGTTTCGTAGAGCATTTTTATTTGACCATGTGCACGGATGATATGAGAATGATGACATGCATAAGATGTTTCCATTTGTATCCAATGGGAAAAATAAGAAAACCAAATGAGCAACATTGAATACAAATGAAATATGAACTCAAAGAGAGAAGCAATTGATTGAACACTCGAACCCAAATGTTGGATGAAGAAATGGGCGGTGGCCGTAGCCACCATGTATGAGTATGTTCGATATGACACCGCGAAGATATATCTTGGGTGCATTGTCGAGACTCATCATTTAAGCACATGATGTCATTAAAAATGATCATTTAGGCATGATTTGTTTATTTATGCATAATAGAGGTAGTGTTGGCTCATTGATTGAGCTACACTCCCCCTATGTCTATGCGTGCATCTAAATCCAAATAAGAGTCTAGTAGGGGTGTGTATGCGAGATTTCCAATCAACTAAAATTGCTTGCACATATGATGTTGAGCTCACTCCTTAATTCCTTGAATCTCTTCACATCTAGAGGCTTGGTAAGGATGTCGGCAAGTTGATCTTTAGTGTTGACATAGGAGAGTGAGATATCACCATTGGCCACATGATCCCGAATAAAATGATACCGAATCTCAATATGCTTGGTCTTGCCATGAAGTACCGGATTGTGACCAATTTTAATGGCACTCTCATTATCACATAAAAGAGGCATAGTCTTAATCTTAATTCCAAAATCCTTAAGACATTGCCTCATCCATAAGAGTTGAGAACAACAACTTGCGGCGGAAATATACTCCGCTTCCGTGGAGGAGGTGGCAATACAATTTTGTTTCTTGGAAGACCAACACACGAGAGACCTACCAAGAAATTGGCAAGCACCCGAGGTTGATTTTCTATCCACTTTGTCACCTCCCCAATCCGCATCCGAGTATCCCACAAGATCAAAAGTTGTGTTTGATGGATACCAAAGACCATGAGTTGGAGTATCAACCAAGTACCTAAGAATTCTCTTGACCGCAATCATATGGCTTTCCTTGGGGTTAGATTGAAATCTCGCACACAAACCCACACTAAACATAATATCCGGTCTAGATGCACAAAGGTAAAGCAAAGATCCAATGATGGATCTATAAAGTTTGGGGTCTACCGGTATACCTTCATGATCCAAAGAGAGATTTGTGGTAGTTGGCATTGGATAAGGTAATGGTTTGGCATTAGTCATATCGAATTTCTTGAGCATGTCTTGAATATATTTGGCTTGACAAATAAAAGTCCCTTCATGATATTGCTTGATCTCAAAACCTAGAAAGAACTTTAATTCTCCCATCATAGACATCTCAAATTCACTTGTCATTAGTTTGGCAAATTGATCTACAAAACTCACGTTAGATGATCCAAATATAATATCATCAACATATACTTGGCATACAAAGAAATGTCCATCTACACTTTTGGTAAAGAGTGTGGGATCAATTACCCCAAGCACGAAACCACGGTCTACTAAGAACTCCTTTAAGTGATCATACCAAGCACGTGGGGCTTGTTTGAGGCCATACAAAGCCTTGTGGAGGTAGTAGACATGGTTAGGATACTTGGGATCTTCGAATCCCGGAGGTTGTTTAACATATACCATTTCATTTAAAGGTCCATTTAGAAAGGCACTTTTAACATCCATTTGATGCAAGATGAAGTTATGACTAGTGGCAAATGCAAGTAATATACGAATGGATTCAAGCCTAGCTACGGGAGCGAAAGTTTCACCGTAGTCAAGTCCTTCGACTTGAGAGTAGCCTTGAGCAACCAATCGTGCTTTGTTGCGAATCACTTGCCCATGAGAATCTTGCTTGTTCTTGAACACCCATTTAGTTCCAATGATATTGTGATCCTTGGGTCTTTCCACTAGAGACCATACTTTGTTCCTTTCAAAATTATGGAGCTCTTCATGCATAGCTTGAACCCAATCTTCATCTTCAAGAGCATCATATACTTTGATGGGTTCAACATGAGAGACATATGAATGAATGCCACAAAACTTGAGCACTTGTCCACGAGTGGAGACACTTCTTCCCAAGCCACCAATTATATTCTTTTGATATAGTGACTTTTGTTGCAATCTTGATGCTTGACGAGACTTGATACGAACTAGAGCATCATCGGGATGTTCATTTGGTGGGACATCCTCATCATTTCCTTCATCAAGACCATTGTCCACCCTTATTGGAGTTCTTGGAGAAGTATCACCAAGACCACTTCCACCATCATCATTGGGTGGATCTTGATCACTTTCTTGATGAGAGATATCCACATTAGGATCTTCTTCTTGTTCTTGGTTTACCATTTGATCGGTGGTTGATGTAGAGGGCTCCACTTGCGTAGAGCAAGTTCCATCTTCATTTGCCACAAGGTGTCCCTCAATGGGTATAAGTGGACCTACACCCATTCTTCCTATGGCTATGGAGGATGGTTCATCACCTACATCATCACAATCAATTTGCTCCACTTGGGAGCCATTATCCTCATGAAATTCCACATTCATAGATTCTTCAACACACCCGGTGGATATGTTGTAGACTCTATAAGTGTGGGAGTTCGTGGCATAACCAACAAAAATACCTTCAAATGTTCTAGCATCGAATTTAGACAATCTAGTTCCTTTTATGTATACTTGGCATTTGCACCCAAAAACTCGAAGATATGAGAGATTGGGTTTGTTACCGGTGAGAAGCTCATATGGAGTCATGCCAATCATCGGACGAAGGAAGAGTCGGTTAGATAGATGACAAGCGGTGTTGATAGCTTCGGCCCAAAAGTTATATGGGGATTTGAACTCGGCCATCATAGTTCTTGCCATATCAATAAGTGTGCGATTCTTCCTTTCCGCAACACCATTTTGTTGAGGGGTGTACGCGGCGGAATATTGATGTCTTATCCCCTCATTACCCAAGAATTCATCCATGGTGTAGTTCTTGAACTCGGAACCATTGTCACTTCTAATGGATAATATCTTGGTGTCATATTGGCGTTGCACTTCGGTAGCCCAAGTAATGAATCTTTCTTGAGTTTCACTCTTCTTCTTGATATAGAAAACCCAAGTGTATCTTGTATAATCATCAACAATAACCAAACAATACTTCTTGCCACCAAGACTATCATATGTGGGAGGACCAAATAGGTCCATGTGAATGCGCTCAAAAGGTCTTGTTGTGGCGATGATAGATGTTTTGGGATGATTCTTCTCATGCATCTTTCCGGCAATACAAGAGCTACAAGGACGATCTTTGGAAAAATTCACACTTGTTAGTCCTACCACGTGCTCACCCTTCACAAGAGTTTGTAGATTTCTCATACCGACATGGCCTAGGCGACGATGCCAAAGCCACCCCACGTCGGATTTAGCCATTAGACATGTGGCAATATGTGTAGTTTCTTTCGAGAAATCCACTACATACATACCGTTTTCCACAAATCCAACAAAGGCTACTTTAAGAGAAATAGTGTGAAGGACAAGCACATGGTGACGCCCAAATACGCATGTAAAATTGCATTCACAAAGTTGCAAGACGGAAAGAAGATTATAGCCAAGGGACTCAACAAGGAGGACTTTCTCAATGGATGAATCCGGAGAAATGACCACCTTGCCATGTCCCAATACCTTAAGTTGTGAGCGATCACCAATAGTTACATGAGCAAACTTGAGAAGTTGGAGTTTCAAGTCTTCTAATACTTCTTTGCTTCCGGTCATGTGTGCGGAACAACCGCTATCAATCATCCATGATGTTCCACCGGAAATGCAACCCTACAATAAATCAACTTCTTGTCTTAGGTACCCATTTTTGGATGGGTCCTTTTTTGTTAGTCACAAGGGTCTTGGGAACCCAAATAGCATGCTTGTAATCATCACCATATGAGGTGCCTACATACTTTGCATAAACATGACCATTAGTAGATTTTAGAAGCACATAGGATGGGTTATACTTTCCCGCAAAGTTGTTGTGAGAAGTAGTGTTCCTAGAAACAATACTTTTAGCAATAACATCAAACTCATCTTCCTCATTAGCCAACTCCCCCTCCTTCACAAAAACAATAGAGTTAGTGGAGGGAGTTGACTTCTTCTTGTAGGCCACCTCCGATGAGGAACCAAAACCAAGACCTTCTTTACCAACAACTCTCTTATGATTACTCAAGAGATCATTGAGGTTCTTTTGGCCTTGGATGCATGTGGCAAGACCCTTGTTGAGTTGTGCCTTCAACCTATTGTTCTCCTCAATGAGAGTTGCCTTGACACACAAAGGGTTAGTAGCACAAGAGTTTTCATTCATAATTCTAACTCCTTTTAAGGTTTTGAGCTCATTTGAGATAGTACGATGATCAATTTTAAGCTTATCAAAATCCTTAATGAGTTCATTATACCCTTGGTTAGTTGCATCATTTAAACTCATGAATTCCGTTACCTTAGCAAAAGCATGTTGACAATCAAGTTTAACTTTAGCTATGTCAATTGCAAAGGTTTCTTCAATGCTTTCTTTAAGACAATGTGATTCATCTAGAGCTTTCTCAAGCTCTTCAATTTTGTTAGCATCATCACGAGCAAACTTTTCAAGCAACATTATTCTCTCCTCATGTTCATCAATGAGGCCATGTGCCTCACTTAATTGATCCATGAGAGAGACAAAAATGGATTTAGTTTCTCCTTCTAGTGTTTCAACAAAGTTTGTCAAGGGATCTTCCTCAACACAATTTAGTAGTGAAGGAATAGAGGAGTTAGCAAGTTTAAGTGTAGGAGTCACCTTTGCGGGTACACCCTTGGCCATGAAGCACTTGTGAATCGAGGGGCCCTTGTTGTCATTTGGGTTGGAGAAGAGAGAGCTTAAGTTAGGAGGTATGACGCCCCTAGCCATGGCCGCCATACCTACTTGTTCGCCTTCACCATCATCCTCTTCACCACCGGATGTGTACTCGACTTCGTTAGCAATCATTGCCCTAGGAGGGCCTCTCTTGATGAAGTTCTTGGACTTGGGAATGAAGGTGGATTTCTTGATAAGTCTTCCTCCATTCTCAATTCTACTCTTGAAGGGACACTCGGCAACGAAGTGCTCGGAATCTCCACAATTGAAGCAAGTTCTTGCTTTCTTCGTGCTAGAGGATTCCTTTCCTTTGTTCTTGGTGGCATTGGATCTAAAGTCTCCTTTCTTCCACCACTTGTGTTGAGCAAGAGCTAAGCATTCATCATGTGATGTCCTCATTTCTCTCTCGGAGACCTCATGCATAGAAGCACCATCATCACTCGAGTCATTATCTTCATGGGGAATGACCTTGGCCTTCAAGGCAAGAGATGCTTTCTTTGCTCCGTTCACACGGGCCATGACATCATCGGAGGTTTGTTTCATGACCTTGAGAGTGATAAAAAGACCTAGGACATCATTGGGGGATAGGTCCAAATAGTCGGCCCTTGCTTGTACATTCATCACCATGTTTTCATTATATGGCATCAAGGTGAGAAGGAATTTCTCCTTGACCCAATTCTCCGTGCAATCCGTGAATCCACCATCTCTCATATCATTAACAAGAGCCTTGAGTCTTCTAAACATGTCTTCTATGTTCTCTCCGTCGCCCAAATGAAAGTGTTCAACTTTTCTTTGAATGATTGACCTCTTGGACCTTTGGAGGTTGACATTGCCGTCAAACATATCAACAAGACCATCATAAGCTTTCTTTGCACTTGTGAAGGACCGGATGTGCTCAACTCCTTCCTTCTCCATTGCCCTTTCCAACATGTGCAAGGCATGAGCGTTGAGTTGCTCATCAATGATGTCACTTGAGCTTAGATTAGCGGGATCCTTTGGCTCATATCCCTTTTCAACAATTCTCCATATTTGCATTGAAGAGCTGCACATGTAAGACTTCATGGAAGCTTTCCAATTAGTAAAACGATGCCGATCCACCAAAGGAGGTGGACCAAGATGAGAGACATGCGGATGTTGAACATTAGGAGCATTGTTGTATGCATAGCCAAAAGAATTGCCACCACTACCATTTGATGGTGCACCATTATTTAAAGGTGAAGTTGTATCACTTCCTTCTTTAGTTGGCAAGGGGTTTCCATTTTCATCTAAGATAATCTTTTCACTAGGTTGCTTAGATGGAGATGTCAATTCTTTTATTAGTCCCTCCATCTTCTTCTCGGAAGAATCAATCATAGCTTGGATTAGCTTTTGAATCCCATCCATGGTGACGGGATCATCGGCCATCCTCACCTCCTCTTTAGGCGGTAAAGCCTTTTATAAAGAGACGAGGCTCTGATACCAATTGAAGGATCGAGAGGTTAACTAGAGGGGGGGGGGTGAATAGGTTAACTACAAATTTTAACTTCTTTTTCAAGTTAACAAGGCAAAGCTCAAATATAGATTATCTAGAGTATGCAACTAGATGGACAATCCTATATGTTGAGCAATTACGACTAGCACAAGGTGAACAATATGACTAAGCTAGTAGCAACAAGTAAAGATAAGTTGAGGGATAACTGAACACAATGACGCGGAGATTTATCCCGAAGTTCACTTCCCAATGGAAGCTAATCTCCGTTGGAGCGATGCGGTGCCACCAAAGTGGAACACCGAGTAGGCCTCAAATGCCACACCGTATCTCCTTCGAGATCTTCCACCGATGTGGATAGACTCGAATCACTATGTTGCCGTTGAGGTTGACAACTAGAACCTTTACAAGGATGAGGCACACTCCACAAGATTGGAGGGTCCTCACCAAATCCCAAGAGCCGCCAAGACTCCGAGAAGCAAGATCCACGGGCACAAAAGCACCGGGGATATCAACAAGGCTCCGAGCTCCGATGAACTAAGAGCAACAAGATTCCTAGCTCCAATGAACTAAGAATGACAAGATCCCTATGGGATGAGTGAGTGGATTTCTAATCGGCTCGGTGGAGTTGTAGATCGGGGGTGTCTCCTTCAAATCCCAAAGTATCACGAGCTTTGGTTGGGGATTTGTGGAGATCTTGTTCTTGAGCTTGAGCTTGGTCAATCAATGGTGGTGAGAGAGAGAATGAGTGGGATTGACAGAGGGGAAAGGTAGGTGAAGACCCCGTATATATAGTCTTGTCGAAATGTAGCCGTTTTTAAGGGGGGAACACCCTTCCTGCAACCCACCCCGGCCTGGGGGCCGGCCTGGCCGGCCTGGGGGCAGCCAGGGCCGGGCCAGAACCCACCCCGGCCTGGGGGCCGGCCTGGGGCCGGCGTGGGCGCAGGGGGAGGCCGGCGTGGCGCAGCCGACCCGGCCTGGAGGCCGGCCTGGCCGGCGTGGAACAGGGGGGAGGCCGGCCCCCTACCCGGGCGCCCCGGCCTGGAGGCCGGCCTGGGGCCGGCGTGGGCGAGGGGTGAGGCCGGACCCCCACCCGAAAGCCCCGGCCCGGGGGCCGGCCTGGGGCCGGCGTGGGGCTGGCCAGGAGCAGCGCCAGCCCGGCCTGGAGCCCGGCCAGGCCGGCCTGGAGGCCGGCCACCCTGCACATTTCTTCCTTTTCTCCTTTCTTTTCGCCGTTTCTTTTCAACTCTTCCTTGTATTTTCCCGTAGCATTGTCTCACTTATTGTTGAACTTTGTAAGACATTTGCGGGACTATGTTTTCTGAGTACACTTAGCAAACCACGTTAGTCCATCTATATGTTGTAATCAAACACTCAAAACAGGATTTAGAACCTATGTTCTTTCAATCGGCGCGACTCTCTTGGTCGTTGATATCGCTGCCATGGGACCCCGCATGCGATCTGTGCTTCCCCGGTTTCATCCACTCCATCTCGAGCCGTGACCTTCCCTCATTGTTGTTTGTTGTTGTCAAATGACCTCATGATTAACCTGTAGTTCAAACCCACCCTTCGCATCACCTCTGACGGCCTCTGCCAGAGAAGCGCGTGCGAAGAAACCCGGTCCTACGTGGAGGTGTCCTACCGCTCGCTGTCACCGCCTCCGTGACGGATTGACTCCGCGCCATGTCAAGGAAGGCTAGCCAGCGGCAGCTTATAGCTCGAGGGGTCACGGTGCGCTTGCACGTGATGGATGACCTCACGACCAACGTGTGGAGCAACATGGATTCTTTCAAATAATCATCGACACAACTTTGTATGTTATCTATTTTCATGAAAGCAATGTACTAATCAACATTACGATCCAATGCAAGTTGGATAGGGTTCTGGACACTTCCTCAAGTGGTTTCAGGCGAAACCCTAATATGTGGGCTATGCATTGTCTACTTGATAGCAATCCTTTGAAAGGGTGTATCCCTTGTGAATTTCTCTAATTCGTGGGCCCCTCATTATCTACCCCTAGCAATCTTTCAAAATGGGTACTCCATCTGACTTTTCACCTTGTGTGGGGTAGCATATAAGTCACAACGGCATGAACAAACAATAAAGGCCAAATTCTCACAATAGTTGACCTAGTGGCCTCCAAGTGGTGAGGGGGGGGGTTGTTTACACTATAAGTCAAGAGAGTTCCAAGGTGTGTGTCCTTCTTGTGAACTAGTTGCCGTCTAAAACTTGGGTATTGGATGTCAGACAACCACACCACTCTTATGTAACCATACTAGGACCTCATGCAAGTTGGGGTGGGTTTCTAATTATTCCTTGCTCAATTTTGTGCGAAACCCTAATCTATGGGCCCCACGTCTTCCACTCCCTAGAAATAATTTGAAAGTGATTATCCCATGTGATTTATATTCTTGTTTGTGCTAGGATAGGTCATAGTGACTTGAACAACCCCAAAGGAGGCCAAGTTTTTCAAGAGTTGTGTCGATGACGTTAAGAACGGTATTTAGACATCTTCCTGCAGGATAGTCATATTTATTAAGAAATTGTCACCCTACAATTGTGTATCGGCTATTAAGAAAGTACATCGTCCTTATATCCATATTAGGGCACCATGAAATGCGAGGAGGGTTTTCGACTCTTCCATGCACAATTTCAGATGAAGCCCTGTTTCATGGGTGCCACCTCTTCTAACCATTACCAATCCGTCGAAAGTAGTTATCACATGATTATTACCCATTAATTTCATGCGTCCACGACATTGTCACAAGTTATTAGGGGCACAAAAATTGTGTTAGGATAGGATTATTTTCTGTCATTCCATATGGTCGCGACGTTGATGCACGTTATTTGGGTCATTATTTTATGCTACAATATTTCAAGTAAATTGTTCCTAATATTGGGCTAACATATAATCAAATATATATGGATTCGAACGATAGACATGCCGCAAAAAGATTTATCAACAAGAACATGGAAAATAATTAAATGATATGTAATAACTATACCCTATGAAAATGATTTTAATTGAAGTACCACGCTAACAATAAGAATTATGAGAAACCCACACACCATAACCAACTTGACCTGCACTAAAGAGACCCGACACAATATTCCAAGAGAATCGGAACAAGATCGAAGAGGATGTCCATGGTTGGCGAATCATCCTAACGACTAGAGCATGGAACAAAAGAAGAATTAGCGACGATTTTTTGTGTGTGCATCTGGTGCTAAAAAGGGCCTCCTGGGCCTCTTGGGGGCTGGCTGGATATGCTCTTATTAGGAAGGCGCAAAACGATTTCGATTTTGGCGAAGGGCATGAGACCGGTAATGAGATGGCTAAGAATCAGCTCGCACGGATCGCCATCTTGGCACCATGCAGACCGTTCACATGAGGCTAGAGAACAAACACGTGAGGTGCAACCTTGAAAAATGGTGGGAAAAAAGACGATATCTATGTAACCTTCTGTCTTTTTGGGGACACTTAACATAAAATAACAACAACGTTGATGCCATGCGATGAACAAAGGACATGTAAAATGACGGGTAACAAATTCTTAGCATTAGTTAAACAAAGAAAGTAGTTTTAACGTGGGACAACTAGATAATAATGTCTCTTCATATAAATAATCGCCATATCCATCGCGGAAATTAGGCGAGAAAACCTATAAAGTATGTGTATCGTTATAGCCTCTCGGTCAGTAGTTGTGCGGGAAAACCCCTAAATAAAATCATAGGAAAGAATAGCTATATTATATAGTAGCATAGAATAAAGATGTTTGAAGACTGACACATTTTGAAATGGTAGTTACCAGCAATCTCTGTTCCGTTGTCGTCCACGCCTTCGATCTCTCGGTTTCGGGGTAAGGGATCAATGTCCGGACGATGACGACATCATGAGGCGTTCGTTGTGAAGGCGACTAGCACACACGAGATGGTGAGAAATATTAGTGTTTTGTCGTGCGGTCGGACACCAGTCAGACGTGACGATCCAATTTCGATCGACTTGGGCATGTAGCATGAGGGCGCATGGTGACGGACAGGGGATGTGTCAGGGTGGTGGCGAGGTTGGTGACGAGCGGCGCTGTCGAAGAAGGCTGTGGTGACGGACGTGGCTACTCTCTCGGAGGCGACACCGAGACAAAGCGTACAAACTAACATATTTGTGGAATCAATCAAATTAAATACTTACGATGCCTATCTTTTTTAAGTAATCACTTGCTTTTTTCTTAGGTATTGTCGGGTCACACACACGAGGGCTAGCTAGCTCGTTGTTAAGCAATCTATAGCTAGCTATGTCACTAGTATTGAGCACGTACTAGAGTGGACGTAGCACGAAGCAGTAGTGCTACTCACAAGCACATACTACCAGCTAGCGTTTCGATGCAATAATGTGCACCGTGGAAGTGTATCGTCGACCGTGGACAGCCAATGAAGAGCAGAGAAGCCAAACGTCCCCGCTCCTCACAAAAAGGGGGAGAAATTTAAGGAGTAATGAGCCGGTAAGTGGAACAGATCACGAGAAATTTAAGGGGATAGCGCGGGTACTTGGGAAATCCGGATGCTATCTCCACCGTCAAAATTTTGTCGATCCGCGTCGACTCATATCGAGCCAATGAGAGCACAGCAACCACCACCCCCCAAAAAAGAAGAAAATCCCAGAGACCCAACCCATCCAATTCCCAATTTCCCAGACGCAGGCAAACAGCAACCGACCAAAAAAAAAAACAGAAGAAAATCTCAGACCCAACCCCCGATTCTCTCCCAATTCCCAGACGCACGCACCCAACTCTCTCCTCAATCCCCTTTCTGCCCGCCGCCGGCGGCGGCGGCAAACCAGCCTCGCCGCTCACTCGCCGGCGCCGGCCACCCCACCCAGTTCCCCTCGACGCTCCCGGCGCCCCCACACACCCAGCTCCCTCCGTCCCTTCATTCCCCGCCAAACCCTAGGGGGTGGCCGCCGCTGTCTCGAGCAAGGAGCCAAGGACGCCATGGCGCCTTCCACCGCCGCCCCACTCCACCTCCCTCCCTGGCTCGTCACACCAGCCAGTGGGACGGTCCACGCAGAAGCAATCGTCCGCTGCAGACCGAGGACCTCATCGGATACAGATATCCCACTCCTCTCCGACCTGATGCTGCCGGCGATGACTCCGTCCCCAACCCGAGTTGCCGGCGTCGTCGACCTCCTCTCCGACCTGATGCTGCCGGCGATGACTCCGTCCCCAACCCGCAGCTGCCCAGTGAGCTCACTTCCCACTCCTCCGCCTCCCCCTCAATGTATTCCATGCGAATTTCGTTTCTGTTCTTCACGTTGAATAAATGGGTTACCAGTAGAGTCCATGCTAGCTTCTGTGGATGCCCATGTGCTGTAGTTATGCTCTAGTTATTGGTTTTGCGCTGATGCTTCTATGGTATGACGATTAAGTGCACGAATTTGCTGCACAAAACGCATCTCCTGTCCCCGTTCCAGTCGCCCATGTTACCTTTCCTTATGTTGGGAGCCTGTCATGCTTCATCTGGAGTGTGTTGGCTGCTGGGTAGACTTGGGGTTCCTGTTTGTAGACTTGTCGTCCTTGCATTCGGCACCATGTTTCGGTTTTCCTACTCTTGGCTACACAACTACTGCTGCTACAGAATATTCAAAACTGTATTGATCGATAAGGCCATGGGCGTGGCTGTTGAATAAACTAGCTATGACAGCCCTGCCCGATGGCCTCTTCTTTGTCTCCGTGTTTTAATGTTTGCCCCTGCCTCTTGTGCGTGCAATGTTATGCCATTGCCATCTAGCCATGGTTTCTTCCTTTGAGCCGATGATTTGGTTATTTAGGACGCTGATGTTGTTCATGCTATTGATGTGGGTAGATGTGTTTGGCTGTAGTTGTATGTGTCCACATGATGTTTATTTAGATCTGACAAAGACACATACTTTCTTTACAATTTCGATTATTCAATTTCGAGAATCTCAAGTGTTTCCCAACTTGTCATTTCACCAACACTGAAATTCACTTGTGCCTAAAGCAATGGTACAGTTTCTTCATTTGTTGTCTGGCAACTAGGAGTTACATATATCACAACAATTTAAGTTTCACTGAAAGGTCAAAATATTTTCCTTTGGTCGCGCTCAAACTGTTTTATATTGCGGACATGCTATCCACTAGTGTTCTGCATGGTGCTTTGGGTTGTGCTCCTTTGTGTTATGGGGTGTGACATGCAGGGACTGCTAAAGTAGTAGCTACTACGCAAGTGTAAGCTGTTTGGCTTGCTATGCTAGATGAGATCATGCGGTCGTGTAAGTCCGATTATAGGTTTAAAATTCTTGTGTGGTTCCGATTATATGTACGTGAGCCAAGCAATTTTATTTCTAATGTGATAGCCTGCAATGTTAGAGTCTGGAATTAGCATCTCCAAGACATGCTTTGAAATCTAAATTTTTTTCTGTTGCCGGAATTTGTAGCTCCTGATATGTATGATGTAGTACAACATTTTTTTTTGCCTTGTTGATAATCTGCACAAGTTGGCTAACTAACCGACTGCATTCTCATAGAGTTGGCTAGTTGCTATACAAAATTTCCACATCAGAGCTTGGCATGTAGTCGGTGAGATGTATTATTTAGTTTCTCAGAGCACCTAACGGATCAGAGCAAATTGAGAGCAATGCATGTTTGATTCAAGTGTGTTTTTTCTGGGTTATGAATGGATGAATGAGAGTGGCATATTGCCATCTTGTGCTCGAAATAATTAATAACCGTGTTTAGGCACCTGTAGTGTCAGGTTTGGCATTGCTGCATGCAAAACCTGTTATGTTTGGTGGAGTATAGAGATTAATTAGGATTGATCCCTAGTGTTGTTTGTGTCTTAAGATTCTGTTATACACCCTCTTATTATATAGTTGAACTGCTGCTATATGTTGCTTCTCGCGGCCAAGGAGGCAGACCTTGATGCCACTTTTGAAGAGATCGCCTATATCGATACCAAAAGGTCATTTTTTTTCTTTGGTCGCGGTCGAACCAATTGCGGCCCCACTAGTGCTTTTTATGGTCCTTTGAGTTGGGGCCTCCTTCATTCCACTGGTCGTGAGAAGCAGAGGTTGTTTAAGTAGCGCATACGCTAGTGTAAGCTGTTTGGCTTACTTTGCTAGATGAGATGACTCAAGTCCGATAGGTTTAGCTTTCTTGTGTGTTTCATATCGCTCAATGTGACAACTTTTGTATGTGAGCCAAGCAACTTCATTTCTAATGTGATGGGCCGCAATGTTAGATCCTGGAATTAGCATCTCCCAGGCATTCCTTGACATGTAATATTTTTGTTGCCGGAATTTGTAGCTCCTGATATCTACTCCCTTTGTTCCAAAATATAAGGCGCCCTTTAATTTCTCTGGTCAACGACGTGTAACTTTGACCATGATTTTTACGTATAATATGTTCACTAAATTAGTACAATGATATATGAAATAAAAGAATTTTGTAAGACGAATCCGACGATAATTTATACAATCTGACTCCATATAAGTTGGTATATATTAGTGGTCAAAGTCGAGTATCAAAGACCAACACGAAAAAATAGCGCGCCTTATATTTTGGGACGGAGGGAGTATGATGTAAAACATGTTTTTGCATTGTTGATAATCTGCACAAGCCTTTTTTTTTCTAGGACATGCTAATCTGTGTTACTATCAAGCCATGCTTGTATGGCTGTTATGTAATTCCGGGACATGATTTTTGATTATGGTAATTTCCAAGATGTATGGCCAGTATTTTTGATTATATTGCTGCTTTGTGTATTTGCAGTTGCAGTTGTGCACTTGCTGTTTTAGGGTAATGACGAGGAGGGGGACTAGATGATGGCTAGGGTAGCTGCTTACCGCCTGGTGCATAACACTTGGAAGGAAGCCAGAAGTCCCGGGGCACAAGGAGATGCCATCATCATATATACGCCTTTGGTCGAGCTATCTTCGCCATTGGCAGCGGTGGTCTCTTTTTCGTCTCCATGTTTAAGGTGAGCTTGTGCTTCTTCCCTTTTCTCCTCTACTTCCAATTTTATACCATTGCCATCGATGATTTGCTTATTTAGGATGATGATGTTGTTCATGCTATTGATTTTAGTAGATGTGCTTGGATGTAGCATGTGTATGTGTCCATGTGGTGTTTATTTAGATCTGATAAAGACACATACTTTAGAATTCTGGATATTCCATTTCGGGAATTCTGGATATTCAATTTCGAGAATCTTACTTTAGAATGTGAGAACAAGTTATTGTTGCTAGTTAGTATACTTTTTCTGTGATTTTATGATTAGGGGCTGTTTGATTTTATTGATCATGTAGCTTATGAATTGATAGAGGTCCATTGGAACCTCAGTGACATGTTGGCTTGAGTGGGCCGAGTGTTTTGGGCAAAAAGATGTGTCTTTTTAGTCAACCTACTTGCTTTTGGTTGTCCCTAATCCGAAATATACAAAATCCTGCCTTGCTTGTATGTATGGTAAGTATAATGTCGGATATATACTGAATAGGGGTATAGAAGATGGTAGACAAAAGAGCCGGACTACCAGGGTGGCCTACATGGTAATGGGCTTAGGTCCATTGGGCGGCCCAGTAGTCCGACGCGCAGAAGCCGGATTCTAGAAGAACCCGGGTCACGGCCCGCGTGATCTGGCTTGGAGGAGAAGACGGATTTCTTACTTTCCAAGTTACAAGTTAAACGTAGTCTTCTAGGTTTCTGGTTCTGTAAGCCCTAATCCGGCTATTATATAAAGCCGGACGGGAGATAGATTTCATAAGTTCTTTTAGTTCCACGGTTCTAGGTTCAAGCTCAAGCCTTACGCAACTCGCCGGGAAGTTCATCCTCGACGAGTAGCTGGATCTATTCCCTTACATTGTAACCTTATTATACGGGCTTTAGTCCCACATAGTGAGAAGTGCAGGAGTAGGTACGCCGTACTGTCGCGACGTACCGAACCTGGGTAAAATCCCGTGTCCTGTATTACTACGCTATCCCGTTACCCCACGTCTCTACCGTAGTCTCATGGCACCCCAGTCTATGAAAACTACTACGATGTCTCGACAGTTGGCGCCCACCGTGGGGCAAACGACGTCAGGCGTGAAGTTCCGATCTGGGATACTAGGCGGAATTGGAAGATCAATCACTGTCGGAAGCTTGGAATTCGACGACGACGTCGGGCGCTTCCTCGACAACGGATCCTACATACCGGCGCAAAACCACCTGGTAAGTGCCTGCGTTTTACCGATTGGATCTGCTAACATCTTTATCGGATTAACCGCGGAAGCAATGGGGTTTTGCGGTGAAAGCAAGTATTTCCCACCCGCCCTATACCCAGTCGAAGACGACTATGATGCCGGATTTTGCTCAGATCGCCGACAAAACAGTGATACGCACTTTATCGGCATGGTGCAATCCGAGATCGCTGAAAACACGGATGACGGAAATCCCGTGCAAGAGGCAGACAACAATACACCCGTCACAGAGACGGAAGAACCAATACCCGTCACAGAGACGGAAGATCCGACATCCGTCAACCAGACGATGAACTCGGAAACAGAGTCCGTGCTTGCCGCCATAGAGGCGAGATTGGAGTCGGAAACCGGATCGGATAATTTCGATTCCGAAGACGAAGACGATGATGCCTTCGTAAGAAAAGTTAAGTCCTTTCAAGAGGGATTCCATGAAGTGCTAATGGCAAAACCAGCTGATACAACGGGTGCCGACAGCCAGGAAAGCCCTAAAACCCCTCCGCCAGTAGAAGAGAGGGAAGACGGAGATACTTCTCCGATATTCCCTAATGTCAAGGAGATGACAGAGGATGAACCTGTCAAAAAACCTCCGTCTTCCAAGAAAAAGCACCGTGCTTCTAAAAAACTCCAGTACAAACTCCGGAAGAAAAAGTCAGCTGATCTCGCTGATGAAAACCTGGAAGTTGGAGATATTAGTGGCACAAAGCCTACGGAAAAGAAATATAAGGAAATCACCGCTCCGCCAATGACAGAACTGGAAGAGCAGGAACTATTACAAACTCCAGTGGGACCCAATGAACCCCCTGAGATGCTGGAAGCCAGGAGACAAGCTTTCCAACGGCAACAGCAACATTTGCTTAGATCTCGGCAACATCTCCAACAAACCCATAATGACATCAAAATCATGAAGGAAGAAATTGAGGAGTACGAGAGAAAGCATAGATCTGCCTTAAAACCTACTAGGTTACCCGGAATCGCAAAACCGGAAGAACTGCCGCCAAAAGAAAGGTTCTATAACCCATCTTGGCAAAAGCAGTTAAACGGCAAAGATGCCAAGGGCGAACCAATATACAAAACCGCAGCTGAAAACGCGGAAGCAGCGTTCGCCATCCTGAACAATGATCTGTACTCCAACGGGGAAAAACTCCAAGGGGTGTATGCTTTCCTAGGAAAAGCATTACAGCAGCAACAGCGAGGACAAGAGCGATCAGGGAGGCTGCATGATAATTCCGCCCTCTGCAAAACTGTTACTTGCGCTGCTGGAGCACCTGGACCGGAAGAACCCGGAGATTCGGATAAAAAAGAGGATCCGAGAAAAGACAAGAAAAACCCCGACAACCGGGACACAGCGTCTAGAACCGGACCTCATCTCCCGAAAGATGGATATAAACCACACGATCGGGAAGACAAACACCGGAATGACGGCAAAATAATGCCACCTCCGAGAAACCCAGCTGAAAAAGCTGGAAGATACGATACACCTCACAGACGTGAAAGATCTCGGACACCGCCTAAAGATAAGGAAAGGTACAGGAGCAGGACTCCACCTAACCCCAGAGGGCGTGACAACGGAAGAGATAGAGATAACCTCGGAAAAGCGCGTCCGCGCAACAATGGAAAAGAAAGGAGCAGATCCCCTTCTGTCCATTCAGCCGGGAGATATTCTGCACATATTGACAGAGCAGAAAAGGATGATCTATACTTTGGTCCTAAGTGTTTTACTGACAGGATCCGAAGGATAACCCTGCATTCTGGCTTCGCCAAAGTTGGTCCAACCTACCAAAAATACACCGGCAGTACAAACCCGGATACCTGGCTTTCAGATTATTACACAGCCGTCCAGATCAACAACGGGACAGACCTGGAAGCTGTCAAGTTTCTTCCCCTAATGTTGCTAGACGGATCCAGAGATTGGATTAATGGTTTACCATCAAGAACTGTCGACAGTTGGGATGATATGGCGAGAGTATTTACCCAGCATTTTAGGGGAACATACAAACGCCCAAATAGCATCAACCAGCTGAACCGTTGCATCCAATTTGAAGACGAACCATACGTGGATTTCATCTCCAGATGGACTGCGATGAAGAATAGTTGCTCTGGAGTAACTGACGTACAAGCAATGCATGCTTTCGTCAATGGCCTAAAACCCGGACTTGTACCGTTCATGGTTGGTTCTAAAAAGCACAAAGATCTCGGATCTATGCTTACAACCGCTAATGAGCATGCTGCAGCCGAAGATGATATTAGAGCAAGAGGAGGCAATATTGAGTCACTGATACTGGCCAAGAAAACACCTCGTTCTGATAAAAAAGGAGCTCCGGAGTCAACAACAAAGCCCAAGGAGGTTAACTTAGCCTTTGGAGGAGAAAAAGGGAACAAGTGGAAAGGCCGCAGTTCGGATCCCATCAATTACACTCCTGAAGAATGGGAGAGAATTAAGTCGGAACCCTGCGTCCACCACTCTCAGTTTGGGAAACCAACCCACACAAACGCGCAATGCCGGCTAAACAAGCATATGAAAGGCAATGCAGGATCCGGAAATAAAGGGAAGGGTTCCAAGAGGAAACCTGCCAAACAAAAGCCAGAAGCTGAAAAAGAAGACAGTGAATCGGACACTGATGACAAAATCCAGGAACAGCAGCGAAAAGGCGAACCTAAATTTCCGAGAGTTGACGGAGAAGCAATGCTAACTTTCCTAGCAACCCCGTCAGCAAAGGTGGCCAAAAGGACACTTCGAGAAATAAACGCGGTTGTTCCTGCAACCCCAAAATTCTTGAAGTACTCCAACACACCGATAATCTGGGATCAGTCTGATCATCCTGGAAATATCCCTGAACCCGGCACACAAGCTCTTGTTGTAAGCCCTATTGTTCAAAACACTAGGCTAAGAAGAGTGCTGATGGACGGAGGATCCAGCATCAACATAATGTACCTGGATACACTGAAGCACTTGAAGATATCCGAGTCCCAGCTCAACTACAGCAATATACGCTTCCATGGCATCGTTCCTGGCAGGCAAGCACGATCCCTAGGAGAAATTTCCCTAGATGTCACCTTCGGAGATAAAGATCACTTCCGGCAGGAAAAAGTATCCTTCGAAGTTGTGCCGTTCGAGAGCGTGTATCACGCAATACTCGGACGACCGGCTTTCGCCAAGTTTATGGCAAGATCTTGCTATATCTACAACAAGCTGAAGATGCCAGGACCCAAAGGAGGAGTAATCACCATTGCCGGTGATTTCAAGCTGGCAAACGAGTTGGAGAAGCAAAACGCCCTTTGCGCTCAAAGAGTTATAGCTCAGGAAGAACTGAAGGAGTTAGCTAAGGAGGTATCGCCGAAAGAAATGCCGGCAGGAAAAGAAACTCGGAAGCCAACAGATAGCTTCAAGGCGTCCGAGAATACAAGACAGGTAATCCTAGATCCCAAAGATCCGACAAAATTCGTCGTTGTAGGGACTGGGATGACCGACAAATAGGAAGGCGAGCTCATCAAGTTCCTCCGTGAGAACTGGGATATTTTCGCCTGGTGTCCAGCTGACATGCCAGGCGTACCCAGGGAACTTGCTGAGCACCAACTCAAGGTTATTCCCGGATCAAAACCCGTCAAACAAGGTCTCCGTCGATTTGACGGAAGAAGACGGAAGGCTATTGGCAAGGAAATTATCCGGCTTTTAGCAGCGGATTTCATCAAGGAAGTAATCCATACTGACTGGTCCGCAAATCCGGTATTAGTACCGAAGAAAGACACAACTGCCCTCAGAATGTGTATAGATTACACAGGATTGAACAAGTTATGTCCGAAAGATAGGTTTGCGCTGCCGCGAATCGATCAAATAATAGACGCCACTGCAGGCTCTGAGCTTTTATGCTTTTTGGATGCATACTCCGGGTACCACCAAATACGCATGAAAAAGGAAGATCAAATCAAGACTTCTTTTATAACCCCGTATGGGACGTACTATTACATAACCATGCCTTTCGGCCTGAAGAACGCAGGTGCAACCTACCAGCGTTGCATGCAACGTTGTTTGCATAGTCAAATTGGCAGAAACGTCCATGTTTACGTGGACGATATTGCTGTCGTAACCAAGGAAAAAGATACACTCCTTGAGGATTTGCGAGAAACTTTCGAGAACTTACGCACCTACCAGATGAAGTTGAATCCATCTAAGTGCGTATTCGGGGTTCCCTCAGGAAAACTTCTGGGTTTCATCGTTTCTCACAGAGGAATAGAAGTTAACCCGGAAAAAATCAAGGCAATCTTGAATATCTCAAAGCCTACATGTGTAAAAGATGTCCAAAGATTGACGGGTTCCGCCACAGCCATAAAAAGATTTCTTAGTTGGCTGGGGGCTAAAACCCTACCACTCTTCGAGCTGCTGAAAAATTTCGACAAAGTCAAGTGGATTGCGGAAGCCTGGGAACGTATAGAAAGTTATGTACCTTTCCGTACTTAGTTCAATTCTATGTAAACATCTTTTGAGATCATGAAATAAAGTTGTCGGAATACTGTCATCCATGTTTCTTATAAGTGCAAAGTGTTTCCGCCTCATCTATTTCCCAATGATCTTACAAATTTCTCAACGTTAACCCGAATTGTGCTTGCGTACTCGGCGTTACATAACTGAATGATTTTTCAGCCTTTTAACGGCTAAAGGAAACTTGAATTGCCTGCGTGCCCAAGTTTCACTTGAAACTTTCCTTGTTTCTCTAAGTCTTATCTGATTGTGCGTATGCTGGGTTACTGGAACTAGTTAGTAAAAATGCCTTTAGCATAATTCATGTTTTCGAGTTTCAAAACTGCTTGGTTCGTCCCCAGTTACTCGGCATAACGATTCATAATGCTATTTGAGCCATTTCAAACACTAAGGACAGTTAAAGCATATACACCAGAGAACTTAGAAGATAAAGGAATGGTAAAATCCAAACAACTTGCAAAGTAATTTCATAGTTTAAACTGCAAAAGGCGGAATTTTCATTAATACATAAGAAGCATTACATTTTGGATTACAAATGAAAGAACAGTAATGCTCCTATTGTCTACTTTTTCTATCCAGGTTCCAGGTAACCTTTCAAGAATCCGACTCCTCCTCGCTGCTTTCTTCATCGGGGATTGGAGGAGCTTCCTCTTCTGGATAGTTGACGGCGACATTTACCATGGCGGCAATCTGGGTGGCGTGGCCCTTAACTTCACCAAAGATGGTGGATCGTTGCGCATCCGTGTATCCCTGAGGGACACCGGTGGGCACACGCCAGGATTTGGCACTAGGGTAGTGCATGCGCATAAGGCCTAAGGCCATGCGCGCACCACCCCGAGCAGCGGAGCGGAGAATAGACTCCTTGGACTCCGCCACCTCCATGATGATACCCGGAAGTTTTTCAACCTCCGAGCATTCCCCAGATTTATCGGGAAGAAACTTGCCTACTAGCTGCGTTGCAGCAGCCTTCATCAAATTCCATGTCTCCCCGAAAGCTCGGATGCCTGCAGCCCGAGTGCCATCTGGGGTGTCTCCTGTTTGATCCAATAAAACATACAAAAGGGTTAAGCAGACAAACAGAGAAAGCAAAACATGGAAAGATGAGGAAAAGGGTAAGAAATTTACCGATGAGCTTGTCGATCTCGGAAACTTCCTCCAGGCGAAGGTTCAGAGCTTCAGTCAAATCCTGAATGGTGGATTTGTCTTTCTCCGCCTGTTCGGAAGCCTTGGAATTAGCCATTCCAAGGGCCAGGTTGCTGGCTTCCAGGTCTTGCTGAGCTTTCACAAGATTCTTGTGAAGCTCAATGTTCTCATTGCGGAGAATTTCGGCGTTGCCAGAATCTTCCGCTGCTTGTTTAGCCTCAGCTAAGGCAGCTGAAAAGCAAGGGAAAATCCGATTTGATCAATTTCCTCGGGAAAAAACTTAGACAAAGTCTTAAATCGGAAATTTCAAAACGAAAAAAGCTTACCTTTCGTTTCTGTCAAAGCGAGCTGAGATGATTCCAGCTCCGCCTCTTTCTCCTCAAGAATAGAAAGAAGACTTCGAACTTCTTTATTCTTGATGGTGAGCTTCCTGAAAACTTCCAGGTTTATGGCCTCGGAGGTTTGCTGAAACACAGCAAGGAAAAGTATGGTTAACAAAAAACATCAAAGCAAAAAAAGCATGCATTTTGTTTAATGCTTGGGGGCTAGAGTTACATACCTGGCTCATGCGCTGCAAACCTGCTAAGTTTTCTTGGAATTCTTTCGCGTATTCCGCGAAGTGATTTCCGGCTGCGTCCAAGCCGTCATTTATAGCCTTAAAATCCTTGTCAAAGGTGGGGATTTCCTCGTCGAAAGTCCGAGAAGATTTCCCCACCTCTGGAGCCGCCCTTTCCCTCGTGTCCGACTCGGACACAACGGGCTGGCTGGGCTCTGGGGGCTTGGTGGTGGTGGCTGCAGTAGGCTCTTCCGCCATTGTCTGCGGCGTGTCCGGGGCGACGGCGGGAGATGGTTGGCTGCCTCGGTTGGAAGAAGCTCTGAGTTTCTTCAACTTTCTCGGCTTCAAGTTGGAGGGGGGTAGGCTAAAAACCAAAAACCCGGAAAAGGTTAAAACACCGAAGATGGACGAAAAAGATCCCATAAAAGAAAAAACCCAGAAGAAAATAACCTGGAAGTGGCGACGGGGATTCCGTCAAGGTCGATAATTTCATCCGAAGAAATTATCTTCTTGCGTTTGCGCCCACCCGTAGCGGCGGTGCGCAGCGCATCCAGCTCGGCCTCGGAGGCTAACTCCGAGTCTGGAAGATCCACAAGCTGTTGGAAAAACCAATCAGATTCAAAAGGTAGATTATCCAGGAAGTGAGATTATACCCAAATAACGGAAAAATTACCTTAGGAGCTGGGTTGTCGGCCGTGTACATTGGCCGACTCTCCGTGTATTGGTCGCGCGATGCGACCAACTGATTGATGCGCCGCCTAAGCTCTTTTGCGGGCCAATCCTTGTCGGTTGTCCGCATTGGATCCTTGGCTCATGTGTATTCGCACAGGAGACGGCCTCCGTGGTTTGCTAATGGCTGAATCCGTCTATCCAGCCAGCAAAAGACCGTGTCCATACCGGTCAAAGGAGGTTTGGAGGAGGTGAGCTTGGCGATGCGCCTCTTGATCCTTAGCAGATCTGGAGGCAGAACCTGGACGGCCTCTGTCACCCAGTTATCCTGGGGAACAGCGGTGGAGTTCACAAAAGGTGGAACCCCGACGGCCTTTTTAGGAAAAGGCACGTCGGGATGATAGAAAAAAGAACCCGTCCAAAATTTGACGGATTCTGAGGTTTTGATTTTGGGGAACCAATCCTCTCGGAATCTCCGAAGAGTAAAGGAAATGGTCCCGCAATTTGGGAGTGCGCCCTCCGAAGAGTTACGCTTCACCCCAAAGCAATACAGCCAAAAATCTAACCTAGGCTCTATTCCTAGGTAACCTTCGAACAAGGCCTGGAAGCCGGCCATGTACAGAATAGAATTGGGAGGAAGGTTATGAGGTTGGATGCTGTAGTGTGACAGAACCTGGAGGAAGAAAGAGGAAGGTGGCAGTCCCATACCTCGTAGAAGGTGGGAGGCAAGAAGCACCCTTTCGCCCTCTTGTGGCATGGGTTCAGTCTCCTCTTCTGGGAGCCGCCATTTCTTTTTCAGCACCAAACCCTCCTTCTCCAAGTTGGGAAGGAGAGCCGGGGGAATACTGCAGGCACTCCAGTTGCCTGCAGTTTCCTCTTCCTCTTCTGCTCCGGCGGCGGCGGCGGCGGCCTTCGCGGCGGCAAGTTTCTCGCCAAGGAGCTCGATTTTCTCCTCCGCCGTTTCCGGTGTGAACGGCGGGGTTGTCGTGGTGCTTGGGCCCGCTATGTCCGCGGCGGCGGAAGCATTTCCTCCGCCCGCCGCGGATGCCGTGGCCTTTTCTGGCTCGCCGCCGGCATGCTTGGGCGACCCTAGCTGTGGATCTAGGTCGCCCAAAAGCTCGTCGATTGAGGCGCGAGCCGGTGAGGACGACGGAGAGGCCATCTTTTTCGGTGGCGAGTGAGCGCTCCGGCGTGCAAAGGGCTCGTCGGGGCAAGGTCTCGTTCTTGCTCTCGTGCTCGCGTTTGCGTCAATGGCGTAGGCAGTGTGGAGTGAGGAAAGATTTCCGATGACGACGAGGACGGCTATTTATAGCCTGAAAACCTCTAGATACGCGCCAACGGCTCTTTTGACCGTTGGATGTTCGACGCGTGTCGCTCGCCGTAAAATCCGGGAAACGGAACGACAGGGGAATGATGGCTATCTCCTCGTTTCTCGTGAGAATCTGTCAGAGATACGTTGCAGGGTTTCCCGCGTGAAACCAAGCGGCGCTTGCGTCAGCGTGATTGAGGCGCTGATGTCATAAGTTCCTTTTCCGCGAAGGATCGCGAGAAGAAAAGCCGGATTTTCATAGTTCCGAGTTTTATGTTACCATCTCCTTCAAAAGGAAAGAAGAAAGAATCAAGACTGCTGAATCAAGTTTTCCCGGACGAAATGTATTTGACGAAAGGCGGAGTTTCAGAGTTTTGATCCTTCCTGGGGGCTACTGTCGGATATATACTGAATAGGGGTATAGAAGATGGTAGACAAAAGAGCCGGACTACCAGGGTGGCCTACATGGTAATGGGCTTAGGTCCATTGGGCGGCCTAGTAGTCCGACGCGCAGAAGCCGGATTCTAGAAGAACCCGGGTCACGGCCCGCGTGATCTGGCTTGGAGGAGAAGACGGATTTCTTACTTTCCAAGTTACAAGTTAAACGTAGTCTTCTAGGTTTCTGGTTCTGTAAGCCCTAATCCGGCTATTATATAAAGCCGGACGGGAGATAGATTTCATAAGTTCTTTTAGTTCCACGGTTCTAGGTTCAAGCTCAAGCCTTACGCAACTCGCCGGGAAGTTCATCCTCGACGAGTAGCTGGATCTATTCCCTTACATTGTAACCTTATTATACGGGCTTTAGTCCCACATAGTGAGAAGTGCAGGAGTAGGTACGCCGTACTGTCGCGACGTACCGAACCTGGGTAAAATCCCGTGTCCTGTATTACTACGCTATCCCGTTACCCCACGTCTCTACCGTAGTCTCATGGCACCCCAGTCTATGAAAACTACTACGATGTCTCGACATATAATCCTGCCTTGATTGTATGTATGGTAAGTATATGAGTTCATTTGACACTTGTACTGTCAGGCTTAAGGCTGTTGTTATCATCTGTTAGACTGCACACCTTAAATTTGTCTGTAAACATGTTGTGTGCATGGGCAGTGGAGATATAGCAGGTGCTCAAACGTGTAAATTTCAATTCTTTCCACGAAACCTCCATCTGTAGGTCGGTAGCTGATGGCTAATCATCATTCTTTCCACAACTGTGATCATGCCGCTTGCTCTTATGATATTCTACTGCCAGCAGATGACATATTGATTTGATGATTTCTAACTCCCTAGCAAGCAAATAGAGCAGCACATCAACCACAAGCAGAGCAGGCAAAAGTAGGACACCAAGCACAAGCACAAAAGAGAGCAGGCAAGAGCTGAATTCGTGTGGCAGACAGGCAGAGCAATGGTGGGAGCTGGGAGGAGTTTACCTCGTTTCAGGGCGGGGAGGCCGACTCAAGGCGGCGGAGATGGGTGAATCCGGCCGGGCCGAGTCCAATCTGTGCGAGGGCGGCACGATTCCAGCGACGGCGGCGCTCGCTCTAGAGAGAAGTGGCGGGTCTGGCGGCGCTCGATCCAGCCCTTGGCAAGCCACGGAATAGATAGAGAGAGAGCGTGGGGCTGAGGGGTTAGGGTTAGTCATGGCGTATGGGCATCGACGAGCCTGGCCTCTTCCCGTGTCGTCGCCGTCCCTGCCGCGTATCGGAGCAAACATACGGCACGGGGACTTTATGTAAGGCTCCTAGTTGTAATTTGTGAAATTTGTTGACTGGACCGTAAAGCTCGAGCTTGTGGGTATTGTTTGACTAGTTGTTGATCTTTTCACATGCCTAACAACCTGAATGATGCTGAATTTTGATCAACTGGGCCTTGTGTACTTGCTGGCTGAATCAGTGATACCTTTTTTGTTGATTAGAGAGATAGATGAAACAGTAGCTTTTTGTAACACTGCATGTGTTGTATGTAACTGTCCGAGGATTGAGTTTCCATGTAGAGCATCATGTTTTGTTCTCTTTGAGTGTTTCCATCTTCCGTTGTCGAGCATGGTTCTTGTTTGCTACTTCAGTGTATTTTTCCCTGGCCTGAGCCTATGGTTTACGTTCTACCTAGAACAAAGCTGGTGGAAAAACGAAACCATTTTGATTTACACTGCAATATAATCTATGGTAGACTCTTGGATGACAAAGGACATAAGCTTGGGTGATCACAGTATTTTTTATATTATGAGTTCACATTTGTAATTAGTGATTGTGATTTCAGAATTGCTGTCGACCACAGTGGATAATCTTTGATTTTGGGACTCGTTTTTTCAGGGCTTTCGAGGCTGGTCGCTGATGGTGATCTACACCGCCTGCCCGACGAGTCCCTAAGTGGCGATACGGCGTGCTTCTGTTGTCTCCAAAGAGGACGCCGCCATCCTCGTGTGGGTCGTGAACAACCAGGACTACCTTGAGCACGATCTGTCCAGGATGGATGGAAATACCATTGAATATAACATCAGAAGTAGCCATGGCTGGCAACTAGTTCCTCCTTCACCCTCCGGCCTCGCTGCCATGCGACGCCGCCGAGTTCACCGCTCCGCAACCATGTTTTAGGTGAGCTGCTGCTTCTTCCCTTCTCGTCGATTGCGTGCCGTTGTGTTTTTCTTCGCTTGGTTCCCTTTTCCCTATCAATTGCAAAGAATTACAGTGAGCTCCTTGGGTTCCATTCTTTCTCTTCTACAATCTATGTGGTGCCATGGCCATCGGAGACGTACAACAATTCCGTGCTATGTATCATCGTCTAAATGTATGCTGTTATTTGTAGCAAGCCACTGTGATTGATGATTTTGAGCCGTTGCACACTAAGATTGCTACTATTTGCCTCCGAACGCTACTAGGTAGTGTGTGGTCTTGTTCTTGCCCTGCTTAGGGAGGAATGGCTTCGTTTATTTTTCATTATTCTAGTTCTAGCTATGGAATTCAGAGATTGCCCATTTTAAATGAACAAAAATATCATATCACCAGCACATGAACTTTCTTGTGCATGAACCGTGAGTACTAAGTGCTAGTCTTGACCGGTGTGCCGTTTTTGTCCTCAGTGTCCCATCACTTATCTGACTGAAGTAATCACTCATCAACAGTTAGTAAGAACAGTGGGTGATATTGTTCTTGTTTGTCCTCCTTTTGTCTTATTTGGGGTGAACCTGCGCTGAGTAAAGTTTTTTTAGAGCAGCGCACACGGTTGTGTGAAGTAGGCTTTAACTTTGGATATGATCTGTTTCGCAAGTCGGAATTCTTAACCCCATCTCCTTGTCTGTGTTTTGCAGGTCTTGAGCCAACCAATGGTGCCCCGTGCCGACGGCACGTTCGTAGTAACCCGGAGCTGATGCCAGCATCTTTTCCGACTGCATCCCCAAGCTGCAACACCCATTTGTTGCTCCTACTGCCTGGCCACATCCTGGAGCTGCTGCTTCCGGCCACCACTCCGACGTGCTGCTGCTAGCGACCTCCCCAACCCGCTGGTGCCAGCAAAGAAGCCATCACAAAAAGGTGAGATGTCATGCGTTGGAATCACGTTCTCGATTGGGGTATAATGAGTGTTTCTGCTATGCCATGATCTTAAATTTTTTTGTACATGCGAGGGCAGTTTGGATAATAAAACTATTTGTTTGGCTTATTCTATGTTGAAACTTATTGTCTATGCATGGAGTTTGAGATCATCCACATGTACCTGTTGTAATTGGTTTGACACTGTTTAGTTAAAGAAAAATGAACATCGATGTGTTGGCCAAACAATTAGCCTGTAGAAAGAGTGAACTTTAAAATGAAAGTTAAACATCATAGGTCTCAACTAGCTTGGTCCGATGAATGCAAAAATCATATTCTTAGTCCGGTCAAAGAATACAGTGCTCAGATGTTATATCATATTTGATGCCTGTCTGTTGTAGTACTGTGTAGTTATCTTTGTCGTACTGTCTCTTACAAGCTAAATCTGCCAGCTGTTCTAAGTCATGTCACGATATCCATTTCCTTCCAAGTCATGTCACCTCTAAGTCAAAATCTGCTTACAGTACAAGGTTTTCATTTCCAACACATGGTACACGTGTAGCGCAACAATGATACTTCTCACATGCTCTATGCTGAGTTTCCCTTCTAGTAGAATTGTATGTTTGAATGTCGCCCAAGTTTTGTTTTTTTGCACTCCTTTTATGAATCTCAGTGTTACTGGGATTGTTATATTTGCCGGTTATGAATCTGACATGAATAAGTGTGAGACATTTGAATGACGTTACATGCACACATTGTGCACCTCATGCGATTTTTCTTAGTATTCTAGCTGCGCCGATTAAATTTGAAGTTGTTGTTAATTCTAAATTCAAAGCATGATTCTCTTTGTGTTCAGGTGCAGGAAGACCAAGAAAGAATATTCGAAGCCTGTCCTCTAGAGGAACAAGTCGCCCAACCGCCTCAGGGGATTGGAGCAGCCGGAGTGTTACAGCCAAGAGATTGAGAGGTAAGATTCTTCTGCCACTTCTGCTCTTTATGTGCAGCCTGCGATTCCTTCACTACATGGCACTTGCCATTTGGCTAGCTGGTAGTTTGTGCGATGAGGCAATGGATTGTGCATCTGGGAGAAACAATTATAAAGATTGCTATTATGAACTGTTTCTTTCATGTTAGGTCATCAGATGATTTACCTCGGCGTTGATGACTTCCTCGTCTTGGGTGAAGCACAAGATTATTTAGGCTTCAACATCAAGACTGGAGCAGCTGGAGCGTTGGAGCCCGGTAAGATCTTGTGCTATATACGTGCTTCGTGTGTTTCCTTTACTATGGGGCAATTGCCATTTGACCGTGCTGCTGCTCTATATGGGAGAGAGGGTCTGTCATTTGTTTCCGTTGTTGTACAAGTTTTTTTGGTAGGTCCTGACTCTATATCGATAGATGTATTTGAGGGTGGTTAGCTATTGCAATCTTTTTTGGATCGCTTGTTTGTATGGTCTTCTCTGAAATATACCTGAATCTTAGCTTGTCATAATTCGTTTGAATTTCGCCTTTGCCGTTGGACATAGGAACAATTGGACCTCTTGATGCCCGAACATAGTAAACAATGTCATTGTGCTAAATATAAACATACAGTATGTCTGCTAGCGTTATTCTTAGTTGTATATCTACCATACCTAAGCATAGTCTTAGCCTGCGCCATCTAGTGTAAAACTATGTAGTTGACTGGTGTGATTAGATAACTTGAGGCCAATGAATTTTAATACCGAACCTTTCTTGTTCACCCTATTTCCCTTATATTGAATTGTACTATGCCATGAAAATTTGCATCAGACAAGAACTATGCTAAGTAAGAGTTGGATTTTATTTTCTGAATTAAATATGTATTCTCGGATGTTGATTATATTCGAAGCATGTCTTCTGTTTAGTAGTGGGTAGTTATCTTTGCCGTTTCTTACAAAGCTAAATTGACAGTTTCTTATATTGTTCTAATGCAGACCAATGACAGTCAGTCCACCCACTTGTATGTGACTAGGCAACGGTGGCCTTAATCTTCGACCTCTGATGGTTTAGGTAATTTTTTCGTTCCTCTCCTTTCTCTTCTTTGTGGTATGTGACACTACGACCATCTAGCCGTGGTTGTACTGTTATTGCCGTTCAGCTAAATTCATCTATGCCACCTGGGGTATTGATAGCAATGCATCTGGCAGTTTGGCGTCCTGCTAATGCTTTGCTAGTGTCATTCAACCAGTCCATTAGTACTCGTGAGTGCTTTAATGTTGCCATTAATTTGTTCTACATCTTTTGCTGCAGCAACGTTGTTCAGATTCCAAGCTTACAACACGCACATTCTAAATTCGAGAAATTGTTTTTGTGTTTACAACTTCTACTCCAAGTTGTAATTATAATGTAACTGGTAGATAGATATGCTTGTATGTCGTCAAATAAGTACGTATTGGAACTTTTTTCATGTCCACAACTTCTTCTGTATTGAAAATGTGAAACCTGAGCACTTGTTGTACTCATAAGATTTAATTTGGTACTGCCCTTCGAGAGAAAGAACTCATATATCAATAACTCATTTTTTAAAGTAACTTACCTTTGTAGTATTGCATGTTAAAATCTTATTACTTTTGTAAACTTTGATGTTCGAGTATGTGCCAAAGAAAGAGCTTTGACATTTGAGTTGCTTTGAAATGGCATGTCTTGGTTTTGGGTTTTGTGGTTAGAACTTGAAAGTTTATTATTATATTGCAACGCTTGGAATAAATCGATGGTTATATTCATCTATCTTTTGCAGGGGAGAAGTGGAGCTGGAGCTGCCACGAGGGATCCATGTCCGCCGAATCCGGCGTGACCGACAGTTCTGGCTCTGGCCGTGCTACTTCTGTGCTGGCCCGGCCTCCTGTGCCCAGTCAGCCCTCACCTTCGTCTACCATCCCTCCTGCCGCCATGCGACGGCGGCGAGTTCACCGTGCCTCAACTGCGGTAGAGGTGATTCTCTCCTTCGGCTGCAACCTCTTGAGGTGAGTACCTGGTTCATGGGCATGTCCAATCTCCTCCCTCCTAGCTGCGGGGATGTCCTCCCATATGCCTTCTAGTCTCTTGTTGCGTAATGTAACATACACTATGTTAAGTATTCATAGTTATGTTCTGTGAACCAAATTAAAAATCCAAGCATGCTTGGTGATGTTCATTGTATTTGTTGGATTCAAACATGAAAGCTTAACCTTTTATTCTCTGTGCAAGTGTAGACCTTTTCTAACCCGGAGCTTATTGGCACCATATCTTGTTTGCTGTGTGTTGAGGGATAGTCTCGTTTGTCGTGCATCGGTAACTCTTTGTTTTGTTGTCGCGCAGGTGATGGATGTAATAGCAAAGCAATTCTTGGACCAGTGGTACTCTGTGGCAGTGTCGTCGACACGGGCGCTGCTCTTCCCAGTGAAGAAAGTCTTACTCCATGGGTTGTGCTAGTTGCAGCGCCGAAAAATCTTGAGAAACCTGGCTGCTCAAGCTTGCTAATGTTGCAGCGAGACTGCTGTCTCCCTGAAGCTGAAGCTGGTGGTGTTGTTTCAGTAGTGGAGCAAAATAAATTGTGGGTAGCGCTGCTTGCTGTAGTAGTGAAGATTCCCTTGATTGTATACGATCAGTTCAAGTGCATGCATGTATGTGCATCGTCGAGGATGCTCATGTACGGTATATGATCAGTTTAAGTGCATGGCCATGCGACAAACGATGAACAAATGGATTTCTTCCTCTTTATTGCGTGTAGCAACTCAAGTCCAGTTTCTCAGGGTTGTTTACCTATCTATATATTGATATGCAGATGTGGTAATATTACTAGTATATACGATGCGATCCATATCAGTTTTCATCCTTGTACTAAATAGACCTTAAACTTTCTAAATTGGCCACTATAATGGTTTTAACGATTTATGCTGAAAGCCGGTTGCTAAAACCCACAGAATTATCCAGCTGGCACAAAACCGGGTCGAAACTGCGGGTCGTTAGTTCAAACCGAATCCCCACCTTGTGGTCAAAATGTCTTTGTCAAGGACGAAAAGTTTTAGAATGGATGGATGCAGCAACCTAGATTTTTGTAGTCAACGTTGTGGTATGCATTGGTAGGAAATATGTAAGGGGGGAAATAATAACTATGCATGTTTTGTCTTGTAAAAAATTGTAATCCTGAAACGTCAAAAGAAGTAGTACTATATTTGTTGGGAACGACACGAGTGAAAACCGAATCTCAGTTTATATATGTATATCCGGTCACGGCAAATGGTTGATATATGTGGTGTTGGAAGATGGATACAAATTTGTAGATGCCGGCAATGAACAAAATCCAGATGGATCGATACAACAAGTACCTGGTACTCGGGGTGTATTTAGCAAGTGAAAAAGTGAAGTAAAAGGTGGTCCCAATTAATTTGGGCACGTTAATCATGGACTCCCAATTAACTGTACCGGCTGGAGTTATTTGACTGACTACGGCATCGAAAAATCCCATCTCGTCGGATGGCATGCCCGTGGTTTAATTGCTCTCCGTAAACAAGGGTCCATGTCACCGATCCGTGTGGCTGAAACATCCTAGCCTTCCATGTCCTTGGTTGATCCGACCCGAGCAAACAACGAGAGAGACGAGTGCCACTGCCAACCCACTCTTCTTTCAAACTCTCTCTATAAGTAGAAGTCCAGTGCGAGTGACCGCGTGCGGGGTACGCGTGCGACTTAGACTTAGGACTTAGGCGTGGCGGCCGCGGCAGGCGACGACGAGCTCAAGGAGATCTTGCTGTGTTTCTTCCTCCGGTGGCGGTGCCCCCGAATGATTAAATCTTCTTCGAGTCTTTGTGTTTTTTACAACCCCGTTTGTTCAGCACAGCAGACATACGTAGGCCCTTGTGTTTGTGGGAAGCATCCTAACCGTCGTGGATTTAATCTCCGTCCCGGCGGGCATGAGGAGCTCTTCTCTAGCCAGACAGCAGGTAAATTTAGAGCCATGCACGAATATGCCTTTTTCTTCTCACTTACGAATCGATCCATGGATGCGTTTCTTTGTTTTATTCGTGGTTGAGTCCATGCATCGATGGATTGAGATCTAAACTGAGTGGATCTTGTCTTCCCGTACGTGCTCCTTTGTTTAATGAGATGGAGTTGATAAATTACAAGAGAAAGGAGGAGATAAGTTTGGGCGAGAGATTGGATCGCTTCGTGTTTGTCGCCTTTCCTTTCCTTTCCTTGCTGGTTGGAGCGGGCCACGTGCACACGACCCAGCAGTATCCAGTCGCTGCCGTCGGGCGTCCAAAACCTTGATTGCTTTCCTCCCGTATTAATACATACAAACCTCTCGTCTGCGACAACAGACGCGGGCGACGTGTTCGACCCGTCCTCCTCGTCGACGTATTACGCGCACAACAGACGCGGGCCTCCGCATCCGCACGGAGCATGGGCTGCGGTTGTTTGGGGGTAAGAGAGCGGAGAGCATAGTTTGAGGAGCTAGATGAGCTCCCAGCTCCCAGTCGTTGGCGCGGAGCAAAAATGCTCAATCACCCCATGACGGAGTGGCCTTCTAATGGCATGCACAAGTGTTAAACATTGGCATGGAGCCCACTTGCATGCCGATCACATCTGATCTGTTGTTGGTATGCTCACCAGGCTTGCCGCTTGGTGATTGCTCTACCACCGGCACCTGTATATAAACTGCTCCAATATCTTTTGTTTAACCGATGTGGGACTAAAATACGTACTACTACTACAGTTTGTTTTACGTACGCTCCTACGCCTCCGTTAATCAACCGCGAAACGACCACATCGGTGGTAGCTGGGCCCGGCCCACTAAGCATGAGGAGCTCTGCTTCTCGATCGTGAGGCAGACAGCAGGTAAATTTAGAGCCATGCATTGCATATGCCGTTTTCTTCTCACGTACGAATCGATCCATGAATGGTTGAGTCCATGCAGAGAAAGGAGGAGATGAGTATGTGCAGTTTGGTTGTAGGTTGGGTCGTTCGTTCCTTTTTCTTTTTCTTTTCATTCCATGACTTTATTCGCGTACGTACGTGGTCGTTCCTTCTTTGCCTTCCATTCAATTCCTTCCTTGCTGGTTGTAGCGTCACGTGCACACGACCCAGCTACGTACGCAGAGTCCACTTGCGCTGCCGTCGGGCGCTCCGAAACCTCGCACAGCAGAACATGCACGGAGGAAGGTATCTGTATGTCGGATGCAGAATCCAACAAGGGGTTGAATTGAATTGTATCTGTATGTCGGCAAGTATCCAGAGGCTGCCCGTGTTTATAACGAAACCACAAGCCCTCGTACAAAATGATACGTACATGGACCCTCGTCTCCAAACCTTCCCGTGCAAATCTCATTAGTGGAAAGTGGGTTTTTCGCCACAAGTTTAATTCCGATGGATCTTTGTCACGCTATAAGGCGAGATGGGTCTCCAAACCTTCCGGTGCAAACCATGGCGGCGCCGGGATGTCGGCCATCTGGTTGGTGGGGGCGCGCAGGTGTGAAAGCTAGGCTAGGCGGAAGCGCGACGGCAGGAGATCGGGGCGCCGGAGGAGCTTGGAAGAGTGGGGAAGGGTTAGCAATGGCAGATGGTGTGAGCGTGCGTGGAAGTTTCACGCGGCGGTTGAGAGTTCATGTGCGAGCTCAGTCGTCCAGCGCGTGGAAGGAGACGCGTAGGGTTCTGGGCGCCGGCTCCAGCGTTTCTCCGCGCGCTGGACAAAAAATTTCCCGCTCCATGTTTTAGCGCGACTGATGGAGCCATCACTTCTGGCCCGTGATGCATTTCGGCGGATCTTCCCAGCGACGCCTATATAGAGGGACTGCTGGAGATGCTGTAAGCACCTTGCATTGTACATGCATAACACCCCTCTCAAAACTCTGCTTAGGACCGACGCTCTCTTGTAAGCATGCACGGAATGAAACTTGTTTTTAGGAACCGTAGTGACTGCGTTCGTTTTGGCTGCAACCTAGTGGGGACGGCTGCAAGAACATCATCAACTCATCATATTAGTTCGCCGTATTAGTGTCTTTTCTTCTCGAAACAGGCTTTAGCCCTGCTTTATACATAATGATTCACCGGTCAAACCGATATAAAGTGGTCGGGAATCCCCAAACAAGCAGGTCATAAAGAAAAAAAAATTACAAGCGAGATGGGGGCTGGCCACCATCTCACAGCCGAACAAGAAAAATTAGAGACACCAAACCCGGGGCGGAGACAAGGGAGGGCTAGCAGGGGTCAGACCCCCCCCTAATGGTTCGTCCCCCCAACGTATTGCAGCGGGTACTAACCGTATATAATACTGGTATATATAGGATAATAGCTTCTGAGCACTATGTGTACTCTTAGTATTTAAGCCCAGAGCTAGCAACAATCCGCATGTACGCACCAAGCCCAACAGTCAACAAGCAACAACCCATCTAGCTGACTTCTTAGGCCAGAAATCGTTTGCCCATCTCCTCTCGCCTCTCATCCTCTCGCATATCACCATCGATCTGACTGTCCTAATGCGTGCTGCCCCCGTTCGAAAACCAGCGAACCTGGATGTCAGCGGAGTAGCGGAGGATATGGCGACCCCGTTGATCTTCCTTGGCCAGACGCCCTATGTTTGCGACATGGGCCCGTCCCATGAAATCACCACCGAATTATCAATCGGTACACAATACAAGCATGTACGTGCTGCTAATCTGATCAATTACCTCTTATTTAATATTTCCAATACTTTTTTAGTCACAAATGAAAAGATTCGATATACTATTTCTTAAAAAGATGAATATAATAGATTCTTTTCAAACTAATATTTTTAAAGCTCTAATCTGGCATCCCACTAAAATTTCAGATCCACTTGTCGACGATAGTAGTAGATCTATATCTGAAATGTTAAGCGGTAGTTTTGTCCCCATTTGCTTAAATATGTGTGCTATATGATTGGAGATTGACATTATGCATGCCATGCTTTTGGCAAATATATGAAAATGCCATTTTACTTTTGGGCTTGCTATCTTGATAAATGATAGAAATATTTCACTTGCTAGAGACAATGTTTCGCCCCCGTATATCTAAATCCTGGCTCTGCCCCTGCACCAAACCTAAAGAGAAGCAACTACACTATCGAACACGAGCAGAGACGTGCCGCCTTGTAAGACCACCGAATCCTGATGCAGCAACCACGCCAAGCTGCCACCGGAGAGGGACGGATACCCTCTCGCTCTGGCTCGTGGAGCGCCGATTCTGTCAGCACCTAGCGAGGACTGCGGGGACGGGGCCACCGAGGACTCGTGTAAAATATAGGAGGCTAATAAAATCACTCCATGTCGAAGACGAGGACGCTTCATTCCAAGACACGGAATCCACCGTGCAGCACCTGCATGGAACCTGAGCTCCTCGCTGACGCCCCCATGAGGCTAACGACGCAACGCGCCGCTGCCGCCGAGACCGCAACAACGACCTTGGTTTTTCACCCGGAACCCATTCACGAGGATGGTATCTACAAAAATGCCCCCGAGAGGATAATGACACCTGTAGGCATCACCGTCACCAGCGCCAAAGCATGGAGCTTTCGCTCGGATCCTCACTCGTCTCCTCGAGGATACCAAGGACCTGACCCAACTCGGAGGAAAAGGTCACTTTATGAGCACAAGGCCTCGAAATCTTCACCAGGATGCCGCCGCTGCCGCTGTGCCCCGCCGACACCAGGATCACCCTGCCAATAACCTTGCCACCGATACAACTAAAGGGAGGGCCACCACCGTTGTGATGTCGCCTGCCGAAAATCACCCATGCAACCTCTCCATCCTGGGCCGATGCCCCGCCGTCCAAGCTGTCGCACCGACGAGAAGGAAGGCATAACCAGAGATAGCCCAAGGGGGCATGAGGGAAATGCAGACAGGGATCCCGGCAAGCACCACAAACCGCCAAAAGATGGATCTGGCCGGAAGTAGCTAACCACACACCACTGGGGACAAGAGACGATGTCGCGTCTGATCTGGCACCTTCAGATCCAACGGCACCAGCCAGGAGACTGCCGGTCTTCCTTCTCGTAGTCCCCTACCAGAACCATCGGCGATACCCACGTCGTCCCACACCAACCGCCATCGTTACCTGATCGTGCACTACCACATCCGCGCCCCGTGTGCTGACCACCACTCCCACAAGAAGAACCATGCAAACACGGCGTCTCACACTCGTCTGCGGCCACATCCGCGCCTGAGTGTGCGCCGCCCGCATCCCTCTCAACCTGGCCCCCATTAATCCAGAGAGGGGAAGAAAGGGGCCAGCCCGCCGTCGCCGACACCGCCCGAGCTTCGCTCGATGGTATCCTCTAGCTGCGGCGAAGAGAGGAGGCCGTCAAGTTGCGCCGCCGGTCCTCTAGGGTTAGTACCTCCCAAGTTTCCTACTTCATCGTAGTAGTGCATCGACTATGTTTGCTCCAAATGTATACCATTTTGGGGATTGATTCTGAAGTTGCCCACCAGTTTCATGCGAAGTTGCATATAGTTGATGCCAGGTTACTTATGGTAGGTTGTATTGTTTTGAAATGATCCTTCTTCCTTTACAATGTTATGAAGATGCATATGGTATACATTAACTAAGTAAAAGAACGACGTGGTTAAGAGAACGCTGACGTTACCCCACTATATGCCCTTAATAAGTTGCCTACTTGAGTAACGAAGTTGCCAGATATTACAAAGTATGGCCAGCAAGTAGTAGTAAAAGTTGATGCTGGCCGTACTAAGTTGTTTAAAAAAATTCAAAACACATGCATACAAATGAGATCTAGTTTTAAATTTTTTGACACGGGAGAGCCACAGGTAAAAACTGATTGTAGTTTGGACTCACTTTTTAATAGTTACGACTTCTTAAAAGAAAAGAGAAAAGGTAGTCATCGGGTCTATGTCGTGTGTGTCGACTATCCTGTACCTTGCTTTCACCCTTCCGCTGTCGGAACGGAGCGGCTATCATGTGTTGATCACGTCCATCAGACGGGTCACGGGCGAGGGCTCGTTCATGTCAAATCCATGCCCTTTTTAGCAAGGAAAACGGTATGTGGCCTCCGGAGGAAACGAGACGCAAGTCCTCCGGCGTCTCCAAGCGACATGCGTCCGTTTCCTGACGTCAAAAAATTACCAAAGTTTGATCCATAATTTGGGGTGGATGCGGCATGAAAATTCTGCGTGCGCGAGTCCGTCTGGGCGTGGACAGAAACATTGCTAGCCGTTGGATGCATGATAGGTTACTTAAACAAATTGACAATCTATAAAATTAGTTATCAAATGACTATGTAATTAAATACTACCTCCGTTCCAAAATGTAAGCCTTTTTAGCAAGCTAAACTAGTTTGTCAAAAAGGCTTACATTTTGGAACGGAGGGAGTATAAAAGTAATTGACCTAAATGTGGGGAATGTCGGAATCCCGCCTAAGACTAACACGATGTAACCCTATAATATCTATACAAGTATTATGTGAACCCCCCCCGTTCCAACAGATCCAGGAGTTTGGACTATAAGTAGTCCTGGAGCCCGCCAAAGAGAATCTGACGCTGGTGAGGCCGTAACACTGAGAGTGAGGGAATCTTGGGAATCTAATACCCATTCCACACTATAACACTCATGGTATGGAATACCATGATATTTGGTGGAATTCATACGCTCCGGAGCCCCTCTCCGGACAAACCCTCGTCCCGTTGGGGAAAAAGGTGGAACTGCGGTTTTGGCCCCTCTACGTGAGCCGGAAGGGGGTAGCAAAGTGGAACCAATTGCTTGGTTGTGTTAGGTTAGTCCCAAAGAACACCCAAGATAATGGTACAAGCCATCTTTTGGCAAGATTCCCCCCCCGTTCCGATAAAGTCGGGAGTTTCGGGCTCTAAGTAGTCCTAGAACCCGCTAGACAGAATCTGACGCCGATAAATACCTAACACAGAGAGTGAGGGAATATTTGGCATCCAAGACCCATGACACACTCTAACAAACATGGTATGTACTTCCATGTGATTTGGTGGCATTAAGACGCTCCAAAGCCCCTCTCCGGAGAACCTCTAGCCCCGTTGGGGAAAAAGACGGAACTGCCATTCTGGCCCCTCTAGGTGAGCCGGAAGGGGGTAGCAAAGTGGACCCACAATACAAGAAATATTCTATCTTGTGACTCTCCATATTAGGCACCGAATGGTCACGTAAAATCATTTGTGACCTTACTGTGACCAAAATCTCTTGGTCAGGTTACGGGCATCGCTATTGAACCAATGTGACCTTCTATAGCCAAAATAGAAGGTCATGGACTATGGGACCAATTGTTTTGGTCGCTCATACTCTGACCAAGCCACGTCGGATCCAACGTGGCAAAACTGACGTGGCACAGAGTCAGCCCGGTCCATTCCAGCCTTCTATATGGGCCTAGCCCATTTAATTTTTTTTCCTTCACAAGTTTGGATGTCTACATGGCCTTTTAATTTTGTGGGTCATTCCTTTTAGAAGTCAATTTCGATAAGGCTTTTTGTGCTGGGTCTTGGCCTTTTTGTAGAGCATTTCTTTCGAGATTTCTGTTCTGGGCCGTGGCCTTTTTGCTGAGTATTTCATGCTGGCCGAGAACTTTTTGAAGTCTAGTACGATTATTATTTGGGCCAGTAAATCTCACAAATTTCTATTTCACACATTTTAAATAAACCAAGAATAATCCAGCCAAAATCTTCTAAATGACTTGTTTGACATACATAAAAACTCCATTTACAACCCATGCATCCGCACTGGGAAACACTTCGCCCAGAATCCCCAGCGAGCGTAACTCCATCGGCAGATATTTACAACCCATAGCCATTTACAACCCATGCATGCTACCATCGCCCAGAATAACTCTATTTACAACCCATATGCTACCATCGCCTAGATCTCTCATCCAGATCCCAGCAACTGCACCTCCACCTCCATCACCCATCCAGATTATCATTTGCTGCTGCTGGGGCCAGCAACTGCACCTCCATCGCCCAGCTTCTCCTCCGCGCACTAGCAGCAGCAGATCCCTGGTACACAGAGACGATTGATTCAAGTCCTGGTACCAGCAGCATCTCACCAGACCATAAAAGCACAAAATCACATAGTGCAAAGAACAACAGGAGCACAAAAACAAGGTTGATCGGGCAAGATTCTTCCTTACCTTTCCCCGGCGGGCAACACGAAGCTGGGCGGTACTCCGGTACTACGTCCCTTTCTTTCTCCTACTCAGCTGATCTCCGCCATCTCCGCGGTGCCGTTTTGTCGAGCTGGGCTGAGAGATCTTGTCCTCCTCGCCTAGCGCCTCGCCGTCCTGTGTGTCGCTCCCAGCAGTACCAGCGCATAGGAGCATATCAGAGCAGACCTGACAAAAATCTGAAAATGTCTCAAGAACACTTGTGTAGAATGAAGGAAGACCAACCTTTAGTTTATGGCAGTGCACATTAGCCACTGGTCATATTGATTCACCATCAGCATCAAATTTAAAAAATCACTCATGATCACAAGTAGTAATTTAATCTTACTACAAAAAAACTAGAAGCTATATGCTATCCCTAAATGTCTCAAGAACACTTGAGTAAATTGAAGGAAGCCCAACTTAAGTTCTGCAAGTTCTGCATATTCTGCTATCACTAGTTTGATTGTTGTATATACAGTTATCTTTTAAGTTATGAAATCAAATTATTGCAAAACGAACATGGATGACAGAACCAGTAACTAGCCTTTAAACATGCTTATGCCATAACCGAAAGGAGCAGGTTATTTTGTATTTGAGAAAAAAAATAACTAGTGCCAAGAATTCGCATGATCAGGTACACCAATATCTATACCCAATCCAAGATCCGAGGGGGGAGGAGGGAGTAGGCAAGAAAACATGACCTGGAGGGCAGTGGAGTCATGGGCGAGCTGGTAGTACTTGTAGATCCACGGCGGATTCTGTGAGAGAATAGTCGAATAAATGGATTAGATAGAGACCAAACATATATCCATCATACAAACCAACGTGCAAAACAGATAAATAAAGTAACGTAGAATATCAGCTCCTACTTAAACAACAAACAAAGCTATATGTTTTAGTAAAACTAATGAGCATAACAGATAACTGATTGCATTTCTAAAACAAACTTTGTAATGAAACACGTAGCATGCTTTACTACTAATTGATAGCTTAAGGTTATAACAGCAGAATAGATTCCACCACATATGTTTTACTGTGCAACCAAAAATTAAAATTCTCCATATGAAGTATAGTAGCTGGTAAAATTTTTGCAGTGCAAGTAAAATTTGAAAGTAGCATTAAACTAGAGGTGCATGTCTGCATGCTTACTGCGGAATTTTCTAAACCATGGTTATGTAATCCAGATCAAACATGACAGATATGTCCTAAAGATTAACGAGTCTCCACATTCACTCTTGTATGTGTCAAACATAACATGAAGGAACTGTCCTGAGAAACACTACTAGTTGGCATTTCCATACAGAAATAGAGCAGGTGTAATTGCATTGCACACTAGCCACTGTTCATATTGATTCACCATCAGGATCTAATATAAAAACTCACTCATGATCAAGAGTAGGAATTTAATCTTACTACAAACAAACTCTAAATGAAATATAACTGAATGTAACTTTACACTAAATTTACAATGCATTTAGGCCAAACAATTGTCTCCTATACAATTTACTGAATCAAATATCACTATTCTATTGTTTCCTATATGTTTTACAAGTACATAGGCCAAGTAATGGTATAGTTTAATAGGGTGATGTTCATAGCAGATACCGAATCCAAAGCTGTGGGGGGGAGTAGATTAGTGAGGCGCGGGGTGGCCTCTTGTGGGAAGAGGTCGAGAGATGCAGCAGGTTCTAGGAAGAGGTCGAGAGATGCCGTAGGTTCTACCATTGTCGACCGTTCTCGTGGAATAGCCTCAACCGAGGATACTGGACCTGACAAACAACGAAAAGGGAAAAATAATTTTAGATCCACACCGTCTCTGCTATCATAGCCGGGGAGGCAGCAAGGTCTGATATAGTGATGCGAGAAGGGAGTTACCTAGGGTTCCCCGGTGGAAGGACGGCCGGGGATCCGTCCGGAGGCGTGGGGGACGAAGGTGGCTCCTGGGGTCGGAGTCTCGCCGCCACTGCAAACCCTAGGCAGGCCACGCGTGTGTCGCGATCCGGCCATCTCGACGAAGAGCTCTGCATCGAAGCACGCATGACCGCGCCGACGAACAAGCAAGCCGGGACGCCGTGGTCAGTGGGCGTCGAACAGGAGTGGCCGACGTCGCAGGCAAAGTCGTCCGGAGGCGCGGCTCGGAGAGGATTGGCGGCAGGGAGAGCACGTGCAGGGGCTGCGCTTCGATGTGGATCGGGGTGGTCTAGGGTTCTCTCGGTCGCCGCCACGATAGAGAAGAGAGCGGGGGGATATTATGGGCTAGGGTTTCTAGCGGGGGAGGGAGGGCGGCGATGCGCTGGTTTATACTAGACGCACACGCTCCCGTCCGTCGGATCAGAATCCGACGGGTACGGTGCTTCAGCACTGGTACTTTGGGCCGTGGGAGATGGGCTTAGCTGGGCCGCTGCTGGCTTGCCTGGCCTGTTGGTTTTTTTATTAGTTTCTAGAAAATAGATGCAAATATTTGAAATAGTTTGAGGCACCAAATACGGTTCAAATTTTATGAAAATTTAGGATCGATGAAATTTCCATATTTGTGCATGTAATTAATACATCATGATTTCAATTTTTTTTCGTTGAATAAAAATATCATTTCCCATTTTCGGAGTGTCGAAAACGGGTTTTTTTGTGTAGCATCTACCAACAATATGTTGCAAAATTGTACCACAAAAAATTATAGAGTTACTAGACCACATTTTATCTACATAAACTCAAATTCCTTCCTCTACAAATATTTCCATCTACCTCTTTTGAAAAAGACAAATTTCGGCCGATTCAGCTGAAACCGGGCCAAATTTCAACTATAGGTGCCTCGTCGTTTGCTCGTGATTTTTTGAAAAAATCATTTTTAGGTACCCAAGTACCTATTTAAACATAGATACACCAAGATTTCATCAAGATTCAACCCCTAGGTACGAACGGTCATGTCCCCCGTTTTGACCGTTTCCCAAAACCGGCTTAGAAAATTCCAGAAAATTCAAAAAAACACAAAATGATGCAAGACCTTCTCGTGGTGTCATAATAAGTAACCTAGTATCCACCAAAAATAAAAAAACTTGGAATACTGAAGTTATCTTGAATAAGTGTTCACGTAAATGAGCCATCTACGAAGATTCATGGCTTTCGGGCCGAATGACGGATGTTATGGCCACATTCATGGAATAGTTTCTTTAAATGTTCCTATATTCCACACAAAGATGCATATTGGAACAGCTAACAATGTTTACGAAGAAATTTTATTTTTCGTTGAATAAAAATATCATTTTCCATTTTCGGAGTGTCGAAAACGGGGTTTTTTGTGAAGCATTTATCAAAAATATGTTGCAAAATTGTACCACAAAAAATTATAGAGTTACTAGACCACATTTTATCTACATAAACTCAAATTACTTCCTATAAAAATATTTCCATCTACCTCTTTTGAAAAAGACAAATTTCGGCCGATTCAGCTGAAACCGGGCCAAATTTGAACTACAGGTGCCTCGTCGTTTGCTCGTGGTTTTTTGAAAAAATCATTTTTAGGTACCCAAGTACCTATTTCAACATAGATACACCAAGATTTCATCAAGATTCAACCCTAGATACGAACGGTCATGTCCCCCGTTTTGACCGTTTCCTGAAACCGGCTTAGAAAATTCCAGAAAATTCAAAAAAACACGAAATGATGCAAGACCTTCGCGTGGTGTCATAATAAGTGACCTTGTATCCACCAAAAATAATAAACTTGGAATACGGAAGTTATCTCGAAAAAGTGTTCACGTAAATGAGCAATCATCTACAAAGATTCATGGCTTTCGGGCCAAATGACGGATGTTATGGCCACATTCTTGGCATACTTTCTTTAAATGTGTCTAAATTCCATACAAAGATGCATATTGTAACAACTAATAATGTTTACAAAGAAAGTTTTATTTTTTCTTCAATAAAAATATCGTTTTCCATTTTTGGAGTGTCAAAAACAGGTTTTTTTGTGAAGCGTCTACCAAAAATATGTTGCAAAATTGTACCACATAATATTCTGAAGATACTAGACCACATTTTATCTACGTAAACTCAAATTAATTCCTCTAAAAATCTTTCCATCCACCTCAAAAAGACAAATTTCAGCCGATTCAGCTGAAACCGGGCCAAATTTGAACTACAGGTGCCTCGTACTTTGCTCGTGATTTTTTTCAAAAATGATTTTTAGGTACCCAAGTACCTATTTAAACATAGATTCACCAAGAGTTCATCAAGATTCAACACCTAGGTACGAACGGTCATGTCCCCCGTTTTGACCGTTTCCCGAAACCGGCTTAGAAAATTCCAGAAAATTCAAAAAAACTCGAAATGAAGCAAGAACTTCGCGTGGTATTATCATAAGTGATCTAGTATCCATAAAAGATAATAAACTTGGAATACGAAAGTTATCTCGGAAAAGTGTTCACATAAATGATGTATCATCTACGAAGATTCATGGCTTTCGGGCCAAATGACGGATGTTATGGCCACATTCATGGCATAGTTTCTTTAAATGTGCCTATATTCCACACAAAGATGCATATTGGAACAATTAACAATGTTTACAAAGAAAGTTTTATTTTTTGTTCAATAAAAATATCGTTTTCCATTTTCGTAGTGTCAAAAACGGGTTTTTTTGTGAAGCATCTACCAAAAATATGTTGCAAAATTGTACCACATAAAATTCTCAAGATATTAGACCACATTTTATCTACGTAGACTCAAATTACTTCCTCTAAAAATCTTTCCATCCACCTCTTTTAAAAAAGACAAATTTCAGCTGATTTAGCTGAAACCGGGCCAAATTTGAACTACAGGTGCCTCGTAGTTTGCTCGTGATTTTTTGAAAAAAATTATTTTTAGGTACCCAAGTACCTATTTCAACATAGATACACCAAGAGTTCATCAAGATTCAACCCCTAGGTACGAACGGTCATGTCCCCCGTTTTGACCGTTTCCCGAAACCGGCTTAGAAAATTCCAGAAAATTCAAAAAAACACGAAATGATGCAAGACCTTCGCGTGGTGTCATAATAAGTGACCTAGTATCCAACAAAAATAATAAACTTGGAATACGGATGTTATCTCGAAAAAGTGTTCACGTAAATGAGCAATCATCTACGAAGATTCATGGCTTTTGGGCCAAATGACGGATGTTATGGCCACATTCATAGAATAGTTTCTTTAAATGTGCCTATATTCCACACAAATATGCATATTGGAGCAACTAACAATGTTTACGAAGAAAGTTTTATTTTTCGTTGAATAAAAATATAATTTTCCATTTTCGGAGTGTCGAAAACGGGGTTTTTTTGTGAAGCATCTACCAAAAATATGTTGCAAAATTGTACCAAAAAAAATTATAGAGTTACTAGGCAACATTTTATCTACATAAACTCAAATTACTTCCTCTAAAAAGATTTCCATCTACCTCTTTTAAAAAAGACAAATTTTGGCCGATTTAGATGAAACCGGGCCAAATTTGAACTACAGGTGCCCCGTAGTTTGTTCCTGATTTTTTGCAAAAATCATATTTAGGTACCCAAGTACCGATTTCAACATAGATACACCAAGAGTTCATCAAGATTCAACCCCTAGGTACGAACGGTCATGTCCCCCGTTTTGACCGTTTCCCGAAACCGGCTTAGAAAATTCCAGAAAATTCAAAAAAACTCGAAATGATGCAAGACCTTCGCGTGGTGTCATAATAAGTGACCTAGTATCCAGCAAAAATAATAAACTTGGAATACGGATGTTATCTCAAAAAAGTGTTCACGTGAATGAGCAATCATCTACGAAGATTCATGGCTTTCGGGCCAAATGACGGATGTTATGGCCACATTCATGGAATAGTTTCTTTAAATGTGCCTATATTCCACACAAAGATGCATATTGGAACAAATAACAATGTTTACGAACAAAGTTTTATTTTTCGTTGAATAAAAATATCATTTTCCATTTTCGGAGTGTCGAAAAGGGGTCTTTTTGTGAAGCATCTACCAAAAATATGTTGAAAAATTGTACCACAAAAATTATAGAGTTACTAGACCACATTTTATCTACATAAATTCAAATTACTTTCTCTAAAAATATTTCCATCTACCTCTTTTGAAAAAGACAAATTTCGGCCGATTCAGATGAAACCGGGCCAAATTTGAACTACAGGTGCCTCGTAGTTTGCTCGTGATTTTTTTAAAAATCATTTTTAGGTACCCAAGTACCTATTTCAACATAGATACACCAAGAGTTCATCAAGATTCAACCCCTAGGTACGAACGGTCATGTCCCCCGTTTTGACCGTTTCCCGAAACCGGCTTAGAAAATTCCAGAAAATTCAAAAAAACACAAAATGATGCAAGACCTTCGCGTGGTGTCATAAGAAGTGACCTAGTATCCACCAAAAATAATAAACTTGGAATACGGATGTTATATCGAAAAAGTGTTCACGTGAATGAGCAATCATCTACGAAGATTCATGGCTTTCGGGCCAAATGACGGATGTTATGGCCACATTCATGGAATAGTTTCTTTAAATGTGCCTATATTCCACACAAAGATGCATATTGGAACAACTAACAATGTTTACGAAGAAATTTTTATTTTTTGTTGAATAAAAATATCATTTTACATTTTCGGAGTGTCGAAAACGGGGTTTTTTGTGAAGCATCTACCAAAAATATGTTGCAAAATTGTACCACAAAAAATTATAGAGTTACTAGACCACATTTTATCTACATAAACGCAAATTATTTCCTCTAAAAATATTTCCATCTACCTCTTTTGAAAAAGACAAATTTCGGCCGATTAGGATGAAACCGGGCCAAATTTGAACTACAGGTGCCTCGTAGTTTGCTCGTGATTTTTTGAAAAAAAATCATTTTTAGGTACCCAAGTACCTATTTCAACATAGATACACCAAGAGTTCATCAAGATTCAACCCCTAGGTACGAACGGTCATGTCCCCCGTTTTGACCGTTTCCCGAGACCGGCTTAGAAAATTCCAAAAAATTCAAAAAAACACGAAATGATGCAAGACCTTCACGTGGTGTCATAATAAGTGACCTAGTATGCACCAAAAATAATAAACTTGGAATACGTATGTTATATCGAAAAAGTGTTCACGTAAATGAGCAATCATCTACGAAGATTCATGGCTTTCGGGCCAAATGACGGATGTTATGGCCACATTCATGGAATAGTTTCTTTAAATGTGCCTATATTACACACAAAGATGCATATTGGAACAAATAACAATGTTTCCGAAGAAAGTTTTATTTTTTGTTGAATAAAAATATCATTTTCCATTTTCGGAGTGTCGAAAACGGGGTTTTTTGTGAAGCATCTACCAAAAATATGTAGGAAAAATTTACCAATTAAAATTATAGAGTTACTAGACCACATTTTATCTACAGAAATGCAAATTACTTCCTCTAAAAATATTTCCATCCACCTCTTTTGAAAAAGACAAATTTCGGCCGATTCACGTCAAACCGGGCCAAATTTGAACTACATGTGCCTCGTAGTTTGTTCCTGATTTTTTGCAAAAATCATTTTAGATACCAAAATACCTATTTCAACATAGATTCACCAAGAGTTCATCAAGATTCAACACCTAGGTACGAACGGTCATGTCCCCCGTTTTGACCGTATTTCGAAACTAGCATAAAAGGTTCACTTTTTAAAAACCAATATTGAAAACCTTCGTATTTTGAATTAAAACATTATTTAGTAATCTATGTCGATGGAGTACATGTTTACAATATTTTTAAATTTATTTAGTGGAAAAATGGCTTCAAAATCAAAAGTTATAAAAGAAAACACAAAAGAATAAAAAAAAAGTGAACAAAAAAATTGAGCCTAGCAGCGCAGGCGAATTAGGACGCTCGGCCCACTCCAGCGTAGCCTACCCTAGCAGCGCAGCCTAGCTACTAAGGCCCAAGGCCCAAGCTTAGTTGAGCATTCTAGTTACTAAGGCCGGAGCGGAACTCTCTGTTAAAAATATGTAGTGCCATACCACTACACGAAGGTATGTGTGGTCCTGATGGTAGTGCTCTCTCGGTGGTGTAGTTGAGGTCGCCGGTTCGAGTCCTGGGACTCCATTATTTTGCCAATTACGCTCATGCTTGATAGGCCAGTCCCACATGGCAGTCATGTGGGTCCCATGTGCCAGGCCTTGTATGACAGCATTGTGGGCGCTTACTTGGCGGGTCCCACATGGCAGTCACATGGGTCCCACGTGTCATGTTTGGCAGGTCCCGCATGTCAGGTCATTTGTGAGTCCCACGTGGCAGATCCTGGTCAACCTAATTGACACATGGACCATGACACGTTGCACATATTTGACAAATGAGGGATCATGACCAATTAAATTGGTCTCAATCGGTCTAGGAGTGCTAAGACTGAGCGCAAATCAGGGACCATGACCAATTAAATTGGTCTCAGTCGGTCTAGAACAGAGAAGCAAACCCATGTTGTCTGCATTATGACCAAATCATGTACAGCTTTAGAACCTCTTAAACAAGTAGTTCGAGTATGTGACCAATTTTTCCAAGGTCACCGACATAAGGTCACTAGTTGACATATTTTTTGTAGTGCCAATTGCTTGGTTGTGTTAGGTTAGGCCCAAGGAACACCCAAATAAATGGTAGGTCCCACATATTGGCTAGATTCCCCCCTCCCACCATTCTGTCAGATCCGGGTGTTTGGGCTTTAAAATAGTCATGGAACCCGCTAGAGAGAATCTGACGACGGTGAGCCCTAATACAGAGAGTGAGGGGATCTTGAGCATCTAAGACCCATGACACACTCTAACACGCATGGTATGGAATACCATGTGTTGTGGTGGCATTCAGATGCTCTGGAGCCCCTCTGCGTTGAAACACTAGCCCCGTTGGGGAAAAAGGCGGAGCGGTCGTTCTGGCCCCTCTACGTGAGCCGGAAGAGGGTAGAAAAATGGAAAAAATTGTTTGTTGTGTTAGGTTAGGCTCAAGGAACACCCAATAAAATGGTATGTCCCACCTCTTGGGAATATTCCCCTTGTTTCGATAGATCCGGGAGTTTCGGGCTCTAAGTAGTCCTCGCACTCGCGAGAGAGAATCCGACGCCGGTGAAGCACTAACACAAAGAGTGATGGAATCTGAGGAATCCAAGAACCATGCCACACTATAACACACATGATAAGTCAGACCATTTGTTGTGGTGGCATTCAGACGCTCCAGATCCCCTCTCTGGAGAAACCCTAGCCCTGTTGGGGAAAAAAGACAGAACTGCCATTCTCGCCTCTCTACGTACATGAGCTGGAAGGGGGTAGCAAAATGGAACCAGTTGCTTTGTTGCGTTAGGTTAGTCCCAAGTAACACCCAAGACAATGGTAGAGCCCACCTTTTGTCAATATTCCCCCGTTCTGTCAGATTTGGGAGTTTCGGGCTCTAAGTCTTCCTGGAACCCGCGACTGAGAATTTGGCGCCGGTGAAGCCCTAACACAGAGAGTGAGGGAATATTGGGAATAAAAGAGCCATGACACACTCAAACACACATTGTATGGCATACCATGGGATTTGGTGGCATTGAGAAGCTCTGGAGCCCCTTTCCGTACAAATCCTAGCCCCGTTGGGGGAAAAGGCTGAACTGTCGTTCTGGACCCTCTACGTGAGCCGGAAGGGGGTAGCAAAGTGGAAACAATTGCTTGGTTGTGTTATTTTAGGCCCAGGGAACACCCAAGACAATGGTAGGGCCCACCTCTTGGCAAGATTCCCGGTGTTCCATTAGATCCAGGAGTTTCAAGTTCTAAGTAGTGTTGTAACCCGCGAGAGAGAATCTGACGACAGTGATGCCCTAACATAGAGAGTGAGCAAATATTGGGAATCCAAGACACATGACACACTCTAACACACATTGTATGGAATACCATGGGATTTTGTGGCATTCAGACGCTCCGGGAGCCCCTCTCCGGAGAAACCCTAGCCCCGTTGGGGAAAAAGGCGGAACTGCCGTTCTGGCCCCTCTGCGTGAGCCAGAAGGGGGTAGAAAAGTGGAACCAATTTCTTGGTTGTATTATTTTATGCCAAATAACACCCAATACAATGGTAGTGCCCACCTCTTGGCAAGATTCCCCTCGCTCCATCAGATCCAGGAGTTTCAGGCTCTAAGTAGCGTTGGAACCCGCTGATACGTCCATTTTGCATCACTATTTTATATCATAATTTTCTGTTATTCATCGATATATTTCATGTTATGATGCATCTCTTATGTTATTTTATCTTATTTTGCATGTTTTATCATTTTTGGAGAATAAACACCGGGACCAGGAATCTCATGGAAAAAGCATCGTCGAGATACCGTATTTCAGAAGATCAGAAGAAGAAGCGGGACACCAGGGGTGTCCTAAAAGTTCAGAGGAAGAACACAGCCATAAGGAGAGCCAGAGGGGCCACCATGGGCCCACACCATGGGGTGGCGCCCCCCATTGGCCGCACCACCTATAGGTGTCGCCACCATGGCTCACCTCTGGAGGATATTTTTGGCGTGCCTGTCCCCGAGGAAACCATAAGCCTCATTCCATCGTCGAAGAATTATTCCGCCACCGCCTTGGGGTGGAGAACACACGAGAGAGAAAAGCTCTCTGGCAGGGAGAAATCTGTCGGGGAAATTCCTCTCCGGAGAGGGGAAATCACCGCCATCGTCACCGTCATCACTCCGGGCATCATCAAGATCGTCATCATCATCGTCATCACCACCAGCACCATCATCCTCATCATCCATCTTCATCCCGTAGTAACAATTAGGGGCCTCTATCGTTGTTTTTCATTAGATCTCTCTCCCGGTGTGGATTACTTGTTAGTAGTTGATGCTTGTGAGATTTATCGGTGTTTGCACTTTATGACCAGATTGTTATCATCCATTATATCACCTCTGATCATGATCCAATATGATGTCTTGTGAGTAGTTCGTGTTGTTCTTGAGGACATGGGAGAAGTCAAGTTGTTAGTAGTGAAGTAATGTTGAGTAATATTTAATGTTTGATATTTAAGTTGTGGTGCTATTCTTATAGTTGTGTCACGTGAACGTCGACTACATGATACTTCACCATTTATGGGCCTAGGAGAATGCATCGTGTATTTGTCTACTAATTGTGGAGTTTCCGGAGTGACAGAAACCTAAACCCCCTTTAGGAAACCATTACACGAGGGAGCGTAGGATCCCAGAGTTTAAAGCTGTGGTTAGATTTATTTCTTAATTACTTTCTTGTAGTTGCGGATGCTTGCAAGGGGTATAATCACAAGTATGTATTAGTCTTGGATGGGATGGTACATTAGCATAGATTCACCCACACAACACTTATCAAAACACCAAAATTATTCAACTTCATGGAACAAAAGCACTTGACAGAAACCTCTCGTGTGTCCTCGAGAACGTTTGTTGATCATAAGTAAACTCGCCGGCTTGTCCTTTCCTGAAGAAAGGATTTGGCCACTTGCTGCAATTATTATTACTGCATTTTATTCACTCGCACTTTATTTATCTGCAATATCAAAAACCCCTATAAATCTATTTTCCAGTATTTATTGTTATTCCTTCATCGAAACCGCTTGTCCACACCTTCTGGTCCTCGTTGGGTTTGACACTCTTATTTATCGAAAGTACTACGATACACCCCCTATACTGGTGGGTCATCAAGACTATTTTCTGGCGCTGTTGCCGGGGAGTGAAGCGCTATTGGGAAGTGGAATTGATAAAGGAAGCTTCTCCTGTAAGTGTTGTTTTTATTACTGTCTACTGCTTTATTACACTCTGCTTGGAACTCTTTTTGAGTCCTCATTTGCGGGCACTGCTGCCACTTCTAGGGTAGTAATTGACCCACCTCCTGATGATTTGGATCCTTATAAAATACCTATAAAGATTGTTAAACATGTTATGCATAACTGCTATTCAGGAGATGGAAATGTCCATCATGGTGATCATTTTCTCTTTTTATATGAATTATGCGAGTTGTTCAATTGTGCAGGTATTACGATGAGCGAAGTGAAGAGGAAATTATTCTCTATATCATTCACAGGACGAGCCGCTGAATGGTTCAAACTCCTGAAAAATAGCCAGACTATTGAATGGGAGGAAATTGTACGTCTCTTTTATTTTAAATTCTATCCTCCAAGTGAAATCCATAGAGATCGGAATTATATATATAATTTTTGGCCTAATGAAGGAGAGAGTATTTCCCAAGCATGGGGGAGACTGAAGTTACTAATGCTCAAATGCCCCATTCATGAGCTCCCCAGTAATATTGTTTCTAATAATTTCTATGCAAGGCTTCCTCTTCATGATAATGATCTATTGGATGCTTCTTGTTCTGGATCATTTACACGTATGAAAGATGAAGCTAAATGGGATCTTCTTGACCGTATTCAAGAAAACACTGAAGCATGGGAGAATGACAAACTTAGAAAGTCATATATAAATTATGACTACGAATGCATTAAAACTTTTATGTCATCCGAGGATTTTCATAATGTTAGTGTTGTGTATGGTCTTGATTCTCAAGTTGCTGCAAACTTATATAAGGTTTTTTCTTCTTACATTGATATTCCTAAAAAGGAATGCAATAAGTACCAAGCACCTTATAAAGATACTATTAATTGTGTTCCTGCTAGAGATATAGAAGTTCATACTGTTGATTCTATTGTGCTTGAACCTTATTTTGAGAAAATACCTTTCCCTGCTAAGGTAAAAGAACATTCTATGTTAGCAAGCATGGTTAATAAAAGTGCAAGGAAACTTGTAGAACCTGAGGAACAAATAAATGTAGAACCTAGAGTAGCAATAGTAAAGGACCTTGTTTCTGAAAATGTAGAAGAGGGACACAGTATATTTTGTGAAGATGCTTCTAATATTCTGTCTCATCCTAGTAAATCTAGGAAACCTAGTGTTCATGTGCTATCTGTTAGGATAGGTGATCATTTCTATTATGGTTTATATGATATCGGTGCTAGTTCTAGTGCTATTCCTTATGGGCTTTATAAAGAAATCATGCATGAAATTGGTTCTTGTGAACTTGAAGACATTCATGTGATTTTCGACTTGCAAATAGGGAAACTATTTCTCCGATTGGTATTGTTAGAGATGTGGCGGTCTTATGTGGTAAAACTAAATATCCTGCTGATTTTCTAGTACTAGGCACTTATGCTAGTGATACTTGTCCTATTATATTTTGTAGACCTTTCTTAAACACTTATGGTGCTGTTATAGATTGTAAAAAGGAGAAAATCCTTACAAAGTTTGATGGAGAATCTTATGAATTTAATCGCTAATGTTTTTCTAAAAACGCCTTATGAAGCTGAATTACCTAATGAAAATTATAGAGTTGAGCAATTGGCTGCTAATGCTCTTGCTACTAACAATCCTTTGCAGCAATACATGGAAGACCATGAAAGTGATGTCTTTGTGGAAGAAACGAATGAAATTGATCAGATTTTCCTACATCAGCCAGCAATGCTGAAACATAATTTACATGTGGAAGACTTGGGTACAACATTGCCACCCAAGGAAGATCATGTTTTTGATTTAAAGCCTTTGCCTGATAATCTTAAATATCCTCATGTTGATGATACGAAATTATATCATGTTATTATTAGTTCTCAACTTTTTGATAAAGAAGGTGAGAGATTATTGGGAATATTGAAGAAACATAGAGGGGCTATTGGTTATACTCTTGATGATCTGAAGGGGATTTCTCCTGCTATATGTCAGCATGCTATTATTATTGAACCTGATGCAAAGCCAGTTGTTGAACACCAATGCCGTTTAAATCCTAAAATGAAGGATGTGGTAAGAAATGAGGTATTGAAACTCCTTGATGCTGGCATTATTTATCCTATTGCTGATAGTAGATGGGTTAGTCATGTGCGTTGTGTCCCTAAGAAAGGAGGGATGACTGTTGTGCCTAATGAAAATAATTAACTTATTCCTCAAAGAGTAGTAGTTGGTTATAGGATGTGCATTGATTTTAGAAAAGTTAACAAAGTCACTAAGAAAGATCATTATCCTTTACCTTCTATTGATCAAATGTTAGAAAGGTTGTCTAAGAAAACTCATTTCTGATTTCTTGATGGTTATTCTGGGTTCTCACAAATTGCTGTTAAAAAGCTTGATCAAGAGAAAACAACTTTCACTAGTCCTTACGGAACCTATGCTTATAGACGTATGCCTTTTGGTTTATGTAATGCTCCTGCTACTTTTCAAAGATGCATGTCTGTTATCTTTCATGGTTTTTGTGAAGAAATTGTGGAAGTGATGATTTCTCCATCTATGGAACTTCTTTTGATAGTTGTTTGCAGAATCTTGATAAAGTTTTGCAGAGATGTGAGGAGACTAATCTTGTTCTCAACTGGGAGAAATGCCATTTTATGATTAATGAAGAAATTTTTCTTGGACATAAAATCTCTGAAAGAGGTATTGAAGTTGATAGAGCTAAAGTTTAAGCTATTGAGAAAATTGCCTGTCCCAGGGATGTCAAAGGTATTCGTAGTATTCTTGATCATGCTAGTTTCTATCGAAGATTTATTAAATATTTCTCTAAAATATCAAAGCCTCTTACTAATTTTCTTCAAAAGGATGTACCTTTTGTTTTTTATGAAGATTGTAGAGAAGCTTTTGAAATTTTAAAGAAGGCTTTAATATCTGCCACTATTGTTCAACCACCTAATTGGAATTTACCGTTTGAAATTATGTGTGAAGTTAGTGATGATGTTGTAGGTGCTGTTCTTGGACATCAGATGATAAGAAGTTAAATGTTATTCATTATGCTAGTAAAACTCTTGATGCTGCTCAAAAGAATTATGCTACCACTGAAAAAGAATTCCTAGCTGTAGTTTTTGCTTGTGATAAATTTAGGCAGTATATTTTTTATTCTAAAGTTACTATTCATACTGATCATGCTGCTATTAAGTACCTTATGGAAAAGAAATATGCTAAGCCTAGGCTTATTAGATGGGTGCGTCTTTTACAAGAATTTGATTTACATATTGTGGATAGGAAGGGTGCTGAAAATCATGTTGCTGATAATTTGTCTAGATTAGAAAATATCCCTGATGACCCTATTCCTGTTAATGATAGTTTTCCTAATGAACAGTTAGCTGCAATAAAAGTGAGCTCTCAAGAGAGTCCATGGTATGCTGATTATGCTAACTTTATTGTTTCCAAGTATTTGCCTCCTACCTTTACAGCTCAGCAAATAAGAAAATTCTTTTATGATTTGAGGCATTATTTTTGGGATGACCCACACTTATATAAAGAAGGTGTTGATGGTATTACGAGAAGATGTGTTCCTGAAAATGAACAACGAGAGATATTGAGAAAATGTCATAGTAGTGCTTATGGATGACATCACGCTAGAGATAGAACCACACATAAGGTTCTACAATTAGGTTTTTATTGGCCTACTATCTTTAAAGATGCTAGGAAATTTATTTAATCTTGTGATCAATGTTAAAGGGTTGGAAATATTTCTAGACGTAATGAAATGCCTATGAATTATTCTCTTGTTATTGAACCGTTTGATTGTTGGGGTTTTGACTTTATGGGTCCTTTCCCTCCTTCACAAGGCTAACACTCATATTTCTTGTTGTTGTTGATTATGTTACTAAATGGGTAGAAGCTATACCTACTAAAAGTGCTGATGGTGAAACCTCATTAAAAATGCTTAAAGAAATTATTTTCCCTAGGTTTGGTGTGCCTAGATATCTTATGACTGATGGGGTTTCTTATTTTATTCATGGTGGTTTTAGAAAAACCCTTGCTAAATATGATGTTAACCATAGAATTTTTTCACACTATCATCCTCAAACTTGTGGGCAAGTAGAATTATCAAATAGAGAAATCAAATCTATCTTGCAAAAGAGTGTTAACAAATCTAGGAAAAATTGGGCTAAGAAATTAAATGATGCTCTGTGGGCTTATAGAACTTCTTATAAAAATCCCATGGGCATGTCTCCTTATAAAATGGTTTATGTAAAAGCTTGTCACTTGCCTTTAGAATTAGAACACAGAGGTTATTGGGTAGTGAAAGACCTAAGTAGAGATTTTAAACTAGCTGGTGAGAAAAGGTTGCTTGACTTAAGTTCTTTAGATGAATGGAGGAGTGAAGCATACAAAAATGCTAAGATCTTTAAAGAGAAAGTTAAAAGATGGCATGATAAGAGAATTATTAAAAGATAATTTCATGTTGGTGTTAAAAGTGCTATTGTATAGGTCTCGTCTCAGATTTTTTGCAGGAAAATTACTCTCGAGATGGGAAGGACCTTTTGTTATCGAAGAGGTATATCGGTCGGGGGAAATTAAAATTGTTTCTCTTGAAGACAACACTTCACAAATGGTGAATGGCCAAAGACTCAAGCATTATATCTCCGAGATCTTATAATGAAAATGTTGATTGTATTCAAGCCATGATCCTCGAGGAGTTTATTAAGAAGCATATTTCAGAAACTACAGTCAGTTTTCGAATAGGTTCCAGGTCTGGTAGGAAAATGTTCGCGAAACATCTTCCAACTTTTATTTTTACTGCTTTTGGAAAATATGAAAAATTATGAGCCGGAAACGAGGCGGAGACGGAGCCCGGAGGCTCCACACCATAGGGTGGCGCGGGCCCCACCTTGACTGCGCCAGCCCATGGTGTGGGCGCCCCGGAGCCCCTCTCTGACTCGTTTTTGACCTAGAATTTCCTTTAGTTATGAAACTTTTTGCTATATAATCCCCCGGATCCCCCGAGGTATGTATATCATTTTCTCGTCGTGTTTCTGTTTTGAGCTGTTTCTGCCAGGATCTGTTTTCGATTTTAGAAGCATCATGGCCTCCGCCAACAACAACAGGGGGAAGGAGCCAATGGAAGATGATCTCCAAAGTCCCAAGCGCAAGAACGAGGATCAGGGCGTCAAGATAGAAGCAAAAAGGACGTCATCAAGCAGTATTTATTCATATAGTGTACAGGGACCAAGACCATCAGTCCCGGGCCTCAATCCCGTTCCTGGAGTAGAATAATCTCTTTGGATTGCAGATGAGTTTTGTGAATGGTATTGAGCTTTAAGAATGGAGGTAGAGATTCTTCAAGAGGAGAACGACAGGTTCCGTGAGATGCTCCTGCAACGTTACCACGTCTTGCTTGAGAAGGGTGTATCACGACCACCACCAAAGAATTAATTCGTCTTTGGGTTTGGCATCCCCTCGGCTTGTTCCAAGCTTGGGGGGAGTGCCACGGTATCACATCACTATCTTTCATCTTTTTTACTTTTTCAGTAGAGTCATATCATGAGTAGAGAAGTTATCATATAGGATGGTTTGCAGTATGGAAGTGTCTCTCCTTAGTTGGTTATCGTTGTATCCGTTGGTGTGAGTTGCCGGTTTGGAATACTAATGAGAAGTTTCATCATTTATTTTCTACACACATTATTTTAGTTTTGAATTTCTTTCATATGGTTGAGCTTGTTATTAGTATTTGGTATCACTCTAGAGATCATCAAGTTAATCTAGTTGGTTTTGGCAAACTTAGCTTGGGTCAGCAGAAATAATAATTTGAGATGCTAGTATAAGAAAGAGGAATTTTCCTATTAGCTCGTAAACTTAGTATTCACAAGTTAAGATCGCTTGGGCTTTCAATGAAGATTGCATGATTTGTTTCATCATATATATATTTGTTTGTTTTCCCTCAACTCTTATGCTTGCTACCTAACCTTGCTAGCCAAAAAAAACCTGTACTGAGAGGGAATGCTTCTCGTGCATCCAAAACCTTGAGCCCCAAAACCTTACCATTGTGTACACCATACCTACCTACATGTGGTATTTAACTTCCACTCAAGTAAATTTCTCATTTGCTACCTTTAAAACTTTCAAAATTATTCCTAGTTTGTGCCCCTGTTTTAGCTCACGAGGACGTAAATAGAGAATCTTTATCTCACTTGTTGATAGGACTTCAAACACATGTACTAGTGTCTTCATCCGCTTATCCAAATGCTAGAAGAGCTGGCAGCGGGGTGCCCAGCCCCAAAACTAATACACAAATTCTCTTCACTATTTTTGCCCCTAATTTATCAGTCAAAGCATAATCGTGTAAACAAAAGAGAATGAGGGATGACCTTCTACACCAGTTGCGTCCCTCATATGGGAGCCGCTCTTATGAAGTCTAGTTGGCTTGTGACGTACTGTATTGTTTGTTTACCATTCGTTGACATAAGCATACAACATTCTTAAAAAAATCTAATACCTATGTTTAATAAAATAAAAGCTCTAGCACATGAGTGATCCATGCTTCCCTCTGCGAAGGGCCTTTCTTTTACTTTCATGTTGAGTCAGTAAACCCATTTCTCTCTGTCTCCAGCAAGCATTTGAGTTGTTGTGATCTCACCATATATATGTTGATTTATTCAATCATGTTTTCTATCCTTCTTTGTTTAGCATATGCTTTATTATATGAATGAATATTACTTTGAAAAGCTATGAATCACTGTAAAAGAATTGTTATAATTAAACATGTCAAGGTCTACAAGATGAGCCTTATTATAAATACTTCACCTAAGATAAGCAGGATATCATTAAATGTTCTCTGACCAAGAATGAAGTTTTCCATTACCAATTTTGATTCTCTCTTTTGCATCTTTGTTTGTGACTCCCATTACTCGTCTGAAGTTAGGTTATATGAGAGGAAGTTGCTGTCGATAATGATTAGTGCATAGATAGATATGATGCTTCTTGTCCGTATTTTATTTATCGACTCTTCACTCCATAAACCTTTGGTCATGTTTTCTGAGTTCAATTTCGCTTGGGGACAAGCGAGGTCTAAGCTTGGGGGGGAGTTGATACGTCCATTTTGCATCACTATTTTATATCATAATTTTCTGCTGTTCATCGATATATTTCATGTTATGATGCATATGTTATGTTATTTTATCTTATTTTGCATGTTTTATAAATTTTGGAGAATAAACACCGGGACCAGGAATCTGATGGAAAAAAGCACCATCGATATACCGTATTTCTGGAGATCAAAAGAAGAAGTGGGACACCGGGGGTGTCCTAAAAGTTTAGAGGAAGAACACAGCCAGAAGGAGAGCCAGAGGGGGCCACCATGGGCCCACACCATGGGGTGGCACGACCCCCCTTGCCCGCACCACCTATAGGTGTGGCCACCCTGGCCCACCTCTTGGGGATATTTTTGGCGTGCCTGTCCCTGAGGAAACCCTAAGCCTCATTCCATCGTCGAAGAATTATTCCGCAACCGCCTCGGGGCGGAAAACACCCAAGATAGAAAATCTCTCTGATAGGGAGAAATCTCCGGGGAAATTCCTTTCCGGAGAGGGGAAATCACCGCCATCGTCACCGTCATCACTTCGGGCATCATCAAGATCGTCATCATCATCATCATCACCACCAGCACAATCACTCTCATCGTCCACCTTCATCCCGCAGTAACAATTAGGGGCCTCTATCGTTGTTTTTCATTAGATCTCTCTCCCGGTGTGGATTACTTGTTAGTAGTTGATGCTTGTGAGATTTATCGGTGTTTGCACTTTATGACCAGATTGTTATCATCCATTATATCACCTCTGATCATGATCCAATATGATGTCTTGTGAGTAGTTCGTGTTGTTCTTGAGGACATGGGAGAAGTCAAGTTGTTAGTAGTGAAGTAATGTTGAGTAATATTTAATGTTTGATATTTAAGTTGTGGTGTTATTCTTATAGTTGTGTCACTGTGAACGTCGACTACATGATACTTCACCATTTATGGGCCTAGGAGAATGCATCGTGTACTTGTCTACTAATTGTGGAGTTTCCGGAGTGACAAAAACCTAAACCCCCTTTAGGAAACCATTACACGATGGAGCGTAGGATCCCGGAGTTTAGAGTTGTGGTTAGATTTATTTCTTAATTACTTTCTTGTAGTTGGGGATGCTTGCAAGGGGTATAATCACAAGTATGTATTACTCTTGGATAGGATGGTACATTAGCATAGATTCACCCACACAACACTTATGAAAACACCAAACTTATTCAACTGCATGGAACAAAAGCAGTTGACAGAAACCTCCCGTGTGTCCTCGAGAACGTTTGTTAATAATAAGTAGATTCACCGGCTTGTCCTTTGCTGAAGAAAGGATTGGGCCACTTGCTGCAATTATTATTACTGCATTTTATTAACTCGCACTTTATTTATCTACAATATCAAAAACCCCTACAAATCTATTTTCCAGTATTTACAGTTATTTCTTCATCGAAACCGCTTGTAAACACCTTCTGCTCGTTGTTGGGTTCTACACTCTTATTTATTGAAAGTACTACGATACACCCCGCTAGAGAGAATCCAACAACGGTGATGCCCTAACATAGAGAGTGAGGGAATATTAGGCATCCAAGACCCATGCCACACTCTAACACACATTTTATGGCATACTATGTGTTGTGGAGGCATTCAGACGCTCTGTAGCCCCTCAATGGAGAAATCCTAGCCCCTTGGGGAAAAAGACAGAACTATCGTTATGGCCCCTCTACGTGAGCCGGAAGGGGGTAGTAAAGTTGAACCAATTGATTGGTTATGTTAGGTTTAGGTACAAGGAACACCCAAGTAAATTTTAGGTCCCCCGTCTTGGAAATATTCCCCCTGTTACGACAGATCCAAGAGTTTCTGGCTCTAAGTAGTCCTAGAACCCGCTAGAAAGAATCTGACGCCGGTGAAGCCGTAACACAAAGAGTAAGCGAATATTCATCATCAAAGACCCATGCCACACTATAAAACATGTGGTATGTCCTACAATGTGATTTGGTGGCATTCAGACGCTCCGTAGCCCCTCTCCGGAGAAAGCCTAGCACCGTTGGGGAAAAGGACGGAACTTTCGTTCTGGCCCTGCTACGTGAGCCGGAAGGGGTTAGAAAAGTGAAATAAATTGCTTTGTTGTGTTAGGTTAGGCCCAAGTAACACAAGATATAATGGCAGGTCCCACCTCTTGGCAAGATTCCCCCCGTTCTGTCAGATCCAGGAGTTTCGGGCTCTAAGTACTACTAGAACCTGCTAGAGAATCCGATCCCGGCGAAACCCTAACAAAAAGAGTGAGGGAATATTCGGCATAAAAAACCATGCCACACTCTAAAAAATATGGTAAGTCATAACATATGTTGTGGTGGCATTCACGCTCCACAGCCCCTCTCCGGAGAAACCCTAGCCCCGCTGGGGAAAAAGACGGAACTGTCGTTCTGGCCTCTCTATGTACAAGAGCCAGAAGGGGGTAGCAAAGTGGAACAAATTTCTTGGTTTTGTTAGGTTAGGTCCAATGAACACCCAAGGAAATGGTATGGCTCACCTTTTGGAAAGATCCCCCCGTTCTGTCCGATCTGGGAGTTTCGGGCTCTAAGTAGTCCTCGAACCTGCTAGAGAGAATCCGACGCCGGTGAAGCCCTAACACAAAGAGTGATAGAATCTTCGGCATCAAAGAACCATGCCACACTATAACACACATGGAAAGTCATACCATCTGTTGTGGTGGCATTCAGATGCCCCAGAGCCTCGCTTCGGAGAAACCCTAGCCCCGTTGGGAAAAAACGGAACTGTCGTTCTCGCCTCTCTACGTACATGCGCCGAAAGGGTTAGTAAAGTGGAATAAATTTCTTTTTTGTTTTATTTTAGCCCCAAGGAGCACCCAAGACAATGGTACAGCCCACATTTTGGCAAGATTCCCCCGTTCTGTCAGATTAGGGATTTTCGCGCTCTAAGTAGTCCTGGATCCCGCCAAAGAGAATCTGGCGCTGGTGAAGCCCTAACACAGAGAGTGAGGGAATATTGCGAATAGAAAAAACATAACACACTGTAACACACATTGTACGACATACCATGGGATTTGGTGGCATTCAGACGCTCTGTAGCCCCTCTCCGGACAAACCCTAGCCCCGGTGGGAAAAAGGCGGAACTGCCGTTCTGGCCCTTTACGTGAGCCGGAAGGGGGTAGAAAAGTGGAACCAACTGCTTGGTTGTGTACGTTTAGGCCCAAGGAACACCCAAGACAATGGTAGGTCCCACCTCTTGGCAAGATTCCACTCGTTCCATCAGATCCGGGAGTTTCAGGCTCTAAGTAGTGTTTGAACCCGCCAGAGAGAATCTGACGATGGTGATGCCCTAACACAAAGAGTGAGAGAATATTGGGAATCAAAGACCGATGCCACAATATAAAACACAATTTACGGGATACCATGTGTTGTGGTGGCATTCAGACGCTCCCTAGCCCCTCTCTGGAGAAACCCTCGCCCCTTGGGGAAAAGAGGGAACTATCGTTCTAGCCCCTCTACGTGAGCCGGAAGGGGGTAGAAAAGTGCAATTAATTGCTTGTTTGTGTTAGGTTTAGGTCCAAGGAACACCCAAGGAAATGTTAGGTCCCACCTATTGGCAAGATTCCCCTGTCTCGACAGATGCGGGAGTTTTGGGCTCTAAGTAGTCCTGGAACCCACTAGAGAGAATCTGAAGCCGGTGAAGCCTTAACACAAAGAGTGAGGGAATATTCGTCGTCAAAGACCCATTACACACACTAACACACATGGCATGTCCTACCATGTGATTTGGTGGCATTTAGAAGCTCCGGAGCGCCTCTCGGGAGAAACCCTAGCCTCGTTGGGGAAAAAAAGGAACTATCATTCTGGCCCCGCTACGTGAGCCGGAAGGGGTTAGAAAAGTGAAATCAATTCTTTGGTTGTGTTAAGTTACTCCCAAGGAACACCCAAGATAATGGTAGGGCCCACCTTTTGGCAATATTCCCCCGTTTTGTCAGATCCGGGAGTTTCGGGCTCTAAGTAGTCCTGCAACCTACTAGAGAGAACCTGACGCCGGTGAAGCCCTAACACAAATAGTGAGGGAATCTTCAGCATCCAATATCCATGCCACACTGTAACACACATTTTAAGGCATACTATCTGTTGTGGTGGCATTCAGACGCTCCAGAGCCCCTCTCCGGAGAAACCCTAGCCCCGATGGGGGAAAAGACGAAACTGCCGTTCTGGCCTCTCTACATACATGAGCCGGAAGGGGGTAGAAAAGTGGAACCAATTTCTTTGTTATGTTATATTAGTTCCAAGTAACACCAAAGACAATGTTAGGGGCCACCTTTTGGCAAGATTCCCCCCGTTCTGCCAGATCCGGGAGTTTAGGCTCTAAGTAGTCCTGGAACCCGCTAGAGAGAATCCGACGCAGGTGAAGCCTAACACAGAGAGTGAGGGAATATTGGGCATCCAAGACACATGCCATACTATAACACACATGGTATTGAATACCATGTGTTTTGGCATCATTCAGACACTCCGGAGCCCCTCTTCGGAGAAACCTTAGCCCCTTGGGGAAAAAGACGGAACTGCCGTTCTGGCCCCTCTATGTGAGCCGGAAGGGGTAGCAAGGTGGAAAAAATTGCTTGGTTGTTTTAGATTAGTCCCAAGTAACACCCAAGTCATTGGTAGGGCCAACCTCTTGGCAAGGTTACCCCCGTTCTCTCAGATCCGGAAGTTTCAGGCTCTAAGTAGTCGTGGAACCCGCTAGAGAGAATCTGGCGCCGGTGAAGCCGTAACACAGAGAGCGAGGGAATATGTGGTATCCAAGACCCAAGACACACTATAACACACATATTATGGCATACCATGTGATGTGGTGACATTCAGACGCTCCGGAGCCACTCTCCGAGGAAACCCTAGCCCCATTGGGGAAAAAGACAGAAATATCGTTCTGGCCTCTCTACGTACATGAGCCGGAATGGGTAGAAAAGTGGAACCAATTTCTTTACTGTGTTAGGTTAGGTACAAGGAACACCAACGAAAATGTTAGGTCTCGCCTCTTGGCAAGATTCCACCAATTCCGCCAGATCCTAGAGTTTAGGCTCTAAGTAGTCCTGGAACCCGCAAGAGAGAATCGGACGCCGGTGAAGCCCTAACACAGAGAGTGAGGGAATTTTTTGCATCAAATACACATGCAACACTCTAACACACATGTTATGGCATACCATGTGTTGTGGAATCATTCAGACGCTCCAGAGGCCCTCTTCGGAGAAACCTTAGCCCCTTGGGGGAAAAGACGGAACTGCCGTTCTAGCCCCTCTACGTGAGCCGGAAGGGGGTATAAAGGTGGAACCAATTGCTTTGTTGTGTTATATTAGTCCCAAGGAACACCCAAGTCAATGGTAGGGCCAACCTCTTGGCAAGATTCCCCCCGTTCTGTCAGATGCGGGAGTTTTGGGCTCTAAGTAGTCGTGGAACTCGCTAGAGAGAATTCGACACCGGTGAAGCCCTAACACCAAGAGTTAGGGAATATTTGGCATCAAAGACCCATGCCACACTCTAACACACATGGTATGGAACACCATGTGCTTTGGTGGCATTCAGACACTCCGGATCCCCTCTCCGGAAACACCCTAGTCCATTGGCATACCATGTGATGTGGTTTCGAATGCCGTCCATGTACATACCCATAGAGTGTGCCTACATGCCAACACAACTTGAACGTGCCAATACAATGTATAGTACATGATGAAAAGGTGGGTTAATTCCACGCGTGGGAGGAGTGAATGCAGTTTGTCGTCTCCACTTCCACACGCGTGTCCGCAGTGCAGTTGCAACTGAGTTAATATCACCACTTTCACATGCCTACATTTTATCTCTTCTTCCTCCTCTGGTTCCCCACGCCAAAATCAGTTCGCTTCCTCCTTTGTTTCTCACCAACGATGTCGTCTTCACCGATCTCCTCTGCGTCTAAGAAGAGGAGCACCGAGGATTCCCTAGCAGCCGGGTATTTGTTTCAACGTACAAACATTCATTTTTGATTCCACCTTTTGGGTTTTTTCATGCATCTTCTTAGAAAAATTCCTACAGGGTCGGTATTTCCATAAAGAAACCTAGTTCAGTCCTGGACCACACTTTCCATTCGAGGGAGGTTCTAGATGCAAAGGTCACCATGGGGCACATCGAAATCCTGAACGGGGACATGCCAGGACCGTGAAAGAGATCCTCACAAATGCCAAGCGGGAGATCAAATATTGTGCACTCGATCTGGAGCAGAAGGAGAGAGCTTTAAGGGCTGCTACCAGCATGGGTTAGGTTCTGCCGGTCAACCATGTCTTGTATAGGAAGATGGAACAACTCTGGAATAAGATTGAGATGCAACACCAGGAAGCTGATCTCATCCTTGGCGAGATCGAAGTGTTTGCCAAGAAAGCAAAGGAGCCCGGCCAGATCTAAATCGATTTGCTCCTACGTGAGTGTGTTTGGGGCTTGTTCCAGGTATTATCTGTGTTATGATTTTATTTCAATTTAATTAAGAGTTTTAGGACTAAGTGTGTCATGCCATGCAATGTTGAAGTTTGTGACCGAACATATATTGAAGTACCCCCCTCCGTTCACATATAGTTTGCGTTCTTGGCAAATTTTGTTTTTTCACATTGCAGAACGTACAAAAAATTCCAAGGAGAGGCTCCCACGAGTTAAATTAGAAAGAAGGCAACTCTGCACGCAGCTTGCTTGCATGCATTGGTCGTGGATGCCTCCCATGAGACGTGGGATCCAGCTGTCAATGACTCAAACTCAAGGAAAAGTCCGGCCAGAGGTTAGTCAGAGAATCTGCGCCGGTTGTGCACGTACACACAACGAATATGCCCTATGTGGCAACTCACACGTACGTTGCGTACGTGCCAACATACCGTTGCGTGCGTGCAGTTGCAAGCGGTTCATGGGTTCGTGGGTGGATTCCTCATCTTCTCCCTCTTCCTCTCCCCCACCCCGCTCTATTGAAGGTTTTCTTCTTCCTCCGCTCATTCGTGCATTTCTTCCTCAAAAACCCGCAGTTCTTCTCCTCGAAGAAAAATTTGTTGTCTCTCTGCCGCTCGTTCGTGCCTTTCTGCTCGTCGCCACCGACGATGTCGTTTTCTGCTGCAATAAGACATTTGTTTCAACATGATTTATGTCCGCACCAGATCGCCTTCGCATTTGGGACCGGTGGGCGTCGTCGATTCGCTCAAGACCCATTTGGCAGAACTGGACGAGTTGTTAAAGAATATGGATGAGGAGTGTAGGGAGAATGGTCGCAAGGATAAAGCAACTATTGCCTGCTATTAGGAGGCACAAAGGGCTGCGTCGTAAACATGTCTGAGCTGAATGAGAAGCTGATGCAAAACGTCAACATACTGAGCACAGTATCATTGCTCAAAAAGAAGATTGAGCTGAAAGACAGGGAAATTGTTCTCCTCCGCAAGGAACTTGAACAGGCCAAGCAAGGGACGTTCCTTCCAAAGCAGGGTTTCAAATTAAGCTCCATTGCTCATGCGTGAGCGTGTTTGGGTTACCTGCTATCCATTTCTTTCAGTTTAAGACCTGATGTGTGCGCACTGGCTCGTTTATCGTATATTTGTGTCAAACTATGTTTAAGTTGTGTTTACTATTTTTATAGTTTATCTCAATAATTTGTTTTTTAAGAATGCTTAGGAATATTTGGACTATGTTTGAAAGTAATCACTACACATGAGATAGTTTGGTAGGACAACAAAAGACAACATTTCTGGTACTACTACAAGTTTATATGAGATAGTTTTGGTACGACAACAAAAGACAACATTTCTAGTACTACTACATCTATACACGAGAGATATACATGCTAATTAATTAAACAATTTAAGACAAGTTCTGACCACAAAACTAGCTCATAAAAAAACACAAGTTTGTTATCATTCTCTAAAATTACTCAGAAGTTCTCACCAACTACACTGCCAAGTTCACTACCTCCATCGTCCTAATGTGAGTCGACATCACCGTCCAAATTGTCACGGACCACCTCTACGACCAGTCTGATATAGTCCCGCGTCACCTTTACATGTATGACGATAAGATCATCTATTTGCAATCACGATTGAACAGCGAATTCAAACCAGCCTGAGTGAACTTGAAGTTATAAGGTTCTTCTTCTTCATCAATGTGATATGAACCCAATACTTTGTTGGCCCCACCAGCTTTCATGCATATACGAGATTGCCCGTCTCTTGAAAGTATATACTCATTTATGCATTTCAAAAGGACATCCTGAGCAAGTACATTTAAGACTGATATCAGAAATGCATAGATAGCTAAATAACATTTTTATCAAATTAAGCAGGAAAAGAATGATCATGTAATTAACTAACCATCTCATTAAGTTCTTCTTGATCCTGCACCCTGTGCACAAAGAACTGAGGGACTATAATGTGCTCCCCATTTTCTAGGTCCATCTTATTCTGCTTGTAAAAATCCCAGGATATCGCATTCATTTCAGAACCACTGACCTCAGATGGGTACTCAAATAGCCTCTTCTGTAGTGTCATCTTGCAAGATGGTACGATAGGACGACACTCTGGTCGCAAAGGTAAAACACGTGAAGGTGCAATTACATAACCAAGGCCATCTTGGAAAGTTTGAAACATATATATTAACTAGCTAGTAAATTAATGTGTAAGGAAAACAAGCCAATGTGCAATTACATATGTAGCATTCCCACATTTAAATAATGCAAGAACATATGTGTTATTTTGCTAGTCCCTGGATCAATTGCTAGCACCACGGTACAAGATGAAATATCATGCAAATGCATCAAATTCTATTACATCGCATGATCTAGTCTTACAAAATAGTATTACAACTTGCATAGTCTTAGAAGACTAGCACAAAACAAAGAAATATAGCGGAAAACATAGAACAACATTGAGCCCATCTTTTTCACGTGCCACAGGCAAAACATGTTGGCGATAGTCTCGAGATCCTAAATGAAATCCTCACTCGTCTTCAGAATCATCTACAGGATGGAATATGCAGCCACAAGGGAGTCAATACAATTTAATGTATTAACAATTAACACTATGGCGGATATAAAGGACAAGACTAATACTACATGCTTATTTGGCTGAGTGGAGTGTTTGGCTAAGTTTGCATAAAGCCAGTTTTCTCCTATCACTTTTGCAAAACAACTTTTCTTTTCAAAGGGTGACAACATTGTATTAAGATCCGAGCACCACAATACTGTTCACTTGGTCAAAATTTTACTCATTGAAATTGGTGACGTGATTCTTACGTACATCCTTGTCCAGCTTCTCATAGTTGTCCATAACCGGGGACACGGCTAAGACCTTAGTTTGTTGACTCTGCAGAGCTTGTGCACTTTCACCTTTAGACTCAAATCAGCCCAAACATCCTATACACCCTGAGTGCATTAAGGAAAGGAGAAGATTGAGACGAGATCTTTTAGAAGAAGGAATTCAACCCAATAGCAAGACCCGTTCCACCTATAATTATGCTACATCTACTTGTCAAGCCCAGGCTGAACCCTCGGGGAGACACTCAACTATCAACAACCCCGCATTACCAATCCACCCAGGTGGTTCATTGAAGTTATTACTTAGGATTTTTCCACAACATCTAGTAAAACAATTTTTGTACTAAGGCTAAGCATCAAATAAGTACCAAGTCTTCAAAATAACAAGGTATAAGGATGGCTACACACTATTAGGATATAGCATAGCATAATATAACTTAGTAAAACTTCCTATCATGCATACTACTCAAAATCAACTAATGCATATAGAAAATAATGGGTAGTTGAATGATGTGTTACTTGCCTTGTTGAAGTTGGTGAAGAATTCACACTCTCTTCACAAAAGATTGTTGATCTCCGTACAATCTATTCATTGAAAACACAATAACAAAATAAACAAGCATACTAGCAAGCAAACAAACAAGTGAAAAGAACATACAAAGCAATAACATCGCCAAAGGAGTTTAACTTAGTTGGCTAGTACAAGATCTAGGTTGGAGTTTGAAAGATTCATTCTTAAGTGATTTCAATACTTGTTAAGGGGGTTAATAATATACTAAGGATGGGTTAGATTGAGTTGGTAGTAACCAAACTTTATTGGAAACATATTTATCTAAGAAGTTCCAAGAGTTCACTAAGGATGTCTAGGTTGCGTTTGTAGTGATCAAAGTTTATTGGAAACATATTTACTCCCTCCGTTCAACAATAGATGACTTTCACTTATTTAGATATGGATGTATCTAGACATGTTTTAGTGTCTAGAAACATCCATACATAGACAACTCCAAGTCATCTATTGTTGAACGGAGGGAGTAACTAAACGTTCCAAGAGTTCACCAAGGTGGTCTCACTATTTCAACTAAAGTAACACATAACAGTGTGTAACACTTAGTCCTTTTCATCAAGACATTTGAGTGATATAAGTTAGTCTTTCCATTTTGGGTTTGGGTAGGTCTAGGTTCAACTAACTTCATAAAAATTGAGATAACAAGTTAAATTCTTGGGATTTTCCATTTGGGTCAATGGTTGGACAAAAACAACTTGTTATTCTTCAACCTTTGTGGATTGCTCCAAGTCTTTATCTGCTTGTCTTCTTGAAGATCATCTTCATGCTTCTATTGTAGTCTTGTTCCTTGGATGGATTCTTCTCTTGATCTTGATAGATTCTTAATGTCTTACTCACTAGTTGGTTTTAGGTAGGACAGGCACAAAATACCACTAAGTCTGTTTGAAAATAAAGTAAATAAGAAGAAAGATAGAAAGAGAGAGGGAGATGTTTTGTTCTGGATTTGTTCACACTTGTACTTCTTGAGTTGCTTCTAATTATTGTGAAGTCCAATTCCCTTACTTAAAATTCTTCAGTGATCTTCTTTGTAGCTCTTCATGTTGCCACCAAGTTGAAAATGAAGTGTCTTCTATTGCTTGAGTCTTGTTTTCCACTTGCTAACTTGATGAATTCTTGAAGCAAGAATAGAGGAATGTAGAAGTAGATAGAAATCTAAGGTTCACTACTTTATACTATATGTTATTGACACATTCTAAGGACTTGTCTTGGCTCCAAATAGCCATAACATCAAAGAATAGATGATGGAAACAATTTCTATGACATGGTGAAAATGGATGTATCACTATGTTGGGTTTTTGGTCAAAAACACATGTTCATGGTACAAGGGTGTCCAAAATGGTTAGGCACTAATGCCTCTGGTTCAAGTTTACCAAATGGAGCAATTTTGGTCAAGGAACCATAATCTAATTATTAATAGAATTAAAACTATGTAAAAAATACTCAAATATACCAATTAGCTCTAAATTCAAATTTAATTTGATAAAAAAGGAACAGAGGGTATGAGAGTACCCATCCTAAGGTTTCCAAACAAATTTTATTTGCAATTTTTGGATTTGTAGAATTTGAATTATGCCAAAAATCATCAAACATGCATATTCAAATTTGAACCAATTTAAGTTTGTCAATTTTGAATTTGAACAATTCTAAAAGATTCTACAGCTCCAGGGGATTTCAAAAAGTTCAAGTTTGCTAAATTTGGATAAGTGGATCAAAAGTTATGATGTTTCTAATAACCAGGGGCTAAACTGCAAAATTACAAATCTATTTTATTCAGAATTTAATTTGAGAGGCAGGCTGGGCCGAAAACAGCTTATCGCGCAGGGTGATGGACAAGAATTGGGCTTGGGCCGTTTTCGCGCTGCACTGGGCGACGAATAGCAAATTAACTCGCAAGTCGACATGGCACTATTCTATTCGATGGTACCTTTTCGATTAAGTGATCTAATCTCGTCCATCTGTTGCAGATCTAACGGCTGAGATTGAATGGAGGGAGTTAGATTTTATCTCCCGCGGGAATTTCGTCGCTGGAAATGGCAAGGACAGTGGCGCTCGCTCGGGCTCGGACAGCGGGGCTTCTCCGGTGGTGTTCGAGCTCGATGGAGACCACTGGGAGATGTAGCGCGACACGATGGATGTGATGATGACCACGGGGAGGCTCCTGGGGCTCTGCAACTACGGCGGCGAGGTGGTCCCAAGGCGGCCGTGCTCCGACAATCTCGTCCTCGTTGCTACGCTGCACAAAATGGTACAACACGGGAATGAAAAACGCGCGCAAGGCCACGGGAAAGCAAGAGTACCATAGAGGGGCGGCGGAGACTCACTCACGGCGGCGGATCCCGCGGACTCCGGTGAGCGATTTGGAGAGTTTCGGGGCACGATTCACATGGTTTCCAGAGGGCAAATGGAGAGGGATGGGAGGACTATAAAGGGGTCTGCTCGGGGGAATTAATAACGTGTCGAAACGCTCGAATTGATGGAATTCATTTGGCAGTTTCTTGCCGTTTCCAGGGATTGAAAACGTTGACGTCATCCCTTCCTTTTCTTTTTATTTTATTTCCTGTATTTAATATCTTTTGATTTATAAATCCAAATGACCTCAAATTAACTTTTTAAAAAAATCTAAAAATAAATTCTTTCTGTTTAGAACATTGTTATAAACTTTTCAAACATTTCTAAATTTCATATTTTTGAAAATATAAATAATTCACTAATAGTGATAAATGTACATTTTAAATTAGAAAAATAATAATATGAGGTTCCGATTAAATAAAATTTCAGAGACATTATGCATGTCAAATACTATTTTTGAAAGTCATTTCACATCATTTTTATATTTTTAAGATTTCATTGATTAACTAATAGTAACTTAATTCCATTTTAAAATAGAAAATTTAATAAATATAAAAGTGGTTAATAAAATTTGGAAAAATCCCACAAGTCATAATATTGTTTTCTAAGTCTTATTTTATTCTATTTACAAAGCAAAGCATTTTATATTCACTCCTTTATGTTTAAAACTTGGAATAACAACTAAAAGTTATTATTAAAATATTTTATTCTCATCAAATATTTTTGAGGCTTAGAACTTTATTAAGGGTTATAAATCATTGATTTTTGTTGTCATAACCTATTTTCAAAGTAATATTTGAACTGAAAACATGTTATAAAATAAGGTTTTCCAAGAGAAAACAATTTCTTTGAATAATGAATAATTATTTTGAATGGGCTCTTAGGGTTTATGGAATAGAGGTATAATGGATTCTTAATTTCAATTTTCAATGAGTTATATATTGTTTCCTTTTATTTCTTGCATATCATTGGTTTTTGGTGACTTGCATAACATGAAAACAAAATGTTTCAATTTTTTATGAACTTTGGACTTGCCAAAAATCAGGGATGTTACAGACTACCACCCTTAAAAGAAATCCCGTCCAGAGATTTGGGGAAGGTTAGAAAGAAGATTAGGTTTGGGTATCTGGGTTCGAGAACAACTGGGTGGACTACCACCCTTAAAAGAAACTTTTTTGGGTAGTATATTTTCATTAGATTGGAGTGTAGATTGATTTGAGATTGTCTTGAGTAGAATTTTCCTTTGCGGTAAAGCTGTAGACCAACATAGGTATGTTGAACTACCTTTGACAGTGAGGGGTCACTCTTTGGGTCAATCAAAAGACCAAGTTGGGAAGATTTCACATCCTCATCCCATTTATTAAAATGGAAACACATTTCTCAAGCATTCATTGTATTTTAATAGATTTGAAGCATCTTAAGGGAACATTTGTTTCTAAAGTAAAACTTTGCATAAGACTCCTTCTTGGATAGATATTTCTTCATGCCTTCCTGCATAAAGTCATGTTCCTTACTTCTCCTTTGAGGGCAACTATTTTCATAGTGTCCTTTATCCCTGCATTTGAAGCATGTAACTTGGCTGATGTAGTTGGGGTTTTGAAGTCCCTTTTCAGGGCAGTCATTGGCATAATGCACTGAAAACAAGTGACTTTGCTTAGGTCCTTCTTAATTTTTATTGGTGTATTATTGGCCATCATGTCTTCATACTGTTGTTCAGTATACTCAACTATGTTGGTTGAAGGTCTAGGCTGCTTGTTGGGACAATTTCTAGATAAATGTCCATCTTCTTCACAAGAATAACAATTTTTGGTGGAGTGTTTGGATGAATATGGAGGTTGTGTAGTCTTGGCTCCAATATTCATCTTGACATGGTCCATCTGAATAGTATCCAGCTTGCGTTTTCCCTTCACTTCTGGTTTTCCTAAATTCTCTTGGAGTGCACTAAGCATTCCTACTCTAGCTTGTTGTCCAACTTGTTGTACCATGGAGTAAAGTGGACATTGTGTTGGAACATGGGTTGTTTCTTCACACAGAAAACAAGTAACTTGAGTGAAGCATCATTCTCTAGAGTTATTTGCATCACCAAGGGGCCATTTATCAGGACAATCTTTGGAATAGTGTCCTATCTCTCCACAAGCTTTGCAGGCTTTGAGTGTTGACAACATTTCTTCTTGTATCTCCTGGTTATTTCTAGCTATCAAAGGATGATTGTTTTCACTATTGGCCAAGTTTTGGGACATCATCTTCACTATCTGTGATTGAGTATCCAAAACTTGTTGCATTCCTCGTGTTAACTCCATATTGGGGTTGCTGGCTTGGTTATGGGTCATCAGATGTATGGGCTGAGTTTGAGCTTCTAGTAGCATCTGCATTGCTATTGAGTTCTCAGGTTGTTGGCATTCTGCCTAGGCATCTGTTTTGGGGTTTTAGGAAAGATGAGTAGAGGTTAGAAAGGATCTAAGAAGGTTCCTATCCAAACATAGCAGATCAAGGAAACTCATCTTGCAAATAACACATAACAGACATAAAGCATTACAATCATCACACCAAACAACAAGGTTTTTAGAAAACAAACTACTATTGTCATACAACACTCATTGGTATGATCAATACACTAACACGTTAACGGTGTTCTTACAAGTAACTAAATTGGTGGTCTCGTCTATATCTTATTGAGTTTTCTTCAAATTCTTCTCTCCATGTCTTGAGGTATTCTTGATTGGTGTGAAGTTTGGGTATTTCTCCAAGTTTTCTTCAATTGTCTTGAGTGTAGGTCTTCATGTGTCGAAAATACTTCTTGCACTACTTGGTATGGTCATCAACATTCCTGTCTTGATGGTATTGAAGAGGTAGGTCATCTAGAAAATTTTGAAGGTTAATAATAGATGAGATGATACGAGAAGAATTAAGATGAATGTTTTGTTTCTATAAAGTTTGAACGTAGTAATTTTTCAATCCTAGGGTATTTTTTAAACTTAGGGTCTCCAATTCTAAAGGCAACACAATGCTCTGATACCATTTTGTAGCGTTCCCACGTTTAAATAATGCAATAACACCTTTGTTATTGTGCTAGTCCCTGGATCAATTGCTAGCACCACAGTACCAGATGAAATATCATGCAAATGCATCAAATTCTATTACATCGCATGATATAGTCTTACAAAATAGTATTACAACTTGCATAGCCTTAGAAGACTCGCACAAAACAAAGAAATGTAGCAGAGAACATAAAACAACATTGAGCCCATCTTCTTCCTGTGCCACAGGCAAAACATGTTGGAGATAGTCTCGAGATCCTAAACGAAATCCTCACTCGTCTTCAGAATCAGCTGCAGGATGGAATATGCAGCCACAAGGGAGTCAATACAATTTAATGTATTGTCAAGTAACACTATGGCGGATATAAATGGCAAGACTAATACTACATGCTTATTTGGCTGAGTGAAGTTTTTGGCTAAGTTTGCATAAACCCAGTTTTCTTTTATCACTTTTGTAAAACAACTTTTCTTTTCAAAGGGTGGCAACATTGGATTAAGATCCGAGCACCACAATACTGTTCACTTGGTCAAAATTTTACTTATTGAAATTGGCGATGTGATTCTTCCGTCCATCCTTGTCCAGCTGCTCATAGTTGTTCATAACTGGGGACACGGCTAAGATCTTAGTTTGTTGACTCTGCAGAGCTTGTGCACTTTCATCTTCAGACTCAAATCAGCCCAAACATCCTATACACCCTGAGTACATCAAGAATTCAACGCAATGGCAAGACCCGTTCCACCTATAATTATGCTACATCTGCTTGTCAAGCCCAGGCTGAACCCTCACAACTTAGTTGATCAAGACAGGGCACATATGACTAAAGGCTGCACTAGAAGCAATCTAAACTTGGGGAACATCATAATCACTTTGTTCCTGAGTGGCATTCCTTAAAGTGAACTCCCCTCTGGGACACACTCAACTATCAACAGCCCCGCATTACCAATCCACCCATGTGGTTCATTGAAGTTGTTACTTAGGATTTTTCCACAACATCTAGTAAAACAATTTTTGTACTGAGGCTAAGCATCAAATAAGTACCAAGTATTCAAAATAACAAGGTATAAGGATGGCTACACACTACTAGGATATAGCATAGCATAATAAAACTTAGTAAAACTTCCTATCATGCATACTACTCAAAATCAACTAATGCATATAGAAAATAATGGGTATTTGAATGATGTGTTACTTGCCTTGTTGAAGTTGGTGAAGAATTCACACTCTCTTCACAAAAGATCGTTGCTCTCTTTACAATCTATTCATTGATAACACAATAACAAAATAAACAAGCATACTAGCAAGCAAACAAAAAAGTGAAAAGAACATATAAAGCAATAACATAGCCAAAGGAGTTTAACTTAGTTGGCTAGGACAAGATCTAAGTTGGAGTTTGAAATATTCATTCCAAAGTGATTTCAGTACTTGTTAAGGGGGTTAATAGTATACTAAGGATAGTTTAGATTGAGTTGGTAGTAACCAAACTTTATTAAAAACATATTTATATAAGAAGTTCCAAGAGTTCACTAAGGATGTCTAGGTCGAGTTTGTAGTGATCAAACTTTATTGGAAACATATTTACTCCCTCTGTTCAACAATAGATGACTTTCACTTATTTAGATATGGATGTATCTAGACATGTTTTAGTGTCTAGAAACATGCATACATATACAAATACAAGTCATCTATTGTTGAACGGAGGGAGTACCTAAGAAGTTCCAAGAGTTCACCAAGGTGATCTCACTATTTCAATTAAAGTAACACATAACAGTGTGTAACACTTAGTACTTTTCATCAAGACATTTGAGTGATATAAGTTAGTCTTTACATTTTGGGTTAGGGTAGGTCTAGGTTCAACTAACTTCATAAAAATTGCGGTAACAAGTTAAAGTCTTGGGATTTTCCATTTGGGTCAATGGTTGGACAAAAACAATTTGTTATTCTTCAACCTTTGTGGATTTCTCCAAGTCTTCATCTGCTTGTCTTCTTGAAGATCATGTTCATGCTTCTATTGTAGTCTTGCTCCTTGGATGGATTCTTCTCTTCATCTTGACAGATTCTTCATGGCTTACTCACTAGTTGGTTTTAGGTAGGACGGGCACAAAATAGCACTAAGTCAATTTGAAAAGAAAGGAAATAAGAAGAAAGATAGAAAGAGAGAGGGAGATGTTTTGTGTGGGGACCCCAGACTAGCAGTCCGAGACCTCCAGTATGCATACATTCACAATCCCATGATCAGTTAGTCGTGAACAACATACTTGAGCTGGCATTGCAGATTACAACATCCACAACACGAATACACGGCTTACACAACTGGTCACTTGACTCAGTTGAAAACAACTGCCACGCAGGGCAGGAACACACACTTAGAAACATCGGAAGATTTCAAAACACACTCGTGGTAAACCCAAGTCACGCCTTGACTACCTACAGGCTACTGACTCGGAGACGTTCCTAGTTCGCAAAGCCGTCAGCGACACCATCTTCTTCAGGTTCTCCGGGATTCTGCTCAAAGTCTGGCTAAGACAATAGCCAGGGACGAAACCATACATGAGTACGTTTGAATGTACTCCTGCAAGTCACCCTAAATGAAAGCTAAACATGCAAGTATGCAGATATAAAGGTGGTAGGAAGGCTTTAATTAGGGCTCAGCTATCCATGATGAATTTAAGACTCATCATAGTTGCACAAGTTTTATTCTCCTTTGTTGAAGAAGATACTTCAAAATATATTTTATTTCTCTTGTAGATAAAACATGTCCACAAGGTTTTGATAAAACATTCTTGATAAATAAAACATTTCTCTTTGCAAAACTTCTTGTAAAAACACATCTTTAAGGTCATCATTTATCCGGTACCTCAAAGGTACAATCATTCCCTTTCAACGTACCTCCTAGGTACAAGTTCCAAAACACTTTTCCAGCTTTTTGAAAACATTGACACAATGCTAGCTACATGGCCATTCAACTGTCCATATCCGAGGACGCGGCTATTCTGAATAGTTTTACTCTGCAGAGGTGTACACGATCCACAAGATCCAGTACATCCGCCGTGAACAACCACGGACTGTCCGAGACAGTATACAAACATCGGATAACTGGTCCTAACCATCCACTATGTCAGTGTTAGTAAATGACTACCTCTTCAACTGGGTTGGTTCTCCCCGGCACCGAGTGAGTCAGCCGTATCGATCCGGTTTCCCCTGACAACACACCGCCATGGCAGGAGACCCAACTGTTGCAACCGGTGGCGAACTTAATCCCCACACTCTGAATGTCCCATTTCTCCCTCCTGGCGACAATTCGGTTCGGGGGACTCTAACCCCTATAGCACATTGAGGTAGACACGGACTAACACCGACAAGCAATTAGCTAGACCCCATTCCCATATTGGGGTAATGTGGCAGCACGGCTTGGTTGTCCGGCGAATACTAGGTTATGTGTCATTTTTGGGAAAACAAGTCGAAAACATTTCCTTCTTCACAAACCTCCCTCGGACAAGGTCCCACCTTTCCTCGGGTTTTTCCAAGCTTTTGCTTTCCAAAAACATCAAGTTAAAATTTCCACTAGGGGACTTAAATTGATTAAGTGATGATACTAAAATGTCTAAAGGGCTTGGTAACACCAAGATTATATAGTGGATATAGCATATTAGATACCAAAGAATAGATAGTGGTATAGTCCACTTAAAAGAATAGTTTTCGCATCAAACTTTTGTAAAACTTCAGAAGTAAAACATGCATGATAGATAATGATAAGTAAAACAACAGCAATAATTTAGAATGGCTTGCCTTGGCACTGGTCTTGGTCTTGCTATTGCAATAAACAAGAGTTGCAATAAAAACCTCTCCGGGAAATAATACCGTCTTCGTTATCTAACGTCGTAAACATAAAAAGGAAAACACCCAATAAGAACCAAACAAAGGCAAGCACTTGATAAAATGTAAACATACAGCAAGCATTTCATCAAACAAGTACACTCACAAACAAAATTACTAGGGTGCACACCATCAAGTGAAACATGCACATACAATACACACGAATAATACTAGAATTGATGTTATGGATCCTCAACCAAAATGGCATGAGTCCAGTGGGTGTGCCACTCTCATAACATGCTCAAATAAGGTCAAATGACTCTCTGGTCATTCATGAGGATGAACAAAATATCAAGAAAACAACCTAGGAACACATACACATGCATAGGAAAATAATAACAATCAATACTACAAGCCCATAGTAACACATGCTTTTCTAAACATGGAGAACTAATATAACCAGTAGCTAAACAACCTAATAACAGAGACAAAACAATACCAAACATATCATGGCATCACTAAATACATGAAAATAATCATGGATCAAAACAACTGTTAAAACTACACATGCAAAAGGGGCTATTTAGACATGCATACATGCATAACCATAAGAGTCATCAAGCATGATTTATTCTAACATGACGGATCTGTAAGATGGCATCCAAATAACAGAGAAAACAACACCTAGACATGCTAGTAATA